>CM060900.1:86641521-89041521 GCA_030762935.1 Hymenopus coronatus | reverse complement strand
CACTAATTGTCATTATAAAATCAAACATTTTCAAAATTGCTAAAAATATACAGGAAGTTTGTGGACAGAAAAATCTGAAGATTTGAAACATGGATTGAAATCACAACAATCTTTGATAACAAAAGGCAATGGTGAACAAGAGGCTGCACTCGTGCTAGCTTTTGTGTGGCTCTTGAAATTGCAAAACATGCAAAACAATTCACCAATGGAGAAATGATCAAAGGGTGCATAATTGCAATAGCCGAAGAAATGTGCCCTGAAAAGGTAAATTTATTTAAAACTCTCAGTTTGTTAGCAAACACTGTGACTCAGGGGGTACAAGACATCACAGAAAATAGATCATCTCAACTGCCTGACAAAAATGGATATCTTGAGTGGTTTTCACTGGCCTTGGATGAGTCAACTGATGAGTCAGACACTGCTCAGATGTTGACTTTTATTTGAGGAGTAGGTAAAAGCTATGAATTGTGTGAAGAACTTCTTGATATTGATAGTATTCATGGCATGACTACTGGAGAAGATATTTTTAAGCTATTTGAAAATAACATTAATAAAAAGAACCTTCGATGGAATAACTTTAAAACTATTGCAAATCATGTGTGATAAAAGTAAAGGAGTAGCTGCACTTGTGTCAAAGTTTGTAAAAAATGATGGTGATTCAAAACCATTTGTCTCACACTGTATCATTCATCAACAATCCTTGTGCTGAAAAAATTTGGATATGTCTAAAGTTCTAAAACAAGTCATATCAGCTGTTAATTTCATCAGATTGACTGGGCTGAATCACCGACAACTCCATGAGTTTATTGAAGAGATTAGAGAAAATGACTTATCATATCGTACTGCTGTAAGCAGTTGCAAAAAAGTCCTCCGACCCAACCCGACCCGACCCGACTTTTCATTAGGTTGAGTTGTGAAGGAATTTTGCTTTCAAGTAAGCATTAATACAATTTCCCTGATATTACATTGTTGTTACCAGTATTATCATATTACAATATTGTGCCATGAGTAAAAGTTTGATCAGTGGTGAAGATGAAGGAAGGTCTGAGTGTCTCGGGTTATCCACATTAAACACAGATAAATCATACTTGGAGTAAATAGCAAAACAACAGATCCTTAAAGTGACAAGAAGATGCTTGTATGTTCCTGAGTGACCTACACCAGCCTAACAATTTCAGAGTCTTCTATTTGTTTAACATTAATACAAAATTCTGTAAAATTCATCCAGAATAAAGAAGTCACGCATACATAGGCACACCACCTTTTCTAAACCTGTTTTTCTGGACTCAAGGGACCTCAAAATACATATTTCCAATCAAATGTTGATATCAAATTTTTGGGTGGAATACAATACCTTCTGTAGCTACTATGTACAATGTATGTACTTATGTGCTAGAGAATATAAAAAGTATAGCTTTTTGTCAATTTCTGGTTAATCACCACTCTTCTACAAACGGTCCCCCTCTGTACTGTAATGGTTACCATACTAACTTCATATACCCAAGGTCGCAGGTTCAAACCTGGCAAAGGATGATGGGTTTTCTTAGGTGTAAAAATCCTTGGAATGGCTTCCTTCGGAAGAGAGTAAAGCCGTTGTATATTTGCATATACAAAATCTAAGTGAATATACAATATAATCAGTTAGGTTTTAAAGAAGTAATTCAATGAGTTGCAATCATCAATGTCTACAACTTGATATTATGGGTTTATATAATTGGGAAATTATGACGGACAAAATTTTAGCTAAAAGAAAACTGCACATCCAATAAAATATATAATGTATATCTAAGTTCCTTTTTTTTTCTTCTTCTTCTTCTTCTTCTTCTTCTTCTTCTACTTCTACTTCTTCTTCTCCTTCTGCTTATAATGTTAGCTGTTTCCAAAATATTAACTTTTCTTTCTTTTTTTTTCCCATATTAAAATTCACTAAACTTTACAAAATGCATATAATGCAAGATCATTGAAAAATAAGAGATTCTCTCTGACTTGCCTCAGTTACATGGATTCACAACACACAAAACTGGAGTGTGGCGTAAATAGCTGCATGTATCCCAGTGCCTACTCCAGGAATTGATATTTTTATGCTTACTTTTATATGATTAATGTAAAGCGGTTAAAAGTATCACTGTTTACAGGTAGTATAATATATGAAGGAACCTTGTCAATCAGTAATGGATAATGGAAGTTTTAAGAGTTTGCAAGATCAGATTTTTACATAACTGAACAAAACATGACTACTATGAGTAGGGGTGAATATTTTAAGAATTTTGAAATTAGAAACTTTGCATTTTGATGTTTTACATTCAACTTTTTGCAGTCTATAAATATTTGCAATTTATCATTTTATTGCATTTTGAAGATAACAAACTGGCAGTTTCATAAACCAGTTATACTGTTGAAAGAAATCACAGAACATATAATATGCATTCTGTTTTCTCATTTCTAAGCTCCTGTAATTAAACTTAATATATTATTAGTGGAATAGTTTTCAGTATATACATTATAGATAGGATCCCAATCGACAGTCCACATCCTTATTTTTCTGCATAGTTGGGGAGGAAGTTCAAATATCCCTACAAATAAATTATCCATATCAATAACTCCAGGAAATTTCTTTTACTTTCACTTTAATCTATTGAATATGTTTACAATATCAGCCAGCAGGGACAGGACATAATATCCAACCTCTGAAGGGGGGTTGGGATTTTTATTTTCATTTGAAAAAGAGGCCACAAATTGCAGCATATTTTATATTTCTATCCATCTTATGTTGATCAATTTCGCATATTTTCAAAACACATTTAACAGTGGTTTACTTGTCATGAAAAATTAAAATACAAGAGTAAGTGTCTTTATGAGCATTTGTGCCACCTATATCACATTTGCACATAACTATGAAATCAAAAGCATTCAGAAAACCAAATGTTGCTGTAGTCAAAGTTTGCCTATGAATAATTCACAAGTCTCTCCATCTCATGTGTTTGCCTTCTTATGTTTTATGAAAACTGTCATTCTCTTGCTTGAGATTATGTAATGAAAGTTTATAAAATGGAAAGTCATGCTGAGGGCAAATATCAACGTGGGTCTACGTTTTTCTTATAACAATTTATATATGATCTGTCAGGTTAACATAGAATCAGTAAAGTAGCCAATTTAGTTTAGATTTCATGAAAGTATGAGTCTACAGGGTACAAAGTCCATTAATAATGATGATGATAATAATATTTATTTATTTTAGTCAATAGACTCTTAGAAGGGCATCGGACATTGTCAATCTTATATATAAAATTAGTTATTTACAAACTACAAGACATCTGAATTTCTCAATTTTATCTGTACAGTAAGAATACTATAAATTACTTACAAAAGGGATAAATTATTTACAAAAATGATTTTTACAATAAAATCTGATCTTGTCAATTGTATCTAATAAATTGCAATACAGAATCACAAAAGTGATTATTTACATGCATTTATACCCTTTATTATTCACTGATAGCATATAAATATGATTTAACTATTAAAAATGATTTTAATATAGATTTAAATTTTGAATTTTAATGTTCTTAACTGCTACTGCTAGTTTATTATACAATACTGCTCCTATTTTATATGGGCCCTTATCATATTGTGTTTTATTTGTGCTCACTCTATGATAATCATTTGTATGCTTTGAATCATATGTATGGCAGTCTTTATTGAGTATGTTGAACTGATTTTTTTATTCAACAAGAATAATAGTTTTTAACACATATAGTGAAACTACTGTTAGGATGTTTTGTGTTACAAATGCATCTTGGCAAGATTGTTGAAACTGAAGGTTGTACATACTTCTTATATACTTTTTTTGTTTGTTTTTTTTGTTTTGTTTTTTGTTTTTTGTAATCTGCTCATATTGGTTTTACTCTGCCCCCCCCCCTCCCTCCAAAGTTTGATTCCATATGTTAAGTGTGGGTATATAATGCCATAATATGTTGTTTTAAGTATATTGGTGTTCCCATATTTTGCTAGCTGTCTCAGTAGGTATAATCCCAAATTCATTTATTTACAAACCATAACTTGTTCTAAATGAATATTATTAATATTTAAATTTAGGTTATCACTTTGAAACATCATGAATTTTGTTTTCCCTATATTTATTTCAACCCATTGTTTAGAAAGTACTGTGATATTTCTCCAATTGCATTTGTCGCATTTTCTTCTGAGTTTGCGTTGCCTTCATTCCAACATATTATAGATGTATCGTCTGCATATGATATTACCTTGCTATTTTCCAGTTCAGCTGAGTCATTTATATAAGCAAAAACATTGTTGGTCCCAGCATTGACCCCTGCAGTACTCCTGATTTTATTAATTTAAAGTCAGATTTAATAGTCTGTATAATGTCACATTTTTTCCAATTTATTTTTATACATTGCACACAATTTTTAAGATATGTTGCTAGCAGTTTATTAATTTGCCTTCTAGAACCATAGCATTCTAATTTTGAGATGAGGTGATATAACCTATTTTTTAATTGATTTTTTGGTATGTGTCTAAACTGCCTTTTCAAAACAGTTTCCTTATGATTGTATTGCACAACAATAAGAGGTACAAGTCTTTCAATAAGAAAGAAGACGAGGAAACAGTCTCCATTTATTAATTTCCATCTACACAGAGTAGCAGATGCTGTACCAGGTATTCTCCAAACCTACTCTCTTTCATCAAAATGAAACTCATGACCTTGAATGGGATTTATTAAGACAATTGAAGGGCTTATTTCCAAAGTGACATATCTCCAATTTTAAAAGATTTGGAGCTAAGCATACCCGAGCATTAAGAATACATTCTGCGAAGGTGTAAGTTGTATTAAATGTTCAAAATAACATAAATGCCAGCGTCAGGAACCTTTGAAAGTTGATGTTATTTCCAATGTGACACATCTCCCAGCGGTGTTTATTTCCAAAACGTCTCATCTCCTCATAGTCTATAGGAATGCTTCAAGTTACTTATAAAAAAAAACTACGTATTTCTGATGATCATCCTGCAATGTCATTTTATAAGCAGGTAATTTCTTGCAGTCATGTAGAAGTCAGTTGTGATAACAGTGATCCTTAGGCCCATACTATTATTTCTAGGGATAGTAAAATGATTCACATTGGCTGTTATATTAATTTTGTTTGTTTTTAAGGTTTATAAACTGAAAACTTGAATCATTTAAGAACACAAAGTCATTACAATTAATTCTTGGCTAGTAATATTATTTCCAGTTGAAATAAGAAGTTTGGTATTGGCTATCTTTATAGTGTGTGAAGTTTAAAAATGTAATCAAATATCTCATTGGTATGGTATTAAACTAACATTTTGAAGGCTTTTGGTTTACCATTTAAATGTTGTGATGTTTGAATGATAATAAACATAGGACTGACAGCTATAGCACCTTCATTTTATCAATAATACATATCAACTTCTTCATATTGCAGTGGACATCTATATACAGATTTAGTTTACTACCAAAAAGACTTAACTCCCTGTCATGTGATCCCAGTTCCATCATTCCTTCCACTCTGTGATTTTTTTCACATATATAGATACATTTGCAAGTATTACTGAATTCCACATGCCAACAATTAGGCTTCTACCTTAACATGACAAGGAATTATATGAAATTTGTCTTTTGTGAAAAATGTGATTTCATGGAGATAAGTCACTTTGGAAACAAACCCTTCAATTATGTGTGCGTTGTTTCTCAAGACTTTGAATGAATGATAGAATGGATGGCTTAGCCCATTCACTACTCACTGATAGTATTACAGTTCAGCAATGAGCTGATATTTTATCTGATAAAATCATATGCTTGAAAATATATAAGATAAACAAACATAATTTGGTCAATAGCTGGGGTATTGCTAAACATTATTGCTAATGTCAAATATATGGCATATGAATGGAAAGGTCACTCTAAATAGAATCTTTCCACTCTTCTGCAACCTAGTGGTACCATTTCACAGAACTCACACATGTTGCGATTGATGGATTATGGGCAGATGCTTGACTGCACCTTCTATGGAACAAACAAGGTTTAGCATCAAATTCAAATAATTTTCTCTATAAGGGTGAATATGACAACTGTGAGTTTCTCTGGGCTACCCTTCTAAGTTATTGATGATTTATGGAAGCCAAGCAGAATGCAGGCCTTGTACTTTGGGTTGCAAAAACATTGCTGCATTGTTGTCCTCTTGTTGCTATAGAAATGGCTCAAAAACGTATGTTTAATAGCTGAAATCTTCCGTATCTAATTGTTACACCTGTAGCAACCAACCACCTGGCCAGAATCAAGTCCCATATACTTCAAACAACAACTAACTTTAGACTGTCCCACATACCTCAAATCACATAAAAAGGTATGCAATTCTTAAAATCACTCTTTAGGAAGTGTCTGGATACCTTTGTTCAACTTTTGTACATTTTATTTCCAAGGAAAGCCACACAAAAGCATAAAAAGAAGGATGTAAATTCTCTTTGTGCAATTGTCCAGGTAATGTTTTTCTGAAAATCTTATTGGAAAAATTTTGGAATGTGGCATCTTGATTACAAACATAAATTTTCAATGATATCAAAATATTTATAGTTTTAAAAATACATACCATACCTGACCTTCATTATATATGCAACACAACCAGTCCTTTCAAAGTCTGGCGATATCCCTTGCCAATTTCTCCGTATCCACACATTACAACTTGCTTGCCACCAAATATGACATCTGTTGAAAGTTTCAACTGAAAACAGGAAAATATTTTAGTTATATATCAGCATAATAATTTTAGTTACTTGCCACTTTTGATATATAAAAAAAAAAAAAAACTTTCAAGAAATAACACTTGCCTTGAATACTCACAACCATGCAAAACTATAAGAATATGAATAATTATTAACCGCTATGAAAATGTGACCTAAGGCTACAGAAAATTACCAATAAAAGAACATTAAATTTATGAAAGTATGACATAAAAATGTGAAGATATACTATATTCAGCATTGCAGTAAGAACTATAGCCCCTCATAGTGTTGAAGGGTCCTCCCATGTCCTGAAGAACATTTAAGGACATTGAAAAATGCCTTTCCACTACAACTGATGTCTTGGATACATCTAGGCAATGTCTATTCAAGTGCATCCAAGTCAAAATTTTCACCTTGCAGAACTTCATTGATTCTACACATTGCCTGATAGCCAACATTCTTTTACAGCATATTTTTAATTCTCTTGTTATATGCTTTATCTACCTTAATCAATTTTTCTTGCAGCATTCCAAATGCTATTTCTCCCTTTGTATCTTCTCGAGAACTGAGTGCATTTCTCATCTGCTTTTTTTTCTAGCCACATTATTGGTATTGGCAGAATAGGAAACTTACTGCCAATTTAGAACAAACCTTTGAAGTCAGAATTAAACAATAAGTCCTGACACAATCCTATTGTTGCCACACTTTTCCAATAAAAAACGTTATTTGCTATTTTACTACGTCAAAATTGTAAGAATAATGCAACAGATCCAAAGTCAGCTAGAGATAATACAATACGAGCTAAATTACATCACCTCACAGCTAAAGAATTGCGAGACTGCTTTATCCGCAATTTTGAAAAAAAATTATTCCAACTACATAAGAAGGAAAAATTAAACAAAAGAATGAACATTTTTAAAAGATGACCAGCTGAAAAGTGCAATATAAAATGATGCCATTTTTGTTTATCTTGAGGCAAAACAAATTTATATCCCATCCAAGCATTTTTTGTGATGCCTCAAAATAGATAACATTTCAGCAACTTCCAAAACCTGTCTTGTCATGCTAAATTCAATTTTTCAAGAGACTTTTGAATGAGCATCTATTTAAGCCCAAAGGGAGGGGCCTCAGTAATGCAAGAAGGCAAAATCTCAAAATTATCAAAAATTTGTGTATTTATATGATGTAATTACAATGAAAAATTTTTTATCAACAATGTAACAGAATCTCTGCTGAAACTTATGAATATACAAGAACACCACATTTGTACAACTAAAATTATAGTGCTGCTATTCAGTCTTTAACATGCAAGTGAAACAGAACAATATACACATGCACCTATAGTACCAAAGTACAAGTGTATGTTAAAAAATCTTTTGCAAAAAGCCAAGTTATGATACTGACATACTCATACCATTATTTGAAAGTGTACTATATAGCTTCTGATAAGAGGACTGCTTCAACGCAAGAGTTATATTGAAAGTAAGAAACAACCCTAGTGAAATGTACATGTTATCCAGCTCTGCTTTGCTTTGATGACGTTGTTGAAATCCTGTATCTGCAGCATCATCTGTTCAGTACAAAAAAAATTTTAGACATAAAGTTTCAAGGTTTGTGGCCATGGTTCACTTAACGCGCAATTTTTTTTTTTTATTTCTGGTATTTCTCTTACTATTAAACCTAAATCTGATACAAAGGTTTTGTTTGTACAAATATCTCGCTATGGTTGTGCAAGTGGCAAAGTATCATCAGGGAGACCTGAAGATCCATGGTACAAGTGTATGCCTTGGTATTACATTTTTGAAGACTGATTTCACATATTAACTTAGTGCTTAAATAAATCTAGTATTGAAGGAACAATTATTATCAAACTTTTAGATGAAAGTCTTATTTTTGTAGATAATTTCAACAGCACAACCATTTTCATTAATTCTGAATTCCCTACAATTGCTAGAAACAGTTGTATACTAAAATTTAAGTACCTAGTAATATAATAAATACTCCTTATGATTATGGTTATTGTGAAACTAACACAAAATCAATACATTACATACATACCCACCTCCTTGGTTTGGGAATAGCGCACGTCCTGATCTGGACAGCCTGATTGTAATCTTATTGCATTAATTAGGACTTTTTCCAGAGTCTTTCCTGACTATTTAATTTGTTTTCTTTGTTTTTTCAATAGTGTTTAATGGTTAACTAGATTGAATGGTTTAGAAAGATCCAGAAATAGTCCAATGTTATGCTTCCTTTAATCTAGTGAATTGTAGACTCACCCAAGAAATGATATACTGCTGTTTCTATTATTTTAGATTTTAAAAACTCATTTTGAGCTGAAATTTATAAAGTATTGCTGAATAAATTTCAGGCATTTAGTATTACATAGCTTTTTCGAGTGTTTTTGAGGTAGGTGACAGCAGTGCTACTAGCCTATAGCTTTCTATTTTATATTTCTCTCCTTTACTGTGTAATGGAACTACTTTGTAATTTTCATATACTGTAGCAACACACCTGCTGTTAAGGAGGCGTTAATTAGGTAAACAAAATACTGACATTTCTTTTGAAAATGCAATCAGAGATTTCATCTACATCATGAGGATTTTTGTTTTCTATACTCTGCAGAATGGTAGTAATTTCTTATACTGTAACAGTACGCTGGTGTATTGCATTCATATTAACTGATATATGAGCATATGACAAAAGCATGCCCTTTTTTAATAAAAGGTTTCTAAATACATTTATAAAATATTCATTTAAGTTGCTATTTCCCTTAGGTCTGAGATAATTCATTTTTCTCATTTCTAATGGTGTATGACTGTTTTCGTGGCTCTTACTTGACCATTAGCCAAGTTGTTTTTTAAATAACAATGATAAATGACAAATGATGTTGATGACGATGATAATGATGATATGATTTATTTGCCATAAGAAGTCATACAGAATTATAGATTTCATCAGTAAAACATATAAAAAGCTATATATATATATATATATATGTGTGTGCACACAAATTAACAGGTTTGTATAAGATACAATGATATGACATTACAGTGATACTTCTGGTTTTGCTCTAGGCTAGGGGTCTCCAAACTTTCCAGCCTTAAGGCCATTCTGATTACTCCAGTAAGTTCCAAGGGCCAAAACTGTTTTAATTTTACTGGCATTAACTATAATTTCCAAAGTAGTCACTGAATATATATTGCTAACAGATGGCATTAGCAATACTTCCAAAAGCATAGAAACAATTATTAAACACTCATTAATAGTGGGTAAAAGTTCTGGCAGTAACTGCAGTATAAAAATTTAGTGGCATGACCATGAGTCAGTCTGCCTAAGGTAGGTAAAGAAAGAGAAATTGTCTGTTGTGAAATAAAGTAGTGTGTATCCCCATGTAAAAGACATCTTTGAACCAACCAATGCCTATACATAACAGTATTTTAATTTGACTTATTGTTTTTGTGTGGATTTACTAGTATGAAGACAAAGTGAAAAATAGACAATGAATGCAGAACATTCAAAGAGCAATGGATCCATCAATATTTCATGATTGTGCCCAGTAATAAGGCAGTATGTTTGATTTGCAATGAAACGATAGCATTCTCAATGAATATAACATTAATTGTCATTATAAAATCAAACATTTTCAAAATTGTTAAAAATATACAGGAAGTTTGTGGACAGAAAAATCTGAAGATTTGAAACATGGATTGAAATCACAGCAATCTTTGACAACAAAAGGCAATGGTGAACAAGAGGCTGCACTCGTGCTAGCTTTTGTGTGGCTCTTGAAATTGCAAAAGGTGGAAAACAATTCACCAATGAAGAAATGATCAAAGGGTGCATAATTGCAATAGCCGAAGAAATGTGCCCTGAAAAGGTAAATTTATTTAAAACTCTCAGTTTGTTAGCAAACACTGTGACTCAGGGGGTACAAGACATCACAGAAAATAGATCATCTCAACTGCCTGACAAAAATGGATATCTTGAGTGGTTTTCACTGGCCTTGGATGAGTCAACTGATGAGTCAGACACTGCTCAGATGTTGACTTTTATTTGAGGAGTAGGTAAAAGCTATGAATTGTGTGAAGAACTTCTTGATATTGATAGTATTCATGGCATGACTACTGGAGAAGATATTTTTAAGCTATTTGAAAATAACATTAATAAAAAGAACATTCGATGGAATAACTTTAAAACTATTGCAAATCATGTGTGATAAAAGTAAAGGAGTAGCTGCACTTGTGTCAAAGTCTGTAAAAAATGATGGTGATTCAAAACCATTTGTCTCACACTGTATCATTCATCAACAATCCTTGTGCGGAAAAAATTTGGATATGTCTAAAGTTCTAAAGCTAGTCTTATCAGCTGTTAATTTCATCAGATTGACTGGGCTGAATCACCGACAACTCCATGAGCTTATTGAAGAGATTAGAGAAAATGACTTATCATATCGTACTGCTGCTATAAGCAGTTGCAAAAAACTCCTCCGACCCGACACGACCTGACCTGACCCGACCCGACCCGACCCGACCCGACCCGACCCGACCCGACCCGACCCGACCCGACCCGACCCGACCCGACTTTTCATTAGGTTGAGTTGTGAAGGAATTTTGCTTTCAAGTAAGCATTAATACAATTTCCCTGATATTACATTGTTGTTACCAGTATTATCATATTACAATATTGTGCCATGAGTAAAAGTTTGATCAGTGGTGAAGATGAAGGAAGGTCTGAGTGTCTCGGGTTATCCAAAATTAAACACAGATAAATCATACTTGGAGTAAATAGCAAAACAACAGAGTCTAAAAGTGACAAGAAGATGCTTGTATGTTCCTGAGTGACCTATACCAGCCTAACAATTTCAGAGTCTTTATAATGCAAAGACTCACACATGTTGGCATGAGGGAGGGGCTTACTGGGTGTTGCTAAGTAACCAGTCCTCTCGAAGTCATCTTACTGTAATGCTCAAAGTGATTCTTAGTCTAGACTCTGGCTTCCTCTGCAGCATGGAATTGTGGATTATAAGGTGTGTTAGTTTCCATTTTCTATTGTGCTGGATCCATGTGAGGATTAAACATAATAGACTAGAACTTTTTTGGTAAACTGTATCAAGACCAGCATCAGAGTATATGCTTGCTAGTTCATTAATTCAGTTATTTTCCCTCTGAAATTATAATGAAACCAAAGTTATTATCCAAAAATTATGTTAGCAGCATTTGTGGAGGTAGATATTTTTTTCATGCGCTGTATGGGGTAAATCTACAAGAAAATCTAAGATAAGCCTCTGACTCCCCAGTCAATTATGATAGCTTTGCCACTAATTTTTACTTCAGTTTCCTTTTAGCTCACACAAATGGGAATGCCTTGTGGTTGGCCTTTTATCCCTCCTTGTCATCTGCAGGCACACTGCTTGCCATGCAACATCTGCAGGAATCCAAAGCATTCTAAATCCATAGTGTGAATGGTTGGTACACCCAGGGAATTCACAGCCTGGCATTGTCTCCCAAGATGTTCTGAAAATGAACAAAATGCACTTCACTGCTTGATATATCAATATCTATATAAAGTGTTATTTCTGAATAGTGATTTATTTGGCCTAATCCCTCCAATTGATACATTTTACTGTGTCACAAAATTATCTTAAATGCACACCTACTTCAACTCAATACCAATAAAAAGCTTAAACATGATGGTACAGAAAGACTTAGATTCACACAATTTAAAAGCATCCTGATGTGGTACATTCACTTGACTTTCTCTACCCACTTCTACAAACTGTTCTTAAGAAATTTGATGTGTTTCAGTCACATAACTTTCTCTAGCTGTTCAATATACAAACTATTCTTTCAAAAGATTACTCTTTTATCTACATCATGCTAATAAAGATAAACATTAACAGAAATATTCTTATAAGTTACTTCCTTGTAAGTAGAAGGGAAATAAGAGAATACACTAGGCTAAAGTGATAATCAAATCCTTTAAAAGTTTGTCGCTGTGTGAAGCAACTGAGATTTGATTTGCTTTGCATGACTAGTAGTAAAAAAAGAGAGATGAAATGAAAAATAGTTTTCTGTTTGAGAAAAGTAAGGTAATTTAAAATTGAAAACAATAACAAGCCCTGCCTCATATTCAATAGCTCATGAATTCAAATTTTGCTTAGGGTGAGTTACTTGGATAAGGTTTTTCTTTTGGGGGTGGACGGTTCCCTTATCTTGAAAAGACATTGTCGAGCGACTTTAAGTTCCATGGACTTCAAGACATTTTAGCATTATCTCACCGATTTCTTTCATTGTCGGATATGACCAACGAGATTGAAGGACATTAGGCTTTAAAAAGAAAAAAAAAAGAAAGCAATTTCTCAATAATGGTCAAGCTACAAGAAAACCGTTTATGACATAAATTATGTGTTTTAATGAAATCTAAGATCTTTTTAGTGAATTTTTGTCTATTTGTTTAACATTAATACAAAATTCTGTAAAATTCATCCAGAATAAAGAAGTCACACATACATAGGCACACCACCTTTTCTAAACCTGTTTTTCTGGACTCAAGGGACCCCAAAACACATATTTCCAATCAAATGTTGCCATCAAATTTTTGGGTGGAATACAATACCTTCTGTAGTTACTATGTACAATGTATGTACATATGTGCTAGAGAATATAAAAAGTATAGCTTTTTGTCAATTTCTGGTTAATCACCACTCTTCTACAAACGGTCCCCCTCTGTACTGTAATGGTTACCATACTAACTTCATATACCCAAGGTCGCAGGTTCAAATCTGGCAAAGGGTGTAAAAATCCTTGGAATGGCTTCCTTCGGAAGAGAGTAAAGCCGTTGTATATTTGCATATACAAAATCTAAGTGAATATACAATATAATCAGTTAGTTTTTAAAGAAGTAATTCAATGAGTTGCAATCATCAATGTCTACAATTTGATATTATGAGTTTATATAATTGGGAAATTATGACGGACAAAATTTTAGCTAAAAGAAAACTGCACATCCAATAAAATATATAATGTATATCTCATTTTCTTTTCTTCTTCTTCTTCTTCTTCTTCTTCTTCTTCTTCTTCTACTTCTTCTTCACCTTCTGCTTATAATGTTAGCTGTTACCAAAATATTAAATTTTCTTTCTTTATTTTCCCCAGATTAATATTCACTAAACTTTACAAAATGCATATAATGCAAGATCATTACAAAATAAGAGATTCTCTCTGACTTGCCTCAGTTACATGGATTCACAACACACAAAAACTGGAGTGTGGCGTAAATAGCTGCATGTATCCCAGTGCCTACTCCAGAATTGATATTTTTATGCTTACTTTTATATGATTAATGTAAAGTGGTTAAAACAATCACTGTTTACAGGTAGTATAATATATGAAGGAACCTTGTCAATCAGTAATGGATAATGGAAGTTTTAAGAGTTTGCAAGATCAGATTTTTACATAACTGAACAAAACATGACTACTATGAGTATGGGTGAATATTTTAAGAATTTTGAAATTAGAAACTTAGCATTTTGATGTTTTACATTCAACTTTTTGCAGTCTATAAATATTTGCAATTTATCATTTTATTGCATTTTGAAGATAACAAACTGGCAGTTTCATAAACCAGTTATACTGTTGAAAGAAATCACAGAACATATAATATGCATTCTGTTTTCTCATTTCTAAGCTCCTGTAATTAAACGTAATATATAATTAGTGGAATAGTTTTCAGTATAACATTATAGATAGGATCCCAATCGACAGTCCACATCCTTATTTTTCTGCATAGTTGGGGACGAAGTTCAAATATCCCTACAAATAAATTATCCATATCAATAACTCCAGGAAATTTCTTTTACTTTCACTTTAATCTATTGAATATGTTTACAATATCAGCCAGCAGGGACAGGACATAATATCCAACCACTGAAGGGGGGTGGGATTTTTATTTTCATTTGAAAAAGAGGCCACAAATTGCAGCATATTTTATATTTCTATCCATCTTATGTTGATCAATTTCGCATATTTTCAAAACACATTTACAGTGGTTTACTTGTCATGAAAAATTAAAATACAAGAGTAAGTGTCTTTATGAGCATTTGTGCCACCTATATCACATTTGCACATAACTATGAAATCAAAAGCATTCAGAAAACCAAATATTGCTGTAGTCAAAGTTTGCCTATGAATAATTCACAAGTCTCTCCATCTCATGTGTTTGCCTTCTTATGTTTTATGAAAACTGTCATTCTCTTGCTTGAGATTATGTAATGAAAGTTTATAAAATGGAAAGTCATGCTGAGGGCAAGTATCAATGTGGGTCTACGTTTTTCTTATAACAATTTATATATGATCTGTCAGGTTAACATAGAATCAGTAAAGTAGCCAATTTAGTTTAGATTTCATGAAAGTATGAGTCTACAGGGTACAAAGTCCATTAATAATGATGATAATAATAATAATAATAATATTTATTTATTTTAGTCAATAGACTCTTAGAAGGGCATCGGACATTGTCAATCTTATATATAAAATTAGTTATTTACAAACTACAAGACATCTGAATTTCTCAATTTTATCTGTACAGTAAGAATACTATAAATTACTTACAAAAGTGAGAAATTATTTACAAAAATGATTTTTACAATAAAATCTGATCTTGTCAATTGTATCTAATAAATTGCAATACAGAATCACAAAAGTGATTATTTACATGCATTTATACCCTTTATTATTCACTGATAGCAGATAAATATGATTTAACTATTAAAAATGATTTTAATATAGATTTAAATTTTGAATTTTAATGTTCTTAACTGCTACTGCTAATTTATTATACAATACAGCTCCTATTTTATATGGGCCCTTATCATATTGTGTTTTATTTGTGCTCACTCTATGATATTCATTTGTATGCTTTGAATCATATGTATGGCAGTCTTTATTGAGTATGCTTGAGCTGATTTTTTTATTCAACAAGAACAATAGTTTTTAACACATATAGTGAAACTACTGTTAGGATGTTTTGTGTTACAAATGCTTCTTGGCAAGATTGTCGAAACTGAAGGTTGTACATACTTCTTATACACTTTTTTGTTTGTTTTGTTTATTTGTTTTGTTTTGTTTTTTGTAATCTGCTCATATTGGTTTTACTTGCCCCCCCTCCCTCCAAAGTTTGATTCCATATGTTAAGTGTGGGTATATAATGCCATAATATGTTGTTTTAAGTATATTGGTGTTCCCATATTTTGCTAGCTGTCTCAGTAGGTATAATCCCAAATTCATTTATTTACAAACCATAACTTGTTCTAAATGAATATTATTAATATTTAAATTTAGGTTATCACTTTGAAACATCATGAATTTTGTTTTCCCTATATTTACTTCAACCCATTGTTTAGAAAGTACAGTGATATTTCTCCAATTGCATTTGTCGCATTTTCTTCTGAGTTTGCTTTGCCTTCACTCCAGCATATTATAGATGTATCGTCTGCATATGATATTACCTTGCTATTTTCCAGTTCAGGTGAGTCATTTATATAAGCAAAAACATTTTTGGTCCCAGCATTGACCCCTGCAGTACTCCTGATTTTATTAATTTAAAGTCAGATTTAATAGTCTGTATAATGTCACATTATTTCCAATTTATTTTTATACATTGCACACAATTTTTAAGATATGTTGCTAGCAGTTTATTAATTTGCCTTCTAGAACCATAGCATTCTAATTTTGAGATCAGGTGATATAACCTATTTTTTAATTGATTTTTTGGTATGTGTCTAAACTGCCTTTTCAAAACAGTTACCTTATGATTGCATTGCACAACAATAAGAGGTACAAGTCTTTCAATACGAAAGAAGACGAGGAAACAGTCTCCATTTATTAATTTCCATCTACACAGAGTAGCAGATGCTGTACCAGGTATTCTCCAAACCTACTCTCTTTCATCAAAATGAAACTCATGACCTTGAATGGGATTTATTAAGACAATTGAAGGGCTTATTTCCAAAGTGACATATCTCCAATTTTAAAAGATTTGGAGCTAAGCATACCCGAGCATTAAGAATACATTCTGCGAAGGTGTAAGTTGTATTAAATGTTCAAAATAACATAAATGCCAGCGTCAGGAACCTTTGAAAGTTGATGTTATTTCCAATGTGACACATCTCCCAGCGGTGTTTATTTCCAAAACGTCTCATCTCCTCATAGTCTATAGGAATGCTTCAAGTTACTTATAAAAAAAAACTACGTATTTCTGATGATCATCCTGCAATGTCATTTTATAAGCAGGTAATTTCTTGCAGTCATGTAGAAGTCAGTTGTGATAACAGTGATGCTTAGGCCTATACTATTATTTCTAGTGATAGTAAAATGATTCACATTGGCTGTTATATTAATTTTGTTTGTTTTTAAGGTTTATAAACTGAAAACTTGAATAATTTAAGAACACAAAGTCATTACAATTAATTCTTGGCTAGTAATATTATTTCCAGTTGAAATAAGAAGTTTGGTATTGGCTATCTTTATAGTGTATGAAGTTTAAAATTTTAATCAAATATCTCATTGGTATGGTATTAAACTAACATTTTGAAGGCTTTTGGTTTACCATTTAAATGTTGTGATGTTTGAATGATAATAAACATAGGACTGACAGCTATAGCACCTTCATTTTATCAATAATACATATCAACTTCTTCATATTGCAGTGGACATCTATATACAGTTTTAGCTTACTACCAAAAAGACTTAACTCCCTGTCATGTGATCCCAGTTCCATCATTCCTTCCACTCTGTGATTTTTTTCACATATATAGATACATTTGCAAGTATTACTGAATTCCACATGTCAACAATTAGGCTTCTACCTTAACATGACAAGGAATTATATGAAATTTGTCTTTTGTGAAAAATGTGATTTCATGGAGATAAGTCACTTTGGAAACAAACCCTTCAATTATGTGTGCGTTGTTTCTCAAGACTTTGAATGAATGATAAAACGGATGGCTTAGCCCATTCACTACTCACTGATAGTATTACAGTTCAGCAATGAGCTGATATTTTATCTGATAAAATCATATGCTTGAAAATATATAAGATAAACAAACATAATTTGGTCAATAGCTGGGGTATTGCTAAACATTATTGCCAATGTCAAATATATGGCATATGAATGGAAAGGTCACTCTAAATAGAATCTTTCCACTCTTCTGCAACCTAGTGGTACCATTTCACAGAACTCACACATGTTGCGATTGATGGATTATGGGCAGATGCTTGACTGCACCTTCTATGGAACAAACAAGGTTTAGCAGCAAATTCTAATAATTTTCTCTATAAGGGTGAATATGACAACTGTGAGTTTCTCTGGGCTACCCTTCTAAGTTATTGATGATTTATGGAAGCCAAGCAGAATGCAGGCCTTGTACTTTGGGTTGCAAAAACATTGCTGCATTGTTGTCCTCTTGTTGCTATAGAAATGGCTCAAAAACGTATGTTTAATAGCTGAAATCTTCCATATCTAATTGTTACACCTGTAGCAACCAACCACCTGGCCAGAATCAAGTCCCATATACTTCAAATAACAACTAACTTTAGACTGTCCCACATCCCTCAAATCACATAAAAAGTATGCAATTCTTAAAATCCCTCTTTAGGAAGTGTCTGGATACCTTTGTTCAACTTTTGTACATTTTATTTCCAAGGAAAGCCGCACAAAAGCAAAAAAAGAAGGATGTAAATTCTCTTTGTGCAATTGTCCAGGTAATGTTTTTCTGAAAATGTTATTGGAAAAATTTTGGAATGTGGCATCTTGATTACAAACATAAATTTTCAATGATTTCAAAATATTTATAGTTTTATAAATACATACCATACCTGACCTTCATTATATATGCAACACAACCAGTCCTTTCAAAGTCTGGCGATATCCCTTGCCAATTTCTCCGTATCCACACATTACAACTTGCTTGCCACCAAATATGACATCTGTTGAAAGTTTCAACTGAAAACAGGAAAATATTTTAGTTATATATCAGCATAATAATTTTAGTTACTTGCCACTTTTGATATAAAAAAAAAAAAAAAAAACTTTCAAGAAATAACACTTGCCTTGAATACTCACAACCATGCAAAACTATAAGAATATGAATAATTATTAACCACTATGAAAATGTGACCTAAGGCTACAGAAAATTACCAATAAAAGAACATTAAATTTATGAAAGTATGACATAAAAATGTGAAGATATACTATATTCAGCATTGCAGTAAGAACTATAGCCCCTCATAGTAGAACATTTAAGGACATTGAAAAAGCCTTTCCACTACAACTGATGTCTTGGATACATCTAGGCAATGTCTATTCAAGTGCATCCAAGTCAAAATTTTCACCTTGCAGAACTTCATTGATTCTACACATTGCCTGATAGCCAACATTCTTTTACAGCATATTTTTAATTCTCTTGTTATATGCTTAATCTACCTTAATCAATTTTTCTTGCAGCAATCCAAATGCTATTTCTCCCTTTGTATCTTCTCGAGAACTGAGTGCAATTTCTCATCTGCTTTTTTTTCTAGCCACATTATTGGTATTGGCAGAATAGGAAACTTACTGCCAATTTAGAACAAACCTTTGAAGTCAGAATTAAACAATAAGTCCTGACACAATCCTATTGTTGCCACACTTTTCCAATAAAAAATGTTATTTGCTATTTTACTACGTCAAAATTGTAAGAATAATGCAAGAGAACCAAAGCCAGCTAGAGATAATACAATACGAGCTAAATTACATCACCTCACAGCTAAAGAATTGCGAGACTGCTTTATCCGCAATTTTGAAAAAAAATTATTCCAACTACAAAAGAAGGAAAAATTAAACAAAAGAATGAAAATTTTTAAAAGATGACCAGCTGAAAAATGCAATATAAAATGATGCCATTTTTGTTTATCTTGAGGCAAAACAAATTTATATCCCATCCAAGCATTTTTTGTGATGCCTCAAAATAGATAACATTTCAGCAACTTCCAAAACCTGTCTTGTCATGCTAAATTCAATTTTTCAAGAGACTTTGGAATGAGCATCTATTTAAGCCCAAAGGGAGGGGCCTCAGTAATGCAAGAAGGCAAAATCTCAAAATTATCAAAAACTTGTGTATTTATATGATGTAATTACAATGAAACATTTTTTATCAACAATGTAACAGAATCTCTGCTGAAACTTATGAATATACATGAACACCACATTTGTACAACTAAAATTATAGTGCTGCTATTCAGTCTTTATCATGCAAGTGAAACAGAACAATATACACATGCACCTGTAGTACCAAAGTACAGGCGTATAAAGCCAAGTTATGATACTGACATACTCATATCATTATTTGAAAGTGTACTATATAGCTTCTGATAAGAGGACTACTTCAACGCAAGAGTTATATTGAAAGTAAGAAAGAACCCTAGTGAAATGTACATGTTATCCAGCTCTGCTTTGCTTTGATGAAGTTGTTGAAATCCTGTATCTGCAGCATCATCTGTTCAGTACAAAAAAAAATGTTAAGACATAAAGTTTCAAGGTTTGTGGCCTTGGTTCACTTAATGCGCAATTTTTTTTTTTTATCTCTGGTATTTCTCTTACTATTAAACCTAAATCTGATACAAAGGTTTTGTTTGTACAAATATCTCGCTATGGTTGTGCAAGTGGCAAAGTATCATCAGGGAGACCTGAAGATCCATGGTACAAGTGTATGCCTTGGTATTACATTTTTGAAGTCTGATTTCACATACTAACTTAGTGCTTAAATAAATCTAGTGTTGAAGGAACAATTATTATCAAACTTTTAGATGAAAATCTTATTTTTGTAGATAATTTCAACAGCACAACCATTTGCATTAATTCTGAATTCCCTACAATTGCTAGAAACAGTAGTATACTAAAATTTAAATACCTAGTAATGTAATAAATACTCCTTATGATTATGGTTATTGTGAAACTAACACAAAATCAATACATTATATACATGCCCACCTCCTTGGTTTGGGAATAGCGCACGTCCTGATCTGGACAGCCTGATTGTAATCCTATTACATTAATTAGGACTTTTTCCAGAGTCTTTCCTGATTATTTAATTTGTTTTCTTTGTTTTTTCAATAGTGTTTAATGGTTAACTAGATTGAATGGTTTAGAAAGATCCAGAAATAGTCCAATGTTATGCTTCCTTTGATCTAGTGAATTGTAGACTCACCCAAGAAATGATATACTGCTGTTTCTATTATTTTAGATTTTAAAAACTCATTTTGAGCTGAAATTTATAACGTATTGCTGAATAAATTTTAGGCATTTAATGTACATAGCTTTTTCGAGTGTTTTTGAGGTAGGTGACAGCAGTGCTACTAGCCTATAGTTTTCTATTTTATATTTCTCTCCTTTCCTGTGTAATTGGAACTACTTTGTAATTTTCATATACTGTAGGAACACACCTGCTGTTAAGGAGGCATTAATTAGGTAAACAAAATATTGACATTTCTTTTGAAAATGCAATCAGAGATTTCATCTACATCATGAGGATTTTTGTTTCCTATACTCTACAGAATGGTAGTAATTTCTTATTCTGTAACAGTACGCTGGTGTATTGCATTCATATTGACTGATATATGAGCATATGACAAAAGCATGCCCTTTTTTAATAAAAGGTTTCTAAATACATTTATAAAATATTCATTTAAGTTGCTATTTCCCTTGGGTCTGAGATAATCTCATTTTTCTCATTTCTAATGGTGGATGACTGTTTTCGTGACGCTTACTTGACCATTAGCCAAGTTGTTTTTTAAATAACAATGATAAATGACAAATGATGTTGATGATGATGATGGTGATGATGATGATGATGATGATAATGTTGATATGATTTATTTGCCATAAGAAGTCATACAGAATTATAGATTTCATCAGTAAAACATATAAAAAGCTATATATATATATGTGTGTGTGCACACAAATTAACAGGTTTGTATAAGATACAATGATATGACATTACAGTGATACTTCTGGTTTTGCTCTAGGCTAGGGGCCTCCAAACTTTCCAGCCTTAAGGCCATTCTGATTACTCCAGTAAGTTCCAAGGGCCAAAACTGTTTTAATTTTACTGGCATTAACTATAATTTCCAAAGTAGTCACTGAATATGTATTGCTAACAGATGGCACTAGCAGTACTTCCAAAAGCATAGAAACAATAATTAAACACTCATTAATAGCCATTTTGGTGGGAGAAAGTTCTGGTGTATTCCATTCACTTTGAGATGGCAGTAACTGCAGTATAAAAAGTTTAGTGGCATGACCATGAGTCAGTCTGCCTAAGGTAGGTAAAGAAAGAGAAACTGTCTGTTGTGAAATAAAGTAGTGTGTATCCCCATTTAAAAGACATCTTTGAACCAACCAATGCCCATACATAACAGTATTTTAATTTGACTTATTGTTTTTGTGTGGATTTACTAGTATGAAGACAAAGTGAAAAATAGACAATGAATGCAGAACATTCAAAGATCAATGGATCCATCAATATTTTATGATTGTGCCCAGTAATAAGGCAGTATGTTTGATTTGCAATGAAACGATAGCATTCTCAATGAATATAACATTAATTGTCATTATAAAATCAAACATTTTCAAAATTGTTAAAAATATAGAGGAAGTTTGTGGACAGAAAAATCTGAAGATTTGAAACATGGATTGAAATCTCAGCAATCTTTGATAACAAAAGGCACAGGTGAACAAGAGGCTGCACTCGTGCTAGCTTTTGTGTGGCTCTTGAAATTGCAAAACATGGAAAACAATTCACCAATGGAGAAATGATCAAAGGGTGCATAATTGCAATAGCCGAAGAAATGTGCCCTGAAAAGGTAAATTTATTTAAAACCCTCAGTTTGTTAGCAAACACTGTGACTCAGGGGGTACAAAACATCACAGAAAATAGATCATCTCAACTGCCTGACAAAAATGGATATCTTGAGTGGTTTTCACTGGCCTTGGATGAGTCAACTGATGAGTCAGACACTGCTCAGATGTTGACTTTTATTTGAGGAGTAGGTAAAAGCTATGAATTGTGTGAAGAACTTCTTGATATTGATAGTATTCATGGCATGACTACTGGGGAAGATATTTTTAAGCTAGTTGAAAATAACATTAATAAAAAGAACCTTCGATGGAATAACTTTAAAACTATTGCAACTGATGGAGGCAAAATCATGTGTGATAAAAGTAAAGGAGTAGCTGCACTTGTGTCAAAGTCTGTAAAAAATGATGATTCAAAATCATTTGTCTCACACTGTATCATTCATCAACAATCCTTGTGCGGAAAAAATTTGGATATGTCTAAAGTTATAAAACTAGTCATATCAGCTGTTAATTTCATCAGATTGACTGGGCTGAATCACCGACAACTCCATGAGTTTATTGAAGAGATTAGAGAAAATTACTTATCATATTGTACTGCTATAAGCAGTTGCAAAAAAGTCCTTCAGCATTTTTTTGAACTTTGAGTAGAGATCAAAATCGGGTCGGGGCAACACAGGCAACATGAATTTAATTTTTACCATTTATAAGGACCACCCTAGGGGCATACCCACCAGTTTGAGAGCCACTGCTTTTAATCATAGATGATTCTCACTTCTTTATTTATATTATTATCAACATCATCATCATTATCAATACTATTATTATTGTTGTTATTATTATTATTGTTATTATTATTATTATTATTATTATTATTTAACCCTGTGACATTATGTATTCTTGCCAAAAGATGCAGAGTACTTTGAAACATGAATTAATGGTAGTAACATTAAAATAACAATAATAATAATAACAACAACAACAATAATAATAATAATAATAATAATAATAATAATAATAATAATACGAGGGTTGGGGCAAAAGTAATGGCAACTATTTATTTTCTTGAAGATACCAGACCGGCTGGAGAATGTGACATATACAGACGAAAGGACAAGGTGTTAACTACATGTGTGGACAATGAATAGCACTGAATATCGTAACTTACTAATTTATTGCGGCAGTATACAGGGCAATATGGCCTTCACGGTGCAAAAGAATGACAACACAGTACACATACAGTTGACATGACAAACCTGGGCCTAAAGACCGTCAAAGTAGTCCCCTGCTACTGTTACCATACGCTGTCAACGATGTGGGAGTCACTGAATATGAACTACCGCAGCATTTGTGCACCATGTGTGACTCGGGTCATTTGTTCGCGCACATCATTAGCAATGTCCTCTCGTGTTGCAAACCGCCAACCATGTAGTGCTTCCTTAATCTTTCGAATGAGATCAAAGACACAGGGCGAAATGTCGGGACAGTACGGTGGGTGCTCCAATTCTTCCCATCCCCAACGTCGCAGTAGCTGCCCTACACACTCTGCTTTATGTGGTTTTGCATTGCTGTGCAGGATTATTGCACTGTCCACAAGATCCGGACGTTTCTGCCGAACGCCACGTCGTACCTGTCGCACCAGGAAGTCCCTGTAGTAATGTGCGGTCACTGTTCTGCCATATGGAACAAAATGGCAAACAATGACACCCCTGACGTCATAAGTGACGATCATCATCAATTTGATTGGGGAAGGATTCTGTGGGAACTTCTGTCTCCTTTGTGATCCAGCATGTCGCCACTCCGCGAACTGACGTTTCAGTTCTGGTCTGGTACGTATGCCCTGTCCCAAAATTCATCGATGGCAATTATTCGTGACAAGAATTGATCGCCGTTCTGTTGCCAGAGTGCAAGGTGGTCGGAGCATATTGCACCTTTGAACTTCCGTCAGTGCATGCGGACCCACCGCGATGCGTTTTTGCGTAGTTGCAGCTCATTACGCAATATCCTGTAGACGGTGCGTTTCTCGATGCCACTTGCCCTCTCTAACCCCAATATGGTCCATCGTCTGTCTTCATCTAGGAGCTGCTCGATGACGGCACGAGCCACGTCGGTCCGCACACTGACAGGTCGTCCCGAACGTTGCTCGTCACTGGTTGATACTCTTCTTGCTGAAACTTCCCTACCCACCGTGCTATGCACGGTATGGTAAGGCATTATTCCCAAGGGCTTCCACTAATTCATTGTGGCATTCCATCACTTTTCTACCTCGGAGAACGGCTATTTTAATGTAAGCGCGCTGCTCAACACGGGTTACTTTTATCTCGTACAGCGCTCACCAACTGACTGATTTTTACAGTCCTCGCTGCGCTACTACCGGCTATCATGGAACCATGTGTTGTTCTGCATAAACACTATGCCTGCAGACACATATACATTTGTGATCCGTTCACATATGTACAAGAAAAAAAAACTAGTTGCCATGAATTTTGTCCCAACCCTCGTAGTAATATTATTATTAATAATAATAAGAAGAAGAAGAACAACAACAACAACAAAATAACATTACAAATGCCAATAACAATAATAGCATATAAATATATAATTCAAATGTAATTATGATATATAATTACACAATGTATTTCTCATTAAGATGATTGCTCAAAATGGCTACAGAATATAAAAAATGTAACGTAATTTACAAAGGAAATCAAAATAACTAATCATCTGGCAAAATAAAAGAATATATTGTAAATTATTATACTCATGAGAAATTAGATTAAAGCAGTTCACAGCTCTCAGATATACCTATTTGTTGACAGCATCACAGCAATCGGGTAAATAGTTCACTTGATTCACAGTCAGCAGCAACTCTTGCACTTCGAGAAGTGAACTTGTCATGGGTTTTGTGATGGGCAACAGTTGCTTGGTCTGACAGTTTTCTTATCCATCAGCAATATTGGTTATCTCAACACTTCTGCAATCAGACAGGCCACAAGAAATGCATGAAACTGTGATGTTTGGAAGCCCGAGAACACGTCCAACTGCTGAGTCACAAGAGAGAGCGTGCAAACGAACTGTAGACCTGGCAGTCATTTGCTGTCAATGAAGAGTAACTTTTTCTTTGAGCATACATCTGCTCCATCTGTCTGCACTACCATATACCGTGAACCTGGAAGTACGCCTGAAAAAATGAGAGAGAAGCTAAATGAAAGGGAAATGAAGGAAAGGAAACAGTGATAAATGAGAAACCACCCCAGTATTCGCCTGGTGATTCTGAGAAACCACGAAAAATCTATGGGCCAGTGAATGGTCGCCGGAGATTGAATGCGAGTCGCATACGTTACTGCAGCGCTATCTTCTTCAATCTCTATCCTACCAAGTTTAAGCTGTAATACGTGGATTTGTGCTCACATTTTTAATCAATTTGTCTCACTATGTTAAATATAGTATCACATAATTTCCATTTTCTACCCCCATTAATTTAGTGTTACAAAATATTTCTGTCTTATAACATTTCGTCATTGCGTTTCACACTGTAAAGATGGTCTCCGATGTATTTTTGCATGTGTTTGCCGGGTTTTTTTAAAACTAAAAAGTTCTCAATTTGTGACAAACCAATAATATTCGCGAAGAAGATTCAGTAGCCGCTCAGGAAGACAGCCACAGCTATGGGGATGAGATTTAGGCGTGTTCCACACAATACGTTCTAATATCTTAAGTTCCCCTATGTAACAAAATTAACAGTAGTAACACAGTAGTCCGTGGCAGAGTGGTCAAACCACTCACATCTCACATCTCAGGGGACAGCATGTGGAATTTTTATTGAACAAATCTGGGCGGGTTCTCTCCGGGTTCTTCGGTTTCCCCCACCATTCATTCTACCAACTGCTCCATAATCATCTTTGCTCTCATACACTTCGCCGTCATTTCATACCATATTCCTCACTCTCATACCAGATATGGGTGTGACCACCCATCGTGGTGCTCACTGTGATCCGGAGTCGTGCTCTTCAACAGCCATCAACTCCCTGCGCTGACCTGTAAGTCCTTCATACGAGAAGAATAAATAGTGAAAAATGAAGTGACTCAAGTGCTGAAATGTTACCCACAATTTAATTGAGGTTAACGAATGCTTGTTTTCTTTATAATTACAGTATTACTTCGAGACCAAACGTTTCGAAATAATTATCTTATATAAAGATGCATGAGTTTGAAATAAAAACTAATCGTGGAAAACTAGCTGCGGAAGTGATAGTCGGCTTGGTAATAACACGAAAAGCTTATTTATTATTATCCTATTTCGTTACCGGCAGCCATGTTTGTCTGTCAGATGTTAGAGTTGTTGTGTCACAGCCTACGCGATCTCACATATATTCCTATAAATGCAATCCTATTAACTAAAAACAAGTGAACCACGATTAAATACGTAGTAACAGAATGAATAGTAACCGAATGCGTACTATTATCAGTGTAGTGCGGCTGAGATTGGCCGTCTATCGAATATACCCTACTTCTCATTGAATAATAGAATATTGGATGTTATTATAAGTGTTGCACACAAAGCCCTATAAACAACAAAATAACGACGGAGACACAAGATGGTTTTCTGCTGTGTAATGCTGCTGTGAGTAAAGAAATACTTTATAATATTTTATTAATAAATTAAACATTCCTTTATAGCTATTGAGACTCTTACTAATAGCTAACATCCTCTGCATCATGATTCTTCTCGACAAACGTGTTGGATGATAGCTAATGTCTTTGCACTAGTTTGAAAAATTGAGTTTAATTGATGGATGCTCTTTAATTAATATACGCTTTGGGCGTAAAAGAATGGAAATATCGTTCAGAAGCTTCTATTAGGCTTGAGATTATTTTACGTGTTATAAATCTACGACACAGGACCATCGGCTTTACTCCCCATCCAAAGGAAGAGCAGCAACAAGTATTATAATTGCAATAGTTGGATTTATTAAATTTTCCTATGGATATTGAATTTGACTCCTATATAATTCCTCAAAATGAATTAGATCCTTATAATATTCGACTACTCGAAGTTGATAATCGAACAACAAGCCATGTTAAGGATTCTTAGCCCGAAAAAAAGTCTATCGCCTTTCGCCGTTCTGAACCCACGACCCGGGAATTAGAGATATCCCTACACTACGAAGAACAATTGATTTTTGCATGGTTTCTGATTTTATTGGTAGATCAATCACTTGAAGGATATCATTCTAATGTCCTTGTAGGATGAATATACAGATCTCAGGTTGTGTGCGCAAGGTTAATTCATGTTTACTTTTTCTAATTATTTTAATTAATTTTTCGTAGAACGATGTATATTTCAAGCGTTGTTGGTGGTGCACAGGTTCTAATTCCCCTTTCGAAATAGCGACATCACTACTCCTAAATTGGCGAGGTGACTTCATTTCCTCGATTACAGTGCACTTATTGAATTGTCGCAACTCATTTGCAAAGTTTCGCCGACAGAATCTAGGATTTATCTCGGATTTACAAGGTACTCGATATTTATAGTACATTGCGCAAACACTAATTCATTACTGACATTCTCATTTTATCGTGTCAAATTCTTACCTATACCTCTGCAGCTGATGAAAAGTCCACACAGAGTATTCACATTTTGATACGGCGTTTAATCTCACCCAATTGGTGAATGTTTCTCGCCATAGTTGCCGTCACCTAGTTGCTTATGCTAAATCTAATCCGAGCGAGTAGAATCGCGGTAACGTGCTGGGCTCGATTCCTGGGACTAGCCATTGTTTCTTTCGTGGTCGCAAGGCGAATGCTCGAGTGGCGTCTCTTCTACCACGAATTTCCTTTCCCTCGTATCATGTGCTGTGTCGGTTGTTTTCTGACATTTGGAGCAGAACAAAAGTTCTCCTTGACCCTGCCAGATGGCAGCCTTCTCCCACCTAGGGAGATCATGTTCTCGTTGTTTCCACCAAAGGGAGGCCTCTCTGAGCAGCCCGTCACTGTGGAATCGTTGGGATCTCTCAGCGTCTCTGTCGGCCATCCTCCCTATGGCCTAAAGTCCCCTGCGAATCCTTCACTTCATCTGTTTCTCCTGGGGATGGTAAGCACAAAAGATCCGAATTTTATCGAGGTGCGACGTGTACCCTCCGTTCCCTGGTCACATGTCATGAAGAATTAGGTGCCAGACTTTCGATGAAAGCACTCTGGAAACAAACTAATATTTATAACGAAAGCTATTTGCTGATGCAGGTTAGTCTATGTTGATAATGGCATTCTTCTTCTTTCTTCGCTATTTAGCTCCTCGTGTGGAAGGCATACCCCGCCCCCCCCGACCTACAAGTCCGCGTCTGGGATCAATGCCTGTTGAGGAACAGACGGAGTCCAGATTAGAGAGTAGCCAAGATGGATGATCATCCCGATGCCCAGTGTGAGAGTGAGCAAGAGGATGATATCAAATGTCGATGAAATGGAAGTAACGAAAGGTGATTATGCAGCAAGTGGTGGCACCGTGGAAAAACCTGCCTAGACCTCGCTTTGTCCACAAATCCCACATGCAGTATACTGATTCCGAACGTGGATCGCCTGGTGAGAAGCGAGCGGTATAAGGTATTTATTTTAACCGGCAATTACTTAATTTCTCGTTAAGTGGGAAGCGAAATTATATAATGAAATATTCGTCTTCACTTAGTTTAATAAACGGGTAAGACTCTTATTTTTAATGTGGAGAAACAACAAACGTTATTTACAATTTTTAATTTAGTCAGTTCTATACTTTTTTGAAAACTGTTCCGATTTTCAAGATTTTTCTTCTGTACTGCACTTAAAATTAATCAATAACTACAACGCGTATAATTTCGTTACATATACGAAAGCTTTAAAGCGAAACTCTTAAATTGTTCGTATGTGGTCTATGTTGGCCATTATGTATAGTTAAATAACCTGAGGCATCTGTTAAATACAAGGTCGAGCTTTCAAAAAAAGCGGCAAAGAGAGTAAAGAACAATTAATACATAACAGCAGCTCCCCCCTCCCAAAAAAACAAGCTTGTGCTTTTTACATCCAACACATGCAAGCAGGTTTTCTGTATTATTAGAATACACACACACACACACACACACACACACACACACACACACACACACACACAAATTGAAGATTCACATTTCACATACACTGTTTCGTATGTGTCTTTTCGTTCCAGTTATTCTAGTTCTCTCCAGATATATCACACTACTGTTTAAACGCGTGTTTACAATGGTTATTTCACTAATAATAAACATTATATTCTCAATATAATTATCACTCGGAGACCTTTTCCTTTTTCTTTCTCATATATTTTTCTCGCAGACATATTTTGATTATTTACGGATTATTCCACCTTTAATACACGACTGTTTCATTAGCTGCCGTGATGTATACGTTACTAAAGACCAAAGACCACGTAGTATTTGAAGGATATGGGAACGCCGTTGAATAAATAGCTTAATTCGTCCTAAAAGATCACTATTGCATTATATTTAGCATTGTTGTTGTTATTATTATTATTGTTACTATATTATTAAGTATTTTTACTGTTGTGTTATTGTTGTAACTGTTTCGCTTGGCTTGATAGTGGTGTTCTTCTTACCAGCGCGATGGCTCCGCGATAACGTGCAAGGCTCGCATTCGGGAGGTTCTGAGTTGGATTCCCTTCTGCATCAGGCAGTTCACTCTGAATGGCGTTATTCGTGGTTTACCCTGGTCGGTAGAGAATGCTGGGGCTGCTCCTCTTCCGAATTTCCTCTCCCTAGCATTACCTACAATCAGTTTCAGGATGTAGCACCAGGCGAGGGATTTTGGCGTGTTGCAGTTGGGTGATGTATATACGATTTGGAAAGATTTCCCCTGACTCTGGTTGGACTACAGACGGACCTTCTTTCTGGGGGTATCCCTTGGCTTTAGGACCCCACGGGTGCTCGAGGTGTGTTGGCACGGCTGGCCGGCAACCTGATATGTTTTCTTTGGAACCCTGAGGAACCCCTTCCATGCTTACAGACATATCGCATGCATCTGGCCACCCTTCGGCTCTCCTCTCATCCCACCCTCCCAGGAGTCACGTTAGAAGCAAAAAGGGCCACTTTTACCTACTTGTGGTGCTCTTCCGTGGTTTCAGGGGCCTCTTCACAATGAGTACTTCCACTCTTCTTCTTCTTTTTATATCTGCAGGAAAATGCAATTTAGAACATTTTTTTAAAATTGCTTATTTTGGCACCGATATTCTATACTTACATTAAATCATCTGTTTTATCGTTAGCTAGGTGTTTCCCACATCCTACAGATTCTGAAAATAAAATAGATACAATTTAAGTATATTTTTAGATATTTTGAAACTCTTTAAGGCACACCTCACTGAACTAGACACAACTGAAACATTATGGCAAGTGATATGTTGTCGTATAGGATGCAATGCCACAGTTGTCATGTTCTGCGGGGATACTCACTCCAGCAGGTGCTGTCAATCTGCGCGTCTTTCGTCTCGAACGAGGTAAATTACACGGGTTGTCACTCTCCATGGTTTCTCTGAGGGCGGATCAGAGTGACCTGGTCGGCGATTTCAAGTTGCCGATGTATAGAATACATCACATCACGTGTCCCCAGTAAAGTTGGTGGATAAAGAATCATACCGGGTAGTAGGGATGAGTTTCCCTTCACAAGGGGAATGCTTTATATACAGGTGTTAATGAACTATACCGAAATAGTTTCACAGAATATATAGATTACTTAAATAAGTAATTTGAGATAGGAGACTTATGGCCTGATTATTGAAATTTCAAAGTAGCGGAAGGGGCATAGTACAGTGTACCTCTCTAGCGTAGTGGTTATGATACTGGCTTTCAAGTGTAAGATAGTTTCCGAGTGCGGGTTTCGTTCACGTATCGCAGCACTTCGTCTGGAATGAAAATAATAATAATAATAATAATAATAATAATAATAATAATAATAATAATAGTAAACATTTACTCTATGACAGGAATTAAACTCATGACCGTTGGGATAGCAGCTTCCCGCGTTCCTCATTAGCCACCAGAGGAGCTGAAAAAACGCCTCCAGAGCCTACATAACTCAAGGACGTAGTTAATGAATGCTCAGTGTCGCACTGTCAAGAGATTTTACAGACTTTTGCGACATTAAATCTTGAGAACGCTAGTAACGAGCTGCTAAAAATCGATATTTCTATACTCGGGCAGCAGTTTAAAGACATTCTAAGCCATTTTTCAACCTGCTTTGCTTTAACACCGATTTATCAGCACCTGATACCCACACGTTTAACGCTATGTAGCTGCGTTATGTTTATCCGGGGACCATGCATCGCCCATCTCAAATTACTTATACCAGTCACGTGCACAATATCGCAAATTATTTCGGTGTAGTTGATTAACATCCTGTGTATAGTGTATTCTTGTATAACGGAGTATCCGTATAACCATTCTTTTGATACACCTGTAGGAGCAGCCTTGCAGCAGAAACGCGCCCGTTGGTTACATCTGGACGCACACTCTTTCCTTCGACAGAAACAGACTACAGTACAAGGTAAGTCAACCTCATAAAGCCGCTTTGATCCACCCCTCACTGGTTGCGCTCTCTATACTCTTCGTTCTGCATTTTTGTTTATAGTGGTTAACGCCCGCTTTTACTACTATGACACCGCAGGCGAATGCTTCTGACTGCAGCACATTCTGTCGAGTCTTATTTACATCCTGCTTAGGCTTGGAAGGGCGCAGCAAAGATTTGTAACATGCTTAAGATGTTTGTAATTCATGTTGGTAGCACGTAGATTAACAAAATCAAAGAAGAGGGATATGATTAGGACTAATTTTCGGACAGGATCCCCACTGCACAAGAACCTAAAGGGCCCTTTGTGACTTTCGTAACCACAGGGAGGAGGAATGAAAGGAGAAACCTAAGGGCGACCAAATCTTGATGACGACAGGCGCAAACCCGGTGTCCCTATAGGTTCCACATTGAGCGTCTTTGAAGCCGCCCCGAATTGACCCACAAGCCTCCGGAGATCCCTCATAATAACCCTAGCTTGAAAGCGCCTGGAGGTGAGTCGTGATAGAGTGGTCCTACGACGACGCCAGGAAGAAACCTCGAGCATGCGCAACCCAAATTTCAGCCACAGCCCCCCAATACCCAAGCCCTTCAACCCTGAAACAGAGGAAAAGGAAGTGTTGAAAACAAGAAATGACGGACAGGAAATTTAAGTGATGTGATGAACCCTCCCAGCATTCGCCCAGTAACCTGGAGAGACCCTGAAAATAACACATTGGTCAGAAAGTCCGGCCATGGAATAGAACCATGGAATAGATTTCGACTTCCCAAATGCGAGTCACGCACGTTACCGCGGGGCTACTTCGCTCTGCATATATATCGTTAATAAGATGAAAACATGTCAACACACATTTAATATACACAACGGAGACACATAGACTTGCAAATTTATTTCTCAAATGGAGAAAATAATTTATTTTTAACATATGGCCCCCCTCTCTCTCAGGAGAAGGTGGAAGGTAATCACTTTACATTTAGTACACTAGTGAAAGCAACCAGGAAGTTAAGAGGGCGCGCAAATTAACTAGCTCACAACCACGTTAAACTGCCGCTACCAAACGCATACTATTTCAACGACAATACTTCTTTTGTCATTCAGTCCGCTACGGATTAAAGAAACCAATTAACTGTGTTTCATCCCAGTATTTCTGTCTACGTATGCCTTTGTTGCAGTTTTTATTGTATAAGAAGCAAGAATAATTACTGCAACGGGGTTCCTTATTAGGTCCTAGGTGCAAATAGATGTAGAAAAACCACAAAGAAATTAATCAATTGGACTGGGAAATATAAAGATTTTGCTTTGGTACAACAGGTTTAGATATTGATTCAAGGCATTGATCCAGAAGCTCTAAAGGAGCGGGAGCAGCTGGAACGTTATGGGAGCGAAATCCCGGAGATTTTAAATTGCTCCAGCATGAAATTAGTCAGCGTCTAGTTTCATTGGCATCCTCATCACTACTTGTAGTAGGATGGGCTGCTCATTATGAGAATGGGAATGTACGCCCGCTTTAACTACTTATGGCACCACATGCGGTGACACTGATGATACATGAATGATGATGGAGCACCGGTGGAATGTTATGGCGGGGGAAACCGGAGTACCCGGAGAAAACCCTCCCCAGAGCCGCCTTGTCAACCACAAATCTCACATGCGGTCGCTTGGGATCGAACCCCAGCCGTCTAGGTGAGAGGTGGTCTAACCACTCGGCCACGGCGCGGCCTCAGGGGAATATCGATGCTGAACTGTTTTTGCATAAAATTCAAACCCTAGAACAGATATGACAAACTCAACTTATACATAGAACCAATTCAGCCCGATAAATTGTAACCAAGAGCCGCATTTCAAAATAAAAAGAAACATTGCATTTCAATGTAAATAATGTTAGTTGTTTGTATTGGCAATCTTGCTCGTAACTACATACCCTTTTTAAAGAATAAAAATTGCTAAATAGTAAAATGAAAAATTCTTGAACGTTTTATACAATTGGATTTTGCTTGAGAATTGGCAACTTTAGAAATAAGAGTTTCAATAATAGGTGTTTGATTCTATGAGGATATTTTCAGAATGAAAGAAAATAGTCTTCTGTAAGTATTGATCTCTGATGGGTTTTCTTTGTCTCCATAACATAAGAGCTGTTAGGTGGAACGAAACATGGCTAGTGTTCACAACAAACTGACATATTGCATTATATTGGCTTGGCAAATAATAAAATAACTGACGGATCCCTATTTAATTGCCTTTCTTTGTCTCTCAACAAGGAATTGTACTCGATTTAATTTCATTGGGATGTTAGCATCTGCCTGATGAACATCAAAGGAGAAGGAGCTGGTAAAAGCGGAATAATTCTAACACGCTTGGAAACTTTCAAAACTATTTACAAAGTCTTTAATTAATTCCTTTTCGTGAGAAACATAACGAGTAAAATCATAACATTTGTGGGACTTCTTAAAATGTTGACAGGTACGAGAATGAATTAAGCTATTATTGTTCATCTGCCCTTCCCAAAGTCTGAGCTTTAACTTAAAAAGCCTCAATGTTTTCCCAATGAAAGTGCAATCTGTCTTTTCTCTCGCAACTTCAAATGTAAATTATTTCATAGTTTGCTATATCCACAAATAAAGACCAAATTCTGAACCTATAAGTGGTAAAAAAGTTTGATGAGCGAATTCGTGCTTTATTTCCAAGTGCATTCTAGTTTCTTCTCGAAAAAACCGAAAGCGCTTTAAAACGCCTTTTCACGAAAGTCAACGAAATTCTGCATGGTGTGTAGACTCAAATTCACTTCTAATGTCATTATGCGATGATAACAACTGGCGTAGATTCGAGAAATACTAAAGTTTGCAGCCTTCTTCACAAATTTCAAAACGGGATTCATGTTTATTATTGTTGAATACAAAACTTCCTGGTGAATGAGCCATGGATGTGATGAAACTCAAGTACTAGCAGGAACGTCTTCTTCTGCTTGGCCAATAACTTAGCAACAAATCCGTTCTGGTTATCTGTAGTAAAAGAAGTGGCCTCTGTGCTACTCAATGTTTTGATTTTGGAAGATATATTTTTTTTACGTGATTCTGCTTGCTTCATTAAAGATACCCTCACCGGTAGTTGTGTTTATAGTTACTCTTCTGTTATATTTAAGGCTTTATCATAGACCCGAATAAACAAAACTAATTGAGCCAGACCATCATCTATACTTTCATTGACTGCTACGGGAATTGACATGAAACTTTTAACCTTTGCCAATAGCTTCTCATTTAAATTAGTCGCAATATCATCACCCTCTCCACAACAATATATCTTGATATGGAAACGTTTTTGAAAATTTTAAATATATGAGGACATTAAATTTCAGCAGTTTTTACAAGGCACTCTTTTATAAATGCGCTTTAGATTACATTAAATTGCGTTCTGTAGGTTCATGATGCCCAAGCAGACCTTAAACATATGTCAGTAAAATGTTTAGAATTCTTTGATATAAGCTCTGCAGTTACATAACTTGCATTAACAACGGCTTCACTGTTCCGTTTCACATTCATGAAATTAGATAGATTGCTGTTTGCTCAGTGCAACTTTTAAGTCTCGCAATTATTCTTACCATGAGTTTCCTATATACGCGATAGGCCTCGTAATGATGCCTTATATTGTATTCCGTTGGAATATTTATATACTGTGCACCAGTCAGACATGTAATTCTACCTTTAATTTCTCAACAAAATATGAAGTTTCCCATTTTGTTAAAAATCACGGTGCTTACATTCAGTGTTTTTTCTTTTGTTTTGTGGTCGAAGGTTTACATAACGACATTGTTCTTAAAAACGTACCGTATAACACGGGAATTTGTAGCTGTAGTTAATAGTTTAGGTAGGCTAATGTTTGGTCATGACTTACTTATACGTCAACACAATCGTTAAACACTACGCCATTTTCTATAACTACACTGACAGTGAGCCTATAAGTACTAACACGGCAATCTCAGAGCTCTGCATTTGCTTGGTATGTGTTGTACAGAACAGCGAAATACTGGTAATTTAGTAATTTAGAGTACGTGTACAAGATGGAGTACGTAAGCAACAGGTCGAAGAAGCCGATCAAATAAGGGAAGTCCTGATCATGTGTGCAAATGAACGTGGTGAGTCCTATTTTCCAGTTTTCTGATAATTCTATATGAAAATATATCAAATAAACTTAAACGCTTAGGGGCCGAACTTCGCGGCTTTGGGTTTGGTTTGACACGACTTTCCTAGAAGTTAACACCTTGATGCAGTCCTCACACTCATATTACATTTGTCTTGCTAGCTAGTCCAGTCTCCGTGACATTGAGAGTACATCATCAAATTAGCTTCCATTACACATTTCAAATGTGCCTGATACCCTTTATAGTGGTGTATTAGGTAACATCTCTAGTGTGTGATCCGGAGGTTTAATATAGATTACTGTTCGGGTAAGTATTATATTTTCTTCCCAACCTTTAATGATAAACTCCAATAACTCTCAGCTCTTAAAACCCCAGTTTCAATTCAGCCTCGTCACTTACAACTACACTGAGCAGCAAAAAGAACCGGACACTTTAATTTTAAGTCTTAAGTCTGACATAAATGAATAGAAAAGCTTTCCAACTCACAATAACTTAAATGAAACATTAAATCAACAGAAAAAGAACTGGACTTATTAAGAATTTACAACAATGGAACAAAATAAACTATTTTTTATCATTTACAGCAAACAGGTGTTCTGTATTTTGATGAACATTTTTTTGAGTTTTCTGACTTCAGTAGTGTTGCCAGCCCTAGCCACCCCTAGCTCTAATGACATCTTCTAGTGACGTGGCATGCTCCTGATTATCCTTAAAGTACTTTCTTGACGGATATTTTCCCACTCTTCTTTCAGAGCAGCTTGAAGTTAATTTATGGTTTCTGGAATAGTTCGTCTTTGGTCAATCCTCCTCATGAGAATGTCCCAAACATAGCTCAATAGGTTTGAGGTCGGGACTACGTGCTGGCCATTCCTAACATTGATGCCTAGTTGATTAAATGTAATGGAAACTTCTTGTGCCGTGTATGCCTTGGCATTATCATGCATTAGTATAAAATTATTACCAACAAATTCTGCATATGGCACGACATTTCATTGATACATTCTTCAATGTACCTACGAACTGTCATGGTAGCGTTGCGTATACTATGGAGCTTCGAGAGATTTGCAACAGAAATTCCAACCCAGGCCATAATCGAGCCTCCAACGAAGGGCACTATTGGTTGTAATACAGCTTCTGTGTTCCGCTCTCCTCGTCTTCTCCATACACGTTCAGAAGAATATAGAGTGGAACGGGACTCATCCGTAAACAACACATGCTCCCAGTCTGCCATGTGTTGACGTGCAAAGTTTGATCGTGCAACTCTGTGGTGTGGAAGAAGTTTTGGTTCCTTGGAAGGCTTTCTTGATAGCAATCCATGTTCCCTGAGCCTTCTTCTTACTACACTAGCAGACACCATTAAATCTGGAACTTCTGCTAGGCGACGAGCAGCAATTGAGAAGGCGACTGGCGATTTCGCAAAGTGATGAGGACGACAAATCTGTTATCTCATTCGCTTGTAGGCCATCGACGACCAGATCCAGTGCGCCTCTTGTATTCTGCAGCCTTATGGTATCTGCTGATGGCATCGCTAATAGTGCTACGAGCAATACCCAACACATCAGAAATTTAACGGACGCTACGGCCATCTTCATTTAGAGCTACGGCATTTGCGACGGCCTCCGGTATCATAACTATGTCGTGATGGTGTCACGATAAACTTGAGAATCCTCAGAACTTGGTGCAATTGTTCATTCAGTTCAATATACCTAACAGTATAAATTATGTAACAGTAGACAAAAACGAAGGATTAAATAATGTGGGTTACAACAATAAAATGATAATAATTTATATTATTATAAGAATGAAACAAACGAATGTAGTGGTATGTTCCAGATAAAGTAAATTGAAATTTTATAACATATGATTTGACAAAACATACGACCAATTTTAAGAGAATTAAAAAGTATTAAAGTGTTCGGAATTTTTTGATGTCCAGTGTATATGTGATTTTGCTCTACCTGTATGTTTTAATTATTTTCTCAGTATTATAGTGATAATAATTGGCTTTTATGCATTTCTGTCTTTTTCGTTATTTTATGCCTAGACACATTTTCTGTCCCTTTTAATCATATTGCTGTTCTGTTTGGCCCTTTAAGCGAGTTGTGTTCATTTATAGTTTTAAAACTAATGCTTGTAGCAGGATATTTATAGACGATGTTGTTATGGACTAACTGGACAAGGCAAATTTAGCTCTTCCGTATTTCATAGAGCGTCATCTGTGCTAGCTACACTTTGCCTTAGACACTTATTTATTGTTAAAGTTTAAAGGGGAAAAGTCTTGTATGTGAATAAAAAGGTTAATAATATTGTATATTTACTTGTAAGAGCTATTTGACTGTTTTATTTTGAGCAGAAACGGAACACAAAGCTGCCCACATTTATTTCCCGCTGTTTTCAGCTGATCGGCATGCACATTAATAATGATAACATTTATGTTTGTTTAATATTTGGTCTTCTTCCGAATAGGAAGTTCGATACATACAATAATTATTCTAAGTTCTACGGCGTTTTGTGGAACACAGTGAACCTTGTGGAAGCCATTCATAAAGCGGCAGATTCAGTTTGGTCTACAGCTACAACAAAGGCCGGTAGGTTTCACTTGGGTCAATCATGGTGCAGGAAAATATAATATTCAGGCTTGCCATCAGAGTTTATAATATGTGATGTGTTAATTAACTTGGCTTTATTTACTCTCTATTTACAAACTGTTCCTACGAAACTTTATTTTTTCATTTACTTCATTTTAATTGAGATACATTTTTGTAGAAATAGCCATGTTACAGCTGCACAGGAAAGAGCGAGTCAGATGTTTAGGAACTGGACGCTATATGCTGGCTTTAAATTTTCATATTATCTCCATGCAATCGCGATAAACAAGTGAAAATCTACTAAAATAATAACAAACCATTGAAGAATTCGGCCGGTCCCGTATCTCAGTCGGTAAAGTACCTGCCTGCTGCGTAAGGGGTCCCGGGTTCGATTCTCGGATGGGGGATAAGGATTTTTCTCTTACCCAGACTATTCCCTATCCTCCCCAGAGTCTGGAAGTATAAAGGTGAGTATGAATCTGGGTGTGATCTGATGATTAAAATTAAATATGAATAGAAACCTAACGACTACAGTACACGAGTTAACAACATTGCTGGTAGGCAATATGTTCCACGGGAAATGCGTCGATGCCGTTCAAGTTGGGCTATAAATGGAACAGTAAAAAAATAAAACAATTTATAACGTATATTTTATAAATGGCTTATGCCACAAAAACATTACCTATTTGAAATAATATGTGCGTTTTAAAGATATCTACGTTTCTTTTTATAGTACATGTTCGTTTGTCGTTTAGCCTATATCGATTATACAGAGTTATACAAAACTACTTCCAAATGAAATGAACTTCACGTACTATTTACAAATAATCCAAGATGCACGTCTTATTTGTGATATTTGTACGTTTAATATAAAATATATTCATTAACATTTTTCAACATTTTTGAGAAATAAAGGTGAATAAATATTCCATGCAAACGGTAGTTTTCTTGAAACTTTGGAAGATACTGTACATAAATACCAACTTTGTTATTTATCCGACTTTTCATCCTTCAGCTAAGCTGCACACACACACAACTGGGAAGGAAATGCTGATGGACTTCAGTCACTTTAAAGCCACTTCGGATGTAATCGGAATTTATAACTTTGTAATCCAGCTGCCAGTCCGAAAAATGGAAGCCAAGTCGGAAACAACCAAATCTTAAACTTTCATAATCTACGAGGCAAACCGAAAAATGGGAGACAAATTGAATGCAACTGATTAAAGAGCACTTAATATTCACAACGTAACGTTGCTCTTCAAATACATCCAGTGCACCTTTAGTACATCCTCAAACATTTGCCTCTACATTATATTTCTTAGAATACTTACAATAATTAAAGCGTTAAAGTATTCAAGGTTTCATTCTCAAAAAAATCTGAAAAACATATAATTTATTGTAAAATAGATTATTATATCATAGTGTTAGTAAACTGAAGACTAAAAAGAACAACATTGTGACTTTATATAGCGTGTTTCGAAATAATATCGAACCAAGTTGTGGTAGTTTTTGCTCAAATTCTGTGTGATGTGAAAATAGAGTTTTCAACGCCCATAAGGCGTAAAACCTCTCACGTTCAGCGAGGATTAGGCAGTCACCCAGGAAAAACCATGTGCATGACAGGTACTATCAGAGGTAACGTAGATAGCCAAAATTACTATCAGAATGCTACCAAAAGATTTTATATAAAGTTAAACAAAATAGATCTCTTTTCAGTGGGATAAAACTGTATTTTACTGTCTCTAAGTCCCAATAATAAATAAAACAGTTGTAAATGTAACACCAAGTGCTTGTTGATATCTACAGAAGGTTGTAAAGAGTTTAGTTTTAGGATAATTTCCAAATTATTAGGATCTCGTGGTTAGGGTAAAATATGTATGTCTCGCATTCAACGCCCTCGAAACTGCCCTAGTCATAAGCGGTCCTTTGAGTAGTTAACTATCCTTTGCGCCTTTACCTGAAAGCTAGTACAGGTCTGCTAATAACGAATAAGGAGAAATCTGTTTGTTTTCATGGCACATTCCAAGAACACCCTATGAGATGTATGTGAGAGTCGCACACTAGTGCAACGTGCGCAACCTAATCACAAAATACTGTAATTTTCAGTGTTACATAAAAAATTATCTAAAGGAGTTTCAAAGCTTTGTGTTGGTTCATGAATAAGCAATAAGACATGTCCTATATTCGTTCGGTGTCGTTTCGAAACGGCCTATCTAGTAAATTGTGCTTCCAACTTTAACCTACACATGGCCAAACTGCATAAACAGTCATGACACAACAATGTTATTTATGATATAATATTTTGAGCTGTGAAATTACAATAAGGATCCATTTTGATAAGTTAGTTCTTAATTAACGTATTGCATTGTGTTTTAATTGTTCCACTTATACCACGCATTTAACTGCAATGATCACATCGGTAACTTTTACCTTGAACGTATTGTCTATCGCCAATGTTGTTAATTTGGGTACAGTTGTCGTTACATGTCTTTCTTCCCATTTCCCTTTAGGCTTTATACATTTTTTTTTTATGATACAGTAAAAAAACACAGTTCCGGAGGCTTGTCAGGACTCCGGCACTGTATTCCTAAAATACATTAGATCACATACATTCACGCTCTTATTTATACTTCCAGATCTGAGGAGAACAGGGAATCATGTTGGCTAGAGAAAAATCGAAACGGGCCACCCGCGCACAGCAAGCAGGTACACCCTTACAGAGCTACGAAGTCAGCTGGTATTGTTAAATTAGGACCAATAATTAAAAAACTTATTGATAACAAAATATTAAAACTAAAAAAATAAATCGATTAAGTGTAACATCTCCTATTATATAATCCTCACTATATAAAATTACTAATGAAGAAATTAATATTACACACTCATTGTAACGATCCCTTTTCTGGAATACCATTGTATTATGTTTGTAATAGACAATTGAACCGCTGTATAGGTAGAATTCTGGTTACAATACAATAGCAGAGTTGCAAACAAAACGATTTTGAAGAAATGGAGGTTACAAGAAACATTTAATTTATGAAGTAAATTCTGAAATAGGTGTGATTCTTTATGGCTGCTGGAAAGTAAACTATGAGGTATACTTCAATAGCAACGATAATACAAACATTATGCCATCTAGTATGTCTGGAAGAGTTTACAGCATGTATCTGATAAAAATATGATCACATACTGCTCTTTGACAGCTGAAAGAGAAAAATCGACTTCATTATGGATATTCTATTCAATGCTAAGGTGTACAATATTTTGAAGAGAGCTATTGCTAAAAGTTAAGCTATTCATTTGATCCCTTGAACCTATTTGAAATATATATATATATCAGGTTATGAGCATTATAAGTAACCAATTTGGAGGTATTTTCCAGTAGAGTTTGCTTGAATAATATTAGACATCAGTGCAGATTAACTAGTTACTCCAGTAGCAGGCTGTGCGAACTTTTACTCAAGGGTATGCGTGGTTGAGTTGAGAGTGGACAACAATGACATTTTATGATAATATTCAATGAGGTCTAATAACAATCTTGTTTGAAATGAGTTGCTGAATATTTTAAGATGAACATTCAACTGTTTCTGAGTGTAAACATGGGATACCTGCAAAGTAACAAATCCGCTAAGTTCTAGAGTATTAAGAACTTTACGTGTCGCACAATTAATTTCCGTAGTAAGGCAAAGAATGTGAATTACCAAGCCTCGGTAAACTGCTGTAGACTAATCCCTTTGCAGTCACAACTAAACGGATGACACTGGTCAACATGTAGTGTAGCGTAGTGTAGTGTATTGTGTTGGAAGGGATTCCGCAACTCAGCCAGTTATAAACTGTTTTAAATCAGATCCCAAGGGGAGAGGATGAGATGAGAGCAATTACAGAGGCCAGCTGGAATCAGACTGCGTCAAGGAGCCATCGTGGAGAGTCCCTAACAGGTCCCAAGCAGTTCTTCATCTCGACGCAGTGAGTGCTAGGACCCCGCGTATCAGATTTGAGCAAATACCCCTGGGTATACCGACGACGCCCAGCGTCATCCTGCCGCCGAGATCTGAGTTTCCAAAGCGCAATTATCTCCACGAGAGGGCGGCACGACCGCAGTCCTCGCCGACACTTAGAACACTGAAAGACCAGACGGATGAAATGGAGATGAAATAGAAGGACAGGAAATTCGGGAGAATGAAGTATTCTTCCCAGCATTCCTTAGTGACCCGGGAAAACTCCCTAGAAAACCCATGGGTCAGAGAGGGGAACCGATCCCACGACCTTCCGAATGCCACACCCAGAGGAAACGGCTGAACCACCTGGCTCGGAGAGGTCATCAACATGACTTTCTTCAAGAACGGTGAAAACTGCATTTTTGCTGCATCCTAAATTCAGATCTGTAATTAGATTTTTTCCATCAGGCATAGTTTCTGTGTGACCGCTACTTCTGTAAAATTAGTTTTTGCGTTATTTTTTACATTTAGTGGGAAACTTCAACTTTTATGTTGCAATGTTTAAGCTAAGTTTAAATAAATGATAGGGTGTGTTATGCTAAAGCATTCAGAGACAAGGCTGTGCAGGTTTATTTAGGTTTTGACATGTTTGGAATTGTCATTAAAGTAGCATTGCTGCAGAAGGAGGTGTTCAGTTTGTTTTCGCAATTCCAAGAAAGTGTTGAATCATCCATTCACTGGCGTGCATTCAGGAAATCACTGCTTCGGTAACAACTGCAATAAGTGTTAGAATTGAACCGAAAACTTTTGTCTGAAGGGATCGTTGGTTCGAGTCCCGCCTTAGGCATGGGTGTTTATATGTTTTTGAAATGTGTTTATGTGTGTGTGTCTCGGAGGAAACTAGCAAAAACAGTAATCAAACAGCAACCAAGTAAATGTTAAGAAAAATGGAAAAAGGGTATACAGGACCGGGGTCCCGACCAGTCTCGGGAACTGTATTTCAATTAAAAAAAAAGAATGTCATACTAACGACAGGGAGACAGCCACTATCCAAATGTATTAATACTACATATCATTATAATCACGTAGCTATTGAATAATATCTAGGTAATGCTTCTCTCAAACACGTAGATCTAATACGTTACATTACAGACAACTATTGTGGGCCACCGAAGCAATTTCCCTACTACTATGTGCATGCCTCAAGCTCCAACGAAACTAGTTTCGGAAAGGAATTAACGTTAACAGTAAGTAATAGCGTAATATAGAGTATCAGGAAAACGCATTTGAGAAATTCGGTGATCAGTAGCCGAACACGGCCTGACTGTTAATCATCTAAGATCGTCTGTACCTATAGCTGCTTTAAGATAAACTAGAATAGAAACTGTGTTTTACGACCAGTTGAAAGTGGAAAATGCACAATCAAAAAAGCGGAAGCATTGTTATCCTTAAAAGGCTTATTAGTGCAGTATGTTTACTGAAAAAATAAGAATTGGCCTTTCGAAGACATGGTCAAACAGCAAATTCTATTAATCAAGGTAATTGTGTGCAACTGTTGAGGTAACACTGCAGAGTATGAACCTCTATTAGGACCGTGCCTACCTAGAAACCGTTACTCTGTTTAAAGGAATTCAAACAGTAGTTTCGACGGTTTTGCCAACTATTAACATGACCTTGTGGATATTCCTTTTGTTCAATACAATGGAATTGCTTGTCAAGGTTGGTAAATATGAACTTTAAATATTGGGCACTAGTCCAATACTAAAACAAACTTTTCTGCTGTTTAAAGTGGTAGCGATTTTCAATAGAAAGTACATTTTCAGCGCTAAAGAGAATCAAAAGTTACCCTGAATTCTACTGGAGAAAAGAAAGACTTTCTCACTTTATAATAATTTCAACTAAAACTCGCTTTCTGAGAGAAATAAAAGAAAGGAACAGTTAAAAGGAAAGATAAAATCAACAAATTTGCTTCCCAGAAGAGAAAGATTGATTTTTAATTCCCTTGATCTTACAGAGGTGACTACCAAAGTGTTAAAAGTGAATTTCAATCCAGAAATTAGCTGTTTTCTGTTAAATTTTACTTAAGGTAACTTTAGTAAATATACGATTTTAGTAACCATTCTCTAAATTAAAAACATTACTGTTGCGATTCTTATCTTAGTATGCCTACCTTTAATTTAAACAATCAGTTGTGTTTTTGCTTTGATTTATGCTATTGTTGGTTTGTAATTTTTATCCAGGCAACCCTGTTCCTTGATTTATTATTTTTTACTTAAAAACTATTATACTCATTGCTTCAGATATCTGAATGGTCATCGCACGCCACTGTATCCAGTAAATTTCTGCATTAACATTAAAATTTCAGAGGTGCGGCTTACTTACCAAATCACAAGATAACGATTTGATTCGGGCTCTGACCTGTCTATATATCAGAACTTCTAATTTCCAAGCTCAAAGAATGAGATATACTCCAAAGGAGCGTAAAAATATGTAGTTATCGTAGCTGTCATAGTGATTTCAAAAAGTACTTCTTTAAAGAAAAAGTGTAGTGTTCTTTAATAAAGTCTATCCTGTAATGAGGCTCATGGGCATTGGTACACGCCAGACTCTTATAGACTCTTCGAAAGTTAGCCTGAATGCTGTGCTTTTACATACTGGCAATGCATTTCCATCAATGCTTGTTGCGCATTCCACTGATAATGAGATAGATATTTGACAATATGGTATTTGTGTTAGAAAAATCCAATATGAAAAACACAACTTGAATATCTGTGGAGGTTTGAAAGCCATAGCTTTATTGCTTGGTTTGCGACTTGAGTACACAAAGTTTTGTTACTTTTTGTGTCTCTGAGACAGCAGAGATATGAAGTCTCATTACTAGAAAATTCTGGCCTAAATATGAATCCCTTATCCCAGGTCAGAACAAAGTTTCAATGCTTCATTAGTGAATTGTAATAAATATTTACCTTCATTGCATAATAAACTGGGAGTAATGAACAATTTTGAAAGCAGTGGATAAAAATGTGAGTCTTGTAATCAAAAATTTCTAAAATGAGCAAGGAGTAGTTTTTATAGTGCCACAAATAATATCATTAATGTATAATGATGAACATTTTGAAGCACTGTTAAATCCATTTGGTAAAACAGCATGGGAGTCATTCAAAAATATTAGTTGCAATTTTCTTGAAAATCATACGGCAAAAAGTATTGTAAAATAGTGACTGATCTTGTCCGTTCAGACAAATCTTTGTAGGCAACAGGTCTCTCTAATTGTTGGACTCACCCACACTTCTCAGAAAACCTAGAGGCAGTCAGCGATGAGCCGGCGAGTATTTTCATCAGCATATTTCTAAAATGGAAAAGAGGTACCAAGGGAAATGGAATCCCAGTATGCTGGCTGCCTATTGCTGGACGAAGAAAAGAAATATTCCAGAGCAAAATATGCTCAAAAATACATATTCTACAACTTTCTGTGTAAGCCAGAATGAGTAGCAGATCAATGATTTTTGTTGTATATTTTATAGTGTTTAACGCCTGCATTTACTACTATGGCGCTGCAGTTGATGACACTGATGATTCATGGAATGAAGGTGCAGCACGGGTGGAAAGCGACGGCGGAGGAAACCGGAGAACCCGGAGAAAATCCGCCCTGTGCTGCTTTGTCCACCACAAATCTCACATGCGGTCACCTGGGATCGAGCCCGGGCCGCTTTGCTGAGAGGCGAGTGGTCTAACCACTCGGCCACGGCACGGCCATTTATTATAAAGTTATACATACTCGTATAATAAAACTTAAACCAATATCACAAAAATCTTCTGCCTGATGGCAAATATCTGTAAGCATATTCCAATTCAACATGAAAAATACTTCTTGTATCAGTTACTTTTGTCATTGTGAAAATAAAAATATCTTATTCTGTAGATCATTGTGATAAGCATAACGCGGTGCTACGATCACTGTAGCGAGAACCTTGAAGCGCGAGAATATATTACTTGAAGCGCAAGAGGTGCCAGAGTCAGAGGTGCTACATTTTCGTAAAATAAGCCTTTCTATTAACCTAAGTCCCGCCTACATAATAATCCGCACCATAGTACCTATGTTCTACGTTGCCCAATTTTACATTTCATATTAACGTATGAGCCACACTTTTAATTTTCTTTACCTATTCAATAGCGAATGTCTTTCCACTTGGCTATTTTTTAGAAATGACTTATGTTCTCGTCCCTTAAGTTTGTGAACACACTGACCTCCCAGGAATTGAGCCTTGAACTTAGTGCACCTCCTGTCCCAGAACTTAATTACCTACGTTACTCAGACTTGTACCTAACAGCTTAGATCCAACATAATTTCTCTAATAGCTTCTTACTTAGCAACAGCTTTTAACTTGTGCATTTTGCATCATTTGTTGATTTTAATGTATATGTAAATATATAAATGCAATATGACTATAATTTCCGTACCGGGGAAGATAACGAAATGATTTGAGCAATCGTGCTAGAAGAATAAAATTCCTTAGCGTATGCGTGTAATATATTCTATTTTTAGACAGTCGTTAATCTTATAGATTTAGAATTACTTTTTTTTCTCCTATTTCGCATCTGTGATGATCAGCGTGGAAACATAATGAGTTAAATAAAAGCATTATTCATTAAGGAGGCTATGACAATAATTCCGCTTCTAACCTTAAGATATCTCTTTTAAGAATTTATTAATTTGTAGCATTTACTAGTGTCTTTGTTGTCCTTTACATTGATACACAGTTTGTTCATTGAGTAATTTTCTCAAAATTATTTCAATGGTTTAGCTTTATATTCAAAATATGCTAGTAGCATAGTTTCACTATAATTAGTTTGTAGGTTTCTTACATCGCATCATTGAAGAAAGCTATGGTATGCTTTTTCATAGTTTCCTTGATCTTTTTGGCAGAAACTCTAATGTTACACTCTCCACTGCTTGCAAACTTTCGGCTGGTTCTTCAGATCCGTGATTACTGCATTCAAATCACCCCCCCCCATTCTATCAACAATACAAGCCTCTTGCATAGTAATCTTCACATCTAAAGGAAATCAAAGTTGGTTATCTGGAGTGTTACAATTTTGGCATATTTCCTCCCTTTAATTAATACCATCTACCGTTAAAAGCGCTTATTTTACTTCTGTCTGGCTAAAAACTATATGTTGTCACATTTTCATTGAAATGTTTCAATATTTTATGTGACGTAATCTAATTGGCTGAAGTGTGTTATTCTTTATGGCATTTGTTTTAAGGGGAGACACCGAAGTGATAATAGTTATTTATGTAAATAGTGTGTAATCTAACTGATTGTCACACTAGTATAGGTATGTTTAAGGCGTGAACAAAAGCGAACGCTCCAATTTTTACGAATGTTACAATGAAATAATTACTACACGTGTTACATGCAACCTTTTATGCAATTTTAGTTTTCAAATACGTAAAAATAGTTTACACATTTTCGAAATAAAAATTATAATGTATCAGAAATCACAGAAGCATTACGTAATATGGTTGCTAAGTAGACGTTTCAGTTGTTTCAACACTATAGAGGAAAATGGAAGTTAATGATAATAATATTGAAAATATTTATTGTATTCCGCTTCACATTTTGAACGAAGCCAAGAGTGCTGAGAGTTTGTTATTTCCAGAAGAATCAAAAGATGTTTACGAAAAATAATATGAAAAGTTTTGTGGATGGAGCAACAAAAAATGTGTTAGTTTAACAAATGAAACCACATTACTGGCATGCTTTTCGGAGCTGGTAATCATGCATATGTTTTTTACTTCTTAGTAGGGTAAGTAATTTAAAATTAGATTGTAAGTGCTGTTTTTTATTTTCAGTCGAAGACTTTTATGCCTTCGACGCTCTAGTGTGTAAAATCAAAAGTGAAACGTGTACTGAAATTAAAAAAAAAAAAAAAGTCGACATTTCATCATTTTGTAACGTTTTTGATTTCTTGAAGTTCTCAGTGGGTTGTAAGAAAAAAAATCAAGTGTGCTCCCCAGATCTAAAATTATTCCATTTTTTGTTGAGCTCCTGTTAATACGTATTTATGCGAGAGTCTTGATTTCGTTCTTGTTACAGGCACATTGTGTTGTGGCGGTGATGACCTCATTGCTGTCTGGTTGCCATGGTAATTATGTCATTCATTTTCTGGCACTGGAGCCAGAAATAGGGTAATTTTGCACGATTTATGCCGTCATAATAAACCGTTTCAACACTAGATTTGCATAAAAATGTTTTCTCAACTATTTAAGCTAGAGCTTTAATTAATTATACGGACATTACCTGCAACAATAGAAGCATTTATAGCAAGTTGCATTTAAATATGTCTTTTCACTCTGGGTATGCTAATTAGTTTATTAGATTTCATTAGCGAAAATAAAAATCTATATTCTCCTATAAATATTGAGCTTAATGCACCATTTTTAAAAGTTATATTCCATCACACCTTTGTAACAAATTGCCTTTTTGAAATTTTCCTAAAATGTAGAGTATTTTTAGAACATTATTTTACACCAAAACGTGAAAAAATCTGAAAAACGCACATAATTATACTAATTATTTTTTTTAAAACTAATCAATGACCAACAATAACATTTCAAACAGACATTTTATTAAATATATTCTGCAGTGTTCTGGGGAAAATTTGCAGAGTTCTAGCGGTATCTTTGTGGCTGAAGACATTTTGATTATGACAAAATAAAAGTAAATTTGAATATGAAAAAAATGGGTTTAAATTTTGAATCAGAGAGTCATTTAACCAGCACAACGCTTTAAAATACTTCCAAAACATGTGTTACATTCACCTTTGGATAATCAAACAATGCAAATAAGTACTTTATAGTTGTTTTTATAGTGTTTAACGCCCGCTTTTACTACCATGGAACCGCATAGTACATGGAATGAAGATGGAGCTCCGGTGGAATGTGATGACGGGTGAAACTGCAGAACCCGGAGAAAACCCGCCCTTGTGTCGCTTCTTCCACCACAAATCCCACATGCAGTTGCTTGGAATTGAACTCGGGACTTTAAAGTATGGTTCATATTTTGTACCAAATTCCAAATTTCTACATTTTTTATCAAAATCGCTAAAACAGCGCTTCGATTTCTCCTTAATGTTGTTTCATATTAATTTAAAATTTTCTATAGACATGTCAACTAATAGTGTTGTTAGAGCAGATATAGTTTTTGTAAATAATTTGAATTGGAAATAAAAGAGTATTATTGTTTTATGTTAACCATGCCCTAAATAATAATTAGTTAAATAGAAAGCCTTGTTAAGTGTAATGTATCGCTAGTGAATTAGTTCACACCACTAATTCTTCCCAGGCCAAAAGCAGATACGAAAGAAGTTGAAGTACACCTAGGTTATATAAATGCTTTATTTTCTGAAGATTTTATCCGCGTGTCGCTGCTTGCGTTTTTTTTTTTTTTTTTTTCTGAAGAAATGCCGATAAGCTCTCAACTGTTATTATAAACAAACCTGTTGTTCAGTGGCTCCGCCCAGAGCACAAGCGTGTCTACCGTTCCGACGCATGCTCCATCAATATTTAGCAAGGCGCCGACGCTGGGCATGGTGTTTGGGGGAGCGTCACGATTTCGATATGGATAGCGGGGCAGCTCCCCAGAATTTCATTTCGCTGCTATTCAGTGGTTAGCTCGCTTCGCTTCAGCACAGATTCTTCGTAAACTCTAGAAGTTCTAAAACGTTCTCTTTTGCGTTTGGTCATAGATCCGGTAACTTCTACTGTTTTTGCAATTCTGGGCATTGCGTTTTGGAGCGTTGCGGTTGCGTTTAGGTTTGATAACTTTTTAGAATGAAAATATGTTACTAGTTTCCCGTCGCGAGAGACAAACGTGGGCGAGGTAGTAAAATCCTTCAAGAAGCAGTAATAAAACAGCTGATTTTACGTAAGTACTGAATTCTCTTAGAAGTATTCTCTCACTTTATGTTATGAAATCAAAGTTTAGTCAGTTTTACTTGTAGTACTATCAAACTTAGTTACTTAGCAACGCAAAATTCAATAGCATAGAACGTCTAAGAGGTTCTATAACATTACGTATTTGGTATTGCAAAAGAGGATTTTACTGTCTTCAAAGTCATTAATCTTTACCATTTTTTTCATAATTTTAAATTGAAAGAGCAGTAGATTTAGGTTTTCAGTTACACTTAACTTTTAAATAAGCACAGCTTTAGTTATATTATAAAGTTTACCCTCTAGGTGCTATATAAATCACATAAACTCCATAAATTGTATGTGACGTTCGTAGTTTCTTCTTTCAAAGGTAGATGAAAGCTATAACTTGGATGTTTATTATTCGCTTTTTCGATTTAGCTTTAAATAAAGCAGATTATTTCTTAATATACAGCTAAACAGTGGCATAAACACTATTATCAGACCATTTATTTAATAGATTTTCTGGTATTTCCTATAAAAGAACAAATGGTGTAAAATATTGCTAGAGTTTAGATTCATTAAGTTGCATCCTTTAGCATTCATTTCTTGTATTTTATTACATTAAGATACATAGCATATGCACGATAATATGCTGGTTCTCTCGCGGTTGTGAATGAGTTGAGAATAAAAGCCCACAGGTGCGGGAGTTATGGTGTATCACAGTTTAAAAGATACGCCATCATGTGAATGAATTTTTAAGTTGAATGCAAATTAAATACTACGAATATTGATGAGGAAGAATGTTGTTCAACACGTTCCATATAAATTCTGATTTATTTTATTTCCAATAAAAATGTCATTTTATGTATTAGTTTGCACATATAATATTAAGGTATTTTTAGGGCAAAAGAAATTTTGTTACTACATTACTTGTAACTTCTAAGTATTTATTTCTAAAATTACTTTGACTTCTTTAAATTTCCTATGTTATATATATTCAGCGTATGCCTGAAATTGCTAAGTATTTAATGTGAAATGAATCATGTACAACTTCTCTTGAGTATATTTATTTCTCTAGCATATATGCAATGTACATAATAAATAGAGAAAGTATTGCATTCCGCAAAAATTCGACACCGATATTTCACCGAAAATGCATGTTTTAAGACTCCCTGAATCAAAAAAAAAAATTAGAAAAAATGTGTGTGTGAGAAGCAAAGCTCAAAAATGGAAAGCCCGTTAAATAACAAACGTGGTATTTAAGTTCAGTGTCTTCCAAGGGTTCCACATGAAGGTTTTCAAGAAAATCCCCGACACACTACTACTCTTTACATGGAAAATTTTTATTTTCTAAAAAACGGCACTACCGACTTTAATTAAAGTACCATATGTTTAAAATATTTTTATGACAAACGAAATATACATATTGAATCTCCTTGGAATAGCCCCTGAAGAACTCTTCATTCTGAATTACTTTTGTGTAAATCGCAAGAGACAGACAAAAATGTAGAGTTTGTTAAAATACACTATACATATCAGTTACATTGTTTTCGTAGAGCTAACCGTTTCCAAGATATTCCATGCTCTTGGTTTCAATTTTAAACCACTTAAACTCTTCTCAAGCGGGAAGTTAACTTTCGTTACATCTCTTTTGTTTTGCTTCTGGGAATTCAAATACTTAAAACAATTTAAGCTTTTTTTAAAACTCTATTAGGCTTTTACAAGATTTGACTGTATCTTTAGCCTTGTATATTTCGTTATGTTTCTTCTACTTACAAGGAAGTAGGTAACAAGACCAATTCTGTAAATGTTTATCTAGAATAGTACGATGTAGATATATGAATGAACTCTTGTAAAGAAAGTTTGTTTGTAGAAAAGCTAGAGAAAGTCGTGTGAATGGAACACATCAGATTTTTAAAATAGAATTCTTAGTACCCGTGCCCAATTTATTTGTTATCATTTAAATAACCAAAAAAATTGTGTTCCATATTGTTTTTTGTTGTTTTTTTTTTTGTGAGATACGCTATTCAAAATTACTTTAAGATGACCTACCATAAATATAAACCATCCTTAAATGTCAATTTTTTTTTCACACTAGCCATGTGTAGGACAGGAGCTAGAGAGGTAGAATAAGATGGAAAATTTCAAAAGCATACCCGGAATTTGAACCACTGACCAATGAATGACCTAATAGTTAAACTATGAAGCCCGGGAATCTAATTCACTTTGAAAATGTAAGTCGCCATCTTAAACTATATATTTTTAAGCATTGGAAGCTATTAAATCCAAGGAGAAATATATAATACATTCGGACTGCTACGTTGAGTTAATATCTCTTCAAAATTACTCATAAAATAATTACTTTAACTTACTTTTTTTCTTTCTTACAGCTAAGCTTACATTGTAAGGCTTATTCAAGCCAATTTCTAATACGTCATCAAGTTTTTATTTTTATTATTTATTAATTTATTTTGTATCATCTTTTTCGCTTTTATTAGCTGAAGGGAAAGGAATTCCTACTGAGACAGGGCGGGCCAGCGAGCTTTTTTTTTTTTTTTGGGAGGGTTAGTAACTGTGGGCCATGTCACATTTCGGCACCTAGGGTCTCCTTAAATGCGGGAGATCCAAAAGACAGAGGGATCCGCTTTTCCAACTCCCACCTTTCTTTCCGGATAAAAATCTGGAAGTGTGGTAGATGTGCCGCTTCTCCAACTAGCGATATTTTGAGATATGTGGGTACAGTTCAACTGTATGCTATATATATATATATATACATTTAAAGCTAAAAGGTGTTGAATTGGAATGTCTAATGCCCTTGTAATATCGTAAAATACGTAAGACGCATTGGGAAAGTATTGTAGCCAATCTACACTTTTACATGAGCTAAGGTTTTTATAAAGGCTTCCATCCTATTTATGTTGGATGTTTTGAACCCGAGGCATTTTAATATTATGAAGCCCGCAGCTCCTCTTGCGTTATTGCGTAACTGCTGGGATACTTTTGTATCTTTCTATCACACCCTCTCTGCTTCTACCTTCCCATTTTCTCTCTTCTTTATCTCTCGCATTTCCTCTCTCATTTCCTTTCCGTGGCCTTTCCTCTTTGTACCTCTGCATACTGTTCATGCTGTGTATTGTTTTGAAAACCGGCTGTAAACTTCTTTCTGGGGTGTTAGTAAACATGAAGTTAAATTTTAATGGTACACAATTTTATGTACTTCAATCAGAACTATACATTTCCCCATGGGAACCTTTTACAATCGGAAATAATAATACGAAAATTTGGTATATTTTCTTAAATATTCAGTCCATAGAAATAGTGAATAGCATTTTCTCAGATAAATTATTCATTTGAATATGTTACCTAACTTTAAAGTCCAAAATAATTGTCATATTTCGAATTCTTAGTCATTTTAAAATAGTAACCTCCCTTCTGGGGAAAATGATTGAGATGTTTTATAGCCTATAGTATGACCAAAGGGATATTATGTGCTCCAAATTTCATAACAGCTAATTCTTTGGTGAGAAAGTAGCAAATACTTGCAAATAAAACTGTGTTATATTCATATAACATTCTTTACCCTCTTTCGTTTTTAAGGGATATACAAACCATTCATACAAAAGCTCATTTCTCTATCTACCTCATTTTAATCGAGATAAACTCTTCCATAAATAGCTACAGTTTACATTTCACTAGGATACATACGGGACAGTGGTAGTCAGATGTTTAAGAACTGGACGGTATATGCTGGCCTTAAAATTCCACACTATTTCCATTTAGTCAGAAACAACTGATACTACTGGACTGGAAAAGAATGACAAAGTAATGAACAAATTGAGAGCATTATATGTTGGATATTCGAAAATGGCTTATTCCAGAAAAAAATATTTTAAATGAATTATGTGTTTTATGGAAATACAGGTATATGTTTTGAGTAGCACGATATACGAATATATATATATATAATTTTAATCATCTTTAGGGGGATTTTTTAGAAAATACAAAATTTCGAGAAAAAATTCATGTAAAGAGTATTTTGGGATGGAAAGCTTTCTTTAGCATCTTCATTTAACATATTTGAAAGGTACTGAACTTAAATACCAAGTTTGTATTTAACTGTTTTTTTATGTCCTTCATGCACACACGTTTATATTTGTCTTAAAGACTACTTTTTGGATTCAGAAAGTCTCAAAAGTTTTTACTGCCGTTGAAATCATGATATCGAATTTTTGTGTGGAATGCAATATCTTCTCTACATGGTATCTACGTCAGGCTGCTCCAGCTTTACTCGTATGAGGCAAAATACTTAAGCGTACTCCACCACAAACCTCTCAGCCCGACTAAAGTGGAACGTATTAGCACAATGCTTGCGCATGCATTACAACACTTGATTCAGCCGTGAAGACAGCTTGCCTTCAATGACGATGCGAATTGCATACTGCAGGTATAACTATTGGCACACAGTCAAGCTGAAACTCCTGATCTGCGTATTGAATGTAAAGAAGATACAAGCTCAAAAGGGAATTTTACCACATGCTACCTAAATTGTATACAGTTTTCCGTAATCGATCAAACTTTCCGGTTTCGGAACCCACTAGCACTGCAATTGTGCTGGTGGTTCAATGACCTTTAATCTGGACAGTTGAACGTTTGCTGCTATTGTATGATACGCATTCACTCCATAAATTATCGAGGGAGACGCGTAACATGCAGAACTTTGAAATATATTAGAGCCATCGATTCTATGACACCCTATGTATGCCCTTATACAGTTTACTCTCTCTCTCTCTCTCTCTCTCTCTCTCTCTCTCTCTCTCTCTCTCTCACACACACACACACACACACACATACATAAACACACATTTAGTTTATTCAGCGAAAGCCCAATGTTAGCTTTTAAGATGAAACGCTTTCGCTGTGATCAGGTGAAAGCAACTAGACCGGAAAAGTTGAGAAAATGTGAACAGATAGATGCACTCAAGTGCTAAAAGTAGTCTAACCTGCGGAAATAAGTTTCTGTAGCTGCATTACAAAAGCGTAGACTACTTACGGAGTATCAGTTTTTTGAGCAAGGAATTTATATGTCTAGAATAAAACTGCACACATGTTATTAATTGAACTTTAAAGTCATAACTATGTCTAACTTTTTCTGATATCTGTGTTAGCAATTATCAGCAAGATTTGCAGCCGTAGAACGATATCCTTTGGGACACTGGGAGTGACATTTCAAATTTCTATACTTCTGCATGGATTTTTCTGAAAAATGTTCTTTGATTACTTTGCGTTAATTTAATAGGAATATCAAATGCCATTCAAATTGTATAAATACTTGATAAGATATTAATTATTTCATAAATTTTATTATGTAACTATATTGCATTATTAAATTGTTCCACGCGTTTCAAAGTTTGAGAAAATTGGTTGAAATGTTCTAAATTGGAGCTTTGACCACACAGAAAAGTTTTAAGCGATAATATTTCAATAACTTTTATTATTGAATTATTATAATTTTTTAAAAATGTTAATAATTGTTCATACAAATATTTTTTTTAAAAAATTACTATTGGTGTTAGGATAATTTTGTCTTTTGTAATATTAAAATAGACGTACTTCTGCAATTTTCTAAAATGTTGCATATATTTAAGCAAAACCTGAGACGCGTGGAACATTTTCAAGGTTTGAAAATGTAGTTTTGAGAAAAATAAACTATGTTTCATGAAATAGTATGCAAGGAAACAGCAGTACGATATTTAAATGGCTGTAGATCCCGATGCAAGAAGGGCAGCTAAATGTTGATTCTCTATGGACGCTCAAAGGTTCAAAAACTATTCGCTACAAAAACAGATATTTTCGACTTTTTGACCGATTGTAGTCTAAATTTCACTTTCTGCGTCCTAAGTTGCATTCCGAAAGTATAGTCTATGCAAGTAGTAGAGTTTTCTTTGAGCAAGGAGCATATATGTCTAGAAAGCACAATCAGACATGACACATGTTTAAGACTTGTCCTTATTGCACACGGCATCACAAGCGGTGGGGATTGATGACAGATGCAAGAAAATAATATCTGGGGAAGGAATTTTGGTAAGATAACATTCTGGGACTTAGAGGCGGGACACTCATACGGCTCATTAAACCTTCTAATCTGTTTCAATTATTCCAATCAATTCTTCAAGGACATCTCAAATAGTCATGTCATACCTCAAAGGTGATTTGAAATGATACAAGTTCCTTTAAGTTTCAAACTTTGTATTTAGTCGCTTCTAGATTTAATGCATATTTGATAATGGTTCTTTCACGTTAGAGTTGTCCTCTTAACCCCTAAATAGCTAGTCAAAGAACACTTATCTCCTGAAACTAGCAATCTAGAATGATACTTATTAAAACCAATCCGCGAATAAAATGTAATAGACTATACAAATAATAAATATTTTCTTATGTTGGCCAGCTTTCAGATCACGGCATATCTGCTTAATCAGGCTGTTCCAACTCGGTTGCACACCAGCAAGCAGCGACGTACTCACGCCTTCCAAGAATCTGCCTGCGGCATGCAATATAGCTCGACACTGGGGACAAGCTATCGTCACGGCTAAATGAAGTGTTGTATAACAACGTTGTACGTTGTATTTTACCGTCGAATTCGGCGCCTTTTGATATAAAGATTACGGAAGTCCGTCCTTTTTGGTAAATAGAAGTTGTTCTTCCCAAAATAATAACCAGTGGGTTTGTCATAGTGACGTATACTGTTGTGAAGATGGAAGTGAGTCCACTTCTTCAAGAAACCAGTCATAATTGCACTCGAACTGTTCGACTCATCGCCGGGATAAACAACTTAATCGGTCAACAACAATGCCCACAATTCCCTCTAAAACCCACTTTATCTACTGTTTCCGAGCAATGTTATGTACATAATCACTCTAATTTTCGGCTGTCGTTTGTTGAAACGCTGCTTATACAGGACGTCACACCTCGGCTAATTTTAAAGTTTTGCACATTTTATGCTGCTTTCATCAGTAAATTTGACCCTTAAGCTCTAATGCAAGTGTAGGGTAATTAAAGATGTATCATATACATTAACAGCAATTTTTCTCATGCCCTTGTTAAGAATGTTACTTGCTTATGTTTCACCTTTCCGGTGTTATACCTACGTCTACCCGTCACTTTAGCTTTAAGCTCTCCATATATTGACTGGAAGCAGCCGCTACTATAAATGCACAACGCATGCGCATTGTTATGTAAAGGAATACTAATTAAAATTCATTAAATGCCCGTTTCTTAATCTATGTACCGAGGTATTTAGACAACATCCCAAAGTTTAATATGGTTATTGTTTAAATCTCTCAAAAGTTAAACAGGAACCATATTTGATGGAGAAACCGGTGAAACGTACAGCAAACAATCAGAGCCGTTCCAACCTGTTGCTTTTGTTTGCATTACCGGTGAAGTAAGGATGGGTGGAGAAGAGATGGCAAGACAGCTCATTGAGACATCCAAAGAATGGAACATTTCCATAGCGCTAGCAACTGCACCATCTGCCTGGCACAGCAGACACTGCAGGACCTGAAAGTACATCTAAAATATGAAAGGGAAATGAGATTAGGGAAAGTGGAAACGTGGTAAGAATCATCATTGTGGCGTTCGCCTTGGCTACCAGAGGAAAACTACGAAAGACTTCAAGGTCAGAGTCGTCGGGAATCGAACACAGGACCTCACGAATGCACGGATCTCGCTTCATCGTGGATCCGAATCGCCTGTCTACTTGTGTAGCAGATGACGAGGGTTCTGTTTAAGGAACAGTCTGCAAGTTTTCACACGATGTGAGGTCTGGAGCCAGGTGCACTTAGTTTTCAATTGAGGAGCTGCCTGATGGAAAAGTAGCGGCTTTTGTAGAGAAAACCGCTTATCTGCGGCCGGGAGACATTTGGAAACCCAACCACGTGCCACCTGCCAATACTGCAGCTACTCATGAGGATCTGTATGAGCATACAGGGCCAGTGTTGCCAGATTGGGCGAAAAGTCGCCGATTGGGCTACTAAAATCCGCTCTTTACGACCAAATTTTGATGAAGCCGATTGGCGAATCTTTGGGCTACTAAAATATTTCTGCAAAATATAACTTTTATTAATGTCTGTTTTTAACTTTATGCGCCGTTTGGTAGGGAAGAGAGCTCTAAATCTAAATTGACAAAAGACAAATACTAAATCGTCTCTAGCGTGAGTAAAACTTATTTATACAATGTTATTTTAAGCCTGCGATTAATTACTTTTTTTACGCGATATTGTTAATTTGCGGTACTTATTAATATTGTTGCTATGGATGGGTCATAAGTTGGCATTCACACTTGCAATGTGGTTTCAATTAATGCAAAAGAAATTTCCGTGCTAGTAGTTAATGTTTCATTATACTTCTTATATATTAGAATTGTTTGTTTAGTTATATCGATATTTTAATAATTAAATGTAATCTTGATCAAAAGTATTAATGCGGGAAGTAAAACCATACGAATAAAAAGTATGTCCCCATGGCAACACGTCGGAGAATCGGCTTCTAAAATGTAACATTTATCGTTCTGATAATAAGATCGTATGGCTATAAGTCTATATGTCTATAAGGCAGGCCTCAACTGAGGGAAGTAATTAATAAAATAAATACTTCAGGTAATATTTCAATATAATTATCGGCACAAATGTCTCGTATTTTCATACTCTTTCCTGAATCTGCATCAGCGCAGCTCACACTAGTTAGTATTCCAATATTATGCCATTTATTATGATTGTGCTATACTTACTGAGATACCGGCTATAAGAATCTTTTGAAAATATTCCAAGAGTGTTTGTGTATATAAAATAGTAAAATAAATTGCATATTTAATACAAATATTGGGCGACTTCAACTGAAACTTTGCGAAATGCTTCTGGCAACACCGCACAGGGCCCGGCTTTTAATATAGCTTCAATTGGGTTATTAAACTTTAAATTAAAAAAAGTGTACGCGCTACTTTAGTAATCCTAACATAGAGTAGTAATTAATTTTGGCTTTGTTAGATTAGATTAGAGTGCGTTCTGTAGTTTCATGATGGCCAAGCAGACCTTGAACGAGCATGCCAAAGCATACAAAATTAAATACGCCAAGTGTACAACATTTAATGTTCTCGCATTACAATTAATAGTAAACATATTAAACTTTCACGTACATTAAAACACTCAAAATTATATCACTTGGATTTTACAGCCTATGCCATTACACACCGTTTACATCCTTATACACAAGGCTGTTCATATTTAATGTTAAGATCTACCTTCTGAAAATATTAAAATTCGATCTAACATTTTGTCAATGTCATTTCTAAATTGTTAGTTATTGCTCCGAAAACTACAAATACAAGATACACATTTCAAGTTACAGTGCTAAAATACACGCAATAAATATGAATTTTCCATTCCAGTTTATGCAGCAGTTAACATAAAAACTTCGTTTGACTTTTAGTCTGTGTTATAACACATAGTGCTTATATTCTTATTTATATGCAATGAATGTCAAAATTTGGTATTTAAATACACACTTTTAGATTAAAATGTGGATCACTGACATGTTAAAGGCACTTAATGTTTACATCCTTACTTATGTAATGAGCGTCAAAATTTGATATTAAGAAATACGTTCTAAAATATGTAGTATTACATGAAGCATATTAATGGTATTTCTATCGCTACCGACTTCATGTTAAAATACTTACATGAGTTTATAACACTAGGAGTTGCAGTGCTAGGATACTTGCAATTTTATTATACTTCTAGTTCACTCAGTATAATTAACATAAAATTGTAGTAAAATTAACATAACACCATCTCACTTGGCTTTAATAGCCTGTGTCTCTTCACTTAATGCATTATAAGAAAATTATTAGGTTGATTATTTCAGCAAACACTGAATTATAGCTCAAATATATTTCATAATACACATGAATAAACATTATGTCGCTAGGCAGATTTGTATGCTCAGGTTACGAGTGAGAGGGAAATATGAAAAGAGTGGGGGTAGCGACCTGGCAAAGCAGAGCACAATAACGCATCTCTTTCGCTGCAGCGTTCAACTCTTCCATTTGAAAAACATTATAGTCTAATGATTTTAATTGTTTTTCACATAGGCCTTATGTACGACAGGAGTTGGATAGGTAGATTCAGACTGAAAAACTCAATGTCAATTAAAACCAATACAAATGACCATAATAGTTGGCTATACTAAGAATCCTGGGACTTAAAATACATACAGCATCGTAAGTCGCCATTGGGGTTGCCATCTCAAAATAATTTGATATCACCTTGTGGTTTACCGGGAAACATGCAAGTCAGTTGAAAAATGCAATGCTATGACAGCACGTTGCCATAATAACTCAGTGGTAGAGCAACCGGCTAGAGATCGGGAGATCCGTGGTTCAAATCCCGACTAGGGTATTGAATTTTTCAGTCTATCCATTATAGTCCATGTTTTGTCTCAGGGAGGTAACAGGTGTTGCAGGAAGTACTTACCTGTTGGGGACTGTGCTCTGGCTGCTGTAAGACATCCCTCTTTTGTTGTATCCGTTTTAGGTGCATTATATTTAACTTACATTCTGTTTATTACTGTCATTATTAAACGGGCACGTCTTACATTTTGTACTTAAATCATTATCCCGTATTTTCTGTCATTTAAATATAAAATACACTCCAAATAGTGTCACATTGTTACAATTAGGAACTAATAATATCATCCACATAGGTTCCTTACATCAATGGTGGAGGCTCCGGCCTCTTAAGCAGGTTTCGTGAGGGGTAAGGCTGCATTCCCGACATCCTTTTTGAAGTGCTATCAACCTGGCTCCGCGGTAGCGTATGAGGCTTGCATTCGGGAGTTCCCGGGTCCCGTTGGGCTGGCACTCGACCATGTCTCTCGGCAGGCGAAAGCTGAGGTGTTTACCTTGTACCACGAATCTCTTATCCATTATTTTCTATCAACATCATCCATATGTTTCATTATCATCTTTTTATGAGTTATACGACCAGGTGACGGCGATTGGTGTATTCCGGCACTGCGGTGGAATGTGTATTTTGGAATGATTTCCCCCTTACTCCTGACGGGACTGCTAGACCCTCCTTCCCTCCTAGGAGTTTCTGCACTCCCAGTTTGTGAGCGATTCAGGGTCATGACATGTGTGATATTAGAATCGTTAGGAACCTCTTCGTTTACATCTTGTCCCAAGGTCATGACTCCATATGGTGCTCTGCTACAATTACTGGATCCCCCTCCGTCTGACTGCGGTTAGCTTTTAACCACTAACAACGTGATTTATTTGATGGAAGGCCGGTCTCTGTTTCCTTATTTACGACAAGGATTCGCTCTTTTGCTTTCTCTTCTTCACTTCTGTTCACATTCCGGAACTATATCCTGCACTCCGTAGCCGGGGTGTGATTTTTGTTGGGTGTAGGATTTTGGATTTCATGTTTTACAAGAACATGATTTCGTAAGAGTTGCAACAGACCTCTGTCCTTATGGGCGCCTCCTCTATGTATGTTTCTGAACCCTACTGTTGTGTGCAAATTTAAAGCTAATCACAAGAGTACAGTGAAAATAGTACAGAGGACACTGAATACTGATTCTCTAATGATATATCGGCACTTAAACATTCACGCGAATCTGGCATGATATTAATTATTATTATTACTTAGTTCCAAATATGCTCTTGCTTTGTTAAATTATATTTATCGCTTTTTTCAGTTTTAGCAGATATTTGCGGCACATGTCGCCTATCTGCCACGGTCGCCATCAGGTGCGATTCACACCAAGATCAATTTAGGACTGCGCGCGTTCGTAAACGTAAGCGTCTAGCTTTGCCTCAGATTCAAAATAGCCCCACAGTGCCACGTAATTCTTCTACTTGCCCAAAGCATTAGTTATTTACTAGTCAAATCACGTGTATCCTATTAATTGATTGTCCGACTACGATGCAAGAGTATCCTTTATCGATTTTACTTTCTCTAACGTTTATGTACAACGTACATAATAGACAGAAATGGTATCGTATTCCACCCAAAACTTTGGTACCGATATTTCGCCGGAAATATATATTTTAAGACTCCCTGGATACAAACTTCTGTTTCTGTCTGTGAATACTATAACTCAAAAACGTTAAATAACACACATTACATTTAGTTCAGTATCGCCCAAGGATGCGACAGGAAGATTTTCAAGAAAAGCACCCACCCCAATCTACCCTTTACATAGAAAAAATTTCAAAAATTTTGATTATCTCAAAAATGACCCTATAATTTTATTAAAATTAAAGATATTGCAAGACAAATAAAATGTATATCTTGAATTTTCTGGTTCTCTTCATTCTAAATGAATTTTGCATGACTGGTAAATCGTAACAGACAGACAAAATCTTTACATACAAAAAATTTAGATCTCATCAAAGCACACAATTTATGTCCTTTCAATTTTTGTTGTGGAGGTAACCGTTTCCGAGACATTCCTTGTTATTGATTTAAGCAAATTTCAATGACAATCGCGTAGCGATAGCTTTTAATATATTTCACTGTCGCTTTAGTATAGTGAATTCCTTTAGTTACCTTCCACTTCTAATTTATTATAAATGAAATGCGCACAATGTGCAAGTATATAAATTTAATCATATTAATTTAATTATAGTTTTATTATTGACATTTGTGTTTTTTTATGTTTTCTGCATATCTTTCACAGCTTTTGTTGCACAGTTCACAGATTCAATCTTCATCCGGTTGGTGAAATCTCTTGTTTTTGGCAGAACTTGTGGTGGAAGCCGTGTGTTGCATATCGCGTTAGTATATATCAAAGCTCGTAGCTCGTCTGCTTCCATTCTTCCGTTGCCATGGCGTCGGTTGAGTAGAAATCGCTCCAGATAGATTCTCTTTTCTCCATGAGCATTTAGCATTTAGTCTTCTCGTAGGCTGTAGTATTTAGCAGGAGTATCTGCATTCTGATGTCTTCTATGAATAAAGTTTCTTTTGCTAAAATGTAGGCCAATCTTGACGGTGCTGCCTTCTCGATTCCCAGGATTCCTTTCATGTGGCGAGCTTTGATTCCTTCTATTTATAAGAAATCAAGCAATAAGAACATTCTGCTAATGCTTAACTGGTGTAGAAAGAAGATCTTTTTGTGAGAAGTTTGTTCGAAGAACAGCTTGAGAAAGCCACGTGAAAGTAACACATCAGATTCTTGTTTCTGTGCTTTCCTAAAATATTTTTAAAAAACAAAAAGAAAAAAAAAACAAGATTTTTGCATAATACTATGCATAGACCCTCAGTGTACAACACAGTTTTTTTTCAATGTCCATGCAGATACAACCAAAACACATTAAAAGTACGATATCAATTACCTATAAATGTACACATATTAGTGTGTAGTATATTCATGTTCCCCTCTTTTTTCTCCTAATTTAAGTACTCAAAAAGTATGCTTCTTTTAATTAACTCACAATTTAAATATTACATTTTTATAGCCAGTCATTAATACAATTATAATGAGAAGAGAAAAAAAAAAAAGAAAACATGTGTCCAAGTTACAGTTACAGAGTGTTAAATACGAATTATAATGGTCGCCTCACCTATGCCAGAGTGACGCGTTTATATAAGCATAATTATATGCAGACAAAAATGGATATTTTGAAAAAGAAACTTCTTTAGAAAGTCTGGAAGGAATTCCATGTTGCCTTCAATTTAGACCCCTTGAACATTTAATTATGCTGAGTTTCCATAACCATAGGTTATTTTGAACCTCGAAAATTACCTCTAATCTTCAAAAGTGGAAGCTGAACAAAAGAAGTAGAAAAGGAAAATAAATGGAATTGACATGATATACTTAACTTTCTATCGCCTTGCTTGTGCCCAGTAGGCAAGAATTGACACACAGTCCAACCATATAATTGTGATTTATCTGAAAATTGGAGAATTTGAGCCACAAAGAAGAAAGTCTGATGTGCTATATTCACACAACTTTCTCTAGCTGTTCCATACACAGACTATTCTCACTAAAGATTATTATTCTTATCTACGTCATGGTAATCGAGATAAATAGTAGCAGAATTTGTTTATTAGTTGCTTCTTTGTATTTAGAAGAGAAATTAGCGTATGCATTAGGCTGAGCAATAGTCAAATCTTCTAAAAGTTGGTCGCTATGTGAAACAATTGAGGTTCGTTACGCATTGCATGTTCCCTTTTGAAAAAAAGTTAGGTGGTTTAAAATTGAAACCAATTACAAGGAATACCTCTAAAACGGTCAGCTCTACAAGAAAAACATATATGACATAGATTATCTGTTTTGACGACATCTAAATTGTTTGTGCAGTAAGCTTTTGTTTATCTCTTCAAGTTTAACCGTAATGCAAAATTTTGCAAAACTCATCCATAATAAAGAGCTCTTCTTGGGCTATTCCCAAAAAATTCAAAATATACGTTTTATTTGTAATGTAACTATTTAATATTGTACGGTATTTTAATCAAAATCCTTAGAGTCATTTTTGAAAAAATAAAATGTTCAAAAAAGTATCCATGTAAAGGTAGTTTGTGGGGAGGGGAGATTTTCTTATAAGATACTGACACACAGAGACCTTTTTCTAAAAATGTTTTTTTCTATCAGGGAACCTCAGAACATATATTTCCGGTGAAATCTCGACATCAAATTTTTTGAGTAGAATACAATATTATTTCTCTACACTATGTTCATGGTACGTATAGAAAAAGTAAAAATGGAGTTTTATTTATGGACGCTCTTTAACTGTTGCAGTTTTCAGCGTCCCGTTCTATGTTGGGCGTGAAAGACTGCTTAATTTGGCTCAGAGGCCTCTTTATCAGGCTTGAGGTTCTTTAACGTGCGGTGAATCTCCGATATCAGTGGCTTTAATTGCCTTCCGAAGGAAGCCATGCTAAGGATTTTTACACCAGAAAAAAAATCCATCGCCCTCCGCTGGGTAGGTACCTGGGGAACAAGAGGTTAGAAAGGTAGCCAATACATCACAGAGGATGATTCCGCAACATAGGCTTATGTCTCTGAAGTAAAGAGCTTTATGCTAGCTCAAAATTCAACTCTCGTCAGAATCCAACAATCTCGCTTGGCGAACCTCCCTTAAGAGACTAACCACCGCACTTTAGTATGGTAAATGTAATTACTCGCTGGGATGGGGCTTTATATATTGGAACATACATAATTAATAAAGCGAACACCGATTAATTGCTATATACCTCCATGGGAAACGGTGGAGAAATAGAAGAGACATAAAGACGTGATAATCTGGCACTCGAAGATGCAGGTAATCAGCCACGCAAAAACACAACCATTGATCGCGCAGCATTCATTTACTCCCGCTCTCCAACCAATCTCGCGCAGGTGCACAATGCAAGTGAGTAAAACCAGTCGATCAAATAATACTAGCAACATACAATGGCATACAATAGCAATCACTCAACGTGAGTCCCATTCCAACTTCAAAATTACTTGGGGTTTAGTTGCTGCTTTCTATGTCCTCTGCCACCTGTATTAAGAAGAGGAAGTATTATTAGGTGCATCAAAACTTTGTGGTCAAGGTTTCACCAGAAATATATATTTTGAGGCTCCATGAACCCATAGAAAAGTATTTTTAGAAAAAGTTCCCAATGATTGCGTGAAAACAGTAGCACTAGTAATTGAAAAGTCGGTTAAGTACCAAACTTGACACTTCAGTTCCAGATCTTCCAAGGATGAGACATGAATATTTTGGAGAAAACTCATCCAGCCCACTACCTGTACATAAAATACTTTTTTAAATGTCATTTTCTTAATAATAGCTCTAACGATTTTGATTAAAATATCATATTCTGTAGGATAATTTCTTGTCAAAAAATAGAAATATATATCTTGAATTTTCTAGGAATAGCCTGCGAAGTCCTCTTTATTTTGAATGACGATTGCATAGTTGATAAACCATAAAAGATAGATAAAAATCTTACTGCACAAAAAGTATAGATCTCGTTAAACCATACAATTTATAGCAATATTTGTTGGATTAATAAATACCGAGGTATTCCTTCATATTGGTATGTGTTTTCAAATCCTTATATTATTTCTCAAATGAGAAGTTTTATTTGTTTTCTTCTCATACTCATGCAAAGAGAACAGGATTTCTATCCCATCACATAGCAGCCTTCCCTCAATTCCCAGTTGCATTGAATATTTCATGCAGATTCAAGAGTAACTCGCTGCTCTTTTGAGCGCACCAAAGCTGGATCAGCCCGCACAAAGTGGGTATTTAAGCTCACTTTTAATACAGAACATCATAACTCCGGAAAAAAGCTAAACGTTTTCCAAATTAACTGACGGCGGAAGTCTGTGATGAGGTTCTAAAAAAATGATCCTCTACTACGAAAAGTGTTTTCATCACAGAACAACTAATACAAAAACGAAGGGAATTCAACTTGAAAACACACCTCTTATTCATTGATTATATAAAAGCATTAGATAAGATAAACTGAGAAAAATTTTGGAATATAATGGTAGAATATGGATACTTAAAACATTATCTCTTTGATAAAACATATGTATGAAGGTACGTTAGTAGCACAGTTAATAGAGAAAACAAACATTTAAAAGCAGTTTTATATGCAGACGACCAAATGTCTACACTGAAAATAACTAGAATAAAGTAATGGCAACTACACCTTAGAGATGTCTGCTCAATAAAACACCCCAAATAAATCTCATAAATGCATAAGCATTTGTGGAGCAGTGAAACGGAAATTTAAAAAAAAATCTTAGGTTCCATTCACACGAGTTTCTCTACCAGTTCTGCAAGTAAATTATTCTTACAAAAGATGAAGTTTTAAATATTTAGAATATGAAATAAATTATATTTATAATAAAACCATAAGAAATTAAACCCATAACTTCCTAAGTATTTGTGGAGCAATAAAACAGAAAAAACAAAGCTGGTGTGTTCCATTCACATGACTTTCTCTACCAGTTCTGCAAACAAAATATTCTTATGAAAGATGAAGCTAATCGAGATAAATATTAGCAGACATTATATAATTACTTGCTTCCTTGTAAGCAGAATGGAAATAAGGGAATTTACTAGGCTAAACCAATAGTCAAATCTTTTTAAAATATGTTTCGCTTTGCATTGCCAGTAAAACAAAAGAGAAGTGAAATGAAAGGTGGCCCTGTTTCAGTAAAGCTATGTAGTTTAAAATTGAAACCAATATCTAGGAAACGGTGAACTCTACAACAAAAATGTACAGACATAAATTGTGTGTTTTAATGAGATCTACATTTCTGTCTCTTTCTTACACTTTACCAGTTATGCAAAATTCTGCAAAATTCATCTAGAATGAACAGGTCTTAAGAAGCCAGTCCCAGAAAATTCAAGATATACGATTTATTTTTGTTGTTAATATACAGTATTTTAATCAAAATTATTAGTAATTTTTGAGAAAACAAAATTTTAAAACAATTTTACATGTAAAGGGTAGTTTGGGTGGAGATTTTCTTGAAAATCTTCGTTTCACATCCTTGGAAGATATTAAACTTAAGTGCCAAATTTGGCATTTGGCGGTCTTTCATCTTTTGAGCTTTGCTGTCCAAAGTCACCGCGCACACACACACACACACACACACGATTCAATCATTTCTCTATACACTATGTACTCAGTGCGTGTAGAGAAAGAAAAAAATCTGATGTGTTCCATTCACATGAGTTTCTCTTGCTGTTACACAACTTTCCTTACAAAAGATTATTATTTTATCTACAACATGCTAATCTAGGTAAACATTAGCAAAAATTCTCATTACTTGCTTCCTTGTAAGTAGAAGGGACAACTAGGCTAAAACGATAGTCAAATCTCTTAAAAGTTGGCCTTATGTGAAGTTTGGTTGGCCTTCCTTGGCCTGCAGTAAAACAACAGAGATGAATCGAAACACCACTTCCTGTTTAAGAAAAGTTAAATTAGTTTAAAATTGAAAGCAATAACAAGGAATATCTCAGAAACGGCCAGCTCTACATCGTTTTTTTTTTTTTTTTTTTGTAATGTTTAACGCCCGCTTTAACTACTTATAGCACCGCAGGCAATGACACTGATGATACATGAATGATGATGGAGCACCGGTGGAATGTGATGGCGGGGGAAACCGGAGTACCCAGAGAAAACCCGCCCCAGCACCACTTTGTCCACCACAAATCTCACATGCGGTCGCTTGGGGTCGAACCTCGGCCGTCTAGGTGAGAGGCGAGTTGCCCCCAGCTCACGTAGAAAACGTATATGACTTAAATTATGTGTTTTAACGAGATATACATTTTTTGTGAAGTAGGTTTTTGTCTATCTCTTACGGGTTAACCGTAGAACTCATCCCGAATAAAGGGGTCTTCAAAAGCTATTCCCAGAAAATTCAAAACATACATTTTATTTGTGATGTAAGCATCTCAAATATACGGCATTTTAATCAAAATCTTTGGAGCTATTTTTCAGAAAAACAAAAATTTCAAAACATTTTTCATGTAAAGGATAGCCTGGTGTAGGGGGAATTTCTTGAAAATGTTCTTGTCGCAACCTTGGAAAATACTAAACTTAAATAAAGTTTGGTTTTTAACGGTATTTTCATTTCTTAGCTATGCTGTCCACAGACACACGGACTTTTTTCTAATATTTTTTCGGACTCAAAGGACCTCAAAACATATATATTATCGGTGAAATCTCGACATCGAATGTTTGGTTGGAAAATTAGTCAGGAAACTATAATTTAATTTTATAAAACTATGGCTGTACCTGTTCTGACAAACGATGCCAAAAATTGGCCTTTAAAACAACCAGAGAGAAAAACGATTAAGACAGCTGAAATGAAGTTTGTAGGATAGGACTGGATGTACTCTTCATGAACACATAACAAATGACATCGTACTAGAACAGGTGAATAATTTATAATTTAGGTAATAAAATAGCAGAAACTGAAAAATTTTGGATAAACGGCACCGAAGGAACGCCTTATTCAAGATTTACACCTTATTACTTTTTCTAGCACGTATGTACAATGTATACAGTAGGTAGAGAAAGCATTGCGTTCCATTCGAAAATTCGATACCGAGATTTCTACGGAAATACACGTTTTAGGGTCTCCCGTATCCAAAAATAAGAACACTTTTGAAAAATGGTCCTATGTGTGTGTGTGTGTGTGTGTGTGTGTGTGTGTGTGTGTGTGTCTCCATGTGTCGTGTTTCTGTCAACACGATTACTAAAAAAAAAAAAAAAGTCAATAAAACAGGAAACTTGACATTTGAGTTTAGTATCCTCTAAGGATGCGACTTTAAGGGGTACCCAAAACTACCCTTTATGTGAAAAAAAAATTGAAAATTTTGATTTTCTCAAAAATAGCTCTTAGGATTTGTATTAATATACCGTATATTAAAGATATTCACATGGCAAATAAAATGTATATTTCGAATTATCTGGGAACATCTGAAGACCTCTTCATTCTTGATTACTTTTGTATAACTGGTAAACCGTAAGAGAGACAAAAACTTACTACTCAAAAAATCTGATGTGTACCATTCACATGACTTTCTCTATATCCCTGCAACAAATTATTCTTAAAAAGCTTATACTTCTATTTACTGTATGCTCATCAGAAAAAATTAGCAGAAATAGTCTTATTTCTTGCTTTATTGTAAGTAGAACCGAAATAAGGGAGTACCATAGGTTAAAGTGAAAGCCAAAAGCTGGTTGCTATGTGACTGATGTTCCTTTGTTTGCATGGACAGGAGTTGACAAATTCCTGTATGAGAAAAGTATAAGTTTTTCAAAGCTGAAACCAAGAAAAAGGAATATCTCAAAAACGATCAACTGCACGAAAAAAATGTATGTAACGTAAATTGTGTGTTTTACATTTTTTGTGTGTTAAGTTTTTGTCCATCTCTTACGGTTTAGTAATTATGAAAAATTCATCCAGAATAAAGTAGTCTTCAGAGGCTATTCCCAGAAAGTTCAAAATATACATTTTATTTGTCAGGTAAATAACTTTAATATACGAAATTTTAATCAAAATCGTTAGAGCCATTTTTGAGAAAATCGAAATTTTCGAAAAAAGCTCCATGTAAAGGGTAGTTTGGGGTGGGGGGATTTTTCTCAAAATCTTCGTGTCGCATCTCTGGAAGATACTAAACTTAAATACCAAGTTTGGTATTTTACCGACTATTCGTTTTTGAGTTATCGTGTTCACAGGCACACGGACACGCGGACACACGGACACACACACACGGACCTTTTTCTGAAAATACTTTTTTTGGATACAGGGGACCCTAAAACATATATTTCCGGTGAAATCTCGGTATCGAATTTTTTGGTGGAGTGCAATACGTTCTCTATTCACTATGTACATAGTGAGTATAGAGAAAGTAAAAATGTAGATCTTGTCCAAGCACACAGTTTATGTCATATACATTTTTTTTCATGTAGTTGACCATTTCTGATATATTCCCTGTTATTAGTTCCAATTTTAAAATAATACTTGAACTTTTCTCACACTGAAATTTGTTAACTGCTGGCACACAGCAACAGCTTTCAAAACATTTGAATGTTTTAGTGTATTCTCTTATTTCCCTTTTACTTCTAAGGAAGTATTTAATACGACCATTTCTGCTAATATGTTTCTTATTCGCGTGAAGTAGAGAGAAGGATCAGCTTTTATAAGAATAATCTGTTGCAGAATAGCTAGAGAAAGTCATGTGAATGGAACACATAAGATTTTTTACGTATAAACCACAAGAGTACGAGATATTTGACGGCCACGACGTAGATGGTAAGATGACTTCTGAGACGGAACAGGCCATAAGGCCTACGTCGTGGTAGATGCTGATGAAGACACGTGCTGAAGCATTTATTACAGGTAGAGATGTAGTGAGGAGTTGGAGAGAAATAAACTTTCGAAGGTATGTTTAGTAGTTTCTACTTTATTACAAAATTAATACGAGTACAACAATTTTAAAGGGATCTTTTTTGAATTTCATTTCCTACCTACGTTAACGTCATTATTTACCCAACATAGAAAATTAATCACAAAGATATCTGTTAAACTTTAATTGCATATCTAGTAGGATTTTATTATTTTGTTTTTCTTCTGCCACCAGCCATGCGCGTAGTGGAGATGCATTGATTTTAAGGTGTTAAAGGTGCTCTTGCAGCTGTTGAGCAGTTATTTCTAGTTAGTGCAAAGTTTTATTAGGGTTGACCGCAGTAGATCCTTTAAGCTTGTTAGCGTTTACCTGCTGGGTGCATTTATTTCGCCCTGTTTATTACCTTGATTCCGCAGGGGTCTAATTTGGTGATATATAGTTTTAAAGAAACTTTTTAACATGGTTTTACAGTGACTTTAAAGTGCTTTCTTCTTATTTGAACTAGTTAGTAAGTTATCACTCTACTGCGGCGTTTTTGCTCAAGCATGACCAGTGTTTTGTTTCTTTCTGTCACTTAATTTCATTGTTTAGGTGTAGATAGGCAAATGAATGAAATGATACTTTTTATTTGATTCCGTTTCTAAAGGAAGTCCTCGATATGATCATGTTACATTACAGTATCGGCTCTCTTTGTTTAACCGAATCTATAGGCTTTATTTTATACTCTCTACCCTTACTTATACTAAAGGAACTTTTGAATATAACCCAAAAATTTGATGTCGAGATTTTACTGCAAATACTCGTTTTGGGTTTCCCTAAACTTACCACCCACCACCCCTCTAAATAGAAAAAAGTCCGGGGTATGGGAAGGAAAGAGAGAGACAGGAAATAGTATCACTAAAGAAGAACAAAGTAAAAATAAAAGTACAGAACAACCTGGCATCTAGTTCCCTATATCAGGACGTATATTGCAAACATAATTTTTTACCACATTACTGTATTTACACATCATTATTTTACATATATAACTTATTCACTAGTAACAAAAAAATGAGCCCAGAAAAGAAACAAAAAACAAAACAGAATAAAAATAAAGAAATAAATTTTCCTAAGAAGTGTTTATATGTGTGAATTCACTTACACTTAGCCAATTATTGTTGTTATTATTATAATCATTATTATTATCATTATTATTATTATTTACTGGTTTCCAGTAACACAGTTAACTGGTAACAAGCTATTGCCTATCAAATGTAGTTTGGCTAAAGACGAACACTTGTATAAATATAAAACTTGGCAGTTCCGCCCTCTCTGCTGTGTGAAACAGGGCCCGGCAAATCGGAGCCAGTAATGATATGAAGTTATACAACCGTCAGGAACAAAAGAATAGCTTGCCCTGTTTCAATCCTCCCTCCTACAATCAACACGCATGGTAAGTAGACAAGCAACGGCGTACACCGCATTTGTACAATATGACTCTTTACAAACCACGAAAACCGAAATAAACCTTGGAATTTCAACAGGAATGTGTGGAACAATATTTTTACTGAGTGAAAATGTGAAGTGTTTGTTGTGTTCGAAAGCTTTGGTTTAGATTTACAAGTCAAACATAAACGACATTACGAAAGGTGTTACAAATATCAGAAACAAATCACAAGATGGGCATCCATAGGCATTTTAAACTTAATCTATGTCCATAAAATGCAACAATTAGGTTTAAATGTTAATGAAGCCTCATAGACTAGTGAAAAAGTGGATTCCAAATTTACACTAATTTTACAAAACCTGAAATCTTAACAGTCATACATAATGGTTTGTGGCCACTGGTAAGTAATATTACACGTTGACTTTCAGGGCTTACGCGTGCAAATAACTGCTGCAGCATAATAACTGAAATTTCAGGTATCACGTCTGCTGCGAAAAATAAAACGAAAACAGTGAAACAAAGAGAATTACTAGCCAGTTATGTCAATGCACTGGGAATAGGGAAAATCAGTATAACCTTACAGTGATGGGCTGTTTGTTAAAAGCTTAACTTAATTAGGTCGTTATTGTAATTTTTCCTGAACAGTCTGAAAGTTTTAACTGTATTAAGTTATCAGCACGTAAATTAAAAAAGGAATAAACAAACATATTTGGCGTGAGTAATTTTTATCTAAACTGAAGATTGTTAATCTAAATGTAGATTGCGATTGACAGATGAAAACTTTCTGCTCTATCGTACGCCAATAAAAGTGAAATAAAGTTAGATGTACGCTAAACTATAACGCTCCAATTGAAGTGAAGAATTGTATGAATCATTAATTTAAAAGTCCTCTTAGTCTGTATATAGTTATTAAGCATAATTAAAATAAATTCTGTGTTAGAGAAGTTCCTTTTGCTACACCGCCACTGCTACTTATTTTCTTCTTGTTTTTTTAATAACAATACCGGAGTCTGATCGGGACTCCGGCACTGTATACCCTACTTTTATTTACCTTTTCTTCTCTTTTTTTATTATCTTGTTTTGCCGTATTATTACTGTTTTCTTACTTTTACAACACACACATTTACACAAACATATAACACGCATGCCCAAGGCGGGACTCGAACCCACGATCCCCAGCGCTACGAAGCAACAAAGCGGGACGCCTTGGCGAGCGCGGCCATGGGGACCGGCTTTACTTACGAAACCCTCTCCTTGAAACGTGCGTCATGTGTATCCCGGATAGCGTTCCCTGACGTTACTAGTCTTGCGGTCGCGATGTGCAATTTGACGAATCCTGCTGAAAATACACCTTTAACGACTTTTATTAACAGTCCACATGCTTAACTCATTTGCATGAAAATGTGCGTCCTGAATTTTCTGCGAATAACAATTTGAATAAAGTATAATTTTGAACAACTGGTAAACACAAGAGATAGTGAGAAACTAGATATCGTTAAACCGTACAATGTCTGGACATGTTTTGTTGAATATTCCGTTAACATTTTATTTGGGACTGTTTTATATGATAAATTATAGCCGGAAAGGGTTAGCACAATACATTATTGAACCATGAACTGGAGCTAAATTGGCTCTTAATCATTAGTTTCACCCAACTTTGGAAATATATTATTTTGTAAATATACTCTATATATTGTTAGTTTTATTGTATACCGTGTGAATGTTTGAATTATTCTATATGTTGTTATAGAGGAACTCAAAGTTTGGAGATATCTATTAATTTTAGGATTATAATAAATCTTAAATATACAAAATATCCTCTATTTTGTGCCTCCTATTATAAGAGAGTAATGATTAATTATATTTTATATTTGATGCGGTATAAACCAAAAAGTAGAATTACCAAGTATACCTTTTTATTATATTTTGAACTCAAAATGAAGTAGCTGGCACTCTCACATAATAGGGGACTCAAAATTGGTGAATTCCCGTATACTTAAGATTATAATGTTCGTGGTGTTGTTCATGGTATTGGAATGTTGTAATTCTAAAATTATTAGATTTTTCTAAATGTTGAGCTTCTTTTTGTACTATGAGATCAATAATTCCAATTTTCACATTAGATACAATAAAAAATAATATATATTATAAATAATTATGAAATAGTACATTTTTAAAATTTGGGACAAATTAGCCCATTAAGGGCCAAATTAACTCCAGTTTGTGGTAACATGTACTAAGCTAACACTACCTGGCTATAATTTTTCAGGTAAGAATAATCCTTAATAAGAATTTAATGCAATATTGTAGCCTGAAAGTTAACTTAGCCAAAATATATTCAGAATTTATGCCACTACTGTATGTCGATACATTGTGCCATAAAACACTTTTGAGAAACATTGGTAGTGGTTTGAACTTTCAAATGTTTAACGTAAATTATTTTAAGCTTCAAATCACCATTCTTTAGTTTAAACTGATATCACGCCAAGAGTGAAATTTCTAAGCCAGCATGTACTAACTCGCTTTTTAAATATCTATACCAGCGAAGCCCAACCTCTTCTTACACGAACTAATGACGTCACGTTCTCGCTTTACTACCAGTCCTTTGTTTTGCGTTTGTAATCACCCATGACAGTGCATAGAGCACTTCCCCTTCACTCGCTCAGTGACAGCTGATAGCTTGTTACAAGGCACCAAATATTAGGGAGGTTTATTTGTGACTGTCATGAGTAGATGGATGTGGCATAGCTCCGCGAATAATGCATGGGGTTAAATCCGCCCTCCCTCTTTCGTTTAAGATTCGGAATCACTAATTTTGCTAACGCTCGAACCTTCGATATCTTCCTTCCACTCACAACAAATGTATAAGAAAACATTTCTGCAGAAGTTTCGCTATTAACGTTAAGTTTAGAAAAATAATCTCAGGTAAGATTAGTTTCCAGAGGGTATAAAAACATTAAAAAAATAGACTGCAGAGAATGTAACGTGAACATAACGTCACATTGTTATTTCTACATCAGCCTTTACAATGCATTCAATGCTTAAGTTTTACCAGATGATTTATAATTATTTTCCCCAATAAGCACGTCAATAAGAAAAGTCGAAAGTTATGTGCGTCTGTTCTAGACAAACTTAATTGTGAATAACATAAAATGGAAAGAATTGCACTATTTACCTCCTCTACGAAGTACATAGTAGATCAAGAAGGTATTCCATTTTACTCAAAAATTTGTACCAGAGTTTCCACCGGAAATAGATATTTTGAATTCAAAAGGGGGCATTTCTAGAAACCGGGAAGTATGTATCTATGTGTGTATGTATGTGTGTACGTATGTTCCATACATACATACATACATACATACATACATACATACATACATACATACATACATACATACATACATACATACATACATACATACATACATACATACATACATACATACATACATAGTACATCGACTCTTCAAGGTATGGAATAGTTCTGGGGGGACTGGACCCATGCATCTTGCAGTACTACTCATAGTTGTTCTTGTTTAGTTAGTGCTGGGTTTATGGAATGTACCACACCATCAACAGCATCCCACAAATCCTGGATTGGATTCAGGTAGGATGGTCTGGGGGGCTAAATTATTGTCGTAAATTCACCGGAGTGTTCGTCCAAACACCTGCGTGACGACAAAGAGCGGTGACATGTCGCGTTGTACTGCTGAAACATGGCATCTCTATCAGCGCATTCTGGTGCCAGAAACGGCTGCAGATAGACTGAAAGAATGTCCACAGAACGTGCAGTTGATTCTTGCAGCCGGACAATGGGGCCTAATTGTGACCAAGAGAACGCAGCCCAGATCATAACTGAGCCACCTCTTGCCTGGATACAACCTTGTTGTCACGCAGGACCCATAGCTTCATGGGGACACATCACATTCACACGCTTCGATCAGCCCGATACAACTTGAGCCGTGATTCACCTAACCACCCCACACGCCTCCATTGTTCCATGGTCCATTGCCATGTTCGCGGGCCCACTTACGTCGTTGAGCTCTGTGTCAAGCTGCCAGCAGTTGGTCGAACGCTGTTGAAGTCTATACAGTGCATGTACCTTCTTACAGTCCTCATGGAAATGGGCTCCTGATCCCCAACATTCATCTGGACGGTGATCTGACTTACAATAGCCCTTCAAGCGCCGTATAGTTCTGTTGTGACGACGTGATGTCCATTCGCTAATCACCTGTGGTCTTCCTATGTAGCGGTTTTCGCATGTGTGATATTGAAGATCCATTCTAGACACTATTGACCTCGGAGTTCCGAATTCTCGGTAATCTCCGATATGCTATGACCCATGTGTCCTAACTGTTTTTCATCCCACGTTTAAAGTCGGTTAATAAGCGACGTGCTACCATATACACTACACACGTGTTTTTTTTGTTGTTTTTTTTTGTGGTTGTGTTTAACGCCAGCTTTTACTACTACACACATGTCTGTAACAGAATTCTCAGATTTCGCGTCTACACTCGCCGCACCACTCGGGAGCCATACACGGCACATTTTCTAATGGAACAACCCTTCTCGTGGCTTTTGGCCACTCAGTGTAATTGCGAGTCAATGTGTTCGGAGTAGGTCAGTGAGTTGGCAAGTGTGTTTTCGATGCGACATCAAGTGCGGCTCTACAAGTGAGTTTGTGGCGACAGTTGTGACGTGCACAGTAAGTGCTGCTTCCGAGACAGACTAAGAGACGTTTGTGTTCGATTCCCAAACGAGAGAATCATTGAAGAAGCTGCTTCGTGCGAGTTTTATTAAGCGGTTACATCATGAAAAAAATAGTCAGGGAAAACTGAACTATATCACACCAGTGAAGTGACAGAGAGAAAATTGCTAAAACTGCACGAGTCATATTATTATATTAAATGTGTGTTAATATCTATTATAATGTATCACATTTTTGTTTTCTCTACACATATTATACCATATTAAGTAGAGAAAGTATCGTATTTTACCCAAAAATTCTGCTTCGGAATTTTGCCGGAAATATAAGTTTTGAGGTTCCCTGAATTCAAAAAAACATTTTTAGAAAAAGGTTCGTGTATGTGTTTGTGTGTCTGGATAGCATAGCTAGAAAACGAAAATACCCTTAAACACCAAACTGGTATTTAAGTTTAGTATCTTCAAAGGATGAGACACAAAGATTTTCAAGAAAATCTTCCCTCTCTAAACCACCCTTTAGATGGAAACGTTTTTTAGAATTTTATTTTTCTCCAAAGTGGCAATAATTATTTGGATTAAAACACCGGATATTAAAGATATTTACACGACAAATAAAGTGTATATCTTGAATTCTCTGTGAATAAGCCTCTGAAAACCTGTTTATTCTGGATGAATTTTGCTAAACTGCTAAACCATAAGAGAAAGACAGAATTTATTACACAAAAAAGTGGATCTCGTTTATGCATATTATATATAAGAGTTAAATGGTTCTGAGATATTCCTTGTTATTTGATTTTAATTTTAAGCTACTTAAACTTTCCTCACACAGGAAGTCATCTTTCGTTTCATCTCTATTAATAATAATCGTGGCCATGCAAAAGAATGAAATTCAATTGTTCATATAGCGGTCAAGTTTTAAAGGATTTGAATGAAACTAAGGGAATACAGTAGACTAAAACAATAGTCAACCCTTTCAAAAGCTGTTGCTGTATGATTGAAACTTGGTACTCCTTGCACGATCAGAACTAAAACAAAGGACATATGAAACGAATGATACCGTGTAAGAAAGGTATACGTGTTTTAAAATTGAAAAAATAATAAAGAATAACTCGGAAGTGGTTAGGTAAAAAAAAACTAATTGTGTCATAAAGTGTGTGTTTTAACGAGATCTACGTTTCTTGTACAGCTAATTTTTGTCTATCTCTTACGGTATACCAGCAATTCAAAGGTCACTAAGAGTGAAGACGACTTTAGAGGCTATTCCCACGAAATTCAAAACATACATACATTTTATTTACCACGAAAATATCAATAATATAGGTACTTTAATCGAAACCGTTAGAGCCATTTTGGAGAAAATAAAACCTTTCGAACTTTTTCCCATTTAAAAGGTAGTTTGGGGTGGGGGAAATTACTAAAAATCTGCGTGCCGCATCCTTGGAAGTTACTAAACTTAAATACCAAGTTTATTACTTAACCGACCACACAGACACAACAGACAGACAGATACACACTTATCTTTTACTAAAAATGCTTCTTTTTTTTTTTTTTTTTTTTTTTTTTTTTTGATTCAGGGTTTCATATACTTCCGGTGAAATCTCAGTATCAAATACTTGGTTGAATGCAATACCTTCTATGTGCATTGTACCTACTTGCTAGAGAAAGTAAAACTACCTTCAACAATAATACCACAAGAGTACATGTTCTGGTTTCTATTACTCTCAACCCATTTCTGACATTTGCAGCTTGTAACGATTGGTTACCTTTAAGAGTGTATGCAAACAGCCGCGAGAGGGAGAAAGAGCGGTTTTCACAGCTGCAGATGGCAGTGTTTGCTTTTAAACTCAATGGGGCTTGCGTACGAAACACCTGTGGACTGTGGTGATACGGTCCATGACTGCTGGGCATTTGGCAGCTCCTCTTTACACCAATGTGAGCGAAATACAAGTTAGGAAGTCGAGAGGCTCTTTAGAAAATAAGTAAATGACATTTAATGGAAAATCGAGAAGAGGTTCATTGTGGAAGTTGTGCTCTTCTCGTAAATATGATTGCACGAGTTGTGGTTTTACAGTATGGGCAGCTAGTAATAATAATAATAATAATAATAATAATAATAATAATAATAATAATAGCACTAAGAATACAGTATGCTAACTACTCGTATTTAAAAGTAGTGAGCTGAATACATCACTGTCCTAAAATGTGAGCTGTTTAAGCTCATCTATTATTTAAGTGTCTTATTACTTAATTAAAGTCCTGCCACAAGGGGCCAAGGCCTACTGCCCGGCCGCTACGTCCCCCATCTCGGCCCAGGGCAGGCGTCGTGGATGGGGTGTAGTATTGGAGGGTGAGACGTGGTCAACGCCTCGAATCCCTCCCGACCGGTTAATACGGTCCTCTCGACCTGGAGCCGCTACTTCTCCATCAAGTTGCTCCTCAATTGCCCCCCCCCAGGGACCTTACGAGGCAGAGTGCACCCCAGATACCGGGAATCGAACCCAGGTCTTCTTCTTGGCAAGTAGCCAAGCTGTCTTATTACTTAGTTCTTTATAAGTAGAAGGTGAATAGGGAATGCACTAAGCTAAAGCCACAGTCAATTCTCAAAACTGTTCCTTTGCGATTGCCATTAGAATCCGATTCTCCTTCTATGGCCAGCAGTAAAACAAAAGAGTCTGAAGCACATGAGAGATTCCGTTTGAGAAAAGTTTAAGTATTTTAAAATTGAAACCAATGTCTCGAAATGGTTAGCTCTACTAAAAAAGGTCTATGACATAAACTGTATGTGTTTTTGTCGATCTCTTACGGTTTACCAGTTATGCAAAATTCAGTAAAATTTATTCACAATGTAGTTATCTTCAGAAGATTTAAGACGTAATTTTATTTGTGATATAAATATGTTTAATATGCTGTATTTTAATTAAAATCGTGGGAGCCATTCTTAAAAAAAAATTTGAAAACTTCTTCATGTAAAGGATGGTTTGGGGTATGAGAGTTTTCTTGAAAATCTTCGTTTGGTATTTAACGGAATTTTCGTTTTTTGAGTTATGCTGTCCACAGACACGCACTCAGACTCACAATGCTGTTTTTGGATTCGGGGGTGTCAAAACATATTTCCGCTGACATTTCGGTATTGATATTTTTTGGAATAAAATGCGTTCTGTATACACTATTTACATAGTACACGTAGAGAAAGGAAAAAACGAAGATGAAGTAAAGTTAATTCCGAATGCGATGGCATTTTGCACTTGCATACTCAACAGTCTCGGAATTCTAAATGAATTGCATTAAGTTAGACTCAGCACACATAAACTCATTATTGCTGCCCGTGTCTGCTCAATTCTTAACTTCCAGCCCGAGAAGTCTTAACGCCTCAGCGCTGTACGTTCCAGGTCACGGAGAGATTTAAGACCCCAGTGTACGTTGTTGGGTATTCAGTACGCGTATCAACAACATACACACATCTCGCTCGTAAATAACCTGACATGCACCATTTCGTCCCTAGGAAAGGTAAGGCAACAGTGAATGAACTGTTTCTTGAAAACCCTGGTTTTGTTTAGTTACTAATGCCCCTGAAATGTTTGTAACTCTCGCTGCTACCGATGATTATATCAGATATTTGTGTCTCAGTTTGGCTTAATTTTAAGTTAACTACGTAATATATACTGCATTTTACCCAAACTTGCATATCGAGATTTCATCAAAAAACATGCTTTGAGCACTTTGAATTACATATAAAGCAAAAGCAAAAAAGCATCTTTAGAAGGATATTCGGGTCTGTGTGTCTATCTGTCTTCCTGTCTCTCTGTGAACAGCGTAACTCAAAAACGAAATTTCGGATAAATACCAAACTTGGTACTTAGGTTCAGCAGGCATCTTCCAAAGATGAGACTTGAAGATTTTCAAGAAAATGTCTCACTCCAAACTTCAATTTTCGTGGAAACTAAATGTAAGTTTTTTAACTTATCAAAAGTAGTGTAACAATGTTGTATTATATACTGTACATATAAGATATTTATATGCGAAATAAAATTACATCCTCAATATACTGGGAATAGACTGCGTGAGCCCTAAACATACAGAACGAATTTTGTGAAATTTTGTATAAACAATAAGCATTAAAGAGGTACTATATAGCAACTGCAGATTCCATTAAAATACACGATTAATTTCGGATATTCTTTGCGGAAATAGCTTTTTACCAGATATCCATTATTACTGGTTTGAAATGTCCTCTACTTTCGTCACATTTTAAAGTGCTTTCTCTATTCAGTGTTTCTCTCGATGTCATAAAAATGTGCATACATTTAACGCCATCATGTGACATATTCGGCTTTCTCTGTTTCCCTTATACCTATAGTGAGATATGTAATGACATTATTTCTGCAAAGGTTTATCCGTATTAACATAAAGCAGATAGAAAAATAAATATTTATAAGAAGAATTTATAGGAGTTATAATGAGAAGATAAATGTATGTGACTGTAACACGTCAATAAATAAAACATAAACAATATAAAATAAATATGCAGGTAATAAATAAATACATACTTAACACAATAAATATATATGCATACATACGTACATGTATACATACATACATACATACATACATACATACATACATACATACATACATACATACATACATACATACATACATACATACATACATACATACATACATACATACATACATACATACATACATACATACATACATACATACATACATACATACATACATACATACATACATACATACATACATACATACATACATACATACATACATACATACATACATACATACATACATACATACATACATACATACATACATACATACATACATACATACATACATACATACATACATACATACATACATACATACATACATACATACATACATACATACATACATACATACATACATACATACATACATACATACATACATACATACATACATACATACATACATACATACATACATACATACATACATACGTATTGTGACAGTGCCGTCTTGTTCAGCAGTGGCTCTCACGTTCGCCTTGGTGTGTGTCAACACAACTGGAGAGCTTGGGATGCGTAAACAACAGTAAGACCGACGTCATGGTAGCAGAAACCTACGGAACGCGATATTTCTCTCGAGCTTAGAGATGTGTCTAAAAGCTTCGGTTTCCACAAGTTTCCATAAAGTACTGTGATGTAATTTTCTAGCCTTAAATGGAGGAAGAATTGCAAGCCGGTATTGTAAATTGTACTGAGTCATGAGCGACTGGAGCGTACGCGAGCCAAGGTTGGAGTGCATCTGTAAACTGTCTACGCTTCGGAATGTCCAGTGAACTCTTTGTAGCGGTGAATTTCAGACCTTATTTGTTAAAAAAAGAAAAAGAAAAAAAAAAAAAAAGCCATGCCTAGGCGCATAGTACGCACATACATACACAATATAAACATGCACACATACTACTGCATACGTACATACATTCATTCATTTACTCGTTTTGTAGTGTTGAACGCATACCAAAGCGCAGAGAACAGCTCCTATGATACATAAAATGACATGCTAATTGCGAAAGGAAATTTGAGAAGCAAGCAATAGCGCCCCGGCGTTGGCCAAATAAAAGGCCTAAGGAATCCTTAAAGAAAACTTCAGGCAAGGAGGTCGGATTTGAACCACGAGCCGCCGGTTCAATTTTAATTTCTTCTAACATCGTGACAACATAAACATGTTCTAAGGAAACTATCTGGCTTCATTGTTTATGTAGTAAATGTTGGAGCAGTGAAGTGTGATATTGAATCTTGAACATTTTATTTTTGAACAAAGGAACTGAAAATATAAATTATAGAAATGGAGGATATTTAATGCATGAATGAGGTTTTACTTGCTAAATATATTGTAAATTATACATTTTAAAACGTTTCTTGAATATTGGTTTTCAAACTTTTTGAAATTGAAGGTGTAGTTACATTAAGGAAATTTATATGTTCTTTAATATTTGACTTTTAAATATTATTTAAAGTCTGAACATTAAACAGTTGAAAACATTAATAAAGAGTATGAAAGCTTTAAACGTATGAATGAATTTTTAAAATTGTGGATGAATGAGTATTTGCTGAATACCATAGCTGTAGCTGTAAATGTAGTTTGGGATTTCTGGAAGCGAGTGGTTTAGTTTATTATTTTAATTAGTTAATTAAGTTTCTGATGTTGTTTAATTGTGTTGCAAATGTAAGTGGGCTTTTGAAACAATATAGTTTGACATCTATGTCCAAACTTAGGAAACTAGATGTCTGGATTAAGGTGTCAGATATATGAAGTATGTGTTTGTGATTGACCCATTATTCAAGTACTTAGAGATGCGTTCACGTACTTAAATGCTGCACTCAAATTCATGAGGAGAAATCTTACCACAAAGAGTAAGGCAATGCACCAGTGAAAATTGTAAAATCCACAGTATGTAGGATATCTTGTTGACTTTATGTCAGCTTATAATGGTCAGGAGCTTTAGGTATCAATTTTAACGTAAACATTAACTATGCATAAAACTTAATTTTAGGTATCTTGAGTGATTAAATAGGTTTTTCTTAAGTTTTGATTCATGGTTGAGTAGGCAGCAATAATCGTTCACTTTTCTTAGTTTTGTGAGATCTACCTATGAACTACTGTCACAAAAGTTAACGTGTCCAATATAAGCATAAAAATACGCAGAATTATTTTACTATTTCTTTTTACTTTCTCCAGCACGTATGTACAATGTACATAGTGGATTTTTATTTAAATTTAAAAAGTTTGTTTAGTGTGAATATTTAAATATTAAATTTAATTTTAAAGTTTTAGAAAAGTGATTTTGTATTCCACCCAAAAATTCAATACCAAGATTTCACTGGAAGTATATATTTTGAGACTCCCTGCATCCAAAGAAAATGGAAAAACGTTCGCGTGTGTGTGTGTGTGTGTGTGGGCAGTATAGTTCAAAAACGAAAAGTCTGTTGAATACCAAACTTAGTATTTAAGTTCCGAGGGTGCGACACAAAGATTTTCAAGAAAAGTCACCACAACCAACTTTTTACATGAAACATTTCTCGAAAATCTTGATTTTCTCAAAAATAGCTCTAACAATTTTGATTAAAATACCATATGTTTAGGATATTTTTATGACAAACGAAATATATGTTTTGAATGTTCTGGGAATAGCCTTTGAAGATATCCTCATTCTGGATAGCTTTTGTATAACTGGTAAACCGTAAGATGTAGAAAAAAGCTTACTGCAGGAAAAATACCGATCTCGTTAAAGCACTCAATTTCAGTATATATGCATTTTTAGTACAGTTAACCGTGTCCAAGATATTTCCTGTTATTGGTTTCAATTTTAACCTATTTAAACTTTCCTCAAACTGGAAGCAATCTTTCGTTTCATACTTCCTTTGTTTTACTCCTAGCCACACAAAGAGAACCGGATTTCAATTGTTTCACATAGTGATAGCTTTTAAAATAATTGACTATCGCGTTAGCCCAGAGTAATTCCTTATTTCCCCTTCTGCTTACAAGGAAGACAAGCACTAAGACAAATTCAGCTACTGTTTATCTCGATTAGTACTAGGTAGATAAATGAATAATCTCTTGGAGGAATAGTTTGTTTGCAGAACAGGTAGAGAAAGTGATGTGAATGGAACACGTAGGTTTATTTTTTTATTAGCTTCTCTTCGCATTGCAACATAACTACATGTCCACTCAAATTTTCTGGCGTGTATATTATTGATTCTATAGGGTGGATTACTATAAAAGTTTTCACGATATAAGCATACTTTCAATTTAAAATGTTAGAAATAATTTGTAAGTACAAAGACACTCATAATACATATCAGGTCATTTTTGTTCCTAATTCATCATAAGGCGCACGGATATCACAGTGAATTAACAGTAAGGCAAGTCTACAATTAAGATGCTGTGCTTCTCATATAATTCTTTATTTGGCTTAGTGAAGAAAAAGTTATTTTTGCAGAAGTAGCGGAAACTGACAAATTGGATAATATATTGAGAATATAAGTAATCAATGAGTAATCAATATCTTTGGAGCTCCCCATGTTTAAGATTGACTTAAAAATGTTTCCTTTGAAATGATAAAGATTCTCTTTCGTAATAAATAATTCCTACTGGGACTGAGTTTTAGCTAACATTTTTGTGATTACCTTTACTTATAAAATAATGTTCACTGTTGTCATAGGAAAAAATAAATTTCGAGGGAGGCCGTGGATTCCCTTAAATACGATCGTGTCCTCACACTTAACTGAGTCGCTGTCGAGCGCATAGGGCCTACCTGAACGCAGCTATTGCTCCAATCTGGCTCTCTCAACGTAGTGCGAAACTAGCCGCACAAACAAAGCCCATTATTTCACTTCCCTACAGTTTGAGTAATGCGGTTTGCAATTTTGCAATATCTCGCACCTTTGACAACTAGAAGTTTCGTTCTGAGCTAACGAGAGCTCAGGTGTCAGTCAACAAGTGAGAAGCGATTTACTGCCCGTCAATGGATATTGCAGAGAGCAGTTTAATTGTGAGCTGTAAGTCAGGATAAAGTTATGATTCGTGTCGGCAGATCAGTTATATTGTGGATCGAGCGCGCGCGCCAGCGTTTGTGTGTGTGTGTGTGTGTGTGTGTGTGTGTGTGTGTGTGTGTGTGTGTGTGTGTGTGTGTCTGACGTTAATGATTCAAGTGTAACGTTTTGTATTACGTTGAATGTCTTAGTGAAAAAACCTGTGCTTAGCAAAAACTAGTGTTTTATTTTGTTAGTTTGTTACAGTGCCTTTCTCTCCCAAAGGAAGCTTCTATTTGTAATGTCCTGCCGCAACATATTTTTCCTGTGTGCTTCCAGATAGATTGACAAATTCTTCAGAATACAGCACCAACGTTGGTAGTTGCTTGAATTTCAGAAAAGACAATTAATTTGGTTAGAAATAATGAAAGACGTGAGCTCAAAAATATTAATGTTAACACGAAATCGCTACATCAAAATTAATTTATTGAAAGTAAAAGCATACATTCCTTATTATAGACTCCCTTTGTCTCTTGAGCAGAATTCAACTGCCGCCTGACTTGCGCTAGGAAATAAATTCTGCAGTCATCGACTTTCCAGTTGCGCTCAAAGGGACCCTTTCAGCCTCCTCCTGCAATTTTTACCACATATTTATCTTCTTGTCTTTGATGAGACTTGTGGACAGGGCTGACTAATGCTGCTAAGTTCAGCTACCAGGCCAGCGTCCCACAAATGCCATAAATCTATCTAATCTATCTATCACGTTACGCTAGAATTCAAGACACTGAAGAGGAAACCCAGTGAGTGCGCTTCGTGGTGAAATAGATTAATCAAGCGAGAAAGCAAAGCAATTAAAGAACACACTGAATGTACACAGTGGATTATGTATGTGGCTGGTGTTGTCCGTCACAATAGTTCAGAGAGCGAAGCAGCAGCTCTCATCTGCACGCATCTGTGGTAGCAAATGAATGCCTTGAAAAAGAGTGGGGGAACCATAAGCTCCCGTTGAGCTTCACCGGCAATAATCCATGTGAACGCATTCATAGTTCACCCTTTTCTTCCAGTGAATAATGTCATTTCAAACACCTGTTTGGGCTTTATGGAATTTCCTGCAACCTGTGTAAAATAGCTTTGTCTTATATATTTAAGGGAATGAAATTACTGGACCGAGTTTCCTTATCTCAGATTATTATTGTTATAATAATAATAATAATAATAATAATAATAATAACAATAATAATATATCAAGCCACTTGCTCCACGGTCCCGTTTGAGCCTCGCATTAGAGAAATCCCGGCTTCAATGCCCATTTACCACCCACTCTGACCGTGGGATTTTCATGATTTTCCTTAGTCAGTAGACGAATGCTGCAATTGTTTTCCATTTACCACTGTTTCCTTTCCTTCATTTCACCTTCATTCCGTTGGCTTTTCATCTTTCAGGGTTTTTTATAGTGTTAAAACCCGCTTTTACTACCGGAGAAAACACGCCCTACGCCACTTTGTCCACCAAAATTCCCACATGCGTTCGCTTGGGATTGAATCCGGCCCGCCTAGGTAAGAGGCGAGCAGTCTAATCATTCGGCCACGACGCGGCCATTTCAGGTGTGTTTCTACGTGTCGTGGTGTCAGGTGATGCCGGACAGATGTCGCGGATGCTTGCTACCGTGAAACAGTATTCCCTGTAGTCACTAGAGGGCTGCTTGGTTGGGTGGGTTGTTCAACAACCTCTCTGGGTAGCTCCAGTAGTGAGGGCCTAACCAGAAACTCTTAGTCTCTTCCGCACGTCTCTGCGACCTGTCTGCCTGCGCTCTGTAGCCTCCTGTGGTCCTTTCACTTCCGGCAATAGTACCGGAAATAGATCTCCATAAATAGTAATGCACGACGTACAAATCGGAAATATTGCAAGCTTTACATTTATGCAAAACATCAATGACATTGTTGCAGAGTTTTGAGTTGTAGGTATTGAATTAGAACTGTATGATTTTTAGGTCGATCATGTCAATGATTTTTGTCACTCCTTAGTTTTCCGTGGAATCATTTATTTTCAAATAGGCTTCATAAATGTAAATACCAGTCCCACCAAAAGATTCTGCAACACTAAACTAGTAGTGTTCAGTTCAAATGAGAAGGGGCGAAAAATGGTTCCACGGTTGATGTAAATAAAATGGGCATTAAAAGTTTTATGCGATAACGGGCTTATCGAAGCTGCTTCTAGATGCAATTCATAATAAACTCACCTACATTCGTAATTGATTGCTTAATATGTCGCCTGCGGCTATTGCTTTTTTGAAACTGTAATAGGATACATAGAGAGTTGAGAACATAGTCTTCCATTATTTGGGATATATAGTTTTTAGGTACTGACAAAAAATTAACTGTAATGGTAACAGCATCTTCCTCCACATTTCGAAGAACTTTACTTGTTTTATCAGCTAATAAAAAAATATAGACCAATGCCATACCGCAACTTGAATTAGTGGCAACAAATACCACCTAGTGTAATAATAGAACATAATTATAATTACTTGAAAAGCTATGCTGATAATTAAACGAATTCAAAACATATAAATATCTGGAAATAATGACAAAGCCCAGATATGCTCAAGGTTTGAACTGAAAATGTAAGCTAAGCTCAGTTCAACACCGAAGATGTAAATTAACTTAAATTGACCTTCAGTATATTTAAATATCTTGATCACAATAGACATTAATTTGAATTTATAGCATACATGGCCTGAACTGAATTCACTCACTGTGTCAGATCGAATTAAATTTAGATAAACATCTGCTAGGTTATGTTATACATGCAATAGAGACACAAGGGATGCACCAGCACGCAATCAGAGAGGAAGCGACAAATTATTCTTGGTATACGTGATATGCACTTACTCTACTTTTTAGATAGCAAATCTCGATTAAAGTAAAGGATCTCCAGCTACATCCTGTAATGCAAATACTTGTAAGGAGCAGCGAAGTTCACGATTACGTCGGTAAACACCAGGATCATTGTGCCCAAGACTTTTCAGTGGCCTCCATGTATGTACTGTTAGTCACTTTACCGTTCATCTCCATTATATCAAAGTTACTCTCTCTTTTATCAACATCCTATCGGCGTAAAAATGATTAGCATGCCTTCCTACGGAAGGGAAGTAAAGTTGATGGACTCGTGTTGTGGATTTGTGACATGTAAAACAACATAAAGCCTGACAAAGGGGCCTCAGAGCAAAATTTACGGTGTTTCACGCCCAAAATAGACTGGAATGCTATATACCATAGTAGTTAACGAGCGTCTATAAATAAAACTCACTTTCATTTTGTTCATCATGGTTAGTCACCATCATGTGGAATAAACAAGTGGACTCAGTTCTGCTATTTTCTGATTTCCTATTCAGAAAGAATTAACTTCCTTGTGCTATATAATATCACAAGCTCCATGATGCTTAACATAATTTTCACTCGTGTATCATCAGGTTTTACTATATCTCAGCTTTTTGTCTTAGGACAGATACATTTCAAAAGTGCACTTCATCCATTATTCTCTTCTTTTAGCTTTTCGTTTTGTCTCCACTCATGAAATAGATTTTTACATGTATATATTGTGTGTATACCTTTTTCTGGTCCAGGAACGTTTCCTTCCCAAAAATTCATTTTCAGCGTCTACCACCTGTGGTGGCATATATGGTAAGAACGGAAGTTAAATACCGCTAAAAATGATTCGTAATTTTTCACATCCCTGTTCCTTCCACTGCACGTTTTAAGAAACAATCTCCCTGGTATTTTCTTGCAATCTTAGCTATGCTGGCACTGTTTCTAAAGCAGCTTTATAAGTTATTTTGGTTTTGTCTTTTCCACTTGCTATGTTTCTCCTTATCGACATTTAAATCCCAAGAATCATTTCGTCGCAGTTTCCAGATTGCGCACTGCAAAATGTGACGCTTCACTCAAAACACTTCGTTAATGTTTTCCTTTTCTTTTTTTCGAGCTTTCAGAAGTTAATGTAAAGCTTTCTCTTTTATTGCTATTCTCTTTTTAACTCCTTGATGACTCTTGTCTGTACTTACGACTGAATCGAGGTATTTGAAGCTCTTCGCTAGTTTCATTACCATATAGAATTTTGCATATACCTTACGTTCTTCTTCTTCTTCCGGTAATCTTAGTTCTGTATTTGCTGGATGTATTTATCTTAATTAAACTTTTAACATACCTATTTACTTTGAAATTCTACCAATGAAAATTCTAATTTGGGAATACAATGAATTTGCCTAATACCATCATCGTGGAAATTGCAAGAAGTAGCTTAATTTATCATGGTCTTCAACACTATTTCCCAAAATTTTCATACTTTCTTGTTCTGTAAATTTTGTATACAGGAGGGTCTTTCAAAGGAAGGTTTAAACATTAAACAGTTATAAATATTATAATATTTGAGACAGGAAGAAAACAAGAACATCACAATGTTAGGCAAACAACTGGGTTTACAAAACGTTGGGTAAAAGACAAAAACATCAGTGATGGGCAAACAATAGGGTTTATAAAACATTGAGGTAATGTCCACCATTTTCTTGCTCAACGTATAGAATTCTGTCTACGACACCATGCATAGTATGCAGATAAAATCTTGGAATATTGTCAATTTCTTGCGAGATGACACCTTCCAGTTGCAATGAGGTTATTGGATGCTTTAGAAAAACTCGTTCTTCAAGGTAACTTTACAACCAAAAGTCGGCTGGACTGAGATCTGGAGATCGTGGAGGCCACATTGTGGGAGGTCTCTCGTGCTGTCAAGATCGCCAAACATCTGCGTAATTAATGCTTTTGCGGGGTGTAGAAATGAGACGAAGCGCAATCTTACATGAGGAATGTATTTTCCATATCGTGATTCCCCATTCGAGTTAACACGCGTAATGGCCGACTGATCCAAAAATGGCCCTCAGGTTTTAATTCAACAGGTTATTTAAGATTTTAAAAGCTATATATGGTGTGGTTTCACTTCACAAATCCCAATAGGCCCATATTTTCTCGAAGAAGGTAATACTGGAATAAGACAGACTGTTACAGAAAACGGGGAGCGCTACTACGCATGTTACAGAACTTCGCCATCTCTAGACTATTTGAACTTACTTTCGAATTAACCCGTATATTGCTTAAAGATTATCAACAGATACAAAATATACACCGCGTTATTTCTCAAATTTCAAGTCTTTATATACTGTGTACCGTTGAAGTGGTGCGGTTTCGCCTGGTGTTATTGGCTTTGTGAGATGCCACTTCTACTTGTCGATACGTGACAGCAAATGTCAATCTTCAGTGTACATGCAAGGACTTACTGAATTGAACTTCGGAATGTCTTTATCTAGATGCACGCGTTGCCTTAATGACCTAGAACTAGCAAATGTTACATTTCTATATCAATAATATGAAATGGCAGCTTAAAGCAGAGCCAATGTATTGCACAGCACAAAGTGCAAAAGACCTTCTTGCTAGGTTGACCACAGTGCAAATCCTACACCTCGATTTTGAGCAATAGTGCTGTCTTTATCTTTCCTTACGCTTGTGATGCTCACTACACCTGTCGACCTCTTCTCACTTTTCCGCTGTTTCTTTCACGTTGAAAAATACCTGACCCGCAAATTGGACCAATGAAAACCTCTGCAACTTGATTAGCACGCACTGATGGGATATTGCACGTTTTAGAGGCCCTGTTCATTTCTGTGCGAAGGTGTGTGACTGATGATTTGAAATCTAGGCGAGACACTAAACTACGGATGTATGCGCGTATTATGGTAATGTTAACAACGCGGCTCTTATCTGTTCACACTTAATCTTATTCTCGTTTTACGCATGGTGGTTTATAATTATAACATAGCATATTTGGATGGAATTTATTTTTACCGTCGAGGTAATAAGCGAGAAATTAACAGTTAACTCTCCCGTGGTCACAGCCTAGTGACGCAGCTTGACATTTTAACCTAGGTAATTAAATGAAAATCTGACTTTAGAATTGTTTCCATGATACAGCAAATCTATATGCGTAGTAGGTGTTAATAAAGTAATGAGAATGTATGCATTACGATTAGGTTTCGTATATTTATGATTGTCATCATTGTGATTATTGTTATTATCATAATTACGTATTGTTGTTATTATTATTGATGTGTTGTTTCTGTTGTTATTATCGTCCTTATCAACTTCCAGAATTTGAAACAAAGTTCTGAATTAGGAATGAAATTTAAATACATGCACAGTGTTGCATCCTATAAGAAATCCTGCTGGTCGAAAACCTACATCGGTTATAAAGAGATCAGAATCAGAGAGAGAGAGAGAGAGAGAGAGAGAGAGACATATACGATGTTTTAACATGTACCTACATGTTTTAACGCAACAAATAGGCAAAATGATTGCAGCTCAATTGGTTAATTTCATGTTCTCTCATCACCTTCAACGCGTCAGCGGTTCGAGTCTATGTGCACCTTATTTCTTCTTCAAGTACTATCCTTCAAGATGCAAAGTTAATTTGGTGTTTGTCACTCTAATAATTTTAGGTGTAAACAAAATGGTATAACAAACGACAGTGCATTTTACGTGTTCTACAGTCTTCGATCCTTAATTTTCTTTCTAATTATTTTGAAAAAAAAAATCACTAAGACTTTAAATAATAAAGGAAGTTTTCAAAGTATAAAGTTAATAAAAGCAATTTCAAAATACTAGAACGTCTAACATGTTATCGACTGTTCATCATAGTTAGAGAATGCTCTCTACAAAATTTTGGCAGCTGGAACCCTCGGTGGGTTAGCGAATACTACCGGAAGACACTTTAGGCCTAGACGTGCCCCATTAGATACAAATGCACGAAGTAAACAGTTTTCGGAATACTGAACGACGTTTACGTATAGCAGGAGCATTTCAACGGACAGGTCCTGTTAGAGAGGCAGCAGTTACCTCTGGGCACAATGAAGATATAGTTTTAGGCTCTGTCTTAAACAATCTCCATATTAGCGAGCGGACACTGGCACAGGACACAAACATCAGTAGATTATCAGTTATGCGAATACTGCATAACAATACATTTCACCCTTACCGCTTGCAGCTACACCAGGAACTCCATGGTCGTGACTTTGAAGCTCCAGTAAATTTCCGCCAGTGGGTATTACTCAGTTTGAACCGTGATGCAATTCTTTTATCCAAAATCCTGTTTTCAGATGAATCGAGGTTTCACAACAGTGGCACTATGAATCGCCACAACATGCAGTACTGGAGTATCGGTAACCCTCATTGGGTAAATCAGGCAGATTTTCAAAACCAGTGGGGAATTAATATATGGGTGGCATTTTCGGTGATCATCCATTCCAGCCACATTTTTTCGAAAGTCACCTTACGGGAGCACGCTACCTTCACTTCCTCCAAAATGATTTCCCACCATTGCTGGAACAAGTTCCATTAAATGAAAGATGATGAATGGGGTTTTAGCATGATGGTGGTACACCGCACCAGTCTAGGATCGTCGTAAATTCTTTTTACGGCACACACCCACAAAGATGGATAAGTAGGCGAGGACCTGTCTCGTGGCCTGCCAGATCTCCTGATTTACGCCACTTGATTACTTCCTATGGGTTCATTTAAAACAGTGTACAGCCAACGGCCACATAACCTTAAACATCTTTAGCAACTAATCAGGGAGACCTGCAGGCCCGTCATATCCCAGATGTTACTACTTGCCTGGTTGTCATTGCAACAGCGCGCACAACTGTGAATCAACGAAGGTCATCATTTCGAACAGCTGCTACCTAAATGAAAAATTTTCATCTCTAAGTTTCATGTCGGAAACACTTTATCTATTTGATATTGAGAAGTTTGTTATGTTATGGGGATTAAACCTAATTTTCTTTTCAACTGAAAGTATTTGTGAATACCTATGTATTTGGTACAGTTTGTGATCGTCAGCCTAGGTATTTTGTATATTTTTCGTTTTAGAGAGACCCTGAAAATTGTGTATCTGAAATACCCATGTTAATTTTAAAACAATGTAATAATACCTGAATATTCATAAAAAAACTGAATAAATATGCCTCAGAATGTTAATTTTCAATTGTACTTCCTGTAACTGGACTGATTAAGTTAGAATAAACATAAGTAAAGAGAACAATAATAAAAGAAACAAATAAACAAGTTAAAAAAATCCGATATCCTATCTAGCTTTGTACCCATCAGGAAGAGAGAGACAGAGAGAGAGAGAGAGAGAGAGAGAGAGAGAGCGGGGGGGGGGGGAAATGTCAATTGTTTTGGCAACATTCTAACCTGAATCGAGCAGCTTGGAACTTATGTTGCGCGTTAATCAAATACGCTACAGTTCAGCTATGACTTGGAGCGCCAAAGTCTGTAATGTTAGATGCAGAAGTTTGGTCTCGGGAACGATGTTTTCAGGCTAGATTGTAATCTGCGGGTTGCATAAATCTAGAGAATAAGGGACAGGTGAACCACCTTGTATAGATAACATAATAGAAGAATGTTGCAACTAGAGTTGCAAAAAAAAAGTTTTTTTCGGCCCCAAAAGCCCTTCAACTAATACAATCGTAGAGTACTTTAATAACCATTGACAAAGGTAACACTCAGATCTAATGTTTACCTTGACTTTCAATACAGCAGTTAGAATATGTTTAATTTTTTGAACATGGAGTGCCACGTACATTCACAAAGCCAAACAGAAGTCATATTTAAGTTCAACAGAGCTAACAGGCTCTGCAGTTGTAAACGAGGCAGGTAATGTAAGTACGTATATGGTATCAACAAGATCGGGTTGTGGAGTATGTACGACCGGTAGCTGGTTGCCGAAGTATGTAACAGCTAAACAGTTAATTGGTGCTGCATCAGGGTTCAAATTTAAGAGGTGTTGGGGGGATTCCCCCTCTTATTAAATAATTTCCCCGACTGGTTAAAGAAGAATTTCTTTCCTGCCAGGGAAGTATTTTTTTCTTCTTCTTTGTATTATAAGGACTATTATTGCCCTCTTTGAAAATACAGGAATATAGGAACACTTTCAATGTATGCTGTACATTGTATGAGTGCGAGCGGAGACAGCCAAAGTATGGTGTGACTAATACCAAATAAGCTTAACAATAAACAAGTCTTGGATTGATCACCTGGATCAGCATTCAGGGTCATAACTTCAGCATTTATGCCAGGATTGATGACTGTAGCTTGCAGTATTCAGTTCAGTTTTTTGTAATATTCTTTGTCGGCATGGATAGCTTTATGACAAGAAAGCATAAAGTTACGGAGAGTAATGACAGTGATGAATTACAGTTCGGGTCTCTGTCTACAACTTCAAGTAATATTAATAGTCAGTTAAAACCCACAGCATTGGAAATGGCATATATTAAATAGTAAGAGTAAGTTCATTACACCAATCGGGGATGTATAAACACAACCAGATTTGAAAAATCGAAACAAATCTGATTTTTAAGGCCCAATCTCACCACCCAATCATAATGTCTAGTTCGACCGATGTACTGAATATAACATTGTGAAAAAAATAAATAAATAAAGTTCTTAATTTCTTCAGGATGCAATTTCTTTCTTCCGTGTGCAATTATATCTTGAAAAAGATATGTTAATATTTCATAGTGTGAAGTAACAAAATTTAAAACGTGGCAAATCACTGTGATTCGAATTCAATCACGGTTACATGCCGGGAGTACTGTCTGTTCAGCGATGTTTTAGCTAGTGGGCGGAGTTGCCCTTCCTAGCAGATAGGGGTTGAGCTAGTGGAAGGGGATAAGTGTTTACTTAGTGTGAAGCACGTGCGATAAAATCAGCATAATACTATGAGCGCACCTTTTCTTGGGCGCTTGTTTTACGGGCAAGTGGGTTCTGGGGGAAAGAAGAGAGAGTCCGCCTGCCTGTCTTTTCCCAGTGTTGTCCACCAAAGAAAGTTTCTTTCTTTGAGGCCCTCAGCCTTTATGGTGAATAGGTTATTTAATTTACCGCGAACTAGACTTCTTAAACGAAACATAGCGTATGTGCATATGCGTGAACTCTGGGATCTACAGACATAATAAAACATTAGCATTGAAGCCACTAGATATCTAGGTGCTTAACGCAATTCATGTCTCAGTGTTGTTGCAACATATTGATATACGCTTCCGAATTTGCGCGAAACCTACCGATTGGAGAAGAGACTAGAGAGCAGAGTGACCAAGAAAGCGTGCGGGCGTAGTATCTCCCCTCCCAGCAGCTAAATCTACCCCACCACTAGCAAAAACGTCCTCGTAATGGACTAATTTCCTTAACTTGTAAAACCAACAATGAGAACAATTGTTTTATACCGCCACTTTTTGTTGTTTGCATTCATTGATTGTGTAAGACTATCAACTTCCAGCAACCAGCCATCAGCACCAGTTTGAGCTTTAATAATGCAAGAACTTCTAAAATACTAATGTGATCTTTAATGGAAAAATGGTCTGTTGCAGAGTTACATGCTTCACCAAGTCCAGAAAACAGGTAAAGAATATTACCAGAAGTTGCTTTATAATACTCGTAAGTACGAAACATGCACCAAAGATGAAAATTCACTTAAGTCAAATATACACACATAGGTATATGCAAATAAAATTAGGATTACTCACGGACGAAGTCCCAGGACATGGGGCAGAGTCCCGGACATAGGTCCTTGTGGCCCTTTGCCTCTTCAGCAGCCCAGGGTGGGAGGAATCGAGGGAGAGATTCAAAGGACGACAGATCCGGATGACGAGGTCGCAAGCATGGACAGTTCAGATGTAACGATTCCGACTCCGCCCGGGCCCTGCTCATGAGCTCTGAGGGAGCGCCATGGTCCGAAAGCGGGACCCGATCAACGGCGACAAATCTCTACATTGCGAAAGCCACCATCCTGCCACAACCCGCCGAACATCGTTTCATGGTCCTTCAACCCTGAAAAAGAAAGAAATAATGGGAATAGCAAATGGTGGACCGGAAAATTCAAGGGATGTATTGAACCTGGTGATTCGGGGAAACCCCTGAAAAAACCATGGGTCAAGTGGACAGACCACGGGGATCGAACTCGCGACCTGCCGAATGCGTGCCACAAAACGAAACCGCCTGAGTTATTCCACTTGGTCCGTGACAATAATACGACAGTCGTTTCTGTATTTCGTATAACGCATTATTACAGGTCTTCAATACACATGTGCACTTTTATATTTTTCAACACTATACATGATATGAAACCAGTAGTTTGGGCCTCACAGTAGATATTTCACCTATCTTGCATAGTATTTTTGATTCTGGAGAATCTATCTTATTCTTCATTGCTTCAAAATGATGACTTACTAAACCTTAAATAAGCGGTCCATTAAATGTTTCAAGAAGGGTTAAAATAGCACAGGGGCCAAATGTTCTCATAAAATGTAAACGTTTATTAGCAGTATCCTAATCTAAAATGTTATAAATAATTACATGCAATTAATCTGTTTTCCAAAATCTTAGAAATTGTTTCTGGAACTAGTAATGTACTCTTGATTTCTTTCAGGATGTCTGAGTCCACACATTCTGGTTCTTTGCTACCCTCAAGTGGTCAAAGTTCAGGCAAACAGTCACAAGATATACAAGTGGCTGCAAATTACAGCAAGTTCTCCGAGAATTTGCGCAGGGTAACACCAAATGGAATACAGTGTTCCCTATTTTGCGGTGGACGGCGATGCAAATATGAGAACCACGAGAATATGGACGCTGCGCACATGGCCATCAATGGCATTTTCTCCCATTGGTAAGTCCATTTTGCTTTATACAAGTGTTAGTTTAATGTAAGAGAGGCAAAGTTTAAACATAAGAAGGCCATGAATCTTATTTTGATAAAATGGTTTAGTTTCTCCCAGGATTGTTTTCAGCACTCTGAGCTCAGCTCGTGGATGCTATGTATAGGTTTGTCAGCTGTCAGTTGAAAGGGCAATCCGTGTAGCGCAGGATTAAGTGATAGTTCCCATACTGATTTCCCAGTGGGACAGTGTGCAATACGGCAGCACTTTATCCCACCCGTTTCCACGAGTATTAGTGGACGAGGTTTCCTCTAATCCTATTAGTGTATAACCCCTCTTTACAAAAGTGACACCACAAGCACGACTCTACTTTTCGTTTAAATGTAACGGTTTCCGGCGTTTTCGCTCCACTAGGATGATTGAGTGAGGGCAGATCCATAAAAGCTACACTTGAATTCGCCTGCGCCTGTAGGATTTGGGTTATCATTATGGCGGATGAGGCCCCAGTCACTGGTGGGTGCACCGCAAGTAAGGTTTTGTGCCCCTCTGTGACTACGTATCCCCACGGTAGGAGGGAGGAGGGGATTTGCCTAAAGGGTGGCCATATTCAGATGTCGAAATGTGCAAGCGAGAACGGAATCACTAACGTTTTCAGATTTAACGCATCCAACGTCGTCAGGGCACCAAAAGAGTAAAAAATCTGTTCACTATACCTTAGCACCTAATTCCTTATACCAGGAAAAATATCCCAGATGCTAATATTTATTTTCAGAAGTGTTTTATACGCATCTTTATACAATTATTCTAAAAATAATAAACTACAACTACCAGCCGAAAATAAAATATAAAAGATTTAAAATATGAATTTACAACTCCGAAATATTATTTAACATATATGGTAACACCTACTTAAACCGGTCCCCCTATATACCGGAAATCTTAACAGACGAAAAATAAACTTCGGAACGGAGCTATTCCTATTTTAAAGAATGCTATAAACCGGAAAGCACCCTATCGGGAAACGGAAGAATTTTCGGGTACCGTTTGCGTAATAAATAACTTGACTAACAAGATAGCACTGTCACATTGATGTTACAGATCGAACTGGCAGTTAAAGTAGATCCAAAATAAAGATATCCTTTCCTTCCCAAAGGCCAAAGTTTGAAGAGAAAAGATATGTTCCAAATAAGAATGGTTTACTAATAATATTTAGTCCTTGCATATATCGGTGTATAATGTGAAACGAGAGATCTTACAAAAAGAGAATTTGTGTCTTTTCAATTATTTTTTTCTTGGAGTCACCATCACTGGGGGGGGGGGTGCTACTATCTCCGGCTGATATTCTCTTCTCTAAATGAATTCTCGGTTGTAAGTTATCTACAGTATGCTCTTCGTAGCCTTGGTACGAACGAACTTCATTATCAGCGCCAGGTGCATTACCAGACAGCTGGTCGTTGAGTGCATAACATACCTAATTTTGCCATTACAGCTTAAAACTTGTTATTTTTTAAGACGAATAGAGACCATAGGAGGGAAAAGGTACTGTTGCTTTATATATATATATATATATATATATATATATATATATATATCAGCATAAAAAATGTGATGAGTTACACTCACATTACTTTCTCTAGCTGCTCCACAAACACAAACTTCTTACAAAAGATTACTCTTATTTCTACACAATGCTAATCGAGATAAACATTATCAGAATGCTCTTGTTGCTTAGTTCCCTATAAGTAGAAGGGAACTAAGGGAATGCACTAGGCTAAAGTGATAGTCAAATGTTATGGTGTCGTTATGTGATTGTCATTGCAAATCACTTCTCTTCTTGACCAGGAGTAGAACAAAACGGACACTTCCTGTCTGAAAAAAGTATAAGTACTTTAAGATTGGAACTAAATAATACGGAATACCTCGAAAACGGTAAACTCCACGAAAAAATGTATATGATATAAATTGTGTACTGTAACGAGATCTACATTTTTGTGTAGCAAGTTTTTGTTTATCTCTTACGCTTGCTAGTTATGCATAATTTATTCAGAATAAACAGTTCTTCAGAAGATATTCCCAGAAAATTCAAGATGTACATTTTATTTGTGATGGAAATGGCTTTAATAGGTGGTATTTTAATAAAAATAGGGTCATTTTTAAGAAAAACAAAAATTTCAAATTTTTTTCTATATAAAGGGTAGTTAGGGGTGGGGGGATTTTCTTGAAAAATGTCATGTTCCATCCTTAGAAGATAAAAAACTTAAATACCAAGTTTGGTATTTAACCGTCTTTTCGTTTTTGAGCTGTGCTGTCCACAGACATACAGAGACATAGTCAGACACACACACACACACACACACACACACACACACACACACATGGACCTTTTTCTGAAAATGCTTTCTTTGGATTCTTGGAATCCTAAAACTTGTGTTTCCGGTGAAATCTCGGTATCGTATTTTTGAATGAAATACAATAGCTTCTCTAACCACTATGTACATTGAACATACGGGGCTAGAGAAAGTAAAAATCGTTCACATGACTTTCTCTATTTGTTCTGTAAACAAAATTTTCTTACAAAAGATTATGCTTTATATATAAAGCATAATCTTATCAAGATAAACATTACCAGAAATTTACTTATTGCTTAGTTCCTAGTAAGAAAAAGGTAATAATGGCGCAAGGGATCGTAGGTTCGAGTCCCGCCTTGGGCATAGGTGTTTGTGATTCTTTTCTGTGTTTGTGTTCTGTCTAAGCCACTGTTTCTCCCCTGATGGCCAATTGCGTCACCCCTAAAGGCCAATATGTATATGCAAAAAGGCGGAGATAAAGGCATACTGTAGACGAAAAGTCACAGTCAAATCTTTTAAAAGCCATCACTATACGATTGTAATTGAAGTTCAGTTCACTTTCCAAGGCCAGGAGTGAAACAAAAGCCCTATGAAACGGTTTATGACCTACTATTTAAGAAAAGTAGTTTTAACATTATAAAATTGAATCCAATTACAGAGAATATCTCTGAAGTGGTTAGCTCTAAGAAATATATATTACATAAAGTGTGTGCATTTTAACGGGATCTACATTTTTATATAGTAGTTTTTTGTCTTTACTTTTACGATTTACCAGTTGTGCAAATGTTATTCAGAATCAATGGGACTTCAGGGGCTACACCTAAGAAACTCAGGATATAAATTTTATTTTCCATGGAAACACCTTTAGTATACGGCATTTTAATCAAAATTGTTAGAGCCATTTTTCATAACATCGAACATTTTGAAAAATGTTCCATAAAAGGAGTAGTTGGGGAGGATTTTCTTGAAAATCATCGTGTCGCATCCTTTGGTATTTAACCGTTTGGTGTTTAACCGACTTTTCGTTTTTGAGCTACGCTGTCCACACATGTACACAAACACACGGTCATTTTTCTAAAATTGTTCTGTTCAGGGGGTCTCAAAACGTATATTACCGATGAAATCTTGATATCGTCTTTTGGGTGGAATACAATACCTTCTCTGTCTACTATGCCCACTGTACATACGTACTAGAGATAGTCAAAATTGCAGATCTATCTACGACATCAGTTTAAGAGTTACTCCTTCATCGTAACGCTATGTGATTACATTTTGTTTTTAATACAATCTTTTGTAAATCGGAAATGTGTGAATCCGGAAAAAATATTGGAACTCACATTCCATTTTAGGCAGATTTTACTGCAAAACTAAACAAAAATGCAACTCCTTCGGTACTCTTGTATGTTATCTTAATGTTTTCATTATTTTAAATATAATTATAATTGCGCTATATTAATTTTATTTATAAAGAGTTAATTTATTTATAATTAATCCAATATTAATTTATTTTGATTTGCCAATATTGTTATCTAGTATCGTATTGTATGATAAATGTATTTATGTTCCAGATATTTTAATTTTTAATTTTTATTTTATGTTTAAAAATGTTATTTTGTATTTACACATTTTAACATATATTTCACTCATTTTTATAATTAAATCTATTTTGAATATATTATTAAACGTTCATATTTAAATGAACGAATTAATATTTACTTCTTTCAATTTATATTTAAATGTGTATTGTTTATTTATATTCATCTATAAACTTTTACATAAATTTATATCTATATTTGCATATATTTCTTCTTTTTGTCCCTCTCTATACTCATAACTTAACTAAACCTCTTTTATACACACCATCAAGAATTTACGCTACTACATTTATACATTCTTCACATTCCTTGTATATAATTATTTATTTCGTAAAAATATCTAAAATGAGTTTTATAATTACTTCACCAACACTTTTAATAATGTCCGCATACTCCCACAAGCCCAGCTGGCATCCCGAAGGAGTGCTCCAATAGAAGGATCCCATAGACAGGTCCTGACCGGCGGGAAGAAGCCTGCAACGACGCTAGAATCCTTTACACACGCAAGTCACCGCCCATCCGCAACCCGCCTAAAACCGTCTCTTAGTCCTTCAACCCAGCCAGAAAACAGATGACAAAGGAAGTGATGGATACTGGAACCCGAGCGGGATGACGCAGGAGATATCGTCTGTGACCCGTATTCGGAAAGTCCCAGTTTCGATCCCCGTGGACGGCCTACCTGACCCATAGTTTTCTTCGGGGTTTCCCTGAGCCAGAATGCGAATGCTGTGTAGGTTGTCTTCATCCCTTGTATTTCCTGCCCTTCCATGACATTTGTATTGTCATTCCATCCATCCTTCAACCCTTTAGTTTGTCTCTGGGTTGGAAGTGATAGTGCTCGTTGCGGCGTGGCAGGAAAGGTAGGGAAAAAGGTTAGTGATTGTGACTATCTCCCTTCCATGACTTTTGCTAATTATTGGGATGAGGACCGCCCCTCTTGGAGAGGTTGGACCCTATGTGGGGCGGGATCCCTGGTCTGTTCATGTTTCAGGGTATTTCAACTAAAAACTAGGGACCCTGTCATTGCTGTGCTGTCACTCGTGGTTCCGGCCACCCGGTTAATCCTCTCACCTCATCCCTCCCTCCCAGGGCATTGGTGCAATAACACCTAGGATCAGTTCCATTCCCCTCCGACCATATCCTAATCTTAGGTACAGGAAATGACGGACAGTAAAGTCGAAGTATAAGATAAAGCGCCCCAGCATTCGCCTATCGTTCCGGGGAAACCACGTGGAGCAAAGTGAGCGGTCGCCGGGGATCGTACGCGGGACCAGAGGACCACCTTGAGCCAGCCAGCTCGGTGACCACACGGACCCATCCCGAAGGCCAATAGTGCCCACACAGCAGTAGCGCTGATTCAACACGATTAGCTCAAAATGTCGGTGGTTAACCACCGATCATAAATGCTTACGAAACATGTTGATTCAACATACTTCCATCGTGCTGATGTGAGACCATTGTATTGTACGTAAATGAGACGTTAGCTTTTCTTACCTGCGTTTCGTTTATTACCTAGTGTGTTGAACCGATGAATAAGACTTGCACGCAATCCTTTTCTGTGAGAGAAGTGGGCAGATGTTACGGACTATGATGTAGCTTACCATCAGCACATCTTGGTAAGCAACTATTTATTCAGATCTTAATTATTTTGTTGTAGATTATGGAAGATTGGGAGGATAGAGAGATGTGAAGGCACAGAGTTAAATAATTTGGGTACAGATAGATGTCAAATGTCAAAACTGCTATAAATTAAAATAATGCAGAGGTTTTCACATCTTCGTTGCTGAGAGATAATGTCACAAAATGGTTTCATATTCTCTCTAAAAGCCTCGACACCTTACAATACCGGTATACGTCATTTCCATCATTGGCACGTGTGCGATTATCAGCCAATTATGCAGAATATTGAATGCAGCATCAATCTTTCATGACGCTAAGATTGCATGTTACATAGCTGATGAAGGGAGAAGCATTTGACATCGCTAACACCATTTGGCACGCTTCTCATTAAAACTACATGCTAAGCAAGAGCTAGAACGTATCAAAAGCTGCGAGCCCTCCATTGCCTTGTTATAATAGCCTACTGTGATTAAAGGCTATTTAGTGACAGAAGATCATGTAGTGCTTTTCTCATAAAAAAGAAATTTGAGATGTCCCTCAGTTACAGATGCTATGTTCATTTACGGTACAATTAATAGTAGTCCAAAACTATATTAGCAGATTTTAAACTTCACTGACTAAGGGATACTATACACGTCATAGCAGCTCATCTTGCTTCTCGGTGTGCGGATACGATATCTCCATCCTAACCTAAGGAGGCACAAGTTCGATACTGTGAGTCGCAGCATGAGTTTTCCCGGGATTTTCCCTTATTCTCTATTTAGCAAATGTTGGGTGGTTTTCAGCTCGATGTGCCTTAGACTTATTTGATGATTTCACTCGCTAAATTTACCGTCTCTTCGAAGCCTAAGTCGTTAAATGGAACCTTGAGTAATTTCAACTACATATTTTAAAACAGCTGTTGGTCAGACTGTAAACATTTCGAAAAATAGTACTTTAGCGGCTAAGGTCGCTGAAATTGTCATGGAAAATTTTAGTGGCGTAATAAACAAAATCCCAATGCCAGTGTCCATTTTTAATAGTTACCTTGTAATAACGTATACTACCTTCCTATACTGCTGTCGACTCAATGTTTCTGGCATTTTTAGGGATCTTTACCCATATCTTCAGTCATAAGTTTGTTGTATAGGAACAAGCTCTCAGGATAAACACTGCCATCTAAATCTACATTTCGTTTGTTATGGTCAACTCTTCCTAGATATTGTTTAACGCCCATTTTTACTACATTTGACACCGCAGATAATGACACTGATGATATATGGAATGAAGATGGAGCACCGGTGGAATGCTATGACGGGGGAAACCGGTAAACCCGAAGTAAACCCGCCCCTGCGCCATTTAATCCACATGTGGTTGTCTGGGATTGAACCCAGGCCACCTAGGTGAGAGACTAGTGGTCTAACCACTCCGCTACGGAATAGCCAAGTCTTTCCTATTAGGCGTTGGTACGGTTTAAAACGTTAAAATAGATTCATGCGGCTGTGAGACTATGTGAACAAATGGTTGACTATGATTTTATATTTATGCGGTAATTATATTACATTTATTTATCTACTATAATTTAAAGAGATTTTACTAAACATTAATATATGGATATAATAAAAATATACAAGATAAAATACCTCATCTTGTCGATGATTTAAAAGTTACACTTCTAAAACCCTGACCCGAATTATTGACACTGCCTTATATTCCACCATTTATACATAATGAGCGTTTCTTTCATCGGGACTGACAACATGGTGTACTTAAAATGAGAAGGAATATTTTTATACCTGAAAGTATCAGGGCAAGTTTGTACAGCATTCGGGGACGATATATTTAAGTTAAGTATGAGCGAAATTATTAAATCCCGCCAAGGTGTTCCCTACTGGAACTGTTTATCGCCATGCGTTGTTGTGAATAATATCAGCCATAAAAAATAAACGTCGCTCTCTGAAAGCTGGTTGGGAGATTTCAGGTCGTTATTTTCCATACTGCTTCTGAATTCTCTCGAAGCATGTCGCGTATAAACATCCCTAGTAAAGAAACTTCCATGTAGCACCTCAGAAATGAAAATCAGCAGTCTGGTTTCTCATTACTACATTTGACTCCTTCAATCTAAATATTTCATTACTGAAATCTCTTCCATACTTAATGGTTGACGAAATTGTATACTTGCATAGGGAGTCAAAGTAAGTGCTTTGTTATATAAGGATATGCTTACGTATTTAATTCATTAAATTCTCTGGTTTGTAATCAAATCGACCATTTTACTAACTTTTTCTTATAAGATTATTTTCTTCTTAATTTAAGCTCCGTTTAGGAAAACAAATTTAAGAATGGAAATTAAGGGGAGTTGGTAAAAATTACGAATTTTTTCCTACATTAAAATGTTGAAATTATTTTCCACGCTTAGCAATAAACTTGAAAAGCTTAATGGCCCATGCAAAAAAAAATATTTTTCTTCGCCAACTTTTTATGTAACTTTACACATATTCAATTGCTTTTTCGTACTACTTTTATTCTCCTTTGCAAATATAGGAACACTTTATGCAGACATTTTTAGAAGATTTTGACCCATTCGATTCATTGCATTCTACGTAGTGGCGAAGTGTTGCTATGGAGACTTATTTATAGTTGGTATTAGCCTGTCTTCGACGTTGCAATTGTGTACAGCTCAGTAGTGAAGTAACTGCTCGTGTTTCCTTCAACCATGGCAGGATATTCATTTTGTGAGCAGGCAAACATGATTTTTACGTATGGCCGCGCGAATGTTAATGGACGCGAGGCTAAACGGCTGTATCAGATGGCGTTTCCAAACCGACAAAAGCCGAGCCATCCAACATTTGTTGCTGTTTATCATTGCGTTGTTTTTTTTTTGTTTTTTTTTTGTTTTCTTTTTAAAATACAGTTCCGGAGGCTTGTCAGGACTCCGGCGCTGTATTCATTTTTTCTCCATTTTTTCCAGTTTCCTATATTTCCTTAGTAGACCTTATTATTCTTAACGTTTTCCTTTTTTTTACATATACGTCCACAAACATAGACACATTTACAAACACAGAAACACCCATGCCCATGGCGGGACTCGAACCCACGATCCTGTGCACCACGAAGCGCCAAAGCGAGACACTTTAGCGAGCGCGGCCACCGGGATCGGTGCGTTGAGAGAGGAAGACCAAGAGTTGCTCCTACGCCGGACCAAGAGGAACAAATTTTACAGTGTGCCGAAGAAGATCCGGGTATTAGTATAACACAATTCGCTGTGGCATCTGGTGCATCTCAAAGTATAGCATGGAGCAGCTCCTGTGTCCGTATCATCTTCAACGTGTGCAGGGCCTTTCGTCTGCCGATCACCCACCTCGGGAGAACTTTTGCCGATGGTTTCTAGCACAAACAGCCAATCCGTTGTTTAGTTCATCGGTTTTGTTTATAACGAGCCAATGTGCGGGCTGGAATTGTAGGTGACTGTCTGATAGGTCCATAGGTTCTCCATCACACCTTACAGGTGCTGTGTACAGGGACTTTATCCAGAACACTCTTCTAGAGTTAATACACGAGATGCATTGACTAGTGTCTACCTCAACAGATGGATAGGTAGAGGAGGACCAGTTTCATGGTCTTCACGTTCACCCAACATCAGTCCTTTAGGTTTTTATCTCGGGGGCAAATTAAAAAATTGGTTTATGCGGTAAACAACCCGGGTGAAGAAACTCTTCAACGATTTGTCATGGAAGCCTGCGAAACCATTCGTCACTATCTCAGAATATTTGAGAGGGTGCGACAGTCCATGATTCGACGAGTGCATGCGTGTATAGAATCAAGAGGGTGATATTTGAAGTATTTGCTATGAGGCTTATGTGTGGACGAGTTATGAACAGAAACTTTCACTAATATCGAAAAAACAAGGGATTTTGGGACATATATTCATATGAACTTATTTTTTACTTTTGATGTAAGGAGTTCATATCCGAAGTATGTAAACATATTTTTGAATCATCCTGTATATTTAACTTTTCTATACATTTTGGCTACAATAATTGCCGTCTCAAATGTATAAATACTAACAGCTATATTCTTGCTTCTATTTTTATATTTTCAGACTGTAATTAAAGAGAGGAATATAAATAGTGAAATTGTAGTATTATGTGCATTAATTTGGAATATCAGAATTTCAGAACAGCTTTCCCGTAATTAAAATCTCACTGTGCTGACAAATGAATTTATCCTGCACTGAAACGTTCAAATATGCTATGCATTTGATATTCGGTATCTAATTTGTGTACGTTTAATAAATTAAAGTTCAGGGTAAGTGTATGAAAAATGTCATACTATACCTATTCATTTTTGGATAAGGGATTTATTAATGTTATAACTTTTAAAGGTCAATGTGTAGTTTTCTACAAGAAAACGGTAAATAATTACTACCTTTCATATATAAAAGTGCAATTTAATTTTTCGACACACCTTCTTAGACAAAAACATATATTTTTTGTCAGGTTTAAATAAATTCTCTGCACGAGTATAAGGTACTTATTTTTGTCATAGTTTAAATTTCTTATAATGAACGTGTAGTAAGACAAGAACGCTGCAGAGAATAGGAAATACACTTCTGAGATGTGTTTCTAATATATTATTTAGTTGTTTGTATTTATAAATGTTGTTTTCATTTCTTTACCAGTTTCAGCATGATAAATATATAACGGAGGTTGATTTATTGTTATTTATAGAGAACCTAAAAATTGTTGACACCGTTTAGGAAATTATTTAATGTTCTATTGTTCATCCATAGAAGGCTGTTACTCTAGATTTAAATACTAACAACAACAATAAATGACCAGGAGCATGCATATGAAGCAATATATAGCTTTTCGTTTAAACCAACATTTCTATGAATATGTTACACCGCATTTTAGCCTTTCTTTTTAGCGTTATATGAGTTTTTCCAAGAAGTGAGCAAACATGCAAGTTAATTAAAATATCACCTTAGGTTTTCATATCATGTATATTATTATACTTTGTTTAACCTAGGCCTCGCTTTAAGTTGAGTTATAACAGAAAGTCTTAGAAACTATTAAAAGCTTAGATATTTAAAAAATTGCGCAATGAGTTTACCTATTATAAATTCAAAATTATAATACCCGAAAATTTCGTATCCTGTTATCTGGAATTCCCTTAATTTTAGCTAAAATAAGAAGCATATAATTTTACACATTTACATTTAATTTTACCATTTAATTCGCGTATCAAAAGAACAATTTGTAATAGAAATACTTTGAATATGGGCCTATTATGAAAGTCTATCCTACTGATTTTATCTTTTCGTTTTATTTCTTCAACTTGCATTTATATACCAATATCGCCAATTTATCCATAATATGTTTTCATTTGACCTTCGTTGAACTGCTATCTGAAATTAGAATAAACATTCTGAAATTAAATGCCATTAATAACCGAAACACGTGTTATATATCTCTTAATACCTCACAAGCAGTATTATATATACGTTGATTTTAACCTTATCTTTTGTGCATCTAAGTAAGTAGAAAAACTATTACATTCAACTAAAAAATTCAATAATGAGATTTCACCGTAAATACAAGATTTGAGAGTCTCTGGATCCAAAAAGAACTTTTATCTTTTTTAAGGTCTCTGGGAATTTGTAAACAACATAGCTCAACCAGAAAGTCGCTGAAATAAAACCATTTGATATTTAAGTTCAGTATCTTCCAAAGGTGGGACACGAAGACTTTTAAGAAAATGCCCCCACCCCAAACTAAAACTATTCAAAATGTTCGGTTTTTCTCAAAAATAGCTGTAACAAGTTTGATTAAAACAGTAGATACATATTAAATATATTTACATGAAAAATAAAATATATAGCTTCAATTTCCTAGTTTAAGGCAGCAAAGTCCTCCTCCCTCGACAGGAACTTTGTATAAACCTGTATAACTGGTAAATAATTAAGGATAGACGAAAATGTAATACAAAAAAGTATTAGGTATCTTTAAAACACACTATTTGTCCTAAATAACTTTTCTGTGCCTTCAGTTATTTTCTTAGGTATTCGTTTTTTTATGGTTTTGTCATTCTTTGGATATTCAATTACTTCTTGTGATTGCATGGAAACGCTTTGGATTTTTTAAGGCCAGTATACAGCGTAGAGTTCTTAAATATCTGAACAAAACTATTCCTATCTTGTCTATAACGAAACATATAATGTAGATATTTATGCAAAGGTTTATTTCAATTAAAATGAAGTAGAAGGGAAAATAAACTTCAGTAAGAATGGTTTGTAATGCCGTATTGCGCTATGACAAGCTCTTCATTAACGGGCGAGTTTGGGACCGAGAGGAGCTGGAGCGCATGGAACAGCCTAGAAGCAGTGCGGAAACCGAACCCAGGACAGGGTAGCAAGAGCAGGTAGCCCAGCAGGTAGCAGGTCCCTCAGCAGAACAACATCAGGTGCCTCAGGGAGGGGCAAAGAAGAGAGGAGGGTGAGACAGTCTTCGCCGGAGAAGCCAACAACAACGCCCCTCCGTGCCCTTAGGCTGACAACAGCTCGACAAAGGGTCAGCCAAGTTGTAGGAAGACCAACAGCAAGGAAACAATAGGACCCAACCCCTTCTCTGAGGATTGTCACATGGAACATCGAAGGCTTCAAAAAAAGGTTGGGTAGCGAGAATTTCTTGTATTTCCTTAGTGATTTTGACGTTGTATGCTTAACAGAACTTGGTTGAAAAACGGAGAAAATGTAACACTTGCTAATTTCCATAGTTTTAGTAGGGGAAGGGAGACACGGGGAAGGAGGGGAAGGTGGCCAGGGGGGGTATCAGTTTCATTCAGGTCTGAGCTGGAGGCTGAGATAGCTAAATTAGAAATCAGTTTGGAAGGGGTGATTGCTGTATCTTTGGCTCAGGGGGGAGTACATATAATATTTATAGGATAATACAACCAGCCAGCAACGTCCAAGTATGCAAACAGGAATTTCTTCAGTGACTTAACCGAAACGCTAGTGGAGTTACAGGAAAAGTTTCCAGGAGCTGAATTAATTATTTTAGGAGATTTTAATGCGAAGTTAGGAGGGGAGAATATTTCTCTAACGGGGGGTCACCAATGGGGGGAGGAATTCCGCGAAGGTCAACAAAAGAGCAAGGATAGTTTTATTAATGGGGAAGGCAGACAATTACTTGCTTTCTGCGATGCCTTCTCTTTAGAAATAATGAATGGCAAGTACGGTGAGGATCGAGAGGGAGAACTCACTTTCATAAATGAAAATGGGGGTAGTGTAATAGATTTTATTTTAATAAGTCAGGTTTTAATTGGCAGAATTAGAAATTTTTGGGTGGGGGATCGTATCGAGTCGCATCACTGTCCGGTTGCCCTGGAACTGAATATAGAGACGGCCATGGCGGCGCTAGCACCTGAAGAGGTGCAGGGGGACGAAGGGAGATTCATTGGTAAATTTATATGGAAACCGGTAGAAAAAGAAGTATTTGTTGATAAATTAGAAAGAAGATTAGGGGAAAGGAACGCAGACACAGCGGAGGAACTAGCGCATATAATAGTAACGGGGACAATGAAAGTCCAAATTCATGGTAAGTTAAAACGATTCAATGGTTGGTATGACCAGCAATGCAGAGCTGTAAAGAAACAAACAGAGGAGGCTCTGTCAAAATTCGGGGAGATGACATCAGGAAATTTTTTACAAAAAAGCGAAGGGAGTATAAACAGCTCTTACGGGAAAAGAGAACCACGTGGCAAGACAAAATTACTCAGAAAATTAGTAATATTTTAACGCGGGGGGATAACGCTGAGATGTGGCAAGTAGTAAAACATTTAAGAGGCAACCGTCAGGTGCCCAACGAAATTTCTCCCAGAAAATGGACAATGCATTTTATGGGAATATTCGGGAAAGGTGAAAGGGAAGGAATTTTTATAAAGGAAGTGCAAATTTTGGGAAATCTTGAGATCCCAATACTGGACGAGGAAATATCAGCACGAGAAATAGCACAGGCGCTGAGGAATCTGAAGGGAGGCGAAGCTCCAGGGTTGGATGGGCTGCCCCCGGAAGTTTTTAAAGCCGCAGCCAGTGTTAATGAGTTTGGTAGGAGTATGCTCCAGATATGTAACAGATTGTTTATTGAGGGGAATTACCCTACCTGTTGGGGAAAGGGCATTATTCATCCCATTTATAAAGGGAAGGGAACTATTGGAAATCCGGATAACTATAGGGGGGTTACTCTTTTGCCAATTATGGAGAAAATTTATTGTAGAGTGTTATATAACCGGATAAATGACTGGGAATCTAAATTTGGCAAACTTTCAAAATTTCTAATGGGTTTCAGAGAAGGACACAGTACCATAGATGCCGCTTTTATATTAGACACTTTAAGGACGAAGCAACTGTTGATTAAGCGGGTAAAATTCATTGTGCTTTTGTGAACTTTAAGAAGGCATTTGACTCTATCAGTCGAAATGCATTATGGTACAAACTAGGCAGAAAGGGGTTATCAAGTAAAGTGGTTAGAGCATTGCAGGCAATGTATCAAAATGTCGAATTCTGTGTGAAGTACGACAGAAACAGAGTGTCTGAGAGCTGCCGAAGCTATGGGGGAGTGAGGCAGGGTTGTATTTTATCTCCATTGCTATTTAATCTCTTTGTGGATGATATCACTGATACAATGATAGCAGAGAATATCCAAGCACCAGTAGTAGCGGATTTGCAGATCCCAACACTTTTATACGCAGACGGTTTAGTATTGTGCTCTACGACAGTAAACGGATTGCAACGAGGACTGGACAAACTTAAGAATTATTGCGATGAATGGCTACTTACAGTTAATGCGAATAAGACTAAGGCAATGACTTTCAAAAAGGGTTGTGTTTATAGCAGGGAGGAGACTTGGACATATGCAGGACAGATACTGGACAATGTTAAATATTTTGTGTACTTAGGACTCATATTCACAATGAACGGAAAATGGACAAAACACACTGACGTTACGAAACACAATGCAAGGGTGAAAGCGACGGAAGCTCTCCGGATACGCTACAGAATACCGAATATATCCATAACCGTAATGGAAACTGTTTACGGAGCGACAGTTAGATCCACGATGACATACGGAGGAGAAATATGGGGGTGGGAACAAACAGGGAATCTGGATCCAGTGAGGACCCAATTTTTGAAAGGAATTCTGGGTGTAGAGAGGGGTACGGCAAACTGCGGAATAATGAGGAAATTCGGGGCACATAGTGAAACAATAGAATGCAAAATCAGAGCAGTTAAATATTGGCTGAGAATCGTTCACGGAAACCAATCTCTAATTAGGGCAGTCTGCTACCGTGAACAGTTGCGAATGGAAGGTAATTCGACGTGGGCATCAAAATTAAAGAAAGGGTTGGAAACCATTGGGATGGGAGACATTTGGATGGCGGCGCAGGAAAACAGGCGAAGTATTTGGAGAAAAATTAAGAACCGCCTCTGTGATATTGACAGACAGCAAATAATTGCGCAATGCACAGAGAAGGTGACATTAGGAGTACAGTCTGGGCTGAAATCGGAGTGGGGTATGGAGCAATACATCAAAACAGGTACCAAACTCATTAGAGAGGGGCTCGCGTGGATTAGACTAGGAGCATGGAGGAACACGAACATTTCTGACGAGAATGGTACGAGAATCTGTCCCATTTGCGAGGAGGAAGAGTCGTGGACTCACATCTTGGCAAGATGTAGGGGTACGGAGGAATGGCGGGAAAAATATTTGCCGCGATTTTTACCACTGGGAATGTAGGGCTAGAAGCATGTTGGACGCTACTGGCAGGCACGGAAAACATGGACGGGCTAGGTAAATTTATACTTAAGGCAAGACAGCTGAGATCTGAGGAGGCTGCCAATAGAGAAGGGGGGGGGGAGGAATAAGATCATCTAAACAAAAGTGACTACATTGTCCTACATACGTATATATTATGTCATACTTAGGTCACTGTTGTGCTATGGTTTTATATATGTTGTATATATTATGTGTATATATGTCTTTTAAGTGTAATTTTCTATTATAAGAGGGTGCATTTATGTAGGTGTACTCTGTGCTGTAAATTTAAATTGCTATATTTGAATATCTTTGTATTTTTATTTTCGAGTTCACTCTTAATTCTTTATTGTTGTTTAGTAATGCTTTGGACTGTGTATTTCCTTTGTCTTTTTATTTTCGTGTTTACTCTTTTAATTCTTTGTTGTTGTTGTTTTAATATTGCTTGTAATGTGTATTACAAAAGCACGTACGGTCTGTGGACCCGTGCGATTGTTGAAATTCTATATATGATATTGCTATGTCAATAAATACACTTATTCATTCATACACAATAATAAATAATAGACGGTAAAGGAAGTCATGTGAGTGTTACTCCCGATTTTGCTATTGCCAAAGGGTCAAACTGAAATAAACACAAGCTCAAGCTTGCTTTAAGCCAAATTCTGGAAGGCTTGTCATACTGTTACAGATACTTTCTTTCGGTTGGATGAGTTACATAGCATTTCATGAAGCTGGAATGCACAGTTCAGGAACTTGAAGTATTTGTTTAATCAATTATACAATCTGCACTACGGATATTCGCAGAAGCACGGCATACTTAGCATTCCATGGTAGTTTTAAGCCTGTTAGGATCGATAAAACCCGGTCATTAGGCCTCTCTGTGCTACTCTGGCATCACTGATTCCACATTAAGAGTAGAACTGTAGTTCTATATACCGAGATTCTCTTTGGAATTAAGTAAAGATTAGTGGATACTGGCTGGCTGTGTATGCAACTACACTGTTATACACTACAGAATCTTCTGAGGTATTATTTAACTGTCGTATACCCACGTCAACCATTGGGTTACAACACTGCTTGTTTTACATCTGAATTCTGATATAAAATATCTGATACCCGTATCTGCACTGGACTCAAACTCTTTTTTTTTAAATTAAAAGATTTTCTAGAATTATTCAGATTTGCATATGCATATTGAGGATGTGTATGTGTGTGTGTTTTATATGTACACTAGGCAGATGCTTGTACATGTTTTTTGTTGTTAATTTTTTATAGTGATTAACGCCCATTTTTACTACTATGGCACTGCAGGCGATGACACTAATGATACATGGAATGGAGATGCAGCACCGGTAAAATGTGATGGCGGGGGAAACTGGAGAACCAGGAGAAAACCCTTCCTGCGCCGCTTTTGTCCACCACACATCTTACATGCGGTCGCTTGGGATTAAACCCAGGCTGTCTAGGTGAGAGGCGAGCATTCTAACCACTCGTCTACGGCGCGGCCTCTTGAACATGTTTATTTCATTCTGTTATGTATCGTAGGATGTAGCATATAGGAACGGAGATGGACACCTCCCTCATGGCATACCATAATGGATAAATTAAGGCTACAGTTTCGTGAAGTAGGGGAAGTGAATTGAAGCAGCCGGAGGAGGTACCAGGACCACAGACCTGCAGAGACGCGTTGAAGTCCCTAACATTTCCAGTTCGAACGCCCGCGCGCCATAAGACAGCAATCCCAATGAATCGCCCTCCGTGGTGTAATGGTTACCATATACCCAAGGTCGCGGATTCAAACCCAGCCGAGGATGATGGATCTTTTTCGGACATAAAAGTCCTCAGCATTGCTTCCTTGGAAGGGAAGTAAACTCAGATGTCCTAGATTTATGGCATGTGAAAGAATTTCAAGCCTGTTAAAGATGCCTCTAAGAAAAATTTAGTGGTATATTCACGCCCAGTATAGAATGTGACGCCGAGAACCACAGTAGTTAAAAAACGGTCATAAATAAAGCTCCATTTCCATTTTTCCAAAGAGTGACCAGCGACCCTAGCAAGCGAGACAGCTTAATCTGCTGTCCATGGTGAGAAAATTTCCGTAGCACAAACAACTGCACTATCTGCCCGGCACCACTGACAATGCAATACGAATAATGCAATGAAACATAAAAGGGAAATGAAATAAGAAATACGAGAAAGGAGAATCGTGATAAAATGCGCCACCTGGTATTCGCCTTGGTAATTAAGGAACACCATGAAAAACTCAATGGTGTGTGTGGGCGGTCAGCATGAGTCGAACCGCACTTTACAACGCATGTAAATGTTCAAAACGTTCCTTGCTGTGCACATTTCAGCCAAGCAGTTTGATTTTCTACCACAAGACCTTAATATCATAATAAATAAAAATTATCAATTTAAATTTCTAAGTAAGTAAAATTAATTTGTATTTGTATTAACAAAATTAATGAATCCACAAAGATAAGGAAGGAAGTACGAACAAATAATTTACCATACCTTTTCCTGCAGTAGTATTTAACTAACTTGAAACCATCCAATAATTTTAAAGAAATATTCTTGGACTGTAAACATTAAGTTTTGTTTCAAAATTTTGAAAACTGAAGCGCAAGGAGTTTCCTGGCAGAGTAGCAAAAATATTTTTTCTCAAATGTTACTTGATGTATTTGTCTCAAAATTAAAGAATTAGTTACACAGCAATAGAGGTAAGTAATAAAAAATCAACATAATTCCTTAGGAAACATTGGCATTGAAATATTTACAGGTTGGTTGCCTTAAAGAAACAAGAAACCCAACAACAACAAACCGTACTGGTATTAATAAAATTGCCGACAGGCAATATGTTCCACAAGGAAATGCCTCTGAAAGGCCCATGCAGCTAAAGGAGCGGAATAAGAAAAAAAAAAAAAAAAAAAAAACAGGTTGCAAGATATAATACCATGATGCTGAGTATACCAGCTCTGTCCTTTTCATTTGTTTCTGTTTAAAGAAGGAACGAATGTCTTGTTTTGTTTTTGTTTGTTTGTTTGTTTTTTGCATCAGTGCTCACAACATGATGGGTAAATAAAATAAAAACTCGTATAAACGACGCTCCTTTCTACATCATGCTAATCCAAATACGCATTAGCAGGTCTTATTACTGTTTCTTATACGCGGAATTAAGGGTATATGCTAGGCTAAAGCGATAGTCAAATGTTTTATGAGCTGTCGCTACACTATTGTCATTGAAATTCAATTTTTTGCGTGCCTAGGAGTAATACAAATAAATAAGAAGGACTTCTTGTTTGAGAACAGTATAAATATTTTAAAACTGAAATCGATAGTAAGATATATCTCGGAAATGGTTAGCTTCACGGCAAAATGTATAGTACATAAATTGGGTGTTTAGACAAGATCTGCATTTTTGGTGTATTTAGTCCTTTTCTCTCACGGTTTACCAATTATGCAAACCTCGTTCAAAATGAAGAGTACTTCAGAGGCTATTCCCAGGATATTCAACATATACAGTCGTTTTTCATGTAAATATCCTGAATATGCGGTAGTTTTATATAAACCGTTTGGACCATTTTTGAGAAAAACATAATTTTCGAAAAATTGTCTGTGTAAAATTGGGGGGTTTACTCTTTGGAGGTTTTCTTTAAAACCTCGTGTCGCATCTTTGAGAACTACCAAACTTAGATATCAAGTTTGGTATTTAACACCCTTTTCGTTTTTGAGTAAGGTTGCCCCCCCACACACACGCACGCACGCACGTGCACAAAGTGACAGTCACACACAAGGACCTTTATCTTAAAATGTTTTTAATGGATTCAGGGAAGCTCCAAACATGTATTTTCGGTAAAATCCCTGTATCGAACTTTTGGGTGGAATGCAATATCTTCACTACATATTATGTACGTTGTACATATGTGCTAGACTAAGTAAAAAGCATTATATATAAAGAAGTTTATGAGAGTAATTCAGCTTCTAACTTTCAGACATATGTTTCAAAAATACTATGGTTTTTAATGTTTATTAATGTGTTTATTTTGCTTGGCATGCGGTACAGTTTATTATACAGTAACTTGCTCACAATATTTGAAGATATCCATGTTTTGGCTTTATCTTCTAAATAGGCTAACGTCATTTAGTACATTTCCTATCTTGAACTGTTGAAGAAATCCCATTATATGCGGTTCCATATTTCCCTTACCTTTTTGGCAACAATTGAGTTATATTTGAAGATATAATGTTACCTTCTCCGCTGCCTATAAAATTCCGCTGATTTTTCAGATATCTTAATTACTGCATTCAAATTAGCCACCATTATATAAAAATACAAGTCTCTTGAACATTAATCTTCGCATTTGCTAAGATATCAAACTTAGTAACGTTACGTATAACGAGTGTTATACGTTTGTCAGTCAGTGAATAAATATTCTCATTTTAATCAAGTTCATCTACCGCTTAAACCACGTTTTACCTTCGAATGCCTAAAAAACCGTTATTATGACTGTTGTTACACTCTAAATATTGTGATGCCGACCAGCTGGGCAGGTAAAAATTGCAAAAGAAAACAAACAGCGCTCTCGCGAAGAGCACTATCGGGAGATAACTAGAATCTTCTAGAGGTTTCTCCACCCGCCCCCCACCCCGCCTTCAGAACGTCTGCACAACGTGTTAGAAGGTTCTATGAACATATGGATGCTATATAAGCAAGCATTATCCGTGATCGAGTCAGTCAGTGGTTAAGTAAATAGTAAGTGAATCGCGAGGGCGTTTCTGGTGCGACATTAAGTGCGTTCTCCGAGCGAGGTTGTGATGACTGATGCAACGTACAGTAAGTGGGATTAAGATGGGTCCTCACTCCCCAGCGAATGAAACATCCTGAAAAAGAAACTTCGATCTGTGTAGATATTTCGAGGTGTTATGGAAATTGAGATAGACCAGTCCCAGCGAAAGTTAAACTCAGATCAAAGCAGGGATAATAAAAGAACTGGGCAAAGTCACAATATTAACAAGTGAGGTCAGATAAACGAAATCCAAAATGGGACATGACAGCCTACTGATTTCAGGAGTTAACAAAGCATTAAAATCTTATTAATGTTGTCTGCATAAGATAGAGTTCGTGCAGATATTCTGAGGGAAACACGACGCTTTAAAAAGTCAACCTGAGCCCAAGGTAAATGATAGAGATATGACGTTATTAATATTTGGTGTCCATGTCAACACCGTCACGCCACAGTACAGCTGTTCACATGTACTTATCTAAAAGTGATGATACAAAATACATACCTTATTGAATGTGGTGATATTTCATTTCCTTCCTCTGTTCATGATGATTACTAGGAAGTATTAGAAAAGCTATTGACGTGTTCATATTTCTAATCTATTATTTATGCTAGGGTGGAGTTGGAGCTATTCTCTCCTAAAGATTGATAGATCTGATCCCGGTTATGTATTTCAAAAGAAAAACAATAAACGATAATACCCTGGCACTTATAGCTGCTATATTTTTACTTCTTCACAACTATATGCTCAAAATAGCTAATGAAATAATGAAGCTCTATCACTTTTAAACTGTTCCGAAATTTTCATTGGTATAATTTCACCAATTACGTTACACAATACTTTTTGTCGCCTTTAAAATGGCTAGAAACATTTGCAAACATTATTGGCGTTTAAAATAGCTTTTTAATTTAACAATTATAATAATAATCATAATAACAACAAAAACATAACAATGTTAATGACTACAGTTTATAATGATGATGTTGGTGATGATAATAATAATAGTATTAATAATGATAATAATAACAATAACAGCAACAGCAATAATAATAATAATAATAGTGTTGTTTGTGTTCTTGTGCTTACAATGGTTCAGAGTGCTTACTCTTAATAAGGTGTACAAATGAGTTCAGATTTTCTTTAGTATTTCGTATTTTGTTCGGAAATTCTTTTCTTTTTAATTTTCGCCTTGAAGGTGTTACGCTGACAGTTTATTAATGTGCACTCGCGTAGGAGGTTATCCACTTTCTGTTTCCCGTCACCGCAAACACCTGCTTTTAAACTGGTTGAAAAGGCGTACAAATTTTACTGTAAAATATTGAAACATTTATACTAAGATAAAACAGATAACCATATCGAAAAAAATGTAAAATATGTCGGAAAGTGTACAATAGAGTGGAAACCATGAACATAAATTGATGAAGAATAAACGGTTTCACGTTGTAGAACTGTGGCATTGTTTAAAACTCCTCTTTTCTAATGTTTTCAAGCAGTATGAAGAAAGGCCCAATTCTTGCTACTAAAGATTTGACAAAAAGATCATGTCATAGGAAGCTAGGATGAAAAAATAATACGAAATTGTAGGCGTCACTAATTTTAAAATGTCTCTTCAAAGTAAGCCTTGTTGTATTTATCATTCCCGTGTAGGTGTGGACGACAAACCTGTTACTATACACATTCAGTAAGATTTCAGGCACTATAAGGGACGTTATAGCAACTTTTAGGTCATGACCGCACTTGGCAGTGTAGAGGAGAGGTTGGAGAAGATAAAATTCTGCCTCCTCTCACATTGACGAGTAGCGTGTGTATTGTCTAAGTAAGCAAGAGTAGACAGGAGTAGATTGAGAGTTTTAAACTGTAACAGTAAAACTAATATGGGAATCCATTTTTGACATCTCACTATGGATGTGGTTTTCTCTAACCCTTTGTACCTACATGAAATGTGCAATAAAACATTTTTTACAAAAAGTATGTCGATTAACGTGAAGTAGATTAAAAGAAAACTCTCGCAAAAATATTGGTGGGGGCTATGTAAAATGAAGGTTATATGAAGAGAAAGAACATGCGCATGAAACACATCAGATGCTTCTGTTTAACTATTATGAGCTGGGGTGTAAAATTCAATAGACATGAAAACGACTTCACATCATTTTGCTTTCTCTACCATCCAAACAAAGCAGGTAAAAATGTAGCAATTCGTTCTGTCCAAAATTGAATGACCGGAAAAATTCGTTTTGGCATAGCCTGATTTAAAAGCATTTTAACTCGAATTTCTGGCCCTTGCGCACGTGTTTGAGGCAGAAAGAGAAAGAGAGAGAGAGAGAGAGAGAAGGGGGGGGGGAGATGAAGTGTAACTCGGAAATAAAACATATAAATTAAATATTCCAATCGTGCGTTAAAAGAGTTGTAGAAATCAACGGGGGGGGGGCCTATTTCAGGTGAACCCCACTAGTGGAGAATTAGCGAGAGCAATCTTCGTTTTATCCCTCTCAATGAGCATTTCACGCTCACTGCCTCCACTGAAGAGCAAGATGGGTAAAGCTAAAGTCTCTCAGCCAATTCACTACTCTGGTTTTCATTTGAATTAGCTCCGTTGAGTTCAGTAAATCTTTAACCTAGGAAGGGATGTCTGGACACGTCAAATATGGAGCAGTTGAGCCACATGGCACAGTCATTTTCAAGAAAATCCCCACCTCAACTACCCCTTAATCAAAGGTTTCTCAAACACTTAATATTGCAAGTGCGCAAAGCGAGGAGTATGGGTGCTGTGCACAGTGCATTGGTCAGACTCGACTCCAGTCGGCTCGAACATTTCGCAGTATGGCAGTATCAGTGGGGAAGGTGAGGAAAGGGATAACAGGTGGAGCAGGAGAGACAAGCGGAGGGAAAGAGATAGCGCTACTGCTCAACATCGAGGAGTTGGTGTTTGCACTGGTCAACCTGGTGAAGCCGTGTTTTTCACCTTGGGCGTGCAATGCTCCTGGGAAGCTCTGCTTTAAATGAAATATTGTTTATACTTTATTTTCTCAAACATAGCTAAAGTGATTTTAATTAAAATAGCATTTATCAAGATATTTCCAGGATTAATTTAACGAATACCTCGGGCCCCCTTCACTCTGAATGATTTTTGTAAAACTGTGAGAGTTGGAGAAGAAGATGGCAACAAAAGCTTGCCACACGAAAAATATAAACCTTAAATCACACAATTTAAATACAATAAATTATTGTAGCTTTAACCCCTTCCGACTTATCTATTACTATTTATTTTAATTTCGCGATACTTGATCCCAATTGATGATGTCGTGCAAAGGGTATAGAATTTTGAAGACAGAAAATAAAGACCGGCTTTTTTGTTGCTTATTTTAAATTTCACTACCGCTTTAGCTCTAAATACCCTATAAACGTTTATCTCGAAATTGACGGAAGAATAAGCTCTTGTATGATCGCTTATACCTACACCTCATACAAAGATACAGGTTAAGTCATAGAGGTATTTGTCAAAAAAAAAGCTTTCCAAATAAAGAAATGTTGGACTGAAACTCGTGAAAACCTTCGTTTATACTTATATCTCATACTAAAAATATAAGTCATTAGAGGCATTTGTTAAAAAACTATATATATTTCCAAGCAAAAAATTCACTTTGGAAATTGCAGGACTTAATGCTGAAATCAATAGCACAATAAGCCTCAGGCTGAAGTGCGCCCGGAGAAATGACGGGAATCTGTATCGGAAATGAAGAACGCTGAAATCTGATATTTATTGAAATTTTACCCTTCAGGGGAAACTACTCATTGACCCGTTTCAAAAGCGCATTTCATTTGTTGACCTAATAATAAGGATTTCATAAGACGTTCGGCAGCATGTGTTAGAAATCGGATTGTGTATTCGTGCACCGATATACTAAAAGGATTTATTCATATTTTGGAAGGTGATATGAAGAGCATGTGGGATGAATGAATCGCTATCTTAAGCCTAGGGCATTCTTTATTTTAGGATAACCTATATGAATAATCTGTTGTAAGTCAGAGAGAAAAATGGAAGACCACGTCATAAGAAATTCACAATGGCATGTGGTCTATGAACATGCAAGATATCTTCTAACGGTATTATATTGCGATACGTTTATTGGTTTTGTTGGGAAATATTCTTAACGGCTCAATATCGCTACGTTACAGTATTGTTATTGGTTTTTTGGAAGGTGTTTTGAACGGTTCAATGTCGCTACATTACAACATGTTTATTGATTTTTTCGGAAGGACTTTTAACGGCTCAATGTCACTAGTTACAACATCGTCATTGGTTTTGTTGGCAGGTATTTTATGTCTGAATATCGCTATGTTACAATATCGTTATTGGTTTCTTAGAAGGTATTTTAGCTGTACAATATCGCTACGTTACAATACAGTTATTGCTTTTGTTGGAGGATATTTTAACGACACAACATCGCTACGTAATAATACCCTTATTGCTTTTTTTAAGGTATTCCTAACGGTTCTGTGTCGCTACATTACAATACCATTATTGACTTTTTCGGAAGGAGCTTTCAACGGCTCAATGTCATTACGTTACAACAGCGTTATTGGTTTTGTTGGAAGGTATTTTAACTGTTCAATATCGCTAGGTTCAATATCATTATCAGTTTTGTTGGAAGGCATTTTAATTTATTGGTTTTTAGAAGGTATTTTAACGGCTTAATGTCGCCACGTTACAATACCGTTATTGATTTTGTTGGAAGGTATTTTTAACGGCTCAGTATCGCTGCGTTACAATGGTTTTGTTGGACGCTAGCTCTAACGGCTCAATATGGCTACATAACACGACCATTAATAGTTTTGTTGGAAGCTAGCTCTAACGCCTCAATATCGCTTCGTTACAATGCTGTTATCGGTTTTGTTGGAAGGTATTTTAACGACTCAATATCGCTACGTTGCAATGTCATTATTGCATTTATTGGAAGGTAGTCTTACCAGCTCAGTGTCGCTGTATTACAACACCGTTATTGTTTTATTTATTTTTGAAGGTATTGTAACGGTTCAATGTCAATACTTTACAATACAATTATTGGCTTTGTTAGAGAGTAGTTTTAAAGTCCCAACGGTACTGCTTAGCAATGCCGTTATTTAATTGTTCAAAAGTAATTTAAGCGTCCCGATAGTCACTATGTTGTAATACCGTTATTGACTTTGTTGAACAGTAGTTTTAACGACTGAATGACACTAGGTTGCAATTTCGTTATTTTTTTTTTTTTTAAATATTTATTTATAGTCGCTTTGACTCGTGAGAGTCTTATCGCGACTGAAACATTGATACATTGTGGTAACAATAATTATTACAGGATGGTTATAAAGATACATTGGAATATAATACAAGTTGTGCTAATTAATAGGTAACAATGAATACAAAATTACTTCTTATGAAGTTAATATAGAGTAATATTAAACTGTACAGATATATTTAATTTTAATGATCTATAATCTATTTATAACATTTTTGTGAACGAAAGCAAATAAAAGCTGTGTTAATGTTTATTACAATTTTAGATTAAACTGTATATATTAATAGCTTTTAGGAACATAACAACATTTTTATACATGGTTTCATTATTTAGTACTTTTATATCACCAGTGATTTTGTACTTTTTCCTCTAGGGATTATAACGGCGGCATTCTGAAAGTATGTGAGACACAGTCAGTGGAGTATTGCAAGTTGTACACTGAGGTTCGGCGTCTTTGGTGATTAAGTAGGCATGAGTCATTGCTGTGTGGCCAATTTTCAGACGAGTGATAATGCTTTGATGTTTCCTATTTAGGTTTTTAAAACAGCAGTAGAGGATCCTCTGAGTGTAGTTTAGTTCCTTGATGTTGAGACCATTGAATTTTCCAGGCATTGTTGATTTTAGTACGGATGTAAATGGAGAAGTCTGAATGGTGTACTGGAATGTCAGTGTTACACACAGGTTTCCGATGAGCAGTTTTTACTGCCACGTCAGCTTTCTCGTTACCGGCAATTTGTTGATGAGAGGGAACCCAACATAGGATCACTTGTTTTCCTTGTTCTAAGGCCTGATTATAGGAAATTTGAACATTTTGGGTAAGTTGGTTGTCTGTATAAATATTTTGAGTTGCCATTAGGGCCGATTTGGAATCTGAAAAGATTATGAATGACTGATTCTTAGACTCTGTTATATATGAGAAGGCTTCTTTTATAGCGTATAGTTCACTGGAAAATGTAGAGAAACAGTCAGGAAGTTTTACCGTCTGAACTTGATTTGGTATGATTATTGCACATCCTATCCCATGAGCTGATTTTGAACCATCTGTAAATATTTTTTCATAATCAGCGTGTGAACTAGACACTTCTTTAAAGAGTTGTTGATAAATAATTGCAGATGTTTGTCCTTTTCTGTAGGGTTCCATTTCGAGGTTAAGTTTTGGTTTTTTAAGCCTCCAGGGAGGAACATCGTGAAGTCCGGTTGTTGTTATCTTCGGAAGGCGGGTTTGTTGTTTCTTTAAGTAGTAATTAATTCTATCATAGAACGACAATGATTTAAATGGACGTTGGAGTTTATCTCTTTTGGGTGTTTTGGGAAATACATAGTTATAAGCATTTGAGTAGGTTAATCCAGCTATTTTCATTGCATACTTTAAACTTAAGTATTCTCGACGTGCTTCAAGGGGAGATTCATCTAATTCCATATGTAAACTATCGATTGGACTAGTATGGTAGGCTCCCAGAATAATCCTTAAGGCTGCGGATTGTACACGGTCGAGATCTTTAAGTAGCGAGGGGCTGGCTGAATTATACACTATTGAATCGTAATCTAGCTTGGATCTTATTAATGCCTTATATGTCGTGTGAAGGACTTTTATGTCGGATCCCCAGTTACTAGCGCAGAGAATTCTTAATATATTTGATCTTTTTTTGCCATCTGTTGCCAGTAATTTTATATGTGAAGACCAAGTTAGTCTTTTATCAAATGTTAGACCTAGTATTTTCACAGAATTGACAACTTCAATCGTTTTGCCATTTATAAATAACTTGGGTTTATTTCCATCGCGTCTTGCTCTTGAAAATTTGATACATTTAGTTTTATGCTCAGAGAATTTGAACCCCGTTTCATTGGACCAAGTTTAAATTGAGTGCAATGATTTCTGTAGAATTTCTTGAGTTGTGGATGCATTTCTTCCTGAACAAAAAATAAAAACGTCATCTGCAAAGAGACATGCTTTAGCTGGTGGTAAAACATGATTCGCTATATTGTTCATTGCAACAATGAATAGTGTAACACTCAAGATTGAGCCTTGAGGAACGCCATTATTTATTATTACGCTCTGAGATAGACTCCCATTCCCTCTGACACGGATCTGTCGGTTTTGAAGGAAATTAGAAATGAAGTTTAGCATGTGTACATTTATATCTATATCTTGTAATACTTTTAAAATGTATTTTTTTGTTAAGTGTGTCATAGGCCTTTTCTATATCTAAAGTGAGACACAAAAGGTGCTGGGAATTACTAAATGCCTCTTTGATTTCAGTTTCAAGAACAATTAAATTATCAATCGTAGAGTGAAACTGACGAAACCCACTTTGAGATTGGCTGAAAAAGTGGTTCTTCTCCAGCATCCATCGTAAACGTTTATCTATTACTTTTTCCATGACTTTGCACATAGTAGATGTTAGTGCGATGGACCTATAGTTTTCTGGATGTAGAATATCCTTGTTTGGTTTAAGAATAGGTCTTACTATAGAGTGTTGCCATGATGAAGGAAATACATTATTGGCCCATACATGATTGAATATTTTCGTGAGATATTCTACACCAACTGGAGGTAATTGCTGCAGAAATTCATAAGGAATATTATCTGGGCCAGGACTTGTGCTTTTAAAACCAAATAGAGCGTCTTGCACTTCTTCAATACTGATTGAATCGTTGTAAGTGTAGCTAGTATTTTTACTCATATTAACAATTTGTACTGGGTTTAATGGTGTATCATTTCGGTGTGGGTTCGACACGTTTGCAAAAAAATTCGCAAAGGTGTTGGCTATTTCTTAGGGATTGGTTTTGATACTGCGATCATCAGGATTACGAATAGCCGTTATCTGGGCAGCATAATTCCCTCCTTTTATCTTCTTTATTTTGTTCCATAAAATTGACTGGGGTGTCTTGTCAGTTAATGTAGAGAGGAAGGTCAGCCATGTTTCTTTCTTGCTTTGTTTAACGATCCTACGTGCATTTGCACGATATTTTAGGAATTCCTGCTTATTACTTAAATTAGGGTGCCGTCTGAAGCGATTAAAAGCACTATTTTTATTTGCTATAGATTCCATGCACTTTTCATTCCACCACGGAACAGGGCATTTTCCAGGTGTAATAGATGTTTGTGGAATACTTAATGTTGCAAATCTAATAATACAGTCAGTGAATTCTTTTAGAATTGCGTCAATATTCTTCTTCTGAAAGGCAATTGGAGGTATTAAACTTTGGACATTTTCACTAAATAGCTTTCTAAATTTTAACCAATCAGTTTTTTTTTAGGTTCCATTTGATTGTAGTAAATACCTGAGAAGCTGTATTAAATGTATTGTGGATGATAATGGGAAGATGGCCATTATCTTTAATAGAGTTAGTTACTTCCCATCTGAAGAAATGGCATATATCAGGTGGGCAGAATTTTAAATCAATGCTGGTGTACGAATTGTTGGCTAAATCATAGTGCGTGGGTTGTCCATTGTTGAGTAACACTAAGTTTGCTGTATCTAATAGTTTTTCAATTATTCTGCCGCGTCGATTAGTATATTTTGAACCCCATAAAGTGTTGTGACTATTAAAGTCACCCACAACAATGTATGGTTTGGGTGGTTGCTCCAATAAATTATGTAGTGTCGTTAGTTCTATTTCATTGCTGTTTGGAAGGTAAATGTTACAGATTGTTATGGTTACTGATAGGTTTACTGTAACTGCTACAGCTTCCAGAGAAGTGTTTAACTCTTAATAAAAGGGACAACGCCACCACTAGCCCGTAAAGCGCCTATGCGATTCTTGTAATATGAGGAGTATGTTCTCATGTGAGCTACGTAATTTTGCTTAAAATTGGTTTCTTGAAGGCAGATAATGTTGGGATTATTTTTGTTTAAAATAAGTTGAAGATATTCGTATTGTTTCCAGAAACCATTGAGGTTCCATTGTAATATTTTTAATGCCATTTGTAAGCTGATTGGTTAAGTAAAATTTAGTCCTCATTGGAATCCGTGACGTTGACGTTTTGCTTAAGTTTATTTACTAGTCTAGTGCACCTGTTTTTGATGCCACGATCTGTGAAACAGGGAGAGAGCTTTTTTATTGTGTTTACTAGGCCCTCAAGGTCACTGGATAACTGAGTGCCAAATATTGTACGTCTGAAATTCCAACATAATTTTCAAGAAAACTAAGTAGTTGTAGGTATATTATAGCATAATCGTCTGGGTTTGCTTCCATTAATTTCCGCACCGATGACATTGCGTCGCTGATTCTTGTTTTCTTAGTATCTGTTCTTGGTTTTTTCTTTGTGTGTTTGATGACTCTGTTGTTATTTGTTTCACGGTTATCAGGTGTGTCTTCCTGAGAAGATTCAGAGAAAGAGAGCTCCTGTTCTCCTATTTGTGTTATAGATGTGCTACTTGTGGAGTGTACACGTTTTAGGGGAGTGAGTGGCATCTCTTGTCTGTTTTCAGCGTTTTCGTTCGATGTATGCCTGTGTAATGACTCAGTTTTAAAGGAATCCATAACATGCGGATGTTTAGTATGATTAGAGGATTCCGCGTTTATATTTTGCTTGGGTATCATCTTTGTGTTGGGATCAGAGACAGCTGTTTGTGTGATTTCGTTTGTGTTTTGTTTCATGTTCAGGTTAGGAGAGTTAGCAGCACACAAATCTAATTCGTTTGTGTTTTGTTTCTTGTTCAGGTTAGGAAAGTTAACATCACACAAATCTAACGCGGCAACTGTTACCTCATTTTCATTGCTATCCTGAGTTGTTGCCATAGGTAAAGCTTCGTCATTAGCGTTTGCTTGGCGCTGCCTTGCAAGGTGCCCTTCCTGTTTACATGTAAAACAAATTACAGTGTCTGATGAAAAATAGATCCAGTAGTTTGTACCTTCACACTTAATCTGCATACTTTTTAGGGAGCTTTTCTAGGTCATTAGGATTGACATACATTTGTCTCCTAAAACTTAGGATGTGTGTAAAACCTGGTTCGTTCATTCCTGCACGAATATGAACTATAGATGAAGTGGGCTTAACCCCTAGTACTACGAGTTGCTGTTCTATTGGCTGATTAGGAATTGTTGGACAAACATTTGAAAGAATAACCCTCTGCGTTTTTGTGACGAGGGCTCTAATACTTAGTGACACATTCTTTATGTTTACTTTAGGATGATTACGTACTAAGTCTTGTACCATTGTCTTATTAGCAAATTCTTGCATTTGAAATGCGTGAAACAAATCTAATGCAACTTGGATCGATTAGTTTACCTATGGCTAAAACATATTCTTTTAGCGTAATTTCACTATGAGAATCTATAACAATAGCCTGATCTTTAGATGGTGTAATTTGTGTTACTGAGGCATAACTTTGCGTACCTTTAGGTTCTGAATTCATTTTAGCTGGAACTGTAGAAGCTACATCGTTGTCTTTTGTCGGTGAAATTGTAGAACTTGTAGGGCTCTTGTTGCAGCTTTCCATACGGAAACAATGCCGCGTAACCTCTGGGAGGTCATTAACCTCCTTTAAACTTAGTTTTGCACTATTAGCTCTAGTTTAAATTAACTGATTTAAAAACTAAAGTGTTTATTATTGTAGTGCGCACACAATAACAGGCTATAAAGCCTGAAAACACTCACAATTGGTATATTTATGGAGAGTAAATTACTCGTAAAACATTACCCAACCCGTTATTCTTTTGTCTCAATTTCGTTATTGGTTTTACTGGACAGTAGTTTTAACGCTTCTCTGTCACTACATTACAATACACTTATTGACTTGGTGGAAAGGTGGAATGGGGCTATGTTGCAATATCGTTGTTGGTTTTGATGGAACTTAGTTAATTAATGTTCAGAGACCTACCTGTTATTCTGCTGTACAGAACGGCTCCTAAAGGAACGCTTCGGAGAAAGCCGTGTTCCTAATGGAAGTTATTAATACTTTATAAGCTTTAAATAGAGCTTAAGCCGAAATAATTCTGGATTAAAGTACATTACTCACCGCGGTGCCATGTTGCATTTGCAAACCTTTCCCACAACATTTTTAACAATATAATAGATAATGTTGACGAGCATTTTGAATGTGTGTATATCCTTTGTAGAAGTAATGTAACGAGATTACTGCATATGTATCTATAAAGTGCCTCAAATTCACCGCCCATTCCATAAATGTGTATTCTCTTTTTTCAGCATGGCTAACCAACTGGGAAAAAAGTGAAAAAAGAAATGAGTTAGTCTCTGCTGTGCCACGCGAAGAGGGAAAATACCCACAGTAGTGCAGCTCTTACCAGTAGGTTCCGGAATCACAAACGACAACTTGGGCCAGAATGTGCTGAGCCAGAACGTTTGAGAACCTTAATAATCTTGAAATAATCCACATCTAAATAAAGCATCAGCTGTGCACTGCAGTCAACATCCAACGATTGGGTACGACACAGTGAGGACGAGCGAATCAAGGAACCTAACAGCGATGGCAGAACTGTAACGGGCGAGGAACTATAGAGCGGTCGTTTTATAATCCGGCCACGATCGCGTGTAGGTATGCGTGATTCGCTTGTAGTGAGTGACCTTGGCATATTCGGTAGTAGCTTACTAGCGGTGAATATCTATTTGAGTTGCTGAAAATACTAGATATTGTTTATTGTGCATCTCGTAATTGAAATTTTATTAAAAATCTCTGTTTTGTGAGAATTTTCTTAGAGCATTCACATTTCCGTTCTTGTCTTGCTATTATCCACTGAAACGCTTGCCCAAAATGTCACGCTTGAGCGAATGACTTTTAGGTACAATACAAACGTAAAAACCGAATCATGTAGACAATTTCAGGAGGTGTTAATTCCAGTTCCAAACAGAGATGCTGTAGATGATTGGTCAATTAGTTTAGGACAACGAGATCGGTAAAGACTAAACCTAATAAGCGTAAAAGACATGTTTTAACGGTAGAAACAATTTACAAAATTGGTGTATTATACGGACGTTGCCCAAAGAAGAAGGTGTTGCGCAATATGTGAATGTTTCATACAGCTGCTAAACTTTTAAAATTGAACAGGACAAAGTGATGGTTGTTCATGAACTACCATCTTGTGATGACGAGGAGAATCATAAATACCTCACTTTAGATGAACATCACTTATAACGAGGTTACTCCTCTTCTCGTTAATATTACTCTGAAGTAACGCGGGAGTTTCAAAAAAGACCCCCCCCTCATACAGGACAAGTAGGAAGCGCGCGGGGCACACACTTACACGCGATCCAGGGCATAAAACGACTGTTCTTTATAATCACTCCGGTCTTATATCCCAGTTAGATGTAAACACATGACGTCATTAACTAGCCTGCAATGCGCGGGAAATTAGATACCCCATTACATATAGTGCCCTAAACATGCGCATGCGCTATGAGTTTTCATGAAGTGCGTTAATATAACATGGTTCAAAACTTTTAGGTAATATGAAATAGTAAATAATATTGTATTAAAACTACAGGAGGTTGTAGTTGCAGTTTAATTCTCTGTGTGCTCTTCACCAGTCTTCTGCACGTATACGATAGTGATTGACGAGTTTGTTCCTCACAACTGATATGAACACAAGACCAACGCGGAGGGATACAGATCAGTTCGATCCCTGTGTACTAATGCGGAAGGGGAACTAGAATCGCCCAAAAAGGCCGAAATTTTCGGACCGTGCATAGAAATGCACTTACAAAGTTAAGATATGTTTCTAAAAGTATACCAAGAGCAGTAAATATTGTTCTAGTAACTACTCTCTGATGAGTATTTATCTCTCAGGATTTCTGAACGAAACATTTGCTGCAAATTGTGCATATCCACGGCTTTAAATAAGATGCTCAAACAATATAGCTTAAAACAAAAACAAAGCAAAAACAGTTGTGTTGCTCGAAAGGGTGCCTTACATCTTGATACAGAATATTGAGTTTCAGTACTTGGAGTACTCTTTTTGATCAGTTATCACTAGGGATAGTATCTTGGGGACCGATAGCGGGACACTTCGGATACCAGTTGTATACCTCCCGATTAGAGACCGACCTGCATTGGCGACTGCACGCGACGCATGTAAACAACCTGTGGAAACGCGTTGGGGAACGTGACTCCACGTAGTAGTATATTATGCTGAGTATATTACAATACTGTTTTACATAATACGGTTGATGATAGTTAATGCTCTTCAATAAAGATTGTAACATCTTTCACTTAAAATGAAGATTAAGTCACTTTATAGTGTTTCTCTTCATTTTAATGTCTTATTGAACAGAAGGCTAAACCAACGACATTTTAGAAAAGAATGTTTGAATAATGAACAATTAAAGGAATGATTGTTAGATGTGTCCAGGGAACCTAGTAGTGCACGGTGCAAATATTACCAATGACACGTGAGTGTGTGCTTGTCAGATTTACTTCTCCATGGAAAAAATAGGAAACATTTAAAAGCAGCTGAACCCTTTTCAACTTCACAATCAAAATTGCCTATCAAGCACACTTATGAACGTGCAGCTGCAGAAGCTGATGTCATGTTGTTTGTAGTTAATCATTGTGAAATTAGATCTCTTGATTATCTTTCAGATCTAACCAAGTAATGTTTCCAAAGTGCTGACCATGAGTTTTAATTTAATTTCTATTTTTGAGAAAAAATACGGAAATTTCTAATTTTGGCGGATTTTTGGGTGTTGGTCTGACGGAAAGAAGTAATAATGCGTTGGCAACACTGCCTTAGAGACAGTGACCAGTACTGCACTACCTGTCTGAGGAATAAGAGTGCTGGTGGTAGGCAAAGGAAGCTCGCTCTCGTTCGGGCGTTATCTCTCCTGCCTGCAGTTGGGAGAATAACTCGCACCTGACGTTAGCGCTGCCTCGTGATCGCTTTATCACACTGTTGCCACATTTGCCACTCGCTATCGTCCATGTCCGGCAGCTGCACTTCCAAACTACCGAAACTACTATCTGGCATGTAATACAACACTGAAACATGCCGTGGTAAACTTATCTAATATAATTCGCGTAATCCCTCCAGACAAGCTATTATATGCATTTTGCCTACACATTACAATCATTGCTGTTAAAAAGCAATATAGTTGCGAGCGGAGTAGTACATTAAAAGCAGAGGTTCGGCACAAAACAAGGATTTCTGCAAGCATATTGCAACAAAGATAACACCACACCTCTCTTTGCAAGATAAGTTTATAACACGATTGGATGAGAGAGGATAAGCCTCCTTCGTAGGTTAGAGACTCGTGTGGTTATCAGGTAACTGTCAAGTGCATAGTTATTTTCTATTCACTCTTAGGTTGATCCGCGCCAAAATGGATCCGCGTGGTCAGTGCACTGCGGTACAACACAGTAGTAGTGCGCGCAAGAATGTAATCCCATGCTAATGAATTTATTCTTAAATTGTATGATATTCTAAACAAATGCGATTTGTACCGTTAAACAGAGCTACAAGTCCCAACATGTTATTCGTATAAGTTAACTGTTTTCCGCAAGTTTGTTTACACAGTAACGGTTGCTGGTTGTTGCTGTTTAAATTCATGGAGGACGGTCGCCGTGAATTTGCTTCTGCATCTTCGTCGAGTTACACACAGCCTAAGGCTGGTAAACCGTTGACTAGTGGTGGAAAAGCTATTGTGTTGCATGTTTATTTTAAGTTTTGTGAGAAATATCCAAATTTCCCGTGAAAAAGGCGGTGAAATTAACATCTATGTTCACCGGTGTTTCAGCTACAAATATAAACAGTGCTCGCAAAGAAAAATCTGAAACGGAAAAAGTGGTTACATCCGAAAAAAAAATAACGTGTGAAATACGCGATGTAAGAATGTGGCCATTTTGTGAAGAATTCCATTTGCGTAATAATGCACAATTTCGAACAGCTGATAAGCGCTACATGTAGCGAAAGAAGAAGCGTTGTTTTGGATGGAAAGTTTTACATTACAATATATCACGTGTACGCACTACGTTGTCGTGAAAGCATGTTAGTGTTTTTGGCGTGAATGGCGGAAGGCTACATTATAACGGTGCACTGGTCGCCTGGGTTTTGTTTTGAGGATCAACTTAAGGCTGAATAGATAATAGCTCTGTCTCTCTGAACTTTAAGCCTAGCCATGGCACATTGGACACCTCCCCTGAAAACTGCACTCTTTCGTCAGACAGGTAGTATAAGTTTGTTTACACCTCACATTACAAAGAGGTTTCACAATGTAAGATTCATAGCCCTTACTAGTACAGTGACCCATACTCAAATTTTACTTGAGTTCCAATACATTATTCGGAAATAAAACTCGCCTGAAACATGAATGGGAAATGTGTGAAAATTTAGTGGAGTTTTTCTGGTGTAGAGTTAAGATGCACTCAAAGCATACTAGAGGATTGGTAACTAAATTTAAAAAAAAAAGTTTCCGAAATATTCTTAAAGATGTTATTAACGTTATTCAAACATGTAAGTAATAGCTACAAGAGGGAATGTTCGTACCCTTCCGAGTAATATGCAAATTTAGAATCTTGAGGTGATGTGTATCCGGTGAAGCTAAAGGCCCAGGGGAATTAGGGACTCTGCGGGAACATGCTGGTGATTACCGAATTTCTAAGTCTTAAATACAGGTTATTTCTAGCATAAATGAATTCTTTGATAACAATTCCCAATTGTGTGTTTTTATCAAGTGAGTTTATTTCAAACGAAACGCACAGATGAACTCAGTGCCATTATTGCTTGTCTTATGAAAGTCCGAAACAGGAAACACTATCAGTAAATGATAATGCGTTCAGTGTCATTGTAAAGATTCAACCTTTCTAATCGTTGTCTATATATTTTGCGTAAGTATGTAGAAATATTTGACAAACTAATTAAACATTGGATAATACAGTAAACTTCTACGAGTGATTTCTCTGTGTAAATAGTAAGTGGATAATATGTACATTGATGATACTTTCATAAGAATTTAATTATTTTTCCAGTATTTCCAAAGCGGATTTTCTTTTTAATAGGTGCATCAATTCGTACTTTTTATTTTTCAAAACATCTTACAACTATTCAAAACTTTGATTACCTGGAAGAACATAATCCACTTGAAAGATATGCACCTAGTGAATAAAAACCCCAATAACCGCACAATTCTAATTCCTCTATACCAGGTGGCCCAACTGCCCTGTATTTCTTGTAGATATCCCTTGGAACTTTAAAAGACCTGCAGAACTCAACTGGGCTATTTCAAGTTAAAACCTACCAGTAGAGTACTAGCAAGAGCGAACTTCGCATTACACATCTTACTATCAGTGAGACTTTCGATCATTGCGAGGAGTTACACCAGTGGTGCCCAGCCTACAGCGGCAGAGGGGAGGGCAGATTTACTTCCACCCATTTGTTTGGTAGCTGCAGGCAAAGCTCTCTATATCTATGACATCGCTTTCTATCAGTGACGGGGGCTTCAGCAACGGTAATGCTATATGTGATGGTAAAAATACTAAAAAAAACTTGAACGACATTCTTGTTAGTGGCTTGGTTGGCACTGTTTATTTGAAACCAGTTCATCAACGATTGCCGACAGGGATGAAAAACATAGTTTCAAAAGGCAAACCAAATGATCCAGCCCTCCCTTCCCTACTACAATATTTCCTTTTTATTTGAGTCATTTTCGAGAACATCTGTTCACAAATATGTGAAAAACCAAATATTGTAATATGCTTTCCAAATTTCTAAATTTTCCATTGGGAACAGATTCAAATAAATCCCCATCTCTTTCTGAGAATATTTAATTGATGTTGAAGTTTGCAAAGCAACTAGTTACATTTGAAGATCTTGGGGAGCGTTTTTGCAGGCAAAATTAATTCAAAATCAAGTGCTGTTACTGATTGCATACCTGATAAAAAATGTTTGCCATAATCAGTATGATGGTATTTTTCAAAATGTCGTTTAATATTACTTCGGAACTCCAAGATAAGTGATGCTTATAAATAAGACATTTCACATTTAACAAAAACATATTCTTACTCCCATACGGTATGTTTGGTTCGCTTGAAACCTGCCATCGTGTCGAGACCCGAACCCAGTTAAACGCCACGGAATTATTGAAACGGGAAATGCTTCCTATCTGGCCATGCACAAAACGAAAGAAGTGGGGCAATACGACTAGGTGACGCAATTAGCTCATATTAGTAGAGGTTTGGCACCCTAGGGTAAAACGAAGGTCGTTCTCGTCCAGTTCTCTATTCAAAATAGCTCCGTTGAGTTTTGCGGCTCTTTTAACGCAACAATGGACATTTGCACACAAAAAATTCAGCTAGGCCATTGGCAGGGTTCAGAGTCAGCACTTGTTCCGGAAAAGACAATAAATATCCTCTTAACGAAGTCTCTCCATGGTTAAATAAATGGTCTTGCCGTGAGTGGCCACTTACCTGACACAATATTATACTCACTCAAGTAAATTTCTTTGGTTACCAAAGTGAGGAAGAATCAGAGTGTGTGAAGTATGCGTGTCTATCAAGTAAAGACCAATAACAAGGAACATCTAAAAAAACGATCAACTCCACGAAAAAATGTATACAACATAAATTGTGTGTTTTAACGAGTTCTACATTTTCTATTAAGTAAGTTTTTGTCTATATATTACGGTTTATCAGTTATGCAAAATTCCGCAAAATTCATTCAGAATAAAGATGTCTTCAGAGACTATTCCGCGAAAATTCAAGATATACATTTTTTTTGCCATTTGCTTGTCTTTAATATACGACATTTTAATCAAAATTAGAGCAATTTTTGAGAAAATCAAAATTTTCAAACATTTTTCTATGTAAAGGGTAGTTGGGTTGGTGGGGGGGATTTCTTGAAAATCTTCGTGTCACTTTCTTCGAAAATACTGAACTTAAGTACAAAGTTTGGTATTTAACGGACTTTTAATTTTTTAGCTATACTGCCCACAGACACACACACTGATAGAGAGACTGACAGACACACACACGGACTCTAACATGATGGACTTACTATTGATGCATCAGCGCAGTAAAAGAGTCTTGTGCCTATCCTAAAAAGGCTTACATTGGTTATTGCCTTTCTATTTTACAATTTTATGCATATTATTTTACCGAACCAGTATATAGTGCACTAAGTTTTAGGTAATTTATTATATATTTCTGAGGCAATTTATTATATATTTCTGATTTTAATTTACTAATAAACTTAACTGTTATGCGTAGTTGTAGCAGACAAATCTCATAGACGAATTTACGTAAATTCAGTCCACTCAGCTTTTTTATTATTATTATTATTATTATTATTATTATTATTATTATTATTATTGTTGTTGTTGTTGCTGCTGTTTTATAAATCTTTCTGAAAATTTGAAGATGGAACTTTTTAACCTTAAAATATAAACTGCATATTTTCCAGAAATCGCAAGTATACATTTATCAGTGAATGTGGAGACGCTGATTCTATCCTCTTCAAAGCTCTGACCTTGCACGCATATTGCGTCAGTTTTGCGCTCTTGCAACATTGCCAACATCTTCTTTGCTGTATTCTTTCCAACTATTGATTGCAGTGACACAAACTAAGAAATTGTTTCTTATCCCTCCGGGTATACAAAGAGATTGCAGGAAGAAACCAAGCCTGAAATGTTAATGACCTAATGATACGCCAATATTTTCTTATGCTACTTTCACAGCATAAACAGCGGCTAGCTCTTCATTATAGGTGCTTGATGAAATAAAATATGTTGTTCTTTATGTTCTCTCCATCCGTTTTTATTGCACATGCTGCTGCCGGAAGATAAAGACGTTCTGTTTAGATTTCTTGTTATAAGTTTATAACATACGACTTCTGAAACTACTTTTTCATTTCACAGTGTTTTAATTCCAGCTTTTACTACAAACGGTACCACAGGAATGATACTGATGATACATGGAATGAAGATGGAGCACCGGTGGAATGCGTTGGCGAAGGAAACCGGAGAATCCGGAGAAAACCCGCCCCTGCGCCACCTTGTCCACTACAAATCCCACAGCGGTCGCTTGGAATCGAACCCGAGCCGCTAGGTGAAAGGCAAGTGGTCTAATCACTCGGCCACGGTGCGGCCACACTCCTTTTTCTTTTTCCTTTATATATTTGTTTAGCTAATTTAAGGACAATAATTGTAGAAAAATTTAAGCTTTCTTAATTTTTAGAATTATGTAATGTTGTATCTTGCATTATCTGTTTACGCTTTCTTTGAGGAAAGTGGTAGTTAATTTGTAAGCTAATTAGTATTAACGCAACGCTTCAGTTAGCATCGAGTTTGCTGTGCGATACAAACACAAGATTATAATAATAATAATAATAATAATAATAATAATAATAATAATAATAATAATAATAATAATAATAATAATAATAGAATATAAGAGTGAACTTACATAAAAGATATAAAAACTCTGAAAACCACTGACAGCTGGGAAAACAAGAGGTGACAAACACACACACACACACACACACACACACACACACACACACTTGATTTAGCACCTAGCATTAGAGGCTCAAACAAATGATCTGAAGCTTTTATTGATTACAACTGACCGATTACAAATTGGAATCGGAGATATCCAAGTTTTCGACCATCCTGACTCCGTGGTCTTCGTCAGGGAACAATTCACAGTCAAGATGGTCGAAAGCTTGGATTTCTCCGATTCCAATTTAACTCGGTTGCTATCCCGTGAAGTCATGTGTAATAATCAACACCGAGAAAGCTTCAACGATTTTATTGATATTATATCATCAGTTTCCTTCTTCACTAAGGAGTTCAATTTAGAATAATCCATACGCCAGCAAAGCTTTAAATTGTCTTACACTTACTATTTCTCTAACTGGGAAGCATAAGCTCTGCAAGTGCACTTACTCTGCTTCCAAAATGGCCAATATGTAGCTCTCAGCAAGTTCATTCGGGACAAAACAAGATGAGCTACAGACTTTTTCTTTAGATTAAACTTCTCATATTTGATCTGCTACAAACCTACGATTTTTAAAGCAAGACTGTTTATTGCATAGGTAGAGTCAGACTGAAAAATTCAATGCCATAGCTGGGATTTGAACCACAGATCTCCCGGTCTCTAGCCGGTTGCTCTTCCACTGAGCTAACATGGCAACATGCCGGCATAGCATTGAATTTCTCAAGTGACAGGCATATTTCCCGGTAAACCACAAGGTTCTCTCAAATTATTTTGAGATGACAACCCCAATGGCGACTTGCAATGTTGCAAATTGTTTAAGTCCCAGGATCCATAGCATAAGTAGCCGGCTAGAGAACGGGAGATCTGTGGTTCAAATCCTGGCCAGGCATTGAATTCTTCAGTCTGACCCTGACTAGCCAACTCCTGTCCTACACATGGCTTGTGTGAAAAAAGCAATAAAACCCAGACTGTTTATTGCTTGGCACCTTAATTTAGCAATATTGTATGCATTGTAACCGCTAACTTTTTTCCTTGAAATCGTAAGCATTGTTTCACAACTTCTAGCGTCGTGGTATGAATACATAAATGTTAAATTACAGATTAATTATTTTGGTTTATCGCTAAAAACTTATTATTCTCGAAAGCATGAAACATTCTCAAAAACACTCGAGAAAAATCCTACATAATTTCAAGTATATACAAACATTTCGTATTCCCCCTTTTTAATTTAATATTTTTCTGAATTAATCGTTAAAAACGAATACTTTTTCCGTTGCCCAGAAATATATGTATTTTTTATATTGCATAGAAAAATGTTTATTTATTCCAACTCATAAAAATAAAATAAAAAATAGTTGAACATTTTCTGCTTCATGTCATGCGGCTAGAAGTGGGGAAACAATGTTTAGAACTTCAACGAAAAGGAACTAGCAGTTACAATACTTACAAGTTACTAAATTAAGGTATCAAGCAAGAATAAATCTAGTTCCTGAAAATTATGTACTGGTAACACCAATATTAGGACTTCAATCTAAAGAAAACCTGTAACTCACCTTGTTTTATCCTGGAATAGTTCGCAGAGCCAAATGTAAAATATTAGAGATTGGTCGCTTTGAAAACAGAGCTAGTGGACTTACAGAACACATGGATCCCAATGTTAGAAACACAGTCAAAGAAAATTTAAAAGTTCTGTCGTGTCACTTTGTCCGACTTGGTCTCCACTATGGCAAAATAAACTAATGATATAGTAACAAAAAAAGCTTTAGATCATTTGCTTGAGCCATCTAGGCTAGTTGCTAAATCAAGTATCGGTGAATTAAATAATATCATGACAGCATTCAGCAACTAAGTGTGTTTAAAACTATTTTTATTAATTGTGATTTGCTTCTTTATTATGAACAACGTTGTGCCATTCTTGAACATCTAAGACATGTGAGCAACAGTAGTAAATTAGGACGTAGGACCTTTGGAACTGAAAGCAAAAGGCGAGTTTTACCACATGTTCTGTGAAAATTCCATTCAATGTCTTTAGTTAACTGAAAGCTGAGAGAGTTTTCTCTACTTATAATTCAGTTGTAAAGACAGAAGGACAACTATGAAAAACAAAAATGCCAAAACGTGTACTGTTCGTTGTGTGCTAGCTTTAACTGCAGTGCCATCAGATTGAAAGGTACCGCATTCTTGCAATACCGTAGCGGCGTCAGAGGCCCGATTCCCCACATAGAGTAAGACGCACATTATCATGCATCAAGTAAATCAGATGAATGGACAAAAGAATGATGTGATGTTTATTATTTTACATATTAAAATTACGATTTTATGTTTCTGTTGTATTGTGTAGCCGTAATTTCAGCTTGCCGCTTTCTAATTCGTCAAAAGCTGACCACTGCTTAGTGGTTAAGTTACGTATTCTCGTGGTGAGCATTTTAAAACATTCCTGTGTTAAAATGTGACGGTCTCGATTTTGTTCCCCTCCTACTCAATACAGATCATATATGTAGCTTTATTTTACATACTAGGCATATGTTAAATAAAAACCTTCTTGAAGTTTTTTACATTGTTCTTCGGCCATGTCTCCTCATCCCTCCCTCCCTCCCAAGGGTAGTGTTCGAAGCCCAAAGGGTCACATAGCCTAAGTGGGGTGCTCTGCATCTTTAGTTATTGTTTATCTTAATGTGTTACAGTACCCTAAGCAATTACCTGAGTAATTTTTCTGGAAATTTCTCTGATATCTTTTGGCTCTACACTAATTGAAGAACTAGGTTTACTTTCTTTATGCCATGTACTTAGTAAATAGAGAAGATATTGTATTCTACCCAAACATTCAATAACGAGACTTCACCAAAATACACGTTTTGAGGTCCTATGAATTAAAACCCCGTTTTAAAACAAAAGTCTACGTGTGTCTGCCTGTATCTCTGAACATCATTACCAAAAACGAAACGTCGGATAAATGCTAAAATTGGTATTTAAGGTCATTATCTTCTACAGATGTGGCAAACATTTGACATAAATGTTTCCAAAATAGGGATTTTAAATAGGAAGCTTTCATAATTATTTTCTCGCAAATGAATCTCACGTTTTGATAAAAAAAAAATCTATTGCTATTTAATTCATTTATATGACAAGTAAAATGTATATCTTGAATTTTCGGTGTAGTCCACTTATTTTTTTTTTTTTTTTTTTGTATATCTTCGTATAACTGTTAAACGTTAAGGGATTGACAAAAACATAAAAATGTAGATGTCTTTATATAACTATTTACGTGATATCCGATTATACTGGCTTTAAATGTTAATACTTTGTAATGTTTACATCCTTTCGTTACTCACTTGTTTCTCACAATGCCACAAAAAAGGTATTGCATTTTATAGTTGGAGAGAACCACTTCAAACAACTGACCATCGATTTGGTTTCCTCTGCTCCTACAACGAAATTTGCCTCGAAACTATATCTGCAAATGTTTATCCGGAAAAGGATGAAGCAAATAGGGGAAGAAGAAAAAAATACTGAGGTGTTCCATACACATGACTTTCTCTACCTGTTCTAACTTTTGTTACAAAAGATTATTCTTTAATCTACATCATGCTAATCGAGATAAACATTAATACAAATGCTTATTACCACTACTCTAAAGAGATAGTCAAATCTTTTAAAAGCTGGTCGCTATATGAAAAATTGAAATTCGAGTTTCTTTGCTTGGTCAGGAATAAAGAGAAAAGATAGTTGAAACAAAATGTGATATATGCTTTCCCGTTTGAGGAAAATTTAATTAGTTTAAAATTGAAACCGACAACGCATATCTCGAAAACGGTTTGTTTATCTCTTATGGTTAACCAGTTATGCAAAATTAATCCGGAATGAAGAGATCTTCAGAGCCACTTTCCAGAAAATTCAAATATACGTTTTATTTTCCCGTAAATATCCTAATATACCGTGTCTTAATCAAAATCGTTAGGGCCATTTTTGAGAAAAACAAAATCTTAAAAAACTGTTCGATGTAAATAATAGTTTTGGGTGGGGGAGATTTTTGGGAAAGTTTGTGTCGCATCCTTGGAAACTTAAATACCAAGTTTGGTAATTATCGGTCTTTTCATTTTTGTATTATGCTGTCCACAGACACACATGGACCTTTTTTCTAAAATTTTTCTATTTTTTTTTTAATCAGGGGATCTCAATATATATATCCAGTGAAATCTTGACATCAAATTTTTGGGTGCAGTACAATACCTTCTCTACCTACGCACTATGTGCATGGTACGTGTGGAGAAAGTAATAGGCTTGCATTAGGAAGAGTTACTAGAAACTATAAAAATAATTAATGATAATGGTTTGATTAATGTAAACATCATATTTTTTACTTTCTCTAAAGGTACTGTATATATAGTATGTAGAGAAGGTATTGTATTCCACCCAAACATTCGACACCGAGATTTTACCGGACATATATGTTTTGAGATCCCTTTCAAAAAAGTAATTTTAGGAAAAGGTCCGTGCGCCTGAGGACATCGCAGCTCAAAATTAAAATACCAACTTGGTATTTAAGTTTATTATTTTCCAGGAATGCGACAAGAAAATTTTCAGCAAAATCCCCCCACTCCAAACTATCATTTGCATGGGAAAATGTTTGAAATTTGTGTTTTTCTTAAAAATGGCTGTAACGTTTTTGATTAAAATACCTTATGCTATACATATTTACCTCGCAAATAAAATGCATATTTTGAATTTTCCAGGAATAGCTTCTAAAGTCCTGTTCGTCCTGGATAAATTGTTCTGAATTTTGTATATCTAGCAAACTGCAAGAAATAGACAAAAACTTACCACACATAAATGTAGATCTCGTTAAAACACACAATTTATGTCACATGCACTTTTGTTGTAGAGTTGACCGATATTCCTTGTTATTTGCTTCAGTTTTAAAAGACTTATTTTTCTTTTCTCAGACAGGAATTGTCCGTTTTTCTTTTGTTCTACTCCTGGCCAAGAGAAAAAGCGAATTTCAGTGACAATCGCATAACGATAGCTTTTAAAACATTTGACTAGTGATTTAGCATATCGCATTCCTTTAATTCCCTTTTACTTATAAGGAGCTAAGTAATGAAAACATTCTGCTAATGCATATCTCGATTGGCATGGTGTCCAAGTATACGTTTGTTGAAAAGTTAGAGAAAGTCATGTAGGTGTAACACTTCATTTTTTATGGAGCAGCGCCCTCTGTCCAAGCTCTGTTTATCCAGCAGTCAGTAGAATACCTCATAAAGCGACTGTGGCAGGCTTGACATTACTAAAGCTTGTCACGTCAGGGAAACATTTACTGTAAGCAGATGCAGAGTTTAATTTCCTAAGTGCTTCAACAGCGATGACTAATTATTCACAACAGGGGACCCACAAAGGTAAACAAACTTAAATGTTAACTTGTTTAACTAATTATGCATTATATTCTAGTTAGTGGATTGGTAAATTATGAAGCATTCCCTTTGACTCCTGGGTATTCCAGTTCTGAAGTAATAAGACCCACTTGACGAGCAGTAAGGTTTCTTTAAGGACTTCCATTTTATTCTATATGTATTATTTTCTGTCAGTTGATTACATTTGTTATGGATCATCTGCTGGTGTATTTTGAAAGTTTTATGACATATTTTTGTATTCAGCGTAATCAACACTGTGAAACTATAGGCATTGGAAGGAATGTTTCTCGAAATTTCCAGTAATATGCAAGCTTGACATTAGTTGCTTCGAGAGAATACCGTAAGTAGGAAATTGTTTACCATTTTGACTCTCTTTCCTATTCAGTGTGCGTAGCTGTGCTGTCTACAACTCCAGTGTTTTTAAGGTGAGACGTCCGTGAAAATTGGTCAAAGGTTGACAAATCGAGCAATTTTTTTTCTTTTCTGTCTTAAAAATAATTCAGACTTGGTACTTAAATAATATGAAGTTTGCTTTGGTCTAGAGCCAGTACATAACGCGTCACGTGACAAAAGTGTTGACCTTAGTCTTCAAAATAAATTCCTGTCATAGTAAAGACATAATAATCCTTAATTTTTTCAAAGATTATTGTAATTCTTACATCTGATGTAGGTAATTATTTACAAGTTGGGCCGCTACATCTCTCCGCTGCGACTTATGCCAGTTTTGCACTCTTAATGGGACCGATGTGGTTAGAGAGTGATTATGGGTGGGGAGATGGTTTAAAAAACTAATGTTGTATCCATTGCGCTGTTAGGAGTTGTTGGAAATATCGATAATGAGGTACTACCACGATATAAAATTAGAAACATAAATTTATATACACACACTAACCTAAACGGATTGGAACCTAACCTCGCGCTAAATTTGAAATCCACAGGCTTTGAAATTGTCATCATAAATACAAATTCAATCAATCGCACTTAGTTTCATTCGATTTTAGAGTGGCCGAAATTCTGCATAATAAAATTCACTGAACAGCTGTATCTGCGTGAAACATACTCGTCATACATCAGCACAGCGTCTAGCGACATATGCCGGTGTTGCATACCACAACACTGTTCGCCTGCCGCCGACAATGAAACACAGGTTTTAGGCACTTTAGTGTGTAGTATTATTATATATTTACATTGCAAAAGTACTGCAAGACTTCTTTATTTATATTCTACTGCTTCTAGGCAGCATACTTCATAAATATTCACAAAGAAGGATCGCTACGCGCACGTAATAAATTAGCGTTTAACTTAATTGCGGAGCTTTTCCGATAAAAAAAATTGGTGAAAACGTAACAAGTATAAACCAAACTTACAGTCAAACCACAATTAGTTTAATTTCTAGAGGGGGCCCAAGTTCTCTATAATTACCGTGATGTATAAAGGTATGCATATATGCAATGTGGCGTTTCAGAGTATTATTCCACTCCTGATCAGTTGTTGAATAGCAGGTTATAAAATACAGATACTGATTGACAAGTCTTTGAACTTCATTTCATCGTTTCAATATTTTAGACAGGTCCTTAAATTTAGAACGTTCCACACGACACAATTTTTTGCCACTCTGTTTAAACATTTAATCACCGTTATAAGAATAATAGCGTAATATAAGTGCTTATTTACATTTCCTTAACTTGGTTTCATTGTCCTAAAAGAATTAGTATATTTGTTGTCTTTAAAAATTAAATGCAAAATTCTTAAAAATGTATATGGAAGGAAAGAGAACCATTCAAATAGGTATTAGTAATTAGTGAATTAAAATGAGTGGAAAAAGACATATCTTATTTGTAATTTTTGAAATTATATCTTGCAAAACATTTTCAAAATTGGTTACATGTGAAAAATAAACAAACTTATATTGACAACAGTATTAAAGCTGAAATCTGAAAATTAGTATTTTGCGTTTTATGTTTATATCAAATAACTGTTAAAATTAGATAACCATCCAATGAAAATGTAGTTTTATTTTGCACAGATACCTCCCCAAAGTTTATTTCATGAAAATTAGTGTTATAAATTGTTCTTATGAATTAATAGAATCATTAAAATTCTACTGTCCTGGAACAAAATATCATCGGAATTAGGAAAGTGTAATTCATTTTAAGGAATTTGATTAAATTTAGCAGGCAAGCTTAGCGTTAAGAATGTACTTTTATATTAGTGAAACGGAATGGAGTTTTTTTTATATATAAAATGCAGCTCCGGGGTCTGATCGGGACTCCGGCGCTGTATACCCTACTTTTTTTATTTACCTGATTTGTTTACTTTGCTTACTGCATGATTGCTGAATTTCTGTTTTACTTTTTACACACACATACACAAACATATAACACCCCTGCCCAAGGCGGGACTCGAACCCACGATCCCCTGCTCTGCGACTTCGGGTTAATTGCTCCGTAAATGCCTTATGAATGAAATGCTGAAGGAAGAGAATTTAAGAAACGAAAATATATGCATCGCAATTTTTAAGACGAGGTGAACAATTAGCAAGAGTATCTACCCGATGCCCTTTTATAACGATGTTTTCTTATATACAGAACTCATCCCTAAATGTCCAAAAAGTACTCCATTTTGCCAAAACTGCGCATGTATTGTAGAAAGTTCCAGCCCAAGAGTAATACCGTAATATGGGAAAATAGCTATGTTTTACTTTCTCTAGCACGTATGTACAATACACATAGTAGATAGAAAATCTATTGTATTTCACCAAAAAAATCCATACAGAGATTTCATAGGAAATACAGGTTTTAAGGTCCTCTGAATAAAAAATATTTTTTAGAAAAAGCTCCAAGTATGTGTGTGTGCGTGTGCGTGTGGACAGCGTAACTCAAAAAAGAAAAGTCAGTTAAATACCAAACTTATTATTTATATTGAGTTTTCTCCAAGGACTCGACACGAAGGTCTTAAAATCCGCAATTCCAAACTACGCTTTACCTGGAACATTTTCCGAAAATTTTGGTTTTCTCAAAACTGGCTCTAACGATTTTGCTTACCACATGACTGGGATATTTTTAGGACAAACGAAATGCATATCCTGAATTTAATTTTTTGGTATGGTCATTGAAGACCTCTTCATTTTGGATTGCTTTTTGTATAACTGGTAAACCTTAAGAGATAGACAAAAAAGCTACTACACAAAAAAGTGTAGTTTGTTAAAAGACACAGTTTATGTAATATACATGTCTTTTTCTCTTTTTTTTAGACTAACTGTTATATATTTCGTGTTATATGTGTTATTCGTTTAAATCTTAAGCTATATAAAACTTTTCTCAAATGAGAAATCATTTTGCTTTTCGTCTCTCGTTTGTTTTACTGCTGGCAACCAAAGAAACCCGACTTTGTTTTTCACATAGCAACTGGCTTTTAAAAGATTCGAGTATCACTTTAGCCTAGTGCCTTATTTCCCCTCTACTTCACAAAGAAGCAATTAATAAGATCAATTATGCTAATGTTTAACTTGATTAGCAATATGTAGATAAAGAATAATTTTTTATAAGAAAAGCTTATTTGCGGAACAACCAGAGAAAGCCATGGGAATGGAACACAACAGACTTTTTACTTCTAAACACACTTGCTACTAATTTAACTCCATGTATTATCAAGAAGCCTAAGCTTGGCAACAGTATAGTTTTCTTTCGCCTACAAATTTAAACCTAACCTTGGACAGATCAGAGAGAACCCTTTCCATTTACTGTGGTTGACGGCCTCCGTTCTTTTGATACCTTTCTTTTCTTTTTTTATTTTGCTACGTATATTATGGAGAGTAATTATTACATTCAACCTAGAATTTCAATACCGACATTTCACCGGAAATACAAGTTTTGCGATTCCTTTAATCCAAAGAGCAGTTTTAGAAAACCGGCCCATGTGATTATCTGTATCTACTTGCGTGTGTGATTGTCAACAGCATAACCCAAAACCGAAAAGTCGGTTAGATAGCAAACATGGTATTTAAGTATCAATATCTTCTAAAGATGCGACCCAAAGATTTTCAAAAAAATCCTCTCATCCCGAACTATTCTTTACATAGAAGATTTTTTCGACATTTTCAATTTTCCAAAAAAAAATGGCTCTTAACTATGTTGAATAAAACACAAAATAGAATTACAAATATTTTCATAAAACAGGAAATCTATAACCGAAATTTTCATGAAACACATCCGAGAAAATTCTGTTATTGTTTTTCAATTTTCCAATATCTATACTTTTCTCAAATGGGAAATCGTTATTTAGTTTATTTCTATCCTGATCATGCAAACAACACAAAATTTCAAAGATATCACATAGCCACCCGCTCTTAAAATATTTGACTATCACTTGAGCCTGGTGCATTTTCCTAATCCCATTATATCTGCAATGAAATACGTAACAAAACCATGTTTATGTAGATTAGCATGAAATACATAGAAAAATAGGGTTTTGTAATAACCTACGTTTCTGTTGTAGAATGTATAGCGAAGGTCATGTGAATGGGGCATGTTAGGTTTTTTCCCCTTTTCGCGTAATGCTACTCTTGAATATTAATCACTCATATTTCACTCAGTGTTCTCTCTCGCGGTGTTCTCGCTCAGACGTTGGCGGTTCTTCAGTGTGAACAGCTCAGGCAAAAATTACCTCTTACCGGCCAAAGTGTGAACTTATTAGGAAAGGTAGACTTAAAACAAATTCCAAGTTCGATTATGTTAACTAGTATAGAGCAAAGCAATTTTAGTTTGAAAATGAACAGAAACATGGAATTGCTTCTGAAAAAGGAAATCCTTCGTATTCTGAATGAACAAAGTAAAGAAATTAGCTGACTTATTTAGTATTCTGGAAGCTACAGCTTTTATACAGAAGTATATTATTTACCATTTATGATATTTAAACCCAAATTTAAAATGAAATTATTATAAATTAAGAAATTTAAAGCTGCAATCGAAGAAATTAGCTGACTTGTTTATTATTCTGGAAGCTACAGCTTGTACACAGAAATATATTATTTACCATTTACGATATTTAAACCCAAATTTAGAATGAATTTATTATAAATAAAAATTTTAAAGCTGAAATCCATAATAAAGTGGTGTCTACGTAGGTCAACTAGAAGGGTATAAACATCAGAAAAAGAGGCTACTAACATAAATGAATTTTCTTAATATTGTCAGATATTGTCCTTCCTAATTTTTAAAATGTCAGCTTGAAAGGCCTACTGCTCTATAGAGGAGTTATTTGAAACTTCACCTCTTATATGCAAAAGCTCAAAATTGAAATAAATTTGTCAGGCAAAACAAATAGAAAATTACTAAAAAAAATAACACATAAAAATGGAGTTACATATTTTTTTTTTAGGTAAATGGGTAAAATGGAACTATAAAGGAATTATTTTGTTGTACCACTCTTTTATTTTGGGGGTCATAATAAAGTATTTCATTATAATAGAAATAACTATATAAGATTTTTATATTATTAATATGAAATTACTGACTAAATCCTATCAACTTTAAAACCGTAGACCTCCAGGCGGCCCGAGTTCGATCCCAAGCTCCCGTATGTGGGATTCATTGACGAAGCAGCGTCTGGGCGGGTTTTCTCCGGGTTCTCCGGTTTCCCCCGCCACTCATTCCACCAAATGCTCTATCACCACTTTCCGATCATCAATTTCGCTTAAATTTTATATCATCCACTTCCTCATGTTCATACCTGGCTACGGGCCGACCCCTTGCAACTGGTTCTTCTTTCTGTGGTTTCGTGCCACAGGCTTTTAACCCCTAGGCATTGGCTTGCAAGTCATAGGGGAATGTCAGACCTGCAATTACGGGGAGGGTAAGCCTATTAAGAAACTTTAAAGCTGAAGTTTACATTCCTTGAGGATAGAAAGTGGCGTCATTCTCACAGAACAATTTCACCAATTCGTGCTGAACAAACGAGCTTCATGAAGCTGGAATGGCGTTCAATAACTCTCTGCAGCTTCGAAGAACATCCATCTACCACTGGCCCTGGTACATATTTTCTGGAGACATTGTCAATGATATTCAAAGTCTCCTTCAGTGGCAGGCTTGCTCGTCCCAAGCGGAGAATAACTTGGTATATATTTATAATATGCCTTGATATAGCAAGCAAAACAAATATAGTTGCAGCATTTATCGCCAGAAGTACTCAAAACAACGATTAAGACGTTTTAGGGCGTAACCCGTCATTTAGAATATATGCAAGCAATATATTTAAGGTGATACATTTCTGCAGTATGTCAGATATCTTATTGAAATTTATACCAGCTATTATATACAAGAATAGTGATTTTATTTTTTTTATGAATCGCAATTCTAGCTTATTTGGTTATATGAATATATATATAATGAAAATGAGAAACGTGACGCATTGTTAAAACTATTGACAAAAAAATTCAAGTTGTACTGTAAATGAGTTTAAAAATAGATTTTTCATATCATATTTCCTTATATTAACCCTAATTATTGTGAAAAAATTTAGTTTTTGTACTCTCCAAAACTCTTGATTTTTTTCTTCAAAATGTAATAATTTACCTCTCATAAATGGAGTATTGTTTCGAAAAAGTATACGACCACTTTTATTAAAGTACTTTCGAGACGCAATATATTAATTTTGAAACAAATTAGTAAAAAAAATACATCCTGTGGAGCACTGTGAGTATGGAAAATGGTGGGGAAAAAGGTTGCGAGAAAAGAAGGGTAAAATTTGAGAGTAGTTATTAATAAGTATGCATCTGTCATTTATAGCTTCAGTTAACTAGTAGCTAAAGTGCCAAGTGGGAAAATGATATATTTGCTTAAATTTAGAATTCATATACATTTTTATTGTGAAAAAGGATTCTATTTTTCAAAATATTCGGTCAAATTTCAAGATGCAGCACCTTAACCCTAGGAATTGTAAAACATAATAAATCTTGAAAACTGCTTGTTAAATGATAGGGGATTAACTCTGATATTTTAAATTCATATGACTTTCTCTGCCCTCAATCGCTTATTATTGCAACAGAAACTATTATTACGAACCTCTATTTGTCTATCTACTTCATTTGGATTTTGATAATTCTTGTAGAAATAGTTACACTACACATTACGTTATACGTACAAAAGGAATAGAAATTCAAAACTTTAGGAACTGGATCCTATATGCTGGCCTTAAAATTTCCATTCCATACTCTTTCAACATAGTCATGAGAAACCGCTGAAAATGGACTGGAATTTAAAAGAATGGCAAGCTTGTCGAATTAACGGATAGCTCGAAAATGGTTTATGAAAAAAGAATTGATTCAGATAAATGATGTGCCTTAAAAAGACCTGCACTTCTTGTGAACTGTATTTTTGGCTATTGCTTAACGTTCACTAACTATATGATATTCCTTCTAAATGAAGAGGATTAACAAATTATTCCGAGGAAATTCAAACTATATATTTTATTACACATAAACCTGTAATATCTGGTCCTTTAATCAAAATCGTTGGAGCAGTTATTGAGAATATAAAAAGTATTGAAAAAAAAAGTATTAAAAGACCAGTTTAGTGTGAGGAATTTTCTTTTTTTTTTTTTTTTTTTTTTTTTTTTTTGTTTTTTTTAAGATACTCGTCTTAAATACCAATTAAGTTTATTCAATTTTCCGGTTTTTAGTTATGCTGTTCACAAATATACACAAGGATATTTCCCTAAAAATGCCTTTTTGGTATTCAGGTGGCCACAAAATGTGTATTTGCGATGAAATATCAGTCTGGAATTTCTGGTGGAATATAATAGTTCTATTTATGTGTTGAACATAAGTATGTAGTAGAGAAAGTTGTCTCCTTAGCGCAGTGAAATCGTTGCTGCTTGCCAAGCGGGAGACCTGGGTTCGATTCCCAGTACCGGCGTGTGGATTTTCCTCCCGCTGGGAGACCTGGACCGGGATGCACTCAGCCTCGAGGTCCCTGGGTGCCAATTGAGGAGCTACTTGATGAAGTAGCATGTAATTCGGCGATTTTATATGCAATAGTTTGGGAGAAATTTATGTTTTACTAAAATTATACACTTGCTTACTTCATTAATGTATCTCCGCTTACATACGGGTAGGAAACAAACGATTGATGTAATACCTATGTACGTTACTAGCCCAAAATTGCTATGCTTGGAGTGTATTATAGCCAGTCTACTAATGATAATGACAAGTATTGGCGACCCTAATGCGATTGAAATGCGACAAATCATTCATTTTTCATTTAGGTAATGTACAGTGCGCTATATAACCGTTTATTTGGGGATTATAGTACAAACCTTTACCAGTAATTTTTGTCTGGCATCTCATATAATTCAAAACTCTCTCGATATTTGGGTATCGATTGCAGTTCAATTTTTAGTTGTTACGAATGTCTCTATTAATGAATGTAAACTGAATTACTTGCATTGAAAGCTTGAATCAAATACGAGATAAAATTATAATTATTGCACAAAAGTTCTTGGAGCATAATTGCTATTACTTTGACATTTCCTAGTTTGTTCCTTTGTTTATATAATTTACATTTAAAATAGGCGTCCAAGGTCACGTCTGGTGGCTTACCACGCATCCCCTCCATTCCGATTTCTGTCCACCTGCTTTCCCTCTCTCTTCAAAGCATAAAAAATGAAAGTCGTGCAGAGTGGGGATAATGCATGTGCGCTATTTGAGAGGGAACAAGACCTTGGGCCGACTATTCTTAATGAACATAGTATAAAATGGTAAGCTGTGTTTACATAAACATGTTTACTGCTTAATGGAGTAGAATATAGCTACTAATTGTACAGCATTTAAAATTCCATGTTCATAGTGTGTACCTTTTCGTAGCAAAAGGGCGTATTATGGCTGTTCTGTAATGAGAAATTTTATCCAGCTTTTTGCCTACCTTGGTTTCCTTATTTTTAATAATCCGTGCTCTGAGCCAAAAAGTCATCGTTGACAACATGCCTGAGGAAGTTTATAATAACGGCATTCCTTTCCTAGTGTCACCGCAGAGCAGCGGCGGGATTGTTTCGCGTATTAATAAAGCAGTGGCTACTTGGCACAATAAAATGTACGGTAAACTGTAAATTATAGTTCTTCAAAAAACTATTGAGAAAATTCGTCATTGTCTGTATGAAGCAAAGCATATCATGTCCTCAAAATCTTCACTGTCTATACAATAAAAAAAGGATAAAATAATCTTCACTGATCAGACCTACATAAGTCTGGGGTTCAGCTTTACCTTCCCAAATCTGAAGAATACAAACTATTCAGAACAGATGTCTACGAATTAATCACCAATGCACCATGGTATGTCAGAAACTCCACTATTCACTCAGATCTCCAAGTTCCAGAAGTAACAGTTGTTTTCGGCAGAGCTTACAGAAGACTTCATAACTCGTTCGACCATCACAGCAACCCAATAGTTCAACAAATTTCTCTAAACTGTCCACCAGAAACAGAAAACAATGCCCCGCATTAATTAGATCTTAATTATGCAATCGGAACTGCCGCTGGGCATAACCCCGGACACGCGTTTCGTGTTATTTGTCTGTTTCCAATTGCTCACAACTATAATGTATTGTATACAATAAAGTTAAGACGTAATTTAAAAAGAAAGAAAAGGTATTGGTTTACGAATGAGAAATCAATCACTTTAGTGTTAATTAACTCATGTTTTTAAGTGATTATGGCATTATTTGTCTACTTAAGAGACTAACTTACTCAAATGCAAACGCAACAATGATATGTTTAACAATAATACATAGCAAACACAATAATAATTACAAATTAACATGGGTGTGTAAAATGGATTCAACAGGGGTATTATTTAAAACTGGTAATAGGCTTTGTTGCGTTAAAAAAAAAAGGAACTTAAGAGTGCAAATTTAAAGAAATATATAAACTTAATTAAGATTATAGAAGAATTAGTAAGTTTAATATGTAGTATATTTATTCTTGTTATTTGTGGGTTATTCTGTCATGTTATAATGTGTTTTAGGTGTTAAATGAATAATTATTGTACCCGATTCATGCTTATGATTATTAATAGTGTCTATAGTAGTGCCTATGTTGAACTTATTGTAGTGCCCATTTGCCTGTCTATTTAAGTGCATAGCTCCTTTACACCGGTTTTTAATAATTTACTAGGTTGTATTTGCCGCCAGTACAAATTTCCGCCTCAGTTCAGTCATATTTACTTACACATAGCTACAAACACGTGTTCAGGAACCCATCATGAAGATATCAGCCAATTCTTTGTCCCCATTCATGACAGAATCGTTAACTGTCTTGTAAATTACTTTTCCAATTGTTCTCATAGCAGGTTTTATGTATACGCCTACTTTTTTCCTTTGGCATTACCCACAATCTATAAACATCTGGCCTTGTCATGAATATTCCATCGTAACCATAGTGACGAATAAACACCAGGACTAAACACACATGCGTGCCCAAGAAAACAAGTGGGATCGTGGCCGTTGTACTGTTCTCTCTGTGTCATTCAATAAGCAAGAAATTTAAAAATAAAACTTATCTGTTCCATTCACATGGCTTTCACTATCTATTCTGCAAACAAACTATACTTACAAAAGATTATTGTTTGATCTATGTAATGTTAATAAAAAAACTACCATAAATATTTAATTTACATATTTACGTATAAGCAGAAGGGAAATAATTGAGTACACTAGACTAAAGCCACAGTCAACCCTTTTAAAAGATGTCGCTATGCGGTTGTCATAGAACTTCGATTTTCTTTCTATGACCTGAAGTGAAACAAAAGGGTGAAACGGATAAAGGCTTCCCGTTTGCGTAAAGTTTAAGTATTTTAAAATTGTAACCAATAACAGGGAATATCTCGGAAATGGTTAGCTCTACAAAAACTGTATATGATATAGTTTGGGTGTTTTAACGATATCTACATTTTTTGTAGTAAGTTTTCTTCTATCCCTTACAGTTTAGCAGTTGTACAAAAATCGTCCAGAATGTGAGAACTTCAGGGGTTATTTCAAAGAAATTTAGAAATCCATTTTATATGCCATGGAAATATTCTTAATATTTAATCAAAATCGTTAGAGCCATTTTCTAGAAAATCGTAGACTTCAAAAATATTCCATGCAAACCGTATTTTGGGATGGGATATTTTTCTGAAAACCTTCGTGTCGCATCCTTGGAAGATAGTTCTGTATTTAGTTTACTTTTCGTTTTCGAGTTACGCTGTTCTCTCTCTCTCTCTCTCTCTCTCTCTCTCTCTCTCTCTCTCTCTCTCTCGCACGCGCGCACGCGCTCTTTTTTAAAACTGTTTTTTATTCAGGTGGTCTCAAATCGTATATTCTTGATGAAATCTCAATATTTTTGGGTGGAATACATACCTTCCCTACCTACTATGTACATTGTACATACGTGCTAGAGAGAGAGAGAGAGAGAGAGAGAGAGAGAGAGAGAGAGAGAGAGAGTAATAAGTGTGCGTATGCCACACTGAAAATGAATGTAGAAGCTAACACTATATTGTTTTCATCGTACCCAACATGGTCTGCGTGTTTTCTACTGTAAACACTCCCAGTTTCTTTAATGGCTCAGATACATAGAAAAACTAATTCTATCCGCAAACATAGATACTGACCAGTGAGCGGAAGTTTAGACACTGAAATATGTTTTTGGTGCTTAAGATAGGCTCCTTAACTATTTTGTTTAGGTTCTATAAAATTTAAATGCAGATATAAATACAAATACATTAAAGCAGTGATGTAGGAGATTTAATAAACTTAACATGTCCTATGTTGACTTTTAAACAAACTATTTTTTTTAAACAATAACACAGATAACCACAATTGCAGATTAAGATAACATCATTGTTGTAGTTGGGTGCACATTTAATAAATATGCACCATCTCCAAATTATCCATGGAAGGATGTGGTGTTTGCAACAAAGTATTAATTTGCAGCTGAGAGCTCCCACTAAAATGGCTACTGCATATCTTGTAGTAGAAATTGTTATTTAGAGCATCCTTCTTGTTGTGTTTAACGGTGCAGATTTAACAACATTATAGTAGCCCTTTATGGTTTAATTATGTTTCAAATACTAGTGTAAATTAACACAAAACAAAGCGTGAATGTAAGACAGGAAAAATTAACACAAATAAAACAGAAATACTAATGGAACACAGGAAATGTGGTTTAAAGTGGAAAATAGGCGTTTAAAATAACTTGGGAAGTAGGTACGAACTCAAAATAGGTGCTTTAGGCACGTGAAACTGCATTAGTTAATCCTAAACATTCATGAAACGTGTATAAATACAAAAGAGGAGACAAGTTTTATGCGAAGGAAAAGAAAAGGTATTTGTATAACATGCGATTTTAATGACGACTAAAGCTGCGCAGTAGGCACTAAAAGCTTAAAATAACCAGGCAAGTAGGCACTACTATAAGCGTTACTAATAATGATAATCATTGAGGTAGGTGCAATCATTTATCACTTGAACATTTTGACTGATAGTGTAGAAATAATATCAAATAGCCATATCCTATATGCCTTATGTTAATACACAAATTTCCAGTATTCTTTTAATGAAGGGTTAGCTTTAATTTCATTTCATTAACTTTGCACTCTTCTGTTAAGGACTATGTGACTTTAAGTAAATTCTATTGTCAGTGTTATGACAATGACAATGTGTAGATGACGGAGGGGACACCTAGCACCCGTTTATACCTACACCCCTGAGAGGAAAGTATTAGGAACCGCAGGAGTCAAGTGGGCTACAGCCGGTGCAGTCGGCAGAGACGCGCAAAGTTATTTAACATTTCCAGGCATGACCACCTGTCCTTGAGAATGTTTCTCCGAGACCTCCCTCCAGCGGGACCGGGGAACACGACCCAGCAGTAATGTCTTCCCTCTGACAATGACAAGAAGTTCCATATCACAAGTCTCGGAGCCATCTGCCCGCCACCGACCGTAGTCAACCTGTGATATGAAACGGAGAAATGAAATGAGAGGGAATGGGGAGAGAAAAAAGCCATGTTAAAACACACCACTCCCCTTGGCCAGCATGGGAGAACCACGAAAAACCCGTAGTCAGAGTGGGCGATTACCGGGAGTCGAACCCAGATCTACCGAATGTGAGACCCTTTACCGTGTAGCCATTTGGTTCGGTTTATCAGTTTTTAAGTAAAATTATTAACATATCTCTTGAATACGTTTTACACTCCCAAGCTTGTTTGTAACTATTATTGAGTGCGTTTTGTATTATGGTTAAACAGGCTAGTGTTGCGCTTGCAATTAAATAACTCTAGTCGTTTTAGACAAGTGCTGTGTTTTCGCCCACGTGAGAAGTAGATAACTATAAAGCCATCGTGTTAATGAACAAAGTGATGAATTAATAATATAATGATCGATTTCCTGAATCAATAGTTGTTTGTAGCTGATCATTTACCGTACGCATTATTGTCCTAAGTAGCCTCTATTTTATTACAGCAAACAATGCAACTGTCCCTTTAGGAAATTAAAGCCAGTAAGTCAACAATCCCTCATTGTCCCAGAACTCAAAATATTATTTGCAGTAATAAGGTTACATCGCATTAATAAATAACATTAAATAAATTCCAATAGCAAACATAATTAAATTAGACATGCAAAATTCTTTATAATAGTTCTCATTATATAAAACAGCCAGAACAGGTCCATTCAGTACTGGCGCGTTATTTTGTAACATACGCTAGCGTTCCTAGCACCCCAAACTTATTTTTCTTTTTAATGAATTTGCTCAATGTTCTCGCCCTCCGTGATGTAATGGTTACAATGCTAACTTCATATACCCAAGGTCGCAGGTTCAAATCCGGTGGAGGACGACGGATTTTTTCGGGTGTAAAAATCCTTAGTAAAAATCCCTTTCTTCGGAAGGGAAATAAAGCCGTTGGTCCTGTGTCGTAGATTTACAGTACGTAAAAGAACTTCAACCCTGATAGAGAGGCCTCTGAGCAAAATTAAGCGGTCTTTCACGCCCAATTTAGAATGGGACGCCAAGAACCACAGCAGTTAAAGAGCGTCCATAAATAACACGCCATTTCCATTTTGTTTAATGTTAAATTTGATATTTCATGTAATGACCTAATTACATGAACCCAATAAAAAAACTTAAAACAATTGTTTATTTTATCCATAAAACACAGTTTTAAAATTAACCATCTTTGGTTAAAGGAGACTGGGGTAATATGTAGACCATTGTCTTTGAAAAAATCGAAAATTGCTTTTTTATTACATATAGCTACTGGAAGCTTTGGGCATCTTTAAAAATCAACATTTAACTGTTCTCCCGTTGCTTCGGGCTCTACAGCCATTTCAAGATCGTACAATACACTTGTTCCACGCGTCTCAGTTTCTATTTAAACACAACTAACTTTTCTCAAAATGTGCAGAAGTGCCTATTGTAATATTACAAAGGGAAAGATAATCCTTACACCAATAGTAATTTTCTCAAAAAATATATTTGTGTGAACAAATTATTAATTTTAGAAATTAAAGTTTCAAACCTCTAAAAAGTTATTTTAATTTCGTAACCAAAGTTATTGAAACATTTTTCCTTTAAATTGTTGTGTGTGGTTCAAAGCTTCAATTTAGAACATGCCAAAGAAATTTCTGAAAATTTGAGGTGTGTGTGACTTTTTGATTGTGCATATACATAATAAAATTTATGAAATAAGTTATATCATCCAGAGTTATTTTCCAATTTGAATGAAATTTTGTATTTATTACTAATATGGTAACAATGCAATCCCAGTAAAGCTCAGAAAAATCTTGGCTTGGTGTGTTGGGGACACCCCAGGCCATAAATTCTAACCATATTCTACAAATAGGGCAATATTAATAATGTCTTCCTGGATTAGTGTTTAGATGAAGGACAGATAGGAGTATATCAAGGATTTCAGTCAAGGGTGTACGTAGATACAGATATTTTGATAAATGGCACCTTAATACATATTTACGTTGTGTTAGTTACTAATCTCATAAATTACTACCTGATTTGTTTTGCATAGTCTTCCTGTCAGTATAGACTATCCGTGATGTTGCAAGTTTTCACACCTCAGTACGTGACATGCTAGCCCGGTAGCGTGAGGTCATTGGCCTCGTAGAAAGTATTCGAACTCGGCTTCGATATAACAGTCGTTGCCGCGAGGTCTCCGCATTCCATTTTACGCCTTTGGCATCGCGCTCTTGGCGAAAATAAAACAGGTATGGTTGTGTACACCACGCCTCTGGATACATACTACACTTAATAACTAAAATTATAGGTGTCCGCAAAAGAAGCAAATGTTGATGTAATGTTGTTCGTCACACTGTTCTAAATTACCAATACAAATATCTTCACGTATATCCTTAACAGCCTGTATAACGAAGTTGGGCTTCACTGTTAAAGAGTTGCGCTTTACAGTGTGAGGTTCACAACACCCCGTGCTAGTACTCAAGGATAAGGTTAGGAATGCACATCCTATGAAAATAGGCAACTATAGGCCATAACATTTCTTATTTTACGTCGCTAAGCACGAAACACATTTGTATACCGGTACTTGTCGTTTTATCCCTTTCAATGAGCACGACCCGCTCACCGATTCTTCTGATAAACAAGGCAGCTAAAACGATGGTCACTCTGTCAGTTCTTCGCTTGTCAATTTTAACTTGAAATAACTCCGTTGAGTGCATGAAGGGATATCTGCACACGTCACTTACACCACAGTTGGGCCACCTGGTATATAAAGCCTCTGTTTATAAACAAAGCAACATAGTATTACGAGTCTCAAGAATGAACGCAGCCACGAGTGGAAGCTTTTGCGTAAACACAAATAGATTTAGCGGTATTACGTCATCACTTCCGGTGCATGCCCTGTACAGTTCGGCAATACTGAAATGCAGCAATTGAGTCTCTTACAGTGGAAGGGTTCGAATCAAGTCAAAATGTAAACACCGCTGAACCTAATTACGCCCTCACAAAGTAGAAAATTAATATTCACTAGTGATATGGAAAACAGCAAGTTTAATTTGTTGTGGACCGTTTAATTTATTTCTGTTTACGTACACCGTGCTGATGTTTTGATGGTCAGACTGTACTGCATTATATTCCAGCAATCTCTGACTGCTCTAAACCGTACCATACTACAGCAGCACCCTCCCCTAACAACTGCATTCTTTCGTCATACAGGTAGTATGTAAATAGGCAGATGCCAAACTGTAACAATGATCCTAGAGCTGGAAGCATTAGCTTATCGTGTTTAGTTTTACCTTACGGGAGCAAATCGCTGATACCGGGTTGTAGTTCTGAAGAAAATGAGCAAGGGCTCTATGTTGAAAGCAATAATACAGAGCCGGAATTGTGACGTATCACGTCTTTATAGTAACCGTCAATGGAAAATTGCGGGTTTTTTTTCTTACTGTAGACCATGATAATAGTATTTGAGATATTGTGTACACCCTTAATGCCTGATTTAAGTCATGTATAACAGAATTCAATGGAATCCGTACAAGGCAATAGAAAAGAAAAAATAATGATGCTAGGAGCAACAAATTCCTTTCCAGATTGGCTGAAATAATTTCATAAATCTTAGCCTGAATACATAATTTATTTTGGATTTATTCCTTTTTTTTTTTTTCACTTTCTCCATTGCATACCTAGTAGGAATTGCATTCCATCCAAAATGTTATATAGGAAATTCACCAAAAATACAAACTTTGAGGCTCCCAGAATAAAATAAAATCATATTTAGAAAAATGTCCACGTGTGTGTACGATGTGTATGCGTGCACTGGTATTTAAAATTTAGCATCTTTCAAGATGAAGTTTTTAAGAAAATTACTCCAGCCCAAACTACATCTTACCTGTAAAAATTGAATTACTGATTTTTTGAAGAAAAGACCCTTAACGATTTGGTTTAAATATCATATATAAGATATTTGTATAACAAAAAACATTGTATTAAATCCTCTGGGAATAGCTCTCCATTCGGAAGGCAGTTTTGTATAATCTTTAATGAGGGGTAAACAATAAAAGGTAGACAAAAATTATTACGCCAGAAAAGTAGATTCCTATAAAGAAAACCAGTTTGTCATAAACTTTTGTGGCATAAGTAATTTTGGATATAACTTTTGTAATTATTTAAATTTCTCTTTACTTGGTTATTTCTTGAAGTGCTGTCACGTTGTTTCTGTCAATGTCATGGAAAGAGTATGAAACTTCAGAGCCTACAAATAACGGCCCGCTTTTAAACATTTGACTATCTCTTCATTTTTATCTATTCCTCTTCTACTCACAAAAATGTGTATACGTTTATTTCGATTATCATGAAGTAGATAGAATAACAGGTTTTATAAAAATAGTTTGCAGAAGCTAAATAAACATAAACAACAGTGGATAGAGAGAGTCGTATGTAAAACATCTTATTTTTACTTTCTCTACACGCCCTATGTACATAGTGTATAGCAAAGGTACTGTATTCTACCCAAAATTCGATGTCGAGATTTCGACGAAATAGATGTTTTTAGGGCTCCTGAGTCCAGAAAATATTTTTAGGAAAAGGTCCGTATGACCGTGTCTTTCTGTGGACAGCATAACTCAATACTGTTAATTACCACACTCGGTATTTAAGTTTGCTATCTTTTAAGGATGCGACACGAAGATTTTCAAGAAAATCCCCCCACTCCAAATTACTCTTTACATGAAACATTTTTCGAAAATTTTGACTTCCTCAAACATGGCTCGAGCGATTTTGATTAAAATACGCTATGATTAAGATTTTTTATGACAAACGAAATATATATCTTGAATTTTCTGGAATAGCCTCTGAAGAGTCCTTCATTCTGGATGACTTTTGTACAACTAGCAAACCGTAAGAGATACAAAAAATTACTACACAAGAAATGTAAATCTCATTAAAACACACAATTTATGTTATGTTTTCGGATCATTAGTTTAAATTTTAGGCCACTTAAACTTTTTTCAAACGGAAAGACATATTTTTTTTTTCTCGTTTCTCGTTTGTTTACTTCTCGCAAGCAAATAGATTGGAATTTCAATTGTTTCACATAGCGACCGGCTTTTAAAGGACGAGACCTTCGCTTTAGCCTGTGAACTTTATTTCCCTTCTGCCTACAAGGAAGCTAGTAATATGACTAATTCGGCTAATGTTTATCTTAATTAGAATGATGTAGTCAACGGATTAATGTACTGAATAAAAGGTTTGTTTACCGAACAGTTAGAGGATATCACGTGAATAGATTACATTAGATTTTTGTCCTTCTACTTACAAGGAACCAAGTATAATAAGGCCAATTTTTACTAATGTTTATCTCGATTATTATGAAGTAGATAGAAGAATAAACTTTTTAACAACTGGTTACAGAGATGTAGAGAAAGTCATGCGAATGAAACACATCAAATGTTTATAATTTGATCCCCTGAAAAGTCTCATATTTCTATCATAGAACGCGAACGACCTATTTCGAAATTCGAACAGACTGAGCTAGGTTGCCTTCTTTTGCGGAATCATCAAATATGCAATATGCATGACAGCATATCAGTATGTATAAAGCATATAAATGGACAGCTAGTATGAGAGAGAGGCATTGGCAGTCCAAATCTAATCCCGATTCTTTTTACGTTCTGGCATATTGCCTGTCACATTTTACCTCTCCTGTGCTGTTCTTTCTTATACAACTTCTGCAATTCAAGATCTGATTTAATTCTTTGTTCAAAATGGAGAGTTATTGCACTTGGATTACAAACTGCACACTCTTCCATGAGGGAATAAAGTATTATTTGAAATCGCTGCATTAGACATAAGAGGTTAATTAAAATAAGATTATTCTCAATTATTATAAGCAATATATTGATGTTATTTCGGTCTACATTGACAGTTAATTTCCAAATATCCCTGTGTTTTTGACCTTGTACCACTGTTTATCGTCCCAAAATGTACCACAGTAATAAGGTTAATCATGCAAGCGAAAGTGTGTGTCTCCCAATCTCTTTTATTTTAGGCTGGTTGTTAATAGTTATATTGTAATTCGTTATATGCAGGTTAATAAATATTCTTTTATGCTCGACCATGCCAAAATGTAGTATGTATACGTCTGGTAACAGTACTTTAATGGGCCTCATTAAAGTACACCAGCTCATTAAAGCATTGGTATACGACCAATCAGAAGTGGCCACGTAACATTGTGAAAGCTCAAGTATCGATTATTCTCGCTTCGATCGACAACGGTACTGGCGCGAGTTTAGAAAAAGTAAAAATATCTGACACTAGTAACAGTGATATTCAACTTACACCCCCAGAAATTACGACAAAAGCACTCAATGTTTCCAATAACTTGTTGCCACAAAAGTCAAGAAAGATATACGAGAAATTCTATTCACAATTCATGAATTGGAGAATACCAAAAGGTATAAATTCGTTCTCACGATACTAAAATCTGTAGAAAAAGAAAACGCAAATTAACATCCATTTACCTTCAACTTCAACTATTCAACAAAGCTCACTCCCGTAAATTTATTTCACTAATTAATTGTACAATAAATAGCCTATATTCGAAATAAAGTCAGCTCTATTCATATCATTAGCATTAATTGTAAATAATATTTCAATAAATTCAATTTGTTCTAGTTTTCATTGTCTATGTATTTTAAGTTAAAGTGTGTCACATTTTAACAGCTGTTTATAGGGAAGTAATTAATATTTTTGCGTCTGCGTAGTACGTCTCACAACGATAGCAACTTTGTTTGATACAGGTGCTACAAGGTCATTGTATTGTAACCACAGATAAAGGAATAACGATTTTAACTCGTCACTCAAACAGAAACGAATACTTATGAAACCTTTAATTTAGATAGCATGGTCGAGCATAAACAGTCAAATGGTAATTAAACGCTCGTATGATAATTATTAGCTTCACTTCGCTTCGTTCGCTCGGTTAATAATAATACTCGCGCTTTAATTATTACCGTTATAGTCTCGTTGCGTAATATACTATTTAAGGTTACGCATCTGCGAAATGTGGAAAATTTACCTCTGTAAGATATCCTGTTGAAATGATACCGTTATACTTTGGCCATCTTTCAAAACACTAGCTTACATGATAATTTAGATATTAATAACTTATTGTGAAATGAATTGTTTAAAAAAAAATGCATAAACATGATGCATTTTAGAGTATTAAAAAATTCCAGGTTTTACATTAATTTAATGAGTTTAAAGAATATCATATTAGATGTTATATTAACTTCTAACTACTGTAGGAAAGCTATTAATACCTTTTTTACTCTCCGAAACTCTTGATTTTTTTTAAAAGTTAATAATTTATTTCTCAAAACTGAAACGTTATTTTAAAAAAAGTATATAGTCCCTTTGAGAGGCAGTACACACATTATGAAACAAGTTAGTAAGCAATGGCGCAGTTGGTGCATTTTGAGTACGGAAAATACTGAAAAAGTGTTTGCGAGAAAACAAGATATAAAGACGGGCTTTCCTTCTACTAAATATATGCATTTCCATTTATATCTTAAGTTAATTGATAGCTTAGGCTTAGGGTAATGCAATGGAGGGAAGCTTTCCGACAGACACTTAGACCTACATAAATCCATTCATCCCAGAAGGATGGGATGAACGAGGGAACCACAGAAGGCTACAGGTACATAAATTCCACAGAGACGCGGATGTCACTAACAGTACCAAGTGCAAGACCCGTCCTACTGCTGGTTGTTTATCGTCGGTTCTACAATGGCCCAATAAGCCTGCCTATAGTTATTCACCCAAATAATTGTATCTGGTCGATAACCAAAACTTTCGTTCTACAATCAACACATATACCTCTTGATAGTAACCCTCCAGGATAGTTTGTTGAGCGTTAAGTTTGTCATTTTGAATTCGATAGAAGCGCTACAAGTCGAGCATTCCTAAACCAAAAAACAATGGAGGATTGCCTTGCGAAGCAGCCAGAAGTAAACAAAATAAAAGATAGTTTATACCAGGGGAATTCTTTTGCTATATTTTAGAATAAAATGGAAGAGATGACGACTGCGAAAGTGTGTTAAACCTCGTAGAAGCATGCAAAATGGACGGAAACATAGTCTGATGTCATAACCTGTTAATAATTACGTTAGGGTTCACATAACCTTACTTTTCTGTTACTTTTTGCTTGTGCACTTCTCATTTCCTAATGCCGAAATTAATGCGTACTGGTATGAGAGAGAGAGAGAGAGAAAGAGAGAGAAAGAGAGAGAGAGAGCTATGTGTACGCGGATGAATGTTAAAAACCACATATTTGACAAATCTTTCAATATTGAAAAGTTCAATATTTTGTAACCGGAATGGGCTATAAAATGCCTTAAATTCATAAAATACTATTAAATGTGTGCAAAGTGTGTATTAGAATATGAACACACTGAATCTATAAAAGAACATACTGCGAGGACTCGGGTAGAAGTTCACTTACGCTAATATCGGCATTTTTCATTCATTATTACTAGAAATCCCTGGACTTTTCGACTTAGAAATTATAAGTGATAAACGTGGAGGATGAACCAATGATTTCATAAATGTCAGCGGGAGGTATATAAAAATTAATTAAACCATTAAATACTCCCATATTTATCACGCTTTTGGCATTTGGAAAGTGTTACTTTATGTTGAGGGTCCTAATTGTAAGCGCAGAGCGCAGCTGAGGCGTCGTCCCCATCGAAAACTCCAGTCATCCACGTAATAGGAGGAACTCCAAAACATCATTCAAGTTTTAAAAGTTACCTGTGAGAAGTTTAAAATTCAGTATTATTTCCTCACCGTCGTCCAATAAATGCAATTTTTACTTTCTTTACACGTACTCTGTACATAGTTTATAGAGAAGTATTGCATTCCGCCAAGATGTTCAATAACAAGATTTTACCGGGAGTACACGTTTTAGATTTTTAGAACAAGATCAGTGTTTCCGTAACGAAAAGGAGTTAAAATACCAAGCTTGGTATTTAAGTTAAGTTTCTTCCAAGGATGTGACGCAAAGATTTTGAGGAAAATAACCTCACCCCAAATTATCCTTTACGTGGAAAAGATTAAGAACATTTTGATTTTCTAAAAACATGTTTTACGATTTTGATTAAAATACCGTATATTAAAGATATTTATATGTCAAATAAAATGTATATCTTGAATTTTCTGGGAATAGCCTCTGAAGAGCTTGTAGTTCTGGATGAATTTTGCTAGATGTTGCAGAACTAGTAAACCGAAATAGGAAGACAAAAACTTGCTACACAAAAAATTTGATCTCGCAAAACACACAATTTAGGTCAAATAATTTTGTTGTTGTTGTGGAGTTGACCATTTTTAAGATATTCCTTGTTATTGGTTTTAGTTTTAATATACTTGAAACTTTTCACAATCAGGGATTTGTCAACTACTACAATGCAAAGAAACATGGCAATCAGGTTTTAAAAGACCATTTTAGCCTAGCGTTTTCCCTAAGCTAAGAATAAGCTTATTAGCAGTAATTTGTTACAAAGATGTAGAGATAGATATGTGTATGGAGCACATCAGATTTTTTCTTAATTACTATTGCTAGTGATAATTGTGAGACGTGAATGTGAGAGGAACCATAACCTCAATGGACTACGGCCGTGGAAGTCTGCAGATTTATCGAATGTAAAAACTTATTTGTCGAATAATAGACGTATCGTCAATTTCAACTAGCCGAAAACTTGTCGGCAAAGTTATCTTTCGAGTAGTGCTATCCAGAGATTGTAGAACGCCAATCAGCTAGAAATCTGGTACATAGCTGTATCGGCAAGTTATCGGCAGATTGTAGAACCGGCCCTTAGAGAGCGATAAACAACATGTCGACCATATAGCTCTCTAAAGGCCACGGGGACTACTCTTTCCTTTGGGAATGCGTCCAAGCCATCTGTCCGGTACCGGTGTACGCTACGAATCTAAAAGCCCACCTGGGAAATGAGAAGGAAATGAAATGAAGGGGAAATTATGAAAATAAAGTAGTCGATGAGAAGCCACCACACCATTCGCCTACCAACCCGGAAAAGCCATGAAAACCCATGTGTCATAATGGGCGGCCGCGGAAACCATGGGTCATAACGGAACCCGGGGTGTTCCGAAGTTATCGAGGGGCTATTTTTCTAGGTAATTAGTAGTTTAATTTCATCAAATGAAGCTGCTTTTTCTCAAAGGTTATAATCCATATTGGTTTAATTTGGGAAATTTGAATTAGTTTTTCAATGGCACAAATACGTTCCCTTAAGAATAAGAAAGTTCCCGTTGCTGCATGGCTAATTCGACAAAATCCTGACTTAGGTTCTTTAAATACTAATAACCCAAACAGAAGTTTTCGCTCAGCTTCACTTTTAAATCTAGCTGATGTCAAGCATAAAGAAACGATTTTTCTGAAGCGGTGGAAAGTATTGGTATAAAACACTTGAATAGTTAAGCGCCACGTATATGTGTCCGCAAATTTAATCTTTATTTTCAAGTTCCATAAATGTAGTAGATACAACGAAGCCACAAAACGATGTTTTGAGAAAAATGCAAGTTTAAAATGGATGACACCTCTACCATGTTCTTTATATTACTAGTTGACCTATGAATGAGTTCGGTGGAAAGAGGAACTAAACATTTACGGAACAAGTTCGCAGAGCATCGGAAGTGAAATCAGATATTGATTATGCAACTGAATATTCCCACTATCTGTTTTACCTTCACTCCACTCGGGCCCCAAGTTTGAGGATGTCAACAACATCGTGGCGCCCTCCTCCAACTGGAGTCATATCGGGTCGAGCAGTACTTGTGTGACAATATGTTATTGTTATTATTCTGCATTGAAATTTACGCAATTCCTTTCTTTGTACTTTCTTCTTTTTTGTGGGATTTGACGTCTCTGTACATGGATTTTTTCAATAACACAGGTTAAGGTACATTTGTATAATCGTATAGCGGTTAAACTTTCTCAGTAATATTTTTCAAGAGAACTAAAAGATCTTGCAAAGGAAACATTCTTTGTTAAAGTTCCTTGTGTATATCGAGGCTCAAATCCAAGCATTTAGAAGAAAAACAGACTTTCTATAGAGCCAAGGGATTTTGTGACATCATATGTTCACAAATGTATATTCCCCTTACCGTGATATGCTTCTGCATCAGTATTCAAAATTTCCTTTGCCTCACCTCCCTATACAACTCAACTAAGTTCTAGTTAAGGGCTGGAAGCAAGACGTTAGAGTATTCTCTTCCCATATATCCGGATGCTTGCTGTTCAGCCTTATTCAACCACAAATTGTCATCTAATACCTCAAAAACAGATTATATAGTTTGCTACACACCCATTTGGTGCAGAGGCATCACATTCAATTGTCACCCTGACGTCTCGGTTTCAAGTTGCATACATTTAATTTTGCCACTGAAATATCTTTGTGTTCTTTTTCACCTATTGGCCTACAACTTTCGTTGGTCAAATGGGTTTGCTAGTAGTAAGACTATATATTATTTTTTATGAAGTAATAAACTAATTATATTAAATATATTAAAGGTAAATTTAACTTTTGAGCTATATATCATTAAGATAAGCCTAGGATAAGTTAATATTTGAGTTCACTGTTAGGGGTAGTACATAGTTTACCAGCATATGATGTAAAGCACCAAATAAACAAAATTCATCCTGCTCTTTATTATTATTATTATTATTATTATTATTATTATTATTATTATTATTGTTATTGTTATTATTGTTGTTATTGTTGGTATTATTATTGTTATTATTGTTATTATTGTTATTACTATTTATTACTATTATTATAATTATTTTATAATTATTAATAATATTACTATTTTAATTATTGTAATTATTATTGTAATTATTATTATTATAATTATTACAATTATTATTGTAATTATTATTATTATAATTATTACAATTATTATTGTAATTATTATTATTATAATTATTACAATTATTATTGTAATTATTATTATTATAATTATTACAATTATTATTGTAATTATTATTATTATAATTATTACAATTATTATTGTAATTATTATTATTATAATTATTACAATTATTATTGTAATTATTATTATTATAATTATTACAATTATTATTGTAATTATTATTATTATAATTATTACAATTATTATTGTAATTATTATTATTATAATTATTACAATTATTATTGTAATTATTATTATTATAATTATTACAATTATTATTGTAATTATTATTATTATAATTATTACAATTATTATTGTAATTATTATTATTATAATTATTACAATTATTATTGTAATTATTATTATTATAATTATTACAATAATTATTGTAATTATTACAATAATTATTACAATAATTATTGTAATTATTACAATAATTATTGTAATTATTACAATAATTATTATTATTATTACAATTATTAGTATAATTATTACAATTATTATTATTATAATTATTACAATTATTATTATTATAATTATTACAATTATTATTATTATAATTATTACAATTATTAGTATAATTATTACAATTATTAGTATAATTATTACAATTATTAGTATAATTATTACAATTATTAGTATAATTATTACAATTATTAGTATAATTATTACAATTATTAGTATAATTATAATTATAATTATTGTTACTATTAGTACTATTATTGTTGTTATTCTTGTTAGACTAATATATTTTTTAATTTACCAAGGTAAACAAGGAGTTAATGTAACAAGCGCATTGGCAAGCTGGGTCTCCGGAATAAACGTTGATGTTAGTTCACATGTGGTTCAGTTTATAAGTCTATAGCTAGATTTTGAGTGGCCATAACATTAATTTTGGAAACAGTGATTATTCCTCTACAAATGCAGAACAGTTCACCTTCGGGATGATATTTTTTTTTCGTCGACTTACCCTCCCCATATTTAGGACTTAGGACTCTAGGACTTAAAGCGGATTTCTAGGGGTCAGAAGCCTGTCGGGGAGCCAACAGCACGAAACCACAGCATGGAGAACCTGGAAGAAGTGGTCTGCCCGTAACCGAGCAAGAGCTTGAGAAAGTGGATAATATGAAATACAAGCGAAATGGATGCTAGGAAAAGTGATGATGGAGCAACTGATGGAATGAGTGGCGTGGGGAACCGAAGGACCCGGAGAAAACCCGCCCAGACGTCGCTTTGAGCGCCACAATTCCCATTTCCCGGTCCATCCGGTTGGGAGGCGAGCGTCTAACCACTCGGCCACGGTGCCGCCGGATGATTTTCTTGCGAAATGAAATTTAAACACATAGCGCGTCAAAATGCTTTGTTAGGTATAGACTGCCCTTAGCGGTTTACCTAGCTCTAACGTGTAGAGAAAGCTTTTATGCGCATGTGTTGTTACACTTTGATGACTATCTGTCGCGGCTTGTACCATCAAAGTAGTGCCTAGCGCTACATTAATGAACAGGAGTGTTTCCATTAAGCTAATTAGCAAGTACCATGTTTCATCTAATAACTGCAGAGTATCCATAATGATGGTTTACTGATGGATGCAAAACTAATGAAGTAACTGGAGCAGGGGCATTTGGCTACAACAGAAGACTTTCTTTTATTCTCTGACAAAGTGCTACTGTCTTTCAAACAGAAATGTATGTTAATTTGCCTTGCGCATGGGAAAGGTTAATTCAGAAGTATAAAAATATACACCTTATTATACTTTTGATAGTCAAGCAGCTTAAATGTGCTTTAGGATAAGATAATCACATCTTAACTGGTTCTAATGGCACTAATTCTGCACAATTCAGTGGAGTTGATGTGAGTGACAGAACACAGAGGAATCCATAGAAGAGCTGTCTTCGAACGAGTTTTGCTCATTAATTTGTACCACTCATGTCTTCGAACAAAAAGTACTTGTGAATAAAGGTGATTTGACTATGTAGTTTATGCAAAAAGCCTCATTAGTATCTGAGAACAAAGCCATGTTGACTCAGCCCCCTTTTCAGGAGTAGTTACTGTCCTGAGGGGAACAGGAGTTGGAATTACTGATCTCATTTAGTATTTGTCCAATGGCGATCCTTTTGTAACCAAAGGTAGCGTACCAGTTATGCAGACAAAACTGCACTTCAACTCTGCGCGGAATTGAACCCAGCTGTCATTCAGAAGTTGTTCAACGGTCTTTTGAGACAGTGAAAAGGACAAAGCTACAAATAGAGCTTACTCGTGCCTAGGTCGGTGACGTGTGTACTCCTTTCAACTGTCTCAAAAACTGAAAAAAAAAAAAAAAAAATAGTTGATTGAGATTGCATGTGTGCATTTGCAATAGCTGCTAATTCCGTACGCGATACAGTCATCAAATGCAACCACACGTAACCGCAGGTAATGCACCAATTATACCAGAACTCGAACGGTGCCTCGATCACAGTCCCTTCCGTTTGCTATACCGAACAATTGTCTCGTTTCCTGTTTGAACGTCCAGCGTGAACAGACTAATGGAGGAGGCTCAGTCTGTTTGTGCCATTGGCGTTGATACCTCAAGGTGCCTCCCTTATGCACAACCTGAATTTCGGATATTCCAGTTTGTCTGTTTGAACATAAAACTGAAAGGAGCGATGTATAGAAGCACTTCGAGAGTATTGTGGATAAAACGGTATAATAATAATAATAATAATAATAATAATAATAATAATAATAATAATACTTTTTATTATTATTGAAGCGTTCTTAAACATCTTAAGAAAGCTTATTGGTTTAATTTTTATACTATTTGAATTCCGCACTACGCATTTGTAACAGTAAGGTACTCTCAAGCATCCGTAAGCTTTCCGATAATTTTTTTTTAATTTGCATCTCGTTCAAACAAAATCCAATTTTAAATACCTACAGTCATTGTGTATAGCATTAAAATAGGTAAAGCAGCAACTTTTGAGGAAATTAACATTAGTTTAAGTTAAAGTTTGTTAGAACACAATTTAATTTAATGAACTTGCGCAATTTCTAGAGTTCAAGGAATAACTAGAATTTAATTTATTTTATATATTAGATACAAATTGTAATGTGTATTAAATGTCTATAACATAACATTTGATATTTTCCTTTGTTAATTTCACAGCTAGAATTTTTAAACGGGAGAGAATGATTGCTGCACTCGCTTTATACGCTCAGCGCTGTTTGTTAATATTGTGACCTCCTTCAGTTTTGACTGTCATCTTACAAAGATCTCGCTGTCACTTGGCCTTCTTCGCAACCTTACCGCGTGAAGAAAGCACGACGCAACCTCTTCTTCGGATGACTCACTCGCTGGGGAGTCTCCTAGAGTGGCAGTATTCACTGTAAGTCACAGTAGTCCCACTGTACCCACTCGGAGTACAGTTGAACAAGAAACGCATTCACTAATTCAGTTGCAGACAAACCCATGCCTTATATACTTGGAAATTTCCTGCTAGAATATTCTGGAAGTGGAGAAAAGGGAAAACTTCCCGAATGTTTTCTAGAATGCAATGTCTGTCCAATGAGTGATATGTGTTTATAACTTCGCTCCCATTTATTAATTTTTGGGGGTAGGGATATGAGTGTGAATTTCGCTACTTAAGCAATGAAGTGTCCGTGCGTTTACACTCATCTGCTACTTCTTTCATTTAAGCTGCCGATAAGACTGCTGCTTCTAGTGAGTCTAAAAATGGATTCTCTTAAGGGCATAAAAACCTTTGTTCAACCTTATATTTACAATTTAGTACTTTTTAGTGCCCGTATTTACTGCATAGGTACTGCAAGCAATGGTATTAATATGTAATTGTAAAAATAATTGAAAAAAATGGCAGAAAGTTCTAGGCGACCTCGATTACCCTGTCCGTGCGTTGGGTGAATGTATATATTCAGCTATACTAGTAGGCTTGTCGGCAAATGTGTGTTGGTTTCAAGTGGTGCGGAAATACAGAGCGAAGCCCCAGCATCACACGGTTGCTGGTTGCGAGAAGAATACTGCAGGAAATGGTTAAACATCGACGATGGCAGGGACATTAGCACCGGTCACTCCCAACACGTTTTCTACTTAAGAGTAGATCCCTCACCGAAAGCCAAAACGCTTCCTTTTTTCTCCCTTTTCCTCTTTTATATTCGCATATAAATAATTTATCCTAAAATTACGTATCCTCTGCCGTGAGCCTCTTATGATTGAGCATTTCTTCCACTGCATCTCTTTGCACACAGTTTTTTTCTTCTCATGCTATGCCCTCAGTCAACTTCTTTTGGTTTTCTTGGTCAATTCCAGGACTGGTTTTCCTTAATTGCTTTTTCTACAACGGTATCATCTCTCATCAAACATTTTCGCTGCCGAATTTTTCTTCGTCCATATTTCATTTAATTCCAATCATGTTCCTCATTTCGTTCAACTTGCCAAGGCTTCCACACTACACAACGATATCCGCCACACAAAACATCTCAGCAGTTCATGTAGAGGATTATTTTTCTACTAAATATCTCCTTGTTTAATCATCTTAATAGAGGAGAACGGACCTCTCCTTTGGTTACCTTATTAAATATTCGTACCAAAACAACTTAAACCATTGTAGGGGATTTATTTTTGAAATAAAGTTTTTTTGGGTTTATTTTAAAAATATGCATGACACAATTAGGTGGTAAAACCACCCCTCTCGTAAGTTGGCAGTTCATTGCTCTAGTTATGTTGCCCTCAATCTGGTTAGTGCCGTATAGAATCAATACAAGAGGACTGAGTTGTTTTAATGCTACCTAAAGTTGAGAGCCTATATTCTGCGTTTAACAGTTATATGTTTTTGTTCATGTGTATAGTTGTAACCGTAGTGATTTTGCAGTAGTAGTGAAATAAGGCGTTTTCCATTACAAATCACAAGACTTTTAGTATAAATTGTATAAAAATTAACTTCCCGAAATTCAGAATTTGAAGAAAAGTAACAAGTAGCATTACTTAATAACTAACAAATAAGTTTATTTAAAAATATTTTTCTCCGATTAATGTTTGGAGCGGAGCACACAAATGTATGAACTTCATTTACTGTCAAAACTTGGAATATTCTGAAATGTTCACAACAGAACATTGACAATGTTGCAAAAAACGCTTAATAAAATTCTACATAATTCCTTAACAGTCACAAAAAGTATACCAGAATTGCAAATTTTATAAAAAGACTGATTAGAATATTCTGTGCTCTGTATGGTACTGTTTTGAATATTACGTTAAGACATCTTAAAAGAACTCAATTACTTACTCAAGTATGAGTTTCAATTGAGAAAACGTTGTTGAATTTTGTTATTTTACGTGTATTCTTCTCCTAAATGCAAATATAACATTATCTTAAAACAAGATAACATTAACAATAATTCAGTAATATCTTGGGAAACATCAAAGAAAAATAAACTTAACTACTTGATTTGCATGTAGCTAGGAACAGTCGAAGGTACAGATTACGGAGAGACCCCCGAAACCGGGACCGAGCATCGCAAGTCGATCATATGACACGTGCTTCGAACGCGAACCTTGGTTTTGACTGGGTTGGAGGGATGACAGGAGAGAGGCCCGAAGGGTGACAAGATCCAGGAGTATAGGTGAGTAAACGTGGAAGGGGTTCCTAATGTCTGCAGATTAAACGCATCTGATTCTGCTGAACCCCCTGGAGTTCCTTAAAAGAGAGCCTCCTCCGAGAGCACCAGGAGACAGTGCCATAGGCACTGACAGTTCCATCGCCCAGCCGCAACATGCCGAACACCGTTGTCTGCTCCTTTAAACCTGAAGCAGATTATGATGGTAAAAAATATGTTTAAGAAAGACGTGTTAGAAGAGAAACCCCACCAACTTTCGCCTACCGATCCGAGGAAACCACGAGAAACCCATGGTCAGGATGCGCTATCACCCGAAATCGAACCCGGAACCTCCCAAATGCGATTTCACTGAATTCACACATTACTGAACATGGGATCTTCAAATCTCGTCTAGGGAATTTGTCTTTCCAACATGTTGCCACGGTAGCTCAGTTAAAAAAAAAAAAAAACGGAAAATACAGAGGTTCAAATTCCGACTATGGTATTGAATTTTTCAGATTGATTCTAGCCTTACAACCTTTCTCTACATACGGCTTATGTGAATTAATTACTATAGAAGTATTTATTTGCTATTCAGATTATCTCTAACGGACAAGAATGTGCAGCTATAGAACAGTTTAACATATGATCGAATTTAACATTTGTACCACCGCATGGCATATTCAAAAACAGTTCTTTTGAAAAGCTACAAATCTTTGCAATAAGCATTCTGACAAACCGACATTACAAACTCGCACTAAATGGTTTTAGTTTTGATGTACCTAACGCTTAACACCAGGAAGCATCTTTTCTTCTGTGTTTGTTTTAGATGGGCATTAACTTTATACATTTCGCATCTACACGGTATCTGCACCAAGTATCCAAATGTTACAAGTTTATAAATGTTTAATAACGGAGGATATCCAAATAAAGAATTAAACACATGACGGTTCCACTGATGTATCGTAACTTCCTATTTTTTCAAACGAACCTTTTAGCTTCTAGTTCGAGAAGATTAAAGAGGCGCACTGTCTGCAGGTTTTTCATTTTATGGCTCGCAAAACACGCTATCTATAACCTAATATTAGGTAACTGCAGCTCCCCGGCGATAGGCAGGTGATTGCCGTATTTCTGTTGAAGGATGTACATTTCCGTTCTATCTCGTTTCTATACACGTTTTCCACCCTTTGGGGCCAATTTCCCCGGAGTGTTTCTGGCGTGAAGAAATATTGAAATGTACTTGCTACACAGCATAAATGATGGAAAAACACGTTTGATCTCGGTAAATTCTGTTATAAGCCATAAGGCTGTTTCTACTCAACTACGCTTTGGTTCTTTATTTGTGTTATTTTTATCTACTGGTTAGTTCCTCATTTATGTAAAAACAACGCGTTTAGCAGAAAAAAATTAAAACACTTTTCAATAAAAGAGGGGAAATTCGTGGTATTTTTAAGTTACTGAGGCATTTATTAGATTTTACGCAAACAAACGACTTCAGTCAGCAATATTTTTATAAAACGATCTTTTGTTAGAATTGCATAGCATTAACCCATAGAATAAATGCAAAATATCCGGCTCCTATCGTCTTGCATCCTTCAGGCTATTGTAATTTATTTATTTCAAGGTATTTATTTTATTTTAACTACTTCAGGGAGTAATTTCAAAATTCATATTTTTTTGTTTTGTTGTGGAGTGGATCTTTTCAAATGCGAAAAATTGTAGATTTTAATTACAGTTTACGGTTATAAGAAGCTCTCTTTTTGGATTTATGAATCAATGAAAGAATTAGTGTTCTTAAATACAACGAAAGCGATCCTGGCACACATTTAGTCACTATATAGGTAACCTAATTTATACATGTAAAGATACAGGATCAGCTGGTGTGGTTAGACTGCTCGCCTCTCACCTAGGCGGACGGGTTCCATCCCAGGGGATCACATGTGGAATTTGTGGCGGATGAAGAGGCATCTGGGCGAGTTTTCTGGTGGTTCCAAAGTTTTCCCGGCCATTCATTCCATAAATTGATCCATAGTCATCTTTCCTATCATCAATTTCACCATCATTTCATGTCCTGGCTTCTCTCTGATATTGAGTCTCAAGAGGCGTCTGGCAACAGCCGCTGAGTTGTTAAGCCCTGTGGAGTTGAAGTGCTAGATGCGAGGAGGAAAAAAAGAAAGAAAAAAAAAAAAGGGAATCGATAGCTAATAAGGCCTATTTATGCAAGAAGTATGACTGAATGAACCTACTAAAGCTTTTTCATAGGTGATGAATACAATGATTTTGGTAAAATATTCCTGAATTAAAAGCAATACATGTAATTTATGTATATCTACTATGTAATCTTACAGTATCTGAATCCTACAGTGTGAAACATACCTATAGCTACTAGGAAACGTTGACTGGAATAATGAGTTGAGATTGTACGTGAAGGTGCTTATTTTGAGCTCTCGTTTCTAAACAACAAGCTTCTGATTGAAAATATGGGCGAAAGTTCAATCTGATCCACAAACATTGATCGAGGCTGCTACCAGAAAATCTGAGCAGCAGTATGAGAAGGAAATAGTACATAAAACTCTAAGTTTGCTGATCCTGGAATCTGAATTTTGTTTATTCCGCGACTAAACTCCTCTTTTTCGGTGTGTTAATACGCCAGCAAGCATTTTTTTATAGAATAAATGTATTTCTATTATTCAATGGACTCAATATTTTGTGTATAAAATCACAATCTGAAGAAAAATATGCATTACTATTAAAACAAATCCTGTGTGATAGTGCATAACACTTTTCTCTGCCCATGCCAAATTCTCTTACATCCGCCACTTAGGTAATAATCAGGCGAGCGTAGTCTTTGGTGGGAGTCTTTTGAGATAGTGGAATGGGCAAAGGTTGTAAACAGATTGTTCGTACACAGTCTGTTACAAAGTGCGGCGCTTTGTTATAGACCCGGTGCAGCCACGTGCCGTTCTCATCGCCCTCTTCCACTGTCTCAAAAGACTGACTAAAATATAAGTAGTTACACAGTGATTAAATATATACAAAATATGCTTTAATTTTATGATGAAACACTTAACACAGAAGACCACAATCACTATCTTAAATGTTAATATGTTTAACGTTCGGCATATACAGAACTTTGTAGTGTAAATATCAGACTCAAGAAGCACACAGTTTTTATGTTAATCGGTTTCTTGTCATGCTTATCTCATGTGCTGATTCATTTCGTCAACAGTACGATCCTCTTGTAAATACCTCAACTGTAACAACACACTAGATTTTTTGGTATTTAGTCAAATTCACAGAAACTGCCAACAGGAAACAAAAGAAAAAAATATGAGGTTTCCATTCACAACACTTTCTCTACATCTCTGTAACAAATTGTTTAATAAGCTTAATCTTCCATCTACTTCATGCAAATCGAGATAAACATAGCAGAAACAGACTTGGTACTTAGTTCCTTATAAGTAGAAGGGAAATAAGGAAATACACTAGACTAAACCGACAGTCAAATGTTTTAAAATGTGGTTGCTATGTGATTGAAATCCCTTTCTTTACGTGGCTAGGTGTTGACAAGTTCCCGTAAGACAAAAATTTAAGTATTTTAAGATTGAAAACAATAACAAGAAATATCTCGAAAACGGTTAACTCCATGAAAAAATGTGTATTACATAAAGTGTGTGTTTAACGAGATCTGCATATTTTGTGCAGTCATATTTTGTGTCTATCTCTTATGGTGCACCAGTTATGTAAAATTCAGCAAAATTCATCCAGGATGAAGAGTTCTTCATAAACTGTTCCTGGAAAATTCAAGATATACATTTTATTTTTCATGTAAATAGCTTTAGTATGCGGCATTTTAAGCAAAATCATTTTTGAAAAAATCAAAAATTTTGCAAAATGTTCCATGTAAGGGGTAGTTGGGGGTGGGGACATTTTCTTGAAAATCTTAGGTATGCATACGTGAAACACACTGAACATAAATACCAAGTTTGGTATTTAAACCACCTTGTGTTTTTGAGGTATGCTGTCCGCAGACACACACAGACAAACCTTTTTTTTTTTTTTTTTTCTAAAAATGCTCCTTTTGGATTCAGGGAACCTCAAAACACATATTTCCGGTGTAATCTCGGTATCGAATTTTTGGGTTGAATACCTTAGTTCCTCTATTCACTATGTACATAGTACGAGTAGAGGAAATAAATATGACCGCATTCAGCCCGTAGTACCTGCTTTGCAGCGGGTGTCCTGGGTTCGATCCCTGACTGCGGATTGAGATTTTTCTCTAGCTAGGATTATTCCCTATCCTTCCTCAAGTATATAATTATGAATGAGAAAATTCCAGAGAAAGACCAAATTCCAATGACAAAATACCAGTTAACAACATTCCAAAGTGCAACACGTTGCAGAGGCAAAAGACCGCCGACATTACCATTACAGTTAAAGGTGGGGTATAAATGAAAAAAGCCAAGACAAATTTCGCAATACTGTGAGGCGGTTCCCAAATGTGTGAGGGTCCCGGGTTAAAATCCCGAGTGAAGGGTTAGGATATTGTGGAATGGTGTGGAGATTTGGCTGCCCTAGCTCAGGATGTGTCGGCATGGAATCTCTCAGGTGTGGTGTGAGTTCAGGATTGTTATTGATCTCGTTTATTCATTTTCTTCAACATTTTCTGCGTCGAACACACACGCAATCCTCCTAAATGTTCCCCTTTCCAGCTGTGCTTTACGCGACCGCGCCTATCATCTCTTATTTCAGTTGTGTTCCCAGCTCGTGGACCCTGAAAGGAATGCGTATACAACACGCATGAATACAGATAAGGTGACACTAACAGATAGAAACGATATTGAAGAATAAGATGCAGTCTACTCTAAACTATTAGTGCCGTGTCCAATTCTGAACACGACGCTGTTCCATTTTCTGAAGAAGAAGAAGAAGAAGAAGAAGATTAGTTTGTGTGTATGTGTGTGACGTGTGTGTGTGTGTGTGTGCCTGTGGGCGGCATAGCACAAAAACGAAACGCTCGTTAAATACCAAACTTGGTATTTAAGCTCTAAATCTTCCAAGGATGCCCCACAAAGATTTTTAATTCTTCCCACCCCCATTACCGTTTTAATGTGACATATTTTTCAAAACTTTTGTTTTATCATAATTAGCTTTAACGATTTTTATTAAAATATCATATGTGTAAGATATTTTCTGGCAAACGTTATGTATTCCTTGAATTTTCTGTGAATAGCCTCTAAGACTTCTCACTTTTTGGAGACTTTTGTAAGTTAGAGAAAGTCGGAAACTCACTACACAATACACGTAGAATTCATTAAAACACACACTTTATGGCTTAGACCTTTTTTAAATAAATAAACGTAAAATAAGTTAACCGTATTATTCTTCGTATAACGGTAGCATTAAAGTCATTCATTTGCGCAACAGTATGTTCAGGTCTAACTTTTCTTCTTTTTCCAGAAGTGCTCAATACACTATTTTCTCCTCTTGACAGCAGCTCTTTCTTCTCCTTACGAATTTTCTTTGTCGTTGACGCGGAAACACCAGTATAATATGCAACTGGTTGTGAGCTTGTGGCACTGTTTATTCAGAGCTTCATCACATTTATCTATAATGCTATTTATAATTTCATGCCCTTCTGAATGCACTACCTTACATTTCTTAACTTTAGACATGGTGAAAATAATAGAAAATCGTACAACATTGGACTACTTCTGTCCCTTATTATGCTAAGTAGACTATGCTAACTAAATACACGTATCTGCAGGAATGATTACAGCATAACAGCTCACCGGGTAACTAGATATCGCTTTCCCCTCTCCCCACACCTCATCCACCCAGAACACAATTATACTCGGACCATATTCTGGTGTATTAAATAAACACTGTTTCTATCGCGGCCATATGTAGCCCGTTCGTTTCCACCGCGGACTCGAATATCACGTCCTAATCCTACGATTCTTCCATAGCAAGTAAATTCGCGTCGCTCGACCAACAAGAGAATCGTTTCAATTGGCCTTGTTATGTCCACCCCTTCGGTTCATTGTCCTGCCCTTAACGGTACTCTCCTACCTTTGTCGTTTACCAGCTCGTAAACTCTGTATTTGTACTCTTAGACCTGTTTTAAAAATTTCTTCCCTGGCCATTTCTTAATATCATTTATATATTATACTGGCTATTTTAAATACCTTTTAGTCCCGTAACACGACGTGCATTGTCTCAACTGGGACACTTAATAATGAGATAAGTAGTCATAAACATAAAAATTACTCATCTTGATCTACCAAATATTACGTTACAGTAACCTTACGTTATAACTATACATCTTTTATTATAAATAATTTTAAAATAGGTAATACGTGCTTAGTTACATACAATATTTAAATGTTCAATGTTGTAGCGAGCTTCTGCGATGGAAATAAGCATTCGTAAAGTGTAAACAAGCAATATGGAATATTTCGAAAACTCCTAACACTACAAAAAGGTATATAAATCGTATTTATATGGACTCTACTTTCTTCTGGAAATAAATATTTTCTAATTATTATATTATTTATCAGGTCTAAAAGCACTTCAATATTGTGTAGTAAGAAGAGAATAATTTTACAGGGATTTCAAAACTGTCTAACTGTGCATTTATTGTTTCACGTTTATACCTCAGATATATGTTTTAATCTAAATCATTATAAACTAACTTCGAGAAAATAAAAAAATAATGAAAATGTTTCAATCTTAAGTGTTGAGATTGGGGAATTTCCTTAAAAATCTTCCGCTTTCACGCTAGGCACTTTCTGTGAAATTTGGTGTTTACTAGACTTTCCGTTCTTGAATTATGCAGTTCGTAGAAAGACAGGCGCGCGCGCACACGCGTGCATCTCTGCCTATTTTTCAGTGGACCTAACGTAATCAACCTCACCTTTATATCAAACTTTTAGTTAGAGTGCAATGTTACAACTCCTAACTCAGCGTTAGAGACAGAAAAAGAAAATTAAACTTCAGATCACTTCATAGCCGATGTTCAAGTAAAAATAGCCTAGTTCTGTTCCATATAACTTACCATCTATCTCTTCTATCGCACATCTGTCGTGGAACAGATTAATGTGCGGTAGGAAATAGCTAACCATTTAACATGATCATTCATGTCAACATATCCACAAAGAACTGTAAAGTTCACATTTTCATAGCCTACGAATCAAATATATTATCTAGCAAGAATTAATATACTATAAATGTGTAAATTGTTATTAGCGAATACATAGGAAGGTTACTTTGGTTTAAGTTTGCCTCTCAGAATGACAAAACACATGCACCTATTACCACAAAGCAAGAAATATCTGGTTCGCAGGGTTTGTATTGCATTTGCCAATTAGGGGAAAGGAGAAGAAATTTACCGAGGAAGGATACATGTCAACGGGACAAGGTTATAAGAAAGAATGCTTAATAGCTTTGTCTTATCCATTCACAAACTGATTGTTTTTAAGATAAGGAACAGGACATTTCAAAAACAATAAAGGCTAATAAATATTGTTTATTGTTAACTAAGGCAATAGCTACTGCCGCGCTTAACCTCCTGATATGTCACAAGTATAGTGCCGTATTCCTAGGTGAACATTAATGTCAACTGATTTATATCAGCGAAAGACATTGAAATTGAGTTTTATTAATGGACAGCTTTTAACTGCTATGGTTCTTAGCATTCCAATCCATATTGAGCTTAAATTTCCTTAAGAAGCCTCTTTATCAGGCTTGAGATTCATTTATGTGCCTAAATGTACTATGATACTGGAGCAGCAGCTTTACTTTCCTTCCGAAGGAAGCCATATTAAGGATTTTTACCCTAGAAATCCATCGTCTTCCGCCGGGTTTGAACCCACGGCTTTGGGAACCATATACGTCAGTGGCTCACAGGGTCTCAATTTGCACTATGATCTTGAGCAAACGAACCGCATAAGAAGAAAGTTCATAGAAAATGTATTTAAATGCGCCAGACTAATGTGCTGAATAGTATTGTACTTTATAAGTCGTTATTGCCTGTTTTATTTGAAATTATCGTAATGGCAGCACTTATACACGATGCACCACATCACAAAAATTAATTAATCTAAAGGTACATTACCAGTTAGTAACTTCCGTTGTCCTTTATTCTATTATTGCTATTTCCATAAGGTTAACAAACGTTTGGATTTTGGTGTCGACTATTTCGGAACTCTGGTAGCTGCAGACATGTTGCTCATTTAAAATCCTGTATTAAGATGCTTGGGCGTATCGTGGCCGACTGGTTAGATAGCTCGCCTCTCACTTAGGCCGGGTACGATCCCAGGGAATCGCATGTGGGATTTGTGGTGGACAAAGCGCGTCTCTCTGAGTTTTCCAGTTTCCCCGCTATTCATTCTGCCAATTGGTTCATAATTATCTTACTTGTCATCATTTCGCCGTCATTTCATATCATCTAATTCCTCGTTTTCAGACTAGACATAGGGCTGGTCACCCATCCTGGCTTCTCTCTGATCCAGATCCTCTGTTCATCAACAGGTGTCTGATCGCAGGCGCTGGCTTATAAGTCCTGGGGGTGTAAGTCCTACACATGGGGAGGGTAAGTAGCGAAGGAAAGAGAGAGATAGAGCGAGAGAAAGAAATAGAGGAAGGGTGGAAGGAAGGCAGGATGGAAGGAGGGTGGAAGGCAGGCAGGAGGGAAGGTAGTGAAAAGGCAGGGAGAGGCTGGAGGAAGGAAGGGGCTGCAATACGCCGTTGTAAAATATATTCTCGTTTTTCATAAAATAAAAAAAAACAAAAAAAAAAAAAAAAAAAACCCGATCTGCTTCGTTACCTAAGCGCAGAACGAAAAGGGCATCAGTAAGACGATAGGTATATTTAAGCTGTAAAAGAAAAACAGCTAGCGAGGTTAACTTAATGTATGCGGCGATAACTCCATTGTTTGGAGCTGAAAGGTTCACTCCAGCTGTAATTAAAATACATCCAGATGTTTAAACACATCAAAACAGAGAGAGGGAGAGAAAGTGGTAAAGGCTATTTGAGTAATTATCTCACCTTAGTGAGGTGACCAACCACCTACTATGCGCGCACGTTTTCTTGTCCGTTAGATTTACGGGGCAGCGAGAGCCGTGGGGAAGAAGACAAGAAGTCGTCCGCTTGTCTTTCCTCAGTGTTTTCAACCAAAAAAAGTTTCGTTCTTTGAGATCTTCAACCATTATCCAGTTTACCGCTAAGTAACTGAATTATTAAACGAAACACGGCGGACGTGCACGTGTGTAAATTCTGGGATCTACAGACAGAATAAAACCTTAGCATTGACGACATTAGATGTCAAGGGGAATAACGCAGATGTCTCAAAGTTATTGCTCTGCTCTGTTTCCAAAATTGCGCGAAACCTACCGAATGAAGACGGAAGTACTGAAACACTTTCTAAGACAGAGCCTTGAAGATGATTGTCAATCTTCCGTGAAATTGACATTAGACCAGGCATTTGAAAGAGCCTCTCTGGGAGTGATGAGCTTCCTATGTGAGGCAGTGGCATTGTCACGGGAGTATACGAGAACAGTTCTGTAAGCACCCTGATAGAAATGACGACGCCAATTTTCAAACACAAATAATAATAATAATAATAATTGTTCCTGTTGTTCTTGTTATTATTTTTATTTATTTTTTGTTTGTTTATTTTTTGCATTTGTAAAGCCCTTTTTAACTGCTATTGTCATATCGGGGGCTTACTAACTTGTGAGACAACTCTATATTTGCGATAGGTTGTCATTAGGTTAATCGTTTTTATATCATTAAACACACACATTCATACGTTGACACTATGGGGGATAAGGAATAATTTCGGTCAAAGAAAACTTCCCCGCCCCAGCCGGGAATCCCAAATTACTTATTTCACAACATAGTCCTCTTTTAGGGATATTCCTACACTTCTCCCAACGTCCCTGACGTTATTTTTAATCCCTCTCAAAAATGGAAATTCTTAAGCTCTTCAAAATGCGTCTTTCTCTCGACGTTGACCTCATTTGATCTAATTTTTGTTCCTGCGAGCCATTTCATGTTTGGCAACAAGTTGAAATCGTAGGGAGCTAGGTCGGGCGGAAAAAGAGGGGTGCGATAGCAATTTTTAACATAATTAATATCGCTTGACGGTGACAACTCTTGATGAACGATCTAATGTTCTGTCGTGTGAAACAGCACTTTCTTCTTCACCAAATGTGGCCCTGTGTTGAACTTTTTGTGGAATAACCCACTTTAGTATTTTTCAGTAATCATTTTTCCTTTTTCTACGAAGTCAATGTGCTTGACACCCTACGCCTTTGGAGAGGAGATTCACCGAAAGCAACCCATGTTTTTAGTCTTACTTGGTTTCAGGAGCATAATGAAACCAAGTCTTTTCGACAGTCACAATTCGACTCAAAAAGACCTTAGGATTTCTCTTAAATTTTTCCAAACACAGCTTCGAAGTTGTAAGTCGCTGGTTGTTCACTTTGAGCAATCGTGGCACCCATCGGGGCGACGACATTTTCATCTCCAATTTATCATGCAAAATATGAATAGCCGATATGTCGACACATCAGTAGTCCCTGTCAGTTAGCTAACTTTCGTTCGACGTCAGCAAGAATCAATATCGTGGATTTTTCAATGATTTCCTCGGTAACTACATCTCCCGGCGCCCTTCATCGAAAACGCACGTTTAAAGTGTAAAAGTTTAGTCATTGAACTAAATCCTAACTGTTGTCACAGATGGTGAAAGGTCTCCATATGCAGTGCTAAGTTTCGATTTTATCTCCTCGCAAGTTTTCCCGTCTAAAATTAAAAAGCGAATTACTCAACGGTACTTCGCTTTTTCGGTTTTAGTGAAAACTCTTTGAACGTCTAACTGCCAACTCCAAATTAATGTGCCAGTATGTTGAGTGTAAAAATCTGTAAAAAGTTAAAGCTAATATAATGTAAATATATTATCAGATATATGTTAAGCTTAGTTTATAAGAGAGTTTGAAACAAGAAAGCAGCCGAAACTGGCAATGGGGGAAGAGAAGTGGTTCGCAAGGTTTTTTGGACAGTAGTCAGTAAAGGGGGGTGGGTGAAATATACAATAGAGCGCCCTTGAGCTAAAAAGAACGAATTTTAGCATTGGGGGATGAGAACCTCATAAAAATTTGAGTTACTTTGGAACTGGCAGCCCAAGAGAGATAGTAGAATAGTTTTTATTGGCTCATGAGAAAAGTCACTGCTAAGCACGCCGAGATAAGTCAGTCAGTATTTTTAATGCTTAAGCAGAATACACACATATTCTACGTAGACGCGAGATAAGCATGTTCTCATCCACTTCTTATTAAGTTCTTATTCAACTTAACCCTCGTGTTCTCCAGTTGTTCTCCACATTACTCCGTCACGACACACTATTTATGGATATATACAAAATCTTAAGCTTCCTTGTAGCTAGTGTGTAAATAGCACACTTTCAGCTAGGATCTCCGTATAAATATAAAATGTATACTCTTTTTGAATATGTCTTTGGTAATGAATTGAATAAATGCTCAAATTAAAATGTACTAATGTGTTGTCTCCACGTCCTGCCTAAGGGATACTTGCTCAGCCTAAGAACCCAGACAGTCGAGTAAACATAAATAGTGCCGTTAGACTGATGACGATAACAATTGAGATAACAAGGCGCTGCAGCACCTGCTGCACTAACATATAAATCAGTACCACATTTAGGAGGGGAAAATATCTTTATTTCTTTACATAGCCTCCATTCAGCTCGATACACTTCCCAGCGATATGCAATAGCTTCGATACCCCGTTTATAGTGAGAACTATCGAGGTCTGCAAATTAACCATCAACTGCAGACTCCACCTCTTCATTGCTGACAAATCTTCTACCACCAAGCCCTTCTTCAAGTTTGGAAACAGAAAATAATCAGACGGCAGTAAATCTGGCGAATAGGATACATGAGGAAGCAATTCGAATTTATTGATTTTGACCATAGCGATAATGGAAGTATGAACTGGTATATTTTCTTGATGAAACAAAACTTTCTTTTTCGCTAAATGCGGCCGTGTTTGCTCGACAACTTTTCCTTTTTTGAGATAATTAATGAAAATTGTCCCGCGTGCGTTCCAGAAAAATGACGCCATGCACTTGCCTGCAGATGGAACTTTCTTCGCCTTCTTTGGAGTTGATTCTCCCCTTCCAATCCCCTGTTTTGATTGTTCATTCATCTCAGGTGTGAAGTGATGGACCCATTGTTATGAATCGACCCAAAACTCTGCTTTATTGCAGCGAAACATTGCCAAACACTCATTGAAACATCTTCATGGCGCTGTTTTTGATCTATTGTGAGTGCATCCACCTTGTACACAACTTTCTCATATCCAAATTTTCAGTCAGTATGCGATGTACAGAAATTTTTGAAATGCCTGCAATGTCTGAGGCTTGCGCACCTTCTATCGACCGCCATCCAACACCATTTTGTGGATTTTCTTTACAATTCCTGGACTGGTAACCTCATTTGTTCGACCACTCCGATGTTTGTCTTGCAGCTCGCACGGTCGCGTTTAAACTCTGCCACCCAATATTTCACTGTTGTAAACGTAGAAGACTCCCCCAAAGTAGAATCTAACACATCTTTAATGTTAGTTGGAATAAGACCTTTCAAATGAAAGTATTGTATCACATAACGATGCTCAGTTTTATCCATGTTTACAAATTCGCTGAGAGCATTCATTAATAATGGCTGCCAAACAAATGCTAAACAAAGTAAAATTGTCAAACTTCAAACTTTCGCTTTCTAAGGTTGGTACTTTTACCATTGTTGTTGTTGTTTGAAACAACTGTTATCTATATGTCAGGTCGGGTACTTTTGGGACAACCACTGTAATAAATATATATATATATATATATATATATATATATATAATGACAGCATATCATGGTAACAACAACTTTCCTTAGCAACATCATTTATTTTGAAACTTGGGTACCTATTGAACTGCCCTCGTAAAAGCAAGCTGTCCTCGTTTACAGTCAACGTCGATGCTCTAAATTTAGCATGCATGCATTAGGACAAGAGTCCAGCACCTGAGGTTTTAAAACAAATAAAAGAGTTCATTGTTAAGAGCCACATATTCCAAATGTCACGAGTCTTGGGTTCCTTAACCTCAGCTTCACAATTGCTTTTTTTGTACCAAACATTTTTATGAACTACAAATTTCTCTGCAAACTGGGAGAATGCAGGTATTTTAAATTGTATGCAGGAATGAATGCATACATTTCCCCAAAAAGTTCACCAAAATGAAAATTTTACGATATAATTGTTATTCTTTTATTATATTTATTTCGATATGGAAAAATAAATCTGGTGTCAGCCGTCCTTAGCCTTTTCTTTCTGAATTTTAATAATCCATAAATTGCAGTTCTGCCTGCATACTGACTTCATTGTTCACTTTAGAGATTATGAACTCTGTCAATAGAAGAAGGTTCTATATTCGATGAAAATGTGTTGTGATTGATACAAATTAACTTTGGCTCAAGTTCATTACGAAAGCCCTAAACACTTCTACTAGATTTGCACAATTTTATTCAGCCATTACATTTACTGTTTCATATTCCGAAACCTCTTAACGAACGAAACGATTATAGCGGGCCGCCTCAAGCCTAGTTAAGATCGCTTGAGGATGTGCGGGGCTGTTTATAGCCTTCACTACTGGCAGCAAAGTCACACACTTCACGCTATCAGTGGTGCAACACAGCATATTGTTTCATAGTTGTGATGGCTGCCTTATCATAACTGCGAAGTCAATCGTCTATGCCAAAGCCTACAAGGGCTGAAAATTTTAACAAAAATATCTTTATGTATATGGATTACTTATTTTTTAGGTCTAAAAAATCCTCATTTTTCAATAAAAGTTTAAGGGGTTTATTAAAAAAATTATACAGATGTATTCTATTTGTCATCAAACAACATTCAAGGTATTGCTGAATATAGCTTGAAAACTTTAGCTCATTATATTAAATAGTTATATGTATTTATTTATTTCTCTGCAAGTGGGTATCACCCGGTGGCAGAGCTATATATGTATACAAGATATATAAACAATAAATCACAGCTGCCAGTTTATGGCTTTGTAAGCTAGATATAATAGTTATTTACACAAATATGAAAACATTAATTTTTCTCTCAATTCATATTAATTAATTTCATAATTAGAATCACCAACCAATTTAACATTTGTATTTACAACAATATGAAATCACAAGTATTTCATTTAAGGAATATTTACAAAAATTATCCAACATTAAAATCAAGATTTTTCCTAAATTTCTTCAGAGACAGGGGACAACCCCGAAAGGCTGCTCCAGGCAATTCATTCCAGTCTTTTATGGTTCTATTTACAAAGGAGAACTTTCCCACGTCAGTTCTGTATCTTCTACCCTTAATTTTGAACGGATGATCGTTTCGTGCATAGTAAGTTGGGTTTTCCAGTTTTTCAGTAACGTCCTCCCATGCGTTTAAGCCAGCGTAAGCTTTAAATAAAGCGCACAACCTCTGTTTCTCACGCCTCACTTTCAACGGCTCCCATTTTATCTCCTCAGCCTTTGGAGGCCCAAAATATTTACCCCTTTTTATGAATTCTATAGCCCTTTTCTGAATCTTTTCTAACGAATCAATTTGATTTACTCCAAATTCCATGACCGGCCGCACTAAGGACTTGTACGCGATTTCCCTGGACTTTGCACTCCCCCTTTTTAAAATCCTCATTAAGAAGTGCAGTGTTTTCCACGCTTAGATACCGAATTTACCTGCTCGTCCCATCCAGCGTTACTCGCCAAGTAAACTCCCAAGTATTTGCAGCTGTCCACCTGTGGAATTTTTTCCCCACCCATGTGATAGTTTTGCAGAATTTATTCCCTAGATCTATTAAATGCAATTGACTTACTTTTGCCAGCGTTAATTTTCATTTTATTTGCAGCAGCCCAATCACTAATTTCATTTAAATCACCCTGAAGAGCAGTCTCATCTTTAATATTTCAAATTTTATTGTAAATAATACAATCGTCTGCAAACAACCTTATCTGGCATTTTATATTAACAGTTATGTCATTTACAAAAATAAGAAAAAGTAACGGCCCCAGTACTGTGATAATGGGTCAAACGTCAAGATAGGGCATTTCGACTCCCCTTAAATAAAGCTTGAGTTAATAAATGAAAACAAGAGACGTTTCGCGAGAGGTGTTTCCTAACTCCACAATCCCGCTGCAAGAATTGTGTGATATTTGAGACAACCTATGTATGTGTGACAGACAGTTCTGCTTAATGAAGCTTACAATAGCACATCATAGAAATCAATTAAGAAATGAACATAGAAAGCAATTAAGAGACGAACATAGAAATCAATTAAGAGATGAACACATGCAAGCTGGTTTGTGATTGGGTGCTACACAAATCATAGTCACATATATTGAAAAAACTGACTGAATACACAAACCACAAAAATCGCGGCGAGTTACTGATGTGTGAGAAACTACTTTCATTAGCAAGTTGATTTAAATAACACGTATACTGTGTTTTATACTCAGTTAAATTCATTTTCTAGCAATAACAAGATAACAAGATAACAAGATAACAAGAAGAAAGTTTTATTTCATATTATGTTAGGTATTTGTATAGCCTGTACATTATTGTGTAAGTAACAGTGAAGGTTTCAATTTGGTTATAACCATATCAAAAATGCATGTTTATTCGTGGTTTCGCCACTGCAGCAGTTGCATCCCTTGCCCGCAACGGAACATCAAGAGCATTTACTTGCGCACGAGAGGGTAGTCATTTGAAGGTACGTAGATTATAGTATGGACACAGAATGAATATCAGTGAAAGATAGTAAGAAATATATAACAAAAGAAGAGAACTACAGGCGGTGGACAATAGCAGACGCATGTTTATCGTAAATAGCCGTTGTACAATCACGTCACACAGAAAATGTTACATTTTTATTTCATTGGCGCCGTGGGTGAGTGGTTAGACCGCTCGCCTCCCATCTCAGCGGCCCGGGTTCGACCCCAAGCGCCCGCATGTGGGATTCGTGGTGGACAAAGTGGCGTCTGGGCGGGTTTTCTCCGGGTTTTCCCCGCTACTCATTCCACCAATTGCTCCATCATCACCTTTCCAATCGTCAATTTCGCTTCATTTCATATCATCCACTTCCTCATGTTCATGCCTGGCTAAGGGTCGACCACTCGTAATAGGTTCGGCATTTTGTGGTTTCGTAGGCTCCCCGACAGGCTTCTGACCCCTAGGCATTGGCTTGTAAGTCCCAGGGGGGTGTCAGTCCTACAAAGATGGTGAGGGTAAGCCGATTACGAAACGAATTAAAGCAGTTCTGGTCAGCTTTTATAGTTTTCACTTCTTATACATTGATAAATCTGAAATAGGCTACAGAGAAGTTTAAGAGATGTGTGAAAATGCTTCTAGACAGCACTTCCGCATAGTACAGAGTTTAACAGCTTGTGAACCAAAAGGTTCAAAGCAGTTGACTGATAATATGGTCATTTACTCAGCATTAGAAAGTGATGATATGGGCTTGAAACAGCATTGTAGTATTACTTCCCCCCTCTACATTTTCTCCATGATCTTGTGACAGGATAAACCCCGTAGGTTTTTCAGTTGCTTTACAGCAAACATTCTGAATACGTCGTTACACGTGCATTGTATATCGCCACTGACTTGCATTATTTCAACATCCCCTATTACTCTCTAGTGCTTCTGTTAGCTTCGTGACTGAAATGTAAGTAGCCTTTTGGTAAGGTTGAATCAAACTACAGTTCATTACACAGGCAGCTGATATCCCTCATGTAGGCGGTGAAGCTGAGGAATTCTATCTGGGAGTTTGGTTATTCATGGATACTGTCAACAAACATTACCAAATTCTGCTGTAACTATTGTTCGAAAAATAACATTGCACCATTTGTTACACAGAGGCACTAAACCATGCAAGCTTGTTTTACTGATGAGGCACAACAAAAACATATACCTGCCGTATTTGAACTAAATGTAACTTCTACAGAAATCTGAGTTATTTAAAACAATAATCTAAACGTCTTTGGCAATACAGATCAATGTACAATTAAATAGAAACCAATCAGAGGAAAGGTTATGAGAACGCGACTCTATGTGCAGAGATGAATGATAAAACTATAACAATAATTTGTGCACTTATTTCACCACAATAATTTTTTTTTCGTGGAAGCCTAATTCTAATATGGAACGATTAAAGCAATAATAGTGCGTTCACCATATTGCCGCGAAACGGATCGCACGGATGCGTGCTCCGCTCACACTCTATTACTCTGGGACGTCTTACTTACTCATGAGTGATAGACACGTGCAGGGTGAGGACTACTAACCTTTTCGTAGGTATCTGTAAAAAGTGGTGTCCATCTGCATTGATATTTGTGGTGGACAGAGCGGCGCAGGGGCGGGTTTTCTCCAGGTTCTCCGGTTTCATTGCCTGCGGTACCACAAGTAGTAAAAGCGGGCGTTAAACACCACCAAAGAAATCTGCATTGAGACATTCCTGGCATTCCTCGTCTTCACGTGTTTGTAATTAAGAAACAACTGCCATTCTGTTAAGTTTCTTTTTGGCTTCTTAGGTTTAGCGTTGAGCGATCCCGTTATCCTAAACTTATTGATCAAATTTCTAACAGTTACTCTAACTGAAACTGGAATACAAAGAAATGTGTCCTAAAATTGTCCAAAACATATGCCTATTTGAATAAGTCTTTACGTAAGTAACGTACATAATATACTTTACCCAAGCGCGAATTTGGTTAAAGATTTCAGTAGATTAGTAATCTAGTGTAATTCCAAGACAACACGAATGCCTTCAATAAAATTTCACTTATGATATGAAAATTAACAAACTCTAGTGTATATAGTTCGAATTGAAGGGAGCAATTGACATAGTATAACATAGCTTCTGTGAGTGGGTCATTCGCCGCAATTTCGCTGCGGAAAATTCCGAGGTCACTGTAGCAAAACCGGACCTACGCACTTAGCAATCTATAGCCCGGCTGAAAATGGAAAGCTTATTATCAAAGAATATGACTGAGCAGTAATCTATTTGCCCTTTGTGTTAATTTCTCTTTCTTCCTTAATACTTTGGGCAGAATTGATCATTTTCTTCCCTTTAATAAGCAGTGATTTTCACGAGAATTAATAGGTTGTAGCTTAATGTCGACCGTATGATCTAGAACATGATCCTCACTCTTGGTATTACACAAAGTACTGAAGGTCGCGTCGTTTTCTTTTATTGCAGGTTTAAATAAAATAGACCACTTAGTTTGTTTTTTCTTCCATTAAATGTATAAAAAATAATTCTTGTGTTTATGTATGCCTATAAAGTTTCCATAAAATACCAGCTTTACTTATTATGTCTTAATTCAATGTTTTCTGAACGTTCAAATTTATCTCAACATTGAAAACCATTCTTCCTATTTTTTCTACTTAAAGTGCACATTCAATAAAACCAACAAACCAATGACCAATGTTTTATTTATTTATATATTTACGTCTGTGTTCTTTCACTCAAACAGGAAGTTTTCCGTTTTTGATAATTTCATTAACTCGCTTTAAATCCACTAACGGGTTTTATTTAACAACTATTAATATCCTTTCCAAAATAAAGATACCTGAAAATGTTTAGGCATTACAATTCATAAAGATGGTGGAGGTGAAAAATACATTCAGAATAGAAACACTCAGCATAGTAAAGTGATATGGCTACTCAGCGGGACAAAATGGGACAGTCATATCACGAAAAGAAACTAGTACCAACCTTATGATTCAGTAGCAAACGAAATCACACAACATTGTTCAGAAATTTGACCTATAAGAGGAAAAAAGCAAAGGAAATTATTAGCAATAGCAATGGATTTCGGGAAAAGAGAAAATATAAATTGTTGGATGGAAAGAATTAGACATTGGAAGTAATTCGGGAACAAATGGAAGCGCAACACACTATACGATGGACGAAATTAAAGAAAAACAACTTATTTGAGAAGGATGGGTGAGCTGAGAAGAATATAAAAGATGTCTTCATTCGAAGTCCTCGGGGCAGAAAGAGAAGAGGCAGATACAGGAAGTGTTTTATGGAGTACAAAAACACATGAATAAGAAAAATATTTCTGAGAAGCTATGCGAGAAGAGAGGAGCTTGGTGTTGAGAATACGAAAGATATAGACATACATAAAAACCCCTGATGTAAGCGATGGTTATGATAATGGTGAGATATTGATGATATCCTTTTCGTGATGAATTCCCAGTCTCCCTGGAAAACTCACCACGCTCTTTCCATTACGTTTTTATAAAAAATGAGAGTACTTGCAAATGTCTCCATTATACTGACACACGTCTCTGGTGTAAAATATATAACATCTAAACACTTTTCAGCCGATATAGTTCATATCTGCAATTACTAGAAAGCGAAAGAATGTTTTAAACTGCATTCCAGTAGTAATAACATAGCTATTCAAACCTTGGGGAAAAGATTTGAGAGGTTGTATTAATACAGAAATGCACACTCTGTTAAAATTTACTAAATAAGTAAAAATCTATGGAATAAGTTCAGGGAAATTCACAGTGAAAACATTACCTTATAGAGAATAAATACAGTAAAATTACTGAATATGCGTTGCAATATTTGCTTATTTTGCGGTAGTACTTCTCTTTCTCCGATTGTATCTAAGACGAAACATCAATAAAAAATTAGAATTCCAAGGCAACCTCGAAGGTTTGTAAAATATTGAACCAACAATAGAAGTAATCATTTCCAAAATTCAATCTCAAATGTTGCGTTAGAAATTTTAATTTTGGTTTAGTTGTCTTCTAAAATGAATAAATCAATAACATGTGTTTTATTTGTTATTTCGAAGCGTGTATTACCTTAGATATTTATATTTAAACCCATTAATTTTTAGGTTTAAACTCATTAGTGTATGTCCTAAAGGCTGCAATTTGAACCCAAACACAATTAGATTTGATTGCATTACAAAGAAACGCAAGTGAAATTTGATAACTAAGTTTTACTGCAAAAATAATTCTTTTATTAAATTAATAGAGAGAAATTCTTAATTTTATCGCAATGCACCTTTGGTGAACCATGAGGTATTTCTGACAAACTATACTTTTAGTATTTTAAAGAACCATATCATAAACCTTCTTAAATGCCCAATAATTTCCCATTGGAAAGTATGAAATATCAGTTTAACCTTTTCATTGTCATTTAAAGTAAGTAGCAGGAGAATTAATTTCTCGGATTTTTTTTTTATTTATACTAAAATTTTGTTTGTTCAGGTTACCACCAACATTATAGTAGTGAAGGTTTCAGGGGGAAAATGCATGAAAGTTGCATTGCTAGGAAAACTGTTAATACCACAACGCTTACCACAGGAAAACGTTTGTTTATAACATTACTTTCAACCAAAATTGACCGAGGTGTTTCAAAAGTATTACTACTTTAGGGACATTAAAGAATTATTTTAGAACGGTTTACGTATCATAACAATTTTATACAATACATTATGCATGGTGTCAGGGGTATTGTTGCAGCTACTTTGATAACTGTACCTTAATGTATATCCACTTCGGTATGCTAGTTGTTGGTTTTTTTTTTTCCTTCGTCTAACGATTTTCCCACTAACCAATTATATATTCTCTACCAGATGCTTTTTGCGTCACGAAATGAACAACGACTGTCAGTATAGACTGTCCGTTTTGCTTCCTCGTGTTTACAACTCAATACGTGATCTGCTGGCCTTGGTAATGTGGGATTTTGGCTTTGCAGAAAACATCCAAACTCTGTTCCGATAAAACATTCGTTATAACGAGGCCTGCCCACTCAGTGTTACGTCTTCCTACCCGTGGTCTTAAGGAAAATAAACACTACGTTATATTTGTGCCACGCCTATTTGCGGGCACTAACGAAGCATAAAACATGTTTCATAAGTAAAATTATAATTCCACAAATGAAGCAAAAATTGAAGTAATGTTCTTTACAATTTTCTCAATTACCTCGAGTATCTGTACACATACCCCTAACAGCATGTATATACATGGGTCATTCAATAATTATTGGCAACAAGGTATATGGCGCTACCAGCGGTAACTGATGCAAACGGACAACAATTAAAAATTGGTGTACCTGATGTGTTTTATCTGAGTTTGAAGAGAGTAGTCTTATTTATGAAACATTTGTAGCCCTCTAAAATGTTTAATAGATAAGAAAAAAAATGATTCATTAAAATTCAGATTGCAAGAAGTAACAACGCCTTGCAGTATTACTGAAAACTTGTGGTAGAGAGACTTATCGTACCATGACTAAATGGGCGCGTGAGCTGTTGCCTCTTGCAATCGAAAGTTTAATTAACCATCTTTTACGGATAACAATCGATAAATTAAACTCACTATAATAATCTTATAAATAATATTACTGTCTTCAAAGTCACAGCACACATCAGATGCTCTTCTTTCTCATTGTTACCAGCTTGCATTATTTACTGCTTATTAGCAGTAGCAAACATGTAGCCACGAATTATTGAATGTCCCATGTATTAAGCATTATTTTATAAAGAGATGTAGTTCTGATGGCGTTATCTTTTAATGATTGCACTTGATATTACTAAATCCTAATCCTTTATTATGGTTCCTACTTTATAAAAATACGTATTTGTTGGATCATTTTATGCCATTTTCCAGTTTTAGGCAGTTTTTACGTCATTGTTTCCCATTTTCTTGTTCTTCACTTCTTTAGTCGGTGTTTTTCTTCAATTTATATTGAGTGTGTACATATTCTTGTACTATTCTCAAATGGTTTCAGAAGTCCCTATTTAACAGAAAAATAACAGTAACCTTGCATTCTTAAGAACAAAAAATGAAATTCCTATTTAATGATTATACTGGAAAGAATGTCTTGTGAGTGCTATGCTCAGGAGAGCAGCTATAATTAATCCAGTTATTAATTAATGATATCTTGGAATGGAGCAGGTCAATTTTCCTTTTTTCGCCTTAATAAGTGTTTAGTCAAGTTGTTATTGTGATTCTACTTTGTTCTGCCATCGAGCAAGGTGCCGTTGCGGTAACGTGTACGCGTACGCCTCGCATTTGGGAGATCCCAGGTGTGCGTTCACATGACGTTTTCGGAGTTTTTTCCAGGGCACAAGGCGAATGTTAGGTTAATTTCTTTCTTTCCCGAATTTTCTGCTCGCCGGCGGTCTGTTTCAGAGTTGCAAGTATCGGCTATGGTACTTCAATGCGGCACGGCAAAGAAAAATGATAATCTCTGGAATATCCTTCGGCGTTCGGGCTGGTCTCCGGGGTACAAGAATCGTACCTCGGGGCTTTGAACCCTAAGTGAGTGGGGTAATTGGTAAGCCTGTCTGGGATGTTTCAATCTGATAACTGAAGGCACCTTGCATTGCTGTGCCGTTGCCCCTGGTTCCAGCCGCCCAGTGTTTCCACTCGCCTCACCGATCCCTACCGGAGGCATATATAAAAAAAACGCACTGGTTCGTTGCCGAGTCCCCTCGGTACTTATCTTATCCTATCCTGTATCGTGGTATTTTGTGTAATCTGAGAGAACTCAAAAAGAGGTACTGCTACAGTTTTGTAAGACCTGCTTCAGAGAGAATTTCCTTGATCTTTTCAAAAATTCCAAACAATAATACGGAACGGCTATATTTTAAATTAGTTTTCTAATTCATCTCATTATTCTTATACTTACTGTTTTACTTTTATAGTAGAATACCGATTTACAATGTAATTTAAAGCCTACTGTAGAATAAGGGAGAGCCTTCCAATATCTCATTAAGAACATTATTCATATTATAATAATTAATAGGAGCTATTAAAGTACTACATAATCACTTCTATGAGATCTAGTCCTGCAGTTGGTTGGTTTGTTGATCGATCGGTGGCTTGTTACATTCCAGGGAGTGTTCCACACTGCAGCCACCATTGTAAGACGCCAGGAGAACAGGCTAATATGAGAGTATTCGACGGGCGGCCGAAAACGATCGCAGGGAAACAGCCACTGTGGTGGGTCCCTAACATAGTCCTCCAAGCAGCTCATCCAACTCGGGGAGCGCTAGGAGTCTGTATCAGGCACCTGACTAAACTTCCGAAGTCCTCAGACGACTCCAACGTCACCCTGCCGCGAAGGTTCATTTCCAAAGCGTATTTAACATCACCGATACTTACAATGCTGAAAGAGACCGGTTGGAATCAAATGTAGTTGAAATGAAGAGACAGGAAGTTTTGGGGCATAAAGAAACCTCCCCAGCATTCGGAGAAAAGAAACCATGATCAGAGAGGTCGGCCGCGGGATTCGAACTCATGACCTCCCAAATGCCAGTCCCAAACGAAATCCTGGGCCACCTAATTCGGTCTGCAGATAGAAAAACTAACAATGGATGGTTTTCTAAAAAAACATAATTTACAGAGGAAATTTTTTAGAAAATTCGTTATATATATATATATTTATTTGATATCAAATATAAATATATTACAATTGAAAAATCTTTTCCATTTATAAAATGGCAAAACATATTCACAGGAGTTTATTCGGACAACATATGCTATAATATAGTACAAATGAAATAAGGCAGAGTTTTATGTACTTTTTTGTAACTGTTATTTACATTTCTAAAAGTTTAATTATTTTATAGGTTATTTTGGAGACTTTTAAAGATCATCAAAGTAATTATTTAGTGGAGTCGCATCTATAAAGGGTCACCACTCTCTAAAAATAACAAATGAACTTCGAACAGTTTTCTGCTATCTTTGTGTGCTCCCAGCCTATAATAATGCCAGGAAGGTTCGCTATCGGAGGTTTTCGTGAGTGGTACTAATTGTATAATACTTGTAAAGTACAGGTTCGGTGAACTCTGCATAAGTTTAACAGCCGGATCTCGCGAACCGGTGCGAACTGGCTGAATATCATTACTGCGAATCGATACTTTAGCCATGTATGAAACACTAACACTTACTTCCCTTGCTCCAACCGGCTTACTTTTTAAAAATATTCATAATTGAAGTGGGAAAGTTTATTCAACTCTCCAGTTCCAAAAATGTATTCAAATAAATAAGTGCTAAAATATGGTAGAAAAGTCTTGAACTTAAAATATGCTCGTATTAAAACGGATATCAGCAATCGTAATATAACTTTATTGCAGAAAAATAGGCTGTAGATAAATTTGAAAAATCTGATAGGTTGCAATTCTACTGCTTTATATACACAGTAACAATTCACAGGAATTCTTTACATGTAACACAATTCATATAAATAGTTAACTATTAAAGATAAAGGGGCGGCGCCTTGGCCGAGTGGCTAGACCGCTCGCCTCTCACCTAGGCGGCTGGGTTCGATCCCAAGCGCCCGTATGTGGGATTTGTAGTGGACGAGGCAGCGTCTGGGAGGGTTTTCTCTGATCCTCCGCTTTCCCCCGACACACATTCCACCAATTGCTCCATCAACACCTTTCCTATCATCCATTTCGCTTGCATTTCATATCATCCACTTCCTCTCGCTCATGCTTGACTAAGAGCCGACCTCCCGTTCCAGGTTCTCCATCCTTGGTTTCGTGCCGTTGGCTCCCCGACAGGCTTCTGGCCCCTAGGCATCGTTTTGTAAGCCCTAGGGGGGTGTCAGTTCTAAATACTGGGAGGTAATCCGACTACGAAAAGCTAATGATAAAAAAAATTATGTAATTATTTTCTCTACTGAGCACTATGTCCATGCATAGAAAGTAAAGAAGATATTGTAATCCATCCAAAAATTCTATAGCAATATTTCACAGGAAATAGGTGTTTTGTTCTGTCTGTGGACAGCATCACTCAAAAAGGGAAAGTTGGTTATATTCCAAACTTGGAATTTAAGTTTAGTATCTTAAAAGGCTGGGCACTAAGATTTTCCAGAAAATGCCCTCTCCTCAAACTATGTTTACATGGAAGATTTTCTAAAAATGTTTAATTTTTCAAAAATAACTCTTAACGATTTTAATTGAAGACATCTACATGACAAAAATTAATATCCTGAATCGTATTTTTGCGATATCGCCTCCGAAGCCCTCTTCATACTGGATGACTTTGTATTGCATTTCACACACACAAAAAAAAAAAAACGATACCGAGATTTTACCACAAATACACATTTTAGGGATCCCAATAAAAAGAGGCATTTTTAGAAAAAGTGAATTTTTGTGTCCATGTGTCTGTGAACGCGGTGACTCAAAAACGAAATGTTCGTAAAATACCAATGGTATTTAAATTTAGTATCTTGGAAGAATGTGACACGAAGATTTTGGTAAAAATCCCTCCACTTCAAACTGCCGTTTACATGAAAAACGTTTCGAAAATTTTGATTTTTTCGAAAATGTCTCTAATGATAATTAAAATGCAGTATTTCAATTTACATGACGAATAAAATATATATCTTGAATTTTCTTGGAAGAGCTTCTGAAGGCTTGTTCATTTTGGATGAAGTTTGCTTAATTTTGCCTAACTGGTAAACCGTAAGCAATAAACAAAAACTTACTACCCAGAAAATGTAGTAGTTCTGGTCATAAAATTTACTTTTTTCTTGTAGTTGACAGTTTTCGAGATATGACTTATTGTTGGTTTCAGTTTTAAAATACTTACATTTTTCTCATACTGGAACTCTTCAACTTCTAACCATGCAAAGAAACGAATTTCAAACTTATAACAACCAGCTATTAAAAGATTTGACTATCACTTTAACCTAGCGTACTCCCTTGTTTCCCTTCTACTTACAAGGAGGTAAATGATAGCGCTATTTCTGCTAATGTTTATCGCGATTAGCATGAAGTAGATAGAAGAATGGCTTTTTAACATTATTTTTTTACAGAGATGTAGAGAAAGTCATGTGAATGGAATGCGTCAGATGTTTTATAAAACGGCACGGGAAATTTCGGAACATATATTCCGGAGAAAAACAAGTCAGTTGAGGAAATTAATATCAGGTCGGTATTTTGTCATGGTAGCTCAATTGGTAAGAGCAACTGGATGGAAGTTGGAAGATCAGTGGTTTCAAATCTAGGCTATGGAATTGAGCTTTTCAGCCTGACTACGTTTTCAATGATACATCATCTCGCTATTTATTGTTGTTTGAGTGTAGTTTTTTTTTTTTTTTTTTTTTCAAGCAACGTCGAAATTATGGTAGTTTGCCTTATCACTACACTCCCTTGTTTGTCTTTCGTTCATTTGTTGCTGTTTGTGATTAAATTTAGTAGAATTACCTAGTTCGTGCTCATATTGAAAAGTTACTATCAAAATCCATGGTTGCCACATTAAGATTATTTCAAAGAGACTTAAGGTGTAAAGGCCTCCAAAGAGTCAGACAATACTGTCTATAATCAATAAATTGAAAACAGAACCTCACTTGAGATGGACTCACACCAGCATCAGTCTAAGGAAGATAAAGTAATTTTTACCACTTACTCTGAAGATCGAAAATTATCCCAGATATGCTACACATTCTGAAACAAGCTTGTAAAAGTTCTACTACCTCCTAGGTGCTCCGGGCTATGTACTGAGATCTTCCTCTCTCAGAGTATGCGTAGTTTTCTTCTTTTTTTTTTTTTTTTTGATAATTTTTTAATGCCCGCTTTACTACTATGGCACTGCAGGTGCTGACACTGATGATTGATGGAATGAAGATGGAGCACCGGCGGAATGCGATGGCGGGGGAAACCGGAGAACCTGGAGAAAGCCCGCCACTGCGTCATTTTGTCTACCACAAATCCCGCATGCGGCCGCTTGGGATCCAATCCGCCTAGGTGAGAGGCGAGTGGTCTAACCACTCGGCCACGGCGGGGCCGTGTATGTGTGGGTGCGAGAATGGACAACACCAGATAAAATTTGTGAAATATTTAATAGAGATCATATGTATGGAGTGAGTTGCTGCTGCTTGCACAGTGGTTATCGCCGCCAAACATATTGCATAAAAATCAGAATAAACAATTTTGGGACTGACATCCACAGATCTATTTCGTTTGTTTCATTTCATCGCCACGATGGTCATAATAGCGGCTTCGTGCATTTGGAACATATTATTCTATTGGCAATAGTGTTAACTCGTCCACATTTGTAAGCTGTTTTGTCTGGGGTTTATACATTAGATCACGGACACACTTATACTCTCATTCAAACTTCCAGTCACTTGGGAGAATAGGGAATAATCTTGGCCACTGAAAAATGTCCTCCCCTCGAGCCAGAAATTGAACCCGGCACCCCTCACACAGCAGGTGGGTGCTCTACCAACTGAGCTACGAGGCCAGCATAGTATCTGCTTTTCGGGAAATGTCCCTATTGAATTTTCTAACCCGGTATATTTATGTACAGATCAGGAGTAGATCTTCCCATGTATAACTTTCACCTTATCCTCAAACGATAATGTAGAAAATGAGCTGCATAGCAAAGAGCTGATATTTTTCATGTTAAACAAAACGGTACATTGCACACCTCTCCTCTAATCATCTGCAAGCAACACTGCTAGAAAACAATGAATAATTTAAGGTTAAGTATAAACAATGGAAAATGAATGACGAATTTGATATGACAAAACAGTTTTTCTGTTGTTGAATAGTATCTTATTTCTGCGTTATCATATTATCATATTTTGCCTTATAAATATACAATAATGTCAATACTAATGGCTGCATTGCTGCCAACAACAAACAACGATAGGCGCGAACGTGGCCTCATTTTTTGTCCCGTCCTTGCCCACTATAGTCTAGACTCTAGACTGAAAACCCAGAATTCTGTAAATCCGTGCCCGACCAGCTGTGGCACAGATCCATAGAATAGTAACAGAATGGTACAAACTTGCAATTCCTTCAGCTTCTATGACTTTCGATTGTCAGGCAAATGTTTCATTGCACCTTGAACAATTTTAAGCATGACTGAATTCTTCATATAATCGTACATGATAATAAACAATCATAATTGCTTCATTTTATTAAGGTGGCGGCATGGCACGGAGGCACTGCTCCCGCAGCCGTCTTGTTCTGGAATATTAAGAACTTTACTGTTAGGTAAAGAGTTTAAGTTACTCGCTAAACTGCTATACAAGTATCATTTGCCGACCCTGCTAAACTGTTGATGAGTCATATGCTGCGATGAGAATACTGTAGGGTTACTTAAAGCGCAAGAGATTAACGAAATAAACGTGCCAGAGAGTGTGACATAAAGTGAGGTGCTAGATTGACTAACTTTCTAATTAAATGCGCTTTTATTAATCTAAGCGCTGCCTACACCAGACTACCCCACCATAATTCCTAAGTGCTACGTTTCCAAATTTTTCACTTCATATTTGCATCCGAGACAATTTATTCACTCCCTTTGACTGCTCAATCCTAAGTATTATTACTCTTTGCTATTTCTTAGACATTCTAAGAGTGCCTAACGTTTGTGAACACAATAATTTGATGAATTGGTTGAGCCAAATAGGTTCCTCCCTTTACTGAGGTTTCTATAAATTAATTACTTCCACTACTATGATTTCGAGTTAGTTCCAATTTTCAGCGTAACTTGCCTTTACTAATAGCTTCTACCTATTAAATATTTTGTAAATGGTGCATTGTTAATTTATTCGTTAATTTTAATATACGCAATTAGTTATCTTAAGAATTTCTTTATTTTTCAATTATTTTTATAAAATAATTATTAATTCAATACGGACATATCAAGCTACACCTTCGAAGTTTCTATCAAGCAGATCTAGGAACATTGTAACACATTTTGTTTTATACGAATCATGATGTATACCACTTATTACTTATTCATTTCATCGTGTAACTCTACCTATGCTAAAGAATATCTGTGATAATCCTACTTTTGTGAGTTATGTTCTATTTTGGGTCCACCATAATAAATATAAGGGATTCATTGCAATTAAGTTGTAGTTATTACTATTCAATTATACTACAGTTTGAACCTGAGATTCGCTGTCGGTAATGTTCCTTTCTCTCACTGGTGTGACCCAAAATATATGATTACAATCAAATAATTCAGAAGGTACAATCAACCAGCAATGTGGTTATAATATGTCAGCAAAAATATACGGGTTGCATTGAGCACACGGCATATTTGGCCTTGCTACAGCTAAAAATGTGGTTTTACCATTTTTGTTTTACTAAACCTAGAGCCAAGAAAAGCACCACAATGACAGCACCATTTCAGGCATAATACACAGTGGCGGCCGTAAATTACAAAGCACAATAAAAAAAAATATAATCGATAGCCCAAGGATACGGGACGGAAGAACAGCCTTAGTTATGGTGCATAAATCTACGCAAGTGCTTAAAGATGTAGCGGAGTTTGTAAATGCCAAGAGTGCTGCCAGCACACTCTTTTGTTAGCGTCTCGTATATGATTTTCACTTTTGTGAAATAAAAGAAAAGAAATTGCAACTGACGGACGTTTAAAAATTGCAAATGTTTTCAGTGGTTGGACTACGTCCAGCATGATTATCCTTCAACTTCGCAAGAGTACAAGAGTACACGTCAAGAATTAACCGTGTTTTGGGATTATAAAATACATGTGTTACTGCATTTTAATGCTGTGTTATAGATAAAGATCATTCATCTCCGGCTACTATGGGAATTATGAATTCTTTAAAGGCTTTGTTTGGCAGGTGGTTACCAGTTGCCACCAAATCTACTGTACAGGCTTTATCAGATAGAAATAAAGTGTGACCTACTCTTGCATGGTTCAATTTCGATTTAGATTAAACTGAAAAATGATTTTGCAAATTAGCTACATTCTGTTCTCTATTTTATACAACTCTCATTAGTACGTAACTCCACGTGTTACTGTGCCCATAATATTCTATTTTTTAAATCATTACTGTAAACAGACAAATCATCATATAGAAAAGTCATTGTACACAACGCCATTGGATTCTCAGGCTAACTACTCCATTTATATCTATAAAAGTTATTCTCAGAAGCACTGTAAACATCTTCATTCAAAAACGAAAATATAAGTGTTTAACAACTTTTCTTGCAATGCGAGACAATACAGTCGCCCTCTTTGTTTAGTGACTACCATATCCCCAAGGTCGCGGATTGAAACCCCGCGGAGGGCGATGGATTTTTTCCGGCGTACAAATCCTTATCATGGCCTCTTTAGGAGGGGAAGTAAAGCGGTTGGTACGGTATCGTAGATTTACGGCACGTAAAAGAACCTCAATCCTGGTAAATAGGCCTCTGAGCAAAATTAAGCGGTCTTTCACGCACAATATGCAATAGAAAGCTGAGAACCGCAGTTTGTAAACAGCGTCCAGAAATAAAATTCCATTTCCTGAGATTTTAATAAAATATTGTAAGCATATTTATTACGAAACTATGTACATACATACATACCTTGTATGTACCAATGCATTTATGCATGCAGAGACCCGTGGTTCAAATCCCAGCTACGGCATTGAAATTTTCAGTCTTGAAACCTCTGCAACTTCAGTCCTACGCACGGATGGTGTGAAAGAAACAATACATCACATTAAACTGCCAACTATAAAACCCGGAACTTGAGTACTTACGGAGTTTGTAAGTCACCATTGAGTTATAACATCTCAAAATAATTTGAGTTGTTCTTGTGGTTTACCGGGATAAACGCGAGCTAGAAGGAGAATTTAGAGCCGTGACGGCATGCTACCATGGTAGCTCACTGGTCAAAGCAACTGGATGGAAACCAGGAGATCCGTGGTTCAAATTACGGCTATGGCAACGAATTTTTCAGTCTTGACATCAACTTCTGAATAAATGATAAACATGCTAAATTCTTAGCTCATTTTCTGCTTAACAAGATGTTTGTGGTCTGAGAATAACTGTTAGAAGACTAGCTGTTTCAGAGTGGACCTTGAAATCATTTGTACAGATCGCAAGGAAATGCAACTGGTGTGATTGCGGAAATAAAGCTACTAAATATCAGTAGGTCGTATGTCTAAATGCGGGAAATGTGGGTGGTCGAATGAACCTTGAACTTTCGTGCTTCCTTCTGATAACAAGTAGGGAATAGAGTGTAATTTAAACATGTTTCTATCGCAGTCTGCTATTCATAGTCCTCGCTTGTTATGTAAAATGTTAATCACTGCAATAACTAAAATGCTAATGCTGCATGCCAGTTGTCCAATTTGTGGCAAAATTAAACAAGCTGGTACAGTTTCGATTTTACATATACATTAGTAGAAGAGAAAATGTCGCTTTAAATTAATTAGTTATAACTATGAGGACGTCACACATATGAACGGCCCAAAAGTAACTAAACGGTTGACCTATGACCTAGTACAGTGTCTTCAGTAAAAGCTGACCACTCGCAGGATGTTGTAGGTACGTCAGAACTAATGCCGACTGGCTTCCAAACTCCCAAAATCCCGCCCTCATCACAGGAGTTCTGTCTTTCAGGTACCATTAGCTTCAGTAGTGCAGTTTCATTTGCCAAGATGGCAAGACAAGAGTCACATCTTTAGAAAACGTATATATGTATCCAACGTTTTTTTTTAAATACGAATGCGCTCGTATCCTGCAACAGTTATCTCCTCTCTGAACTTCATTTCACTATCTTGTGATTATTAAATTTGAACTATTGCTTCAGTACAAAACAAGAAACACATGCAAAGACTTACACAAAAATTAAACGAAATTGGCAAACATCTTGAACGTTCACCACGGAGAACACCCGCACATTCGAGGAACTTTGATAAAGCATACCAATTGAAATACAAAACATTACAACGACCAAGGTAAATCGTCTCATTCTAAATGAGACTGGTACAACGCCTGTTTAGCTGCGGAAGGACGATATTTCCAGCATTTACATAAGAGATGAGAGTTAATTTTAATATATTTTATGCAGAAGTTTACTGAAATACAGCACCACAGGCAAAACCCCGTGCGAGCGGTCAGGTTTTATACCGAAGACCCTGTAACAGGGATCGGAGGGGTCTCGCACCTCGATCCAACGTGGATCTTTTGTGCTTACCCCCTCCAGCAGGAACCCCAGGAAAATGGAAATGAAGTTTTATTTATGGACACTCCTTAACTGTTGTGTCCCATTCCTAGCGTCTTATTCTATACTGGGTGTGAAGCACTGCTTTATTCTGCTAAGAGGCCTCTTTTTCAGGCTTGAGGTACCGTAAATCTACGACACGGGACCAATGGCTGCACCTCCCTTCTGAAGGAAGCCATGCTAGGATTTTACGCCCAAAAATCTATTGTCCTCCGCCGGGTTTGAACCCGCAACCTTGGCTAACTTATACACTACAGAGGGCAACGGAGCCGCAGGAGGTTTAGAGGCCACTGACAGAAATTCGCAGAGCTTCCTTATGATTCAAATCTTGATGTTCCTCATCACACCTGCGGGCGTCTCAGAGAAGCTTCCCTTTGGTGGAACTGGGGAGAACTCGATCCACGGATGGGGAGTAGAAATTTCCTGAGAACAAGCGTTAAGGTCATCTTTCCGACAGTCTCTAATCCTACCTGAAACATGAAAGGGGAAACAAAATTGTGAGACTGCCGAAATGATAGTCGTGGTAGAGGAGAAACTATCCTAACATTCGTCTAACCAACCAGGGAAAACCACGAAAAATCTGTGGTCAGAAAGGTCGGCTCCAGGAATCCAACCCAGATCTTCCCGCATACGAATATCTCACGTTGATGCTGGCAGGTCTTGCTCGGTTTACTTAATGGTTCCTTTGTGTATCTCTGTTACATCTGACAAGGTTTTCCCCGTACTCCAACATCCTTATTAACCGGCACTCAATGTTCTTATATTAAACTTTAGAGTGCGGTTTGATATTATCGTGTTGAGAAAATAGTAATTTCAACATAAATGTTTGGGTTTAAATGCATGTGTCAAGCTTCCCCATTTCTGAAGGGGTACTTGCAGAAATTGCTATTTATTTGGGAATCTATTTAATCAAGAGTTACGGAAACTAAGAAACGGGTGTAATATTTTATTTTACTGTCTTCTTTATCTTCAGAAAATAAAGTGGAAACAACTTTCTTAGAGCAAATATTAAATGACTAATAGTTTGTTAACTGTAAAGTCCGGGACTTGGGTACTTATGGAATTTGTAAGTCGTCAGCGAGTTATATCCCACAATAATTTGAGATCTCCTTGTGGTTTACCGGGGAAAACGCAAGTCAGTTGGAGAATTTAGTGTCGTGCAGGCATGTCGCCATGATAGCTTAGTGGCCAGAGCAACTGGACGGACAATATGAGATCCGTGGTTCAAATCTGGAGTTTAGCATCGAATTGTTCAGTATAGCTCAACGTCTTCAAATTTTTAGAGCTGTTTCCTCAGAATTACAAGGTATGTTCCAATCTCTGTGTTCTGAACTACAAAATATTAAATAACATTGGTGATAAAAACCACGCATAACCTGTTATATGCAATTTAAGGGCAATTAAATCTCTACTTTAACGAACAGTTGCAGAAAAACGGTTAAATATTTAATCTAAGAAGCTTATACCTTTTCAACTACCTGTTGGCTTTTTTTTTTGTTTTGATTCAATTATCATTTCAACCCTAGAGAGATGTTGCGGGGTATTTTCTGACCCCCAATCAAGTTTTGTACGATGGTTTCGGATACCCGCATTTACATCTTTCCTTGCTTTCTACTGCACTCCTTTGCCTTTGTTAGACACGTACAGGCAGCACATTTCTAGAAACAATTGTTTGTGTTCCTCTGTACAAATACTTCACGCCAGTCGTCATGTTGCTTGTTGTGTGTCTGATCTTATATTGTTTCTGCATTTATACCATGTTTTCAGTTGATCACTGTTGGGAAGCTGTGGTTATAATTCATACTTTGCTGCTTTTATAGCTCGTTATAAATTTACGAGGGTTATCAGACAAGATTACTAACTCTAATAAAAGAAGTGAAAGAAAAAAGGTGAAGGCAGCGAAACCAAAGATGAGCTTGAAACAGTTGAGTTCTAAAACAGAAAATGAACAGAATACAGAAGAGAAATAACAGCTTGTCCCTGTTAGGTGCTTCAAACTTGATGACAAAGGGGACGGGAAGAGAGGAAAAAGCTCGACAAATTGGCACCAATTAGGGATTTATTTGAACTGTTGTGTGTAACTGCAGCAGTAATTACTCAGTTTGTGAATACTGCAAATCGATGAAACTTTGTGGCATTCTGAGTAGGATGTTCATTCTATAATTTATCCACACTAAACTTGAAAATTGTGACATTTCCAAAATAATGCCTATTTTATTATGAATTAATTGTTTCATCCACTCTCAAGTCAATCGGGGTAGCGCAGTGGTTAGTACAACTAGACGGAGACTAGCAGATCCTTGAAATTCAGGATATGGTATTAAGTTCTTCACTCTATCCTTCCAACCTGTTTTTGTATCTGTTCTTTATTTTTTATCCTGGAATTTGCGCCATCAGCAGTCATTTTAATATATGTTGCTGGGTAAACGTAACAAATAATTAAACCAAAATATGTATTCAGCTTGCTTAAAACAACCGGTTCACTTAAACGTTTGTGAAGGCATAGGAATTCTTATGCAGGTGGCTTAAAGTTATCAACTCCTAGACCATTACCGCTACAAAGAACACGCGAACAACAGCGGCCAAGAGTGACTGAGACGTACATAAAGACTGGTTTGAGCGTTGTCCGGAAATGCCTTTACTGCTTGGAAATCCCTGTTCCTGCTTATGTGAATTAATGTAAGCGATCTATAACATTAATTATCTTCCTTTTCACTTCAGAAGCATGGAAATTAATTCATACATTAAGTATTTATGAGAAACAGCGAAATAGCTTGAGCAGGTATGGACAAACCACCAATCATTATGCATGACCCCTGCAAATTTGGAATGAATAAATAAGTAAAACGATAGATGGATAATGGAGAAACAGACAGTCAGTACAGTGGTGGTTGTTGATTCTTAGACACTTGTTTAGTATATAGTTTAGACTAGAGCAGACATTTCCAACTGAATGCTCTGTGATGTCACTCGGAGCTTACCTCTGTTCTGAAGCAGGCTGGCAGAGAATATGGATCAAATACACCCGCTTGACCTTGTGGGAACAGTGGTGTTAGCATCATGGATAAATTATAATCAAACAACACGAGGATTAATTTTCACTATCCCTTTAGGTATTTGGTACACAGGGTAAGATGGATGCTACTGTAATTACATATCGACCGCGACATGTAAACCAACACTAAATAAAATAAAAACCATTAATGAAAAGTATCATGTACTCCAAAACGGGTAAACGTTTTTATTTACAAAATACATCACACACATATGATATATGCTACAATCCTTGCTAGAGAGATTCTGTTTCAGCATTATGTAATAATGTTAAAGTTTCATGATTATGTTAGCACATTCTTCTCCTTGGTATTTATCCTATTCAGCAGCACGAGCAATGCCTCTGTAAACTAAATTTCTTTGCATTCTTTGGAACACACTAAACATTTTGCCACTGTTGCAGTATCCACAAATATGAACAACTCTTCCCAAATAGGAAGAATTTTTATTGGTGTGGAGGGTCTCTGAGGTATATCACTCGTTGAAGCCATGACAATATACTGCAATACGCGTATATAACATAGACACACACCGCCGCTGTTCTAACCTTCAGTCTTATGATCGCTCTGAAAGACTTCTCTGCAGGCGAAATCAAGCCTGACGTCATACAATTTTCAGTTAGAAAATCCTGTACTGTACTAAAATAATACACTTAACATTGTATTTTAATAACCTTCTTTTAAATTCGCAATTATTTCGCTAAAAGCTGTTACCTCCAGTAAAACTATTTCCAACTACACCAACAAATGTTCGTCAATCAAATGAGATCTGCATTTTGTCTTGGCATAAGTAATTTGAAAACAGAGTTGCTTACAGAAATACATAGAAGCAAACATAACCAAAGTTTAGCTGTAAGGCACATTCATTTCATGCATTTTGTAACTGGTAACTGTTTAAATTGGTGAACACCATGTTTACCGTTGAACAAATATTTCAAAGAAATAAACTTTCCCGGATATTATTAATTCTAGCTGCAAATTGGGTTACACATGCATAGTATTTCCCTGCAAATCATTTGCTGTTTAGACTTTCTAGTTAGGGAACATACCTATTATATTTTTTGTTCTAAATTATATTTTGAAGGGATTGCAAATACGAAAATGATATTTATGTAAAATCCCTTCCACGGTTGGAGCTTCACACCAAAAGTTATATACACTCATACACTTGATTCAGTCGTTGATTAGCTCATTTATGTTTTTGTTTACTTTTTACTCACTTTCAACAAGACATAAGTCCCAATTACGCACAGAAGGCCTAATCTTTATTATATAAGTTTAGAATCTGCTAGGACTTTTCATGGCGAACATTCTCGCGGCCCGACACTGCTTGCTAATAGGCTGCCTCATTCATGGACACCGAGCGGGATGACCCAGGTGGTTTCGTCTGTGGCCTGCATTTGGGTTCGCGATTCATGTTTTTTTTCGGGATTTCTCCTGGTCACCAGGTGAGTGTTGAGCAAGTTTCTTTCATCCTCCAACTGTCTTGTCTCTCCACGTCGTTCCCATTGTCATTACGTTCATTCCTCATCTGGTTGGTTTCTTTCAGGGTAGGAAGTGTCGGTGATGGTGCCCGGTGCGTGTGGCTGAGAAAATTGATGCTCAAAGTGAGTCCTTCCTTCGACTTCGGCTGGTTTTCGGAATGATAACCGCCCCTGGCGTGGAGTTGGACCCTAAATGTGATGGGGTCCCCGGTCTGTCTGTGCGATAGTCGGAGTGTTTCAAGCTGAAAACCGGAGGAACCTATCATCGCTGTGTAGTGGCTCTTGGTTCCTGCCATCCGGGATATTCTCTCATCTTATACCTCCTTCCCGGGCGCCCCCTCCTGAAGCATATGTATAATAACCACCTAGGTTCTGTGTCAAGTTCCCTGCGTTCGTATTCTATTCCAATTCTATACATGGACATATACCTCTCATGGACACCAAAAAAACATATTTTGTCTGGAAGGTCAAAACTCCCTCGGATTCCCGAACCAGTAAATGCGCATGCTGGCTTAATATCAATGTCCTATTCTTCAGCTAGAATTTCTGTATGAAAAAGAAACACTTGTGGGCAGGTTTTGTTAAATTACGGGGATAGAAAAGTAAAAATCTTAAAGACAAAATACCTGTACCAGATGGCCCAACTGCCAGTATTTGGCGAAAGCAAATATTCTTTCATGCGTTAAAATAGTTCTAGAGCTCAACGGGACTATTTCAAATTAAAACCGGTAAGTGTGGACTGGCTGATCAACCCTTTGTCTTACCTCTCTTGCTTAATCAGCGGAGGTGGTGAGGTTAGTCGCGTTCATTGAGAGGGTAAAACGAAGATATCTCTCGCTAGTTTCTCAATGGCCGGTTTTAACATGAAATAGCCCCGTTGAGTTCTACAATTCTTTTATTGCACGAAGGAATATCTGCATAAGCAAAATACGGGGGAGCTCGGCCACCTATTATGGTATCCCATGCTTTGGTCCCCTTAATTTTTTATACTAAAGTAATTGTGAAGGAGCATTTACGGGCACTTATATGTGGAAAAGGAAAATGTTACATATGTGCTATTGGTTATAACGATATTTTCTTCCATGGTAACCACATATGGAAAGCAGATTGGAAAATAAGAATCAGTTTTGAGAAATTGGGAATGATTGGAATACGTTACTCGGATCCTAAGTCTGACCGTATAGGGGTTGCGACCTAATCAGATAGTGATTCTGAGGAGGGAAGGTAATCCGAAGATCCGTGAAGCGAAATCCTATCTGATCTCAGATCTAACGTTTCAAAGCTATAGAGGATTTCACGTTTAATATTACTAAGGATCTGAGGTTGCACTAATCCTCTGTAGTACGCGCTGAGACCAGGAAATAATGTGGTACCGGATGGGAACTCCTGAGTTAGTAATGAAATACTACATATTCAACAACTAGAGGGACCAATATGGGAACAGTTTTGCTCCCACGATGTTCTAAAAACGAACTAATAAGGGAAAAGCTTTAAGGCGAAAAAATTCTAAGGCACCTGATACGGTAATCTCGACCATTTAACACTGTAGCCCTCAAAGAGTTTATCTTAAAATTTAGTATCATAAGGTATAGTTGACAAATGATTTCGAATTAAATTATTTATTGACGATACAGTTGGTGATTAATTCATCGTATAAATATTACATTAATACTAATCAGTTGTAAATAGTAATGAAAAAGGAATAACGACTGCTATAAAGATAACGTTAGGGAGGTATTCACTAAGCAAGTGCTGTAATAACATTAAAGTTATTGTTTGTCTTCTATTAATTAATTTTTTACAACTTCTAAAAATCAATACTTCCGTTCCATTTCACAGCTTCCTTAGCATTCATTGTAGCACAGAAAAAGTTTTGTCTTGAGTCAGAGGAACTTATTCGAGGAAAGACACCCCAACACTACTATAGGCATTTTATAATTACCTAAGCTCTGGGAGGGAGAGATGAATGGCAGTATCCGTACAGGACATTTGCAATCAAAACTAATTTATCGCAATCTGAGAGGTCTCAGCATTCCCAAAGCACCCATTATCAAAGAACTACTCCTTGGCTGTCTGCACATCTAGGTATTGTCGCGGTCGCAGGAAAGGTAAAGTCGGAAACTAACGTCATAATTCTTACAGATACCCTTGCAAGAGTTACATTAGTTCTTAACTAAATTCCCTTTAGAGACAAATACCACGGAAAGGATGAAACCACAGAAAGGATAGGAAAGCTGAATTTTGGGATTTGCATTTCTCATGATACATCGGAGAAAACTACCCAAAAATGCCCGAACAGATTGTATTGAACGCGGGACAATCCGGATGCGAGACACAGATGTAACCGCCTGGCCCACTGCTCAGTTCAATAGAAAACCGGAGCCAGCTTGCTTCATACACTATGCAATACATGTTTAAATTATGTACCACTTTCTGTGGTATGTAGAGCTAGTAGATATTGAATTTTATCCATCTGTTCGATATAGCTATTTCACAGAAAATACTTTGATAACGCAAAGGTGTTTGTAAACAAAGGTCCCCGTTCTCTGGCATATATAAATGACTATTAACAGTAAATTAAAACGCATATGTTTGCACGATTCCAAACTTTGTGTCAAGTATTGTATCTATCAAGAGTAAAAGGCCAGATTTTAAGGATGCTTTCCTCACGCCACACAATATTTTACATAGGAATACGTCATGATTTTCTTTTATATATTTCACATAGTAAAATATGTCTTTCATGCGTTTTCTGTGTATCGCTTCTGAAACCGTCTTCATTTTCATTGAACTTTAATATCTGACAAGGAACCTACCAATATACCCATATTGCAAATACCTCAAAAGTTATCCTGTTCATCTGTGTGGTATCAGAAGTCTATACTCCAAATATAAGCTATTGTTTTCAACTTGAACTGCCAGAGTCCGAGTCTGAAAATGCAGGGTCAAAGCAGAGGAATATCAGAAGATACACGACCCTTACCAGAAGGCCGGCGTTCCGAATGGGGTTGGAACATTTCTACGGAGAGACACTTCTACGGAACCGTTTCCCCTACCTGGCGAGTCCGAAGTTGAATGTCAACACTTGTACAGAACAAGCACTAATGACTGGTAATAACAGGCTTTATAATGTGTATATGTATAACTAGAAAATTAAAAATCAAATCATGATTATAGTTGCAGAAAACAGAAAATTCGCCTGTAAATGTACATGCTGTAAATGTTAACTATTTAATCTCTAAATAAATACGGCACCATAAAATACTATTAGATTGCCTTAGTTTCGGTAAGGGTACAACAGGGTGTCAGTTGGATATACCACCGCGATGTAGTTAGAAGGGGCCTGGTGATCAGTAATTACGCTTTTCCTTTTCCTTTTTAGTACAAATTGTAAGAGACATTCAGCCCTATTTGTGTCGTTTCCAGGGAACAGCACGTGGAGGCATTCTCGTTTCGCCCCCCCCTTTCTGCTTTAACTGAGTATTACACTTATTTACAGTATTTACATGATATATCTGCTAACTTGTGACCTTTTTTCATAATTGTAATATCTGTGAGTAAGCCTTGCAAGTGAGAAATTATTTTAAGTTGCCATCAACCTGGAGCCATTTAAGAGCCCTTGAAATAATCTCATCAATCTTAATTGCGTATTTCTTCCTTATTTTTCCATTGATATATAAAACTAATCCGTCAAAGTGTTGGCGGTAGAACTCTGCGTCTTCTGTAATGTTGTTTATTAATGAATATGCATTGGGATGAACTCTTGAAATTGATCTGTTTATTCTTTGATTCCACTCTTGGAATGAACTCCACTTAGCGAGTGCCACTCTTCTTCCAACACTTACCTGCCAATCCTTATTTTACTCGCGTTACAATTCTAAAAAATGCATTAGGCCGGGCCAGGCAATTACCTTCCGTACAAGTGTCACTCTTTAATAATTCCTGTTTATCCATTTCTGGGAATTTTCTAGACTTCCGTACAAATGTCAACTAATGCCACCTCCGTAGAAGTGTCATTCCGTACAACTGTCACAGCCTCGTTCCGAATGCGCAGAGACGACCGTCCTCGTTAGGGTCTTACAGGGATGCAAGGGTTGTTTACCTAGCAATAAACTTTGCGAGCACCCTGCTCGTAAAAGCAATACTTTCATACACATTTTCGCCACCACATGTTAAGGCTCGGTTAAAGGGGGAAATTAGTTGCACTAGATTCCCATGCCTTTCTCTACCCACCTTATGTATTATAGTATTCATGTAAAAAGTTATTCTTCTACTCACATCGCTTATCCACGGTAAGAATGACGTAAGGACTAGGGATGGGCGGAAAATAGCATCACGGTTGTATTGTAAATTACCTAAATGTAACGGTATAGAAGTAACGAATACAAAGTAACTGTTACAAAGTATTACTTACCTCGTTAACGTTTACTAAAATCAACGAGACGGTTTCCGGGTCTGGGTGAAATCATTCGCTGCATATACCGGGTGTAAAGGATGTCATTACATTACTTTAAACCAATGGTAGAACTCGGTATTTGCAACACATTTTGTAACTTACGTTTTTGTCTCTGACCATTTCCTACGGAGATATTTTAATTTTGTCGAAAACATGGGACAGACACAGCAATGCTGCAAGTTGTGTGGGTATCACTTGCACTAGGTCAGTACATAAACACGCCTCACCAGGACGTAGAAGGAATTTCTTCCGTTTTTATTGTGCGAGTGTAGCCCAATCAGAATGCCAGTTGTGCTCGTCTACTAAAGCATTAAACCACCATGCGTCGTGTTTGCAAGCGACCGACGTGTTAACATCCAGAAGCCAGTTCAGAAACCTGACCAACCTCAATGCAAGGTTGCCGAGTTGCTTCACGTCTGAAAAACTGCTCGGAATATTCACTTAATTGTTTTAAGTGATTAATTATTTTGAAACTCCGTGTGATCTCCCATAATTCCTACCAAAACTAGTGTCAAAAATACGTTACTCTAAGCATCTTACAAGTAACAAACTATTATCTTCGTACATTCTTATAGAATTACGCATCCAATTTGGAACAAAACCCATTTATTTTTTTTCAAAATCGGCTGATCAAAGAACAAAATGTCATTAGACCTTTTTGTTTGTAACGTTTCTATGAAACAAATATTAGAAGGAATGTAATAAATTCTCTTCCTCTCGGTATATTAGTACGGCTTATGGGAACTAGTTAACTCAACTCGTTAGGCAGTACCAAACTCTTCCGCAAGAGATGATGAGTGGCATTGTCGATCTAATATACCATTTGGCCAACTAATTATCCTCTTTATTAGTGGTGGGCACTATGGAATGTTTTCAATAGCCGAATGCATTGCGGCAATGAGAAATGACTATGGAATGATCGGGTTTTACATTAGTATTTAAAAACCATTTTATTTCCTAAATATAGTAGTAGTAGTATAGATAAGCAACTAAAGTAACCAGTTTTCATTAGGATTTAAAAGTACGATAGACTTTGTGGTCCTCAAGTAATATAAAAGGACTTTTAGTGCACGTTATTTTGCAATATTAAAACACATGACCACTTGCAGTTATTCTCTAGTAATTAAAGCGATAATTAATTCTATGAATATCGGATTCTGATCATGCAGTTTCTCAGTCACACAAGTACATATAAATCTGAAATAGAATTCTGTATTTTTTAAATGAGGATACACTAAGAAGAATATTTCCCCTTTTAAGGTTATCTACCTGTTTCAGAATCATGTGCAGTTATGGTTAAATAACTTGAGGTTATATGATATGCAGTATTTCGTTTTCATTTGATCCGAGATTAAAGATTATTCACTAGCAATATGCAAAGACTTAAGTGTTTATTCGTATTTAAGTACTCGTTCTTAAATTTGTCTAAATTATGTTATGAGTTGAACTAAATTTAAGGCATAGCTAACATATCATGTTTTATGTGGGCATGTGGTCTTCAATTTTAATACACAAACAGATGGGGAACTAAAATAGTTTTATGGTTTTTAACTGGTTAGAGAACATAAAACCGCAACATTGCTACAACTTTAACCTCTGTTATGCAAAAAGAGATTTCGTTTAGGTTTGGAATTAACGTTTTGTTTTTTATTTAGAAGCACATCAATCCCCACCTTACACCACTGGGTGACGGGTGCACCCGCCAACAAAATGGCGACATCTACGGCAGTATTACAAACATTAATGCATATGTTTATAACAAACTATGCCCTAACAGATCAACTCCATATTTATATTTTTTGCCTGGTAGTTCGTATGTAACATTCTTAAGTGTAATCTTTATGACTGAGGTTGTCAAAACTGATAGATCATGAAAATAAAACAGTATGTGCTTTATACTCTGGATTGGATTGGCATCACATCTTTTCACAAAATGCTTGTTGTTCATCGGTGAAAGCGATTGAAATGTGATTGGAGACTACCGACTGCCAAGCAACCAATAGTATAGTAACATTTTAAAACTGAATGGAAGCGAAATACCTGAAAACAATCGATTAACCGATAGCTAGGCGAGTATCGAATAATTCAGTAGTTTTTATACGATAGTGCCCATCACTATTCTTTACTACATACATATGTAACCAATTGAGATTATTTGCATAGGTATTTGTTACTATTAGACAATAATGCGTGTTTGGGCGTTAATGTTTGTCTTCTCTAGCAACAGCTGCTTTCAAAGTGTCATTATCTTGTTTAATATAACGCCCTACGAGAGTATTTAAATTATTATATGCTTAACTTCAGCAATAGTGATGAATTTTCCGTTTTTATATCAGCATCATGTGATGCTCACATTTAGGATCCCATTTACCTCAGTTCACCTGTACAAACTGTGTATATGTATAGGACTTTAGAGGTGCGACTGCATTTGGTGTATTAAACCACTGTAATAGTAAAATCTAGCTACATGTAACTGCGCAGGTGATAAACATGAAAACAAATAATTTAATTATTACTGGTAACCGTTACATTTAGCTCTTAGCGTACCGTAAATGAGACGGTTGCGACTGTTACAAAAATAACGGTTTGTCACACCCCTAGTAAGCAATTTTTTTAGATGTGACATTACATTTCAACCTGGAAAAAATATTTAAGATGTAACAAGGAAAGTTTCAAAAAGCGCTCATGGCACAAAACTTGTATAACATAAATTGAATATTTCAATTCATGTAGAATTGTATATATTGTAGAAAAATGTATATATTTCTTACGATTTAAGTTGTAGAAAATTACTTCAGAATGAAGAAAATCACAGGTTTTTCACAGAAAATTCAACAAACACGTTTCTTTTTTAACTAAAGTACTTTTTACACACGGCAGTTGGATAAAACCCGTTTCATTAGATTTTGAAAAAATAAAAACGTTTTTCCATGTAAGACCCAGTCATAGGACCTTCATTAAAATCTTTGACTGATATGTCTAAAGAATATCTAGATCATACATGGAACTTAGTCATTGTCACATTGATGTTACAGATCGAGCTGGGAACTTTTTAATGAAAGTAGATCGAAAATGAAATAACCAAGTCTCGGTTTTTTGTTTTTCATAGACCCAAATTTGAGACTAATTCAAATATTTATGTTTATAATGATTCACTAAAAATATTTAATTCCATGCACATATTGGTGTTTAAAAAGTGTTAAACGAGAGAAATAACAAATGTGTGCAATTTTTATCTCTTAAGGTTTGTTGTTGTTTTTTTCCTTAGAGGAATCCATCATTAGAAGGTCTAATAGGTCTTCTGGAAGTATCCCGGTAGGAAGGTTGAGGCGAGAGGGACAGTGGAAGGCCGACCAAAGGAGTCGTAATAAAGCAGAGGGCAGGGTACCTACCATTTCCAGATTGAAATTCCCCGAGGGAGGCTAGCACAATCGGCTTCCCTCCCCCCTGCGGTTCATAGACATTCCACTGAGGGGACCGAACACCGGCGGTAGTCCCGCCGGAAGACGAAGTTGACCAGACAATCGTTTTCCCCTTCCAGGCCCCCATTGACACTGACAAACCCGAAACAAACGAGCGAGATAAAGTCTAGTGAAATGAGAAGTTGATGAAATGGACAGGAAATTTGGGGGATGTAATTAACCTTCTCAGCACTTGCCTGGTGACCGGGGAAACCCCCGAAAACAGCCATGCATTAGGAAGGTAGGCCGGGAATCGGGCCGACAACCGTCCGAATGCGAGTCGCACGGAATACCGCCTGCGCTGTCTCGATCGAACTCAATATAGTTCGATTTTGAAAGCGGGACAGAAAGTTCTCCCACCGAACAATCCCATGCTTTATCTCTGTCTGGATGGGTGGAAATGAAATTATGGTTAACCCTTTGTGCGACATCGGATACCAAATGAATGCTAGCTGCAGAGACGTGAAAGCCTGTAGGTGCTTATGGAAATAGACAATAGAATAGTATGGAGTTCCACATTTACTACGCTGCTGAATGTCGGGAAAAGGGCATCCACGCGCCGTGAAAACATATAAGCCCGGACGGGTGAATTTACTAGAAGTCGCGTTAGATCAATAACGGAAAGGACTTCTCTTATTCGGAAACCTCGCCGTAATATCCCTTCATTTCTTTATAAAATTGCAGCTGTACTTAAATATACGTAGAGAGGTCAAAAATGAGAACACAATTTGCATCTTTACTACTAAAGAAGAGCTCTGCTTTACAACATTGGGTTTCCAGAGAAGTCTGCTTTAATGCGAACTTCATTCTGTAAAACGTAAAGCTACCACCTTAATAAAATGTCCATACTTTTAATAAATTATCATATACATGCCAATGTAAAGGAAATCGCTTTTTCTCACTCATTTCAACTATCATTACTTTTTATCTCGACTCTTAATATCTTGTATTTCCATGCGCAATATCGTAAAATATAATAAAATCCCAAGCCAATTTGGTTAATTTTATTTTAGACGAAGAGCTGTTGCTAATGTGTCTTGTGGACTACTTGATTCAAAAATGGTATTCGAAAGATAACGGTTTAGATTTAAGTTGGAAATATTACCCTGATTTTAGGTCGGTAAGTTACAGGTGGATTGTGTGGTTATGTTTATGATGAGGAAGCGAAGGGGGTTTCGGTACTTAAGGGAAGATAGGCAATCGAAGTCTAAAACAAAAGAAGAAAAAGCTCTAATCTTATTTTAGAAAATTGTACAATTCTAGCTGAAGAGGATGATATAAGTTCACATGGTGACTATGCTATTAACACCATTGAATGGCAATTCAATAGGTAGTGCGCACTTGAAAGGCCCGCCACGTCTCTTCACTTTAAATTGGTTTTTATGAAAACCACATATGCTTTTATTTATACACCTTTTTCTCTAAAATAAGGGCCAATCATGGTAAAACCTTGCAGGTACACATAAACAATGTTTATATAAATATAAAATACCTTGTTTATTAGCGGATTTATTTTTTGAGCAGGATATTACACAGGAAAACTTTCTGAGCATATTTGTTTTGGTAAGTTTCTTTTGCGTACAATATTTCCATAGGACGAATGTGTAAAAAAGTGCGCAAATTTGTCGTTAACCGTATTCGGTACCTACAAAAATTACTATGGTGTACAGTTATAACATTTATAACTTATGTTTTTAATTTTTATTGACGTCCCGGAAAAAGATGCTTTACGGCCGGTTTTCAAAATATCTTGTGGTATGTACATTGCACACGAGACAGAGAGAGAGAGAGAGAGACGAAGAAAGAAAGAAAGAAAGAAAGCCCGAGGTCGATGAAGGGAGAAAGGTAGAAACTAAAAACATGCGATGGTGGATTCAGAGGGGAAGGAGAGACAATGAAAGGGGGAAAGAGAAGAATCTCCGCAGTTAACGCAATAACCCCAGCGAAGTTGCGTGTTCTGCTAGTATATCATGCACAACAAAAACAGAAAATGAATAAATATCACCACGCATATTCTGAACCCAAAGCAATTCTAAGCGTATTTCACGTGCCTGGCCGACTTGGAACAGTTCCTTTGTCGGCGCAAATTGTGGTTTTTGTGCCTGGTAACACAGTGACTTGTTTGTTAGGATTGCAGCAACCATGCACATGTTTTTGCATCCCACATATAATACTGCCGAGCGTACACTACTCGTTGACAACAAGAAGTAAAATGTTCTAACATGACAAAAACATTTTTTTTTTCAGTGGAAAACGTACACAAAAGATAAGTTTAATATCGACTATCAGAACAAGACTGAACGAGGCCTTCCGCAACTTTGTACTGATGAGTTTTCATTGGAAGTTATCAATACACAATGCATTAATGCTGCATATATATGAGTTAATTTGGAAAGCACATTCACTAACCATCCTCTCTGAAACACAGAACTATTAAAATAGATTCAGCTTACTCTGTCTTAAGGTATTTTAACTATCATAATTGCATATACTCGATATTTAAATGGACAGCTACTGAAAGGGAAATGGAAAATAGTTTTCTGCAAGAAGTATATTACAAAATAAAAAATAACAGAGCTTAAACTGAAATGTTTGCTCATAAAGATTTGACATAAAATTAAGGTAATTCAATGACATGATTAACTCCGTGGTAGTTATCTTGCATTTCAATTGCTGTCTACGGATTCTTCGCAGGCATTGCACATGAAATGAAGTTCATCTAATATGTGGTCGCCCTCTGTGGTGTAATGGTTACCATGCTAACGCTATACACCCAAGGTCGCGGGTTCAAACCCGGCGGAGGACGATGGAGTTTTTCGGGCGTAAAAATCCTTAGCATCGATTCCTTCGAAAGGGAAGTAAAGCCGTTGGTCCCGAGTCATAGATTTTCGACACGTGAAAGAACCTCAAGCCTGATAGAGAGGCCTGTGAGCAAAATTAAGTGGTCTTTCACGTCCAATTTAGAGTGGAACGCTAAGAACCACAGTAGTTAAAGAGCGTCCATAAATAACACAACCAATTTCTTTTTCATCTAATTTTCTTTGGAACTCATTTTTATGCAGTACCAAACAAAATAAGCACCGCTTTTCTTTTTGAATAATCTGCATACAAGCCTCGACCGAATCCAAAGCAATCTTCAGATAATTTATGTGTTTATTTTCCATCCAACCTCTATTTTACACATTTCAAAGCTGCTTTAGAAGTTCCACACTATAATTCCTTTTCTTAGTCTCTTTTTTTGGTACTGTATTTTGAAAATAACGAGACACAGCTAAGTTATATACCCCTGGTTGGTCGGCTGTCCTGTATAAATACCAAATTTCCTCAGAAGCAGAGTAGAGCGACACTTTTTTTTTTTTTTTTAATACAGTACCGGAGTCTGATCAGGACTCCGGCACTGTATACCCTACTTTTTATTTACCTTTTCTTTTACTTTGTTTTGCCGTATTATTACTGTTTTCTTACTATTACAACACACACATATACACAAACATATAACACCCATGCCCAAGGCGGGACTCGAGCCCACGATCCCCAGCGCTACGATACATTGAGACATGAAGTACGTTAATCCCTGACATCTAGTGGCTTCAATGCTAAGGTTTCATTCTGTCTGTAGATCCCAGAGTTCACGCACAAATACGTGCACTGTATTTCGTTCAATAATTCAGCTAGTTCACGGTAGTTTGGATAATCTATTCAACATAATGACTAAGGACCCCAAAAAAGGAAACTTTCTTTGATTGACAATATTGCGGAAAGATACTCGCTTCCCCGTAAAACTAGCCCCCAAGAAGAGGCGCGCGCATGGTTTATTGGCCTACCAGCCAAATCGTACGTGAGAAATTCGATCAAAACATTCGATGTCGATATTTCACCTGAAATATGTTTTGTGGTCCCCTGAGTCCGAAAAAGGAATTTTTAGAAACAGGTCCTTATGTGTGTGTGTCTGTGGATACCATAGCTCAAAAATAAAAGACTGTTAAATACCGAACTTAGTATTTAGGTTTAGTATCTTCCCAGGATGCCACACGAAGATTTTCAAGAACCTTCCCCCCAAAATTTCCTTTACATGGACATTTTTTAGAAAAGTTTGTATTTCTTAAAAATTGCTCTAACCATTTTGATTAAAAGCCCGTATTTTAAAGCTATTTACATCCCAAATAAAACGTATATCTTGAATGTTCTGTGGATAGTCTCTGAAGACCTCTTTACTCTGGATAACTTTTGCCGAATTTTGTTTAACTGCTAAACCGTAACAGATAGACAAAACTTACCACACAAAAGATGTAAACCTCGTCAAAACACACAATTTATTCCTTTACACTTTACATTTTTGTTGTGGAGTTAACCGTTTCCGTGATATTCCTTGTTACTGGTTTCAATTGTGAAGTACTTATACTTTTCTCAGATAGAAAGTGTCAGTTTTTCTTTTGTTCCACGCCTGGCCACGCAAAGAAGCAATTTGCACTGACAATCGCATAGCGATGGCTTTTGAAATATTTGACTGTCACTTTACGCTAGTGCATTCCTTTAGTTCCCTTCTACTTATAGGGAACTAAGTAATAAGGATATTCTGATAATGTTTATTTTGATTAGAATTGTGTAGAAAGAAGTTTGTTTGTAGAGCAACTAGAGAAAGTCGCGTGTGTAACATATTATATTTTAATATAAATTAGAATCTTTAAATACCGTATTATCGTTCTTGAATAGCAAGCCTAGCAGTTAACAATAGAGTATACATCTTTTAGAGCTATATACATGTGGCTTTATTCACATAAGGTCTAGAAAGCACTGGAACTGATACAGAAGGTGATCTTTAATCATAAACCAATCTATCTTTGACAAATGCAAATTATAAGACAAATATTTCTTTTGAGCTAAATGTGCTCTGTCGTAGACCGGGCTTTGAAGGTCTCGAACCACTTCTGCACATCCCTACTTCAATACTTTGGGCAGAATTGTCCGAGAGGATCAATATATCGTCATTTCCTCAGTTGACTGTACGGTAGGGTTTAACTTCTCGGTTTAGGAGAGATGGATCGACGAAGCTAATCTGCAACAAGTCCCACGGTTTGTGTATGTAGTGCGTTTGAGATCGATATTTTGTTGAAAACATAAGGCTTTTGATGCCATTAAAGATATCAAATCTCCCATTATGGCTGTGTGCTTTCTGTATTCAATTTTATTTTTTAATAAAGAACAAGCGAAAAAAATATTATTCAGTTATTCACACATTGTGTTTAACTTCCGGAATGCAACACAAGTCTTCAACAACGGCAAGCGTAGTACATGTCTAGTCAGATAATTAGTTTTAATTAACAAGTTGTTGAACAGCATGTTATGTTCTTTTTTCAAATTATAACGCTTCTCAGGTTATATCCTCAGTGATCTAGAATCCTTGAATGAAGAAATGGCATTATGTGAACCTTTACAAAATAAGGATAAAAACCGAATGAATTTAACGTAGATAAAGTTTCCTACGTCAAATTCAAATCATTAGTGTAATTCAAATCGTAATAAAATGAACTAGGGCTAAGAATTCGTGAATATTGTGACTTAGTTCAGGTTCAGTAACTTCTTTGTATCGATCCCTAAGTTATTCCAAACTTAAGTTTCTCTAGCAGGAGAACAATTTAGGTTGCGAAGTCAGTTGTAGTGAACTAATCGTTGATTAAAACTTCTTGAGTTACGTAGACTGATTATTTTATAAATAATTAATTGCTAAATCGAGAAATAATTGCGATAAATAAGTTTATATATTAAAAGCACCGATAATGTAAAAATTTATAAGTTATAAGTCTGTTGTAGGTCATTGGCGAGGCATGGAGTTTAAGCACCAGTTACAAAATCGGTTGCTGTATGGAAGTCATTAGGAAAGGCAGGTTACACTGAAGAAAGCAATTAGCCCTAAGCCATAGTAGTGAAGATAAATAAGTTCTTAGAATCTCGGTAAGCAGGAACTCCATTAAGTTGTAGTGTCAGCTCCTGGGAAGTCAGTGTGTTCACAAGCCTATGGCACGCATGTAGGCCATTTCTAAGAATTAGCAAAGCGATTGAACAGTCCACACAATGAAAAGTGTGTCTCAGATGTCAATTTTAAGTGTAAATTTAGACAAATAAATCGTAGGAAATATGACGGGAATAGTCAGAGGTAGGCGGAACTTAGGTTAACAAAAGAGCCTGCATTACTAAAATGTAGCTACTCTCAATCTGGAGCTTCCTGCACTTCAATACACCCAGCTTCTCGTGCTTAAGTGATCGTAGCATAGTCTTAGAGTCATCACCCGTTTAGTTGTGATTGTAAAGGGCTTCGCCGTTAACAGCATAGCGAGTCGTGGTCCCTATTGTGGAAACAAACTTTCCATTAACTAAAGTTCTTAATATTCTGGAAGTTAGCAAATTTATTACGATTCATTTATAATTGCTCGTTTTTAGATTCAGGAACAGTTGATTTTTTATTATGGAAACTCATTCCCACTAACAGCTATCAACATCGATTAAATATTCTCCGAAAATATAATTGGTGTTGTACATTCTCGTACCACCCACGCATACCCTGATGAAGAAAACTATCATCGAAATAGCTAGCAACCATCAGAACTGTTACATCAATGTGCACATAAGTAAGATTTGTTTATAAAATAAAAGCAAGTGCTTTACTGAAACTATTAATCCAATTTCATCAGTTTTGCTTTATAACTATTCTATAGCTTAGTATACGCGCACGCGTGCATGTGTGTGCCCGCACGTGCGTTTTAAATAGTGTTCAACGCCCGTTCTTGGTACATACAGCACAACAGGTGATGAACTCCGATGATCAATCATAAGAATTCTTAAGCAATTGACATAAAGCTAGCTACAAACTATCATTAATACATAAAACCTGTACAACAACGGCAGGGTTACTGAAGACAGGTAAAAATGCAGTTTCGTAGGTTGGAACAAGCCAACAGACTGTAATACCATGCTATTGAAAATGTTAACATGTCGGCATCAAAGACTGCGATAAGCTTGTCGGTATTCGGTGACACAGAAGGCAACGCTTTAACGTTTTCTCCATGTAAACTTGCGTTACACGTATGGACGTTTATTTCTTAAGAGCACCAAGTGAATAATAACATTAGCAAGTTGCTTATTAAGTGCAACGAGAGTACTGCACAGTGCTAATGATATCTAACCACATTATTTTCTTACATTACACTGTGTATTCGCCTCCCTCGCTGTCACTGCCATTTTCACTCAAATGTACTGCAAACGATGCATTGTCGTGTGAAACATCCCGCAGTTGAAATTGTCGCTCTTATTGGATGTTGTGCTGAACATATATTTCCCGCACACTGGAATCTATATTCGGAACACATTCTGTCAACACTTTACACACACTGTCACTTATAGAAGGAGGCACATTCCGCTTTCTTACGGCATGTTTAAGGCGTGTCCATATCAGCTCAATCGGATTGAGACAAGAGTGATGTGCTGGTAACCTGAGGACTTCATGGCCATGATGTTTGCCATTTCGTCTATTACATACACTTTCTGTATATTGTCTTCCCGAATTTTCTCCAAACGCACAGCTTTTGTTAGAACTGGACTTAGTAAAACAAAATTACCTTCGTCCATTAATCTGATCATTTCGTCTTTTCTGCTGGACATAGTGGGGTTTTGATATTAAGCCGAGAATAATAGCTAGCAATTTCTAACACAACACTCTTAGGAGGAATGTTTTTCAAAAGTGTGTTCTTGAACAAAGTTTCAAATATTTCTGCATTCCCCTCGTGACGTGAATCAGCCAAAGATCCCAGAATATTTTCAGAAGCCAAATATAAGCAACCCTCAATCCAACCCTGGTTACCGCCGGCAAGCAAGATCACGATTCTTTTTCCACGTGACACGGGCTGAAGGCATCAAGAGCAACTGCCGTCATCCCAACCTTTTCTTACATCATGAGCATTGCACCAAAGTCCATCTATATAAATGATATGGAACCCTTTCTGCCTGAAATAGTTTGTCTACTGAAGTACCGATATCTGCATGCCACAATCCTTGCTGATGTCATAATCACGCTCCTCTTATTTAACGTGTGAAAGCGGAACCCTAACTTCACTAACAACTGTCAAACCGTTGTAAGGAAAACTAGCTGGACTATTGACTATTACTATTATTTCTAGCATCAAAGTTAGATACATCCTAAGGCCTCCACATATTTAGGAATACACAGTAAACACCACTTGCACCTGTGAAAATCACAAGAAAACTACATAAATGAGATGAACGAAAGAAAACAGCGAAGATGCTGCAACGTGTGGTTTACTCCACGCGTAGTTAATCTCCTTTTGTTATTTGTGATTTCTACGCATTCATTGGCTGAAGTGACGTGCTCATTGGTGCACTGCAAAACGTCGGCAACTTCCCAGAATAATCAGTACGTTATCTGAGAGGTTTATGTCAACAAAGATAAAGCGCATGTTAACCTTTTTTGTAGCACGGTAATACGAGGGATTCGGGTGTTTTTACTTTCTCCATACGCACTATGTACATAGTGTAATAGAGGAAGTATTACACTCCACCAAAAAATTCGATACCGAGATTTCACCGGAAATATATGTTTTAGGGTCCCCAATATCCAAAAAAAAGCATTTTCACAAAAAGGTCAGAGTGTGTGTGTGTGTGTGTGTGTCCGTGAACACGATAACTCAAAAACGAAAAGTCGGTAAAATACCAAGCTTGGTATTTAAGTTTAGTATCTTCCAGGGATGCGACACGAAGATTTTGAGAAAAATCCCCCAACCCCCAACTACCCTTTACATGTAACTTTTTTCGAAAATTTTGATTTTCTCAAAAATGGCTCTAACGATTTTGATTAAAATTTCGGATATTAAACATATTTAACTGACAAATAAAATGTATATCTTGAATTTTCTGGGAATAGCCTCTGAAGAGTAGTTTATTCTGGATAAATTTTACTAAATTTTTAATAAATGCTAAACCGTAAGAGATGGACAAAAACTTACTACATAAAAAATGTAGAGCACTTTAAAACACACCATTTATTTTATATGCATTTTTTTCGTGGAGTTCGTCGTTTTTGTGACATTCCTTATTTTTGGTTTCTGCTATGAAAAACGTATACTTTTCTCATACAGGAACTTGTCAACTCCTATCCATATAAACAAAGGAACTTCATTGACATAGCAACCAGCTTTTGACTATCACTTTAACCTACGGTTGTCCCTTATTTCGTTTCTACTTACAAGGAAGCGAGTAATAAGACTATTTCTGCTAATTTTTTCTGATTAGCATAAAGTAAGTAGAAGTATAAGCTTTTTAAGAATTATTCGTTGCAGGGATTTGGAGAAAGTCATGTGAATGGTACACATCAGATTTTTTTATTTACGACTCACTGTGTAGGGTCTGGTTATTGTACCACCTAACTTTCTTTTGTCCTGGCTGTAATGCTTGAAAATCACATATGCTGATGATAAATGACATTAATGTATAATTGAAAAAAGGAGGTTTGGAAAGGGAATGTTTTAGACCCAAATACTGGCATTTGCTAGCTAGGAGGTCCAGGTTTGTACAATTCAGCGTTTGGGACTGGGAAACTGGTTTCTCCCACTCTTGATTCTTAACAGACTAAACAGGGGCTTTCCATGCATGGCGTTAGGATACGACATTGGAATGCTTATAACAGATTTAAATTGTTTTCCATAACTTTATATTCCATACTGATAATAAAAAACAAAACTTTAACACTTTGAACCTGATTGGGAAGTTTTATTGGGAGTATATCAAAGTTTTCGGCTTGTCAATTTATATAGGCTTTTTAAGTATTATTATTATTAAACTTATGTCCAAAATGTATGCTTTAAAAATACGTACAAATGACTTTCGGTGCTTTTTTAGCCTTTCATTGACAATTCACCCGCGTTTAATGTGCTGCAGGTTTAATAATATGCGCTCGTATACGGTAAATCTAGCTTTAGATCTCCGTCTCGATAAGCACATCCTTTTAAATTGGTGGATAACATGTAAGAATCGAACTATCTGTAATAAACTTAAAAAAACTAACTATATCGAAAAAAGTAAAATTACCGGAAAATGTACAATCGTGCGGAAACCAAGAACAAAATTTGGTCAAGAATAAACGGCAAAAGGTACTCAAATTGTGGAAAATTATTTTAAATGATTTCAAAAGGTATTACGAAAGAAACCATTCTAGCTAACAAAGAGTTTCCACAAAATACCTGTAAAAATTGTGAACATTATTTAAAAGCTTCTACAAAAGTTACCTCAAAATATAATAGAAGTGTTTGGGTCACACTAACTCCTAATGCACCTCTAATGTAAGCATTGTTTTATTCGACATCTCTATTTAGGTGTGGACCACAAATGTCAGTTACTAAAACCAGAAAGGCTTCAGGTCCTTTTAGGATATCACAGAAGCTGGTAGGTCCCGGCCACACTAGGAATTGTGGAGGGAAATGTCGGAAAAGATAAAATATTGTTTCCCTTTCCGCCAGGAAAATATCGTGCATGTAACCTATTCAAGTAGACTTACACAGGAGTAGATTGAAAATTGTACACCTCTAATGGGGACTGGTAAAACTTCGAAAGAACGTCACGGAAAGACTGTCCTGAAGGGATATGAACCACAGACTTACAGTAAACGAGTATTTTTTTTTCTTTTTTTAAGATATCGGCTACCCGTATCAGTATGCGTGTATCAAAATTCTAATTGTTTCTTCTGTGTTTGCATAATTCTGAATAGCATTGAATCGTGTTAGTCCCGTTGCTTTCGACTTTATGGGCAGGTTAGTGATGGTTGAGACGGTTTCTCTGTGGCCGGCATTCGGGAGGTCGTGGGCTCGATTCCTATGGCCGGCCTAGGTGACCCATGTTTTTTTCGGGGTTTGAGGGGTCGCCAGGCAAATGCTGCCTCATCCCCCAAATTTTCTGTCCTTTCATTACGTTTTCATATCCTTTCATTCATCCTTCAACACGATGGTTTCTTTCGGGGTTGGAATGTCCGCGATGGTGCTTGGTACGGGGTGGCAGGGAAAAAGGATGCTCATTGTGACTCTCCGTCCACCAACTTCAGCTGGTTGCCAGAATGACTGCCCTTGGCAGAAGCGTTGAAACCTTTATGGGCCGACCTCCCCAGTCTGCCTGTCCCAATCCTATGAGGATCCTATCATTGTTGTGTCTTTGCTCCTGATTCCGGCCGCCCTGTATATCCTCTCACCCTCCCAGAGTTGTAGGTATATATTACTTAATTACCTAGATGAGTGTTGAGTCCCCTCCGCCCGTATCATATTCCTAGTGATTGGGACAAAACATTTGGAAATAGATTGCACTTTTAGGACAAGGGTGTATGAAGTGGTCTTATATTGAAAAAGATTGTATAACTTGCAGGGGAAAGTATTATATTTATTTTCTTAAAATTCATATTAAACAATGTTTTACCTGATTAAGCGTGCTATAAGAGTCCATGTATTTAATGGGTGTGAACAGTAGTTGGCAGTATGGTTTGTAGTGTGTTTGCGTTTTTGAACGATATGATTGTGTTCGCGAAATAGAGATTGAGGGCGACATTAATATTGTCTCCCTGTTTCCTTGTCTTTCCTAGTCCCCATTGTGCACTCCTCTTCAATCTTGCCTCGGGATTACAGCTGAGACACCACCACCGTAGGCGGGTCTTAATTTGGCGTTTCGTAGCTCTTAGCTGCCCTATTACATTCTTGTTTGTACTACGGTTTTATGTTGTCCGGAGAGGCTTTAGCAGGTATGAGAGAACGCGGGTTGCATTCCTTAACGGAAGGTCAGTGTGACGTAATACAGTTACCCTTCCTACAGAGTAGCGACGTAAAACGATTATTAGTTTTGCCCAGCTAGAGATTACTATTTATTAAAACAATATATGCATTAAATGACAAAACAAAATGCATTATTCATTATTATCCATGTAATAAAATGTGGTGGCGCCGTGGCAGAGTGGTTACACCACTCACCTCCCACCTAGGCGGCCCGGGTTCGACCCCAAGCACCGTTATGTGGGATTTACGGTGGACGAAATGGCGTCGGGGCGGGTCTTCATGTTTCCAGCGTCACTCATTCCACCAATGGCTCTATCGTCACCTTTTCTATCATCCATTTCGTTTTCATTTCATATCGCCCTCTTCCAAACACCCACGCCTGGCTATGGGCTGATCACTCGTTCGAGGTTCTTCATTCTGTGGTTAGGTGCCGTTGGCTCCCCGGCAGACTTCTGACCCTTGGGCACATTTAACAATGTGTTAAATAGTGTCTTCTGATGAAAGAGTTCAGAGGTATGTACTATTGGGCAGGCTCATACGTAATTCCACAAATTTTATTTATTAACTATCAATAATGTTTTATAATTATTGAAACTATTTTAAGCATTTTAGATCAACTATTATAAAATACGGATTCTCCTCCTCACCCCCAAATCTTATGACTTTTTCTTATTTTAACTTCCGATTTAATTTTTGGGTATTTAGCAACACTGACTTGGACTCTCAACGAGAATCTTGCATTTTCAATAGCAAAGTGTGTAACAGTCAGTAACAGCAATGAAGAGGACACATGTAAATTCACGGAAGATACCAAACTTGGGCGGGAGTAAAACGCCCTAGTGAAGTTTGTCTTTGGCATGTAATAATAAAATGAACTGACGAAGGATCTTATTTTCTATATCCTCAGGTCAACTTTAGTATACTCTGAATACCACTCCACTGAGCTTTCCTCCGAGTGTGGATTAGTTAATAGTCGCATTTTCAGGTGTTGATATTGATGGTCGATGATATACTTTTACAATTTTTAGGTCTCCCAGAATTCTACCTATGCTGCGCTTTAAAACGTATTTACTCGTACTAAATAACATAAGCTAAAATTATTTATACTAGTTCCCCCAATTAACAAGCGGGAACCTTATATATTTTATTGGGGGAGACGTCTGTGTATGTTACATATTTTGGTATGTGCCACAGGTTCGTTCCAGGGGACGTGCAATTTATTGAGTTTAATGCAGTAAAGTTACAGAGAATGTTATGATTGCATAAACTATCACAAAGTCAGTACTGGTTTTATGAAGCTCTAACAACAACGACTGCGACGAACGTCTATCAACTACAGACTAGAGCTCACCATTGCACTTGTTGGAATGTGTAATGGAGTTTCCACGCAAAATTTATCTGGATACTTTAGAAGTCAGAGTTGTCTAAAAATGGTACATAGCAACACATTTTAAAAGCGGCTTTCAACACTTGCATTGTAAATAACCCTTCAAAAATATCATGTAGTCTATTCTTATGCTTTTCGGCTAGGGCTTGTAGGAGGGGAAAGGGTGCTGCTTGATGCAGGAACCGGTCTTTCGCACTCCGGTGAAATCTCGGTATTGTTTTATAGGTGGAATAAATTACCTTCTCTATTTACTATGTACATTGTACATAAGTGCTAGAGAAAGTAAAACTACATTGTGTCATTTAGAGAACCGTGTTTAATTTATTTCACATAGCGACGAACTTTTAAAAAATCAAGATATCGCTTTAGCTCCCTTCTACTTACCGGAAGCAAGTAATAACAGAATTTCTGCTAATGTTTATCTCGATTAGCATGATATAAATAAAAGAATAGTCTTTTATAACAATAATTTGTAGAGAAAATTATGTGGAACACGTCAGATTTTTTTTTTTTTTTTTTTTTTTTTCATACAACTGCAAAAATGTAATTATCGTTTTGATTATACATGCTATCGGTTGTTTTATACATCAAACGTTGCTATGATAACTAACCAATATGTTGAAGGAGAAACTTTATTAAGTATGTCGACCAAACAACAACATTGCTAACCTTAATGTCTACAAATAAACGGCATTGATAGCAACATGAAATTCGGTTATACCAGTTTCGATTTTTAGCTAAGTCAAAAGTAATTTTAACCAATATGTGTGGCGTTCTTCTAATGCATTTGAAAAAGAATTATCGATAGATAACTAGCCTTATTCTACATGATCTACGTAGTATTATAGCACACTGGTGTTTACGTGAATTGGAATTCTTAAGCAGTTGGCTTTAAATTGTCAACACTCAAACTAGTTTCACTAGGAATAACGTGAACATTAGCGGACAAGGGTCACTGTCACGCAAATAAATACCGGTCTGAGTCCATACATATGCTAAAATACTGCACGAGGTATGGGAGTGTTTTGCTACCTGGGGCCACCCTTACTATAGTTCAATAACACTTCAGCCTTATTTCCTTCCATCCTGGCTTTAATGTTGAGAATTCCTATGCCTGATAATTAGTATGTTGGTGAAACACTTCCGCTAACGTGCTAGAGAATTGGAATTCAACAAATAAGAAGAGACATTTTGATACAGCAGAGGTTTGAATCCATCGATGGTCTATGATTTGTGTTGCCGAGGAATAATTCGCCATTGGGGACCTGTATTGAGAAACTTCTCTTAGAAGTTGAGTGCTTAGACCGCCCGCTCCCGTCTAGGTGGCCCGGATGTGGGATTTTGGGGAACGAAGCGGTGTCTGGGCGGGTTTTCTCCGCTTCCTCCGGTTTCCCCCGCCACTCATTCCACCAACTCCTTCATCACCTTTCCTATCATCAATTTCGCATATCATCCACTTCCTCATGTTCATGCCTGGCTACGGGCCGACCCCTCGAAACAGGTTCTCCATTCGGTGGTTTCATGCCGTTGGCTCCCTGTCAGGCTTCTGACCCCTCGGCATTGGATTTTAAGTCCTAGGGGGGTGTCTGTCCTACAAATACTTTTAGATCTAAGCTTCCATTGTGTCATCATATTTTCACAGTAATTCATAAATTATGCCGGTTACACAAAACGACAAATGAAAGTTTTACGTTAGTGATAGTTGTAGAAAACTCTTCTTGTTTTTCTTTATTTCTTTCTTCCTTGCATCCTTTCTTTTCTTTTTTTTTTCTTTCTTTCTTGAATAAAGGGCTGATATATATGGCCATAGTTTGTATATATTTACTATGTGCGCACTTAGTGTATTATTACTGTACTGAGGTTCTAGACTGTGCCTTGTTGCTTTTGTATCGTAGGTTGTTTACTGCCAACTAAATAACCCTACGTTAATTCCACAAATTATTATATTATCTCATTCTGCGGCCACCGCAAGATGGCTTGCGCGCCGCCTGTCGCAGCTCGGGGACTCCCGACGAAACAATTATAATCTAGTAATATCCCCGCAACTGCTCCATGTTCTCATAATTAAAGTTACAACTACAATGAAATAAGCATATACCTTATCATAATAGATGCTGGGAATGTTGTGTTTCTAGCATCTTCTCAGATAATTTTCATTCACATTTGAGAGTTCAATAACTGAAGCTGAGTGAATGGTTATGTGAATGGAAGAAATGGATTTTTTTTGTATACAACTGAAAACATGTTATTATCCTGTATGGTTATACAAGTTATCGGTTGTTTTATACATCAAACGTTGCTATGACAACCAACCAAATTGTTGAAAGAGAACCTTTATTATGTGTCGACCAAATAATAAACATAGAAGTTGGGGGGGGGGAATTTTTTTTTTTAAAATCTTCGTGTTACATTCTTGTAAATTGCTGAACTTAAATATAAAGCTTGTATTTAACTGACATTTTGCTTTTGTGTTATGCTGTTTACAGACATTTTCATCACACACTGACTCGCGCGCACATGCACACAAGATTTTATTCTGAAAGTGCTTATTTTGTATTTAGGAGACTTCAAAGCGTGTATTTTCAATTACATGTCAATTTAGAATTTTTGGATAGAATGCTGCTTATGCAGGAAAGCAGTAGAGACAGAAAAAACCTAAGAAAGCGGCACTTTATTAAATCCCAAAGCTTTTTTTAATTTAAAATCATATATAAAATAATTCCCTTTACAGGTCTTTTTCACAACTAAGTCTTTTTTCACACACTAATTTTAAAATAACAAATTGCTTTATTACAGTGTTTGCCTACACACGCTTTTTACAAGACTGCACGTTTAGTGCCAGTAAAATAATTAAACATCTTCCTAGGCGTCCACAAGCTTGCATGCAAAATTTGACCTCCTTGTGTAGCGCCATGAAAGCTGACATTTAGCGTGTTATTACATCACGAAAGTAGTACACCATGAAATAACCACAAGGAGAGCGTCCCAAAGTTCTAGCTTACTCTTTGCAAAAAAGGGTATTACTTAAGCAATATATTTTTCCGAATGCTTGCCCAGCTACCTTCAGCTTATACTGGATGTCTAGGATAGATGCTGAGCGGGTAGGTTGGGTGGCCTATTTGTGCAGATGTTTTGTGTCCTCAGCAGTGGGTATTTCTGCACAGTTGCAACATGTAGGTTCCTTGAGGACATATACTGAAGCTTGGTGATCACGTGGCTCGAGCAGCGGCGTTCATCTCTCGTGTTATCAGGAAGCTGCTATGATACGGAAACAATGAAACATTTCATATTGTCATTAAAGAGCGCATTGGAGCAAGTAAAGGCTGAATTTCGCTGCACATATACAACTAGATGCAATTAGCACTGCTCTACAAACCGATGTTTGAATCGCAAAGATAAAATAAAGACCTGTATATCCTTCGCTGCATGAAATGGTTCACAATTGAATTTTATAATATAGTAAACATTTACACAGTAACAGGGAAATTACATTTAGATGTTTAATTCAAAATGCATGTATCTTATGGTATTATAGCAGTATAAGGTAACATATATATTAATACATATGCATGTTCACAATATTTGTAAGCAAACTTGTGGCTTATAACGTAGTAGTTAATATATGTTTAATACTTTAGTTTGTTTCATCACGATCACATTTACTGGACTGAACAACGTATACATTTTGAGAGAATTCTCCTCACAACACAATAAATTGAAAAGAACTTCGATCCAAACGTTTGTATAAATGACTGCGATTGCAAATACTGCAATTTCGATGCTTTCGGAAGAATATCTTACGGGTAGCTTGGAACAGTTGAAAAAAACACCCAAAACAGGAAAAGTGCGTAATTAGGTTTAAGTTGTCTCACTAGTCGTGAGCGGACAATGAGTGTACCCATATACGAGTATCTCGCCCTCTTTTCTGATGCCTTCAATCCCCGTAGCACTGTAAACTTGTAATCCCTCAAACGATACCCCTTCTGACTTGCTATTCAACTACGTAGGTCATGTAGCTTTTGAAGAGTGCCAACATAATACATATGAATGAGCAACCTATAGCCAACGGTTTCCAGATGTTCGATCTTTGTTGGAGACTCTTAGAGGATATGCCACTAGACATTCCTCGAGAAATCCTCTTTCAACAGAATAGCCGGCTGCTTCTGTGTTCTGGTGATTAGAATGGTAGCTTACAAATCCACAGGTCCTATGCTCGATTCCCGGTTGGACAACGGACAACTTTCTTTAGCCAGGATTATTTCTCGCCTTCCCGAATCTGGAAGTATGAGTAAGAGGTAAATTAGCGTTTGTGTCTTTGTTCGTGTTTGTGTATGAATTTAATGTTCTTATATAAACAAAAAGTTGTCATTTCTGAAAACTCAACTAATTTTACCTAATTCAAACAAACTCAAAGATTAACAGAACGGTAATGTACACAACTTTACTCGTGTACACAAGTGAACATTACTCCGAAGAGCAGTTGTTCTAAAGGAGAATACGGCGATATTACCCGGTTGTTAAAGGCGGCATGTAAATCACACGCTCACGCACACACACAGGCCGACTTGTTAGATCACTCGTCCACTTAGGCGGTCCGGGTTCGATCCCAAGTAACCGCTTGTGGAGTTTGTGGTGGACAAAGCGGCGCAGGGGCGAATTTTCTCCAGTTTTCCCCGCCTTCACGTTCCACCAGAACTCCATGTCATCGCCTACGGTGCCACAGTAGTAAAAGTGGGCCTTAAACACTATGAAAAGAAACACACACATAAAATACACGGCAGCAAGAACACAGGGAACATTGCGCAGAAAACATCCTAGTCGATGGATTGGACCGTACAGCATAGGTTACGCTCTGGAGTTACACGAGATGTCACGTTTACCGAAAACTATCTAGCGACAGAAATAACCTCATTAAAAGAACATGTGCGACCATAACTCTAATAATATTGCCGAGGTTGCGGGAGGACAGTATTTTCTACTAAGAAGGGTCTTATTTTAAAGGAACAGCTTTGGGTTTCCAGTACATTGCGATAGAGACCCCTGAAACGACTGGGGAGTAGGCCACCCAACCTACTGCTTAATACTTATGTGTCCGAGCTACCCAGTACTTTAATATACAAGGATAGCGACAAGACATATTTGTAGGGGACTTGGCATCGATCATTGAGGATATTGTACCACCACCCCCGGAAGGGAAGGGTTAGATGACAGAAGACACCGGGTGACCGGATCCAGGAGTTACCGCAAAGCAATGATAGTTTCTCTAGAGTTTTCAGATTGAGACGCCCCGGCAGTTAGACTAGCAGACTTCCACCCCATCTGGAGAATATAACGTCCCCCAACGGGTGGTCCGTATACTCCGGCAACTAACCGAATCCCGAGGGACGGACAGATTCTGCAGATGACACTTTTCCCTGCTACACTGCACCGAAACACCATCGCCAACACTTCCAACCCTGAAGCAGACCAAGCGGGTAAATGATAAGTGGAACCATATAGAATGATGAGAAATTCAGAGGATGAGAGAAAACACTCCAGCATTTACCTGACGACCCGGAAGAACACCGAAAAATATAACCTTAGATCAGATTGGGTGGCCACCGATTATCGAATTCGGTAACTTCCGGATGCCAGTCATACTCCCACCACAGCGCCACTGCGCTACAGTGATATACAGGCAATATTTAAATCGTTTTTAACGCAATTCTAGGGTTGAATGATCATCTTCTGTAATGAAAATGTTATTTCAAATTTGAGTTAACACTATTACCTTTAATGAGTATTCTTTTTCTCATTAGATAATTTATTACGATATTTTTCAGCCCAGATAAAATGAAAAATTTCACGTGATTTCTTATGCTGTAGCGTTCATTGGTGGCACAAGGTTTCTAGTAGCCTATAAAATATCGCAAAGTAAAATATTGGCAACAGTATGTTATTTCCGAGAAACCAGTGGCAACGAGAAGTCTTTCGGTTTTTTTTTTTGGTTTTTTTTTTAACTCTCGCATATCAGAAAAGTGAAATTTTCATTCCATTCCGACATGGTTATGGCTCGCAGAGAAGCATTGAAAAATAGACAATTGTTCCTTGTTTCGCGGAAAACTTCTGGTGCAAGTTTCTCGCTATCTTCTAAGTAATTACACTGTCAGATAATGTACATGTTTAAAGGCTATGCCTGCCCACAGAGGTACGTAGAAAAGCTTGAGTTTTATTTTCTTCTTAATCATTATGAGGCAACATAATTTACGTGTAATTCTGAAGATACAATATCTGTTTTCAACACTCACAAGTTAAGGTTATACGCCAGTAAATCTTCTAACCTCTACGTTTATTATAAAATCTAATCAATTTTAACCACATATAGCCTTTGATTTGTAATGCATGTGTACCAAGTTTCAGAAAAAACTAAAATGTAGTCAAATTAAGGGGGCCTTAACAAAGAAAGAATTGAATTTTAGGTTACGTATGTTTAATAGCAATGATCTTTGAATCTGATTTTATAATTTTATAGGAGACCACTACGTTTATTGTAAAAGCTGACCAATTTTAACCACATATATATAGCCTTTGAGTTGTAATGCCTCTGTTCAAGTTTCAGAAACAACTAAAATGTAATCAAATTAAGGGGGCCTCAGGTATGTTTAATAGCAATAGTCTTTAAATCTGATTTAATGAATTAATAGGAGACCACTAAAATAATACGGGAAAGAGTAAAGGTAATATATATCGAATCATATATCGTATTTTGGTTTTTATTTCCCATAAACTTAGATATGACTTATCAGCTTTGCTTTCGTTATGAAACTGTTGCATCTCATGCCTAGTAGTTCTTTTGAATTTATTTTAAAACAGTCTGATTTGTTTAGATTTTCAATGTATTCAGATCTAAGTTCTAAAAGTTAGTAAATGCAACTTTACTAATAAATGCTTCTTAAAACTTAACGCAAGTCGCATGGTACTAAAATATCTAAATAATTCGGTTTGTTGAAATACAGTTCACAAAACATTAGAACAGTATGATTTTGTTGCTTCTGCTCTAATTTTTTTTTTTTAAATTATGCTCGTTTTACAGCAGGCCCTCAATTATCTGTGGCAATTTTAAATTATTTTAAAAATGTCATCACTGTGTAAAGTCTGCATTCCAATATAATTTTTGTGTTTTTCGAAGTAATTGGAGATTTACACAGTACGGCTTCCCGAATAAGCATCACTTTTACTGTAGATAATTTATTTCCCACTGATCATTCAGCCTTCAAATGGGTATCTTTTGGTCAAAATATGTGAAGGTACAGTGGTCATTGTCACTTGATGCTGTAGATTAAGCTGGAATTTTTATAATGAATGTAGATCGAGAATAAAAATATCCGTGTCTTGGTTTTTTTGCCATTGGCCCAAGTTTGACAAAAAAAATATTACAAATTGGAATGCCTCACTAGGAAAATCTAATTATTTGCATGCATCAAGGCTTTAAAACTATTAAACGGGAGAACTTACAAAAATATGCAATTTTTATCTGTTTTTATCCACCTTGTAGGCACTGGGAAATAAATTAAACATATCTGCAGCCGATCATCCCTATGCTATATGTAACCTTGGTTGTAACTTATATGTAGCGTGGTCTTGTTCGCAAAGTTTATTATTACCGTCTGGTGTGCTACTAGGAAGAGGCCATTAATCGGAAGACATAATTTAAAACTTAAAAAAAGATTCCGCAAATAAAGACTCTCCGGAAGGGGATACGATATTTTTGTTTGGGATATACTTTCACTATAAAAATCGAAGCTCAATCAGCAACATCATTGTAACAATAATCCCTATTGAGTGCTATAATCTTCAATTTATGCTATGAATGGACGTGTGAAAAGATTTACTTTTGTACCAGCTGTCTACAAATTGGTTTTTAACTATAAATTGTTGTAAATTTGTTTACTTTATAATTGACACGTGTATAATCCCTAAACGTAGAACCTTGTACTGTAACCCTATTGGTATATTCATGTTTACCTTCTCTAGTACGTATATACAATGCACATAGTAGGTAGAGAAAGGATTGTATTTTTACCCAAAAATTCGATACAGAGATTTCACCGGAAACACATGCTTTGAAACCCCCCAGAGTTAAAAAAAGACATTTTTAGCAAAAGGTCTGTATGTTTGTATATGTGTGTGTCTGTCTGTCTCTCTCTCTCTCTCTATATCCGTTGAATGTCTTCCAAGGATGCGATACGAAGATTTTCAGACCACCCCCCACCAAACTACTCTTTACAATGTATATTTTTCAAAATTTTCGATTTTCTAAAAAATAATTCTAACGATTTTTATTACATTACTGTGAGTACACTCTACGGCCGTAAACGCCGAATATGTGCTTACGGCTTGCTTCTAAGTCGTGGCTGATTGTTGGCGTTAATTGCTACACGCGCGTTAGTGAACACCTATGCTGGCGGAAATTTCTCTTGACATCGCAGCTGTGGTTGTTAACATCTGTGTGAGTGGACACGTGTTCTGTCAGGAGGTCCTTTGACGTCCCATTGTTACACCGCAGTGAGTTTGTGAACACCTGTGGTGTGCTGAACGGGCGACGGCTTCTGGAAATTTCCAGTGACCAAAATATATAAAATGTGATAACGAATACCTGCCCAGCGTTCAGTTTTCACTGGGAATGGATCGCATACACCAGTCTAGTAAGTTCGACGGGAATTTCGTAGCAAGCTCTATCGCCGCCGCAGCGAACGTTGAAAAGGTGCTATACGGCATTATCTTGAATAGATTCTGATTACACACTTTATGGAAGAAATAGGAGTTTTTGTTAGGGAAAAGAGAGTTTTTGTTACAATCTGTATATTAAGGTTAATTGCATGACAAATAAAATGCAAATCCTGAATTTCTTGGGATTGGCCTCTGAAGTTCTGTTCATTCTGAATGACTTTTGTATAATTTATACAGCTTAGGAGAAGGACAAAAAGTCATTCCATAAATAGGTACATCTCGTTAAAACACAATTCAGGATACATAAAAATTTTAGTTAACTATTTCCAAGATATTCCCTGTTAGTTGTTTCTATTAAAAATTCTTTTACTTTTCTCGAAAGGTTTCGTTTCATCTCTCGTTTATTCTACTCCTAGTCATGCAAAGAGAACCGCACAGCGACAGCTTTTGAAAGACTTGACTGTCGCTTTAGCCTAATGCATTCCCATAATTTCTCTTTTACTTATAAGGAAATATGAATAAAATCATTTTGTTTATGTTTAGCTTGATTAGCATGAAGTAGAAAGAAGAATAAGCTTTTGTAAAAATAATTTACTTCCGTAAAGATAGTCATGTGAATGGCACACATATTTTGGTTTACGCTATAACCTTTATTTAAACTAAAGTTTCATTAAGCGCTCTTAAAACTGTTTACAATGGGAAAAAGTAGTCTAATTATCGTGTAAACGTAATTAGAAACAAGAACTATAACCTCACACGAAGTTAACACCTACAGCAACATGTGGTTGTTAACATACATATAAGCATGGGATTTGTTGGTTATCCTGGGAAACTGTAGGAAGTTCATGACCTTTGTCGCATTCAACCCCTGCATTTATTTGCAAACGCTGGGGGGGGGTGATTAATTTTATTTCGCGCTCACAAAAATTAATGCAATACATGCTTTCAGAAAATGATCAAATAGAGGTACTAACTTTAAAAAAAACAACTCTGAATTAGAATTGTGCCGATAAATTCCGCATTTATTTGGGAATTTCATACTGCTAAAAATCTAGAATCACGAAGAAATGTTCTTCATATTTAAAATGTGAACCTTAATAAAGTCTAACAATTTCGTGAAATAATAGGTGATATTGCAAAGTTCACGCTAAATTGCAATATTATGATAAATGGGGTGATTAAGGCAGGAAATGTCAGCATTTTCAAAAATTTATTTCTATTAAATATAACTTTTGGAGTCTGAGATCAAAACAACATGCAACACTTAACACTTTCGTGTCATTTCTTACTGTAGTTTTATTTTGCAATAATAAGTTGTATAATGTGAAATATTATAAACTGACATAGTAATCCAAAACTTTGAAAAGATTTATAGTTTCTATTAGAGGTATGATTAGTGAACTTTTCAATTTTAGAGGTGAGGTTCCCCTTTTTTGATTTAGATAGCAATTTGTGGCCATAGGCTAATATGGAACCTGATTGTTTACATTTGTTGCTGAAGCACATAGTGCTAATGTGTAAAATATTCCCTTATTTTTATGTATTATTTTAGTATTTCATTTAGTTGTTTTTGCGTTATTATGTAAAAAAATATATGAGAGGCACGAAGCTGTTTAATAGGAGAATGAAAATGGGTAAGCCAACATATATTAATCTAAGTGTTCAGAATGTTACACATAGATACATATCTATATGTCACACATACCGATAATGCTTATCCCATAAAATGTTTAATATTTTAATAGAACAGTATAAAATAGAGAAAGCAGGTGAAAGTAGTTCTTTTCAGGAAGAAATGATAAATATACGCTTATTATAAGCTTTGCTAAATGAATTTGTTTGTTGTAAAACTTTTCGTGGTCTTGTTAAAATATACGCGTGGAAAAATTCTAGTTTAGCCAGTAAAATTGACTGTTTGTGACAGAAAGAATGATTTCATGAATTCATAAACCAAACAATTCCGTACAACACAAAACATCGACAATTCGTGTTATAACTTTCAGTTCAAGCAGTTCTTCTGAGCAAGAGTACTTGAGCGTACTAAGCCACAAACCTCGGACCAGAGGTGAAGGGAGAAAGTGGTAGGGCAAAGCACAATACTTAAATTCGGCCACTTCATTTGCAACAGTTGATTCATCTGTGACGTTATGTTACCCTCAATGCTGTGCCGTATTGCATGTGCACTAGAACTCCTGAGAGTTGCGACTTACTCGATATTGTTCTGGCGCGTACGCGAGCTGGCACAGCCTGGTTTAGTTTATACCCTAAGAGCCATTGGGAAATTTTCAAGGTTTAAGGATGCATTAAAACTATCTTGACAATTTTTAATAAGCTCATATTCGTGCTCCATCTCCTGGATAACTCAAAACGTTATCTGCGCTGCATCACAGTTCAAATTTATTTTAGAATAGTGTGTGTTTTAAACTATGAAGTAACGTAAGCATGTCATTTTTACATTTCATACGACAAGAAGGCGACGACTTTCAATGTGTGCTGCAGACCCACCCGTTGTCTGGCATTGGAACTGTTACTATAGCATTAATATGTGTGTGTGTGTGTGTGTGTGTGTGTGTGTGTGTGTGTGTGTGTGTGTGTGTGTGTGTGTGTGTGTGTGTGTGTGCGGTGCCTGAAGTGGCAATGGAGAAAATTGGAATATTTTAATGTTGGATGAGGTTAGCGTAAACTTAAACCTGTGCATACTGAAACGATACTCAAATAATGCTTGCTCAATTTGACATTTGAAGATAAGTGCATAAATGATATTTGTTTCTATAATATACATGTACGCTTTTACTGGAATATTACATCAGTTCTTGAAACAAGACGTTTATAATTCAGATTGTACAGTGCATACAGATCACACATATTCTAGTATTACTAATCCCCAACATCAAGAAATTACAAAGAAACAAAACACAATGGTGTTTTTGAGCTAAACAACAAGTGCTTCATGTCGTTAACATGTCTGTTAGTATCTACATCGAAACATGTTATCCTTAATCCAGATCAGCAGGCTTGTAGATCTATGTTATTGGCGCTGATTTATTATAGCTCGTCTGTCCATTTGTTTGAATAAAATAAAAATGTAGGCTGATGTTTAGTGTTTAGTTTATATCACGCGCTGTAGATAAACGTGTCCAAACCACGTGGTGCAGGTTCCCTTCTACACCTACACTTTCAATTTGCAATTAGAAGTTTCATATGTGCTAGACGCTATATAACGCAGAATAAGTCATCAAGGATGCATCGGACCTGAAAATGCAATTTTGCTCAAGTAAATCGAAATTTTGTTTTTCATCTCATAGATTATTCTTCTGGTTTTATAAAAATAGATAACTGAATTAATATAAATACATATATAGTTTTAATATAATTTCCAACTAAATTCCATAGTAACATTTCATGAAACAGGGCAAACTTAATGTTTCTCTTGTTTTAATCTTTTGACAGTTTACTCTCTTCTAACATTCAAAAAGAAAACCTAAAATTGAGCTATTTAATTAATTTAATCACCAAAATGAAACTTAAATCTGTAGCTATGTTTTTCAGTTAAAAATAACCACAAATAATTAAAAACATTTTATATAATTGGCCTGTTACACCCATTTTAAGTTTTATATCCCTTTATATAACCTCAAAATATGTCACTGAATTTCCAAAGAAATTGAAAGGATAGTTCAATTTTTCTGTCTCAGGATCTATGTATACCTGTCATAAATGAAACCAATTATTAATCTGCTTGCGAAACACCAGAAGCGAAGCTTGGGCACCTGACACCATTTGTTAAGCGTTCCAAAAGTTTCTCAAGGACTTGAAGAGGTTAGTCACAAGGTCCCCTTAAAAGACGGAAGTTCACGCGAGAACTGCTGTCTTGTATAGAAAAACAATATACATTATTTGGTTCATTTTGTAATAGGAAGTAATAGTTATAGTTCGATGACAGTTAAGTATTGTATGTTATATGTACAGTTTAGTGCCTCATTTAGCGTATTTCATAAAACGAACAGATCAACGGATGGTTACATCATAAATACACAATAACCTTAAAATAATATGATGTGTTCCATTCACATTTCTTTCTCTATTTATTCTGCAAACAGACCATTCTTAAAAAAAAATTATCTACATCATGCTAATCGCAATAAACATTAGCAGGTAGGTACTTGTTTCCTTCTAAGCAGAAAGAAAACGGGAATACACTAGGCTAAAGCGATAGTCAAATCTTTAAAAAATTGATTGCTCTGTGGACAACTGAAGCTCGGTTCGCTTTGTATGGTCGGCAGTAAGACAAAAGAGAGATGAAACGAAAGTCGACTTCCGGTTTGACAAAAATTGCAACCAATAGCAAGGAATATTTCTAAACAGTCAAAAAAAGTATGACATATATTGTGTTTTTTAATGCAATCTACCTTTTTGTGTAGTACATTTCTATCTTTTACAGTTTACCAGTTATGTAAAGTTCAGCAAAATACTTACAGAATGAAGAGGCCTTTAGAAGTTATTCTCAGAAAATTCTCGTTATACATGTTATTTGGTCATGTAAATATCTTTAACATACGGTCGGTACTTTACTCAAAATCGTTAAAGCCAGTTTACAAAATTTTCAAAAATATTTCCATGTAAAGGGTAGTTTTGAGGTGGGGGAATTTTCTTGAAAATCTTCGTGTCTCATGGTTGAAAAATAATATATTTAAATACCAAATTTGGTATATAATGTCTCTTCGTTTTTGAGCTATGTTGTCCAACGACATACACACACAGACACACACACGGACATTTTTCTAAAAATTTTTTTTCTTGGATTCAGGGAACCTCGAAACATATTTACGGTGACATTCTCTGCCTTCTCTACTTATGCGCATAGTACGGGTAGGGAAAGTTATTATCGCACTGCGTTTAATGAAGAACTATTTTCAAAGGAAACCGGTGTTAACGATGGAAAATACGGTGGTCAAATAGGGGGAAACCCCAGGCACTGCAACTGAGCACCGCACCGCACATAGGCCAGTTCAGTAGGTCCACTTGTCTCACGTGACCTCTGGGAGGAAGAGGTGAAGTAGACCAGATCTGAATGAGGAAGGAGACTAGCTAGGATGCGACCCCTAATGGTTCTAGAATTACACCAATCAGGGCGCCTACGCAAGTCTTCAACTTGAGAGAACTGGGAACGAACATCTGATGAAGGGCACCAGTCAGCCATCCAAACACGGGAGAAACTTTTACAGAGCACAATCTCTACCGTTTCACCACCATGTACCATTTTCCACCGCCTGGTCCCAGAACCCTGAAACATATGAAGAACCGAACCATTCGAGAACAATCTGTTCATGGTAGAACAGGAACCATCTCAGACTAAAATTCACCTTTACAATTACTTGTGGATTGTAGATATGTACTTAATCTATGCTGTACTGCTTCATTATGGTGGCATTTAATTATGTACTTGGAGAGAATTTGGGGTAAGTCACTACGACATTTTGTTAAGCTGCATTTATACTACTCAATAGCATTCGTCTCCCCACATCACCACAGGATCAGAGCTCCGATCCAAACTGTTCTACAAATGACTGCATTTGCAAACCCGCACCTTCGATATAAATATCTTGCCAGTAGTTTGGCACGCAGTTGAAAAAAGTAAAAACAGAAAGCTACCTAAGCTGCGTCACTTCACTAGTGAGCGGACGGTGAGTGTCCTCCCAATCTCTGTCCCTCTGGCGTCATCAATTCCGTAGCACTGTTAAGATATGATAGGATCAGTCGCGGAGGGGATTCGGCAGCTCAACCAGAAGATCTTTGGTGCCTATGTATGACTCTGGAGGGGCACCCTCGGAAGGAGGGATGAAACAACAGGGAACAGGAATCACGACAGAGCAGAGGGCCGGGTCCCTACCATCTTAAGTTTGTAACTCTCCGGCGGAGGTTAGTAAAATCGGCGTCCCTCGCCCCTGTGGCCTTAGACATCACATTAGGGGAGGGGCTCGGGCCTCGGAGATTAGTGACCTCCCCACCAGACACCATCCTTTTTCCTTGCCATACAACGTTGAGACCCCAGAGGATACTAACAACCCCGAAACATAGCAACTGGATGAAGGGTGAGGTGAACTGTGAAGAGAGAATTATAGACTCAGAAATCATTTGAACCATTTAAATCTATCAAAAGCATAGCCACGCAAAAACAACAATGTGTCCACTAAGTATTCTATTGAAATGGAGGAATAGGAAATTTGGGTGATGTAATAAAGCTTCCCAGCATTCGCCGGCCGAATCGGGGGAATCCATGGGCCAGAAAAGCCGGTTGGGGCACCCGAACCAGCGACATTTCGAGTGCGAGTCACACACCCCACCACCTGCGCCAGCTAGCTTCATTAGCGCTATTAATTTGCAATTCCTTAAACGGTACCCCGTCTACTCGCTCTACTCATAGCTACATTTTTATTCCAAAGTGTTTTAGTTTCAGTGACTTATTGAGGTTCCAAGTGAAATGATGGATTGGTTTAACCCAGACCATCTCAATGACTTTTTAATTAACGCATAAAGTTGTCCTAATAATCAGGTAGATTATTTGTAGTTCGTTCCCATTTGAAGGTAGCAACTGTACTCTATCTTTCGATTTGATACTGAGCAAGGAGAATGCTTTTGTTTGTTAATTTTGAGATGTTTGCTTATGTTTACGGTTACTTTATGGTTATATGGCTTGATAATGTTCACCCTAATTATTTCAGGGTTTATAACTAGCTGTTGTTTTTCACAAACGTAGATTAATGTCTTTATATGCGTGAATATATAAAACACATCTCTGGCATGACCCATGGTGAAATTTATAGCTTATGCATATATGAGAACAGTGTAATACTTTTATATTTATATCTCAACATAAAGACAATTAGGCCCGTTTGGCACCAAAAATATTCGAGGCAGCCAGTGAGATTAATTGCCTATTTCTCCTAATGATGTACAGAGCTTCCACCTTCACGAATTAAAGTGCAAAGGAGAGAATCCATCCAGTAAGCGGGAGCAAAGTCGAAGGAACGTAGTTTACCTCGCTCTAAAAAGCAAACTTCGGTAGCAGCCAAACTCGACAAACATGTACCGAACACAAAGGGCATTTTGCGCGATAATAATATCTACGTCATTCGCGTGACGCTACACTCGAGCTGGTAGAGCGAGCAAAAATTGCTTTTACGTTTAGATCTACTATGGAACACTTGTTGAATACGGATGCTTTCATAATTTTGGAGTTACTTCCATCATAAAATCTCCAATTTCTTGAATTTCTTTATATTAAAGTGTTGTTGTAAGAGCAGATTAATTTTAACAGGTAAATGTGCATAGTCCCATCTAATATTTTTTGCTATTATGGATTAATATTTAATATTTTAGCATGCATCAGAAAATTAGGTTTAATACTGAATAGCTGTTACCAGTTATTCCCATTAAACACTGATATCGAGTATGAATAAACTGGTTTGACGTTTATTTAACTTCAGTTGATGATTATGAAATCCGAAATGAAAATGCCAACCGATTCTGTATTGCTTGCATCAAGGTGTACATAGTTCAATGTATTTTCAGTAAATCTTTGTAATTACGAATTTGCACGTAAAGTCCGGGGGAATGGAGACTGGTACGATACTGTACGAAGTGAAACATTCACACGGCCCTGATGAGGCATGAATTGTTACCACCCGAGACGCAAGTCTGCCGGAAACTGGTAATCTGTTGTTCTAGACACGCCACTAACTTCACTTTACAGTTTGTGCGCAGAAAAACAGCACATTAATACTGACCTCAGAGTTCTAAGTTATCTTTAACAATTAATCTATGCTTCTCTTGGATAACGTAGATATAGGTTGTGTTTCAAAAATGAGTAAATTCGTCTGCTTGAGACAGTACTTCAGAAAATAAATTCCTATTTTAATAAGATTTAAAAGTAAAATATAGGCACCAGTGAGACTATTTTAGCAGGTGCAGTGTGCCTGTGCTTTCACGAGTACGCACATGCAGGTACACTGACACGAATAAAGAGTGGCCCATTCCCTATCGCAAGTGTTTTTCCCTCCGCGAGGTATTAATGTGTATAATTTGTCTGTGCTCTGATTTAAACCCATTTATATTTCATTTGAAGCTTATTTTATTTCTTTTTGATAGTATCTATTTTGTATGGTAAGTACACTTGATTTCCAATCAGAAACTCTAATACAGGCTGTTCCAGCTTAGGTGCGCGCCAAAACACCAGCGAGTAACCCGTGACTCACAGGGGGGGTCTGCTTGTTGCATGCAATACAGCACAGCATTGGAGCAATCTGTCGTCGCGGCTGCTGAATCAAGTGTTGAAAATGAAGTTGCCGGACACAAGTATTCTGGTATGACCTTTGCCCGCAGACGTATTGGCTACACACACCATCAGCTTTGTTCTGAACTTTGCGGTTGAGTACGCGCGTGTATTCTTCTCTGGCGAGATAATGGAATCAGCCCGCCCTAATAACTTATAATAAATCATATTTTGTGCTTCGTTTTCAGTTTAACTTCTTTTAATCTGGGAGGTCATATCGGACGATGAATGAGTGAAATGCGTTAAATAATGTCCAAATGAACCTGGTCTATAGAGCTTAGAGTTACCCGAAATTCTTCTCGAGATAACAGAAAACTCCAGTAAAAAAAAACTTATCCGGACAATTCAACCTAACCGATATTCGAACTCAGGACATCCTTGAGCAAATGTGTATCATCTTTTAACCGACATACACCTTCCTCTCTCTATGGGATAAGTTAAGGAATATGGCCGGAAAATCGACCCATATGCCAATTACCGGTCTAAAAACAACGGTAGGCCCTGTGATTGATTCGTTTGACGTGGGTAACACTCTTGGCAGTGCTTTTGCTCAAGTATCTAGCTCAAATAATTATTCCTATGACTTTCTGCCTTTCAAAGCTCAGGTGGAATCTCAAGGGTTCCCCTTTCGTTCTGGAAGCCTTGAAGATTTTCAAGAGAACGTTGTGCCACGGGGATCGGTTCTGAGCGTGACATTGTTATATAGCAACTAATTCTATATCTCAATATGTTCCCCCAGGTGTCTCGTCCTGCTTATTCGTAGACGACCTTGCTATATTTTGTACTTCTCAGCATACGCCAATTTTGGAGCGCCGTCTCCAGCAGTGTTTGGACAATTTTTATGATTGGAGCCCGAAAAACGTCTCTCGTTTTTCAACCGAGAAGTCACTCTGGCGCCGCAGTAGGCGATTGACGCCGTCTCTTCGACTCGGGCCAGATTTACTTCGATTCGCAGATGAGGCTAGATTCCTTGGGTTGATCTTCAATCGGCATCTTTATTGGTCACCACATATAGCACATTTGAAAGCACGTTATGACCGTTCTCTGCATATTTTCCGTATACTAAATGGCAAATCTTGGGGAGCGGATCAGTGTTACTGCGCCTTTATCGTGCATGGATTCGTTTCAAGTTAGACTATGGATACATTGTTTATTCTTCAGCACACCCATCTGTACTGAGACGATTAGACAGAGTCCATAATCAGGGCATCCGTGTGCCTGTTGGAGTTTTACCAACCAGCCCAGTTGTTAACCTCTACGCCGAAGCGGGAGAAACCTCTCTGCGATGCCGGCGTGATGCCCTGCTAGCTGATTATGGTTGTGGGCTTCAGCGCAAGCCTGCGCATGAAATTCCGCGTTTTTTTCTCACCCGAGCTTGACAAATGATATCGATATCTTTTACTTATTCCAAGGCCAGAAGGTTTTCACTTGCGTGAGCTGCTGCGGAAGCCAATATTGAAATGTCTAGGCTGTTTCCCCAGGGGGGAGAGGCTGCGCCCTCCTTGGTTACGTTCCACATCCCACGTAGTTCTCGGGATGGCAGCTTATAGGAAATTTGCTCTGCCTGTGTCTAGAATCCGTTCTTGCTTTTAAGAAGTTTTATGTCATTACAGTGACCACATTTTTATTTACATCGACGGCAGTAAATGCCCCGCCGGGGTTGGTTGTGCATTTTTTTCTGGAAACGAATGGCATACTTTAGGTTTGCATAGTAGCACATGCATTTATTCTGCAGAGCTTTATGCCATGTACCGAGCCCTCCTCTATGTTCGCCGTCGTCATTTCGGTGATTGCCTTACAATGAGCGATTCCTTTAGTGCCCTTCAGGGCATTTGTGAGCTGTACAACTACCATCCTACCGTACAGAGTATTTAGGATACCCTAAAGAGCTACACACTTCGTTAAAGTAGAGTGTGTCTGGATTCCTAGTCATGTTGGCTTGCCGGGGGAGTGAACAGACGGATTTGGCAGCAAAGACGAAAACCACAGAACCCAATGTTGTAATCATCTGTGTTACGGCTGAAATTTTTTAGACTTGGTATATGCAGTATACTTGGTAGACTTGGTTCTTTCGTACTGGCATGGAGGGTGGTTCGCTCCGTGGAAATAAGCCTAGGGAGGTGAAGGCCCTCCCTATCAACTGAGTAAGCTCCTCTCGTATCCGCTGTCGAGAGGAGGTAATACGGGCTCGCCCGCGCATAGGTCACTGCTTTTTTACGCACAGCTACCTGTCTTGGAGGGATCCTACTCTTATTTGTGCGCTCTGTGGATAAGATATGACGGTACGCCATGTATTGGTAGAATATGCTCGAGTAGCACATTTACAAACCACTCTGCAGCTACCTGCCAGTACTACAGAAATTTTGGCTTATCTTATCAGTAATAGACTGTTTAAATTAGTTTCTATGCTGCTTATAATATGCGTATCTATTTTTATTTTAATTTTAATCGTTGCATTTTCCTGGAGAGGTCTTTTCGAGTTTCTTTTTTAACTTTTTAAGCACTGTGTTTTCAGCAATAGGGATTTGATTTTAGTTTTACCGTTTTATTTTCTCTAGACATACTATGTACATAGTGTATAGAGAAGGTATCGCATTCCACCCAAAAATTCGATACCAAGATTTCACCGCAAATACACGTTTTGGCTCCCCCTGAATAAAAAAAAAACATTTTTGGAAAAAGCTCCGTGTGGGGGGGGGTCTGTATGTCTGTGGACAGTATAGCTAAAAAACGAAAAGACCGTTGAATGCCAAACTTGGTATTTAAGTTTAATATCTTCCAAGGATGCGAAAATTTCAAGAAAATCCCAAACTACCCTTTACATAGAACTTTTTTAGAAAATGTTGATCTTTCTCAAAAATGGCTCTAACGATTTTGATTAAAATATCGTATATTAATAAATACGAATAAAATGTATATCTTGAATTATCTGGGAATATCCTCTGAAGATTACTTTACTCTGAATGAATTTTACGAAATTTTGCATAATTGCTAATCCGTCAGAGATAGGCAAAAACTTACTCCACAAAAAATGCAAAGCACATTAAAACACACAATTTATGTTATATACATTTTTTCGTGGAGTTGATCGTTTTTGAGATATTCCTTGCTTTTGGTTTCAGCCTTGAAAAACTTATACTTTTCTCATACAGGAATTTGTCTGCTCGTGTCCATTCAAACAAAGGAACCTCAGTCACATAGCAATCAGAATTTGACTATCAGCTTACCTATGGTACTCCCCTAATTCGCTTCTATTTAAAGGAAGCAAGTAATAAGACTATTTCTGCTAAGTTTTTCTCCATTAGCTTGAAGTAAATAGAAGCATAAACTTTTTAACAATAATTTGTTGCAGACATGTACAGAAAGTCATGTGAATGGAACACATCAGATTTTTAGTTAGTGGTTTTAATTGCTTTTAGAATCCCAGGTTTAACTATGGGCCGTTTTATTTGAACTGGATTATATCTTCAATTTTAGCTTTTAAATCATTGTTATTAATTTTATTTCTTGATTTTAGACACATAGTTTTTTGGAGAGTGCTAATAACTACTGCAGTTGAGCACCCTTAACACTAACCATATTATCATCTTAACACATACTACCCGGGACAAATAACTGTGCGTTTGTTTATCTGCGGTCACAAGAGGGACTACGAATGTTGTAAGGCTACCTGTGCATTAAGTTGTTAGTCTAGCTATTATCTGACGTGTGAGCGGCGTAATACCGTGTAGTGTTGTATCATAAAGTGGGTGTCCAATTAAACGTTTTCAAACATGAAAAAAAAATCACTACAGAGAATTAATTATAAATTCGTAAAGAAGGAAGATGATTCTCAATGTCTTACAGTTGTGCATAAAACAAGAACAAAACAGTCTAGCGGCAAGACCGGCTACATGGCAGTAAGCAAGATCACTAAAGAATTTTAATCTCCAATCCAAAATTAATAAATCAAATCTGTTTTATTCCCTTAGCGTAGGACAGTTTTGCGTGCAATAGTGAACTGATTTTGTGGCATGCTGTTCGCCTTCCTTCCCTCCTGCTGACCGGCCGCTACACGTAAACATAACTGCGCACAATCACCAAGCGCATTCCTAAATGCCCGAGTAATATATTTCAGCCTTCTAGAGGAAGAGAAGAATGAACTGCATGTATTGTTAAGCTGGATGATAGGTACGAAATTATCTGAGAGCTGTCAGCAGCGGTATTATTTCCACAGTTTTATTATATTTTATTTTTGCGCAAATATTACATTAATCGTGTTATACCAGCTTGTAATTTTATCCTTCGATGGTTGGGTCATATTTGGTCGAGGTAACGTGCCCGGCCAATGCAGTGGCTAGCATTGCATTTGAAGTACAGAGGTGGTTATGCTGGTAGAGGCGAGGCTGGAATTGCCAACACCAACATAAATAGCTGCATTTAATTATGAGCTCGTCTTATGCACGTTGATATAGCTGTGGGTTCTTAAAAACGTAGGCATTCCGGCATTTCATAAGTCAATAACAACTATTTGGGTCCGAGTCAGAGAGGCCAGGAAATACAAACCACAAGCTCCATTTCTAATCTACATATTTGGGGTTTGTTATACGGTATATCACGACTTATTTTTAATTACAACGCTGGAGTGTTGGATATTTGGCAATAGTGTTGTACTAGCCGGCCAAAGTTCTTAAATGTGTACAATAATACATTTTATCCATGTTTAGTTCAAAAACCGCAATCCAAGTTCCTAACATAAAAATAGATTTGGCATTTTTATGTTAGTATATAAATAAATCAAAGAAGTACATATAGTTAACCTAAGTTGTGATTTTAATTTCAGCTATTTGACCCTTAAAGTAGATAGATACCTGGTTATTTTCTACATCCGACGTAAGCAACAATTTTATCTGTAACTTAATTACTTTTTTTAAAATTTGTGCAATGCTTTTCAACGCTTTTATGATGTTCCTGTAACTTTTAGCAATGAGCTAATCTAATAATTGCAATTACTTAATATGGCGTGTATTTGTTGGTAAATACACCTGAAGTTAGAAATAAGTATATCATCAGGTGCACCATCTACAAAAGAAAATACTGATACTTTTATGTAGTTTCATGGTAAAACGCCGAAATAAAACTTTCTGGTTAACTTCCAACTTTGGCATGCCGTCGGCCAGCTGAAGTGAACCGACCAACGAGTTTAATTCAATGCAACGTTGCCAGCTATTATATTTCAGCCTAATACTTAAAACAAGCCTTGGTTATAGGGATTATCATTATTATTATCATTATTATTATCATTATCATTATTATTATCATTATTATTATCATTATTATTATCATTATTATTATCATTATTATTATCATTATTATTATTATTATTATTTTATTATTATTTAAAGAAGTAAGAATACACTCTAAAATTGCTTAGCTCTAACACAATTTTATCCCATTTTGGATGATTCGCACAGGAATAAAAACAAGAAAACAATATAATTCTGTGTACATGCGGATGCAAATCAAGGAGTGGATCACTCGGTGACAACTGTGACCTAACTCGCCAAACTCCGGTAGGATGATGGTGAATTCTGACGTCATCCAATTGGCGACACTCACCTTCACCGCTGTCGGCAATTACGAGCGGACATGCCTTCCGAACGAAAATAGGTTGGCCTCATCCGATCCAGCAGAGACCACAAACGGAATCGATTTCTCAGTCTCCGAATTGCTCAACTAGTGCATAAATGAGATTTACTTCAAAATTGGGAATTCGTAGACAAGGAGGGACAACTTCAGACACGGAATGATGAAATACTTGAATGGAATCTTGTCAAACAGACTAAAAGTATCATTCTGAAAAACGTGATCAAGAAATGAACAATTAATTTCTTAACGATATTAGAACCTAGCCAAAATGAATAAATGAATAACCAAATCCATCTTATGCAATGAAGGATAACTCATTTTTAATTTTAAAAAACCACAGGATGATTTTTTTTCGTAGTGTTAAGAACATTGTTTCAAGTCAGCAACTAATTAAATAATTCCATGGCACCAAAGTCCACGAGATGCCTGCCAACCTGACTGCCGGCATCACGCCCACGTGCGCATGGCAGAGGTAAGCAATCATCCTACGAAACAAGAAGGTGATGTGGCCAGCATCTCGGAACCCCCAGCCGGAAATTTGACTTTCTTGGTCTATCTCAGCTCCTCGTTTTCCTCGTGATGCTGAGTGGGCACCGGTGGAATACTTGTGACTTAAAATCCGCACTCCCATGGGCGAGTCGAACCGGGGGACATTCCGTGGGCAGCAACCTGAGCGTTACACTCTATCCCTCTTTTTTTTTTTCAAGTCAAAAAATAACGGAAACTCGTTTTTGTTTATTTGTTTATATGAGGTATTCTATGATTCAAAATGAAAAATAGAAAGTAATGGTGAAGTGTGTGTGTGTGTGTGTGTGTGTTTTCTCCGAAATGTTTTACCTGTTATTCTGTAGATATAATTTATTTTTGCGAGATTAAATTTGGACATTTCTTGACTTGACCAATTCACTTCCGAATCAGAAGCCAATATTAATCCTAGATGAAACACTCAACATCCAGTGAATTATTTCTGATATAATCCTAGATTCAAAAAGTCCCCGGAATCGTTTAATCTTTAATGTATACGAAAGTAAAGGGTATTTTATTTTTAGGTGTTGGTTACGTCCATGTTGGTACTTCATTTCAATTTCCATGCTAATAACGATTATTGTCTTTGTTTAGCAACTAGAATTTGCTGTGTATGCATGTTCGTTTATCACATTTCGTAATGTCAGCAACGAAGCACGTTCGAACATAAGATTTTGTGTTTTATTAAACAAATCTCCCTCAGAGACACTGAGAATTATGGAAGAAATGTATGGTGAAACAGCGATGAAGAAAACTCAGGCGTATGAATGGCACAAACCTTTCAGTCAAGATTTTCGAACGCTGAGGAAAAATACTGCACGTGCGACAGGTATCTGAAAATGGCCTCCAGGAGTGCTTCCAGTCTCTTTACACGCGCTGCCAGAAGTTTGTCACTGCGGAAGGGAACTATTTTGAGGGAAATGTGTAAATTGCCTTATGGCAACTTGTTTCTATGTTATTTACACATTCCAGGTACTTTTTGAATTTAGTATGAAATATGCAGTACATATTTTGATTCCTGTCATACACTTTTGGTACTAAACGTAATATTCATGTGTAGCCTCAGAAAATAACTGAGAGAGAAAATTAATTGAACTTTTTCTTTAGATGTTTAAGGCTAGGAAACTGTAAATTTCAAACCATTTAAACTATCCTACTCAACTATCTGAGGGAAATAATTATTTACATTATTAAAGTAAAGACTTCCAGTGCCACTATACTATACCACGGTAATATACGGATGCTGTGATATGGTTTTCAAGAACTCTTGTGGCAGTTTGAGAATTTGCTTTGTGCCATAATATATGCATCCTGTAAGATTCGTAGCGCATACAGGCTGGGAAGTGAATGTGTGGAAATATTTTGACCAGAGTTTAAACACGATGTGATGATCTAGTATTTGCAGTATTTTTTCGCTATTTTCTAAATTTGTGTTCATGGGGAATGTTTCACAATGTTTTTAGGGTGGCTATTAGCCCTTATCTCAGACGTTCGGTTGTTTACGTAACAGGTAACACGTTCACCTTCCTTTGCCTTTTGCTCGATTCGACTGTAGATGGTCGATATATGTAAACACAAAAAGACAGAGCTCAGGGTCGTTCATAAACATTAGACCTTGAAAATTGTGCTTTATTTATGACAATGCTATTAGAAAGGACATTGTTCTCTGCTAAATATTAAATTATTTGCACTTATTCATCTCTCCTGTAAATGGTGGTCTTTGAGAACTTGCCTTTATTTCTGTGGAATATGAGAAATTCGTTCACGATTTTCCTATTATGGTTTTTGTAAGGCCAGCATGCCATTACTTTTTATATTATTTAGTAGTTTACTAACACACTGAAACTGTGACGCTAAGGTGCGCTTAGAAATTTATATCTTCTGGAGTGTCTAATACCGATCATAGCTGACCTAAATAGTAAAATAAAAGTACCAAAATCCAACTAACCAAAATCTAGGCTTTCTACTACAGCTACATAGTTTCGTCTTCTCTTTAAGTTACAGCTCATTAAGATTCCTGAGTTGTTACATTGCTGGAATGTTCATTACTTCACTAGCCATGCCCCCTCTGCCTCATTCGTTAGCATCGCTACGCGGCATGATATTATAGACGGCATTCTACTTGAACAGGCACACCCATTTGCCGCAATATTTGGCTTGAGTATGTATGTGAGCAAACATTTTCAATAATGAACTTAAGTAAGTGAAAAAGAATAACAAGTTTATCAGAGGCAGCGTTGGAAGCTATATTACGCATTCAATCAGCGCTATACATTTTGCCTCACATAACTGGTAGAATCCAGTAGGTGCCAGGTTTCTACTTCAGAGAGATAAAGTACATTTAAATAGATTTGGGTTGGCCATGAAGTATTGAAAAATAGATTTTTCAGAATAATACTCACACTTGTTTGTGTTAAGTTTAACATGTGGAATTGCTTTTGCATTTGGGAGATAAAATCATTTGGGTTTATACATTTCATTAAACAATTTATCTCGTTTAAATTGCTACAGGTTTTTAAGTCTTTTATAGATTAAAGACACTACTGTTTTATTTTCAAATAATAATCATTTATTTTAATTTATATCACTTTAGAAAGTTGATATGCTATCTCAATATTGATTGGAATAAAATATCTTTGCATTTATATTGTGATAGAAGAATTAGCTTAATTTTTACATGTACTAAAATCGGATGTTCTCAAATGCAAACCTCGTAGACTGGATGAAGGAAGAGCGTGTGGCACTGGGCGAAGGTTTGAACTTCCTCTTTTCAACACTTGATTCAGCTTGACGATAGATTGACCTCATTGCTGAGATGTATTGCATATTGCAGGCAGACCCCTGTGATTCGTGATAAATCGCTGCTGTTTTTGGCGTGCACCCAAGCTGGAACAGCCTGTATTACGCTAAGTGCTAGGCCAATACCAAGAGAGAGACGCCTAAGCATAAACTGGCTGTTGTTCAGTTATGTCACACTGAATATGTTTAGGACAAAGATTATCTCGGATGAAGTACCCAGTCACTAGGGCAGATCACCGTAGGTAGAATCTAGGAGCCTTTTGCAACTTAGATGATCCCTCGGAGAGAAGGATAAGGGGAGAGAGCTAAGCATGGATGGAGACAATAACGTTTCCAGATTGAACGCATCCTTAAAGCCCCGAGCCCTCGGGGTTCCCCCGAAAGGGCACTAGCCCAAAAGCAACCAAAGGCGGGCCCGACAGAGCGGTCCCGCGAAGATGCCAGGAAGAGACCTTTACAGTGCGCAAACCGCCGGTCAGCCACAGACCACCGAACACTGTCGCCTGGTCTTTCAACCCTAAAACAGATGTCAAAGAAGTGATGGGTACAGGAAAAGAGGGCCAGGAAAGCTGAGCCAGAAGATGAACCACCCCAATATTTGTTGGCTGACCCGAGGAAACCATGAAAAATCTACGGCTCAGAGTTGGCGGCCGTCAGCGAGCGACCCAGGACCTCCCAAAAGCGAATTACACACTTTACCGCGGCACTTTTTGCCCGTTACTCAATATTTTTAATAATGCATTAATTTTGGCGCCAACTGCAATATGTGTGTTTGATTTAACATACGTAATAATGATTATTTCTGTCATTTGTTTAATTGCATTTAAATGTCTAACAGAAGCATTTTAAGTCATGCTAAAGTTACAATGCAATGTCACAGTCCATTTAGCAAATACCTAGAGTGGAGTTTAAAAGCCACTTGTTTTCAAAGTTTGAAGTAACTCGTTGGTATATTGGGCATTCGTCTACTGTTCCAAAGTAACAACATAGATTCAAATCTTGCACGGACGCAAAGTATTTTATAAAATATTTCTTTATTATTTTTCACGTTTTGGATAACGTTTAGCTACTAATAATTTAAACCAGTAATATTTTATGTGCCTGGCTACGGGTCGACCACTTGTTCCAGGTTTTCCATTCTGTGATTTCGTGTTGTTGGCTCCCCGACAGGCTTCTGACCCCTAGGCATCCGCTTGTAAGTCCTAGAGTGTCTCAGTCCTAAATATATGGGGAGGGTAAGCCGGCTACAAAAATATTTTCTGTGTCTCGGAAAGAACTATAGTCGTTAACAGTGTGTAATTTTCCTAGGTGCACTAGAAAAAGAAATTGCATAACGTTTATGAAGAATATTCTACAGCACCGGATGCAGTATATGTAATCATTACACGATCAAAATTAACTGTTTCTAATGTCTTCGGCTCAGGTGACAAAGTATTCAAATGAATTAACTGTGTTGCTCTTCGACTCCACCTCCTTATGTTTGTCAACGATAAAACACTCAAACACATGAAATAATTCCTGACATGTTAAAAACGTAAAATTGCTGTATACAGCCTTTAGATCTACAACAAAATGTTAGCTTTAAATTACCGAGCCAAGTTACTCAGGCGGTTAGGTAAATGCTAGGAAGCTGTTCATTTCTCTTCTTCATCTTTCTGGTCGGTAACTAGTGTGGTTCTGGACTTCGCCTACAGAGGGCACGTTTGCCTGTTCCGAGTAAATACGTTCTTCCCCTGGTTGCGCTGGTTGAGGCTAGGTGTCGTTGCAGAGGCACACCTCCGACAGCCTCCCAGCGCCTATGTAGCTTCCGTGGCGCGCCAGGGCTGATCTAGTAACACTATTAAGGACTTCCGTGCGTCTCTTCGCTTAGCTCCATCTTCTCCTGTGTGCTGGCCTGTGGTTTCCCCTCCACTCATTCCTTCATAGTTCAATACTTGGTCGCAATTGCGGAGGTGTCCCCCGCCGCTAGCATACTTATACCTTTAGGTTATCTACAGAATCTAGTATTTAGGTAACATATAATAATTAATTAGTTAGACAGGAATGAATAAGCATGTTAGAACGAGCTTAGCTGCAACAGAATGCGTGTTTGCAAAGAGGATATTCTCGGGTAAAGTATAATCTATAGTTTTCTCCAAAATATGGCCCTCAAACGGGACCGCTCACCCATACCACTGGGCGATAACCATTAGCAAAAAAACAGGGATCTGTACTAGGGGCGATGGACGAAAATATACTGTAAAAAATGTAGCTAAACACAGAAGTTATTTTAAGGGGAGTCGAAATAGGATTTTCATAATTTTTTTCCATGTTCATGTTTTAACCACATATGAATATTTCGAATTTCCTGCTCATTTTGCCATCACTTTCATAGACGTACACTATTGTAAATATTTTAAAACTATTTTGGAAGTAATCCAGCGTAGTAGTTTCTTAGAGCATTGTGATACACCCACTTGGTAAAACATCAATAACTTTGCAAATATTAATGTTAGAGAAGATATATATATATATATATATATATATATATATATATATATATATACAATACTTTTTTTTTATCGGAAATTTCTACTTAAGCTATTCGCAGCATTAGCATCCCACTCATATTTCCTTCATGTGACATTTTTTGCTATTATTTAATTTAAAAAAACGTTAAATTACTATGACAGAAATATCTTTGAGATGCAATTTACAATAATAATATCCCACAATGTACAAGAAGCTTCAGTATTTTATTTTAATTGAAACACCACTTTATTAAATACATGTATTAAAATAAAATAAATTAGAAGAACAAAAATAATAATTCCAGTACTAACTGTTCAAGATGAAACAGCATTGTATGTCACACAATGCTGAAGAAAATGTCTTACACTCTCATACCTTGATGCAGATATGACAAATTAATAGCTACTTGTACATTATCCACATCAAAACATTTTTAGCGACTAAGTTGTGATTAGTTATTGTTTCTTAACGCCATTTTATTTGGAATAGAACTAGACTAATGTAATAACCCCCAACACACTTAAAACAAACAACAAAATTGCACCCCTTTTTACAGTGGAAGAACGTAAACACTTTAAGCTATTTGTTATGGTAGTAATGTTTCAAATGCATTACTCTATTCATTGTAAATGTAGAAACTGTTAATATGTGGACCATCAACTTACTGCTTCATGCTGCTCTAAAAGCTGCTTATTTACACAAATCTATGTCTGATATAACACATAGACAGGAGAGAAATGCAAACGAAATAAATTATTTTTCACGTTCATTTTGAATTCATGATATTAAAAAACAATGTGCTTAAAAGTCAATCAAACAAAAGAGCTGTGTTTAGTATTTATGAACATAGCAAAGTCTTTTCTCAGCACAATATTCTACAATGCTTCTGCTTCTCTTCTTTATGCTTTTAAATTGTTAATACTTAAAATACTAAATTATTCTTTCCCAAAATGGAAGCAGATTAAAATACTGTATATATTTACTTCTCTGATTCACCAGGTTGCACTATTTTATGTCTTTTGAATTAATGATAATCACAATAATAATTATAATAATAATAGTAATAATAATAAATAACTTTAATAATAATAATAATAATAACAATAAAAATAATAGCTCATACCTGCCAGCCCAACTTAACTATAGGTAGAAGTTAAGAGAATTATTTGCCGGAGCTATAACCATGAAAATTCCACAATCCGAACTATTAGTATACTATGTTTTCTGTAGTATAAGCAATAACTGGTTTCTAAACACTCATTTCACAAATCTGAAAATGCGAGTCACATGGTGCGTGCTTGCGTGACCGAAAGGGTCACCTCATTATTAATGACTGAGCAGGTAATGTAATGCTTTCATGGGTGCTTTGACTGGGTGCGCGCAATATACTTATTAAAATCGAATAGTTATTTACTCTGTTGCCATGTGCATAGATGCTGCGATGTGTGTCAAGAAGTAGCAAATTAGTTACAGGAGAGTACATCTGCAGGAAACAGTCGAACCATTACTTTAGATAATATCGTAAGAGATATCTAGTTAGTTATCCAGTTAGTTCGAGACCTCGATATCTGTTGTGGTAATTTCGCGAATAAAATCCACTGAAATAATGGCGTTATTTAGTTGAATGCAGTGTTGTGGTGTAGATGTCATCCGGTTAGTAAAGGATTCAATATATATAAAAAATAAAATAATATTCCTTTACTTTGCCTTTCACATTTGTTAATGTGCATAGTAGACAGAAAATCTGTTGTATTCCACATAAAAATTCGATATCGATATGTTTTATTGGTCCTGAATCCAAAAGTATTTTAGAAAAAGATCAGTATACGTGTCTCTGTGTGCCTGTGGACAGCATAACTCAAAATGCATAAAATACCAAACTTGGTGTTTTTTGAGGAACTTTCCCCCCACCCCAAACTAATCTTTATATGGAAATATTTCCAAGTTTTTTATTTTCTCAAAATGACTGTGAAGATTTTGATTGAAATGCCGTATATTAAAGACATTTATATGACCAATCAAATGTATATTTTGTATTTTGTGGCAATGTCTAACGAAGAATTATTCATTCTGGATGCATTTTGCTCAATTTTGCATAACTGATTAATGTAAGAAATAGACAAAAACTTGTTACACAGAAAGTATAGATCTCGTTAAAACGTATAATTTGTCATATACACCTTTTATGGGATCTGAACATTTTTTTTACATATTTTGTGTTTTTCCCCCAAATTTAAAAATATTTTAAATTCTTCTCATACGGGAATTTGTCAACTCCTGGCAATGCAAAGAAACGCATATTAGCCATTTGGCAACCAGTTTTTAAAAGATTTGAATATCATTTTAGCCTAGTGTATTTCTTTATTTCCCTTCCACTTAAGAGAAAGCTAGTAAAAATGACATATTTTTCACTAATTTTAATTTCTTACCGAGATGTAGAGGAAGTGATGTGAATGAAACACATCCAATGTTTTACATTCCCTAGCACATTTGTAAAATGTACATAGTAGATAGAAAGCTATTGTATTACATCTAAAAATTCTCTACCGAGATTACACCCGAAGTATATGTTTTAGAGCACCTGGAAGAAAAGCATTTTCAGAAAAATATGAGTTGTTTGTCTCTGTCTTTGCCTGTGGAGGAATAACCCAAAAACGAAAAGTACGTTAAATACCAAACTTGGTATTTAATTTAAATATAATCCGAGAATGTGACAAGAAGATTTTCAAGTAAAACTTCCACCGCAAGCTGCTCTTTACATGAAAACATTTTCGAATTCTCGCCCCCCCCTCACAACTGGCTCTTAGCGATTCTGGTTAAAATGCTGGATATTAGGGACATTTACATGCAAATAAAATTTATATGTTGAATTTCCTGAGAATAGCCTCTGAATACCTCTTCATTCTGGAGAAATTTTGCATAACTAGTATACCGAAATAGATAGACAAAATTTACTGCACAAAAAATGAAGATCCCGTTAAAACACTCAATTTGTGTCAAAAGATATTTTTGTAGCTTTAACCGTTTCCGATGCGGTCCTTGTTACTCCTTGAAAATTTAATATATTCAAACTTTTCTAAAACCTGAATCCGTCATTCGTTTATATCTCTTTTGCTTTACTCCTGATCTTTGCAAAGAGAACCACATTTCTATTGATTCACATAGTGACCAGCTTTCAAAAGATTTTACTATCGGCTTAGCCTAATGTATTCCGTATTCCACTTATGTTTAGAAGGAAGAAGTACTAAGATAAGGTATGCTAATATTTAAGTCGATTAGCATGATGTAGATGGAAGAAAAAAATTGTGTGGATTGCAGAACAGGTAGAGAAAATCATGTGAATGAAAAACATTTCTTGGAAAATCTAGTTCATTGTGATTTACGATTGTCCTATGAAGTTTAAATTCTATTACTTAAAGTTCAAAACATTATTTGGGTTTACAGCGAAGGACTTTAACTTAGCCATAAACTGTAATTTAATATCAAAGTTGCCTTAGTTCTACATATACATATGCTAATTTAGTTATGACGCATATAATTACTTTCTCTACACGTACTATGCACATCGTGTATAGAGAAGGTATTGTAATGCACCCAAAAATTCCAACTGAGATTTCACCTGAAATACATGTTGGTTTCCCTGAATCCAAAAGAATACATTTCTGGTAAAAGGTCCGTGTTTGTGTGTGTTTGTGTGTGTGTTTGTGTGTGTGTGTGTGTGTGTGTGTGTATGTGTGTGTGGTATTTAAGTTTGGTATCCTGCAAGGATTCGACACGAAGATTTTCCAAAAACTCCCCCCATCCCCAACTACCCTTTAATTGGAACATTTTTCGAAAATGTTGATTTTCTCAAAAATGGCTTAAACGATTTTGATTAAAATACGACATATTAAAAATATTTTCCTAAAAATATGTATATCTTGAATTTTCTGAGTGTAGCCACTGACTAGAACTCTGGATGAATTTTACGAAATTTTGCATAACAGCTAAACCGTAAGAGATAGACAAAAATTTACCACGCTATAAATGTAGAGCACATTGAAACACAATTTATGTTACACACATTTTTTTTTCGTGGAGTTCGTCATTTTTTAGGTATTCCTTGTTTTTGGCTTCAGCTATAAAAAACGTATACATTTCTCATTAAGGAATTTGTCTACTCGTGTCTATACAAACAAAGAAACTTCAGTTACACAGCAACCAGCTTTTGACTATCAGTTTAACCTTTGGTACTCCCTTATTTCGCTTCTACATTTTCAAGGAAGTAAGTACTACGACTATTTCTGCTAATTTTTTCATCGATTAGCATGAAAAATACAAGCATTGGCTTCTTAATAATAATTTTTTGCAGAGATGTAGAAAAAGTTATGTGAACGGTACAAATCAATTTTTTTTATAATGTGCATTATTCTGTATCAACGACCTAATTTCTCTTACAATTTTAGCAATACCTTGAAAGTGCCTAAAGGACACATTATATCCCGTAAACTTCTGGTTCAGAAGGGAAAATAAAAGAGAATTTAAGTATGCCATTTGTTGTATTAAATTCTCAAAATGTTCTGCTACACTATAGCATGAATCGTGTCAACCATAGTAGGTGTCGTTGTTCAAAAAGAACCGCATGAATCGGAAAGAATCTTATGAACCGAAAGGAATTGCATGAATCGTGTCAACCATAGCGGGTGTCATCGTTCAAAAAGAATCGTGACCAGCTAGCTGTTTTCCCCCACCGCATGAATCGGAAAGAATCTTATGAACCGAAAGGAATTGCATGAATCGTGTCAAACATAGCGGGTGTCATCTTTCAAAAAGAATCGTGACCAGGTGTCCCCCCCCCCGAATGGAAGACGTTTTACCAAATTTACTTGCAATTGATAAAAAAGAGTTGAGCGTTTTTATATAGATAACTGCTTTATGCTAGTCATCCCCGTGTAAAGTCAGACAGAGAAGGCCAGTGACGATTAATGAATCGTATGATTTTGTTCATTATGAATGAGCGAATCGTATGAACCGCGTACTGAAACTCAATTGCTCGACTCAACTCGAAATATTAGTAATGGAAATTCGCTGTGAACAACCTCAAAATGAGATTGTAATATTTATATTGCCATTTAGTTGTAATGAAGTTTATAAGAATCCCTGACTTTTGTCTAGCAATTCTTCCAAAAACTTTAAAGAATCTTCAATATTTCAAGACTTCAAGACTTCAAGACTTCAGATCTTCATGTCTTCATGCGATCCTTACTGTCACGGCTCATGCTATATTGTACAAAAAGCAGACATTAGGAAAAACGCTAGGCAGGTATAACAGCCATTACTCAAGATACGCATAAAATTAAGGCACTTTGCTATATGCCATAGCTGCGACAACTATTTACACACATTTCCGTTTAAAATTACATCGTTCAATAACTTCAATAATAAGATATTAATTAAATTCTAAATAATATAATAGAATTTACCGGTGCTGCTCTCTCTTGAGCTTCTGTTATCTGAAACCTAAACCATTCAGTCGGCTGTTAGCACAACTGCCGTGTGGTCGGTAATTTTGCTAACTACATTATCTACTAAGTCGGCATGCTCGTGTCGTTAGCCCCGCCCACTGCTTCTGGAAACACCGAAAGCAAACAGAATGAAATGTATATCTGAAATAAAACCACCAGCGATTTTAATGGTTTTCTCTAGAGAGTAAGTTATTTCACACTCAGGAGGCTTCATTCAAAATATCCATCCCTTACAGTTTCCCTTCCTCATGTACTATACCTAGTGTGACCTTATAAGTGGCAACGTTTTTATTGAAAATAGGGTGTAGAAAATAGGAAAAAAAGATGTGTGGTTTGCTATATAATGTTCTAATGTTCGCTGTACGTAGCAACTTACTATTCCTTAATTTATAGACTGTTAAATTACTAAGACAGAAATATCTTTGAGATGCAATCTACAATAATGATATCCCACGATGTACAAGAAACTTCAGTATTTTGTTTTAATTAAAACACCACTCTATTAAATACATGTATTAAAATAAAATAGATTAGAAAAACAAAATTATAAATTCCAATACTAACTGTTTAAAATAAATCAGCATTCTATGTGATACAATGCTGATGAAAGGGCCTTACACTCTCATACCTTGATGCAGATATGACAAATTAATAGCTACTTGTACATTATCCACATCACAACATTTTTAGCGACTAAGTTGTGATTAGTTATTGTTTCTTATTACCATTTTATTTGGAAGAAAACTAGACTAATGTATTAACCCCCAACACACTTAAAACAAACAACAAAATTCCACCGCTTTTTAGAGTGGAAGAAGTTAACACTTTAAGCTATTTGTTATGGTAATAATGTTTCAAATGCATGACTGTATTCATTTTAAATGTAGAAACTGGTAATATGTGGACCATCAACTTACTGCTCCATCTTGCACTAAAAGCTGCTCATTCACACAAACCTAGGTCTGATATAACACATAGCCAGGAGAGAAATGCAAAGGAAATAAGTTATTTTTCACGTTCACTTTGGATTCATAACATTCAAAAACAATGTCCTTAAAGGTGTTTCAAACAAAAGAGCTGTGTTTAGTAGTTATGAACATAACACAGTCTTTTCTGAGCACAATATTCGACAGTGCTTCTGCGTCTCTTCTTTATGCTTTTAAGTTCTTAATGCTTAAAATACTAAATTATTCTTTCACACAATGGGAACAGATTAAATGCTGTATATATTTACTTCTCTGCTTCATAAGGTTACAGTAATTTATGCCTTTTGAATTAATAATAATAATAATAATAATAATAATAATTATAATATTAACTCATACTTGCCAGCCCAACTTACCTATGGGTAGAATTTAAGAGAAATATTTGCCGGAGCTATAACCATGAAAATTCCACAATCCGAACTATTAATATATTATGTTTTCTGTAGTATAAGCAATAACTGGTTTCTAAACATTCATTTCACAAATCTGAAAATGCGAGTCACATGGTGCGTGCTTGCGTGACCGAAAGGGTCACCTCATTATTAATGGCTCTTTGACCAGGTAATGTAATGCTTTCATGGGTGCTTTGACTGGGTGCGCGCAATATACTTACTAAAAGCGAATAGTTATTTACTCCGTTGTCATGTGCATAGATACACCGATGTGTGTCAAGAAGTAACAATTTAGCTACAGGAGAATACATCTGCAGGAAACAGTCGAACCATTACTTTAGATAATATCGTAAGAGATATCTAGTTAGTTATCCAGTTAGTTCGAGACCTCGATATCTGTTGTGGTAATTTCGCGAATAAAATCCACTGAAATAATGGCGTTATTTAGTTGGATGCAGGTTGTGGTGTAGATGTCATCCGGTTAGTAAAGGATTCAATATATATAACAATTAAAATAATATTCCTTTACTTTGCCTGCACATTTGTTAATGTGCATAGTAGACAGAAAATCTGTTGTATTCCACACAAAAATTCGATATCGATATGTTTTATTGCTCCTGAATCCAGAAGTATTTTAGAAAAAGATCAGTGTACGGTCTCTGTGTGCCTGTGGACAGCATAACTCAAAATGCATAAAATACCAAACTTGGTGTTTAAGTCCAGCATCTTTCCTGGACACGACTAGGAAGATTTTGAGGAACTTTCCCCCCACCCCAAACTAATCTTTATATGGAAATATTTCCAAGTTTTTTATTTTCTCAAAATGACTGTGAAGATTTTGATTGAAATGCCGTATATTTAAGACATTTATATGACCAATCAAATGTATATTTTGTATTTTGTGGCAATGTCTAACGAAGAGTTATTCATTCTGGATGGATTTTGCTCAATTTTGCATAACTGATTAATGTAAGAAATAGACAAAAACTTGTTACACAGAAAGTATAGATCTCGTTAAAACGTATAATTTGTCATATACATCTTTTATGGGATCTGAACATCTTTTTACATATTTTGTGTTTTTCCCCCAAATTTATATATATTTTAAATTCTTCTCATACGGGAATTTGTCAACTCCTGCCAATGCAAAGAAACGCATATTAGCCATTTGGCAACCAGTTTTTAAAAGATTTGAATATCATTTTAGCCTAGTGTATTCCTTTATTTCCCTTCCACTTAAGAGAAAGCTAGTAAAAATAACATATTTTTCGCTAATTTTAATTTCTTACCGAGATGTAGAGGAAGTGATGTGAATGAAACACATCCAATGTTTTACATTCCCTAGCACATTTGTAAAATGTACATAGTAGATAGAAAGCTATTGTATTACATCTAAAAATTCTATACCGAGATTACACCCGAAGTATATGTTTTAGAGCACCTGGAAGAAAAGCATTTTCAGAAAAATATGAGTTGTGTGTCTCTGTCTTTGCCTGTGGAGGAATAACCCAAAAACGAAAAGTACGTTAAATACCAAACTTGGTATTTAATTTAAATATAATCCGAGAATGTGACAAGAAGATTTTCAAGTAAAACTTCCACCGCAAGCTGCCCTTTACATGACAACATTTTCGAATTCCCGCCCCCCCTCAAAACTGACTCTAAGCGATTCTGGTTAAAATGCTGGATATTAGGGACATTTACATGCAAATAAAATTTATATATTGAATTTCCTGGGAATAGCCTCTGAATACCTCTTCATTCTGGAGAAATTTTGCGTAACTAGTATACCGAAATAGATAGACAACATTTACTGCACAAAAAATGAAGATCCCTTTAAAACACTCAATTTGTGTCAAAGATATTTTTGTAGCTTTAACCGTTTCCGATGCGGTCCTTGTTACTCCTTAAAAATTTAATATATTCAAACTTTTTTTAAAACCTGAATTCGTCATTCGTTTATATCTCTTTTGCTTTACTCCTGATCTTTGCAAAGAGAACCACATTTCAATTGATTCACATAGTGACCAGCTTTCAAAAGATTTTACTATCGCCTTAGCCTAATGTATTCCGTATTCCACTTATGTTTAGAAGGAAGAAGTAATAAGATAAGGTATGCTAATATTTAAATCGATTAGCATGATGTAGATAAAGAAAACATTTTTGTGGATTGCAGAACAGGTAGAGAAAACCATGTGAATGGAAAACATTTCTTAGCGAATCTAGTTCATTTTGATTTAAGACTGTCCTATGAAGTTTAAATTCTCTTACTTAAAGCTCAAAACAGTATTTGGGTTTACAGCGAAGGACTTTAACTTAGCCATAAACTGTAATTTAACATCAAAGTTGCCTTAGTTCTACATATACATATGCTAATTTAGTTATGACGCATATAATTACTTTCTCTACACGTACTATGCACATCGTGTATAGAGAAGGTATTGTAATGCACCATAAAATTCCAACCGAGATTTCACCTGGAATACATATTTTGGTTTACCTGAATCCAAAAAAAAAGCAATTCTGGTAAAGGTCCGTGTGCGTGTGCGTGTGCGTGCGCGTGCGCGTGCGCGCGAAGACAGCAAAACTCTAAAAAGAAAAGACCGTAAAATAACAAACTTGGTATTTAAGTTTGGTATCCTGCAAGGATTCGACACGAAGATTTTCCAAAAAATCCCCCAACTACCCTTTAATTGGAACATTTTTCGTTAATGTTGATTTTCTCAAAAATGGCTTTAACGCTTTTGATTAAAATATGGTATATTAAAGATATTTTCCTGAAAATATGTATATCTTGAATTTTCTGAGTGTAGCCACTGACTAGAACTCTGGATGAATTTTACGAAATTTTGCATAACAGCTAAACCGTAAGAGATAGACAAAAGTTTACCTCGCGCTAAATGTAGAGCATAGTGAAACACACTTTATGTTGCATACATTTTTTTTTTTCGTGGAGTTGATTATTTTTGAGATATTCCTTGTTTTTGGTTTAAGCTAAAAGAAACTTATACCTTTCTCATTAAGGCATTTGTCAACTCGTGTCCATACAAACAAAGAAACTTCAGTTACACAGCAACCAGCTTCTGACTATCAGTTTAACCTTTGGTACTCTCTTATTTCGCTTCTACTTTCAAGGAAGTAAGTATTATGACTATTTCTGCTAATTTTTCCTCCATTAGCATGAAAAATACAAATATTGACTTTTTAATAATAATAATTTGTTACAGAGATGTAGAAAAAGTCATGTGAACGGTACACATCATTTTTTTTTTTATAATGTGAATTATTCTGTATCTACCGACCTAGTTTCTCATACAATTTTAGTAATACCTTGAAAGTGCCCAAAGGACACATTATATCCCGTAAACTTCTGGTTCAGAAGGGAAAATAAAAGAGAATTTAAGTATGTCATTTGTTGTATTAAATTCTTAAAATGTTCTGCCACACTATAGTATAAAATGTGGTTTGTTAGAGGTTATAAGTGTGTATGTGAGTGTGTGTGTGTGTGTGTGTGTGTGTGTGTGTGTGTATATATATATATATGAGGAATTTAGTATTGTTTCTTTCACACAAGAATGTGCAGGACAGGAGCCGTTATTGTCCACATTGAAAAGTGTAATTATTAAACTCTTTCTGCACAGTATACAGTACTGGAAATATTTATTGCATCACCCATGACTTTTTATGCATTTGATCTTCATGGCTATTTTACATTCAAATAGTACAAAAGATTCATACGCCCTGCAATTGAAATTGAAAGTTTATTTTTTATAGTGTACAAATTTGATGTTTTACCTAGATTTTATATTGATTTACATGGATACGTGTCATAAAGTGTGATTAATAGTATAGTGGAGAATAAATATATTTTGGTAGGTATTTATAAAATTCTTAAAGAAACTTAATATTTATCCAAACAAAATTGAAACATGTGATTGTGTTTAGCAACACAGTTTATAACTTGTTGTTATAATTAAATAATCATGTTTCTGTATTTAAGCCCTTTCAACTAGTATTTTGTATTGGCTCCGTGAGATTTTATTACTGCAGCACATCATCTAGGCATTGAGAGTATGAAATGTTTCACTTTGTCGGGTGATATATCACTAAACTACATTCCTATGTATTGCTTCAATTAGTTCTTTCTTGTATATTTCTTCTTCTTTTTTCTGGCTCACTGCATTGCCAATGATCTTCCAACAGTTCTCGATGGGGTTGATATCTGAGCTATTTCCTGGTCATGGCAGTTAGGAAATTCCCCGAGTTTCAGGAATTAAATTACCAGGTATTGAAAGAAAATAAAAGACATTTTAGAATGGAAAGAAATAAAATTTTAAAAAGTAATATTCATACCCTCCTATGAATCATCCTGGAAGATGCAGTTTTCTGCTGATGCAAAGTGTTCAATAATTTCTCTTGTAAAATAATTTTGTATGCATCTGTATTTGCTGTTCCATCTATAAAGTACAGTGCACCCACTCCTTTAGTAGATATGAAACTCCAAACCATCACACACTCTACAAACATCCTGTTGGCTCCAAACATTCTGGCAGAAATTCTTCACCTTTCCTAGGCCCGATAAATATTTTTCCAACATTTCCTCTGACGTTTTATTTTGACTCATCAGAGAAGATAACCTATCTCCACATTTATTCAGTCCATTGGATATGTACCCGAGCCCATTCCAGTCGCGCTTTCTTCATTTTTGATGTCAAAAGAAGCTTCTTTCAAGGTCTTCTGGCAGGTAGTCCCATCTCTAAAAACTTGATTCTAATGGTTTTAGGAGAAACCCCCATGCCAGAAGCTTCTTCCCAGTCTCTCTTCATCTCCACAGAAGTCATACGTCAATCCTCAGGCTCATTCTTTCAAAATTCTGTCATTAGCAGCAGTATAAGACCTTTTTCTGCCTCTGCCTTTCACCCTTTCCACATTTTCAGTTTTCTTAAACTTAGTCAACAATCTTGATACAGTAGAACGGTTGAATGCTAGGTCTCTTGTAGAAAGGCCCCCAAAAGCTAATGCAACAATCACACTCTTCTTACGAGGCGTTAACTCAATTTCCTCAGCACATGCACTTTCACATGCATACTTCCGGAGTCGTGGAGGATAGTGAATAATTCTGGTTAAAGAAAAACTCTCCGCCGCAAACATGAATCGAACCCGGGACCTCAATTACTCTTCATTAAACTGAAAAAAAATGGAAGTTATTCTATATTTCCTACGACATTTCATATAGATACATAATTTCGAAATTATTTTTTGTGCAGTTTCCGTATCCTTAATTTTGAACGGCGTTTATGTTATGTAAAAATATGTGTTTTATTACACGGTGTTATTATTTTCTGTTTCCGCGAAATCCGCACATTTCACTTGCATTTCCCTCATGGACACCGTAATTTGTTTCATACGTTATTGTTAAATACATAGGTAGCGGTTGACACCCAGCGGATAAAGTATGGTGATGTTGCCACTCCGTTTAGCAGACGGTAGAATTAGCCATACAAGCACAAAACTTGTTAAATTGACAGCAGATATTACCTCCTAATTAGTAATGGTACAAAAATAACACAGCTATTTGAAACATTTTCACCACTAAAACTGTTTCATAAAACACTTCTGGAAATTGTGTTATTCTTTCATGTATTGCTTCCCCGCAACAGACCCAAGCAACACTTATTGCAGTAGTTATTATGCTACGGTTGTGTTCCATAACGTAAATATTTTGTGTTGCCTCCAAAGTTTACCGCATGATGCGCCTTTGTATCTTGTAGCGCGCGGCCTGATATTGTCTCGAAATTCGAATGTACTAATCAAACTCATTCCATGTCGTTAACGCGCAACAATGCTTTGCTTCCGTTATTTGATAATTTCCTCTTCAGAGCACCTAACCATCTAATGAGTGGTTGCATTAGGCGCATAGTGATTTCATAGACGGACTGTATGTGTATTTATCTCAATAGTATTTGGTCTGCAGCAGTTTTGCAGCTGATCAATGCTGCGAAACAGTTCTGTTGCAGGAAACTACTATTTCGTAGAGATGGGACAAAAATAACACAACTATTTTTAAACAGTTTCGGTAACACAACTACTATTTGAAACTGTTTGACTGTTTCATAAAACACTTCTGAAAACTGCATGCATTCTGTTGTTCTTTCACGTATCGCTTCTCGCAACCATATCCGCAACAGACCTATGCAACAATAACAGCTGCAACAGCAACGCCTGAGTAGTTGTTTCACTTGCAACAGTTACTGCGTTACGGTTGTTGCGTAAATGTTTTGTTATTGCTTCCAAAGTTTACCGCAAGGTGAACTTCTGTATTTTGTAGCGCGCGGTCGATATTATCCGCGAAATTCGAATGTACTAGTCAAACTCATTCCCTCCTGTTAACGTGCAACAGTGCTTTGCTGCCGTAATTTGTCATTTTCTCTTCACACTTCATTGTACCTAGTGAGTGATTGCATTTGGTGCATTGTGATTTTATCGATAGACTTAAATCGGTTTTCCTCGGGCTTTTGTGAAATAATAATAATAATAATGATAATAATAAAGTAATTATCCTGTCATCAGGTGGATTTAAAGTGTGTGCAGGAAATTAGAGAGGCAAAAGAAGTACTTTATGGACATTTTGCACCCCAGTGAGTAAGTCTGACCGCATGGCACAGTATGATATTTGTAACCAAAAATGCCTTGCAGAGCTTCTATAACAAATCTGAAAATGTGAGTCACATGGTGCGTGCTTGCGTGACCGAAAGAGTCACCTCATTATTAATGGCTCTTTGACCAGGTAATGTAATGCTTTCATGGGTGCATTGATTGGGTGCGCGCAATATACTTCTAAAATCGAATAGTTATTTACTGTGTTGCCATGTGCATAGATATCCCGATGTGTGTCAAGAAGTAACAATCTGGTTACAGGAGAGTACATCTGCAGGAAACAGTCGAACCATGACTTTAGATAATATCTTAAGAAATATCCAGTTAGATCCAGACCTCGATATTTGATGTGGCAATTTCGCGAATAAAATCCATTTAATAATGCCGCTATTTAGTTGACTGTAGAGTTGTGGTGGTGTAGATGTCATCCGCTTAGGAGCCGATTCAATGTATAGATAATTTAAAATAGTATTTCTTTACTTTCCCTAGTACACCTAATCAGTTTGAATAGTAGATAGAAAAACTGTTGTATTCCATCTAGAAATTCGATACCGAGATTTTATGGGAAATGCATGTTTTTAGAGCTATTGAATCCTAAAGTATTTTTAGAAAAAGATCAGTGCATGTGTCTATGCCTGTGGACGGCATAACTCAAAATAAATAAAATACCAAACTTGGTACTTACGTCAAGCATCTTTTGAGGATGCGACACAGATTTTTAGGAAACCCACCCACAAACTGCCCCTTGAATGGAAATAGTTTCTAAATTTTGATTTTCTCAAGATGGCTCTTAAGATTTTGATCAAAATACCGTATAATAAAGATATTTATATGACATATAAAATGTTTATTTAGAATTTTGTGGGACAGCCTACGAAGGGGTCTTCATTCTGGATGAATTTTAATGGAATTTGTATAACTGATTAACATAAGGGATAGACAAAAAGTTTTTACAAATATGATGTAGATCTCGTTAAAACACACGATTTATGTCATATATATTTTTTCTGGGAGTTATTCATTTTTTCAGATATTTCGTTTTTTTTTTTTTTCAGATTTAAATTATCTGAAACTCTTCTCATACGGGAATATTTCAACTCCTGGCAATACAAAGAATCGCATTTTAACCATTCGGCAACCACTTTTTAAAATATTTGAATATCACTTTAGCCTAGTTTATTACCTTATTTCCCGTTTACTCACAAGAAAGCAAGTAAAAAAGCATATTTTGCGCTAATTTTAATTCGATTAGCATGTAGTAGATGGAAGAATAAGCGTTTAACATTAATTTCTTACCTTCATATAGAGGAAGTGATATGAAAATTACATGACTATTTTGAATCAGTTTCATCCACACAAGAGCTATTTGAAACAGTTTCACCACTAAAACTGATTCATAAAACACTCCTGGAAATTGTGCTATTCTTTCATGTATAGCTTCCTCGCAACAGATTCATGCAACAATAACAGCAATGCCTGAATATTATTGCAACATATACTAGGCTGCGGCTGTTGTGTTCCATAACGTCATTGTTTCCAAAGTTTACCGCAAGTGCGCCTTTGTAACTTGTAGCGCCTGGCATGATATTATTGCGCAGTTCGAATGTACTAAACAAACTCATCCTCGTTAAGGGGACGCATCACCCAAAATTCTAAATCCAACAGTTTTAAACTAACCAGACTGAAATGTTTAACATGCATTTATGTTGTATAGTAGTTACATGCTTTAAACTTTAGTTTATGTATAATGTATGTTTTGAGCTATTAATTTTTAAATTAAAAATCTGGCGCCAAATTCAAATCACTCCGCACATTGAGAATGATGAAAATTTTAATCTTTTAAAATATGCCTTCAAGTATCAGGAACAGAACTGTCATATGAATTTATTATACCACAATTAGTTCTAGAGGTAAAAAAATTAATGCAAGAAATACAAACATTCAAGCAAAATTTTAATGCAATTGACTTTAAAAATAAATATCTTGAACAATATTAGGAATTTGTAAAAATTATATGACAGAAACCTTTTTTGCTTGTTAAAAACTTTCCTAAAAATTTAAGAGCGCTTGAATAAAATCTGTATCGTGTGAAATATTTTAAAGTTTTGAATATGCTGAAAAATAAAATCACGAGAAAATATGCTTTAAGTTTTAACATACAATTTAACACTGTTTCTTTGTGAGTCTTAGAACGGCATAATCTTCTGCACAGAAACGTTTAAACCAATAATATAAATCAAATATCCCGGACTGTTTACACTAATCCGAGGAATATATAAAGGAAATGAAACTGCAAATCATTTGGTCCGAGTCAAGCTGCTCTCTGCCGCCAAAACAGTCTCTATTTCACGGCCGGTTGGTGGGGTGTGGGGAGGCCCGCCGGGTGCTCCATCTCGTCTGTGGTTTAGGATGGGGAGACCTCAGGTTAAATAGTCGGTGGTATGGCATGTCTGGATGATGACGGGGTATGAAATTAAACTACAAGCATTACATTATTAATTAGTTGTTTTTTTATAAGGATTTTGGCTGATGCATCCCCTTAATGCGCAACAATGCTTTGTTTCCGTAATTTGATAATTTCCTCTTCAGTGTGCCTAATGTGTGGTTGCATTTAGCACATTGTGATTTTATCGATAGACTGTATTTAATTCAATATTATTTGGTCTGCAGCAGTTTTGCAGCTGATCAATGCTGCGAAACAATTTGGGGAACTTCTGTTGCAGAAAACTATTATTTCGAAACTGATTCGTGGTTGCAATAGAAATAGATTATTCTGTTTCGTGAAACATCTTTTCGCACCACTATTTCACTGTGGCAGGCTCAGATGAGAATTGAAAAAGAAAATGTACTCGAAATCGAATCGTTAGTTGAAATGGTACGATCCATGAACGAATCGTTCATACGAACGATTACAAAGAAAGAATTGCATGAATCGTGTCATTCTTGGCATGAATCGTCGTTCAAAAAATCGCGAGAATCGTGCTTATCTCAACGTGAAATGTTGTTCAAAAAGAATCGCGTGAATGGAAAAGAATCGTGTGAACCAAAAGGAATTGCATGAATCGTGTCAACCATAGTAGGTGTCGTTGTTCAAAAAGAATCGCGAGAATCGTGATAGATTCAACATGAATCATTGTTCAAAAAGAATCGCATGAATCGAAAAGAATCGTATGAACCAAAAGGAATTGCATGAATCGTGTCAACCATTGCGGGTGTCGTCGTACAAAAAGAATCGTGATCAGGTGTTTTTTTTTTTTGTTTTTTTTTTTTTTTTGTTTTTTTTTTTTTTGTTTTTTTTTTCCCCGAATGGAAGACATTTACCAAATTTATTTGCAACAGATAGAAAAGAGTTGAGCGTTTTATATAGATTACTGCTTTATTCTAGTCATCCCCGTGTATAAGTCAAAGACAGAGAAGGCAGGTGACGATTAATGGATCGTATGATTTTAGTCATTATGCATGAACGAATCGTATGAACCGTGTACTGAAAATGAATCGCTCGACACAACTCAAAACATTAGTAATGGAAATTCGCTGGCAACAACCTCATAATGAGATTGAAATATCTAGGTTACAATTTAGCTGTATGAAGTTTATAAGAATCCCTGACTTTTGTCTAGCGATTCTTAGAAAAGTACTAGAGCATTGGCCCATTGCAGGATTCGCTTAAAATATTGTCACGGCTCATGCTATATTATAAAAAAAGCAGACTTTAGGAAAAAAGTTAGGCAAATATAACAGCCATTACTCAAGATATGCATAAAATTAAGGCACTTTGCTATATGCCATAGCTACGACAACTATTTACACACATTTCCGTTTAAGATTACATCGTTCAATAACTTGAATAATAAGATATTAATTAAATTTTAAATAATATAAGTGAATTTACCGGTGCTGCTCTCTCTTGAACTCCGGTTATCTGAAACCCCAAACCAACTGCCCTGTGGTCGGTAATTCTGCTAACTACATTAACTAAGTCGGCATGTTCGTACTGTTAGCACCGCCCACTGCTTCTGGAAACACCGAAAGCACACAGAATGAAATGTATATCTGAAATAAAATCACCAGCGTTTTTAATGGTTTTCTCTAGAGAGTAAGTTATTTCACACTCGGGAGACTTTATTCCTGACAGTTTGCCTTCCTCATCTACTATTATACCCAATGTGATTATCAATTTTAATTGCCCTTATATGTGGCAACGTTTTTATTGAAAATAAGGTGTAGAAAATAGGAAAAAAAGATGTGTGGTTTGCTATATAGTGTTCTAATATTCGCTGTACTTAGCAACTTACTATTCCTTAATTTAAAGATTGTTAAATTACTAAGACAGAAATATCTTTGAGATGAAATGAAATGAAATGGCCTGTTATTTATGGACGCTCTTTAACTGCTTTTGGTTCTCAGCGTCCCATTCTATATTGGGTTTAATTTTGCTCAGAGGCCTCTCTTATCAGGCTTGAGGTTCTTTTACTTGCCGTAAATCTACGACACGGGACCCACAGCTTTACTTCCCTTCCGAAGGAAGCCATGCTAAGGATTTTTACGCCCGAAAAAATCCATCGTCCTCCGCCGGGTTTGAACCCGCGACCTTGGGTATATGGAGTTAGCATGGTAACCATTACACCACGGAGGGCGACTTATCTTTGAGATGCAATCTACAATAATGATATCCCACAATGTACAAGAAACTTCAGCATTTTGTTTTAATTAAAACACCACTTTATTAAATACATGTATTAAAATAAAATAGATTAGGAAAACAAAATTAATAATTCCAGTACTAACTGTTCAAGATAAATCAGCATTCTATGTGACACAATGCTGAAGAAAGTGCCTTACACTGTCATATCTTGATGTAGATATAACAAATTAATAGCTACTTGTACATTATCCATATCACAAATTTCTTAGCGACTAAGTTGTGATTAGTTATTGTTTCTTATTACCATTTTATTTGGAAGAAAACTGGACTAATGTAATAGACCATCAACACACTTAAAACAAACAACAAAATTCCACCGCTTTTTACAGTGGAAGAACATAAACACTTTAAGCTATTTCCTATGGTGGTAATGTTTCAAATGCATGACTCTAATCATTTTAAATGTAGAAACTGGTAATATGTGGACCATCAACTTACTGCTCCATCTTGCACTAAAAGCTGCTCATTTACACAAATCTATGTGTGATATAACACATAGGCAGGAGAGAAATGCAAACGAAATAAGTAATTTTTCACGTTCACTTTGGATTCATATCATTCAAAAACAATGTGCTTAAATTTGTTTCAAACAAAAGAGCTGTGTTTAGTAGCTATGAACATAACACAGTCTTTTCTGAGCATAATATTCGACAATGCTTCTGCTTCTCTTCTTCATACTTTTAAATTGTTAGTACTTAAAATACTAAATTATTCTTTCCCACAGTGGAAGCAGATTAAAATACTGTACATATTTACTTCTCTGCTCCATGAAGTTGCACTATGTTTTTCAAAACACATTGACATAAATTATGTACTTTGAATTTATAATAATTATTAAAATAATAATAAAAATAAAAATAATAAGAATTATAATAAGAATTATAATTATTATTAATTATAATAATAATAACTCATACTTGCCAGCCCAACTTAACTATAGGTAGAACTTGAGAGAACTATTTGCCGGATCTATAACCATGAAAATTCCACATTCCGAACTATTAGTCAGTTTATTATGCTTTCTGTAGTATAAGCAATAACTGGTTTTCAAACACTCATTTCACAAATCTGAAAATGCGAGTCACATGGTGCGTGCTGCGTGACCGAAAGGGTCACCTCATTATCAATGGCTCTTTGACCGGGTAATGTAATGCTTTCATGGGTGATTTGACTGGGTGCGCGCAATATACTTACTAAAAGCCAATAGTTATTTACTCTGTTGCCATGTGCATAGATACACCGATGTGTCAAGAAGTAACAATTTAGTTACAGGAGAGTACATCTGTAGGAAATTGTCGAACCATTACTTTAGATAATATCGTAGTTATCCAGTTAGTTCGAGACCTCGATATCTGCTGTAATTTCGCGAATAAAATCCACTTAAATAATGCCGTTATTTAGTTGAACGCAATGATGTGGTGTAGACGTAATCCGGTTAGTAAAGTATTCAATATATATAAAATTAAAATAGTACTCCTTTACTTTGCCTACCACATTTGTAAATTTGCATGGTAGACAGAAAATCTGTTGTATTCCACATAAAAATTCGATATCGAGATGTTTTAGGGCTCCTGAATCCAAAAGTATTTTAGAAAACGATCATTGTACGTGTCTGTGTGTGCCTGTGAACAGCATAACTCAAAATAAATAAAATGCCAAACTTGGTGCTTAAGTCAAGCATCTTTCCGGATACGACTCGAAGATTTTGAGAAATTTTCCCCCCACCCCAAACTAACCTTTACATGGAAATATTTTCAATTTTTTTTATTTTCTCAAATTGACTCTGAACATTTTGATTGAAACACCGTTTATTAAAGAGATTTATATGACAAATGAAATTTATATTTTACATTTTGTAGCAATAGCTAACGAAGAGTTATTCATTCTGGATGCATTTTACTCAATTTTGCATAACTGATAAACGTAAGAAATAGACAAAATGTTATTACACAATAGGTGTATATCTCGTTAAAACACACAGTTTATGTCATATACATTTTTTATGTGAGCTGAAATTTTTGTTACATATTTTGTGTTTTTTCCCCCCACATTTAAAAATATTTTAAATTCTTCTCATGCGGAAATTTGTCAACTCCTGGCAATGCAAAGAAACTCATTTTAACCATTTGGCAACAAGGTTTTAAAAGATTTTAATATCATTTTAACCTAGTGTATTCCTTTATTTCCCTTCTACTTAAGAGAAATCAAGTAAAAATTACATATGTTTCGCTAGTTTTAATTCCATTAGCATGAAGTAGATAAAATAATAAGCATATCTTACCGAAATGTAGAGGAAGTGATGTGAATAAAACACATCAAATTTTTTACTTTCTCTAGCATATTTGTACAATGTGCATAGAAAGTAATTGTATTACATCTAAAAATTCTATACCGAGATTTTACCCGGAAATATATGTTTTAGAGCGCCTGGAAGAAAAGCATTTTTAGAAAAATATCAGTTGCTGTCTCTGTATTTGCCTGTGGAAGAATAACCCAAAAACGCAAAGTACGTTAAATACGAAATTTGGTATTTAATTTAAATATACTCCAAGAATGTGACAAGAAGATTTTCAAGTAAATCTTCTACCGCAAGCTGCCCTTTACATGACAACATTTTCGAGTCCCCCCCCCCCCAAAACTGGCTCTTAGCGATTCTGGTTAAAATGCTGGATATTAGAGATATTTACATGCAAATAAAATTTATATATTGAGTTTTCTGGGAATATCCTCTGAATGCCTCTTCATTCTGGAGAAATTTTGCATAACTAGTATACCGAAATAGATAGACAAAACTTACTGCACAAAAAATGAAGATCCCGTTAAAACACTCAATTTGTGTCAAAGATATTTTTGTAGCTTTAACCGTTTCCGATGCGGTCCTTGTTACTCCTTTAAAATTTAATCTATTCAAAACTTTTCTATATCTCTTTTGCTTTACTCCTGATCTTTACAAAGAGAACCCCATTTCAATTGTCCCACATAGTGACCAGCTTTCAAAAGATTTTACTATCGCCTTAGCCTAATGTATTCCGTATTCCACTTATGGTTAGAAGGAAGAAGTAATAAGATAAGGTATGCTAATATTTAAATCGATTAGCATGATGTAGATAGAAGAAAACATTTCTGTGGATTGCAGAACAGGTAGAGAAAACCATGTGAATGGAAAATATTTCTTGGCGAATCTAGTTCATTTTGATTTAAGACTGTCCTATGAAGTTTAAATTCTCTTACTTAAAGTTCAAAGCATTATTTGGGTTCACAGCCAAGGACTTTAACTTAGCCATAAACTGTGATTTAATATCAAAGTTGCCTTAATTCTATATATACATATGTTAATGTAGTTATGACACATATAATTAAGTTTCTCTACACGTACTATGCACATAGTGTATAGAGAAGGTATTGTAATGCACCCAAAAATTTCAACCGGGATTTCACCTGAAATACATATTTTATCTCTCCCTGAATCCAAAAAAAGCATTTCTGGTATAAGGTGTGTGTGCGTGTGCGTGTGCGTGTGCGTGTGCGTGTGCGTGTGCGTCTTTGGACAGCAAAACTCTAAAAAGAAAAGACAGTTAAATACCAAACTTGATATTTAAGTTTGGTATCCTGCAAGGATTCGACACGAAGATTTTCTAAAAAATTCCCCCACCTGCAACTACCCTTTAATTGGAATATTTTTCGAAAATTTCGATTTTCTCAAAAATGGCTATAACGATTTTGATTAAAATACGGTATATTGAAGATATTTACCTGAAAAATATGTACATCTTGAATTCTCTGACTAGAACTCTGGATGAATTTTATGAATTTTTGCATAATAACTAAACCGTAAGAGATAGACAAAAATTTACCACAATAAATGTAGAACACATTAAAACACACAATTTATGTTGCATAATAAAGTAGTAATCCTCTCATCAAGTGAATTTAAAATGAGTGCAGGAAATTAGAGAGGCAAAAGTAGTATTTTATGGACATGTTTCGCCCCAGTGAATAATTCTGACCGCATGGCACAGTGCGATATTTGTAATAAAACATGTCTTACAGAGCTTCTATATCAAATCTGAAAGCACATGTTAAGTGAAAGCATCCCACTGTGTCTTCAAATTCCTATCATGAATCAAAATGCTGATAACTTTGATCGAGATGACCCTGTTGTTACAAATAACACAACAGCTTCATGCCCAGGGCAAACTAGTGTTGCAACAGCCTCTTTCTAATGCCTATTTCTTGTACAGGAACAGTTTCTTCTCTAGTGCTGATTTCTCATACAACTTCTCAACATAAGGTTCACAGTAATTCATTACAACAATCAACTATATCTTCATTCATGCCCAAAAAATGCAAATTGCTCATAAGAAAAAACTTGCTGGATTTTGCTGAAGTTGTTTACACTTGATCTTCAACCGTTTTCTTTTGTGGAAGATGGTGGGTTTAAAGAGTTGTAAGAGTATAAAATTCATCTTACTGCCTCCCTAACAGAAAAACCATATCTTCTACCTTAATGCCAGCAGCATATGAACAATGTGTAGCATCTGTAAAGAGAGATTTAGTATCGGCAACAAGTGTATGTCTCACAACTGATAAACGGACATCCTATATGGCTGTGACTGTACATTACATCACAGACAGCTTCTCATTGAAAACTGTATTGTTAGGGTGCATACCACTACATGACTCTGATACAAGCATAAATTTAGCAGCTCATTTAAAATCTCTCTGTGATTCATTCAACCTATGAGACAAAGTCCTCATTACTATCACAGATAATGCTGCAAATATAAAAAATGCAATAGTGAACGACCTTCAGTGGAAGCATTTCGGATGTTAGCACGCATCCTAAACCTGATTGTGCAAGAATCGTTAAAGAATGTAGAAACACTACAGGAAAATTTTAAAAAAAAATTGTGGGTCATTTCAAAAGAAGCAGCAATGCCAATAAAAAATTAATGGACTACCAGAAACAACAGGGAGAAGCAGTACCTAAATCAGGACGTATCCACAAGATGGAATTCATCGTACTGCATGTTCCGACGCCTTGTAGAGCTTAAGGATGTAGTAAAAGTTACAACAGCTTTAATTGATGCAAATTTATCTCTTCTAACTGAGCACGAATGGCAAATATGTTTAGATCTTTGCACAATACTTCAGCCATTTGAAGAAGTAACAAAGACAGTTAGTGGGGAAAACTATATAACTGGCAGTGAAGCCATTCCTCTCACTCGTGTGCTGTTAGCATCTTGTAAATCAATGATGAAATATAATTTTGGCGAACTCAAAAATCTATACTGAAAATCCTGGAGAAAGGCATTTGCACAAGCTTTGAAAGTATTGAACACAGCAGGACCCTTTCTCTGTGCACTTTCTTGGATCCCAGATTCCGAATGCCTAGATTTTCCAATAATAGAGCTGCGGAGGCAGCAAAAAAAGAAAGTCTTGGAATTATGTACAAGGAAACTAAATGAGGAAATGAGCAACACTCGGCAACAGTGGGAACCAGCTAAACCATCAGAAACAAACAAAGGATCTTTTGTGTGGAAAGAGTTTGGCAGGATTATTGCAAGTTCACTACCTCAAGGCAAGTTAATAATTAAAATTAAATTAATAAGTTTTACATTTTACTGGATTAATAATAAACTGTCTAATGTACAATAATTGCTCTATATATTCATTTTCAGGTACAGCCACATCTGGAGCTACTGTGGAAGTTCAAAGATATATACAGGAGCCATACTAACCAAGGAGTGCAAACCCAATGCTATGGTGGATAAGAAACCAAAGTAACTATCCAACACTTTCAAAAATAGCAAGGGTAAAAAAAACTCTGCACAGTTGCTTCTTCAGTGCCATATGAGCGCATTTTCTCCAAAGCTGGTACAGTCGTAAATGAAAAACGTACAAAATTGAGCCCAAAGCATGTAGAAGAACTATTGTTCCTGAATGCAAATCTCTGCCATAGTTTAAAAAAAAGTGTGTGTGTGTGTGTGTGTGTGTGTGTGTGTGTGTATGTAAGTATAAGTCTAGAATATCACAGCATAAGCGTAGATGCTTAGAGCATAGCCAGAGTATATTTAAGTAGAGGAATGCAGCAGGTGAAACTAAAAAGTGCAACTGCATAATGGTGGCAATAGTACAGCCAAATTATTTGTAAAGTTAAACACCAATGACCCCTTGTTTTGCAATTTTCTGCCATTTACATGTCTCCAACGTTCATGCCCCAGTATTCTAGACTTATTCACAGTCATGTTTTCTTTTTGAAATCATTAACTTAGAGATATCTATATAACACTGTTATATAAAGCATTACAAGAAAAATGAATGTTTGTAACGCTAAACTTCGCTTACATACTGTCATAGTTTTACAACATGTTTCCAAGTGTGTTGGCTCACACCATTGGCTGTTACAATGATACACTACAGCCAAAGTTTTCTTATAAATTATTTTCTCAAATGGTTTGTGATTTGAGTTTATAATAATACTAGGTGATTTAAAATCTTAAATTCCCCAAAACAGGTAAAATGTGACATTCTGCCTTTTATAATGGAATATTTGTATATATCACAGGCATGCTATATTGGTTTTGACATTTAAGATATTCAGTGACAACATTATAATACGTATATTGGTAAGTTTGTGATTTCTGCTAAATCAAAGAGTAGCACAGATTAATACAGTAACACAAGCAACAAGAAGTAAAATGTGATACAAAATACTATTGAGATAAAACAGGAAACACTTACTTTTTCCCATTGTTGCATGGGAGACAATGGATGATCTAGTGGTAAGTTCTGATAAATTGGTAGCAATTCAAAATTCTGTACATGGGTATGGTACTAAGGATTAAAAAAAGATGCACATGTAAAGTTCTAGAGAGAATAAGGGTAATAGGAATTTAGCAAAGGAATAACATTAACACATATTAGTTAATCAAGAAAGTAAAAATATGTTTAATGAAACAGAAAATGAAACTTCACATATGCACGACTTTCTTTGCTTTTGCATTCTTGCTCATACATCTTTGTGTCTTTTTATCATTTTCTCCAAGTAAAAAACATTGTATTGATACATGAATGCAATCTTTACGCAAAAAGGAAAATCAACACAAATTTATATATATATGTTTTTTTATTTTAGCTTTAACTTAAAACCTACTTTCTCTAAGAAAATAAAAAAAAAGTTACTACCAACAACTATACCAAAATATTTTCACAGAATATGTAGATTACTTAAATAAGTAATTTGAGATAGGAGACTTATGGTCTATTTATTGAAATTTCGAAGTAACGGCTCTTAAGTTTCTGAAGTGCCACTACGCCACGTATCGCAGCATTCGTCGGGAATGAAAAAAATAATAATAAAAACATTTACTCTATGATAGAAATCTAACTCATGACCTTTGGGATAGCAGCTTCCTGCGTTACACATTAAGCCACCAGAGCAGTCGAAAAAAGGTCTCCAGAGTAGGCTACATAACTCAAAAACGTAGTTAATGAATGCTCAGTGTCGCACTCTCAAGTAATTAGTTTGAGACTTTACAGAGTTTTGCGACATTAAATCTTGAGAACGCTAGTAACGAGCTGTTAAAAGTCGATATTTCTATACTCTGGCAGCAGTTTTGAAGACATTCTAAGCCATTTTTTTTTCAACCTGCTTTGCTTTAACACTAACTTATCAGCACCTGATACCCACACATTTAACGCTAAGTCGCTGCGTTATGTTTATCCGGGGACCATGCATCGCTCATAACAAATTACTTATATCAGTCACGTGCACAATCTCGCAAATTATTTTGGTGTAGTTCATTATCACCCTGTATATTAATAAAAACATTCCTGAACATGGGGTCTGGGCTACATTGTTTTCAATACTTAAGGACATTTTCAAGATTTCTAGTTCACTCTTGACTAGCATTTAAAGCACACTTACTGAGGGAAGCAATAATTGGTCATTGATAATCTTTATGAATGTTTGAATTGCAATACATCAGGTGTGACATTGTTTCCACCTTTTCCTCTAATTACCTCTATGCAATCCTGTGTAAGCCATCTTGTTAGAAGGTAATTAAATCCTAAATTACACTTAAGGCCATTTACAATTACCATATTACTTTCTTTACATGTACTATGTATATGGTATATAGAGTAGGTATTGCATTCCATCCAAAATTTGATACTGAGATTTCACTGGAAATACATTTTTTGGAAAAAGGTCTGTGTGGGTGTGTCTGTGGACAGCATAGCTCAAAAACGAAAAGACCGTTAAATACCAAACTTAACATTTAAGTTCAGTATCTTTTAAGGATGTGACACAAAGATTTTTAAGAAAATCCCCCCATTCCCAATTCTCCTTTACATGGAAAAATTTATGAAAATTTTGATTTTCTCAAAAATGGCTTTAACGATTTTGATTAAAATATTGTTTATTAAAGACATTTCTCAGACAAATAAAATGTTTATCTTTTATTTTCTGGGAATAACCTCTTGAAGACTATTCTCGATTAATTTTACAGAAATGCTGAACCATAAGAGATGGACAAAAATGTACTTAACAGAAAGCATAGAGAATGTTAAAAAACACAATTTATGTCATAAGCATTTCTTTTTTCTTTTTTTGTGGAGTTAATGCTAATGCATTTTTTTGTCAATCAAATACTCATTAAATTAATTTATCACTCGGTTTCTTTTTCTGAAGTAGGAAAACTACACAATTTCTTCTAATGAAATGTCCTGTTCCTCCATATGCTCAACATAAAAGTTAATCAGTATAAATACATGTTCACTGCACTGCAAGTGCATGTTACATAGAGAAAATTATGCTGCACAAAGACTCACGCTGTATTTTTAAAGAAGATCCATTTGTCTGTTTTTTGTTGGTATAAGTGTGTATATCACTCAAAGATCGAAGTTTTTAGTATTACTCAAGTTTTTTCTCAATTGCAAGCATTTGCTGTGCCGAAAGTCTTATTCTATGTCATTGTGCTTCAAAGGAAGGCTTTTGTCCTTTTCATTGTTGAGTGACAAAGTATAGGTCTAATGTTGAAAGAGGGGCTGCAATGACTATTCACACCAGTTCACGTATCTACAGGTATATGTCTATATAGACAAGTTGTTGTCCAGTAGAAGCTGCTAAATAGTAACAGCACCACCTACACTTTGAAAGTTTTATCTGCTGCTGAGTCTTTTTACCTTTGTTCTCAGTTGAATCTTCAATAGCCATGGGTATGTTTCGTTTTTTCTCAGAAAAGTTTGTTGAAAATAGAGAAAATGAGCACAACCTTAATATTTTGATGCTGCGGGGTGAATCGTGAATGAAAGTGCTTCATTCATTAGACTTATTATGGCGTCAAAAACCTACTTCGCATCTGTTACATCTACCCATTTTTCTTCTGATTTTGTTCTTCATATGACGACGAAATTTCATTAGTGGCAATATTTCTTATTCTTCTAATTATAACTTCAAAACACACAAATATTTCCCTGCGTTTGTTGTTTCAATATTACGTTGTTACAGATTCCAAGAGAGCATGTCTACATTTGGCATGCTCTTATGAAACAATTCTTGCCAGAATAACTCGTGATTTTTTTTTAATTGGAGATGAGATCGTAACTTTCTCGTCTGGTTTCGTCACGTGCATGTTCAGAGAAGGAAATTTGTTCTAAACACTCATACACTCGATTCAGATCACCGGAGGTCCACAAGAGATAGCAGCACCAGTTAATTCTGTTATATTATTTAGAATTTCATTAATATGTTATATCTAACGGTATTAAACAAAGTAATTTTAAACAGAAATCTATGGAACTATTTAAGGTATCTATGGCAAATATTCAAAACGCTGTAATTTTATATATATTTTTATTAATAAATACTACATTTGCATAAATGTTTCATTAATGTCTTCGTTTTGTACCATGTAGTAGGATCGTGGGTTTTATACTTTATGTACAAGTTAACCTCACCTGTCATCTTGAGAATCACTGAAAGAAACGCTAGACAAATGCCGTAATACCTTAAAATCTATAAAATATTCTGAAATCAATTGTCAGAATCAGTTAATAGGATTGATGTCCTTGAAGCTCGATTGCTAAAACTCCTAAAACTTCAATCTTTCAATGCGAATCCTTTATCTGAATCACTTTCCTATTTGACGAATTTTCATAATTTCGTATCGTAGCACTGGTTATAATGTTCTCAGTGCCCTAATCTGGAGCATGGTGGAAGCATGTTCACAATTTTACGACGGAATGTTGCTGGAATTGTTTTCCCCTGTTCTTTAAACAGAATTGATTTGACTTATAAAACAAACGATACTCAACGGAATTCACTCAATGTGATAAAAGTAGTGGTGAGAAAATTTGTTCTCTTCGCGAAACAGTTTAATCTGTTTCTGTTGCAACCACGAAACAGTTTCGAAATAACAGTTTCCTGCAACAGAAATTCCCTAAACTGTTGCAGACCTGTTGTCTACCACGAAATACTATTGAGATAAATACAGTCCATCGCTAAAACCACAATGCGCCAATTGCAACCGCTCACTAGGTACACTGAAGAGGAAATTATCAAATTACGGAAGCAAAGCATTATTGCTCGTTGACGACAGGGAATGAGTTTAATTAGTACGTTCGAATTTCGCGGATTATATCAGGCCGCGCGCTACAAGATACAAAGGCGCACCTTGCGGCAAGCAATGACAATGACAATGCGGGGAACCGATACATGAAAGAACAACATAATGTACGCAATTTCCAGAAGTGCTTTATGAAACAGTTTTACTGGTGAAACAGTTTCAAATACTTGTTGTATTAGCGAAACTGTTTCAAAATATATGCGTAAGCTTACCCCGCCCACCAGTGTCCGAGTATATATACTGGCTATAACCCGCACTGTTGTAATTCTTTCCGAGTTAGCGACGTGAGCACATTGCCTCTGAAGATGTCCCTTACAGACAAGGACGAAACGTTAGGTAGAAATATTTTAACTAAACATATTTTAACCTACAGACCACGGCAAAATAGCCCAAACATTTTAAATTTTAAAACTATGTTTCAAAATTGTTGTTATTTTTGTCCCTTCACTAGTTAAAAGTAATGCTGTCAATTTAACAAGTGATTCTGATTAAATGCTAGTATGGGTAACTATCGTCTGCTAAACGGAATGCCAACATCACAATACTGTATCCACTGGCTGTCAGTCGCTACACATTTTAACATCAATGTCGTGGCGTCCATGAGGGAAATGAAAGTGATATGTGCTGATTATGGCGAAAACAGAAAAAGCAATAGTACCGTGAAATAAAACGCGTACCTTTGTATAAAATAAATGACGTTTAAAATCAAGCATACGTAAGCTGCTCAAAGAATTACCCCGAAATTATGTATGTTAAATTTCGCAGGAAGTATGTAATACTTCGATTTTTTACTTTAAGGAAATATATTTCGCACGGAGGTCCCGAGCTCGATTCCCGTTTGCGGCGAGGAGTTTTTCTTTAACCAGAATGCTACTTCGGCCAGAGGTCACAATTTTATGGAGATTTAAAAGTTCTTTATTTTGCATGCCATAAGATTCTCTCCTTTTTTGGAAAAAAAAATTACGAAACCGAATACCCAATTTTCAGCACTATAGTTTGGCCTTTGTCGTATGTATAAGTAACGCACGCACGTGCTCGCGCACACACACACACACACACACACACACACACGCACACACACGCACACACACACAATTTTAATGTGAAATCTGTTTTCCGAGTACCCAGTTATATACTTCATCCAAAATGCAAAATATCCAAAACTTTTCCGTTACAATTTTGTAGATAATCATTATATTGCCGAATCAGAAGGTTATAAATTACTTCACAGCTCTAGAAACATTCCATTTTGTTTGAAGTTCTGTCGTTTTCTTCGCATTAAAAGCAAAACAAGAAAAGTTGAAAATGTTTCTTTAAAGAATTTATCACCTAATATGAGATAGCTATACTTCTCGCCAAAGATAGACGGCCTTGGTATCAGTGGACGGGTATCATATGTTGTCGGTAACGTTAATCTTATTACAGAAGTTCGTGCATGAAAGATTCAAACAGTTTTATAAAATATCCTATAAAACTGTTTGAATCTTCTTTCATGTACTTCAGCAGTCAGGAAAACGTAATCGACAAGATATAAGATACCGAGGCCGACTAAATTTGCATTATAAGTTAAAAATAATAATTTTAAATGGTTTTAATATAAAACTGGATAAAACATACAATCCTTTTTTGGTTTTCAAAATCTCGTTCCTTTATGCAGCATAGTAGAACATTTGACATATTTTAAATTAATTTTATTTTATAATCATAATAGTTTCCACCCAACTTTTACTTGCTCTACACGTGGTTAGTGCATAGTGTATAGAGAAAGTATTGTAATGCACCCAAAAATATATTTACCGAGATTTCACCGGAAATACATGTTTTAGGACCCCCTGAATAAAAAAAATTGTTTAGAAAAATGTCCGCGCGCGCGCGTGTGTGTGTGTGCGGGGGGGGGGCAGCATAGCTAAAAACGAAAAGTCCGTTAAATACCAAACTTATATATGTATATATATATATATCTTCCAAGGATACGACACGAAGATTTACAAGAAAATCCTCACCTCCAACTACCTTTTTCATGGAAAAAGTTTAGAACATTTTGATTTTCTCAAAAAGGCTCTAATGATTTTGATTAAAATATCGTATATTAAAGATGTTAACATGAAAATTTAAATGGGGTATCTTCAATTTTCTGCGAATAGCCTCTAAAGGCATATTTATTATGGAGGAATTTTGCGGAATTTTGCGTAACTGGTAAACTGTAAGATCTTACTTCGCACAAAATGTAGAGCCCGTTAAAACACACAATTTATGTTGTGTACACTTTTTCGTAGATTTTACCGTTTTTGAGATATACCTTGTTATTAGTTTTATCTTTAAAATACTTATACTTTTCTCATACGGGAATTTGTCAACTCCTGTCCATACAAGCAAAGGAACTTCACTCACATAGCAACCGGATTTTGAAAAGTTTGCTTATCGCTTTAGCCTATGGTACTCCATTTCCGTCTACTTACAAGTAAACAAGTAATAAGACCATTTATGCTAATTTTTGCTCCATTAGCATTAAGTAAATAGAAGAATAAACCTTTTAAAAATAATTTATTGCAGAGATGTAGAGAAAGTCATGTGAATGAAACACATTAGATTTTTGTTGTTGGACTAGGATCTTTAAACATTAAAAGGGTCACGAATTCAAATAATGAGGTTATGGACACCTTTTGCTCCGATTTATTTCCGGGGTTTTACTGTTACCTGCTGCATGCCCGAAGCGCCTTGGCTACTTCGCGAGATTAATTAACTTCCATCCCAAGCCACAACAAACGCCAAAGGTCAGAGACCGAGTGTCACAGTAGTCACGCTTGTGGTTCGGTTTGCCAAAAATGTCTGGTTTTCTAGGAATAACTTTATCGATCTCGCACTGCATAATAAAATCCTACGCACGGTCCAGCTGAAAGAACAATTAATTACTAATGATTGACATAACAGTTGGTTAAACTTGAAACCGAGCGAGATAGCGCCGCGGTGACGTGTGGGACTCGCATTCACGAGTTTTCGGGTTCATTTCCCGGTAATCGTCACTCTGAACAATGGGTTATTTTCGAGAGTTTCTCGGGTCGTAATGTGTATGCGGGAGTGGTCTCTTTTTCATCCTCGAGTTTGTCATTCTTTTTATCATTTTATTCATCCTTGGCACCTTTGGTCTAGATTTAGTTTTGGAAGTGTCGGCGATTATGCTTCAGTGCGGCGTGGCTGGAAGAAAACATGCTCTCTGGAACTCTCACTGTCCCTTGGCCTTTTTCTCGAGTGAAAGGAAAACATCCACCTTACACAAAGACTAACTCGGGCAAGCCTGAACTCGGGAACTACCATTGGCCATACCGACTAAAAAGCCCTTCACCGGATATTTGAAGGAAAATAGAATAGGGCGTACCGCATGACTGCACCCGCAGATTCAAGCTGATAAGGTTACTGGTACGAACGTGCGACCAGGGTAGCAGGGATTAACGGCTGGGGGACAGGGTTGACCGAAGCTCAGCCTGCCCCCGTAGCAAATTCAGAGAGGATAATAAAATTAAATGTTAGGAAAGGCGTTGATGAGAACCTACTGCTTATAGTGTCGTTTGCCTCTGTGGCAGGAGTCTGACTATCTCTAGGGAGCCGGTTGGAGTGTTCTTGAAGACGGCTCGAGGGTCTCGCCTCTAATCTCCTTAAGTTTCTCCCGTACTCTGGCCAACTCGAGTCGTTTAGCAAACATGGGAGACCGGTCCTGGAGCAGTTTTCGCTTGATTTTGGTGCTGGTTGCAGTATCTTATTCCTGCAGTCCTCCAGGGCCTCCAGCTTTGCCGCTAAGTTCAAGATCTCTGAATGGATGTCTTTGATGACATTAGGTAGGCCCTGGACTTTCTTTAGGACGTCATGTTGTGGAACTGATGGTGTCGGCAGTATTGTCGGTAGCTGCGGAGACTGTCTGTGGTGATGCTGTCCTGGCAGGCGGCGGTTGCCTGCTCCTTGGATACTTGGGGCTCTGGGCTTCCCCGCTAAAATGCCCGGTGCCAGCGCAGATGGCATAAACCAGCTCGGTATAGTTCGTGCCCGGTGCACTCGGTGGTGTTGGTTGTGGCGCCACAATAGAGGCGCCGAGACGGCGAGAAGCAAGCTTTCTGGCGGAGCCCATAGGTATAGTAGTGTCGACATGTCGGCGGACAACGAGCAGGGTTTGTCTGTCTGTCAGGTTATAGGGCCGCTCCTTGGGGTGGTTGGACCCTATGAGGGGTGTTGTCTCCGATCTGCCTGTCCCATTGTTGGGTAGTTTCAATCTGGTAACTGTAGGGAACTTGTCATTGCTGTGCCATTACTCCTGGATCCGCCCATTCGGTGTTTCCTCACATCCCTCCCTCTCGTAGGGATAGTACAATATCCTATCTGGCTCAGTACCGAGAGCACTCCGTCCTACTTACCTGAACAACGAAGTTTGTCTGCTGGTTTAACGGAAAAAAACAGTCAGTTGGGGAATTCAGTGACATGTCGCGTTATAGCCATGGTAGATCGGTTGGTTAGAGCAACCAGACGGTATCCTAATGTTTAAGTTCCAGCTATATGTCATTGAATTTTCAGTCTAATGCTACCTTTCCAACGGCGTCCTACACACGGCTTGTGTCAAAGAACAACTAATTACCAAAATAGCGTTATTTAGAAGTGTCGTACCCCTTTAAAATTGATGCACTGCACCAGATATAAACAACTGTGATAACAAAGTTAAGTCTTTGAATGTGAAAGAATTCTGCGTATTCTTTCTGACATGATCCGTTTTCAAGTAGTGTTGCAGGGAGCGTAAGATGTAATTTTGTTAGAAAACAAATTGCCAAAATTCATAAATATGGACTTTAGTGGCATCAAATGCTAAAAACCTTCTACGTTAGTTCCACATAGGTTTTATAGTTGTACGGTCTTTTAAAGCATGTCAAAAAACGATTGCAATGTTTGTTTGTAATCCTAAATTCACATCAAAACTATTAAGTTTTGTTTATATAAATGTGAAGAAACTATTCAAGCGAGGCTTGAAGAATTTTATAATGCTAAACTACTTGCAGAAAAATGTATAAAAGACGACTTTTTATAAACACTAATAAACAGCACTAAGTCAGGAAAAACTGTTTAGTTTTATGGTCTTTAAACTCCCTTTTCTTGAGTGTTCATTTCTCGGCACGCTCCTTTCTTTGTTTTTTCTTTCTTTCTTGTTGTTCAAATACCTCCACATGACGTACTTGTTTTGTATAAATCCATGTCATTTTATGTACTTAATTGCAAATTACAGAATAAAATGATGAGATTAATTTACGTCAACATAGTCCGTCGTGATTTTTTTAAACAATACTAAGTGTATATTTTAAGCAAGAAATTGAACTCTTATGCTTAACATGTGCTTTCCACAAATTAATAAGATAGTAAAACTTCATTTTTACAATTAATTTATATACTATTAAAGAGTTAAACTATAAAATATCACCTTTTATATAAAATAATTGCATCGTGTGCAGCAATTTTTACTTTCTCCATACGCACTATGTACATAGTGTATAGAGAAAGTATTGCACTCCACCATAAAATCGATACCGAGATTTCACCGGAAATATGTTTTAGGGTCCCCAATATCCAAAAAAGCATTTTCATAAAAAGGTCCGCGCGCGCGCGTGTGCGTGTGTGTGCGTGCGTGTGTGTGTGCGTGTGTGCGTGCGTATGTGCGTGTGTGTGTGAGAGAGAGAGAGAGAACACGATTAACTCAAAAATGAAAAGTCGGTAAAATACCAAACTTGGTATTTAAGTTTAGTATCTTCCAGGGATGCCACAAGAAGATTTTGAGAAAAATCCCCCCACCCCCAACTACCCTTTACATGGAACTTTTTCGAAAATTTTGATTTTCTCAAAAATGGCTATAACGATTTTGATTAATATTTCGTATATTAAACATATTTATCTTTCAAATAAAATGTATATCTTGAATTTTCTGGGAATAGCCTCTGAAGAGTAGTTTATTCTGGATGAATTTTACTAAATTTTGAATAACTGCTAAACCGTAAGAGATGGACAAAAACTTACTACACAAAAAATGTAGAGCACATTAAAACACGCAATTTATATTATATACATTTTTTTCGTGGAGTGCGTCGTTTTTGTGACATTCCTTATTTTTGGTTTCTGCTATGAAAAACGTATACTTTTCTCATACTGGAACTTGTCCATATAAACAAAGTAACTTCATTGACATAGCAACCAGCTTTTGAATATCACTTTAACCTACGGTTGACCCTTATTTCGCTTCTACTTACAAGGATGCGAGTAATAAGACTATTTCTGCTAATTTTGACTGATTAGCATAAAGTAAATAGAAGTATAAGCTTTTTAAGAATTATTTGTTGTAGGAATATGGAGAAATTCAAGTGAATGGTACACATCAGATTTTTCTAAATAGTAATAAACAATAAGAAAAAGTTCATACCTCTATAATTGATATATATGCGTGAAATTTATTAAATATATTATAGACTAAACCATCATTGCTTTACTGAAAGTTCTAATGAAATTGTGTGCTCCCCAAGGATGATTATCTTTAATGCCTAGCGTTGCGAATTTATAACATAATTTAATTTTCTAAAACAAGAATTTAAATCCTAAACATTTGACTGTGTGGGCAAGGACGGAATGGAAAAATAAAGTTTGTCACACTATTGCAAAATATAAAGACAGGACTAAACATAAAATGAAAGTGTAGGGCGGAGGTGGCGAAAACCGAACTCTTGAGTTATTTTAATCTGCGTATGCTGCTTCCTCTTTGGGAAACTGTTCATTTGTCTTTCATAATGAAGTGCATGTTATGTATTTGGTGACTTCCGGGAAGGAGAGCATTTTCACAACCTGCTCCTAGCGGGTGCCCATAGCCGCGCTCGCTCTAGTGTCCAGGTTTAGTGCTTCGTGGCGCAGGGGATCGCGGGTTCGAGTCCCGCTTTGGTATGGGTGTTAATGGTGCGTTTCTGTGATTGTGTTCTATCTAAGCGTTTCTCTTTCCCCTGATGGCCAGTTAATTCCCGCCTGAAGGTCAATATATGTGTAAGAATAAGACCCTCCTAGGGAGTGAATGCCACTCAATTAACCCTGTGACCCATAGTGTACCAAAAAGTCGTAATGGACCATAAATAAAACAAGATAAAACTCGAAAAAGTCAAAAAATTAGTTAAAAATTCTGGATTTATAAATCAGTCATGTAAGCCTATGTACAAAATTTGTCCTTCCTTGTTGACGGTTACTCTCTGTAATTGGAATTAAAGTCAGTATACGCATAATAAATAAAAAATACAAAAAAAACACTTAATCAGCTTAACCAAAACAGAAGAAATCAAAATATATTAAATATGCATGATGTCAACCTTTGCCGTGTTTTTGGAACTGTGGGACGGACAGTTGTAAAAGGGGCAAATGAATTATTTTCCTCTTGTAATCCCTCCAAAATCAAAATGTCATCAAGGAATTTAATAAATACATTTTCTAATTAAAATATATAAAGAGTAATGCTTTGCAGGGAAATGATTTTAATCTGTTTGTAAATTCTATGCCTATCAAACTTGTAAGGGTAAAGCTAGATTAGCAGCTACAATTAATATCCGTGAAAAATAAAGCGTTTTAGAAACACCAGTGACACGGTAAACATGACGTTGGTTTATTTAACCAGCTATCAGTTGCAAAACACATGCAATTAATGTTATTTTCAGCTAGCAGGTTGGCTATGTTTGTTTCCACATATTTGTATAAGCAACTGTTTCCACAAATAAATTATGCCAAGTGAAAATATCTGATGCGTTCCATTCACATGGTTTTTCTCTAGCTGTTACACAAATAACTTTCTGTACAAAAAATCTACAAAATGCTAATCAAGGTAAATTGGCAGAAATTGTCTTATTAATTGCTTCCTTGTAATAAGAAATGACATAAGGGAATATTCCAGGCTAAATCGATAGTCAAATATTTTAAAAGCGGTTCCTATGTTAAACAATTGAATTGCGGTTGACTTTGCATGGCCTACAGTAAAACAGTAGAGATGAAACGTAACGTCACTTCCCGTTTGAGAAAAGTTTAAGTAGTTTGAAACCAATAACAAGGGATATTTCGTAAACTGTCAGCCCTACATAAAAAACGTATATGACATAAATTGTGTGTTTTAACGAGGTCTACATTTCTATGCAATAAGTTTTTGTCTATCTCGTACGGTTTAACAGTTATACAAAATTCAGTAAAACTCATCTGGAATTAAGAGCTCTTCAGAGGCTACTTCCAGAAAATTCAAAACATACATTTTCTTTGTGATGTAAATATCTTTATTATACGGTACTTTAATCAAAATCATTAATCATTTTTGAGAACAACAAATTTTCAATTTTTTTCACGTAAACAATAGTTTGTGGTAGTTTTCTTTTTTTCTTTTTTTTTTTAAATCTTCCTGTTTCATCCTTGGAAGATACTAAAAATAAATACCAAGTTTGGTATTTAACGGCCTTTTCGTTTTTAGCTATGCTGTACACAGACACACAGAGTTCTTTTTTTTTCTAAAAATGTTTTTTTCGGATTCAGTGGACCTCAAAGCATATATTTCCAGTGTAATGTCAACATTGATTTTTTTGGTGGAATATAATACCTTCTCTATCCACTATATACATTGTACATTCTGGCTAGAGAAAGTGAATATAAATCTCGTGTGACTGACGAACATCTGTTGGAGCAGTTGAAAATAGTTATATCGGAACTAACCTAGATTTTAATGAAATGATTGAACATGGAAGAGAATGTAATTAAAAATCATATTAATATAGTCTAAGCTATATATTACCTCTCTGTAGAATTAATGCAAATGGCCATGAGTTGTAGCTTGCGTAAATACAAACAGAAAATTGGTATTACGTCATCACTCCCGGTGCATGCCCTGTACAGTTCGGCAATCCTGGAATGCCGCAGTGTCTCTTACAGCGAACGGGTTCAAATCAAGTCCAAATGCAAGCACCACCGCGCGTAGTCTTACGCTCACAAAGTAGAAAATTAATATTTATTAGTGATAAAGAAATCGGCAAGTTTAACCTGTTGTAGGTCGTTTAGTTTATTCCTGGTTACGTACGCTGTGTGTATGTTTTCATGGTCAGACTGTACTGCACTATATTCCCGCCTTCTCTGACCACTCTAAACCGTACTATGCTACACCAACGACCTCCCCTAACAACTGCATTCGTCAGACAGGCAGTACAAAAGAGTCAGTACTATTTATCTAAGAATCAGCAACCTACACTACACTTATTGCCTGTTCCTTTCTGCAAATACCGGCTCGTTTTGAACTATGTGGTGCTAGTCGACTTTGCGGGCTGCGTGTCAGGTGCTTCAGAGTTTGCCTATTCTTGTCTTAAGCATTAGTGGGGTGGTATTGTACTATTTCTTTTACTGTAGAATTCCAGGAAAATAGCTAGCAAACCATTCACACAGCGATAACTGAATTCAGCATTCACTTTTCGGTTTCACTGCTGCTTGGAGCTAGTCCTTCGTCGTCTCTTTAACAGGGGAAAAGATTTCTCTCTTTCTTTCTTTTTGGCATGGAAGGAAGAATGTGAACTTTATTGACGAACTCTAACCATGCGTGCCGGTTCAAACGTATTCCTCTCCTTATATAATCTTGTTTGGTGATGTAAGAAAACGTTAGGCTGGTCAAATTTGTGATTGCCCATTGCAATAACGATAATGTCGTAAATTGGGCTTTGGAGACTACCTCCCCTAGCTGCCTTTTTATTGCTCCTCCAATTCCATCAAAAGTTCTATTTGTCGAGGAAAAATAGCTTCCCTTTTATATCAAAATCTGCGTCACGAAGGCACAGATTTAAACAAATTATTTTTATTTTATATACTAAGTAGTGTTGTCGCTAAAGTGACATGCTTTCCTCCACGGGTGATAATTTGTCTTCCAATTTCTACTCGTATATTTGCTTATATCCATTCATGGCGGATGCCATAAAAACTACCAGTAAGGGGACTAGTCACCCTCAGCAAACATCCTGCATAAAACTCTGTTTTTATTCATATTATATTCCATGCGTAGCAATAACGTAAGAATACTTATTTTAATAATACCAAAACAATGGTGAAATGCTTATAATAGTGGTACAACATATAAATAAATAAACGATACTTTATTATCGTTATCATGATCTTCTCGAGTTGAGTCATTGCTAGCCTACTGAATGCACTGTGACGTCAGCGAGCAAGTTCCTTCTTGTTCTCAGCCAGAAACTCGTGGAGGATTGTGAGCGGGAGAGGAAGGAGAAAGGAAAATGTTCAAATGACTGTAGGGGTAAAGAAAATGGGTATTAATTTCGTAACTAAATGGTTTTAACACAATGTCTGCTTTTTCCTGCGCCTGCACACCGGTTGGCTATGAAGTGTGTGTAATAATTTGATAGAAACATTCGATACATGTTTGGTACTTTTACATTTTTGCATTATTGAAGGTTGTTGCGCTTAGCTTTATGTTGAATAAGAAATTAAAGGAGACGAAACTTCACGTTATTGCCTCGCACGTGTCCTCAGAGGGTTTCTATAGTTCTTGATAGACCTTGACCTCGTTCCCTGTGAATGAATGAATGCAGCATTACATACAGTCATGGAAAAAAGTATTCATACACCAGTGTTTATGTAGAAAAACTCAATTTATTATAACTAAAGTTAACATCCAGAGAGGTTATATGGTAAACTAACGGTATGATATTTCCTCCTGAATCTATGCATATAAATGCATGACCTAACTTGCTCCTCTTCAAAAAGTAAACAAAACATTTGTACCAGCTGGCTTCTCACAAGGATAAAAGTATTCATAAACAAAAAGAAAATGATAGTTTAAATACAATAACAAAAGTAATACTTTGTAGGCATTCCCGTTCTACGTATTACTTCTGTTAACCTCTTTGACATGGAATGAACCAGGTTTTTTGTAGTCTTTAGGTAATATTGTGCCATTCTTGCTGAAGACATTGTTTCAGAGCTGCCTTACTTCGTGAGTCATGCTTTCGGACGATTCCCAAGATGTTCAATTGGAGGTCTGCACTCTGTGCTTGAAGCTTGAGAACGTGGGGAGCATGGTACAACAACCACAAACGAACAATTTCCGCCGTATGCTTAGGATCATTGTCTTGTTGAAAGTAGCAATCTGTGCCTAAACTCCATTTATCAACACTCTTTTGCAGATTATTCTTTAGGATATTTAAATATTGAAATCTATTCATGTTACCTTCAACAAATACAAGTTCCCCAACACCAGATGTAGTCATATATCCCCATACCATAATTCTTTCTCCACAATGCTTCACTGTGGCTTGAAGGTGCTTAGGTTGAAGCTCAATATTCTGTCATCATTTATAAATACATTCAATTTACTTTCATCTGTGAACAGTACGCAGTCCCAAAAACTCGTTCGCTTGCTTAGATGCTCTCGAGCAAATTCAGGTCTGACTTTCTTGTTCTTCTTGCTGATGTATGGTTTCTTTCTAGGTACCCTAGCTCCATAGCCTGCACTACTTAGAGCATAGCGAACAGCCCTTGGTGTTATTTTCTTTCCGAACTGATCGTTAACATAGGCAGACAATGCAGAGGCTGTCAATTTAGGATCTTTTTTTATCACTCTTATTAGCATATTCTTTTCCCTTTGCGTTAGCTTCTGTGGTCGTCCTTTTCTTTCGCTGTTAATGATAGAATTTCTCTCTATATATCGTGTTATTATGGACTGCACAGTTGCCTGGCTTCTTCCAATAACATCAGCAATGTTTGAAAATGATTTTCGCTTATGATATTGAGAGATAACCATCTGTCTTTCCTCTACGGCTGTTTCTTTGTCTTTGCGGCCCATATTTCTGTCGCACGGCATTCACTACGTAACAGAACCAACAAGCAGGAGGTGTAGCTTGCCACTGAAGGCCTTGCTTGCTTGCTGCAAACGGTTCGTTGGTGGTTTCTGTGTTTACATTTCTAGTGGTTTATGAATACTTTTTTCACTGTCAAATACAGCCAGCATTGGGGTATCGTTTATTTCCTTGAGGTACGTTTGTTTAATACTCAAATCTTTGTTATCATGACACTGTTTATTTAACGGGGTGGCTTCCTACACAGAATAGTAGCGCTGTCATTTAATTTAATATGGAAATATCAGTGGTCAATTTCAATTGCAGGACTGTATGTAGACTCTTGAAAAAATGCTAAACAATGGAGGAAGGAGTAGAGATATTCATTAACATGCTGTATTTAACTCAGATGTGAATGAAACTGATCCAGCTGTCGCACTATATCGCGTTTCTGCAATACACTGACCTGCTGATTTACTCTGTCATTACATTATCCACTCCGGTGACCAAAATCTGTGACCTCAGCAAAAATATAGTAGAACCTAACAGTGAGATAAACATAGCATTTAAATCAAAATTGTTAGAGCTATTTTTGAGAAAATTAAATACACGAAACATTTTCTATGTGAACGGTAGTTTGAGTTTGACATGTTCTTTGAAATATTTGAAACGTATGCTTGAAAGACCTCAATACAAAGTTTATTATTTAACCTTTTGTTTTTGGAATTATGCTGTTTACAAGCTCACCAGATGATTTTTTTCCCGTGTGTAATTTTAGAGCAGAGTTCTACAAGAAGGAACCACGCAGAGGCACAAACGCGCGCGCGCGCACACAAACACAAGCATACCAAAAGTTCTTCTAAAAATGCTTTTTCTCTTGGAGTCAGTTTGCGCCTATTGTGAGGGGCAAAACGAAGCTCAGTCTCCCCAGCTCTCAACTGCTGTTTTTTAAATTGAAACAGCTCCGTTGAGTTCCAGAACTCCTTAATGCACCAAGAGATATTTGCCCACGTCAAATACGGGACATTGGTCCAAATAATTATTGTAATTATTTAACTGGTATAATTAGCCTTGACTAACAACAAGAGATTATAACTTGTGTCACCATCAAGAAAACTATTGTTGGAAACAGGAACAATTTCGGAACTAAGAATACAACACAAAATTGGTTAAATGTGTTTAGATACATAAACTACTAATGATAATATAGTTCAGCGAACAAGTTGTTGCCTTTAAAGATTTTCATAGGTAAAATAATTATCGAGTATCGGTGCTCAAAACTCGGTAACGGTATGAAGTATCGAAAAATAGTGGAATCACTAGTTCGAAACATAATCCACCGTTTTTTGGTTTCTTGGATAAAATTACTTTCGGTAGCCTCCTTTCATTCTAAGTATATATTGCACTTACTATGTAGAATATTCTATCTTTTAAGTAATCAATAACATGTAGATTATTATTATTATTATTATTATTATTATTATTATTATTTATTGAGTAGCGTCGTGGCTGAATGGTTAGACCACTCGCTTCCCATCTGGGCGGCTTGGGATCGACCCGAAGTGCCCGCATGTGGGAATTGTGGCGGACGAAACGGCGTCTGGACGAGTTTTCTCCGGGTCCTCCGGTTTCCCCGCCACTCATTCCATCAATTATTCCATCATCACCTTTTCTATCATCCATTTCGTTTGCATCTCATATCATCCACTTCCTCGCGCTCATGCCTGGCTACGGGCCGACCCCTCGTTCCAGGATCTCCATACTGTGGTTTCGCGCCGTTAGCTGCCCGGCAGACTTCTGGCCCCTAGGCACCCGCTTATAAGTTCTAAGGGGGTGTCAGTCCTATATACAGAGAGGGTATCCCGATTATAACATATTCTTGTTATTATTATTGTTGTATTTCTATAACATTGGCAATCAAAAAAGTGGTTAAAATAGATTGTCACCAACATCTTCCTTATTACTGTTATTCATGATTATTATTACTTTAGGTTATCTAGCAAGTATATAAAACAGCTTATAGTCAATATTATCCCCTATCATCTTTTAGAATAAGGCGAAAAGCTTGTCAACCAACTTACTAGAAATGTGCAAGAGGGGAAGCAGAATTCTGACACCGTTAGAGCTACACATTTCATTAGCAACTGGACTACTATTTGAGTACCCAAATGTAACCAAATTACTTCGTAAAATGTACAATAATCATTACTCGCAGGCAATATACGGCAACAAATTATACTGTAAGAAGAGGATGACTTTAGGAATACTAATGCCGGTTGCTTCTTTTAGAGAATACTATTGACTTTCTTTAGCTGGTTCTCTTCGAACTAGTTCATAGCCTGGTGACTTCCCCTGATGACCTGTGGTGGCTATTCAGGTGAAGCTAGTGGAACTCCACTTCACTTGCTTTTAGTTGTTTTAAAGCTGAAAATAGGCATTTAATTTGTTGCATGTTCAAACATCCATCAGGAACATTTCTGTGAGTGAAGAAGGAAGCGGTGGAATGAAGAGAGATCTGTCCTCTGACCTCTCAGCCTTGAGGAAGGTGTTAACGGGGCAAACGGAAATTAGAAGTGTTGGCTGTGGTTTTGTAGCTCTTTCCTCTTAATCAATATGTAGCTGCATATTTACACCCGGTTGCTATGATAATGAAACGGAACTTAATCTCCCATGTGTTACCAAAAACAGCTGTTTTGAGGCTATGGTGAAGCTATTAGTACAGGATTTTAGCGAACCACAGAACGCCCTTGCAGAAGCTAGGTTTACTGCACTCACAAAATAAAAGCACCGTTTGAAAGTTAACCACCCCTTCCCTATGGATGTTTGGTAACGCCATTTCTCCAATAATTCAACAACAATCTAAAAATATTGTTCGCCTAAAGGGGTTGCATGCTATTTGAATATTCTTGTTGACTGCATTCTTATTTCCATCTACTGTTTTGTTCAGTTAAAGTTAATGGCGAGATGAATCCACATTTTCGGTGGACTAATTGCGATAAAAAGGAAAGAACCAACGAAAAGACCAAACCCAATTATTAATTTGTTGGAACAAAAAATGTAACAAAAGGCGCCAAATGTTACAAAACGTACTTCAAAATGTCGTGGTACAATGAATATGAGTGGATGTGCATAGTTACCATATGAAAACTGCTTTGTCAGCTTTCTTTATTATTTGCTATAGAAAATATAGTGTTCAACGGTGCGGTTTTTGGTGATATTTTGAATATTAAATTAGTCCAAGAAAGCAAGCATATATTTCAGCAGGTATACACAATTTTTGCTCATCGTAACACTGCTGACAGCGAGCGTAGTGGAGAGACCTTTTCTGCTTTCAATCATATAAACACATATTTGCGGAGTTCAATTTCCCGAGGAAGACTGACATCTCTGGCCAATATCTCCATCCACAACGACTTGTTAAATTAGCTGGAGAAGAAGCAGCCTTCTTAGGACAACATAGTTGAGAAATACGCCAAAAGAAAGGACAGAAGAGTCTACTTAATATATATGAAATACGTATGTTGTATGTGTAGCTGAGCTGAGCTGAGCTGAGCTGAGCTGAGCTGAGCTATAGTTTAGGCTACAAGTCTCCATTGCTGACGACGCATAAAAAGACCTTCTGTTGCCGAAACTGTCATTTTGGCACACATATCAATAATTTTCTGCGACAGTGCATTGTGTAGCTACTTTAGACACTAAAGAAAAGTTTCTCACCGAAATTCAATATATACAATTTAAATAAAATCTTCTCGGTAATCACCACTAAGAAGCGAACCACAAACAATGCCCGATATAAATCACCTATACAGAGATCATGCTTAAAATGTTTGCGTTTTCACATTTCTGTACTACTGGTATGAAATGTTTCTATAGTACCTGGTACACCTGCTTCGTATTTATGTCTAAGTCTTCAGTGTTACACGAAATTAAACCTACCGGTTGTCCTTTAAGTCACAGTTACCTTTAATGTACAATTCCCGTTTACCAAAGACTGGTTAAAACAAATTATAACATAATTTAATATTTTGAGGCACGATCCGAAGCAGCGTAGAGTAAATTATATTATATACTTATCATAACTACTGTTTAACATTCAGGATCAGTATTACCAGATTGATGAAGACGATTTGCGAATTTTTGGGCTACTAAAATATTTCTGCAAAATATAACTTTTATTAATGCCTGTTTTTAACTTTATGCGCCGTTTGGTTGGGAAGAAGGCTCTAAATCTAAAAAGACGCAAGACAGATACTAAATTCTCTCTGACGCTTCTTATGGCAAACAAAGGAACTTCAGTCACATAGCAACCAGCTTTTGCTGACTATCACTTTAGCCTATGGTACGCCCTTATTTCGTTTCTACTTACAAGGAAGCAAGTTATAAGACTATTTCTTCTTTTTTTGTCTCGATTAGCATGAAGTAAATATCAGATTTTTTCCATGTCCTTTCCTGAATCTGTATCAGCGCAGCTCACACTAGTATTCCAATACTATACCACTCATATGATTGTGCTATACTTACAGAGTTAGCGGTCTTTTGAAAATATTCCGAGCATGTGTGTATGTGGGGGTGTAATTGTAAAGTAAATTGAATATTGTAATACAAATATTGGGCGACTTCAGCTGAAACTTTGCGATTTTTTAATAATTTGGGCGAAATTTTGTGAAATACTTCTGGCAACACTGTTCAGGATTATAATAAATATGGAAACACTCATTTTGGATCCTCACAATCACTTTATAATAAGCTGTAAAATTAGATGGAACGAGGCAGGAAAAGAAGAGGCTTTTCTTACGACGTTTTTCCTTTTCTAATTGCCTGTTTAAGTTTTAAACTTTTCCTTTTCACCTTATACTTTACCATTTCTTTAAGCTTCAAATTCAAGGTTGTATAACTGATGCAGATCAGTTGCTGTAAATGGATATTCAATTGTTTGCCTTATTCAGTCCACGTAAATTACGGCGCCTTTGTAGGCATTACATACGAGTGATTTATTATAGGTATATAAGAGTGGTCTATCGCTCATCAGGAAGAAGAGAGATTATGCAAATATTTCCTAGTGGAGTCGGCTGTTGAGATGTATAACTCGATGTATTAGAATGTGTTAAGCTTGAAGAGTTATTTATTATTCATTTAACGATTTTCGTTAATTAGGCATAACACCTAAAAATTCAGAAAATTGCAATGCAATTCATCGTTGTCTAAATCAGGGGTTTCCAAACTGGGAATCATTTGCAGTATTACGGAAGCGCAGTAAAATGTTTATATACACCCTTGAAGACAATGGTACATTCTTTTAATATCTAAGAAGATGAGTGTCTTATTATACAATTAAAAATCGTGGCTCGGCTGCCTTATTTCTTTTCTTCTCGCAAGCTTCTGCATAAGTGGTAATGTCAAAGATAACTCAATGGCCAGAATTCCTTCTGGTGTTGACATTGATGTACTGCCAGGAAGTTTCCAAGAAGAAATATATAACTGAAATGTGATTCAAAAGCAAACGATAATTGTTGTAAAACATCAAATATGAGGAGTTTTGTACAAATGCTATATATTTAATCTTCAAATAGAGTTGGTTTGACTTATTAGGCGGTTTTGACTGAATCAAAATAAACAGCATTATTGACTAGATATCGCGACTGATCTCCGTTGTACATTACTAAATTTTAAACCAAATCGGAGGCCTAATCAAGGCAACACAGTGTCAACCTACTCACTGCATGATAAAAAAAAATAATTACTAATCTGGTTCATAAATAGACTTAATAGTCATTATTTTCACTATTGTGGATTAATTTTTATGCCATAGTCGTGATTTGAACCGCGGATCTCCGAACCTCCGTCCAGTTGCTCTAATTACTGTGCTACCATGGCAGCATACGGACACGGCATTAAATTCCCCAACTGATTCGCGTTTTTTTCCGGTAAACTTCAGGAGATCTCAAATTATTTTGGGATGACATACCTCAAAGGCGAATTACAAAATTGTAAGTACTTTAGTCCCGGGCTTCACGTATAACAAATATTAGGTCAATTATTGTCAATTTATTGTTAATACTATCCGCGTGTAGGGCAGGAGTTGGATGGGGTAAAGTCAGCCTGAAAAAATCAATACCAAAGCTAGGATTTGAGCCACGGATCTCCTAGTCTCGGTCCAGTTGCTCTAGTCACTTAGCTACCATGGCAACATGCCGAAACAGATTTACATTCTCCAACTGAGTCGCATTTTTTCGGTAAAAAACATGCCATGTTGCCATGATAACTCAGCTGTTACAGCAACTGGACGGAGACCAGGAGATCCGAGGTTCAAAACCCGCCAATTGCACTGAATTTTTCAGTACGACTTTGTCTTTCCAATTACTTTCACTAGTTTATTATATTTGTAAATGGGTATTTTTTATTAAAACATGTTAAAAGTTCATGTTTATTCAACACGATGAGCTTGTTGTTTTGTCTTAGTTTAAATTCTTCCCTTAGGTATTAAAACATGGTAGGGCAGCGTGGTGACTTGCAAAATCTGGCATTAAAGCGTAATATCAAAAGCATAAGTTCTGGATCCCTGGTCTAAGTCACTTCGATGTCTTCTTCTTTTGCTATTTACCTTTCCCGTAAAGATATCTCTTGAGGAGCAGACAGTATCTGGATCAGAGAGAGTAACTAGGATGGGTAACCAGTCCGATTCCTAGTCTGAGAGCGAGGAACATGATATGAAATAAGGTGAAATTGATCAATGGAACGGTTATTATGGAACGGGTGGTGGAATGATTTGCGGGGAAACCGCAAAGCCCGGAGAAAACCCGCCCAGACATCGCTTTGTCCAACACAATTCCCGCATGAGTCTCCTGGGATTGAACTTGAATTTCCTTGTCGAAAAGCTAACCGTCTAACTCGTACTTGACCACGGCGCCAATTAATGGAATGTCAAACGGACACGCGTATAAGAGGAACTATTATGTTGAGGCTTTATCTTTAGTGATCATCTTTTGTTTATATTGTTCTGTGTTAATATTCTTAATTCTTCACTATACTATTTTGAATAGAAGATAAAGCTAAATAAACCTACCGTGGGTGACAACCACGCAACCATACTTATAGCATTAAATTGCAACTAAGAAGTATTAAGGCATTTTATTGCCACAAACATTCTCGAAATTATCCCACATATAGTCATTTCCTGGAGGATTTGGCTGGCAGTCATTAAGAAACATGTTGTGTCGCTTATACTGCGGGGAAAATACCACGCCGACTTGGCACTTGATTCTATTTCGTTATTCGAAATGGCGTCTAGTCTAAGCATCTTGTCCACATGACCTCTCTACAAACCCATTGGCCATTTCCCAAGTAAACTGAGCTTGGCATTCTTGGAACTCTCTTCATTTGGTTATATGTGAACTGCAAATTTTAAACCACGTATAAGGTTTTAGATTTTAAAATAATTGTCTGATAAAAATATAGTTTAGTTCAACAACCAGTAAATACAGTTTTGAACAAGAATGAAACATATCAATTTTGTTACGCCTTATATTCAGTTCAAATAAAAATATAATTTAGCCAAATTTAGGACTGAGTACCGCAAATACAGAATAAGAACTAACTACTAAATCAAGGTCTCCCCATACTGCGAGGGAATAATTTTTGTATATTCACTATAACCTCAAATAAAATGGATATGAAAGGCGGCACCGTGGTTGAGTGGTTAGACCACTCGCTTCCCATCTAGGCGGCCCGGGTTTGATCCCAATGTGGGATTTGTGGTGGTCAAAGCGGAGTCTGGGTGGGTTTTCTCCGGGTCATCCTGTTTCCCCGCCACTCATTCCACTTTCACTTTACCCATTACCTTTCCAATCATCAATTTCGCTTATATTTCATATCATCCTCTTCATGTTCATGCCTGGCTACGAAGCGACCCTTCGTAAAAGGTTCTCCATTCTGTGGTGTCGTGCCGTTGGCTCCCCGACAGGCTTCTGACCCCTAGGCGTTGGCTTGTAAGTCCTAGGGGGTGTCAGTCCTACAAATACGGGGAGGGTAAAAATATTACGATAAAATGGATACGAAATAAATACGAAATAAACCCAAAATACCATAACCTCACATTACTGAACCATAATCGTACATAATTCTGAAACAGGTACATAATTCTGAAACGGGTAGAATACCTTAAAAAGGGTAATATATGTTATTAGGCATCTGTATTTTGAAAATACAGAATTATATGTGCAAATTTGATTGAGAAATGGAATACTTTTACAATCCAGTATTTATTGAATTAATTATTGTCGCTTTAATTGCTGAAGAATAACTGCAAGAAATTGAGTGTTTAAATGCTACAAAATAATGTACACTAAAGTCTCGTCATAATACCTGAGAGCTAGAACACCTATTACATTACAATGTTAATCTTAATGAAACATGGTTACTTATCTATGCTACTGCTTCACGCATTTTGTGAAAATAAACTGTTTTTAAGAGAGATAGATATCTAAGCCAGGAACATCAAGAACTTGAATATTTTGAATTTTTGAGTGTGTATTAAAACCAGAAAAAAATGTCCCAATAAACAAATATTTTATTTGTTATCTGAAATTATACATTTTAAACTACAAAGAAGCATTTTTAAGACATGATTTTAACATTTAACCTCTGTCTTAGGCCGTTTAACCTGAAAACGAAAATACCACACGTTAAAAGACGTTTTTTTTGTTACAAAGATGTTTAGAGAATTTTAGCTCTTGTGTGGGCAGCGCCGTGGTCGAGTATTTACACCGCCCGGGTTCGATTTCAGGGGACAGCATGTGCGATTTGTCGTCGAAGAAGCGGCGTCTGGTCGAGTTTTCACAGAGTTCTCGGGTTTCCCCGCCATGTACTTCACCAATTGCTCCATAATCATCTTTCTGTCATCCACGTCACCGTCATTTCATATCATTTACTTACCCACTTTCTTATTAGGCATCAGGATGATCACCCATTCTGACTTCTGTCTGATTCAGAGTTTCTGCTCTTCAACAGACGTCTGACCCCAGACGCTGGATTTTAATTCCTGGGGGGGGGGGTGCAAGGAAAGAAAGCTAAAAGGTTCTAATATATTCGGCCCTGATGTTTATAGCCACAGTGAAACAGTGTATTAATTGCATCAGTCTATTTCTCTGCAGGTATATCTGTATGTCTGAATTCATTTCATTTTTGTTTCACCACTACATCACTGCTACTGATTTCACCGATTTCAATATTTCGTTTTTTTATTTGATTTCCGCTGTAGTGAGTAATGTTTAGGGGAAATTTTTAATATGAATTGTCACTCCATTTTTATAGTCAATAGCTAGCTTGTGTCTATAATTTCCTTAATTAGACTTTCTGCTGTCATAGCACACTCTCTCCAATAATCTGGCAGAAGCAAATTACAAAAATACAAATGTTAAAAATCTGATGTGTTCCTTTGATATGACTTTCTCTACATACTATTGTTACAAAAATTGTTTTCTTATCTAAATCATCGTAATCAAGATGAACATTAAGCAGAAGTGGTTACATTAGTCCTTCCAAGCAGAAGGGAAGTACGGTAAAATACTAAGTTAAAGCGATATTTACCTTTAAAAAAACAGTGAAACAATTGGAATTCGGTTCGCTTTACACGGCCAGCAGTAAAATAAAAGATAGCAGAAACAAAAAATGACCTCCCGTTTGAGAAATAATTTAAGTAGCCTAAAGTTGAAACTATTGACAAGGAATAACTCGAAAACGGTAGACTCTACAAAAAGGTCATTTGATATAAATTGTGCGTTTAAACGAGATCTATATTTTCTGTGTAGTATGTTTTTGCCTATCTATTAACGGTTTACCAGTTATGCAAAATTCATCCAGAATTCTTCAGATGCTATTCCCATAAAATTCAAGTTATGCCTTATATGTCTCATGTAAATATCTTTAATATACGGTCTAACTCCATGGCACGACAGCTCACGGGGAACCTTGGCCTACCGTCCGGCCGCTGCGTCCCCCATCTCGGTCCACTACAGACGTCATGGATGGGGTGCAGTATTGGAGGGTGATACGTGGTCAGCGCCTCAAGTCCCCCCGGCCGGTTAATGCGGTCCTCATGACCTGGAGCCGTTACTTCTCCATCAAGTAGCTCCTCAATTGGCCCCCCAGGGACCTTACGAGGCTGAGTGCACCCCAGGCCAGGTCTCCCAGCGGGGGAAAATTCCCCACGCTGGTACTGGGGATCGAACCCAGGTCTCCCGCTTGGTAAGCAGCTGCGCTACCACCGCGCTAAGGAGGCGACCCTTTAATATACGGTATAGATATTAATCAAAATTCTTGGAGTCATTTTTGGGAAAAAATTCAATTTTTTTTTCTGTATAATGTGTATCTTGGGTTGGGGGATTTTCTGGAAAATCTTGATGCCGCATCCTTGGAAGATATTAAGCTGAAACACCAAATGTGATATTTTACGGTCTTTTGTTTTTTGGGATATGCCAATTTACATGGACCATTTTATAAAAATACTTTTTTTGGAACCAAGGGACCTTAAAACGTATATTTCAGGTGAAAGTTCATATCGAATTTTTGGGTGGAATACAGTGCCTTCTGCACCTAATATATGCATATTATGTGTGTACTGTTAGAAGCAGTCTGTACAAATCAATGCAATTTCGCTTTTATAGACTTGGACATTTGAACTACACGAAAGTGTTAATGGTTGAAATTTGAAAATATTCGGCCTATATTACTCTATCATTTGCTGCATTAATTATTTTCTGAATTGTTATGGAGATCGAAATTCTTCATCAGCAGTTTGTCCCCATGAAATCAATGACACTAGTAACGCATGTTCTTCTGGCATAACAAAAATAAAATAAAAAAAAAATAAAAAAATAAAAAAAACTGATTTGTTCCATTCAAATGACTTTCGCTATCTGAACAATCTTTACTTAGAAAAGATTATTCGTTTATCTACACCATGCTAATTGAGATAAACATTAGCAGAATTGGTCTTATTAGGCTAAAGTGATAGTCAAATATTTTAAAAGCCGGTCGCTAAGAGAAGCAATTAAAAGTCTGTTTTCTTTGCTTGCCAGGAATGGGATAAACAGAAGAAAGAAAAAATGGAATGGCGTGTTATTTATGGACGCTCTTTAACTGCTTTGGTTCTCAGCGTCCCATTCTATAATTAATTTTGCTCAGAGGCCTCTCTATCAGGCTTGAGGTTCTTTTACGTGCCATAAATCTACGACACGGGACCCACGGCTTTACTTCCCGTCCGAAGGAAGCCATGCTAAGGATTTTTACGCCCGAAAAAATCCATCGTCCTCCGCCAGGTTTGAACCCACGACCTTGGGTATAGGAAGTCAGCATGGTAACCACTACACCACGGAGGACGACACAGAAGAAAGAGAAAACCATTTGAGAAAAATTTAAGTATCTTAAAATTGAATCCAATAACACGGAATATGTCGGAAACAGTCAACTCTACAACAAAAATGTATATGTCATAAATTAAGTGATTTAACGCTATCTACATTTTTGTGCTGTAACTTTTTACCTATCTCTTACGGTTTACCAGTTACGTATATTTAAGCAAAATCCATCAAGAATTAATAGTTCTTCAGAAGCTATTCCCAGAAAACTCAAGATATACATTTTATTTGCGTTGTAAATATCTTTCATATATAGTATTTTCATCAAAATTGTTAGTAATTTTTTATAGAAACCAAATTTTCAAAATTTTTTCCATGTAAAGGACAGTTTAGGGTGGGAGGGACTTTCTTGAAAATATTCCTGTCGTATGCTTATAAGATACTAAATTTATATTCGTTTGGTATTTTACGGTCTTTTGATTTTGAGCTCTGCTGTCCACAGTCACATACGGGCCTTTTTCTAAAAATGCTTTTTTCGGACTGAGAGGACCTAAAAACATATTTCCGGGGAAATCTCGACGTCGAATTTTTGGGTGAAATGCAATATCTTCCCTAGCTACCATGTGCATTGTATGTACATAGGTCTAGAGAAAGTAAAAGTAAAAACATGGTTATATATGCTGACATTGAATTTCCATGAGAAGGCCACTGAAATGCATTCTGCACTACAAAGAGAACTTAAAGAACTGCGAAAATCGTGTAGAAAGAAAGCTTAAGGTATACAAAATTAAATAGAAGATTATTATCCGAAATATTTAGTAGTCCTTATTTTATTGCATAACTGGTATCTTTAAAATCATCTCTTGTGGCATTCTCAGCATAGCGAAAAAACCGGACGTTTGTGTGAAGCAAGTATGGAAAATACCTTGCTTGCACCTAAAAGAAAAATCAAACCAACTCTAGAGTGGTCTTGTTTGTGCAGTAGTCAAGGGTGGGAAAAGCGGGAATCTCAAGTCATTTAAATCCTAGGTCCTTGGTTTCCTTGGGAAGGGAAGTAAAGCCGGTGTTCCCATATCGTAGATTTACTGCACGTTAAAGAATCTCAAGCCTGATAAAAAGAGTCTCCGAGCAAAATTTAAGAAGTCTTTCGCGCCCAATATAGAGGGATGCTGAGAACCCCTGCAGTTAAAAGAGCGTCCAAAAGTAAAACGGTTTTAACGATTCGGTGTTATATCGGAATGTAAGCTTAGAAGTGACAAAATTCGACCCCGCGGAGGTGGTGGGAAGCATTCGTGCAATAATAAATTACACTGTACATCATAAAGCATGTGATATACAATAACATGTATTCCAGCCCTCTAATAGATATTAATTTATAGTAGAACTACACTGTACACATTTTACATTAACCTAACTTTGCACTGTATTAAATAAGTCAGTAAGTTTGGTTGGCGCACTAATTCACATTCCGGGTATTGTTTGATTGTTGCAAATACCAACGCTAGGTGTGTGGTGAGGGCGAAAATTAACTTTAGAACCACTCTTTGAAGAAATGCTTAAACTCAACTTTCAAACATAAAAAAGTAGTACAAATAAATAAGAAGTACTTTATTTTTTTCGGGGACTTATTTTACCCATGTTAAATCCGAATCCGCAGTATTTTGGGCCGCACAAATCGGATTTCTACTGTATTTGAATCCCCCAAACACCACTGTATAATGCGTCGCACTCACAAACATTAATCTATCAACTTTAATAATGAGATAAACAATTATGACACTATCGTACATTATCTTTTTGCAAAGAAAGCGAACCTACAAGAAAACAAATAATGTCTCATTCAACTAATGGACTGTGTTATCGACCGATCATTAATTATGTTAGTACCAACCCACTGGTCATTTCCAGGAGCACATTTGTGGATCTATAAAACGGCCATCGGAAGTTTCGGAGAAAATCATATCATCATACTGTTATTAGACTTCACCGAATTGTGTGTAAAATTGGATTTGATTACGGTTTTGAACAGTGTGTAGAATTTATATTTCCTTGTTTGTACTATGTCGCGTGTCCCATATTTCGTGATTATGCGGAACAATAATGGTCAGTCTTGAATAATCTCTGAATAATCCAGTTAAAGTTTAATATTTATGAGCTATTCTTGAAGTTGGCATATGTACCGTTCAATAAAACAGGAAATGTAGTGAATGTTCAGCATACGGCTGACAGAAGATGACTGAGCCGGTCTGGGTAGCTCAGTTGGTTAGGCGTTGGCCTTCTGATCCCAAATTCTCGGGTTCAAACCTGGGCCAGTCCGATGGTTATTAAAGTGCGCTTAAAAGCGACAGTCCCATTGTCAGTACGTTTACTGGCACGTAAAAGTACTCCTGCTGGACGAAATCCGGCAAAATGGCGACGCTGATAAGGTTCTGACAATTAATAGCGTCATTAACAAATCATTATTATTATTATTATTATTATTATTATTATTATTATTATTATTATTATTATTATTATTATTAAGCTGATGTATTCGTGAAATTTGGAAAATCCACAGTATGTAAGATATCTTATTGAAATTTATGCCAGATATTGTAAACAATAATACTGATATTTTTGTCATGTATAAAAATTTTGTTTCCATGGATATTTAAATTATTAGTTTTATCATACAAGTCCATCGCTCTAATAAAATGAACCGCATGATGCATTTTTAAATATATTCACATAACAAGTCAATTTTTACTGTATTTATAAATAGAGCTGAGATATTATATCTTTATATTATCTTCTAATTAGTGTAGAAAAACTAGTACTTTTTCTACTCTCCAACCTTTTGATTTTTTAACAATTAATCATTTATTGGTTGAAACGAGAGCATCATATCGTAAAACTAATATGACTGTTCTATTAAATGTCCTTTCGAGACACGGTATACAATGTTTGAAACAAATTAGTGAACAATTGTATCGGGTAGAGGAGGTTGAGTACGAAAAGGTGTTGGAAAATTGTTTGCCAGAAAATAAGGATTAAAGTTGGAAGTGCCTATTAATAAGCATGCGCCTACCTATCTATAGCTTCAGTAGTTAAGGTGTGCTATGTGGCAACAACTATATTTTCTTAAAGTTTAAAATTTGTATAATTTTATTGTGAAACATTTTTATTTTTTTATTTTATTATTTATTTATTTATTTATTGCAATTCTTGGTAAATCTCATAGATACACCACCTTAAGATGACTGGTAAAATTCTATGTATTAAATAGGGTAATTCGTATAATCTCGGATTTGATTTCCGTTGGACCGGCCATTTTGACCATGAGTTTTCCGGTTTTCCTTGGCTGGTTATACGAGGGCCGTTCAGAAAGTAGCCTCCGATCGGTCACAGTGCGGGTAGTGGGGGGAGTAGCGACGCCATCTGTGCAGTCACGCACTCAGCAGGTCAGTCGGCATCAAGCCGTGGTCGAGTGAAAGTCGTACCTGCACTATTTTAGTGTTTGTGGCCGTTTGAAATGTGTACTGCAATAGAAAACCCCGCCAAATGTGAAGTGCGTGCTGTTATAAGGTTTTTTACAGCCAAAGGATATTCTGCAGCAGCTATTCATCGTGAGCTTTGTGCCGTGTACGGATCAAGAGTTATGAGTGAAGGAGTGGTCCGTGAATGGGTACGTTTATTTAAAAGTGGACGAGAAAACGTTCATGATGAAGAGAGGAGTGGTAGACCATCATTGGTCACGGAAGAACTCGTTCAGACAGTTGATGCAAAAGTTCGTGAAAACCGACGTTTCACAATGTCGGAGTTGTCTACTGATTTTCCACAGATTTCTAAGACTCTCTTGTACGAGATAGTGACAGCAAGATTGGGTTACCGTAAGTTCTGTGCACGATGGGTGCCCAAAATTCTTACCGACCACCACAAAACTCAAAGAATGGCCTCTGCATTAGACTTTCTGTCACGTTATGAGGCCGAAGGTGAACCATTGTTAAACAGAATCGTGACCGGGGACGAAACCTGGATTAAGTACGTGAACCCTGAGGCAAAAGAACAATCAAAGATGTGGGCACATTCAAATTCGCCTACCAAACCAATAAAAGCCCGGCAAGATTTTTCTGCCCGAAAATTGATGGCAACGGTGTTTTGGGATGCAAAAGGGGTGTTGTTGGTTGAATTCATGGAACGTGGAACGACCATTAATCAAGACGTGTACTGTGAAACACTAAAACAATTACGACGGGCTATACAGAACAAACGCCGTGGTATGCTGACTTCCGGTATCGTTTTTTTGCACGATAACGCCCGTCCTCACTCTGCTCGCAGAACAACAGCCCTTCTTGAGTCCTTCAAGTGGGATGTTGTCAACCATCCACCTTACAGCCCAGATCTGGCGCCAAGCGATTATCACCTCTTCATGCATATGAAGAAATGGCTCGGGTCCCAGCGGTTTGATGACGACGAAGAGCTCAAAGATGCGGTCACAGGCTGGCTCCAGGCACAAGCGGGTGATTTTTATGCAGAAGGAATTTCAAAGCTTGTGAACAGATACGATAAGTGCCTCAATCGTTATGGAAACTATGTAGAAAAATAGTGCAAAGATGTAGTTGTAAGATGTATATATTAAAATATTTTTATTTAACTTGGTGAAATTCTTGCAATCAACCGGAGGCTACTTTCTGAACGGCCCTCGTATAATACAGGAAGTTTCCTGAGATTTCATTGCCTTGTCTTGCATTAGGGTTGAAGGCTCAGGCAAATGGACGGAGGGCGAATCATATTATGGTGATGGAGTTTGCTTTGTGGAACTGACTGCCCTGACATTGGTGTAAAATGTCCCTCAGAGAGACCTCTTTCTCGGGGAGGTGACGTCGGCGTCAGGATTATAATCCGGAGATATTAAAGATCCTTCCTGTGACCGAGCCTATCTCCCCGGATCTTTTCGTTCTCTATGTCCTATGCTTTTCTTTCTGAAGATTTCTAGAAGCGAGCACTTCCCTCTTCTTGATAACCACACCTTTAGATATATTCCGAATGATAGAGTAACAGCGTACAGAAATTGAAGAAAAAAAGTCTGATGTGTTCCATTCAAATGATTTTCTCTACAGCTCTGTAACAAATTATTGTAAAAACGCTTATTCTTCTACTTCATGCTTAACAAGATAAACGTTTGCAGAAATAGTTTTATTACTTGCTTTTTTGTAAGTAGAAGGGAAATAAGGGAATATACTAGGCTAAAGCGATTGTCAATTCATTTGAAAGCTGGTTGACATCTGGGGGAAATACGTTTCTTTGCATTGCCAGGAATTGACAAATTCCCGTATGAGAAAAGTTTAAGTACCTATTTTAAAACTGAAATCAATAGCAAGTAATGTCTCAAAAATGAACAACACCACGAAAAAAAAAAATTGTTTATGACATAAATTACGTGTTTTAACCAGATTTGCACTCTTTGTGTGTAAGCCTTTGTCTATCACTTGCGGTTTACCAGCTATGTAAACTTCAGCAAAATGCATCCAGAATGAAGAGCCGTTCAGAGGCTATTCCCAGAGGGTTCAAAATATAAATTTTATTTGCCAGGTAAATATCTTTAATATACTTTGTTTTAATCAAAATCGTTAGAGCCACATTTGGGAACATCAATATTTTCGAAAACTAACCATACAAGGGATATTTTGAGGTTAGTATCGTAACCCTGGAAAATACTACACTCAAATACCAAGTTTGGTATTTTAGCTACATTTCGTTTTTTAGTTATCGTGTTCACGAACACATACTGACCTTTTTCTAAAATTGCTTTTTTGGGATACAGGGGACCGTAGAACCTGTATTTCCGGGGACATCTCGGTATTGAATTTTTGGGTGATGTGCAATATCTTCTCCACCTACGTACAATGTCCTAAGTAGAGAAAGTAAACATCTGATCTCACATACACATAATTTTTTCTAACTATTTTTAACAAAGTGTTCTTACAAAAGCTTTTACTTTTATCAACTTCCAGCTAGTCAAGATAAACATCAGAAGAAGCCATCGTATTTGCTAGTTCCTTATAAGTAAGGAGAATGAGGGACTACACTAGGCTAAAGCGATAGTCAAATCTTTTAAAAGCTGTCTGTATGAAACAACTGAGAAACATTTGTTTGAAAAGCCCCGGAGTAAAACCAAAACAAAGCTGAAATGAAAGATAACTTCCCGCTTAAGAAAAGTTAAGTATTGAAAAATTGAAACAAATAACAAAGAATATCTCGAAAACGGTTAATTCTACAAAAAAATTATGACATTAATAGTGTTTCAGCGAGATCTACATTTTTTGTGATCTCCTACAGTTGTGCATAAATAGTCCAGAATGAAGAATTGTTTAGAGGCTATTCCCAGAAGATTCAATATATAAATATGGTTAAGTTGCCATGTAAATATCCTTAATATACGATACTTTATGTTAGAGCTATTTTTGAGAAAAACAACATTTTCGAATTCGTAGTGGTGAATTTTTCTGAAAATTTTCGTGCCACACCCTAGGAAGATAGTAAACTTAAATACCAAGTTTGGTATTTCACAGACTTTTCGTTTTTGAGCTATGCTGTCCACAGACACACACAGATAGACATACAGAAAAGCAGCGCTTTATATATATATATATATATATATATATATATATATATATATAAATGCTTATTTTATTCAGGAGACTCTAAGACATGTCTTTGCGGTGAAATCTCCGTATAGAATTTGTGGTTGGAATACAATACGTTCTACATACACTATGTATTATCGTCATATTCAAAATATTAACATGTTGGCATCAAAGTCTGCGACTAGAGGTTCTATTTTACTCCAAGCGTACAATACGTCTTTCTTCAGTTGTGATTTCTATTGGCTGAAGTGACGCGCTCATTGGTGCATTGCAAATCGTCGGCGACTTCTCAGAATAACCAATGCGTTATCTGAAAGGTTTCCATCAATAAAGATAAAGCCCATCTTAACTTTTTGAATGGCACGGATATACACACTACGTGTAGAAACAGTAATAACGGTCGCCGTTGAAATTTCTATCCCCTTTTCACCGGATGAATTTGTCCTCGTGAAAACAAAGTACAAAATGTATTCCTCCGCTTACTTGCTCTGATTCGAGGGGTAACGGGACTACTTTCGTAACCACCTGACGCCAAGGGAGATAACCATGAGTAACCTTGAAACTGCCATCACTTTCCTTCTACCAGTTCTTCTTCGCGGGATGGGTTGAAACAAGCTACTGATTAGATAACAATTGAGTATAGCAATACTAAATATAAATATCACTATACGAAAATAAATAGTAGAAACATATCTAATCGGAACCAAAGAGGTTGTATTCCATCAAGATTGGAGATCTGCTCCTCCCCTTCATCTTCTGCTTGCGTTTACTCTTAATGGTGGTGTTTACCCATACCTGGGAAGTTGTGTGGCCCTTATTTACCATATTTCGTTGAAAAACTACAGCTTCCACCCTTCCTGTCTGTACGCGGGAATTTAACAATACATTCTCACGGTCAACAATGATATTCTTACCGTTTCTTTTCCGGAATTCGGAAACAATGTCAAGTAATAGCTTATTAGCATATATTTGCTTGAACGTAGGAAGGTCGGAGTCGCCGTTTATAGGCATAAGTAGTTTCTTAATTGCAAGTGGTTCTGTTTTCATGAGTACCTACGTATTCACTCGGTGAAAATTGTCTAGCAAGATAACTGTGTTCTGTATGATCCATCTGTTTAAGGATTTATCGGCTTAAACAAATGGAGGACAATCTGAAATGTAATTCAGCAGTCCACGTTGCATATTTTCATTCACCCCTGTTACAAATGATGGCTCTGCCTTACGTTTACATTACCATATGACAACACACGTTATGAATCAATGACAGAGCCGTTCATGCCATTCAAGTTCATAGCCTACAGCGAGTCGTCCACGAGCTGCAATTACACTCATGTCAGTCACAATGAGTCCGTTAATTGCACGTGCAACACGGTAGCTTCCTGTATTGGGTACTGCTGCAGCATGCTCCAGCATCTCTTTTTTAAAACCTCAGCTCATATTAACAGAAGTGACACTCATAAAACCCAATGGCAAATTGCTCCTTTCGCAGGGAGGTTGTAGTCGCGTACTCTCCCTTATAAAAGGTAAAAGTATGTTAACTTTGTGGAATTTTTTCAGTTACAGGAGATTACACGGAGGAGGATTTATTTACGTCTGCCATAGATATTCTCTATGTACTTAATCCAGAGAGAGAGAGAGAGAGATGAATGGAAGGATTAGGTTTATCATTACTCATAGATGGGGTTCCCAGTAACTGAGACAGGACGCCACTCATTAGCTCTTGGGCCCTTTGCGACTTAAATAACATTAGGAAAGGGGAGATGAGATGAGAGACTCGAAGAGCAGCCAGAACCAGATGACGACGGGTCTGCAAATATGGACGAGGTCTCTAACGGTTCCAGGTTGAACACCTTCGGCCCAACTCACAAGCCCCGAGCCTCCGGATGTTCCCCGATTGTGCCCAAACCAGAAAGCATCAGAAGGCGAATCCCAATAGAACGGTACCACTAGATCCTCAGAAATAAACTTCTACAGTGCGCAAGCCTCCATCCATCCATGAACCACCGACCACAGTCATCTTGTACTTCATCCCTAAAATAGATGACAAGGAAGTATTGTGAATAGAAAATGATGGACAGGAAAATTCGGGGATATAAGGAACCTTCACAGTATTCGTCTGCTGACCCGAGAAACCCCCGAAAAACACATGGATCAGAAACGCTAGCCATGGGAATTGAACCCTCGTCCTCCCAGATACCAGTTGCACAGTAACCGCGATGCCACACCGCTCGCTATGAAAGGAAAAAGCCGCACGGGGGCCTTGCAACCAGGAATAATCCTCTTTTTTTTTTTTTTTTTTTTTTCTGAAATATCCTGTTCCAAACCATCAGTAGTAAAATGACAAATTCAAAGGTCCTTCACCTTCTTTGGAAACCTCAGCCGATTTCATTGAATTTCTTTGTTTGGCAGGTGGAATTGTTTAGCTGTTATTTAAATATGAGATTATATTCCAGTTTTGTCAAGATAAATTAGCAATGAACTTGTGACATTGTTGCATAACCATGATTGTTCAAAAAGTGTATCAATTTAGGAAAGCACATCATTAATCCTTATGTTAACTGATAATTAGATCAGCAGGGCTAATTTGTACATCAGTAGTAAAATGCAACCTTAAAGGGTTATATCTAGCATTGAAAGATAAACAAAATTAGTTTTAAAATAAGGGAAGTTCAATGTGTTCTGTTATAGTACATCCTAACCCGATCCTCCTGATGGTGACTATCAAACCATGCAAGAAAATTCCTTAACTAAATGGTAGTAACACAAATGCACCCCACATAAGGTCAGGGTCAACATTCAAATTTTGTCTAATACATTTATTATAAAATGGGAAATTAAATTACACTATAAAATGGAAATTTAAATATGTTTTTTGAAAGTAGGAACACGTGGTTGTAGAAGTTTTTGTTTCTGCGCTATAAGCCCCAACAATAAATCCCGTGTCATTAAATAATTACAAACATTAAATGATAGTGTCTCCCATTGTGAATTCTGTAAACAAAACGCACTCTTGTACTGCACTAGTCACTGTCACTAGGTGCGTTTGTAGATCAACGTCACATTTGTGTTATGCAGCCTCTGCTCGGTACTGAACTCCTATTCCTTTCAAAGTTTACCGTTCAGTACCTGCATGTAATGGTTAGTTTCTCATTGTGTACCAGTACTCATTAATTGAGACTATACCTACGATGCGTGTATGTTTTCTTGGGCGTTCTGGTCTCCATCGGTTGTTCTCGCTCAATTTCGGAAGAAGAGAAGGGCAACCACATTGAGATATGAAGGACGATATACGCCCAAACATAGAATGGCTTCAATTCTAAGGTTCCATTCACACACATGCACGTGCACTATGTTTCGTTTGATAATTCAGCTAGTTCGCGGTAAATTATTTACCTGTCCACCACAATAGCTGAGGGCCTCCAAGAAAGAAACGTATTTGCTTGAGATCGCTACGGAAAGACAGGCAGAGGCGCTCTCTCTTCTTCCCTTTGGCCCTCGTCTCCCCGTAAAACCAGCGCAAGTAAAAGGAGTACGTATGTACACACTTGTTTTGAATATAAAGATGTTTCGTTAAGTCAGATTTCAATTATGTTCATGCAGCGCTTCTGCTGTTGTACTGCATATTTGATACCTTGCTCTTAACCTCAAAATGGTGCTGACTTTCTACTCTATAATTTTATAGTAATGTTTGATGCATTATATATTTATATTTATGATTATTATTACTGTTATTACTATTATTATATGCAATCCTCTACGGTTTCATATAATATACTATAAACATTTTTAGAACACACACCGAGTTGACAGTACTCTGTCGGTAAGTTATTTACTTAAACACATTAAGCTTCATTCTAAAAAGTGTTTGTTTAGAAATTCAGAAACCGGCTAAATGCTATATTTCACAAGAAGGTATCGGAAGTGTTTATTTTTTCACAATCGAAATTCCTGTAGTTTAATATCAGTAGAGGTATTTATTTTACCACTGCCTTTACGAAATTATAAATATTGACTTCTTCCTATGTTTACTCTCCTCTGATACAGGACTTGGAAACTAGTGCCTGGGGTCAGCCTGTTGAGGAGCAGATGTGGATCAGAGAAACTACAGGATCGTTGTTTAGCTCGATGCTTAGTATGAAAGTGGATGATATAAAATGACAGTGAAATGGATAACAAGAATTATGATGGAGCAATTGGTGGAATTAACAGTGGGGGAAACCGGATAACCCGAGGGAAACTCGCTCAATGCCACTTCGTCCACCACCAAATCCCCCTGAGATCTGCGATCGGTCCCTGGCCACCTAGGTGAGAGGCGAGTGGTTTAACCACTCGGCCATAGTGCCACATCGAACTATTACGTTTTCACAATCGAAAATCCTGTATCTAAATACCACTAGAAAATGTTAGTTTAGCGCTGCCTTTACGAAGTTATATTTACCATCTCTTAATTCTCCTCCTCAGTATCCCTCCTCGTATATAGGATTTACACATTCCCCCCAAGAATTATAAACCAGCGCCTGGAGTCGGATACTTGTTGAGGAGAGAAGCCAGGAGGGGTGGTCCGCCGGACTGTCGTAATGACGACGAGGAAGAGGAGGATATGAAACGATGAAATAGATGTTAGTAAAGGCGATGATGTGGTAACCGGTGGAATGAATGGCGGGGGAAACTGCCCAGAGACCAGTTTATCCACTGCAAATGCCTCGAGTGGTTCCCTGGAATTGAACCTGGGTCGCGCTGGTGAGATGCGAGCGATCGAACTACTCGGTCACGGCGCCGCCATAAATTTTTATAGTAAACTAAACTACAGGAGAAATGTAATCAGAATATTTAATATATGAAACAAAATATATAAATATTGTAAGAAATGTACCATTTCAGTATAATAAAAATACTGATTGGAACCAGGCCTACATACAGAGATATGGCCAGTGCATCTTGAGTGGCTTCCTTCTTTTAGAAATGTTTAAAATGAAGATAAGCTTATTAGTGGCTTGGTGCTGATGAGGTTGATCAACCTAAAGATTGGTTGGAACCGAGAGGGACTCATGGGAGAGACCACAACGCGATCGCGACGACTATGCAGGATGATTGCGCGATAGTTTGCAATACCTTTTTTGATTCAATGAGACTATAATTAAACATTAGATTACAGTCCTCGGTATCCTGGGATTATTAATAGAATCAAGGTTGTAGTGTTTCTTTCCTTGGATGTCTTCTGTATAGATAGGAAGAAGCTAGGGAAATTACAAATTTGAGGCGCTGTTCCGTTCTCTTCATAAGCTTTCCGTCTCTTCACGCTAGTATCGGTACTATATTACAGTCTTATCAAAAACCAGTTTACCATGCAATAATAAAATTCCTTAAAGACAGCATTTTAAACATATAGCCTTACATCCTTCCTCATAGCATTAATTTCCTCTCTCATCTGGTGGCCAAATAGTTTACGCCTGAAGGCCGCCACAAAAAAAAAAAAAAAAAAAAATGTAACGATAGTTTAATGGCTCAAATCAGACGCTAATCTTTTTGGACTAAAGAGGTATTATGTATTAGCAGTTCACTTTCTCTTTCATGATTCAGGTAGGTTTAGGCATGGTACAGTGTCGGCCTATGTTGGACAGATGTAAACTCTTCTCGGACATGCTAGAGGCAACCTTCTCTGAGTCGCCTCAGGTGAGTCGTGTATTCCCCGGTTCCGCCAGGAGGAAGACTTCTTTGATCAGCGCGCTGTTGTGATAGGATCACTAAGCTTGGAATCGTTAGAGACCCCTGCGTATTTCTGAAGGCCGGCCTCCATGCAGCCTGTATCCTCCTAGGATTCCTTCACCTCATCTGTGCAACCTGGGGGCAGTGTGCACAAAAGACCGCGTTCGGGCGAGGTACCACGGTCCGTTCCATTCTTCCATTTATTGGTGACACGTCATAGATCATTACTACTATACTCGATTGCTAGAAGCTATTAGAACTATTCAAAAGTGACACCAATGATGAAACAGTGTCATGCATGACGCAAAGAGTACCTACGCCTTTACGCAACTGACATTTGAATTAAATAATAAGCAAAATTATAAATCTTTGAGATCTTTATCTGAAAACAGCAGAACTAGTAGCTAGCGATAGAAAGGAGAATAATTAATAAGATATTATGGTTATACATTATATTATATATTATAAACTGAGCAGTTTAAAATAGACATGGATGGTGGGACTCTGCGAATGGCACTGGTCTACCTCCCGTTTAAAGTTAAATGTGTGCGTGTGCGTGTGCATGTGTGTGTGCGTGTGTTGGGGAGCATCCTAGCATTTATAAGCTTTTTCAGTAGCATTGTAATTTTCCAAGAATTCCGGCACTTAAAATTTGTCACAGAAGGAATCCCAGCTTATTGCATCTAATTATACAATAATCCACTCATTCACCTGGAAACATCGTGAAAGTTGATATGTTTAAAATGTACGAAGATTAATTGGAGACAAAGCTTTTGTGGAAAGTTCAGGAAAATGTTCGACTAAAGACAGAACAGCGGAAAAAATGACATGTTCCTAATAAGAGAAAAAGGGGGTGTAAGATAAAAGAGTTTTGGTGAAGGCAAAGAATTAATGTTAGTGTAGAACTTATGCATAAAGATATAGCATCTGATATAATAAAATCAGAAAAACAAAGAAAGGGCTAAACGAAATTAAATAAAGCATGCTTAAGGTCAGGAAGAACACGGTTAATTCTAAGATGCCCTAGATAAGGGGCAGGAGCGATGCGTCTGTAAATGACAGGCAAAATTATGGCGTTCTCCAGAGTTTTGAGGGAGAAATGCTGGCTGAATCGGAGAACAGCTCATTGGAATTCTGCCAGAATGCTCATAGAGCGGACAAACTGAGAAATATTACTATTCAAATGGTGTTCATAGAAACGCAGTGAGGAGTGAAGCAATTTTATCTATTAAAGGCAGATTTTTTTTTCTGAACCGTTTTACATCCCCTTTGGATTACCTTAAACCTTCGGACCAGGGATGATAAATTGCTGCATTGAGAGCATCTATGACCTGCTTACATACAAAATTCGTCTCTGTTGTCTTCATTGAATGACCCACGCTGATCAAGATATTACATCCAGATGAGTCAGAATTCGGCGTGGAGCTTCACCAACTGCAACAATAACTTAAAGTAGACTAACAACAAAGTGTAGTGTTATACGTCAATGTTATGTTGAGTTTGTTCCCACTAAGAACAGGGAAAATACATGTTTAACTTTGTATTATGCTTGCAAATAGGCGTGAACACTGTCTACATGATGCGCAGTGGCATGATCTGATGCTGTGCGTACTGCATTGCTATCGCTTCAAGTCTCCGCCTCTTACACCTATTCCTTGTACAGCGCAACTTGACAGCTCTGGTCTATTTGCAAGGATAATATTTTTTAGCACTTTATTCGTTAATTAAAAGTGTGAGAACCATACAATGGATGACAGGCAAAGAGGAAATGATTCGTGTAGACGTTTCTCTGGATATCACAGATTTTATGAGAGGTATACCAATTAGGATATCATTCAGCAATAGGATATCATTCACCAATAAAAGTTAAAAATGTTAACATTTCATTGCCGTATTGGGAATTTCAACCAAGGATCTTTAAATTTCAATGCCAACGCTTTAACTTGACCACCAAGAAGAGAGATCCGAGTATGTTATGCACTTCTCTTGTCTGAATTAGGGATTAAGTTTTCAATCTACTTCTGCTGACGTAGGTAAAACATGTAGGATATTTGCCCTGCCGTGAAAGGAGGCAGTATTTTATCTTCTCCAACCCTCCCCTTATCACTGTTTAGTACCTATCAGTTTCTCTGGTATTCCTTACAGGACCTGAAATTTTACTGGAAATATAAACTGAGATTTGTTGTAAACGCCTACACGGGGATGTCGAAGAAAAAAATGCATACTTTGCAGATGCATTAGGAGTTAACGGAGCTCAAATATTCCTATTATATCAGACACCTTCAACTGACTGCCCACTAGTGCTTAAAGTAAATGCTCTGAAGCCCTCAAGAATATATTTCTGATACTGATGTACCTCAACTGAAACTTTTTATTGAATTAACACTCTCACTGTTGCTCACACAAAAGCGATAGCAATATTTTGTACACAGTTACACAGATACCTAACGAAATAATGTTTTCTTATTCATATTAATTACAAGAAAATTCAGTTAAAATGAGGGTTAAAACGAAGGTCGCTCTCGCCAGTTCTCCACTGGCGGGTTTTAACTTGTCCCGTTGTGTTCTGCAACTCCTTTAACGCACTAATGGAATACCTGCACATATTAAATACGGGGCAGTTAGGCCACCTGGTAATAATAATAATAATAATAATAATAATAATAATAATAATAATAATAATACCGCAAACCTCTCATATCATGCATTGTTTTTGTTACGGTGTATTTAATGTTTGTATTTAACCCTACTAAGCGTCTAGTCATCGTTAAATAGGCACAGCATATTATGGACAATTACAAATCTAGTTATTGGCGGATACTACTAGGTGACATAAGGGCTTGGTAGTTACTTATCAATCTAAAAACTGGCTTTGTTCTTTCAAAAATGAAAGCTCTGTAGCTGAGGTAGAAAGCATCTTGACAACATGTTCCTTCTGTTTACACTGTTCTTGTACATCATCACGGACTCCAGACTTTCAGTGAGAGCGATTTCTTCCCCGTTTCTGCTGATGTACAAGAGGTGAAGAACGAAAATTGCTCATGCTGAAACCGCCGTTTGCCAGCGTTTACTTGGAATTGCCCCACTGTGTTCTGCAACTCTTGTAGCGTACAAAGGCTTACCTGCACACGCGAAATACAGCGCTGCTGAGCCACCTGGTAGACACCGTACGGATCCTAGGAACGTTTAAGGCCCAGTGAAATTTGAAGAAAATGTTAGCTATAGTGTTACAGAAGGATCGTTTATTACTATACACGCTATCGCAGGTGCGCGGGCACTAAGTAGGCATGAGGCATCCTTACACGAACAACTTCATCCTTTTTATTGATAAAAGGTGTAATTGCTATGTCCAACAGATGTTCGGCTACGTGCACAATTTTGTACCTGGGGTTTGATGCAACAGCCAGGATTCTTTTCAACGCTATATTTCACTGATGGTCCGTGTCAACCAGGAGCAGTTTTCAAATAAAAAAAACAGATATTGGATGTCTATTAATGGATTGGAATGGGAAGGCCAACAGAAGCTCCGCAACACGTCTCCGAACCTCAATCTATTGATTTTTACTTTATCTGTACGCACTATGCGCATAGTAGCTAGGGAAGATGATATATGTCACTGAAAACCTCGCTGTCGAGATTTCACCGAACATATATACCCTGAGGTCCCCTGAATTATTATTATTATTATTATTATTATTATTATTATTATTATTATTATTATTATTATTATTATTATTATTATTATTATTATTATTATTATTATTATTATTCATTTTCACATATAGGTACCTAAATGACATACCCATGGCCGAGTTAGGGTAAGATAAGGATAGTATGTAATTGATATTATTCGTTATGTTTAAAGAAATTCAGAATTGTTGTACGGTATCCTGTGTATGTTATCTATTCATTAATTCCTACCAGAAATAATGTCCTTTTCTGGAATTATTGTTAATCTGTTTAAGTGTTAGAGAAGTAAACTCTTATTTTTTCAGGGTTACGGATGAAATCCTTGCAATGGCTCGCCCCAGTACGGAAACCATCAAGAAGAAGGATGTAATAAAACAGTTCAAAAGGTGAGTAAATGCTCACAAGGCATGCAACTTGTGTTACATACCTCCTTCCCTCTAGAAATAAAAGAAATAAGGCATGGTTTCAGAGGTAGTTCCGCACCAGTTAATCGCCATACTTCAAAAATTGTATTCTTGGTTAAGAAATTGTAAAATTACGAGGAAACGTTAAAAAAGGGAAAACGAAAGAAAATAAATAAATCTCAGCTATTCGAAAAACCCGTACTAAAACAGGATAATTTGCATAAGGATCACCTTCAATTATACAACGACATGCACGTTTTTCTCTTGGAAATACCCAGCAGGTAACACAAGGGCAATTGTGCAAGGACAGGTCCTATATACCCAACATAGATTTTCGCTATCCGACATCAATTTCAAGTTTCAAAAAAATGGGCATGATTTTAACGGTACTTCTTGTTTATATTAGTGGCATTAATTCTGAACAGTTTAAAATTTGACTAATACATTCAACTCTCATTCAGGATCATTCTTGTCTGATAAAATTTGGCCTGCAAGTGTAATGCCATAATACATTATTGAAACTTTTACTGGACCTAATTTGGCCCTTAATGGCTACTTTGACTCAACTTTAGAAAATTATAATTGTATTTTAAGTGCAAATTTTATCCGTTTTCCTCTAATGGTTTGGTAGTTATGGTCAAATGTATTTATGTTTTTGTCACGTCACAAAAAAAATCCTTTGCAACAAAACATTAAAATTTTGGCCTAATATTTTAATCTAGGTTCACAATCTACTTTTTGAAATTGGCCCAAGTTTTTCTGCTTCTACTTTAGTTAGTCTCCAAAAAATTTTAGTTATGAATCTGTTGTTTTGTGTAACAGAGAAACTGCTCCACAAGGAGCATTTTACAGGAAGAAAAAATCTTAAAATATTAATAGTGAGAAAATAAGGAAAGATTTGAATGCATGGCTCACATTAAAACCCACTATGTTGGTAGGTTGGACCCTCAGCTTTCTTTTTCCACTCATCTGCTGCTACATTTACTGTCCTGTTCTTCTTGCATTGCTGCTTTTGTTTTGCACAGCTTCGTTTATTATTTTACCTGGTACGAATGAGATCTCGTTGAATTGAAATTTTTGTTGCCGAGTGCAGTAAAGTTTCATCTTTAATGCTTTGACTTAAAGCATTTAGAAATGTCACTGGTGTGCAATGTACTTCGGAATGTTTAAAATATTTTAAAGAATTAAAATAAAGCAGTAGATTGTTTTGTGATTTTTCATGAAATTTCAGTCCCTTAAGAGAACATATCGTTTTCTTCCACTTGGTAGTTTGCTTCAACTACCAATTAATTGAAACTATAAATAGACAGTCGAATGCTTATTAATAGGCATGCCCAACTGTAAACCTCGTTTTCACGCAACCCTTTTTCAGCATTTTTCTATACTCAAAATACTCCACACGGTGTACTTTTTTTCTACAGATTTCTTTCATAGTTTTGTATCGTCTAAGAAAAGTATATTATAGAAAATGACTATATGCTTTTTTGAAATAATCTTCCCATTTTGAGAAATAAATAAACTTTTGAAAAATAGAAAAAATTGGAGAACCCAAAAGCAATAGTTTATACAACAATTATGGATAAATATAAATATATTTGCTATATATGTAAAGTCATTTGTTGTAAAAATTGAATTGTGTGTTAATATTTTTAAAAATGTATCATATGGAGAATTTTTATTGGACCAATGAATTATATATAATAAAAGTTTAAATAGCCCTTTCAGCTGGAATTTTGAACCATGGCAGAGACATTGCTATATCGAGTTTAGTGCGCATTAATTGTGCACACTGCAAACTTTGATTGCTTAGGTTTAACGAAGTGTTATTTCTAAGCAGCTGTGAAGGGATGACACCCATAAAGCTGATCACAAGGACCTGCTTTTAAATTTTACTCTGTCGCTGAGTAGCGTCAAATTTTTCATTTCCGTCGTTCCTCTGAAGTTGGATAAGCAAAGTGTAGTATTCAGTCTCATATAATGCTAGTCGCTATTCTCAAGTGAGAAGGTCAAAGTGACCAAATACAATGAAAACGGAAAACTAGTGTCAACTAATGCCACAGTTCAAACTGAGCACACCTAATATCCATATACATTTCAAAAAATGTATTCATAATCACTTAATTGTTTGAGAGGATAACAATGGACTTTTGTTTCTGACTTGAGTCAACCTTCTTAACTCTCTAGAGCTTTACTTGAATTTAAAATCTAAAATAAAAATTTCACCACCATTTCGTGGCTTCCTCAGTTCCTTGGTTTTATTGGGTCATTTGAATGGATGGCGCCACTTTTCTCTGTTCGAATGCGCTGATCTCTGACGGCAGAATTAATAAACTTGAAAATCAGCGGTTGCTTATTTTCATATAAAGCTTAATAAGGTCTTGATTAAACCTGTTTATAAAGATGTTTTCCCATGCTGTGAATTCCATTACAGCCCATGCTGATTTTAATAAAGTAACGTGCTGATTTTAATAAAGTATCGCCGAAAATTTGTAGACAAAGGAAACCTATTCAGCTGTTTATTTATTTTTTTATCTTCTGTGTTATTTCATTCGTGTTTTTGATATTTCTTTTGGTCTGATGTCAATCATACATAAGCATCAGTTGTTTTAGTTTTGTTTCTTTTTCAATTTTATATGTAAGTGAAGTTTTTGTAGTCACAGCTCAAGTCAGAAATGAAGGCAAACTTCGTTGCATTTACACCTGTAGTTTTATTAATAATGGACATTTAGTTTTACGTACCGATGATAGACAGGCATTCGTTTCCAACTTTGACTCGCGGGATTTTTTTTTTTTTAAATCTATCTCTTTAGTGGGGTCCCTTATGCATACTTCATACCTTAAAAGTTAATGCTTATTAGCCAATGTAGTTTAGAGGAGGTGCGATGTTCAATTTAGCACATTTCCGCACAAGATATAATTTCTACAGTGTGTTCTCTTATTGCCGGGCCGCGGAATCGAACGTATACATGCTCCACGCACTACTACACTGGCGGGACGGGGCTTCCGTTCCTAAACGCCCGTGTTATTCATGAGCAATAGCACATTGCAATATAATGAGTACTAACCGTGTTATAAGTGGTATTCATCTGCACTCAACATTCTTGGGTTTCAGTTTTAAAGTTTCTTTAATACGTGTATTGGCCTTCAGACTTAACTTATTTGCCCATCATGAGGATAGAATGACATATAGAACACAGAACACTAAACAGTAATGCGCATAGTGGGATTCCAACCCGCAACCCTTTCGCTGCAGTACGTTAACGCCAAACGAGGTAACGACCACGGCTATCAGCCGGCACTTTTAGATGGTTAGCAACTGAATTAACAGAAGTTTCTAAAAAAACACTTGCTCTGCAACACATCTTAAGCGCTGCTTTGGAGAGCATTCGAATGATGCACCAATTTCATCAATTCGTTTCCTGTGTTGCAGCATTTTTTTTTCTTCGCTTTTTAGGTTTGGCGGTTAGCAATCACACTATCCTAAATTTGTTAGCCACACATCTAAAAGCTTCTCTACTAGGACTGGAATATCAGGAAATTTCTCCTGAAATTTTCTACAAGTCTCTATCTACATGATTTGATTTATACGTACATAAGGTCATAAAAATTCTTTATTAAAGCGTAAAATTTTCGATAGACATTTCAGTGGAACAAGAATAATATGATGTACTTAATGCACGACATAAATTCTTAAAAAACTTTCACTTTTAAGAAGCACAATGAACAAATTATATTCTTTACAGCTCGAACTAAAGGTAAGAAATCTGATACACGTTGCCTTGAGCGAGTCATTCACCGCTAATTTCCTGCGGAAAAATACCGAGGTCGCTATCCGCAATCTGTGGTCTGACTATGACTGAGTCTTGCGGCAATATTCTGATTATGATTAAACCACACGTTTTTTATTTTATAGTTTCATGCAGTTTTTAATTTATATGTTTTATTTTCCTGGAGCGGCCGTGAGTTCCAATAAACGCATAGGTTGAGAATGTTTGTCCCACAGAACATGTTTAGTATAAATTAGACTCCATTATGGTGGTACAGTATGAACAGTTCTTGTCTTAGTTACGCAATTGTTTTTATAAAGATTTTGTCAGGAAACCACTGCATACTTCGGAGAAAATACCAAAGAAGTAAACGCAGTTATGTATTAACAAAATGCTTAATCCTAAAACTGTATTGGGACTATGTTTGCTGGTTTTACCACTGCGGAAGTTGAAATAAAATCTGCAGTACTATACTTATACAAAACTCGGAGAGAAACGGAAAATCCTATGGACCACATCAATTGTATTTTGAAGAAATCTCACTGTATTTGTAGTACCTTCACATATCCATCCAGGCTACTGCTCAGAATTCACACCTTAACCTTGAAAAATACAGGGAATAATAGAGAACTTAGCCATAAACCATTGATAAGCGACAGAAGACACACAAATTATGGCAGCAAATTTGATGAGATGCAAAGAAAAGTATAGCAAAAGAAAGGCCCGTGTGCAAGCAAACGAATACCTATACCTGGTAATCGAAATCCAAAGCGAACAAGCTAACCTAAATACATCAGTAGTTGGCGCTATCCGTGCTTGGGTAAGGAAACGAAAGGAAGATAAAGCGAGATGAAGACAACTACAAGTAAAATAAGGTAAGGACCATTAAGAAAACGTAAGGAGAAAAATTTAAATAATATTGTATACAATAAAAGGAAAGCATAGAAAACCAAATAATGAACAAAGACTGAAATTACTGATGATAGAAAGCCCAGAAGCGAATTAAGATATTGTAAGAGAAGGATGAACAAATAAACTAGATTTAGAATATAGAGAAACTTATTGTATATGCTGAAAATACAAAGTCAAATCGCAAGAAGTACATTTACATATTCGGTTACGCACATTAGGTTTCACTTATCATATCACGATCGAGATAGGCATTGCTTTATTACATTGCCATTACCAGCTTAGAAATTTCCAAGCACCAATGCCAGGGCGAAAGGAAATTAAGTTCAACTGTTACCGAACTCGACGCGTTACGTCATAGATCACAAACCGAAGATGAGGTGCGCGCTGCTCAACGATGGGGCGAATTGCGAGTCCTAGTTCACTGACAAAATCTAATGACAAACATCATTACTATCGATTTACGATTTCGCCAACGTTTCATTTTTTTAATATTTTCTCTCTTTAAATCTGCATACTCTAACGGAGACGGGGGTTTACGGTTACGAAACTGGGAGGAAGGGATGCACATGGATGAGCATAGCCTGAGAATTCGGGGTTTACACTAATTCTACCCTTAAGGGTATGAATCACTGAAATTTTATGAAAAAAATACAAAAAAAATGACTTTATTGTAATTCCACAAAATAATTTAAACATTCCTAAATATGAAAAAGATATAATTGGCCACCAGGCGCCATTTTAAATGCCTTAACTGGAGCTACAGCAAGGCATTAGTGGTGAAACTATTGGACTCGGCAAGAAAAAGTTTAGTTTCACGAGATCTCATTCGCATTATGCAAAGTAAAAGACGAAGTTGTGGAGAAGAAACGCAGCAATGCAAGAAGAAAAGGACAAAAAAGGCAGCAGCAAGGAAGAGGAAAACGATAGTTGAGGGTTCAATCTACCAACCTGGTGGATTTTACTGTGAGCTATGCAGTCAAATATTTTCCTAGTTTTCTCGCTATTGATATTTCTGCATTTTCTTCCTTTTACTGTTTACACAAATAAAATTTCCTGTGCATGTTCAAAGAGGTACAATGAATAAGAATTGCCCTAGGCTTTACTGTGAGAGTATTGAAGCACATGTTTCGAATTTTCAAACACAAAAATTATACTTTCTGAAAAAGAAGCATATTCATAACTTGAAACATGTTTGGAGTCTAAAGCAAATGAGACACAGAGAAACCTTGGGTAACTTCAAAAAATAGATGTATTGTGAATCTAAGGTTAAAATATTAGACCAGTTAGCTTTTTTTTTTTTTTTTTTTTTATAGAGGCGTGACAAAAACATTAGGAAATTTGACCATAGTCTCCAAATCATTAGAGCAAAATGGATGAAATTGCACTGAAACTTATATATAGAATTATCGCTGTGGTATAAATTTCAAAAAGTTAACCTCATTAGTTTGGAATTTCAAGCTTTCAATCATACATGTCTTTAACCTAAGCGGTAGGATACAGAACCAGTTGGTGAAAAGCAACCATATATGAAATCGGACGTTACGAGAGAGGTAACTAAACTCTATTTACAGTACGTTATAAAGCTAGGATGAGCTTTATACCTGTTGATGATGGTGATCAATAATTTGAATTGACTGCCTCCGAGGTCAAGTGGTCAGCGAGCAGACTTCTTACCCGGAGGTCCCGGGTTGGATTCCCAGCGGGGAATTTTTCTTGAACCAGAATTACTCCCTATCCCCCACAGTGTCTAGAAGTATGAATATGAGAGTAAATGTGCGTTTGTTTAGTAATATAAAGTTTATTAAAGTAATGCTCTGAACCTACAGAGTTGACCATTGAAGTTAAAGAGGACTATACAAATGAAACAATAAAAAAATAATAATAATTTGAATTGTGCTCACCTTACTTTCTAACCGACATCGTTTCCGAGGCTTCGCGGGAGTTATTGAAGTCGTTCACTGAAAAAGAAAAACCTAAATACTCTTCAGGGCGCAAAGTGGTGCGGTTTCGTAGCAGAGATGGCCAAAAGACCAAAGTTCCAAAGTTTAAATGTGCTTTTAGAACTGGTCTAAACAATAGGCTTGCATTATCTTAGTAAGGCATAGTTGATATCTGCAGTCATTAAACAAGTTCACACAAAACACCTATGATATGGGATATCCTATCCTTACCGTGTCAATAGCATACAACTGATTTAGTGTCTAGCCGACAGCGAAAGCCGTACTTCCGCGTCTCTGATTTACATGCAATGAAAAAGATTGTTACCAGAAAATTAACCATTATCGTGCGCAAAATATAAATGCCAAAATTTAATATTTACAATATTCATATTATTTACATAAGCATTTCATTGTGGTAGCCTAAGCAATGATTTAAACGGCGCTTTAAATTACATATATAAAGAAATTATCTGATGAAATACTAGTAAGAAACCTACACTTAGTTTATGAAACACCAACGAAGAAAGCTAAATGCTCTTTAAATTAGTAATAAGAATAATTTCCTGTCAAAACGTTAAACTCTCACAGTTATTAACGTGTTGGTATTGTGAAAATTCTAGAATATATATCTACACCCCATTAGAATGATGTATAGTATAATGTTCAATTCCATATGAATTGTTGACTTGGATATATAAGCCACAAATGACAGCTTAAACTTCATTATTTTTCTAATGCTGGATGTGGAGCCATTTGATTTTTAATTCCAGATGAGCAATGTTGTTAATAATCTTGTTTATAGAGAGAGCAACACTTGCAAGTCTATCCACGAGCACCCTTTTATTAATATTCGACATTACTTATGTCCTACCTCAATAAATTTATTCAGCAAATTTTCTGAGCAGCAGATAGCTGTTATTCTCAGGTCAAAAAATATTTAACAAACTTTTTGGATAACAATTTTATTGTATACCACTCTAAACCCGCAATGTACACGACATGCTCAGAAGGAGAACTAATTGTCCCGTATCCAGAGCAAATATGAATTTCCTATTTACGAGTACCTAATTACTTATGCATGCTTCACACAAATTTTTGCAAGACCTGTCTTGTAGCAAATCCACTTATTTAGGCTAATACTGGGAAAACATAAACTGGAATAAAATGCAGTTCAAATCCTTGCCTACGATCGCAAAAGGAGTGGTTATGTCAACATCAGTAGGCATTAATTCTTTTCAAGTTATACAGACATCTTGGGCAGCAAATAGCACTAACCCATTCACAATTTGCTTTCACTTTCCAGAACCTGAATGTAACTAACATAACAGTTGGCTCCGCTTAATTGTTGGAACCAAAACGACTGTACAAATTGTGGCTTTGAAATTTAGTTAGTATACTATAGTCGATACCTTCATTTACAAATAAATAGTTTATGAATTCCAATAAAGATTGGCAAAATGAATAACTGATGTATAGGGGATAACAAGACATCACTTGTTGAAGCAGACAGCCGGTGACACATTTTTCGGAAATTAAACTGCATATCAGATGGATTCCTAATTGCAATCATGTATGCATCGTTGAACCTTTTCCCTTCAAATTCATTTTTTACCTTCATAAGCCCTGTTAGGAATGTCTTTGGTGGGATGTTTCAAATCTAAAATATTGTTTTCATTAAGAGCTAAGTTAACATTTTGATTTTGTATTTATGCTGAATAAAAAATTTTAGCTGACAGTGTATGTCTATATGCAACTAATTACCTCTTTACTTTTTCGTAAACCAGTGTCTGCATTGAGCTGACAATATTAAGTTTTGATGATTTGAGTCAGGAATGTGCAATGACCTATTGATATTTCTCTTGGTTCCTAATTATTTATATGATGTTTCGAAGTGTGAACTGCATCGAATTAAAAAAAAATAACTTTATAATAAGGTCCTATAGATGCCAAATACTTCACTGTAATATTTTATTGGGAGGGGGTCATAAATTCAAATGTATTTCTGTTTATACAATTATTGTGTGTATGTGTGTGCGTGTATATATATAATACAATTGAAAAATATCATGAAGAATTGTGCAGTTTTAGCAGACTTCTGATTCCATATATTTCACCAGTTGAGTCAGCTGAGGCTGTACATGAATCTCATCCAACATTAAGGAAACCAAAAGTCCGTGTGATTTCAAATGCATAATTCATTTCTCTAAGATGAACGTATTTTCTGGGGAGAGTTGATAAGAACAAATTACATGTTGTACGGTACGTGAATGGCGCAAGGTCACTAAATCACATTTTTAAAACCTCATATGCAGAAGAAGAATGGACATACAGCGAGGAAACCAAGATTATACTGACACTATGTGCCGTATGCTGGCGTCTTTTCCTTGCCGGCCCGTAATCGCATCAAGTGTGTGAATGGCTTGCTTACCAATGTTTGTGGCTGATTGTTGAACGTACGTGATAGCCATCCTTTCAAAGTTCCACTCTATTGTCACAGCTGCGTCAGTGAGAACATTGTGCGGTCGGCAGCCGTTTTATATCAAAGCATGGCATTGTCGCACGTGTGTGTGTGTGTGTGTGTGTCTTTGTGACACCTGCTTGTAACTTACGCAGTAATGACCTCTACTTCCGGAAGTTTCTTGCTACGTGATCGACGGGTATGAAAAGGGAGAAACTTGGAAGTCAATTTCGACTGTGAGTTCTGAGCGTTCAGTAGACGGATGGCGAAGCAATCAAGGGAGCGTCGTTACGACTAGAGAATAAATCGCACTGCAGGATTGCGTTAAAGCATTTATATGAGATCAGTTTTGAAATAATCAAAAAGTATTTTACACTGGTATCAGGAGTGGAATTCAAGGTCATGATGGAGGAGATAATGAAAACACTACTTACGGAGATGGAGACTATGAAACCTGAGTGGAGGAAAGGAAAAACAGAAATGAAATCTGGACTTGAGAGAATGGAGGAAGTGAAATCGGGAATGGAGAAGATGGATACGAAAATGCAATCCGGAATGGAGTGGATGGAGAAGATGCAAGAGAAAATGAAATCAAGAATCCAGGAGATGGAGAAGAATCAAGCAGAAATGAAGACATAAATGTTGCTAATGAAGGCTGAAATGTTCCTGATGAAGACTGAACTATCTACCAAAATCTCAAACTGGCCGGATGGAGGAAGTATATGGAAGAATTTTGGGGAAAAGTTGGGAAAGCTTGGCGGAGAGATGAAAGACCAGGTCCAACACCTTAATGCCCTGGAGGGAAGATTCAACGGCAGCGTCAAGGAACTGAACACCATGAAGGAAAATATGCTCCACTGAAGGCTTAGGAACTTGAAAGTCAATATACCAGGTCGCAACACAGTATCTGCAGGCGTAAAGTCACCCAATTATTCCCCCGAGAGTTCGCAGCCGCATACAATCGATTTCTACAGAGGAAGCCGCGCTACTGATAGCAAGCCTCCAGGGACGGGCGACTGAAGTACTGAATGCAGTTCCGACGTCGTCGGTATCTGGAGAGATCTGGGAAACGCTTAAGAACCGGTTCGGGAACGATCACTTGGCTGCTATCTATAGCGTCAGATTAAATCGATGCTGTAACAGCCAGGGAAGACCATATTGGAGTTCGCCAGAAAACGAGTAAGCGCCAGCGTGGGAAATGCACGTCCGCGCAGTCTTCACCACCCCTATGAATGACGCTACGTGCCTTAGGCAAGAGTGGACAGAGCCTCTCGCTGGTGGCTGGATAGAAAGAAAGCTGTAACAGCCAGGGAAGACCATATTGGAGTTCGCCAGAAAACGAGTAAGCGCCAGCGTGGGAAATGCACGTCCGCGCAGTCTTCACCACCCCTATGAATGATGCTACGTGCCTTAGGCAAGAGTGGACGGAGCCTCTCGCTGGTGGTTGGATAGAAAGAAAGCTTTGCCGGATAATACTGGGTGATCCAAAAACGTACGAACCGGCTGCGCAATGTTTTGCCTGTCCACGCCCTCGGCGCTCATTGCCGTTTGCTGCTATCATAGAAAGGCGCGGTTGAAACCATGCAACATTTTTAAAACTACTTTTTAAAGTCTTTACTTAGCAATGTTATTAAAGGAGATACTGAAACTGGCCCCACCTTTGTTAATACATTTTTGACACCTCTTTAGGAAACTATTCATCACTCGCCGTAGTTCACATTGAGAAATGTTGGCAATTTCCTGGCGGATGTTTCGTTTTAATTCTTCTGGATTGTGTGGATTTGTCTAGTAAACGTTATGCTTTATTACAGCAGAGAGAGAAATCGCAGAGGGTTAGGTCGGGGAACCGAGGGGGCCACAAATCTCTACTAATAATCCTGTTCTGAAACACACTTTCAAATGTTCTCATCGAAAGATTGGCTGTATGAGCCGCTGCAGTGTCTTATTGCAAAAAGGCAAAATCGTGCCCCCCTGTCTGCTAATTCTCTAAAAACAGGGGCAAAATTGTATTCACGTATGTATGGGCGTCAACTGTTGGCTCGAAAAAAATTGGGTCTATAACTCTTTCTCAGTTAATGGCCCTCCATTCACCAATTTTTCCTCATGAAAGGGTATTTCATGAACAACATTAGGTTTTTCAGAGCTCTAATAAGGATTAGTTTGTATCCACATACATCCATGAAGATGGAACTAATCCTCGTCCGTGAAAAATATTAAATATGGGTCAATTTGTCCATTGTATACACTATTGAGAGTCCACTTACAAAATGTGTTAACACATACGAATCATAAATAAATACATAAATAAAACAAATGCTGAGCCACAATGCACCTTATGACAAAGTACAGGACAAAATAATAAAGCACATTGGTAATAACTCAACCACACTTTTCTCTGAGAAAAACATGACAGCATCTCAGCAGCTGTGTGTTATCATGTTTCCGTGTGCGCAGTGGAAAAACGCCGCGCAGCGGTTTGAGTATATTTGGGTAGCACGGTGGAATCCTGACTGTAATCACATTAGACGTGGCGAAGGGCTTGCCAACACGAACGCCCAAAACATCGAGATGCCCTCAGAAGACATGAGGCAACGGAGAGCATCGGCTGGAGGATCTTGCGACTTGGCCGAGATGAGGCGATGCTCCGGATCCTTCATGAACATATGGGGATCTGCAGTGTGCCACTGATGGACAAAGTAGTTGTGCCCGCAAGAAGCGAGGTGGTGTGCCCAGTTTTGACTTGGAGAGCCAAAAGTCAAGGAACCTGGTTTGGGGCCAGAAAATATATTTGAACGGATTATGCGTTGCCCGGGTATTATTGCCCTGTCGGAAGGGAATGCCCACGAAACCACTGAATCTAATGGACACCGATCAGGACATCCAGGCAAGACGGAGTTAGGTGTGTAGGAGCCAGCAGCGACGGATCTGACCAGCTAGCATCGTCGCAGAATCTGGGTCACAGGCTAAACGACCTACTGAAAAGGAACGACCGACCATTTGACCGCTTCACAATTGGAAAGCATCCGGCATGTACTTGAACAATACCGATCTGTCTACAGCTGCGCAACGCGACGTAAAATTTCTACTCTTCGACTTCTCAGAACATGACAGAAAAATAATGAATAAACACGTCTTGCGTAGTGTCTTTACCCCGAAAAAGTGTCTGCACATTATAACCTATGTGAACTATTGCAATATTGTGTTGATTTCTGTTAACGTCATATAAAGGTAGTTGCAATATAGAAACATCGACTTTAGCATAACGTAATTTACTATAAGTGCGGGATGATACAACATTTCCTTCCACTGTTTATTGTTCAAGCAAAGTACATCAATATATACGGTTGAAATTTAAATTTCAATTGGCTTAGTATTTTTGATGCTAAACATTTCTGAACCCCACATGAATATTTTCTCACATAAATTTTAAAATAGTGCCACATCACAATATTTTATGGGTGAAACTTAGCTTATTGCCAATTGTTTTCTAATACAGCTACATACCAAACAACACAGTAGCATCGGATTAGACTGCAAACCTCTCTGTAATAATAGGTGTGATGCAAGGTGTAAGGCAGGGCCTCTCAAAGCGTAAAATTACACGGGAGCACACCAAGGTACACATATGCTCTATACCGTACATTTGTTCTACTCGGCTTGGATCGGGACAGTTCAGGACTAGCGGGACAAGCGTAAGGAGGGTGGGAGAGAGAGGTAGAGAGCGTTTTTCTCCTAGCCGAGAGGTTGGTATTTGCACTTTCGGCAACCTAGTCAAGTTGTACTTTGCAATGCACCGGTATTGATGACCCACCACAAGAAGGCAAGGTAGAGGAATGCGTAACGTAAGCACTTATGTAAACACTTTTGCTGTCCGCATGATGTTTTTGCTCGACATCTGGATATGACAAGGACGTTAGGGTTCATCTAAAATACACAGTGGTGTCACATAACTCACACTTAGCTAGAAGTCCAGTTGTCGTGCAAGATCCGAGTCGGAGAAGTCTCATTTTCGCTGCTGTCGCTGCAGCTCTCTGCATTTAAATATTTAGATATTAAACCAAAAATAAAAGTAACAAAATATTATATAACTGTGGTACTATATGCCATAGCGCGGGTTAGCAGCGAGAGCCAAATAATGCATAATAAATCACTGCAGTTACTGAAACGGGCATTAGATCTGGTAGCAGTAGGTTGGATCAGATACATTGTAGTAAACGTAAACAGATCCATTAGTACATACGTGACCAGATAACAGTTCAAGCCCCCCCCCCAAGCTCGCTCACCCCTCAGGCCCAGCTTGCCTTCTTGTGTTGGACGGACAGTACATGCACCCCGATAGGCCTGGTGTAAAGTGTGGAAGGCGGAAGAGAAGTTTCAACTACCATAGCAGATGATTTAAAATCAGGAACTTTGTTAATGCTTAATTCTTAACTTACAGCTGCCCTCTACATATTTACTAACCTATTAATTAATAAAATTGAAAGAAGAGGTGCTACAAATGTTAATCTATCTCATTTGCATGTTTACAGCATACATAAATGCCATTCTTGTACATGTCTGAAGTAGCTATTTGTGTTTCTTATTTCAGCGTGGGAATAAAATCAATCATAAACCTTCAGAAGCCTGGAGAACACGCAAGCTGTGGCAGTACGTTGGAGAGTTCCGGATTTACGTATGACCCACAAGTTTTCATGGAAAACAACAGTAAGCATATATTGCACTTTTTTCTTGAGGTTAAAATATTCCTTGAAAATCGTTGGTTTATCAACATACGTTTTATTCAAACAGGCTAGCTGTCAGCACGGTTTTCCTGACCTTCAAAAACTGAAACTGATTCTAGCACGATAATGTTGGGAAACTTGTGTAGACGTTCAAAAAGTTGCTTCTCTAAGGATTAACAGTATAAAATAAAATTCTTCCGCAGTAAGAATCTGTATGCATGAACATACTTTTGGTCGTGTTAAAGTTGTAAAAGTTTCTGCTGGCCCCATTTAACCCACAACTAGCTTCAACATCCGTACATGAAATTCACAAAGCATATACACGTTTTCTCATTTCTTTCAAGGAGGACTCTAAAAGTAAAACTCGTAAAGACGGAAATGTTTAGCTGCTGGAACAATACATCGCTGGCAAGTGGTGACTAATGGCTTTGACATTTTGGTGTTTAAACCGACGTTGGTCAAGGTCGTTACGCTAACGCCGGTGGTCGACATGTGTGCGCGGGGCCGCAAAGTGTTTACCCGGGTTTTAACACACTATTCTATGGTTACGTTTACTAAATTTGAATATTTATTAATTATGAACATGCTTTTTAGGATTTCCTTTATTAAATAAATCGTGTAATAGTACACAACTGAAGGCTACAGTTAACTTTTCATTTTAGTACTGTAATGTTTCTCTCTATTGTATTAATATTTAACCCGCTTTCTTTAGTAGCAGCAAAATACTTTGATGGCATACTGTTATAAATGTATTATGATCGACTTTTTACATTCTTCTAGAAAACTATCTTCTAGTACCGTAAGCCTCACGTTGGTGTACTCCACTATTTTTTCTAACACACTATCTGGTAAAAACAGCTGCCATCATTCCATTTCTGTAGCTCCTTGTTTTACACCTAAGGGATGAATAACAATATTGCTCTTCCTGATAAGTGTGTTAGGTGGTGGTGGTGGACATACATATGGTCACATTATCTCTACCTACATTCTTCAGAATTTGATTTATCTGCAGATACTTCCGACGCTGTATCATGATTACTGTATGTGGAATGTTCCTTGCAAGCATATTCGGTGTTTTCCACCTGACCAGATAAGCTATCGTCATAAAAAAATTCTCATAATGAGAGAGATTCATTTACAATCTGCTCAAGCCATTTCAATATTTTTGTTTTAGTCGTTCCATCATTGATAGCTTACTAATGCAGACTGACACGGTGCAATGTTAGCCAATAATGCGAACACTCTGTTAGTAATATCTACGAATTCTTATCTCGGAACATCAGAAACAATAACAAGCTAAGCCGACAACAATTGATCCGCCAATGGTGAACATGTGAGCGGTACGCTCAGTTCGAATTAATTCTTTTTTATTTTGTAGGGAATTAAAATACTGAAATGCTATGTAGAATACATGTATATACTTGTACTATAACCATGTAAGGTACACGTAGTACATTTTGATCTAAAAGTAGACAAGATAGCGTAATTTTTTAATCAAATTGAGCACAGTGCTCACACGTCCACTAACGACGGGTTAAAAATATAACGGAATAAAATTATTGCATATAGGTTTTCATACACAGTGGTATAGTCTCGAGCTATCATATATTTAAAGTTCCAATTATACACAGTGAAATAATCATTGTCACGGATTTAAAGCGTATATCGATTGTTCTCTAACTGAAGCGGTATTAAGTAATAGAAAAGTATAAATGGGTTAAATATTGTGGAAAAAAAATATTTTATATAATCTCGAACTTCACATCAAGAGCAATAAATAACACTTTACCTAGCTCATTTACTTATGCCACTCTAATTCTAGCAGAAACGTTTCAATAGCAGCAAGCAACATATAGATGGCTGTAATGGGTCATGTGAACGAGTCTTATAATGTATTTCTACTTTCTCTAGCCCGCATGTACAATGTACATAGTGGATAGAGAAGGTATTGTATTCCACCCAAGAATTCGATACCGAGATTTCACCGGAAATACACACTTTGAGACACCCTGAATCCAAACAAAACATTTTTAGAAAAATGGACGTTTGTGTGTGTGTGTGTGTGTGTGTGTGTGTGTGTGTGTGTGCAGGCAGCATAGCTCCAAAACGAAAAGACCGTTAAATACCAAACTTGATGTTTAAGATTGGTATCTTCCAAGGATGCCAAGGATCTGGATGATTTTTATTGAATTTTGCATAACTGATAAACCGTAAGAGATAGACAAAAACGTAATACACAGAAAATGCAGATCACAATAAAACATACAATTTATGTCGTATACATATTTTTTCATGGAGATGATCGTTTTTGAGATACTCGTTGTTACTAGTTTCAGCTCTAAAAAACCTATACTTTGCTCATACAGGAATTTGCCAACTCTTGTCCACACAAAGGAACTTCAGTCACATAGCAACCAGCTTTAAACTATCACTTTAGTCTATGGTACTCCCTTATTTCGCTTCAACTTAACAAGGGAGCAAGTAATGAGACTAGGTTTTTTCTCGAATAGCATGAGGTAAATAGAGTTATAAGCTTTTTAACAATAATTTGTTGCAGAGATTTAGAGAAAGTCATGTGAATGGAATACATAAGATTTTTTATATATTTACTTTTCTTGTGTTCTCTTTACGTTTCTGTACTACTTTTACTTGTTTGCTCTTTTTACTTACCGGTGCACTTACACACATTTACAAGCACACCCTTGCCCGAGGCGGTACTCGAACCCATTATCCCCTACGTCACGAAGCACCAAAGTTGGGCACTTCAGCGAGCGCGGTCATGGGACCGGCACTTCTCTCCTTCCTCCCTAAAGCTGCATACGGCACAGTATGTCTGGCCGCGGTGCTTAAAATCTCCGCTGCCCCTCGCAAGGGAAAACTCTTATTATTTACCTATTAAAGTTTACCACTTATATAAAATGCATTCAGAATGAATAGGGCTTCATAGGTTACCCACAGAAAATTCAAGATTGATTTAGTATAGCTATTTTCAGCTAGTACCTAATTAATATTCAGCAATAAATAAACAAATATATATATATATATATATATATATATATAAAAGAGATTTACAAAAATAACAACACAGAATAATAAAGGTAATAAAAGGAAAGATAACATTTATTTTTAATAGTAATACATCATATAAGTGCAACAATTCATATATTTGTATAACAATTTTTATTGAAAACTTCATGTAATAATTCTGCATTAGAATTGAAAATGGAAACGAGGCAAAGATTCACATTTTGGTGAGCGGGAAGTATTAGCAAACTCAGAGGTGAGGGTTCTTTGTAACGCAGTTGTGTAAGTAAATTCCGGTAGGTGCATATAGATTGGGATTTGCCGAATTAGACATACAGGTAGTTTTTGTCAGTCGTAGTTAAGGAGCTGGATTAAGCGAGTCTTAAATCTAACAAAGCCCTAAACCGGGTGGCAGAGCTTAATTTATAAGAAAAATCTGACGTCTTCCATTCACATCACTTTCTGTAACTGTTCTGCAAAACAAAAAGAAACAAAACACAAAAAATTCAAAAGACGATAATTAAAACAAGCATTACCAAAAATGGCTTTATTACTTAAATCCTTAAAAATAGAAGGGAAATGAGAGAATACACAAGCTTAAAGCGACAGCCAAATCTTTTAAAAGAAGTCGCTAATGCGATTGTCATTGAAGTTCCATTCTCTTTCCTGGCTAAGAGTAGAAAAACAAGAGAATTGGAACCTCTAAAAGCATGCCGTTTGAGAAAAGTTACAGGATTTATTTTAAAGTTGCAACCAATAATATGGAGTATATCTGAGATGTAGAGGCTTAGGCTTTCACGGCCGGCGTTATCAATCTTATTATCTAAGCTTGCCGGGCTTGTAGGCCTTTTTTTATAGTGTTTAACGCCCGCTTTAACTACTAATGGCACCGCAGGCGGTGACACTGATGATACATGAATGATGATGGAGCACCGGTGGAATGCGATGGCGGGGGAAACCGGAGTACCCGGAGAAAACCCGCCCTAGCGCCACTTTGTCCACCACAAATCTCACATGCGGTCGCTTGGGATCGAACCCCAGCAGTCTAGGTGGGAGGCTAGTGGTCTAACCACACGGCCACGGCCAGTGGTTGGTATAACCGACGTTTCGCCGAAAGCTGCGTTCGGCATCTTCAGGGTGAGAGTCTAGCTCCGGAGCTAGATTCTCACCTTAGATAATATCTCTTGAGATGGTTAGCTCTACAAAGAAAGAAATATATATATTGTGTTTTAACAAGATCTATATGTTTGGTGTTGTAAGTTTTTGTCTATCTCTTGTGGTTTACCAGTTATGAAAAAGCCATTCAGAATGAAGAGGACTCGGGGCCTATTCCCAAGAAATTCAGGATTTACATTTTATTTGAATTGTATTTAATATACGGCATTTTATCAAAATAGTTAAAGCCATATTTTAAAAAATTGAAAATTTCCAAAATGGTCCATGTAAACGTAGTCTAGGGTGGTGAACTTTCTTAAAACCTACGAGTCACATCCTTGGATGATGCTGAACTGACATACCAAATATTTGGTATTTAAGCGACACTTCGTTTTGGAGACGTACTGTGCCCACGCACACAGGCAGACAACCAAACAGACACAAACATTGACCTAAAAGGTTTTTTTTTATTCCTTAAAACATATTTCCGGTGAAATTTCAGAATAGAATTTTTGTATGAAATACAATAAGTTCTCTAACTGCTATGCACATTGTATGTACATACGTGCCAAAGAAAGAAAAAGCATACGTCGATGCCTCGCTCTTTCAGAATTCAGTTTGTGTCCCTCGCTTATTCAACTCACTTGACTCAGTCATTCTGCTCGTTAGCGGTTTCACAAAAGGGAAAATCCATACCGGTAATATTTTGGCTTAGCGTATTTCAACTAAATATTTTGTTTCACTCGAATCCGGCAAATGAATAAAAAATGTGGCGGCAAATGAAATCGTTATGTGAAAAACACTGTTTTAGCCACACTCACTAGACGGGTTAGCCTACGATAACAGACCATAACAAAAACAACTACAGAGCAACATCCACCAACACTTAAAATTACTGCGTTTTATTAGTTGTGTAAATGTTTTAACGTATATTTCAACCAAAATCATTAGAGCTACTTCAGTAATTAAAAAAAATAGTTTTGAATGGAGAATGTCCCTTTAAACATTCACTTGGCATCATAAATTGTGTCTGACACAAACGTTAAATTTGGTATTCATCTCAACTTTCGTTATTGAGTCCTATAAAGATGCGCATGCAGGCTTTTCCTCAAATCCTTTGGGTTCGGTTGAATGTTATTTCCAGGAAAATCTTAATATAATTTTTGGTGGAATAGAATACTTCCACTTCCTACTACAAAAAAGTAGATGAGCAAAAGTGTTAATGTATTCTGTTCACTGCAGTTTTGGAATGTGATAATATACTGTGTGTTTACAATTTGTCTTAATGTATCCTCCTTGTATGTGGATTATTGTCTCTATTTTTATAATTTTAATCCTCCACTCCACAGAATCCAAATTTTCTATTTGGATTATTCTGAATGAGTCATTTCAAATTAGAACTTTCCGCAGACTTTAAGTTTCCATCAAAATCTCGCCCAAACAGCACACCAGTGCAATGCTTGTTGACTTAAGCGTATTCCTTAGGACTTCTCGATTCGATGTCTGAGTGGGCGAACTTAGACCAATACCTGTCGAAGCGGCAGTCACAGGTATGAATAGCAGCTGTTGAAAGTCCTCCTAATTGATGAAAATACCCTTGTTTCCTGGATTAAATTGGACATTTATTTTATTCCAGAATTATTTTTAAAAGGTCACGTAAGTTTTGTCAATAGCCACTAATGTAGAGGTTGGAAAAAAAAATACTAATACTAGCGCACAATGCCAGTTTTCCATACATACCGATGCCTGCATTCATCGACTGTCCTGATGACACAAGACATTAGCTTGCATTGCATTGTCTGTTCCATTATACAGATTTATCCTAAGCCACATTTTCCTGTTTTCCAATTTAAATATTGGTTCGCAAAGTCTAGTTTTCCTTTAACTAACGGCCATTTTGCAAGTTGTTCTTTTTCATCCAAAACCTTCAAACATTTTAATATAACAATGCATTTGAAAATCGCAGCTATGTGCGGCACTCGAAGGTAATTAAAAGCTCTCTACAGATCATTGTAAGGGAACTTTGAATACAGAACATGCAGTGTTGATTAATCTGCATTCACACTGTTGTGAGGACAGAGTACGGTGAGTGCTGCGCGGCTTGCGGTTTGAAAATTGAAGAAAAAAAATGTTTGTTTGCTAAAGACGCTGTTTATTGCCAGGATTATATCAGCACCCCCATTGTGCCGGAACCTTGTCCCGCATTTTTTTTTTTTTTTTCGTGGCAGTAAAACAACCGAGATGGGGCTGTCGCTTTTAAACATACTTAAATACCATCGGTCTGGGCCGGGTTTGAACCCGCGACCAAATTGGGAGGTTGGCGTCACCCAGACCGACTGCGATTAGAGAGGTAAAGAAAATAAAGAGAGAACATTGGACTAAATCACAGAGAGGAAAATGAAAAGCAGCTATATATATATATGCAATCATAAAGTATTCATACTGTAACGCAAAAACATAAATTAATCACATGGGTTTACACACACTGTAGTACGCTAATCTAAAAATTTAATTTCTTTTTTATTTTAGAATATTTGTTTCATATTTATTTGGAAAGCAAGTGTAGATAATTCAGTTTTGAGCCTTGTAATTAAATAAAGAAATTAAACTAGAAATTGTATTACCAGATGTATGTTTAACAAACATTGTGTTAATCAATACAAATTAAATAAAGGTCTATGGGGAATGCAACCCTCAGTACCTCTCGCTAATACTAGATAACTTGATTATAAAATCTCTCGGGTATCGGCACACGTTTGACATCCGTACGAAGCTAAAGGCTCGTGCGCAAATACAACAGTGCAAATCGACGGGCAGCTAAGCGTGAGACATGTTTATGCTTTGTGTCTGCTTTGGGGGGGGGGGGGTCGCCTATGATGAGTATAAAACAAAAGAAAGAATATTATGATGTCTTTAAAGCATTACAGTAGTCAATTGAGTGCGATGAGGGGAGTCACTGCTGTAAAGTTATGCATACAGACTACATTAATTTACTGTACTACACCGTATTCACTCTTAGGTTGATCCGCGCTTCAACGGAGCCCGTCCCTATGGCCACGCTCGCTAAAGCGTCTCGCTTTGGTGCTTCGTGGGCAGGGGATCGTGGGTTCGAGTCCCGCCTTGGGCATGGATGTTATATGTTTGTGCAATGTGTAATGTTTGTAAAAGAAACAGTAAAACCAGTAATCAGTAAAACCTACGGGGGGAAATGTAAATAGGGATACAGTACCAGAGTCCTGATCAGACTCCGTTACTGTTTAAAGAAAGAAAGAAAAAAAAAAGAAAAAAAAAACAACCCACGTTGTACCGGGGTACAGCACAGAAGCAATGCGCGCAGGAAAGTAATTCCATGCCTATAATCTAAATTTCAGAATTAATTTTTTCTTAAATGGTATAAAATTCTATACAAATACCTAAGAGTTTGGTTAACGCTGATTTATGCCGTTAAACAGAGCTACACATTCCTTTATGCAATTCGTATTAGTCACCTGATATCCGAATTATTATTTGCAGCAGTTAGTGTTTGTTACTGTTTAGAATCATATAGGTTGGTCACTGTGAATTTGCTCTTGCGTCTTCGCAGAAATACGTATAGTTTTCTCCAAAATATAATGACCTTCAAACGAGACCCGTTCCCCCTGGAAACAAACGACGAGCCTGTACTAAAGGTGAGAGAGAACGTAGTAAAATCTCTGTTACCTGTAGACTCTAAGACTCGGCTTGCAAGTTGAGAATAGCTCCTCAGTTAAGAGACCAGTAAGTGGAAGACTTGGTGCCTGCGAGGGTTGATGTACAACCACAAACTACCGAAACTCACATTTCAAAATCACGCCGAGGGTCATCATGTTCTGAAAAATAAAGTAAATCCTAAGGCTAGTAAATCATTGACAGTGGTGAAAAAACAATATTGTTGAACGTTTAAGTAAATTTTGTAAGAAATATCTGACACTTAAGTAAAAATGGTGAATTAACTTCTGAGTTCGCCGGTGTCTCGCTACAAGTGTAAACAGTGCTCGTAAAAAAAAAGTTGAAAAACTTTGTTTCTTTTTCTTATCTGTGCCCCTTATATACTGATTCACCACCTCCCTCAAAAGAAAAATGAATACACTTGGGAGAAAACAAAATGGTATGCAATACGCAATGCAAGGATGTGATAATTTTGTGAAGAATGCATTTCACGTAATAGTACACAATTTCTGTTTTCAAAATGATGTAGTTAAGTTTGTCATTTTACATACGGAGAACTCAAGGAAAGTGATCATACCCTATATAATCGAGAAAATGGATCCGCGGTTACTTGTGCGGCTCTCATATGGGAGTTCTTGAGTTCGATTCCCTTCGACCGCCCTCTCTGATTTGTAGTAGTTTCCCCTGTTCGGAAGCGGATTCTAGGGCGACTTTTCATCTTCTAGGATTTTCTTTCCCTCATTGCGCTTTCCTTCGTTTTCTCATGTTCTAGACATGCTTCTAAGTGTCGTGACAATGACGATACCGGACAGTTGGCGCAGATACTGGCTCCCCGTAGAGAATAGAATATTTTGGTTTATGTTCGTTTATTGCCTTTTTGAGCAGCTCCGGTAGTGGGGTGGGTATTCGATCCTAGAACCGTTGGAGGCTTCCAAACGGCTCTGTGATCTGTCTACCTGTAACCCCCTGTGGTTACTCCTGAGGGTGATATCTGCATAGATGTCCGTTAGATCATAGTGCGCGAGGTGTCCCTTCGCTGAATACCCTATACCAAGTTGTTCCAAATCGAGTTGGCTGAGTCGGAATACTCACTTGTATTCCACAGCAAACTTCGGAGCTCGCCTGGAGGGGGAGCCCGAAAGCAAATACGTCTCACTGGAAGAAAGTCATTGCACAATGCTTGCACTTCCTGCTACTTCATTTAAACACTTGATTCAGCCGTGACACCATATCTGAAACAATTAAAACAGAAAAAAAATTGGATAGATAATTTCCGGAAAATTGTGAAATCTGGACGCCCTCCTCAAATGTGTAAAAGTAAAATCTAACTTGTCATTAGTGTCCACAGTTTGAAGCAGTTCTGCTTAAAATGAAACAGCTTCCAGAGCAGCAGCAAAACCTGCTGAACCATTTCGGAGTATTTCACAACAATTTATTACTCTTTTCACCAGGGCGGCTGGTGACTCTGAAATGTCACCCACCACCTGCTGCTTCACGACATTATCACTGCGATTTGGAATACTTCGAGTAATGAATACCGCCGACGTTTTTCACTATAGGCTCTTAGCTTTACGCAAACAAGTACATTGGAATTCACAGTGTATAACACTTATATCAATTTAGTGCAACATTAGCAAGTTTATATTGTGATACCACATTATCTATATGCTAGTACTTATCCTATGATTAGGTTCGCATTTTGATGACGTGCTGTGACGTGCCGGGGATTCTCCCTATGTATTTCTTTTGCACAATAAAGCGGAGATAAATTTATGCTATTTAAGCTAGATTTTGGCAGCGGTGTTTGAAAAATAGGATAGACTTCGGGTTATAAGCCTTTTAGATTTTATAGGACTGAGTGATTTTGCGGATGTTCTAGATTAGGCATCAAATGTCTGAATGATATGTATGACTGAAGTTTCATGAAAAATCACAACAAAAATATTTTTTTATTTTAATTCCATAAAATAATTTAAACATTCTTGAATACGAAAAAGGTATAATTGACCAACAGGCACCATTACTAAATACCGTAAGTCACTGGAGCTGACTCGGCAAGAAAAACTTCAGTTCGACGAGATCTCATTCGCATCATGCAAAGTAAAAAAAAAAAAAAAAAAAAAAAACGGAAGTTGTGGAGACGAAAAGCAGCAATGCAAGAAGAAAGGACAGAAAGGTCAGCAGCGATCAGAGGAAAAGGAAAGTTGAGGGGCCAAACTAGTGGATTTTGATGTGAGCCATGTGTTCAAATCTTTCCTTGTTTTCTCGCTGTTGATATTTTCACCATTTTTCTTCCTGTGAAATGCTCCTGTTTTAGAAATATAATGTGCTATACATGGTCATAAAGGTCCAATGAATAGGAATTGCCCTAGGTTTTACTGTCAGATGTATTGAAGCATATGTTTTCGATTTTCAAACACAAAATTATATTTTTATGACAAATAAGCACATTCATAGCTTTAAAAAAATTTGGATCCTAAACCAAATGATACACAGAGAAACTTAGGATAATTTCAGGAAATAGACACATTGTGAACCTGGGGTTAAAATATTAGACCAACATTTAATTTTTTGTCGTATTTTTTAATTTTTTTTAATAACATGATGAAAATATAAACAAATTTGACCATAACTTCCAAACCATTAGCGCAAAATTGATAAAAATTTGCGCTGTTACTTATGTGCATTATATTGCACCTGTGATATAAATTTTATTATTAGTTTGGAATTTCAAAATTTCAGGAATACATGTGTTAAAGTTGGAAACATTGATGTCAGTAAATAGAAAGGCGGAAATGAGGTAAAATATTTCTGTGAAATTAATATCGCGCTGTTTAAAGGACGAAATGAAAAGGTTTGTTCCGTTAAAGATCATCCTATTCTATGCTCTCTGACTACTAGGTTAACCAACAACATGTAGCTTATGCCCCGCACTTCCCCACCATATGCCGTTGAACTCCCTTGTCTCGTCTTGCCCTATGCCGCTATTATATGTCTATGGTGCACTACTTGGCACCTACAAACAATAAGGTGCTTGCCAAGTGCATTCCTCGAGATCAGATCAGAATCAATCTGAGTTGTACGAATATAAATGGTATACGTTACTTACATTTAAGGGAAATCCTTGATTTTGGTTGTTGCGCCAAACCGGCACCATATTAAGAAGTCTGCTTTTCACTACCTTAATCTCCTACCATTTATTACCACTACACTCATTGCTTACAAATACGGTATGAATGTAACAAAGATATACCCTCTGGAGTAAAAAATGTTGGGTAAGGAAACTAAACAATGAACACATAGATAAGCGGAAACTCCCTATTGTAAAATGTTAGTAACTCTTCTATGTAAATATTCGTTTTCGTGATTTATTATATGATCTATTTACTGTGGTAGAACTTGATGATGCGATGTGTCATTACACATTAATCAGGAACGAAGTCAGGTGGCCGCTGCTATGACGTTATGTTGTGCAGATGCGGAGATTGTGGCAGACCAATACACTGGATTCAAAGACGATCAACAATTATTACAAACAGGATCTGTGTTGGATACTCAGAGAAATGACCGTCCTTCGACAGCCAGGACTGAGCATTAAGTTCAAATTGTGCCAGATGTGTTCACAAAAAGCCCCAAATGGTCAACACAACGAGTAGCTCATGATGTACACCCCTCACTGTCAGAAATGTTCTGAAAACCACAATTAAATTTCGTACCTGGAAGCTACACTATTGTCAAGAGCTGTCGCCAAAAGATTGTGACCGTCGGTGGAATACGGTAAGATCATGCTAGGTCGGATGAAGATTCGTTAAAAAACATCATTCGGAGCGACGAAGTCATTTTTCACATTGGAGGGTTTGTTAATGGCCACAACAGTCATTACTGGACATACTGCGGGATCCAGGATTCACGGTTGAAAAGTTACAAAGCCATCCTAAAATTACAGCGTGGAGTGGCATAACATTCAATTAAGTAGTAGGGGCATTCATTCTGCGAGATACATGTCCTCGGAACAGTACCTAAGCATGATTAGAAATGACGTTTGGCCAATTGTCTACCCCTGGAATAACACCAATAACTTCATTTTCATGCAAAAGTGTGTCCCACCACACTTTGCAATAAAATGTCTACGACTGGCTTGAAGATGAGCTTTCAGGACGTTAGTTAGGTTGTCCTGGTCCGCATGCGTGGCCAGCACGGAGTCCCGACCTCACACCATGCGACTTCTTCCTGTAAGATTGGGCAAACAACTAGGTTTATTGCAGTAAGCATTTTGGATGAACTGCAGGATCATATTCGGCGTTTCCTTACTGACGTACCACAGGAATTCCTCTTCAAGTCAGTCGAAGGTATTCCCAAAAGATTACTGATACTTGTGCAAAATTCTGGTGCATTTGTGGAGCTTTGAATTTTCTTAAATTTCATTCCACAAAAAAGCGCTTGTTTCACAGGATTTTTACCATTTCGCACTCCACGACAAGAACTGTTGCACTACAATGTATCAATTATTGATAAAGTTATTGGCAATTCATAATAGGGAGTCACTATCCGCCCATCCTGTATAGTCTCGTAGTAAGAAGCAGCGACAAACTGATGCCCATACACTTCGGAAATGTGTAGTTTCTACCGAACTGCACCGGCTGCTTGGGGCACAGAATGTAGGTCGGCACAGGAATATTATGAGAGGACCGTCTGCTGGTTGAGTATACGAGTCTTCGGGTTTATCGCTAGGGTGAGAAACGCCATCTGTTTTATGTGTAACCGTGAGTAATTAAAAGGTCGGAGGAACCAGCATATTAGAGCGCTTTGTTACCTATGGATAAGGTTTTATGTGTTGACCTATAAAAGGCGGCCTAGTTTTAGGACAGCCTGAATGCTTTGCTCCGTACGCGTTTCAGTATTCTACCGATAGCTTGAGATTTAGAGTGGATCGTAAGCTGTTCGGGCTGTGAATCTCAAATTAGGCTTATGTCGAAAGCCTACGTATTTAGATGATCGTATTTTCTTCAATTATGCAGATTTTTTTAATGATATCATTAATAACAGATAAATGTGTAGATCGATATGCAGGTAATGGAAATCATTTGAACAATTTTACCTTTAAGAACTTCACTGCATGAAAACATAGTTTGGTAAAAGTGAGCTAATGAATAGCTACGAAAAAATATAGAAGAGTAATTTAGAAACTTTAAGAGCTTATTTTTGCGATTACATGTAATATTATTTGAAAATACCTGGGTCTTCTGCTCAATCTACTGAAACATTCTAAAACTGGTGTAAACATCATTAAACTTAAACATCGTCCTATATTTTAACTGAGCTACTCTTTCTTTTAATGGTGCAATATTTCAACCAAGTTTCAGGAACATTCAACCTTGTTATAATATTTACTATGATTTGCACATTTAATGCACCATTTCATTACCTACCGAGCGTGGTGCTGAGGTTTGCGACTCATGATCGGGAGGTCCCAGGTTCGATTCCTGCCGATCGCCTACTCTGACCTATGGGTTTTGAGTAATTTCCCTGGAATTTTCAGGCGAATGCTGAGGTGATTTCTTATCTTCAGTGATTTCCTTTCCATCATTTCCGCTTCATTCAGTTTCCCTCTTATCTGTTTCTAGATTCGTTGTGTATGGCAGTGCAGGCAAACGGCGAGGATGCCTGTTCAATGAAAAAATTACTCTTCGTGAACACTAGATGGCGGCCTGATCGATGGGTGGCTTGCACGCCCTCTCTGAGTGGGACAGGTCATCGGGCTTGGACAAGTTAACAAGTTCCTAGCGTCTCTGTTGCCCTGTCTGTGGCTTCCTGTGCTTCATTCACTTCACCCTATCCTTCTAAGTGGTGTTAGTCACAATTGTATGCATTGGTCGAAGTGTGGAAGCTGTCCTCCGTTATCTACCTGAATTTCTAATTATGTCTTCGATATATCACAGAGGATGACTTCATTGTTTATTATTTTTTCCCTTTTTTCAAATCTGAAAACGTAAACGGTTAGAATTAAACATAATAGAAAGTTTCAAATGGCATAATTTGATATATTCCATTTTCAATTGAAAACAATTGATTCAGGATAAATATGGTTCATTTTTACCTTCTGCAATACGTTTGTACAATGTATATAGAAGGCAGAGAAGATATTGTATTCCACCCAAAAACTCTATTGCGAGATTTCGCCGGAAATGCGTATTTTGAATCAATGAAAAGCATGTATTAGAAAAAGTTCCGCTCGCGCGTGTATAAGAGAGAAAGGGAAAAATTATGATTTTCTGAAAAACGATTTTGATAAAAGGAAAACCGATATTAGTTATTTACATAACAATAAGGGAATAGTCTCTTAAGCCCTCTTTACTCTGAATGACTTCTCGTATATAATAAACTGTAAGAGATAGACAAAAGCAAGCAATTATTGTGGGAATTATGAATAAAACTGTCATGATTTAGCTGTTTGGAGGGAAACTTTCACTTTAGCAAGTAGGCTAGTGCCGAATATTTTTTGCTTAGGTAATTTTAAACGTCAAGATTTATTAAATAACGAATGCAAACAATATTTCAGAGATGCTAAGACCGTATGTTTTGTTTTAACGATATGTGTCACGTTGTGTAGTTTTCTGCCACAAGTCATTTCAGAACGTATTTGTACCATGATGCTCAAGTTTAAAGATCTTCACAGCTTTTAAACTTCACTGTAACAAAGTAAGACTTACGAATTTTAAACAATTTTAACTACTTTTGACACTAGCATTAATATAAAATGTGGGTATGGTGATGATAATTTTTTGCAATGAATTATTATTGTTGTTGTTGTAGAAGAATTCATTGCAAAACACTTCTTGATATATTGACACTCTCAGACATTTAAAACATCTTTATATCCTGAAAACACAATCAGTTGATAACACAAGCTTTTAGCTTTAACCTCTTGATAGATATACGAGGATAATACATAGGAAATTGTCTTTATTTGAGGAACAATGCTATCATTTGGCAACCTACGCTTAAGCACAACCTAATGGAAGGATTCTTAAATATCTAACAGGAGTATTTTTACGGTTCTTCCAATTGCTCTAGAAGTTTTAATTTAAAGATCCCATTCACTGGTCTTTAAAGATAAATAAACGAATCATGACGTAACAGAAGTCTTAATCAAGGCTCTATGCTGCCTTGTAAACCTGTATTTTAGGGATTAATAAATAGAGAGGCCATCTCAGTAGTGACATTATATAGGTATAGAGAAATGTTCATCTTCTTGAAAGTAGAAGTGTAACAACATCGGTTTGGTTCGGTGACACAAATATCGAGAGAATATCTCCTCACCCTGCAGCTTGCGGCTGGGGAAACTGTGAAGCAACAGGTGTGCAATACCCGGAAGTGTATTAAAGTAACATGTTCTAAAGCAGACCACCTGAGCTTTCATCAGTAACCTGTCCCTACACCACCTACTAGCAACTTCCTATTTTGCATTATCTCCTGATCCAAATAAATCTAATCTAGCGTAGCCATCAAATAACGCTATTGCCCAAATCAAATAGTAATTTTCCACTGAACGATACCCTCTATACCTCGATATGCGGTGTCTTACACCTTGTAATCAACCTTCAATATTTTTTCCTTGCTTTAAAATGTTAACTCTTGCACTATTGAAGGCTGTTGCGTTTAATTTCATCATAAATATGGAATGGAAGGTGTCGAACTCACATTATTGCCTCACAGGTGTGCGCAAGGTGGTGCTGAATAGTACTTCTTGAGAAACCTTGAATGTGTTTCCTCTGGGTGAATGAATGCAATATTCTATAGCCTTGAAAAGCTGCAAAACAATGGGAGAAGATTTGATCAGAAAGCATTAAGTAGGTTGTTTAGGCCAGGAAGCCACTGAGCATAGAACTTGTCAAGGCATATACATGTATACATACATATGTTTATATACTATAGGAAAAAAAAATGTATAAAGCTCTACTGCTAAAAGCATGGGTTACAAAAACAACAGAATATACATATAACCACACCATTTGCTTTTGAGGACTGTACGCCACTGCACTATACTTAATGTGGTCTATAAAAGCATATGTACTTCCTTTTTTTTTTTTTTTTTTTTTTTTTTTTCTTGCATGCACATAAAAACAAAGAGTATAAAAAATTAGTTTTAAAATGTATAAATAAATATAATTTCATTATATGTAACACTGATGTAATGTCAGATGATAGTTTTCTAATTTTCGACATAATAGTCACCACTAGTAATTATATAAAACTAAAATGTGATTATTGTATTAAGTACTCTTCATAAATGTCAACAAATTACCATACATATTTACAAATATGTTGTAGAATTTCCAATGCAAAAATTTACATTTATGCACTAGTGTAAAATATCAAAGCAACAGGCTTTACAGACTTCGTGTCATTGCTAAATACTAACAAATTCAGTCGACACATTCGAGCAAGTCAAAAGTATACATCAGTTTAATTTTAAGATAAAACACACACACACACTAATATACACAAAATGCAATACATTATAATACTTATTAAATACAATGATTATTAACGGTATTGTCAGACAGATTTGTCACTTAAATATTCATCTACAGAGTAAAGTGATTTATTGCAAAGGTACTCCTTAAGAGAGGCCTTAAAACCCTGAAATTCCCAACATTTTCTTTGAGATTACTGGGGACAGCATTAAATATCTTGATTGTTTCATAATATACACCTTTCTGAAAGCAACGAAGATAGGCATTAGGACGATGAATATATCCCTCTTGTCTAGTATTAATGTTATGAATTTGCATGTTGAAGGAGTAGAGGTTGACTGAATTGTGAATGAAGTTAATTTAACTGATTCACTAAATCACATTTCAACAATAGTTTGACTTGGAAACTCTTTTTCAGCCGTTAAATGTGTCTACTGCGATTACTAAAGTCAGTTAATCCAGCAGAAATAAATAAGAACTTAAGACCTGAGAAATGCAACAGCTGGAGATTACTGTCCTTTGATATTATTATTATTATTATTATTATTATTATTATTATTGGTATTGTAGGTGCTGTTGTTATGAATATTATTATTGTTATGAATATTGCTGTTATTATTATTATAATTATTATTATAATTATTATTATAATTATTATTATAATTATTATTATAATTATTATTATAATTATTATAATTATTATTATAATTATTATAATTATTATTATAATTATTATTATAATTATTATTATAATTATTATTATAATTATTATTATAATTATTATTATGGCAAAATTATTTGGGCAAGGCAGTTTTAGGATGTTTTTATATTTTCGCTAAGTAAAAAATTTAATTGGATTATCTATGAGCTAGAGCTTTCAGCTTTTACACGTGTAATTGTTTATTTACTCATTAAATGTGTTAATTTTCAAGTATGTATCTTTAAAATTAAGAGTTACAAAATACAGCCTCAGTTGCCCTTAAATGCATTTAGAGCTTATTTGGCGAAAGCGTTTGCATCTTTTTTGCGGCCGCGCTGTGGCCGATTAGTTAGACCACTCGCCTCTCACCGAAGCGGCCCTGGTTCTATCAAAGGCCACCGCATGTGGGATTTGTGATGGACAAAGTGGCGCAGCGGCGGGTTTTCTCCGGGTTCTCCGGGTTGTTCCGTTATCGCAGATCACCGGTGCTCCATCTTCATTCCATAATGTCATCAGTGTCATCGCCTGCGATGCTATGGTAGCAAAAGCAGGCGTTAAACACTTAAAAAAATACATAAATAAAAAAATTAAATTAAAAAGAAATCTATTTTTGCAGGAAGCTATTTAAAATAACATCTGTAATAAATGTCTGTGAAACATTTAGAGTTTTATATAATTTTAAAGTTTGAAATTAATTTTATATTTTACTGTTTTTGGATTCATTAACTCATTGTAACAAATGCCGTTATTGCCTTCAAAATTTGTTATAAAGGAAAGTCTCAAATTCACAGCTGCAAATAATTTCTTGCTTTTTCGACGCGTAGACAGTTGACAACTATTGCTCGCACACCACTCTAGTCACTCACGACTCGGTACAATTCACGAGACATCATACACGGCTTGCAATTCTTCCTCCTTTTGTAGCTAGAAAATGACGTCAGGAAACCGCCGGAAGAATCCAGAGTCGCATTCTGAAGGTTCCGGTTACCGCACTTCCTGTTATTACACATTCCAATATCTCCAACTGCGCAACAACACTGTCACAATATTTTAATTAACCTCGTGTCACTGTTTTCCCCATTGCTTACGCCATCGGAACTATTGGCAATATTATTTAATTTTGGAAGAAAATGTCTGAAATCGCTGTTCCTTTGTAAGTTAAGGAATATGAAAATAATAAAATTGTGGACAAAATGGAAACTTTGTTCATTTCAATAAAAATGTGTTGACCAATAAAGATGAAACTTTCATTATTAGGACACTATCTAGTGACCATAAGTTTAAGCAACTTATGACATTTTCGCCAGAATAAATTTGCTCACACCTTACCTCTTTAATCTAAAATATGTCTGGCAGTGTTTAATATAACTGCATGAAATATGTGGGGTATATTTATCATATTATACGAAAGAATAGTTATACAAGTGTCGCTTATAATATTTACATAACCTAAAAGTATGACTTAGATTTCCGTCATAAAACTGAAATGTAAAGATGGTTTTACGTTAGAAAACAATAACACGACATTTTCTTCTGGTACATTATTTTGGAGGTTTTTAAGCTTATATTTTCATCCAAAATTGAGGTTTTATGAACGATGATCTGGAAGCTATTCATTTTACACCTTGAGCTGTATTTTTTCATTATAAATAATGAACGCTAATAATCCTAAAAATAAAATCAACTGTGTTCGTACTAATATAAATGTTATTTGAATATGATCATAATGTAGTATTTTCAAAAAGCAAATTTTCATAGACCCCTTTCTTACACTGCAGCGAATGAAAAAAAAAAAAAAAGTGTTCAGAATTTATATCATGGTTTAATTAGAAGCAACGTCAGACATTCAAAAGCAATTTCGTCATAATTTATTTTCCCACTCAGTCTGTCTCAGTCTCCAACTTTGCCATTTCTCTTCTTTTTCATAGCATAATTTAATATCCTTATTACTAAATTTCTGTCTTAAGACATTTATACAGCTGGGTAAACTGTGTTAAAGTTGACAGAGCCCAATGCAAAGGGTTCCTATGTGTACTTAATGACACAAACAATACAGTTTTTAATTACGAGCATTCATTTTAAGATGATTAATGTGTGCTGGAGCAACAAGAAAATTATAAATTGGTGCTATTATGTCTAGGGGTGACATATAAGTAAGCAACAAAATCTATGCTAACGATTATAATTTGTTACATATTAAACGTTCTGATAGTAAGGTAGAAATGTTACTCCGGTATCAAAGTAGCTTACGAAACATTCGACACCACCGATAGCCACAACAAATGTAGAAGTTGAACTGTCACTGAAAATAAAATGTAAATATCGTGTTATTTATGGACGCTCTTTAACTGCTGTGGTTCTCAGCGTCCCATTCTAAATTGGGTGTGAAAGACCGCTTAAGTTTGCTCAGAGGCCTCTCTACCAGGCTTGAGGTTCTTTTACGTGCCGTAAATCTACGACACGGGACCAACGGCTTTACTTCCCTATCGAAGGAAGCCATGCTAAGGTTTTTTTACACCCGAAAAAATCCATCGTCCTCCGCCGGGTTTGAACCCGCGATCTTGGGTATATGAAGTTAGCATGGTAACCACTACACCAGGGAAGGTGACGAAATGTCACTGACAGAAGTTCAGTCGCGCCCTAAGATTATCAACAGGCTAATGAATTCTCAAGCAGTTGGATTAAAGTTAACTACATGTAAACCATCAACCCATAGAACGTACACAACAGTGGCCATGAATCACTGACGGCAGGTATCATGCAATTTCATGATCTGGTCTGCACAGGTAAACCGAAGTGATGGTTTTGTTATTTATCACTTCGCAGCACAAACTCAGTAATATGTCCAACTAATTTCCTTTCGTCCTGGCGTTAATACTTGGAAATTCCTTGGCTTGATCATTAGCGTTGTATATATCATTCAAGATATTCTTGCTTTATGGATAATAGCTTTTCTCTGGACTGTAAACTTTATTTCTCTTTGAAGGTACGATATCTATTGCCTTTATCAGACATTCCTTAAATAATTTCAGGCTTTTGTGTATTTGTGGTGTATTATTAAAAAATGGAGATTTCTCTGAATGGCACTCGTAAGCATTTTTTTAGTGTTTAACACCCACTTTTACTGCTGTGGCACAGTAGGCGATGATACTGGTGATGCATGGAATGAAGATGGAGCACCGGTGAATTGCGATGGCGGGGGAAATCGGAGAACCCAGAGAAAACACACCCCTGCGCCGCTTTGTCCACCACAAAACACACACGTTGTTGATCCTTGGTGAGAGGCTAACCATGGCGCGGCCTGCACTCTTAGTATGCTTACATTTGAGAAAACAATGAGGATTTGCAGAATGTTTACTTTCCTCAAGTTCGGACTATTTGTGAATAGTGTAGCGTGTTTCTAATCTTGCTGATTAGACGTTGTTCATATGCAGGCAAGACCCTTCTATTGCAGAGATCTGCATAATATTTTTCAATAAGCTTACACACAACGAATTTTCTTTGGTAGTTAAATATAGCACAGCGTTCACTGGCATAATTTATATAATTCAAAGAAGACACCTTCACCTTCATCACTTATTATATAATCGATAACTAAACATACTTACATTTACGTTTTCAACCTTCCAGTGTGTTCTAACAGGAGTATTTATGCAAATAAAATGCAGTGTTAAACACACTAGATTTTATAAAGAAACAGTTCTTTATTAGCGTAGAAGATAGAATAGCACAACTTTCAGTTTTGAACTGAGTAATGTTACAAATAGTTCAGCTCTCTATTCACGTGTTAATCGAATGACACCAGAATAAATAAATATATATATATATATATATATATATATATATATAGCTACATGAAAATTTCAGCTTCTGCTGTTTCTTCTGAGTTTTAGATCACTATTCAGTCTAACAGAACTGGGATTAACGTCCGTAGGACTCCTGTCATAAAAATTACCTGTTTTACTGAGGATATAAATTTCCTGTATATTGGCTAGCTCTCTTCAATAAATTATTTTATATACCTATCTGGTAGTATCAAAGTCAACTTTGAGAAGGTTGATATTTTGGATTTATCATATAATATTGAGGACTACCCATATTTCAAAGTAGATGGTGTTGCTATGGCAAGTTGGTGTCATCATCGTATACCGTCATTTGTTACAGTCGACATAACAAATTTGGTACTGATTCGTCGGCTAGTTTGGTAATCATCTTGGTTTTAACTAAGATGGAAAAAGTGCAGTATTGTTCAGTGATCCGCCTTTTACTTTTGGTTAGCGAAACTTGCAAAGAGATAACGGCGAAATTGGATGCTATTTATGGGGACCTTTCGCCGTCTATGGCAACAGTTAGCTATTGGTTCAACGTCTTTAAATGTGGTCGAATATTCGTTTTATGATTAGGAGCGCCCTGGACGCCCAGCAGATGTAGTAACCGAGGAGTTCACTGAGAAAATCCGCGATATGATTTTCGCTGATCGTTAAACAAAAGTTCGCGAAGTGGCAGAGACGGGAAGAGAGATTGCATCATAAGTTAGAGATGGAGGCTCTGACCCCCAGGCATCCGCTTGTAAGTACTAGGGGGACGTTAGCCCTAAATACGGGAACGGTAAGCCCACTACGAAACGGAAACGTTGGAGATGAAAATGTTGTTGGCCGAATGGGTGCTTTACTTTTAGTTATTTAAGTGAAACCCGAAGTACTTTTCGCGTCGAGTCGTCACCATCAATGAGATCTTGATTCATCATTACACTCCGGAAACCAAGCAAAATCAAACCAATAGGTTGCTTCCGGTGAAGCTGATCCAAAAAGAAAAATACGGTCCCATCGGCCGATTCTTTGGAATACGTCGTACTCACTAATTTCTTAGAAAAAAGAAAAGCGATTACTGAACAATGCTATATTAAGTATTGACCTGATTCGATAAGAAGTTGGAGACACTGCTCCATTTGGTGAAGTAGAAATTACTGCTCCACCAAGATAACAAACTAACACGTTGATTCGGAGTTTCCGGCTTTAGGCTGCATGAATTGCGCTATGAATTGCTTCCATAACCCCTCCCCTTCCCAATATTTGCCCGACCTGAGTCTCTGCGTTTTTTTCTGTCCCTAAACATGAAGAAATGCCTCGCGGGAAGAAAACTTATAGAAGTTCATCGTGGACATAGAGGCGTGATTGCATGGTTTGTACTATTTTGTTATTATTACTATTATTATTATTATTATTATTGTGGTTGTTGTTGTTGTTGCTGCTGCTGCTGAGAGGTAAAAAATGACAGAAACGGTGGGAGAAGTTTATGTCTCTAAAAGGGAACTATATTAAGAAATAAATAATTTGTTTGATAAAGTGGCGTTGTGGCGTTTTAATTCCTAACAGGAGCGCTTTTTCAACCGCCCTCCTGTGGAAAAAACACTACCGCTACTTCAACTTGTATCTTCAGTCCCAAACATATTTTCTTATTCCAGGGCTAATCATGCTTTATAGCTAGGATGAATACCAAATTTCCGCAGCGTTTTACGATGCTTGTTTTACAACCAGATCGTGTGTTGGACTCCTTAACTGCTGCATGCAGCACTGCAATAATCTTCTCTCGGAAGTTCTAAGCTGGGCGATAATTTGTGATCAATGCGCTTCCCCGTATTTTAAATTCTCAGTCTATTTCAACATCAAATTTCCGTAGCTAAAGCCTTCCTTTCCTGATAATGGTGTTTTATTGTAAACTCTAGCGTGTTGTTCATTGATTTCTGATTGACACTAGTCTACGTTTTAGTGACTTGAAGACATTTAAAAATATTTTTGTTCTCATACAGGAAACCTCCGATGAAGCTGTAAGGCTCTGCTTAGCTATAAATCCTGAATACTGAATTAATTTTCAAAATTCATGAAGTTTTGTTTTCGTTTTAATCTTTTTACAACTTCGTAAATTTCATGGAAAAATAAAACTTGCCAGCAGCCTTGATGATTTGTCTGAGGAGGAGTGGTACTTTTCCAAATGTTAAGATGCTTTACTAGGGCAGCCTTATTTATGAATAAGGTTAGAAGTAATGATACATTTACCATTTGTGTGCATTTGAAAATATATAGACAATGTTTTATTTTCTTACCAGCTTTGCTGATAATATTTTGCCTTAGTATTTTTTTCTTCCATATTTCCAATTTTTCCTTATAGTTGTATCTTAATTCAAGGAAACATATTTCTTCATACACACGTAATACTGTAAATACTTTTTATTACCAAAGGTACATTGTAATTATTTGACATCAGCTAAACAATAGTTTCATGTAAATGTGTGTCTCTGGAGTTGTTTTCATTGTATTTATCATTTCCTGTCTACATGAATACATTTTGTAGTAACTCCATTCGTCGTACCTACCGTCAGTGAATTTTGGTCGCTGTTCTATGTGTTGGTGGTAATTTCAGCGTAGCTAACTTGAAGCCAAGTGCATATGAGTTCTTTCGCCTGATAATAACAGACTTGCATATCAAACGAGCTCCAAGATGCAGGTGATTATTTTCTGTAAGAGTACATTTGTAGCGCAATAATGCATAGTATCAAATCTGTATCTTTACAATAGCTACCCTCAATCTAAATTTGGATTCCAATGCGGGGAAAGGGTAACATGGTCAACTTCACAGCATTTAGTAGGCGAGAGGGAATTAACGGCAACGTCAATAACTGGCTGCGGTTGTGGTTGAGTTCAGCGAACACACAAATTGGAAACATCTGGAAACTAGATTTCATTTCATAGGAAGATAGCAGGACTACATTCATTTGCGAGGAATAAGGGATATTATCCACGTGGTGCTTACACAGATCATGAATGTTGGAAGTTAAAGTTTATTTTCCTTTTTTAAATGCAATTAGAGTGGACCTTTGCTGCAGCGGTTCCCAAATATGCGGTGTACCGGGTTTGTATGGAATGGTGTGGAGATGTGGGTGCCCTAGCTCAGGATGTCTCGGCAAGAAATCCTTCTCAGGTGTGGTAAGACACAAGTGGTTTTCTTTGAGTTCACGATTACTATTGAACTCGTTTATATATGTTCTTCAATATTTTCTGCCGTCGAACACACACGCATTCATTCTAAATTTCCCCCCTTTCCAACTACTCTTTACGCGACCGCACCTAGCATTCCTTATTACTTGTGACAGTCTTCTGGTGTATTAAATAAACACTGTTTCTATCGCGCCTTATATAGCCCGTTCTTCTATAACAAGTGAAGTCCCGTCGCTCGACCAACAAGAAAACCGTTTCTATTTGCTTTGTTATGTCCACCCTCGAGCAGTGGAACCTCCAACCCCTTCGGTTTATTATCCTACCCTTAACGATACGCTTCTACCTTGGGCACTTTGCCAGCTCGTGATAAACCCTGTCGTCTTTGTGCTTTTAGATGTGTTTCACAATTCTTCCCTGGTCATTTCCAATGTGTATTTTCCCCTCCTTAATATAATATATAATATATTGGATATAGTTTATATCTCCCTTTTAGAGACATTTTCATCCCATGACACGAACATGTACTGTCGCATCTTGCATTGAAATTTGGAACTTTTTCTTAAAATGTCTTAAGTTTTCAGTTTCAAAATCATATTGCAGATTCATTCAACAGAAAAACGAGGATTATGGTCTGACAATTTTAAGGAGGAGTGATAATAGAAGTTGACAAAAATCTGGAACCTAATCTCTTTATTAGTCTTTTTCTTGTAATGCCCTAGTCCGTAACACGCTCAAGTTTTATTGCACCCCTAAATCTAAGTTCTGAGAGGTTTAAATATGCGGTAAGCTCTGTGCTCTTGTTTACCTACAATGTTTTACTAATGTTTATCGACTGTTTATTACTATAAACGGCATCACACACGGTGAACACTGGTAATTTGAAATGAAATGATTAAGGAAAGGAAAGGAAATTTGGGACGGTAATGTTCCAGGTTTAAGTTTAGGTACCTCTTTTTCTCTACCAAGTGGATGCTGCCCTTTATATGGAAAATGTTTTATTATATTTGTCCAAAAATTACTTTAATAGTTAGACTAAAATAAGCTATATCTTATATATTAATGTAAAATATGTGTATGGCTTAAATTTTTCGAATAAAATCAGTTATGGAGCCTTCATGTTTATTACACTTAATATGCCTTTAAAGGGTTGGGGAAACAATAACAGGTAGACAAAAACTCACTTCAGGAACGTTGTAGTCCTCTGTTCTTATCTTGTTCTGATTAGAATGTGCATTGTATCATTATATTGAAGTTTTATTAATACATTTACTTAATTGTTGATTCAATTTATGTGCAGTATTTTCATATAACCTAACTTTTAGTGTAACCTCAAAATGGAAATTTCTTAAAAATTGTTAATTAATACTGCATTTATGAGCATAAATAATAAATACAGCAGCAGAAATAGTAATTAATGTAATAGTAATTACTTTCATTTTTTCCTCCTAAATATTGGCTCCTCAATCCATTACATTTTTTCCTCACATTATTGGCAGTATATCCTTTATGTATACTTCACTAATAGCTTCGGCTATGCTTTTATATATTTCCAGTCTTACGTCTGTTTTATAACCTTTATGTTTTGAATTGCGCAACATTTCATGTGAGGCATAATAGGAAATGAATTGTTGGATTGTGGCCACTGATTATGTGTACCTGTCTGCCATCTTTTTAATCACATAAGTGATCAAAGGGTCGTCTCCTTAGCGCGGTGGTAGTGTGGCTGTTTGCGGGAGACCAGGGTTCGAATCCCGGTTTCGGGAGACCTGGGTTCGAATCCCGGTACCGGCGTGGGGAATTTTCCCCCGCTGGGAGACCTGGTCCTCACTCAGCCTTGTGAGGAGCTACTTGATTTAGAAGTAGCGGCTCCAGATCGAGAAGAACGCATTAACCGGCCGGGAGGGTCTCGAGGCGTTGATAACTTCCCACCCTCCAGCACTGCACCCAATTCATGACGCCTTCGGGCCGATATGGGGGATGCAGCGGCGGGCGGTAGGCCAAGGTCCCTCGTGGACTGTCGTGCCATGGAGTTACGTTTACGGAAGTGATCAAATACATGTGATGCGTAACTTTTATCATAGAAGTATGTCTTAGCTAGATGTGTTCAAATATGCTATATTACACTGTAAAGGTTTTATCATATTTTTGTACAGAAATGTGATAGAGTAATATAACCTCTTAGGGTGCTCGTCCATGCTTGCACCCATCCTCATCTGTATCTACTCGCCCTTCGGGTCTTTCTACTTATCCCTCCCTTCGAGCTCACGTAAGATGCAAATGGTCCCAAGAGCCTGCATGTGCTCTACTGTTCATGTATAATTCTAAGCCTACTCATTCGTTGTATGTGTAAGGAGAAAACAGCAGACTAAAGCGGTAGTCAGATCTTTAAAAAGGATTGCTATGTGATGACTGAAATTTTATACTCTTTGCAAGACCTTGAGGGAAAAATTTACACTTAAGAAAAACGCAAGTATTTAAATATTCAAACAAATTGAAAAGAGTATCTCTGAAATGTAAATACCACACATACAAAAAAGGAAACTATATTACATAAACTGCGTCTTTTAATGTGGTCATCTCATTTAGCAAGATGTTTTCCATCTGTTATGTTAATGAATTATTCAAAAGTCATTCAGAATGAACATGAGTTAAATATATAGTAGCTTGCTTCAGTTCAACTTTTAGTTCACTACCCTCTCACCGTCTATTCCAATCTACTTTAACTTTTTACTGCTACTTGGTTACCATTCTCACTTCACCTTTCGTCCGCCATTTTGCCGTGTGATGAAATGCGCAACTTATACTCTTCTTTCTAAATCATTCACTGGGGAGTCGAAAACAAGACTTTCAATATTTCGTAGAAGCAAACCACTACACAGTCATAATAACTTTCTCACAAGGTTACAGAACACCACACGAGAACTCTCGGTTATACAGCATCTGATATCTTCGCAGAACTTTCTCGGAACAGATTAACTCACATATTCTTGGAGTGTTTCACACTTCTACGCTAACTTATTGTAATATTAGGTGACAAAAACTCTCGTTTTCCATCGTTGTTCCGGCATATTTGATATAGCAAATGTCTTTCAGAATACAATAGTTTCCCATTTGGAACTTCGAACCATAACTAAACTATGATGATGATGATGATGATGATGATGATGATGGTGATGGTAATAATATTAATAGTAAATTTCGTGGCAGAGACCTTCTGGCTTCAGTTCTTCATTCCATCTTCTTGGTCTTCCTTGGCATCTCTTGCCTAGAAGTGCATATTTCCAGGCTCTTTTGGGGTTTTTGAATCTCTTCCATTCTTCATAATGTTCAATCAAATTTGTTCTACATGTTTTAACTTTATCAAGGAGGGTTTTAATTTCGAATTCTTTGCAAATATCTTCACTTCTGATGTGGTATTTTAATGAGTATCCTTTTACTGCTCATAAAATGTTCACTTTCGATGTCTTTGTTCCGCTTTCATCCTTTTTATTCAACACCCAGCATTCACTGCCATACAAAATTATGGTACAGCCAGTGTTTGATAAAACTTGAATTGGATGTCCTTTCTTGTTTTGTTTGTTCATATTCTTCCGAATTGTTCCACACATACTTTGAAAACGCGGGATATCTACATCCACGTCTCTTATCATAATTATAAGAAGTATGGTTTCCAACATAGTTAAAATCCGAAATTACCTTCATTATTATGTTATCTATTGAAATGCTTGATATAATCGGATCTTCACCCTAAAGAGTCTTAACTTGGATGTTCTCTGTTGATATTTTAGTTATATTTTTTGATACTTTATTTAATCTGTATATTGGAGCTGTTTTTCTGTCTCAGCAATAAGTACCTGATCGCCAGCATACAAAATCGTGTTCACAAAATAATTTGCCGCGATTTCTATTCCTTTAGAAGCAGATTGATGTCATTCAGTAAGAATTTCCTCTACATATATGTTAAATGATTTTGTCAGATTACAACTCTGCCTCACCTCTTGGGTTAAGATGAAAGCGAATTTTCCCCTATTTTATAAATATCTATTGAGATTAGTGTACCATTATAAAATATTTTATAGCGTATATAGAATGTTGTGAAAAGCCTCTATTTTTTAAAACATCCCACAGCTGTCGCCGCATAATAATAATAATAATAATAATAATAATAATAATAATAATAATAATAACAATAATATACACTAGCATTGTCTATTATGTGCTACACTGCTACATGAGTCTAATGTGTTCTCCATATTCTAACAAATCAGCAATTAACATTTGCTTAGAGAAAAGCGTAATACACAAATGCAGTAATGGAATAATTGCGCGAGTGCATCGGATGATTTTCCATTACTAAATCATAGAAAGCCTTGGTTATTCTTGCACCAACTCAAACCACGCAAGAGGTGTTTTACTTCCTCGACCACATAAGCACAATGTACATAGAAGGTAGAGAAACTATTATATTCCAACCAAAAATTGGAATCACAGATTTCACCGGACTGGTATGTTTTGAGACCCACTGAATTAAAAGAAGCATTTTTAGAAAAAAAAAGTCTGTGTGTGTGTGTGTGTGTGTGGGTTGTGTGTGAATAGCAAATTCAAAAACGAAAAATCCAGTAATTACCAAACTTGGTATTTAATTTCAACATCTTCCAATGCTGTCAAACGAAGATTTTCAGGAAAGTCCCTCCAACCCCAAAACTATCCTTTACGTGGAATATTTTTCAATATGATTTAATAAAAATTGTTAGAGCCAAATTTAAGAAAAGTACCATATGTTTAAGATATTTTCATGACAAATAAAATCTATATCTTGAATTTTCTGGGAATAGCCTCTGAAGACCTTTCTGGGTGACATTTTGTATAGCTATTTAACCGTAAGAGAAAGACCAAAACTTACTACACAGAAATGTGGATCTCATTCAAACACAGAATTTATATCCTATATATTTTGTTGCAGAATTAACCTTTTCCGAGATATTGCTTGTTATGTGTTTCAGTTTGAAAGTGCTTTAACTTTTCTCAAAAGGGAAGCCAACTTTTGCAGAGTGTCGCATGTATCCTCCCAGCCGTTGCATTTCGGCTGAGAGTTGAATGCAATACTGCATTTTTCTTCTCCACGGTAAAATAAAACCTCCCAGAGTTCAGGTTCAACTAGGAGTGCATATCGAGGAGCAGTTGAGTGAGCTTCGACGGAAATTCTCAGCCATGAATAGCAGCCGCCGAATTGTGTAATACGTAGCTGCAATTAACGAATTTCAGCATCTTTCCACCTGTAATATATAAAGCTAATAAAATTGGATGCCTTTATATCAGGACCCTACTCTAGATGCATTGATTGAGAAGGCATTCAGGAATCTATATTAAAACATACATTCAAATCCAGAATGAAACCTAGTTTTATGATTTGATAACTGTATGCTCTGCTGATTGCGCTGTGGAAACAAATTAACCAAACCACATAATTATCCAAAATAGCACGTTATATACATAAAAGCTTCCAATTTCAATATCCGTATAACCCAAATGATACTTAGTTCTTATTTGCAGCGCTGTTACATGCTATAAATGCGTTTATAACACCAATAGCTTTGACTGAATATATACGTTCGGTTTTCAAATCGCAAATTCATTTTATCCTGTTTCAATTGCACGCAATTAAATGCCCGAAGTATAAATGGATATAGCTGTGATACTGGAATCGAATACAGACCTTAAGAATCGGCTCTGAGAACATGGGAATCGAGTTTATCGGGAGTTGGTTCAAAAATAAAAGTTCAACGCAAAGACAACTCACGACCGGAGCAGCGGCTGAGGAAGATGCCCATGAAAAGGCAACCGTCGAGGAGTCTGTAGAAACATTATCAGTTCACACATTAAACCCTAACAAATGCACCATAAAATTATCCTCACTATCCCAGTGGTTCAACCCTACGAAGGGGAGGCACAGGCAAACTGGACCATCTAGGCTAAACAAAAACCTACCATAGCATTCCGACGGTATTCATGTTGTTCCCAATCCCTATTAGGGGCGTATTGATTTCGATTTACTCCCGGCTACACCTGCTAGCTCATGCAATATCCCCGATATGTTGTCTCTCTTCCTATTCTCTCCTTCAAAATGAGTAGTGCGGTCCGCATCTAACAGTTGCTGGTATGCCTATATGACCTGAAACCTTGCAAAACGCATGCATTGAGTAAAACAACGCTCATTTTATAGATACATTAAGAATTAGTGAAGATCAAACTATCCTGCTAAATCGTCGTCGGGATTTGAACCACGAATCTCATTGTCTTCGTCCAGTTGCATTAACCACTGAGCTATAATGGCAACACGGCACTAAATTCCTCAAATGGCTTGCGTTTTCCCGGTAAAAGACAAGGATGCCTCAAATTATTTTAAAATGATGTACCTCAATGGCGATTACGAACGTCTTAAGTATACTTTAAGTACCAGGCTTCATAGTTTAACTATTAGCTTCGGATATTAAATGACATTTCGCCATTTGGCCATGGTAGCTCAGTGGTTAGAGAAACTGGGCGGAGACCGCTGTTTATACCCCGATGATAGCATTGAATTTTACAGTTAGAATGTATCTTTCAAACTCCTTTCCTACACACGGTTAGTGTGAAAGAAATGGCTAATTCATATGCCTGCTATATTTTAATCCCATCTAAATATATGACATGATATTTTGTGGTAGGAATTATTCCTAAGCATCTAAACTGTTTATTTGTGGCAAAGTTTTGCACTCAGAAAATTCAGTTTCCAGGGTTATTACGCAACCCATGCATGTGAGCTTGGTAGTTCCCAAGGAGAAGACGTTTCTTTCAAATTGTGTTAATGCCAATTAATTACCAAGAACCTGTATATATTCATTGCTATAAATGTTAAATTTTTTCGTTACAAATGAATTCTCAAACCCTAAGCATTACGATGTGATTGCAATGTTACTGGCCAAGTTAAGGAGCTTGCTGTTTTATTATGTTAATACTACAATAATTGTCATTATTTTTGCAATTATTTGTTAGACTACCAGTTACGACCAAACTAATGCAAATATGTATACGTTAATAACATGAATATAAAGAGTTTGTGACACTTGTGCGGAATGACACTTCTACGAAGGTGGAATTTGTTGACATTTGTACGGAAGTCTAGGAAATCCCAGAAATGGCTAAACAGGAGTTGTTTAAAGAGTGACACTTTTACGGAAGCTAATTGCCTAGCCCGGCCTAATGCATTTCTTAGAATTGTGACAGAATACAATAAAAGCTGGCAGGTAAGGGTTAGGAGAAGAGCTGCACTCACTAAGTAGAGTTCATTGTTACAGTTAATATCTGAGTGTCAAGTAGTGTGATTGATTATGATTGTTGTGGAGAAGTGGAATTCAGCGAGACCACAAAAGGAAAGCCTTTAGATCTGTATAACGGGCATCAGTATATACCAACAAAGAAGAAGTAACTTGTTGGCGTTGTATAAATTTCTTAAAAAGTAAATGCAAAGGAAGACTGTCAACTAAAGAGAACGGGTTTTAGGTGAAGGAAGCCATATTTGTATTCCGGATGAAGCTGCAACTGGAGTGCGAAAACATTTTGTAAACGCAAAAAAGCGTGCAAGAGAAACGAACACTGCCATTTCAAGTATTTACGCTGAAGATGTAGGAAAGCTCTTCACTCGAGACTATGATTTAGTCACATCGCTACCATCAAACAGGAGTGCCAAACAATCTCTGCATCGCATTAGGCGAAAAAATATGGGACCTACTAAAGATCCGACCGATTCCGAAGGCATAGTGCTTCAAAAAATCTCTTGCTTATGAACGATGGAAACAAAATTTTACTTGAAGATGACAACAGGGGTCCGAATGACAGAATATTGATGTTTATAAGCGAAAAGGGAAAATCATTATTATCGGGCTGTTTTCCTTTCTTTGAGGACGGTACCTTTAAGAGTTCGAGCAAGCAAATTGGACAGTTACTTGTCATTCACGCCGATCTCGGAAGTCCCTGGGAGAAAACAAACACAATTCCAGCTGTATACGTCTTGCTACCGAACAAAAAATGAGAAACGTATGACCGTTTTTTTCAAAGCTATTAAAACCAATGTGTCTGGATGGAACCCTGCAACTCTCATGATGGAATTGGAAACTCCTATTCTACAGCCAGCTAGAACTTGTTAACTGAAACAGAGATTGTGGGTTACAGTTATTATTTCAATCAATGTCTGTGGCGAAATGTGCAATATTGCGGCCTTGTTCCTGCCTAGGGAAAACGAAGAGATACGCTGCCATATGGGAATGTATTCGGCACTAGCGCGTCTTCCTCTGGGAATGGACGACGTTGGCTGTACATTTAGGAGAGCACGCCTGAGAGCCGAAAACTTCAAGAACTCTACGATTATTTTGTACACCAGTGGCTTGATAACGAACACATACCAAGGGATATGTGGAACTGCAGTGGAAGGCGCCACCGCCCTAACATCTCAGAAGGGTGGAATCAAAGAATAAACAAATCAATTTCAAGAGTTCATCCCAATGTTTATTCATTAATATACAACCTTCGAGACGACGCAGAGTACTACGGCCACCAATTGGACCAGTTAGTTTTAAATATCGATGGGAAAAGAAGGAAGAAATCAGCAATAAAGATTGACGAGACTATTTCAAAGACACCAAAAAGAGTCCGGGTTGATGGCAACTTAAGTCATTTCTGTCTTGCGTGACTTACATTAATTACAGCAATGAAAAGGGCTTCTGCAGTACGATGTTACAAGTTGGCAGGTGTCATGTAAATATTGTAAATAAGTTAAATGCTCGGTTAAAAAAATGAGGAATGAAAAGAGACTACCTCCCTAGGTGTTCCCTGGAAACGGCACAAAGTCGGCTGAATGTCTCTTATAATTTGTATTAAAGAAAAACGTAATTACTCAGCACCAGCTCCTTCTAACCACATCGCGGTGGTATGTCAAACTGACACCCTGCCGTACTCTTAACGTAACTAAAGCAATTTAACACTATTTTATGATGCCGTAATGCAACATTTATCTAGAGAATAAATAGCTAACATTTATAATAAGTACATTTACATGTGAGCTTCTTTCTGTTTTCTGCAACTATAATAATATTTTGATTTTTAATTTACTGCATATACATATCCACATTATTAAACCTGTTATTACCAGCTATTAATGCTTGTTCCGTACAAGTGTCAACATTCAACTTCGGACTCGCCAGGTAGAGTAAAAGGTTCCGTAGAAGTGTCGCTCCGTAAAAGTGTTCCAACCCCGAATATAAATACTAATGTAAGAGAAATTATAAAGCAGCACTTGTTCTACAACCATTAACCTACAATAGATATGTTAACCAACGGGAAGGTTTGATAAACCAAAATAATGATCTTCCTAAAAATAATTTGGCTAACAAACTACTGTGCCTAAATAGTGACAGGACTTTTTAACTAAAGAAATAGAGATATGAGATAATACAGCAAACTGTAGGGTTTGAGTGTTAAGGGTAAAATGCTGCATACTGCCATTGTACTGAAGAAATATCTTTTTCTGCTTTTTGCGCAGTTTATCACGCATTGTGCAGTAGGATATTCGCAGGATCATCGCGAAAAGTTGTCTCTGCTTTACTCAATGAACATCCAGATCCTTGACAAAGAAACAAGCTAATGGCCTTGGGAGAGACATGTGGTGGTAGACATTTCAGTGGAACTGTCTGCCCCGACGTTCGATGAGGGAGAGGGGAGAGATAGGCCTAAGTGGAGGGGAAGGTGTCCCGCCGGCGTCAGACCCCGCTGTGTTTGATCTGTCGCCCCAGATTTGGTCGCCTTCTATGTCCTCTTCACTCATCCTCCTGGACCAGAAAAACAATAGGCGACAGGAGGCTTAAGTACCGAAATGCTCCTTCGCTTCCTGATAATCATAAAGCTCCGACCTGTCGAACGGAGATATGTACTTCACACTCTTACTCTATTGTGTAGGAGAAACACAGTGCAGTGTCACATATGTGTTTAACTCAAGTATAGTTGAGAGCAGATTAATTGCAGCGCAGTCTAGAACCTAAAGCTTGTTACGTTTTGTAAACAGGTAGGATTAAGATGAGCTGAAGCATGGAACTGCAGTGGAGTCCCTGATATGGAATTAACCGCAGAAGATTAGTAATAGCATCTGCAGTAATTGCTGACAAACGTATCTGACTCAGCTCATACGGCGGTCCGTATACTGAGGATGAACCTAACAAAAGCTGCTTTTCACTTCAATGTTACATCGGAGTGCCACATTCCATATTTGCTTACACTGTTGAAATCGGTCATTTTGAACGCTAGTGACCTTGACAAAGAAATAGACACTGGTATTAAACGTTCAAATTTCGGCTGAAACAGGCAAAAATCTCTAGTACCTATTGTATCATAGCCTATTTAACATTCGGACCATTTTCCAGCCAGCTACATGTTTATCCCCGTTTATTATTATTATTATTATTATTATTATTATTATTATTATTATTATTATTATTATTCTCAAACAAGATCGATACCCTTATGAAAATATGGGGGGAAGAAAGAAAGAAACAAGCAAACAAAGAAAAAAAGAAATAGAGAGACAGAGTAGTGAAAATACGTTAGGCCGCTTATTGGAGAGCAAAGTAACGGATATTTTCTTTTATTTGCTGTCGTACAATAATCGCCAGTAAGAAGTACACACTGTAAATATTTGTCTAGGTTCTATCTAATTTTGGGGAAGAAAAGGCTAAGAATGTTTTATGTTCAGTTTTCCGTATCCTGTGCATAAACCACATATGTGTTTCAGACACGTGAATACTGAAAAATGTTTACAACAGAAGCATACATATCCATAAAGAAATGGATTAAAGAGAAGACAGGAGCAGGCATGAGGTATTAACGTATTATTCTTAAATAGCACGCAGCCTAGTTTTGAATTACTAAAGAAACAGTTATGTAATAAGTTATAATCGTTTACCATACGCCGCTCGGAACAAAGTTGGTCTTGAGGTGAATGCTGATACAGATGCTACTATCTATTGTGCAGAGTCATTTCTGATATTTAGGACACCTTATCTCGCACACCTCATAAGCCTAGTTCATCCAAGAAATTTAAAAGCAGTTAGTGTATCATGATGGAGCAGGACTTTCAATCTATGAAACGAAACACAACAAAGGAGAATGGTGAGAGGAAAATGCTCGCAATTGCTTTGCGATGCTTAAGAAACAAACCCCAACTCTTATGCTACTACATCATAATATGAATTCGGTAGCACATAGGTTTAATAATCTGTTGATAAAGAGATACTCCATTTTTCAGGATTTAGCGCCGTTACGGTTACTATTGCAAAACTTAAGGACTCGATATAGCGTTAAATATGGGGGATTGCGACCGCTCCATACTACTGAAAACAGCAGGATCGTTCTTGTCTGAGATGGAGTTACTACTGCTACTACTACTACTGCTGCCGCCGCCGCCGCCGCCTTAACGCTTTGCACTTCCGAAATCAGCCATGAAATCGTTCATGAATATGTTAACTAAATTTGGATCTTACATTAAATATCCATATTCTCGCAAAGAAATACATTTAGGAAAAATTGAGATGAAAATTTAGCTATTCTATTGCTGGTTAATCCTTTCTAGCCGGCGCGCGTGTCAATTGGTAGACTACTCACCTCTCTCCTATACGGCCCGGGGCTCGATCCCAAGTGACCGTATATGGGATTTGTGGTGGACAAAGCGGTGCAAGCCCAATGTATTTTCCGCTAAAGCCGGTTTTTGAAACCTGATGGTGTAAACTGAATACATGTGCCCTAATGCTTGCCTTAATTTCGGATTCGTAGCTCGGCAATTAGTATCATAAGCTGGATTTCAATTCCTTGCTGTGGGGTTAACAATTCTGTGGTAAATACAGAGATCGACTCAAAATAAACGACCATATATATATATATATATATATATATATATATATATATATATATATATATATATATATATGTGTGTGTGTGTGTGTGTGAATGCTATTATTTGAGGCAGTATTGGGATTGCAATGGTGATATAGTTAATAATAATTGATCACCTACCACAAAAGATAAAGCAATAATTGCTAACCATAAATCCAGGCTGTGGGGCCTCAAAATCAAATATTTAATCCCTTGCTGATCTAGATATATAGTGTATTGTTGAATATATTAATAGTATATTCATTTCAAGATTCTTTTTAGTTGTAAGATCCTGTTTGAAAGGTAATTCTAACGCTGAAGCTGTTTCTACAAGATAAATTATTGGAAAGTTTTCAAAAACAACGACAGAGTCGAAAATAATAATGCAAAAGACCTTCAGCTAAAGTGTCAGCAAAGCATGGGAGTTGTTGCACATTTTAGGAATTAGAAAGTTGGATGGTTCAGCATTTAAAGGAAATGCTAAATGTTTTCCGATTGGCCATGCACTTGTGTTTAATTTTCAACATAATCACCGAAAAGATTGAGACATTTATCGTACCTGTGCACAAGCTTTGCAATACCCGCTTCAAAAAATGTTGCCGCCAATGTTTTCAAATGAGCATTGACGTTGTTTTGAAGATCTTCGTTGGTTTGAAGGTGCTGCCCTCCTAGCCAGTTCAGGGAAAGGGTGAAAGTCGCTGGGTGCCAGGTCAGGACTGTACGGCGGATGATCGAAAATATCCCAATGAAATTGTTCAAGGAGCCGATGGGTTGTGCCAGCAGTGTGTGGACGAGCGTTGTCATGGATGAACACAACTCCTGAAGTTAGCATTCCTCTTCGTTTGTTTTGAATGGCTCTCCGCAAACGTTGTAAAGTACGAAGATCTACAAAACAACGTCAATACTCATTTGAAATCATTGGCGGCAACACTTTTTTTAAGCGGGTATTGCAAAGCTTGTGCACAGGTACGATAAATGTCTCAATCTTTCGGTGACATTGTTCAAAAGTAACCAACCATAAGTTGTACAAAACTTTTAGTAATAAAGTAATTGTTTTCTATGAGCTTGTCTTTTATTTATAGCCTATCGGAGGTTGAAAGAAAAAAACTGCCCTCATATTTAAGAGAACTCTGTTATTGAAAGTTTGCACGAATGCAATTCATTCCCTTTTATAAGCGGTAGATTAAACAACAAACTTATGGCATAATAAAACCATTCTGAAAGAATAATGTGCTGTAAGCTTAGTCTGCAATAACTATTAAGCAAAGTTTTCGAATATATTGTTTCCAGAATTGTTCAGACATACATATAGTCTCATCCAGTTCGCACAAAACTACTAATTTCCTAAAGAGTTGTGCTGTCAGATTGTAATGATATTTAGATAATGAAGCAATAGATATGTATTGCAGGAAATGCCCAGGCAGTATCCTAAATCTAATTTGATGCGTAAACTTTACGGTTTCACCAGAATTGTTCAAACAGAAATTAATTAAAAGTGAATGACGTGGGCGACTTAGTGAGCGAAGGAAGTGGAGAGGTCCTTCAATTAAGGGGAGTGGAAAGGTTGTATTAGAAATGCTAAAGTCTCAACACTCAGGTGCACTAATGCTAGCAAGCATTTCTGATATCTAAATGAAGAGCTTTCCAGTAGGATTTACTTGTTTCTGAGTTTAATTAACGACTTAGTGATTAAAAGTGTTCTAAATTCTTCTTTCGTTTGATTAAAAATTCTATTCTTAATTCCTAGATTGCTAAAACAACACAAAAAAGATAATGCCGAGCTTTACGTAATTCGTCGAAGGAACATGTTTTCAGTTGCTTTATAACAGTGATTCTAGCTTAAGTAGTCATGAAACAAAGGGAACTGTTTTTGGAAAAAAATAGCATTTGAAAAAAACAATGTTAAATGTGTGTATAATCTCTTCTGATGATTCCTAAACTCCGAGTTATTTATAGATCACTAGAATGACGTTTTCTGCCTTTTGAACCCTTTCTATGACCATTTTCTCAGGTTCAAGAAGGGTACACACACTAGTAGTGATTCATAATTCATTCAGAATTTTGTATGCAATGAGTGAAACGCTTGCACCCAAAGGTTTAAATTTCTAACACAAGGATTTAAAAAGGCTATTCTTATTTGCCTGTTTGATTTATATTTTAGACGAAATTTCTTCTTTAAAAATTCGGTGCTGTCCTAAACCTTGTCTTACGTATTTTCTTTAACAGCTTTCGATTTGCAATACTTTTCTACTTTATTACTACTTCAATAGTAAATTAATTGTGTTTATGCATATATCTCTATATTATACTATTGCACCTGCATTAGAAATGTTAGGCATACAATCCATGTTAAAACTTGCAGAGGATTTTAAAAAGGAGCTAATGTCACATGTATGTCGCAGATTGAGCGGCTGATTTTTATAATGAAAATGCACTGAAAACAAAAATGCCCGTGCTTCCGCTTTCTCTACCCTTTTGCCGGAAAAAATATATAATGTAATTTGTAACGGCAGATTTTGGTCTGTCTTCCGCTCAACAATCAGCTGCCTGTTACTATGCCAGACGCTGATAATGACCTTTGGCTTGGACCGAGTCTACAGTTATCTATGCGCAAGCATTAAAAATAACTTCAGCCAAGATTTCAGGTGGCCAACAGAAAATCGGCCGCAAATACGTTTCATATAACCCCAGTGATTGCTACCTCCGAGGAAAGGGGGTGAGAAGGAAAAAAACCTGAAAGGATAATAATGGCACATTCTTATGAGATGTCTAATTTTATACGTTATACACACCTATATATGCAAGGAATTAGATACTGTTAGTGAATCATTACAACGTGCAACTGATTTATCTTGTACTTGTGTCTGTGAAAGAGAAAGCCAAGATACGGGTGTTTTAATTTTCCATCTACTTCCACCAAAAGTCCCAACTCGATCTGTAACACCAATGTAGAAATGCCCCCTTGTAAGTTTGAAATTATTTGACCCTCTGATGTAGACTTTTAATATACATAATTTGAACAAAAGAACAATATAAAAAAGTAACCATGTTAGGGTGAGGGGGTAAGCCTATAATGTGTATAACTTTTTTCTTCACAATTAAATAGTTTAGTCGCTTCTGAGTTTTTTTATGTATCATTTGTTAATTTTTTCAAATGTTATAAGCATCTAAAATATTGTTTTGAAGTTTTATTGACAGCTGTCGTGTTGTAATATTAGTGTACATCTTGTCACATATTATCCATCTCTCGAGGTCTATTTCAGGTAAACAGTTAAGCATTTTTTGTTTGCCGTTGTCAAATTTATGTTTCAATTACGGTTTTCATTGTACCGTAGTTCTGTCTTATAATTACACTAATTAATTATTTAATGCATTAATAATTCTCTTATATATTATTTAATTGTAATTAATTATTCATTGGATTCATAATATCAATACTGTTTACTCACTGTTTCTTTTGCATGCTAAATTTGAGAGTGCTATTTTAATTCACTTGTAATGAATAATTTGTTAAATGATATTTATTAATTACAGTGGAATAAATAACAGCATAGCAAAGAAAATACATGTAAAGAAAACAGAGCTGGTAGGCTTAAGCTTTCTGTTGCTAGTGTAAATATACAGCAAATTGTTCTGTATTATTATTTTTATCACATGAATTTGCATCTATTTTGACACATAAATTAGAAAACTTTAAACCTTGTTTTCTTGTAAATGAATGATTTTAAACATTTCCTCAGTTTAGAGCAAATTAGAGATATTTGTCTGAATTTTTGCAGATAAAAGTACTATCTAAGAGGTATGGATCTATCATAAAAGTTAATTTTATAGTTTACTTGTAATCACATCATTTATGAATTTTAAAACAAAAATAGAAGTTTAAAAAATGTACAAATAACTGGAAATTGCAATTACAAATCTCATTGTAAAGCAATATTCCTTACAAGAATCGCTCAACAAACCGTATAACTTTTATTGAAATCCCTTCTGTAGATTCAGAGAAAATGTGTCAAATTCACACATTTTAACATAGTTGAGATGACGCATGCCGTCTTGCCTTAAATCCACTTAAGAGTGTTTTTTCTGAGTAACTCCTACACGATAATGTGTGTGCAATTCTTCGGTACATGACTGATAATTTGATTGATTTAAACTGATGTAAATGAGCGAATTAGAAAGGTATATGCTGGTTTGATAAACTTGTAATAACCAATTTCCTGATTAGGTTTTTTCTGACGATGGCAACCGCACTGAAATAATCAGTTGTTTCTGCAATTTAATACTCTATATTTCATATAAGTATTGTCTACATTTTACTGACATGGAACTTGCTGTAGATGAAACAGAGTGAGATGGCTCCAAGGTAGCGTGTGGTGCTCGTATTCGGGAGGTCCAGTTTCTATTTCCAATAGTCCTCTACTCTGACCTTGAGTTTTTTGTGATATTTGCATAGACGGTGGGCAAATGCTGGAGTGGTTTCTCGTCTACTACGGTTTCCTTTCATTTTCTTTTCTCTCCATTTCGTTCTCATGTTTCAGGTGTGCCTCTAGATTTCGTGACGTAAGGTGTTAAAAGGAGAGAAGGTGCGAATACTTACTCCAAGGAAAGAGAATTTCCTCAGACACTAAGAGTTACCTGGTTGATTGGGCGATCACCACCCTCTCTGGAGAGCTCCAGTAGTGGGGCGGATCTTCCAACCAGGAACTCTTAGGGATATACGTGCGTCTCTGTGGCTGTTTCTCTACAGCCTGTAGTCTCCTGTGGTTTTTATGTTATCCCTTCCTTCATGGAGTTAGTAGCCTCAATATATCTCTCATAGGTCGCAGAGGTCTCCCTCTATTGTATAAGCTATACCACCCATGGGAAGTTGGTAAACGGAGACGAAGAGTGACGTCTCCCCATTCCATCTGGGGTGCTGTTCGGCATGTAAGCTACAGCAGTGGTGGAGCTAGCCAATTTTAAAGGCCAGGTACGAAAGCATGTCTTGCAGTTTTTATTTCTCAAATGAGACTTTACAAACCTTTTCCGGACGTATAGAAGAACGCTGACTCTTTTTCTGGGCACAAATCTATCAAGATCAGACTTAATTGTAGATACGAGAGGCACGACATTGATAGAAGGATATCTTCATTTAAACCGGATAGTTATCACTCTAAGTATAGTTCTATTTTTTATAATTACAGGAAAACGTTTACCTTTATCATGCTGATTAACATGTGCAGAATTTAAATGTCATTTGATATTATTATGGCTCACGTAGCACAACTGTTTAGAGCACAACAAACATTCAATAATTTTTTCATTCTGAACGTAGAAATAATCAATATCCCATTCTACAGAAATTCGTATCTAGTATTATCGAGTGCCATTCTCATAAAACATCACTCTCTGTTGTTATTCGTCATGTACACAGCTAAGCAGGCAAGAGGCAATGAGTAAGGAACGGGTGACGATGCTTGCGCACAAAGATGAACAAGCTTCCCAGCTCTGCCCTCTACCGTGGGTGAGTAGAGGTTTTTGAAAAGGTTGTTTATTTAAGGACGCTCTTTAACTGCTATGATACAGTATGCCATTCTATTTTAGACGTGAAAGACCGCTTAGCTTTGTTCAGAGGCCTCTTTATTACCCTGAAATTCCTTCACGTAGATAAGTCTCTAACACGGGACTACGGGGTTTAATTCCCTTGCGAAGGAAGCCATTCTAAGGATGTTTACGCCCGTAAAAACGCATCGCCCTTCGCCGGGTTTGAAAGTGCAACCATGGGAATCGGAGACTAGCATGTTGCCCTTAGACAGTAGATTAATTTGTGCATCAACCCTACATTTGGCTGTGTAATAAGCCCTACTCTGATTATTCGGAATATGGACTTAATTTCTCAGGAATGCACGCCTCGATTTTATCATTCAGACATCTTGATTAAGTTGTTTTATCTTCCATCTGTGATAGATTTACTGGCACTGTTTGTAATTTATCGGATAGATTTCCTCGATGATAAAGGTGTGTAAGGTTGCTTATTTTTCCAAAAATTTTGAGAAGTTCATCTTTAGGAATATTGTGTTATTGTGCGGCTTGCTTATCAACAATTTATTTTTGAAACAAGGACTCGTTCAATCTTCAGAGAGGAGAGGGTTGATTCAACTACCCATAGGTCAGTCGAGCAAATCTACAGCAAAAATATTTATTACATTTTTAGTTTACGATCATGACTTTATAGCAAGCTGTCCGAAAATATCGTATTTTTTCACCAAACGGCATTAAGTTAAAGGACGTAAATAGTCTTCTCAAACGAAAAGTTTGCTGCTGTTGCTGCTCTACTAATTAATGATATTAGCCAGACGATTAATACAGAAGAATAGAATATGTATTTGTTTCCGGGTGGCTTCATCTAAAATATTAATTTTATGTGCTCTAAGCTAACGTCACAAGAGGCCGTTTTACGTTCACGATTATCAGCATGTGTTATTAATATAAATAAATTAGCTAGAGGCTAGGATACAAGCGTATTGACGAGAACAGGGACCAGTGTTTTGGTGGCTGCACGGTGGATCCTGGCCACGTCAGGAGCTTCCGCGCATCTCTGTGGCCTCTCTGCCTGCGGCCTGTGACTTCCTGTAATTCCCCCACTTCATCCCTTCCTTCTGCGGGGAGTTAGCGCATAACAGATCTCCGTAGGCGTAAGCAACACGCACAACTTGTGTGCTATTTAAACCTTTGTTTTCGTTTTTATTAACATCCAGTGTAAGGTTTTATTACGGGTAGATCAATAGCTTAAAAGAGTGTACGTTATGCGGAGAGTGAGCCTTAGATAGAGGGAGTGAGTTAGGGAGGTAGACAGAGGGAGAAGGAAAAACAGTAGGTGACGTGGTGAGAGAGAGAGAGAGAGAGAGAGAGAGAGAGAGAGGGAAATAAGGGAAGATTTCTGCGTTTTTAAAACAATAACACGAGCAAATTCTCGAGTCTTTTCAATAATGTCCCCAAACCAGATAGTTCATCCTCTCACGTGAGTCTTCAACCACAGGACGGCATAACTTTTGCGACATTCCTCCCTTACCGCATCGTCTTCAGGAACTATGTTTACCTATGTTCATGTTATGAAATACCTCGCAAATACCAGTTTCCCAAAATACTCGAACGATAATTAAATTGGATGCGCTGCTTGCCTTTAAAATGCCGCCTTCCCAAGCAACACGGCCTGAACGGTGTCGATCAGGAAATTGCACACACATACACACACACACACACATACACACACACTAGCTGTCGTGTGCTCCATGCAAGTCGAGAAAAGCGGAAATGTCCACTATCGATTTTAGGAAGGGGATTTTAAGCGTACTGCTGATAAGTGAGAGTCAGCTTTTTCATCCAAGAGATTTGTGCCATGAATTGGATTGTAAATATAGCAGCCATTAGATCGCAAATGACACATATTTATCTTGGATCAAAAATCAAGAGATACACAATCAGACTCGAAAAAATTGAAGACAGCCAGTAAAACACGTGTCAATATTATACAATATGACGTGAGCGAAAGTTAAATCTAAACGTAAATAAATTTGTGACGCTCGAATAATAAGTTCGGTCAAAAATTAAGAGAGGAAAGGTGAATTATAATTTATGGAATGTTAGGATTAATGATTTTTGCAGTTTTTGGAGGAAGATTATTGAATTGAATAATTTGAAAAGGGTCAGAATAATAAATACATAAGATGTGTATTCCAATCGTTTTTATTAATTCCAATAAGGTATATATATTAAACACTTATTATATACTTACATGTATATACTCATTGATCCATTTACATCTTCTAATGAAGTTTATACCTTTTAGAACGATGTCTACATATTCAAATTTAGGTTTAAAAGAGTTCCGAGATCAAGTAATCCGTTCACATGAATTTTTCTTGCTGCTATGCAAACAAACTTCTTACAAAACAAGAAAAAACAAACTTTCTTCTACCTCATACTAATCGAGATAAACATTAGTATAATGATTTTATTACTAGTTCCTTATAAGTGGAAGGAAAATAAGGGAATATACTAGGCTAAAGCGTTAGTCAAGTGTTTTAAAAACTGTCGCTATGCGATTGCCATTGGAATTCGTCTGTTTGTATGGCCAGGAGTAAACAAAGTAAACACGGACGACTTCCTGTTTGAGTGCAATCCATAAAGTAACGAACGATTTGGCTGAACTAAATAACGAAAAGTATCAACACAACCTTACTCTATTTCTCCAGTTTTTCAATGCCGATATTATACTTTTCTACCGCCAAAGAACATATTCGTCTTTTTTTCTTCTTCACTTTTCTTTTTCTTTTTTTCTTTTTTTTTTTTCGAATGTGCAAAATGTTGGGTCAGTCACTTTTATAGGCATATAAAGCAAGCATATGGTGATAGTGCAAAGAACGGGTCTTCAGTGAGGAAATGGCGCATAATTCACGAGTAATCAAGGAAGAACTAATGTGTACGTCAAAGACCGGAGTGGAAGCTCGTCAATCGTTATGGAGGAGATAAAAGTAAATGTTGGTAAAAGAATTAAGAAAAACCGGTGTTTCACTTTGGACACCGTACATGACTTTTTGCGTGGAAAAAATGTCCCAGTCGATGAAGACCTCAAAATGGCAGTGATATCTTCGCTCAGATATTTAGCGGAGAAGAGTGTAATATCTACATTGAAAATCCGGTATCACGTGACAATAAATACCTTGATAGCAATGGCGATTACATTGAGAAATAGATCAAGTTTTTTGCTGATATGTTTCACCATTATTTAGTTATGCCAAATTGTTTGTTAATTTCTGAATGTCATTCGTATTTTAAAATTGAAACCGATAGCAAGCAATATGTTGGAAATGTTAGCTCCACAACAAAAATGTATAGGACATAGGCTGTGTGTTTTGACGAAATCTACATTTTTTTTTTGTTTACCAGCTATGCAAAAACAATTCAGAATGAAAAGGTCTTCGGAGGCTGTTCCAAGGAAATTCAAGATATTTTATTTGTTATGTAAATGTCCTTAATATTCGACATTTTAATTAAAATCACCAGAGCCATTTATGAAAAAACGAAAATGTTCGAATATGTTTCCATGTAAAGGATAGCTTGGAGTGGAGTCGGAAGATACTAAACTAAAACACCAAACTTTCGTTTCTCAGGTTCGTTATGCTACACACACATACACACTCACGTGCGCGCGCGGATCTTTTGCTATTTTTTTTGTATTATTTATTCAGGTGGTCTCAAAACTTATTTCCGGTCAAATCTCAGTCTCTCTTTATGTGGTCTACAATACCTTTTCTATCTACTATATGCATATTGCATACGTGCTAGAGAAAGAAGAAACATGTAATTTTAACTATTTAAATGGAATAGCATTAGAAAGTTTACATAACAGTTTAGGGCATAATAATATCATAAAATGTTATAAATCGGGTTTTACCTCTAGAAATCAAGAGAAAATAATGCTGTTCATTCAGGTAAACTATCTCTAAGTTCGTAGACGGGAGTGAACCAATTTCTGCCGCAGTCACAAAGTCAAGTTAGCGGTTTATACACCGTACTGCAGTCAACTTGCGTAATTATCTTAGCTTAATATTAGAGGCGCAGTGTATGTGCCAAAAATTATACGTAACTTAAGCTTGGATACTGACAGAAGAGTAAAAAGTTTACTAACCAAAAGAAAATTCTAAGACTCATTTCGTGACATCGGAAAATAGGGAGAATACCAAGAAAAAATGTATGCGTATACTTAATTTAAACCATAAAACTATAGGCATACGGAAACTAGTGGATACTTTATAAAAACTTATGAGCCATAAGTGTAAAGGACGAAGATCGTTATTCGCCGGGGTAAACGATTAAAGGTGCAAGGCGTTTGAATTAAAAGGGAGCTGTGGCGGTCATGGTGATGATTGCCTTCATTTATCACCATTTTGCTTTCAGAAAAAGGTCAGTAACTAAGAGGAGAACGTGATGTGTGAACTAAATTACCTCGGAAAGAGTTAGGTGTTTTCGAGGAATGGTCTGGGCTGCATGGTAATAAACTCAGAGAAATCTAGTCCCTTCCTGTCCCCTCAGCTACTTTCTCGCGTGCATGTCGCCGCGATGAAGAGCTTTTAGCGCGACTGTGAATTGGGCATTGCCGCTTTAGCCATCAGCATCTTTTACGTGGAGAACGCGCTCCTCAATGTAATTAGCCTTTGACGGTGCGACATCTTTTATTGGAATGCCACCTTTTTTATTGTGCTGCGTACTTCTTTGTTCCTGGCCGCTGACCTTCACACACTGCTAGATTACAACTCTAGTACTTGTTAGGGATTTTTACTTTCCTTCGCCGCTGCGGGATGTACAGTCGGGTTTCATTTTATCTGAGGGTTTTATCTTTTTTATCGACTCGTCTTTCAAGTTAACTTTACTTCTTTCTCTCAGTGGTGTTATGCTCTGTGATATTTCAGTCCCTCGGTTTCAGTCTGGCCTTGGTCGCTGTTTATGTTGTCTCCATGGTTTTAACTCTTGTGCGTTGGTCCAGTATTTTTAATTCTTTTCAATTTTAATTTTTAACCCTAGGGCGCTAATAGCCTTAATAGTTGTGCGCCTTAAAACCATACTACTACTGACTGTCTGACTGACTGACTGACTGAATTCTTAGTCGGGAAATCGAAGTATTAGGAAGGTGCTCAATGTGCTTTCCTTGTGCTATTAAACTCCAATGGTGTCTCAGAGTGAGTACGCTGTTCTGATTAAACCAGGCTGTTTCAGTTTGCGTGTTCACCAAAGCAGCAGCGAGATACTCGTGGCACACAGGGGTCTGCCGGTAATGTGCAGTACAGCCAGGAATTGCGTACAAGCTATCGTCACGGAATTGGAGGAAAGCCAAACTATGATGGCGGCTTTAAGGCACGTTGTTTGTAGACTGCATCTTATCGCACAATCGATTATTTCTCCCGTAACAGTTGCAATAGATAGGATGGATTTAGAAGTCAAAGATGCCAACAAATTCAGGAGAGTTACTAAAACTATCAGAAGTTGTCTTCAGCAGACGAGACGGTTTCCTGGATGTGGAGGAACCTTATAAACACTTTTTCTTTCTCTAGCTTGGATGTACAACGTACATAGTAGATAGAGAAGGTATTGTGTTCCATCCAAAATATCGATACTGAGATTTCACCGGAAATATACGTTTTGAAATCCATAAAAAAGCATATTTAGAAAAAGTTTGTGCGTGTGCACAACAGCTCAAAACGAAAAGTCTGTTAGATACAAACTTAATATTAGGCTCCGAAGAACTCTTAATATTGGGTGACTTTTGTACAACTGGTAAATCGTAAGAGATAGAAAAAACCTTACTGCACAAAAACAGTACATCTCTTTAAAACACAATTTAGATATTTATTATCTATGCATTTTCTGTAGAGTTAACGGTTTCCGAGGTATTCTTTGCTATTGATTTCAATTTTAAACTACATAAGCTTTTCTCAAATGGAAAATCATCTTTCGTTTTATCTCGTTTCTTTAACTTCTGGCCATGCAAAGAGAACCTAATTTCAATTGTTTCACATAACGACCAGCTTTTAATATATTTGACAATATTTTTAGCCTAGTGTATTCCCTTATTTCTCTTCTACTTAGAAGGAAGCAGGTAATAAGACCAACTCTAATGTTAACTTTTACTAATGTTAAATCTAACCCTGTTAATGCGTGTCTGGATTAGCATGACTAGATAAAAGACAAAACAAGTTAACACAAGTTTGTATGTGGGACAGGTAGAGAAGGTGATGTGAACGAAACATAAGTGGTTTTTTTTTTTATGTAGGTTACCGTCCTTTAACATTGTTGGTCATATCGGACGATATAAACATTTTTTTCTATATTCTGCACGCATTGCGTTTAATAACAATCAAGGTGGCCAAATTGTTATGCTCAGATACGATACTACGGAGCAAATTAACCTAAAAATCCTATTTCCAAACCTATTAAATTAAATTTTCAACAATGATCAACCAAGTGTCAAATAATCCTAATAAGAACAAACACACCACCATTAATCAAAACACCATAAGGTTTGTACAAAATCAGAACAACAGAAATATTTTTCGGCTCTATTATTAAAAATTTTGGCATTAATACTAAACAAAAGAGAAAACAATGTATGAAAGTCATAAAAAACACATAGACCCAGAAAGCCGCCAAATTAAGAATTGTTTAAGTTTATAAATTCTCAAGGGAATTAACACAAGAACAATTTAAGACGGGAACCAAACGTCACTCATTTGCAAATCAGGATGCATACTTTCAGAAGGCACAATGGAAGGCTACGCTGAATCTGATTATAAATTAATTCTGATAGCACAAATCAATACACAGCGAAGCAGATGAGGGATTTTAGGATTAAAACATTTATTCGGGGAATTAAAAATAGATGCGCTTCAGCATCCAGAAGCTTCCAGGAAGCTTTGTGATGTTATTTTCCAACTATAAAACCATAAAGAATTGCAGTGCAGTGTGTTGCGAATCGTACTGAGTCGTGAGTGGCTGGAGTGTTAGTTCGCAGTGGTGCGCGAGCCATGTATGACGTGCAGCCGTAAACTATCTTCGCGTCAAAACGTCGAGTGAACATTTGACTTTATTTGTTAAACAATTTTGAGCCAATAAAAACATTTTTACACTGGTGTAGGAGTGGGATATGAGGGTGCCACTTTTGTTGCTGGCCTACCGCGCTTCAACCCACGGCAACACAGGTTTCACACCGGGCAGTTAGGTCTTTGGGAAAGAGCATGCGGCCAGATGTTCGGGAATCCTCCTGGGGCAAAAAAGCCAGCAGTGAGTACGTGAAGCATGTCGTAGACCGAAGTGCATGAAGTGCCCCGTCAAACATCCAGGTAGAGAGTGATCGGATGAAGACCCGTTACGACCGACCGGCCAACAGCCGAGGTTTACAGCAAGGTGATCTGATGTGGCTATATCGCCCTACCCACCAAGGGACACTGCCCCAAACTTCAACAACCATGGTAAGGACCGTACCTTGTGATGAAGAGGAAGAATATCTACCGCACCTGAGGCTAGCCCGTAGGAAGAAACTGGTAGTACATTTCGACCGTGTAACCCGCTAGGACGATGCTGGTCGATACGACCAGTCCTGAGAAGGGAGCAGTGTGAACCTTCCGTGTATGTGACCGCTCTCACATTCGCCTTGACATTCGGGTTATTGCATCGGATGCATAAACAGGAAGAGCGGCACAGCGTAACAGGAGCCTTCGGAATGGCAGATGTCATGATTCTTTTCGAATTTCGAGATGTTTCTCCAAACTTCGGCTTCCAGGAAGCTTCGTGATATTATTTTCTAGCTATAAAAGCATAAAATATTGCAGCGCAATCCGTTGTGAATTGTACTTAGTCGAGTGTGGCCGGAGTGAATGGCATGCAGCCCTAAACTCTCTTCACATTGAAACGCCAAGTGAATTACTTGCAGCAGTGAATTTAATACTTTATTTCTGAGCAATTTTTGAGCCAATAAAGGGATTTGTAACACTGGTGTCAGGAGTGGAATGTGAGAGTACCATTTTTCTTGCTCGTCTACCGCGCTTCAGCCCACGACACCTTTGGCCAGTTTGGTCTTTGGGATAGAGCTTCGTCTACCATGCGAGTAGATGTTCGGGAATCCTCCTAGGACAGAACAGCCAGCAGTCGAGTACGTGGAGCATGTCGTAGACCGACTTCATTAATTGTACGAGATGTCCCGTCAAAAAATCCAGGTAGCGAGCGATCGTATGCAGAAGACTCGATACGACCGGCCGGCCAACAGGCGACGTTTCCAGCACGGTGATCTTAGGTGGCTATATCGCCCTACCCACCAAGGGAGCTGCCCCAAGCTTCAACTATGACATGGACCCTACTTTGTGGTGAAGAAGATAAATCTGCTGCACCAGAGGCTACACCGAGGGAAGAAACTATAGTACATTTCCATCGTGTAGCCCGCTACGACGGTGGTGGTCGGGAGGACCAGTCCTGTGAAGGGAGCAGTGTGACAATGCCGTCCGTGTATGTGACCGCTGTCATGTTCGCCTTGGTATGTGGGTCATCGCATCGGATGTGTAAACAATAGGAGAAGCGGCGCGACGCAACAGGAACTTTCGGAACGGAAGTCGTCACGACTCTTCTCGACTTTCGAGATGTTTCTCCAAACTTCGGCTTCCAGAGTCTTCCAGGAAGTTCTATGGCGTTATTTTCTATCTATCAAAGGAGAAAGAATTGCATTGCAGTGTGTGGTTGACTTGTACTGAGCCGTAAGTTATTGGAGCTTTTACATATGCCGAGGTGTTACATACACTTGATGCCAATGCAAAATCAGTTTGGTGTATTTCATAATTAAAGATGAAATGGGAAAGGAAATTGAAGAAGCAGTCTCTGAATTAACATGTATTTAAAAAAACTAACCCCATACCCCAACATCGTCAAGGAACACATTCTAATATATACTTAACCCAGTGCAAATATAAACTCAATAACAAAATTATGAACTGAAAATTTGGGCAAGATAACACTTCCAGTGACAACACAGTAATATACTTCAACTATTGAATAGGAATAAGATATGATAGGTGTGTTAAAATATTACAAGTTTAATTATGCATAAGCAAATTGCAAGCAACTGAAAAATATTTTCGATAACAGTAACTTAGAATATTCGGGCACATCAATGGATCGATATTCCGACAACTTAGTGAATATAATTCAGTTAGCTAAGTCAAAAATAGTATCTAAACACAAATTTAAAAGGTGCTCTGACAATTTCTGGAATGCTACGTTACAAAAAGGGAGAAAAAATGAGGATTAGAATAGCTTATCAAACAAAGACTTTATGGAAACTAATTTGGATACCAATGTGAGGGGTATTTCCATATAAAATGTATATGAAACAATTTAGGACTACAGTGAAGAAGCAAGACGCTACAATGACCATAAAGTGGAAAGAATCAATAAATATTCTTTCGGAAAAATTACACCCTGATGATGATATTTGAACAAAAGACGCAAACAGAGCATTAAAAATAATGAGTATGAATCTTAAATATATAAATAATAAGCTTTTATTGCTATTTGATGTATGTGAAATTAGACTAATCATTCAAAAAAGACTGCTGGACCAGATGGGATAAATAATGAGGTGTTAATGTGTTTAGAAAATAAACTAACACCATTTTATTCAAACTCTCCAACGGCTGCATATGTCAAAGTCGCTTTCTTTACCGTTGGAAAGAGGATCAGCTGAAATTTAAACAAAGTGATAATTATCCGAAAGTCCCAATATCCTACCTACTCATAGGCCTATTAAATGCATTTAGCAAAATGTTTAAACAGTTAATATACTGATTCAAAAATAATTTTACAAAGTTAGCGGACACGTTCCTTACATTAAAACAGGAAAAAATGTTCATATAAGCACATGTTCCAGAATCCTTCATTCTTAATTTGTTGAACTTCAAAATGTTATTAATCAGAAGCTTTTTAAAGTGACACATTATTCAGCTTATTAGGAGATGTTCCTCACAAACACCACTCACGGTAAATGATCCAAATGCTATTCTCTTGTGTCTAGACACGCATGTACTCGTCGAAGCATGAATGTCAAATACTCCCAGACGGTGCCGTATGATTTCTCAGGCTTTCTTGACACGTATATTAATAGTTTCTTCACCCGGAATGCCTGCTGAATAAACCAGTGGTTTAAGGTGCCCCCAAAAGATAAAATTCCAAAGGATTGAGTTCGGGAGAACGTGCAGGCTATTGAACTGGTCCTCGTCTATCCATCCATTTGTCATGCTAGATACCAGCCAGTACATCTCGAATAATGAGACTAAAATGTGCTGGAGCATCATGCCTAAACCACAAGTTTCTTCTTATTTGCAGAGGCACATTTTTAATAAGTATGAGAGAGAGCTCTGAACGAAGTCCATGTAGAAACACTTGTAAGGCGTGCTGCGATTACACATTAGGTCGGACCCGGAAAGCCGTCAAAGGTGACTCAGTACAAAATTGATAACGCGAAAACGAAGCGTTTTAGAGCATATGTTTAAATGAACCTATTTTCTTCTTTTGATGTTAGGAATCCTTCCCCAAACGTTGTAAAATCTCTCTCTCTCTCTCTCTCTCTCTCTCTCTCTCTCTCTCTCTCTCTCTCTCTCTACAGTGAAAGTTTATAGGTCTAAATACCTAATGGAATGTTTATTAATACTTTTGGGAACTTTTTAGGTTTTATTTCATTGAATTTATATTGATAATTATGTCATGATATATGTGTTCCACTTATGAGCTTATGAATAGCGCCTTGCCCTATTTGTAAATCTTTTCGAAAATTGGCAGAAGTTTATCTCACTGGTCTACAATTGGAAATGTTGCTTTCAATTTTTCTTCTTGCTTTGTCCGTTTTGTTGCTGAAAAATGTACCGTTTTTCATTATTTGAACTTTCAGCTGTTGATTGCTCTTCATTAAATCTTTCTGTTTTTCTGACATTATTAAAATGTTACTCCTTCACAATAGAAGACTGTTATAAGCTTCTCGTCTTCCACCTCTGCAGTAATGCACTTATGCCAAGTCGATCTTAAAACGGGACAAAATTGCATCTCTAGTGAGATTTTTTCCGCAAAATTTAGGACGATACTACAGAACAGTAAAAACTCTTGGTTACATCTTGTACTCCTATTCACACAGAGAATTAGTGCGACACTTGCGCCATCGCAGAATTAGCTAATAAGACTGAAAGATTTTGAGAAATATATGTCCATACCTTATAAACCCGTGCATTTCAAATTTACGTTATTCGATATAGAAAATAGGTTTTTTAAAATGTATAAACTTTTACAAAAAAGAATGTTCAATTGAGTTTCAAATATTGCAACAAAATATATACTTACCAAACTTGAGCATTTACTTTACACTAATAACTACACAACAAGTTTAGTTAACCTGATTGAAGAAAAAATTTCGGAAGTTTCCCTCTAATAATTTAAAAAGTGCATCGTAAGGAGCATTTTAAGTGCTGAAAAATGCCTAAAATGCTACAACCCCCCCCCAAAAAAAAACGCACAAGAAAACCGACCCATATAAACTGGCTTGATGTTCTGCTTATGTATTTTTCGTGACATATATCTCTTTACTTCAATTCATAATTGATTAAAAAGCGCCAAAATGTTTTGCCAAAAAATAAAGAAAGAAAAAATCAAATAAGTACCTTAACTGCAAGCCATGTCCCCCACTATGGGTCTTTAAATCATCCGTAAGTCAAGGTTTTCAGTGGTATGTGAAATTGTTTCTAGAGAGTCGGGCTTAATAATAAGCCAAAAAGTCAAATTTGTAATTTTAGGGCTATTTTTGGGCAGTTTTCACCAATCGTTCCCCTGAATAGAATGACAAACCAAATACATAAGCAATTATTATGCTGTATAAGAAATCAAAGCAAACCGTTTTACAGTAGGAACATGGGACCATTCTCGGCTCTTTGATCAAAATATATACAACTTTGTTTGGTCTTTAGATATCCCAAATTTAAGAGACCATACCCCAGTATAAAATTCCATATATTCCACCAAATATATAGTTTCAAAATTAAAAAAATATTTATAGCTAGCAATGTCGCGGGATTGGAAGAAGTGGTGAAACTGGTAGGAGGCGTGTCAAGGCAGGCTTTGGGGGATTAGCTTAACACCAGGGGATCATGGGTTTGAGTCCCGCCTTGGGCATGGGTGTTTGTGTGTTTGTAAACGTGTGTATCAGAAGCAAAAGGTTAATCAAAAAGCAAAAGGAAATGTTGGAAAAAAGGGAAAAAATGGAAAAAATAAGAGAGAAGAAAAAGAAAAACAAGTTTAACGAGCATGGCTCTAAGCATCATATTTTATTTCAATGATTGTTGAAGTAGTGAATAAGAAAGGAAAGACTTTGAGGGAAGTTAAATAAGTAACTAGGGATAGGAACAAGATATAGGAAATGGATAATGAGCAGCTGAGGAAACCCGACGCTCGAAAGGGAATATGGGAGAGGAAATTGTTGACGAACGTATATTTGAGTGTTTAATATGGCTCTCACATTGCATGTATATTTTATTTTGTCTCTGTTCTCTATGTTCTGTCGAATGTAGAATTAGCTTATAGTTGGTGAATGTAAGTTATCTTGGATAAGTAGAGTCGGACTGAAAAATTCAATGCCAAAGCCGGGATTTAAACCACGGTTCTCCTGGTCTGTAGCCGGTTGCCCTGCCACTGAGCTACCATGGCAACATGCCGGCATAGTATTGAATTTCTCAACTGACTCGCATGTTTCTCGGAAAACCACAACGTGATCTCAAATTATTTTGAGATGACAAACCCCAGTGCCGAATTACAATGTCGTAAGTAGTTCAAACCCCAGGATTCATAGTATAGCCAACAATTTTGGACAATTGTGATAATTTAACTGTTTTCTCACATAAACCGTGTGTAGGGCAGGAGTTGGATAGGTAGTCAGAATGAAAAATTTAATGCAATAGCCGGGATTTGAACCACGGAAGAAACTCAATGCTATGCCGGCATTTGCCATGGTAGTTCAGTGCAGAGCTACCGCCTAAAGGCCAGGAGATCCGTGGTTCAAATCCCGGCTAACTCCTGTCTTACACACGGTTTCTGTGAGAAAACAATTAAATTATAAGTTATCTAGTAAACTTGCTTGGTATGCATGAATCCAGAAAAAAGAAGAAAAATAGTACTTTGTTTTAAAAACGTGAGCTTTCACCTAAACTTTTGCTATTAGCGTTCCCTTTGATGACGCGAAGATTTTCTTTTCAGTTATTTCATACAACACATAAGTAAATATAATGAAATATGGCACTCACAGGTTCAAAGTTTCCTGGATTACAGTAGTACAATATATGAGTATTTTATAATTTCGATTAGCGAGATACTTTGTCTCTTTTAAGACGCTATCCTTCCCGGAAGATGCTTAAAATTGTCTTACATCTCATTAACATTAGCATTGTTGTTAACATATATTGCGTCTTTCTCGTTGCTATAACAGCAACACATATTTTAAACAGCATATTAACATAAATTCAATACATAGCGTATTATTAACCTTTTAAAGTTTACATATATTTTTATTTTACAATTCTGTCATACTAATGACTTTGTAGAGCAATATTCTTAATATTATTTTATTCATACTTTTTAACATTTTAGCATCACAGATTAAAATCTCGCGAACATCAGTTTTGAAAATGTTTCTTGTCCGTCTCTTCTATAACCCATATATTTTTTTTTATAGTTTTATGGTTTATCAGCGATTATTTTTATTTAATGTTGTGTTTTACCTACAATTATATAAGTGACACAGATTATAGCATCAATTCACCAACACGTCTCTGAAGCACACAATGCATAATTATATTATTTGCAAAATATCTTTTTTTTTAAATTATGATATAGTTACGGAGTCTTATCGGGACTCCGGTGCTGTATTCCTTTTTCCAACAATTCCTTCGGTTTCTATTTGGTTACCGTTTGATTTTTTTGCTTCTAATACACAGACATAAACACATTTACAAACACACAAGGCGGGACTCGAACCCATGATCCCGTGCGCCACGAAGCACCAAAACTAGGCACTTCAGCGAGCGCGGCCACAGCGACCGCCATCTTGGTGGTGTTGATGCCATATGGCATTTCTTGCTGGCAAAATTGTTCTTCTTTTTATGCCAAAAATGAATTTAAATTATTATTCGTCTAGTTTCTGGGCACTAATTAACTAACATTAATGTATATATGTGGTATGGCTAAATGCCTCTTCAATGGGAAAAATTAAATGATTACTTGCCATTATATGAAAAGAAGCTGTACTGAAATTTTATCAGGTTGTGGCAGCAATGGTATTGATTTACGGATCAGAATCGTGGGCTTTACTTGCACATAAAAAGAGAAGAAAGGTTACAGAGGAGATGAAATTTTTGAGACCTGTAGCACGATATAGTTTACTTGATCATGAAGAAAAATCTGATACCAGGAAGCAACTAAAAAGTGTCCAGTGCTTTAGAAACAATAGAAGAATTCAGTCGAAATTAATAACATTACTACATGCCTACGACTGTTACTTAAAGAATATAAACCAATAAAGAGGGTAAATGTTAAATAGCCCAAAAGAAGGTTGAGTGAATAAGTACAATATACAAATTAAATAAAAGTGGAAACTGAATAGATCCATGATTTGTTTAATTCACATTAAATGATGCTTTTTTGTAAGCTCTTGAAGAAAGAGCGAGTAAAAGGAATAATCAAGCACTTTGTGTGAAGTGTTTAAATTTAGAGTGGAAACATTTACGATGCAACGAACTGAGGAAAACCGACCGGAAGTATTTGAAAAGTCGATATAGAGAAGAATGGGGCTTGTGAAGTTGTCACAGAAACTAAGCGATGCAGTTGTAGAAAGAGAAGCGAGTGAAGAAGTTTGGGGGGAAAATGGTCAACAAGAAGGAAAATAACTAGCTGTGGCACGATAGCGCGGCTATTTACCGAGAGAGAGGGAGACCCGGGTTCGATTCCCGGTACTGACGTGGGAATTTTCTGGTTCGGTTGAACTAGCCTTGTGGAACTAATTGAGGAGCTACTTGAAGAAAAAGTAGTGGCTACAGGTTGCTTAGACCGCATTAACCGGCTGGGAGCGACTCGAGGCGCTAACCACATCCCACCTACTGGTACTGAACCCCATCCTTGACGACTGTAATGGGCAGAGATGGGGGACGCGATTGGGCGCTTAGTCTTGGCCCGACTTTGGGCTGCTGTGCCACGGAATAGATGGTAAATATACGCTGGAGGCAATTGTAAATGGCAGAAGGTTTCGATGATTTTGGGGGGGGGGTAGTGTGTAATGTCCGCTTTTACTACTTGTGGCACCACAGACGATGACACTGGTGATACATGGAATGAAGATGGAGCGCCGGTGGAATGCGATGGTTTGGGAAACCGGAGGACCCGGTGAAAGCCCGCCCCTGCGCAGCTTTGTCCATCACAAATCTCAAATTCGGTCGCTTGGGATCGAACTCGGGCCGTCTAGATGAGAGGTGAGTGGTCTAACCACAGTTTCGATGATGACAATGACGATGATGATGAAGAAGAGGACCTCATATAATAAACGTGGTTCAAAATACGGGCGCGAAAAAGAGGGTAGAATAGAATCAAAACTCTACCTCATTTAAATATACATATAGTTATTAATATAGTGGTCGTGCAGTGGCCGAGTGATTAGACCACACGTCTCTCACCAAATCGTATTTTCACCATGGCGAGAAAATAAAGAGAGATTCTGTTGCTATGTGTTGTTTGTTATACGTTAGGTGTTATGCGTCCCATTAATCCAGAGTACGTAAATTAGGGCTATGATAGAAAGTACCATGGCTGAGCCTCAGTGGTTCAGCTGCCAAATAAAGTCCTATCCACAAAGTAAACCGGAAATTTTCTTTAGCTGTAATATTTTCTCTCCAACAGGGTTAAAATAATCCTATGCCTTATCATATACCTCTAGAACTCTCTGGTAAGAGTCAGAATTTAATTTTCCGGACCAATTGAATTGAATATAACGCTATCAGGTTAGCTGCCGTCTTGATGGAATCATTTGTACGTACAGTGTTTTTCAGAACATGATACCTCTCGGCATTAATTTGAAGTTTGAGTTTGCGGTTGCAAACCACCGTCGCAGTTGACAAGTCTTCCACTTACTGGTCCCTAACTGAGTCGCGAATCTCGAATTCCAAGCAGTGTCTTCTTGTTTCAGGAAACATGGATTTTAATACATTGCCTCTCACCCCTAGTACAGGCTCGTCTTTTGTTTTCTAATGGTTTTTGCCCAGTGGCAGGCCGTTTGAAGGTTATTATGTTTTGAAGAAAACTATAGTCCAGTAGGCAGGAGTGAACCTGTTTTATATACTACAGTGTAACTTTGCTCTTAATCCCTCAATAATAAACCCCACTTTCGCTTTTTCAGCAATGTCTTTTGGAACTAGAACAGATCCAATTTGTCCGAAGAGCTCCGATATACCGCTCTCTAGTGTATTTTAACTTGTAACAAAATATTTGAAACTGACGAAGACAACTATATTTTTGAACGTATATTTTCTCTAGATCGGTCATTTGTTTAACAAAAATGTTGTTTCTATAAAGGGCATCTTGACATCTTGAGATTTTTGCGACATGATCCCATCTCGAGTGATATATGAATCGTTATACTATAGTTAATAACATATATTACAATTTGCATTACTACAATATGAGAAAATGTTGAAAAGCAGAAATATGAAGCACAACTGAACACAAAATCTGAGCGACAACCGCTCTAATTGCAATGGTTTATAATGGTTTTCCGCGGCATACCCATTCGCTAAAAGTTCATAAGGATATAGAAATTCAGATTTTGCCTAAGCGAAGAATTTTCATTATTTATACATGTAGGTAATTAAACTATAACATAAATTTTACTTTCTCTAGGACTACGTTATACATAGGTAGAGAAGATATTGCATTCCACCCAAAAATCGAATACTCAGATTTCACTCGAAATACACGTTTTTAGGTTCCCCTGAATAAAAAAGAGCATTTTTACCTCGTACAAAAAGCTGTATGTGTGTGTGAACAACAAAACTAAAAAACTAAAAGTCAATTAACTGCCTAACTTAGTATTTATGTTCATCTCCCAAGGATGCAACACGAAGATTTTCAAGAAAATTTCCTCACTCCAAACTACTTTTACATAGAAAAATTTTCCAACATTTTGATTTTCTCAAAAATGGCTCTAACGATTTTGAGTAAAATACTGTATATTAAAGATATCTAGATGACATATAAAATGTATTACCTGACTTTTCTGGGAAAAGCCTCTGAAGTCTTCATTTTGAAGGAGTGTTGCTTAATTGGCAAACCATAAAAGATAGACAAAATGTTACTGCACACAAAATATAGGTCTCGTTAAATTATACAATCTATGTCCTTAAGTATTTTTGTGAAGTTAACCATTTCCGAAATATTTCTGGTTATTGTTTTAATTTTAAAATACATATAGATACATTTCTCAAACGGGAAGGCATCATTCATTTCATCTCTCTTTTGTTTTACGCCTGACCATGCAAAGTGAACAGCTTAGCAACAGCTTTTAAAATATTTGGCGATAGTTTTAGCCTAGTGTATTCCCTTATTTCCCTTCTACTTACAAGGAAATAAGTAATAAAGCCATTCTAAAAAAGTTTATCTCAATTCATAAAACAGGAAAATAACTTTTATAAGGATAATTTGTTGGCGAATAGGTAGAGAAAGTCGCGTGGGTGGAACATCAGATTTTTTCTTTTAATTTTCAATTTTGAATCAATCATTGATACTAATGTGTATACTGGAATATCATAAGACCACAAATTCAGATTTTTAACTATTGGTTTGTGCGTGTATTTTTGTATAGCTATTACTTCTTCACACAAAATTATCGAAAACAAAGTTACAAAACTTGTTATATAACATACATGAGCTTATATTTAGTTTGAGTGACATGTTAACTGTTTAAAAAAGGGCGATTTAAAAGGGTCAAAGATCAACACATCAACGATTGCCTTTGTTGTTTTATTTTAAATATCGAGTAATAGAATATCGTCAACATAATATTTGTTACAAATGTTTTATGTGCGAAATTTTGATAAGATGAGCATTTAATCAGTTATACTAAGTATTCGTAATATTATTATAGAATATAAACTGAAACAGTAAAGTTCCAGTTGCATGATAAGTATAATGAAGAGATGCACGTTTGCATATTGTTAATTATGTTTTAGTTTATATTAAGAATGTGTTAAAAATTCTTATTGTTTTGTAAGCTTACATAATATGTACATAAATTACATATATAGGGAGAGAGAGAGAGAGATAGAGAGAGAGAGAGAGAGGAAATAAGGGCAATGGAAGGGAAACAATGGAAAGGGCGAAAGTGGGAGGGATAGGCAGAAAGAGAGGAGTATAGAAATAAGAGAGTGAGAGATGAGAAAAATAAGAAAAAGATGGCAGGATAGAGGGGAAATCTACAAATTTGACAATAACTCGAAACAGAGCTGCAGGTCCTACTAGCCATACAATATATTCTGATCCAATTGAAACAATGTCTATTTAATGGTTCAAATGAGAGCAATGTAGCCTCGAGTTTATATTCTTATATTTAGACTTCATGATGTGCACCATTAGTAAACATTCTTATTGTTTCAGTATACTTCTACAACTTCGCCTGGAAGGATTATGGAGAAGCTTCAATGAACAGTCTTCTGGATATGGTGAAAGTTATGGCTTTTGCTCTCTCCGAGGGCAAAGTTGCTGTTCATTGTCACGCTGGTGAGTTCATATGCATGTCATATCCAGAACTAGGAGTCTGTTACCGAATATGTAAGGTTGAATGAAATTTGGTCATAGCTCAACCTACCTATTGAGGTTCGCTTGCCTGAACAAACAATGTTCTAAATCAGGTATTATCAATATTTGGCAAGAGAAACAAATAACTTTGAAAAGGGTGCCTTCGTTTGGCAATCTTATGTTACGTTTTATTCATCACTGCAACAGACTCTATGTAATGATGCTCAGTTGGCTGGTCTTTTTCAGATTGTAGAGTAAAATTGAGGGTTAAGGCTTGAACATATTCTTAACAGTTTTCGTATTCAAGGTTACAGTAATTGTGCAAACACGCCAGGATGTGCGCGACTTCTGTGAACAGATAGTTTCTGTAAAGGAACCATGAAAGCTTTGTTCATATATGTAGGTTTTTGCAAAATCTGCAGAAAATGTAATATTAAATGCTTATTCTTGGAAACGGCCAAACTAGCAATCGATCATGAATTGGAGAGCCTGTTAAATTTAACTACACCTGGGTTTATTTTGGAAAATATAAGCCAGAAAATATGCCATTTTCAGAATTAATACATTAAAAAAATAGACTGTTAAGTGTTGCTAGAGACAGAGAATAGTTCAACACACAATGAAGTTTAAAACTAAAGAATTATTTTTTTTAAACCTGACAAAATCATGATTTCTTCATAATAATAGATTTAAAAGTGAAAAATTCTTCAAATCTGTATTTTTTAAATATTTGCAACACTTGAATTGTTTATTTTTAACAAATTCCGTAATGTTGTACTGTAGTTAACCTACATTCATAAATACTTAACATAAGTAATACACTACAATGCAAATTTTTGTTTTATACACCGGTGCACAAAATGAAAAAAGTTGCACAGTTAATAGGGATTTGTAGTGTTGCTCAAGCAACACTACTTGGAGGAAGGAGAAAGGTACAATATATTCCAACAATTCGCCACAGCGTATAGAAAACTGGTATGAAACCGGAATACTCGGATATGATTAATTTATTGCAATTGTAACAATTTGTTTATATAAAAGGTTTAAAAATACGGTATATATTTCTATAGGAAGGTTAGCATATCTAGATAATTAAATGTAGTTTTGAATTAACATCTGTGTACCCGAAATTATTCATGTAGCTTTCTACTGCAGCAGAAAGATAACATATTTCATTCTTTAATTGGCAAAAAGTACCACTTGTTCTACACTACAATTTCCTTAGCTCTGCGAAGTTCGCTGACCAAAGTGGTCCATTAGAAATTGAAACGATCGTGGCCTAGAATGCTTTTATGGCTATTTTTGCACGTTACGTTTTCAGCGGTCGGCCTTGTGCTGCGCTTATGGAAATAGTAACATCGGAGGGACCGAAAGGATACTGCTCTGACAAGTTGATTAACGCGCCGACCGCAAAGCTACGTCTCAGTGACTTCAAATTTGAACCAAGATTTTCTGTATGCTGGAAAGCAGACCACCTCAGTCAGCTATCCAAACGAATCGAAATCCTAGTTTAGAGTGGAGGTCCCAGTGAGATGCCGCAACATGTGGTTTAGTATTCACTGTTGGGTTAAAGTCTACAAATAAGTTGAAATATTTAAGAACTACCCACAGTTAACATTTATGAATAGAATGGAATTAAATTTAGACCTATAAAATCAAGTGAATTCTCAAATGGAGGCAATCATCTATTTTTATAATAATCACTTAAGTACCACGACGCTGTTATAGGTAAACACAATTGTAAGCGGAGAATTGGGAGATGTTGCGTAATGATATTTATAGCTTTTGGTTAGAGAACACTTATTTGCTTCATACTGCAGAAAAAGGGGTACTCATATCTTGATTTAATGAAAAATAACCTTCACTATTACCATTTTCAATCAAGTTTTGTGTGATCTGTAAAACCGAAGAAAGCAGCTACATCTTAGATTAATAGATAATTTCTTTAACTCATAGTTGGGCTGATTCTTAAGCTACTATATATTTTAATTATTACTCACCCTGGTGTATAATCTTTATATTTATAATCCATTTTATTTAGGATATTCAGCATTTTTCTATAAGAACTATATTGACACAGTCAAAAGCTTTCGTTTAAGCACAAGATATATATTTTACTCAAGGCAGTTCTGTTACACTTAAACATTAGGTGGGAAGTTGATAAGACTTGGTGCTTAGTAAAGGTCAATATGAATCAACTTCATCAACATGTGACGATACCCTTCTAAAACCACATTTGGGACAGGGACTGGATTCACGACAAAAGTCAACCACAGTTCAGCTTAAATGGGTACCGAGGCACGTGAGGATTCTGGGCCATGAAAGAGCAGATGAAGCTCTTGGGAAGGGTACTGAGCAGTGGTGGCTTATGAATCTTTAACATAGGGGTGCTCAGTGGATCTACAATAAAATGAAGAACTTTTATACTAAGAATGTCAATTCCTGTAAAAGATAAATAAAAATTGTAATTACGCAATTACCTTTCATTTAAACAGGAACTTCATACGACGACCCTTCTTGCAGAATAATAGTAGTACTGTGTGCTCTAGCAGTTGCAAACTGACTAAATTAGCTAAATGCTACTTTTTTTCATACTTGTTTTATATTTTTCCTGCAGATGTTTCAGGCCACACACTCCGTCTTTGATCCACGTATCACCACCACACACAACCAACACACGAAACAGAAGAGCGTGTCTTTTTTCTTCACATCCACACAGCCAGGAAACTTTTTCATTCGATGAAATATAAAATTTTCGAGAAAAAGAAGCTCTACTCTTACATTGGAGTTGTACTTGACAATGTTAAGCTCAGGCCTTTGTCGGCCGCTTTTTTCAGTACTAACTTTTAAGATAAACTTGACGAACTTAACACAAACTTTCATTGTTTCGAGGATGTATCTCATTACAACTGAGCCCCAAGCCAACTGCTCACTGTGACTGGACATCAAAGGCAACAGGTCAAAGAACTGTAGATCCCGAAATAGCCATAGAAAGAAAAATCCCATCCCTTTTCTCGCTTCAGGTAAACGCTTCCTCGGAGGTTGAAATCGGAGTGGCCATTTCCATCGTTTATATCTCTAATTTGAGGCCAGACAATTTCACTTGCGGGTATCTTTTATGTACTTAAAACTAACATTTGGTTTAACAAATTCACTCATATGCTTTAAACATTCTTGGAACAATCGTGCAACAAGTAATTAACACCAGCCTTGTTAACACTACAAGAAGAGTTTCTACTCCATATATTCCATGACACCCGGGCTGCCTTTTCTCAGCCCCAGCTTGATCCTTAGCTAAAAGAGTCGGACAACCTTACAACTGCCGTTGCCATCGTTACCGACTAAAATAGAATAGAAAGCGTCCGGGCTGTCAGGATCTCAGCTCGGCAGACTGTCATCCTAAAAGCTAACTTTAGACATAGGAAAAAAGTAACAGTTTTAAACTAATTAGTGTACAAAATGGAAATGACGTGCTATTTATGGACGCTCTTTAACTACTGTGGTTCTCAGCGTCCCATTCTAAATTGGGCGTGAAATACCACCCAATTTTACTCAGAGACCTCTATCAGGCTTGAGGTTCTTTTACGTGCCGTAAATCTACAACTCGGGACCAACGGCTTTACTTCCCTTCCGAAGGAAGCCATGCTAATGTTTTTTACACCCGAAAATATCCATCGTCCTCCGCCGGGTTTGGGTACATGAAGTTAGCATGGTAACCATTACACCACGGAGGGAGACTATTTAGTGTACAAAATAATATACCTATATAATGGTCATATTAAGACCAACAAAATATCACTTTCAATATTAATAGGGGGGCCACCCTTGAGCCCCTTCAATAGCTGCTACTGGAACTGAGTAACCGTCTGTTGGACCTGAATCAGTAACAGGGCTGTCATCAGGACCAGCTAAGCTATCAGGAACTGGTTACTCAATATATCAAACCCAGGATACCCAGATGACCAGCAAAGGACCCACGCTTAAAGTAGCATAATTGCCACAAATGTGCTACAACTTAAGGACTAAATTTCCTAGCTGAAGAGCGCGTGACCTGAACCTCAGGATAAATTTATTTTACTACTAGATCTGGGCTCTCTTGATAAAACTTTAAATGGTTGAAGCATAAAAATACGATAGTTCTGTTACTCGGGCACTCATGTGCGCTCGTTATGTCTATTTAGGATTGTTATTCGTTTCGTTTCGTAATCGGTTTACGCTCACCATAATTGTAGGACTGACATCCCCCGATAACTTACAATACATGAATAAGGGCCAGAAGTCTGTCTGGGAGCCTACGGCACGAAAGCACAGAATGGAGAACCTGTTACGAAATCGATGATTGGAAAGGTGATGCTGGAGCAATTGGCGAAATGAGTGACTCGGAGAAAACCCGCCCAGACGCCGCTTCGTCCACCACGAATCTCGCATTTGGGCGTTTGGGATTCTCGTGAGTTGGAATCTTGCGTAGGGTGAGTTACCCGGATAAGATTTTTTTCGGTTGTTTTCCTTATCCTAAGAAGACGAATCTATAGTAGCTTTAAGCTCCATGGAACCCGAGATCATATGAGCATCATTTTACCAATGTTATTCTTCGTCCAATACGACCAACCGGTTTAAAGGACGTTAAGATAAAAGAAAAAGAGTTGTAACGATAAATGTATCTGTCCAAATATTTATTTCATACCAATATATATTTGCTAAATTGTTTACCAAATGAAATTAGTGTATACAGTATGCGCTATTCTGAAGATAAGTGTTTCAGCTACGTCTCACTTTGATGATCTATCTACTTCGTTAGACGTAAGAAAATTTTACGGCATTGCACTGCTTATATGGGAAACACAGTGCCGTCAGCAATTAATATAATTTGAAAACCCGTTATTTTGCAATGAAGCTTTATTATAAGATTTAAAGAAAACCTTTGGCTAAAAATGCACAGAGCCTTCGATTCGACCATGGACGGACTAACAGCAATTTTCTTGCCATCTGGAAGCATGCTTTTTGCCAGCGGAGTCTGATGTTTATAGCTTCTTAAATTCGAGTGCATAAATCTCAACTATAATAGCCAAAAACCTTCGCCATAAAGATATTGCAAATGATGTTCTTGTGCCACCACACATCTCTCACACCTTATAACAAAATTTGCATTAACACACATTATTTTTGGTATATAAGTAAACGTATGCTTCGTCTATAAAAATAAAATAAAGAAGTTGCAGAATTAACCCTATTCTCATTATATCATGGGTTGCAATTTCAGAGCAAGAAGAGTTATGGTATCTTATACGGTTTTAATTTGACATTTTAGTGACATTACAAGACGATGTTTGCTATATGTTTGGTTTCTGAGCAAGCTTACCCAGTTTTCTTTGGTTCTAGGTTTTCTGCAATGTAATCGAGTTTTACCTCTGTAAGAACATGGGGACATGTTTTCCGTTTCGTATGAAGAATAGATCCCGTGTGTCTTAATCTATTCACAAGGCTACATGCCGATTCTCTGTGAGATGCACGAACAGCACGGAGTCTGTCTATGAATCACCGTCTCGTTTCTTTACAACAGCTTGTAGTTACATAGGGAATACGCTTGAAGGTTCTGTCTGTGCGCTACAAAGGTTCGGAATGTTTTACCCGCACGTGGAAATGGAACAGAACCTCTTGCCAACAGCGCTGTGCAGGAAAAGCAATTCCACGTAATGTGGTCACGTGTCCGAACGGAGGCTCTGTATATTAGCAGGGTAGCCACAGTGCTTATAGACGGCAAAAGTCATGCTGTTCTGTTCTCCAGAAAATGCCCCGCAATAAACCAGATGCACAACTTGTCCTATCAGGGCCAGAGGATAGAGTGGGGAAATTCCATCAAATACCTGGGCGTCACTCTTGATAAGGGCCTAACTTTTCGCGAACACGTGCGGGGAACGTCGGACAGAGCGAAGGGGGCAGTAGCCTCCGTTTACCCTGTACTGGCCTCCCAGATGCCGGTTCACTTAAAGTTACGTCTTTTCTAGGCGCTTGTAGTCCCCCTGATGCTCTACGCCTGCGAAGTGTGGGGTATGGCAGCAGACTCCTGGCTTCTCTGGTTACAGCGGGTACAGAATAGAGGACTCCGGTCTATATATTCTGCATGTCGACGTTTCCCTTTGAGGCTACTACATGAAGCTTCGGCACTCCCATATGTGGAAGATGTCATTAGGCGCCGGGCTCAGAAATTCTACGCCAGATTGGGCGAACATGAGAATGCACTTATCGGATCACTGGGGGAGTACTTACCAACTGAACGCCGAAAGAGGCGGTTCCGGGTTCCCCGCATGGCTTGTGAGCACCCCCGGTAACAACGGTTTTAAATCAGCCAACAGCGTAATAGCTGACCACCCCCCTCCCGTTGGGAGTGATGTATCAAAATTAACCAACATAATTAATTTAAAAATAAACATCAGCGGAGCAGAGCAAAGGCTGCTGCTCCTGGGAAAAAAAAAAAAAGCAACCGCTCGAGGAGCCTATCTAGCGCTACCTCCTTACCACCAACACTCGAAACCTCAAAATTAAACTTCAATCTTCACCTCATTCCTGTGGTTAAACCCTTACCAGGGTAGATACACAGCAACAACACCTAGGCTCACCACGAGCCTATCAGACTCGCACGCACGCTTATAGACGAGTTTCACTAACATCCAGAAAAAACAACCAGTTGCGGCCGCTGAGGCATGCTACTGGTGGTGCCAAGAAAATATTGATATAAAGAAACTCTTCAAATACTTATTTATTCTTGCATTAGCATCGGTATATTGTGTAATTCTCTGAAGAACCGGTATACATCATGTGTTGTATTAATACAATTAATAGTGGAAAACGGAAAATGCAACAGTGGTTTTGTATTGAAGTTGTAGACAAAATATCAGAGCAAGCCTATATCTAGTAATTCCTAGAGAACGTTATAGGAGGCGCTTGTGTACGATTCCACGAAACGGAAAGAAAAATGGAACGATTAATTTAGCGATCTACTACCGACAATTCCTAAATGTTCATTAGAAATTATAAGGAACAGCTCAGAAAATCACATAATTGCGCTTGCGTGCGCTCGAGCTTGTATTTTAGAAATTACAAATTTTTAAAACTAAGAACAAATATTGAAATAATGCTGCATAATGTTAAGACCTAATGGCATTATTAAATTAAAAACATGTATGTTTGTTTATAACGATATAGTGGTGTCTATTTCTGCAGTGAATTTAATTAAACTTCAAAATATGTCGGCATTAACTTGAAGCAATATGGTAATACTGCATTTAAAGGAGGACTTAGGCGCGAACAGTGCATTCCTTCGTTGTTGCCTCAAGGTAGCCGGTCCCCATGGCCGCGCTCGCCAAGGCGTCTCGCTTAGGTGCTTCGTAGCGCAGGGGATCATGGGTTCGAGTCCCGCCTTGGCCATGGGTGGTATTTGTATGTGTGTGTGTAAAGGAAGAAAACAGCAATTCAGTAATCATACAACAAACAAAAAGTAAAATAATTAGGTAAACAAAAGAGGGTATACAGCGCTGGAGTCCCGACCACACTCCGGAACTGCATTTAAATTATTATAATAATAATAATAATAATTAATAACAACTGTGCCCTTACTGCGCTCTGGAGGATGAAATGGAGACTGAGCGCCTGTTCAACCTTCACACCCATAAACAGCCACTATAAACGATCGTTCTAGTCGTATACACGGTGGCTTATGGTCTCGAACGGTGTCCATCTAGAACTGATGCAAGCCTCTGGAAACTACTGCCAGATCGCGCGGCGCTTAGCGTGCTATTCAAATGAGAGAACTAGAACACGAGTGTGGCAACAATGTTTAATCAGTAATCACAATATGTAGGCACTTCTTTTTATTTATTAGTGGTGTCACGGCACAACGGCTCTACCCCAGGAGCCGCCCCTGAAAACAACCAATAAGCATTACAGACAACAGTCCAGCAATTTATTGTTGCTACAAGACCGTCTGACACATTTTAGACGAGATAGTGAATCAGGGCAGTGACTTGGACTACAGCCCATTGAATCACAATGCGCGCCCCCGTTTACTTTTATGTTTCCCCTGAGAAAGTCTTTTCCGTCCTCCAGAGACTGTTTGTTACCACTGCAGGACAGTAGTGAGAGTGACAGCGTTGCCTGCGAGGATGTATTTGTGACCTGACTTGTCAGTCAGCTAACAGAATAAACACATAAAAGAAACCCTCCCTTCAAAAAATGCTAATCTTAAAAACTTCAAAAGAACATAAAACATGACAGACACAGTTGCTGGGATTATATCCTATGAAACAAGAGGATAGGTTTGTAAGCTTCCAGTTTTTATATTCTGCAGTGCATTTGAAAACACAAGGATGGTATATGTAGTGCGCTCAGATGAGCGTTACAATTAGAGAACACGAAAACGCGATTTCTGAAGTTTTAATGTGCATTACTATAGAGAGTTACTCAGAAAATCCTTACTTCAAAAACATGTTAAAATAGCACTGCACAAACAAAAAGAAAAGACGGAAAACGTAACCTCCAGCGCTTAGATCTAGGCGGTTTCAGTAAGAAATGGCAGTACATGGTTCACATTATTGTCACCACTAGCACCAACAGTTTAGAGCCGTTATCAGAACCGGTCACTTAAGGCCAGAATAGGTAGATGCCATTAGTTTTGCTTGTTTACTTTTTTGTGCGAGTGCACAAGTTGGCGACTTAAATCTTTTCAATTCCGCTAGCGTGCATAATGAAAAAAGAAATTTTATTACACCATGCACGTAATGCCTTTTAAACAAGTAATTTGTTTGTTTTAATAAGAAGGTATATTTAGCTATTTTAAATAGAACTCCAAACTGTTTTATATTGCAAGTGTTGAGTTAATTATGCATGACATCAAGTGACATTTAAGCGTCATTGTAAAGACCAAACCTAAACTAATTCTCCATCCATCTTTACTTCTCTAGTAGTAAACAAAAGCAATAGTTTGAAACGGATCTGATTGTTTGCTGAACGTTTTAACGATTTATGCAATATTGTTTAAATAATACAGTACGAATGATTAAGGAACAAAACTTACTAAATTTTAATCACAATTCCTACACGTAAAAAAAAAACTCGCATGCGTTCAGTTCACAGTAATGGCGGATGCATGTAATATAAGTATAGTGACACATAAACATGGAACCCCCACAAAAGTGGCGGGAAAATAATTACTATTTCTGTATATAATAAGTTTTGTGAAAAGTAACCACTCTTACATTAGACAATATTATCAATTTTACAGCAGCTTTTACCGGTGTTTCCGAAAGCACCATAAATGTCCAAAACTTTTAGTTTAGACGAGGTGCAACATTTTGTGCATGCAGCTTTTCAACAAGTGACAGCCGAAAAATGCCGTGTATCGCACATTATTCAGAAAGAACAAAACAAAGTGGGATTCGGAAGGCATGGTAGACATTGTCGTTTGACCTAATTATTCATCCAAGTGATTGCTCAAACAATTTGAGTGCAACTGCAACAGAAAAAGTGGGACCACCTCCATCTTCAGCTTAGCTCTTCTGGTTAAGCCACTGCTTAAGAAATATGCAGTGTATAGTTGTCCATATGTGAATGCTAAAATTCGCCCCCCTTCCCAAAAAATGAGTGTACTTATAGAATATTTCAGCAAACTTCTTAAACAGTATGTCTGTATTTTGTAATTTTACGTGAGAATTTCACAATTCGTACTGAATAATAACGCGCCTAATTGTTTTACTCTATTTTATTTATTATGCATTTCATAAACTTGATAATTAATTATGAGCAGTGAAAATAGGTACGCGATTTTACAATTCTACAGCGGTTTAGCACCACGCTTTGTGTGCACGTGCGTTCGTAGAAGAACACATTCTAGTTTGTTTACATCGTCAGTGAAGTAAGTATGGACAGAAAATTGTGTGATACAAACTTCCTTATGACTACTCTTTGATGCTGAACTCAACGTAAGATAGGACAAACTGTACTGCCGCTGTATCACAAACATTAATAAAGGAAATGGAGTGGACACAAACGAGCCATTTCGCAAATGGCTATCACTTTGACTAAAACTTCTGATGTTTCTGTTTTTAGCACCAGACACCACCAGACACACCAGAATAAATTACTATGTTCACTTAATTACTTTTATTACAGATTACTTGGATGACGTGCATATCAACACCTGAAAATTTTGCATACTAAATTACACTGGTAGTGAAGTTTCAAAATTCTATATTTCTGTTAAAATTTTCTGGAACTTTTCCTGTGATTGCATTGTTATATTAATATGTAGACCAAATTTCATTCACACTGGAGAAATACTTTGCAAGACATAAATTATTTCATACATTTTATTATGTAAATATATTACATAATCAAAATATCCCATGACCTCAAAATTTGAGAAAACTAGTTGATATGTTATGAAATAGTGATTTGAATTACACACAAAAACTTTAAAAGGATATATTTCAATAACTTTGATTACTCAAATATTAACATTTTTTTAGAAAGATTAGAAACTCTTAACGTCTGAAGTTGTTAATTTTTTCTAAAAACTAGGTTTTTGAAAATTACTATTATTATTAGGATAATTATGTCGTTTGTAACCTTGCAATACATGCTTCTACACGTTCTGAGAAACTTCAGTTGTTTCTAAACAAAAACAACCAGACAACCAAGCAGCCCTCTAGTATCCACGGAAAACACTCTTTTCTTTTAGAAAGCATCTGCGCCATCTATCCGGCACTGCTATACGCCACGAATCTTAGATGCATAACTGAAATATAAGGAAATAGAATGAAAGGGAAACGATACAAAGGAAATTGTGGTACATAAGAAGCTAAAACTCAGACTTTGCGATCGACTGGAATCGAAGCCGTGACATCCCTGAACCGTCTCGCTCACTTAAAAATTTTAAATCTATATCCAATTATATCGAGCATTAATAGTGTAAGGAAATATGGATCAAATCTTGGAATTACAGGGTTCAGAGTGTTTAAGTGCTGCAAATATAATGTAGCATTGTGATGCTTTGTTAACTAGGACGTCTATTAAGCTACTAGGTCCTTCAGTACTTTCCTTTCTTCGCCGGCCCAGAATCGGGTATTGTAACCGTAAAATGCAGAAATAAAGTGTGATGAATAACTAGTACTAAAATCTAAGAAAGATAAATAGTAAAAGCTACACACGGAGGAAATAAGTTCTAAGACCTAATGGAACAAATTAAATGTTGTACAGCGCTAAATAGAGTATTGGGTGCACCTATTGGCACTTAATTATCCATCAGGAATCCTCTTAAATTAGTTTTTGAGATGCGATGCTCTCGGATTCTCTGCGTGAACAGCACGTTCCACTATTTGCATAGAAAACCTTCGTTTTGCAATACAATCGAAAGAAAAGGAATTTCCGGCAATCTATTTCGAATAGGTTGTATAAAAAAATGTTATTAAAACAGTGTTTGGCAAGCATTTACTGTAATGAAATATGATTTTTTTTTTTTTTTTTTTTGCATTTAAAATGCAAAAGTTGGCATATTAAAGTAAGAAAATTATTTGATCTAAAAGAGTGATTCTCAAATTTAGGGAGCAATCGCCCCGAATGCGCATGGTGAATGTGTAATGGGCAAAATATCTGACACACGAGAAAAATAAATAATTCTATTTGATAATTAGGGACATTTATAATAAACTCTTATTAGATTTTTGGTATTTCAGTATAAGCACAAGCTAATTTCTTACATTAAAAGTTCATATTAGTTTTATTACAAGTTTATCACGTTAGATGTGTTCTTTTAGCTGTTTTAAGTTTTAGTATAGCCTGAATGTAAATGTAGGAGCACATTCCTGACACTAAAACGTGACCATAACGTTCATGTCAATGTGGACTCGAAAAAACGTCGTTTGGGAGTTAGATGAAGTTTATTGTTAATGACACATGCAACCCATTTAGTAACTCACATTAACAAAAATTGCTCCAAATGACTTTTTCCGGTTTCGATGGCTTTAATATGCATATTGCGTTTAATCCTAGTGTTATAAGCATTATTTCACTACCTTTGATCACTGTATTGCTTTTGTAAAGAAATATTATGATTAGAAATAAACCTCTATTGGAAGCATATCGAGTTGCTCCTTCTATCTCTTACGGTTTACCGATTATGCAAAAGTCGTTCAGAATGAAGATGACTTCAGAGGCTATTCCCAAGAAATTCAGGATATACATTTCCTTTGCCACGTAAAAATCTTTAATATGCGCCGTTTTAATGAAAAAAAAAAAAAACCATTAGAGCCTTTGTTTAGAAAATAAAAACTTCGAAAAATGTTCCATGTAAATGGTAATTTGAGGTGGAGGATTTACTAAATTTAGTATAATTGGAAGGATGCCTATCAGGAAAATTGGTATATTTAAATATAAGTTACTTAATAATTAGTTAGAAGGGAACTTGGTGTATAATATATTAATAACCACGATGTTTACTTATATTTGCGCCAGTGGCAACTCAAATGTAAATATACAGGTTGTTTTGCCAGAAAGGAAGGGATGATGTATGTGCATGTAATAGGGTTAAGCTGAATCGTAATTACAGTTATGAATCTTGGAAGTGAAATAAATTCATTCATACAAATTTAGCATTTAACCAACCGCTCTTGAGTTATCTGTCCACAGGAGCACGCGCGCGTACACACACGCAACTTTTTTTAAATAAATATTCGCATTTAGGGTGCTCAAAACATGTATTCGCGGTGAAACCTCGGTATCGAATTTTTGGGTGCAATACAATATTTTTAAGTACTATGTAAATTGTACATACAAGAGGAAATAAAAAGGCGTTTTCTGGATTTATGCGGCTTGAAAATATAATTGTGTAGAAATCTCGATATGAATTTTGGGTGGAATGCGTCACTTCCTCTGCTTCCAATAGGTAAGTAGTAGAGAAATTAAAAACAAATGAAGGGATTTGAGTTGAGAATAGCATCTTTTTTTGAGTTCGGACATACGTAGGTGTGGGAAAAATGAGAACAAGAACCAACATTGACCGCTTTTGGGTGCATATTATATGCACGAGTATTAAAGCGAGCGCTACTAGGGGATGATATATCATGTCCAGACAAGCGCAAACATCTCGTTATTATTGCCACCATCTAAAGAGGTCAAGTCGTATTCCGACAAGTAGTACATACGGCGGCATTCAGCAAGTTCTGTTTCTGCCTCCACCAGCAGTTATTTGCCTGCACCACAGTAGGTAAACCAAGTGTTGAGCACCAGGTTGCCAGTGAATAAACATTATGTGTGATGTTAACAGTGAGTAATCGCCCTTGCAGGTTTGTTTGTCTATAATAACTCTGTCGCTTAGCCGTTATCTATTACCTTGGGCTTTAAATATCTTCGCTCTACGCTTGCGGTATTAACTAACCCAGGCAACTACTCAAGCAACAGGTGGCTTTCCTTCATCATTGGTTCGGCACAGTCACAGATCTGCTTTATTTTGCACTCTTTCGAGCCTAAACCAGAACCTTCGTTTGGATACATGGCCGGCCTAATAGAGAAATTTCCCCGCATCGGGAAGCACGCTGTATGCCGGCGTAATCGGACATATTCAACCGCAAATGCAGCCGGACCTCATGTCCGCGCTCGCTAAGATGTCTCTGCTTTGATGCTTCCTGGCGCAGGGGAACGCGGGCTCAAACCCGCCTTGGACATGGGTAGTTGTGGTGCGTTTCTGTGTTTGTGTTCTAAGACGTCGTCGTCGTCGTCGTCGTCATCATCATCATTATCATTATCATCATCATCATAGGTATATACTAGGCAGTGGTAATTCCTTCCTGAATATGGCATTTAACGAAAGACAAACATGTATTGAGTTACTGCATCTAGGTTAATACAGTAGATGCTTTGGGGTATGTCACTTTTCACGTCGCATTAAGTTTCAATTCGTGACTCGGAGAGATTTATGCTGATCCTAATTTAATTTTTAAGAATTAAAAATATCGTAAAAAAGGGAAAAAGATAAACCACAAATCGTTAAGGAACTGAAAATGGTATGTCATTTCAACAAAGAAATTGTTGAAAGACTGCGTTTTTACTGTTTGTGTAGACGTAAATTAAAAAGACTCTTCTTAGGATTATGTTCCTCTTGGTAGGACGTACACCCCGAAGGGCTTGCAAGCCTATCCCTTGGATGAGAACTCTGACGATGAGGAAGCAAACTTTGGATCACAGCATATCCAGGATGGGCGATCAGCCCAATGCCTGGTATAGCGGCGAAGAAGTAGCAGCAGCAGCAGCAGCAGAAAATAAAATGTGGTAATGAACGGAATGGTATCAAAATTCGCGGATCAGAGTATCCAATCCAGTGTTCGTCTACCAACCGAGCAAAATCGCGAAAAATCTTTCGGTCAGGAGTTGGCTCTGGGATTTTAAACTTGGGACTCCCGATTGCGGTGGACCACAGATGTTATCGCGTGAGCCATCTCGCTCTGCTAGAAACACCTCGCTAAAAAAATAAAAACTATAAAAATTCAGAGCTAGCATACTTTTCAGCCATTCTCATCTATTTAAAATAGATTTGTCGTCATACCATGCTTTTCCGAACCGTTTTTTTTTATTATCTGTATACTAAGTTCGAAATAACTTTTCTCAAATTTAAAGGAGCGTTAGATATTTTATGTAGATTATTTTTGTCACGTTCAGCTCCCATCCCCCACACCATGGCATATCACCTGCTACTGACCCCCTTCCCCATGAATCTCACGTCACGGTTACAGCATTTCTGTATTCTTCTTATTCTTTTATGTTAAACCGCAGAGTATATACTACTTTAACGGATATACAATAGTTACCAGACTTGTTTGATAAAGTGGTCTATATTATGTCTCAAGTAAATAAATTAGAAATAAAGTTTATGATAAAAGGTTGAACTGAAAATTAAAATGCATGTTTTCAGACAGAAAAGGAAATTGAGAATACCATCGTATTCTATTATTGGGTATGATAACCTAAATTTGTAGTAATCGACGACAAGAAACAAAGCGTTTTGCTTATCCTTTGTTAAAATTTTGATTACATCCTTTGTGTTTGATTTCTTTAGATGATAAGGCCTTGCCTGCCTTCAGTTCATACATCAGCAAATATGATTTTCTCTCCAAAGTTCCGACATAAGTAATTGATAAAAGCAGTGGGTAGAATAAACAAATGAATGATAAAAACAAATACTATTTTCCGAGTTTGGAGAAGCAACTGCTTTGATGTAATAATAGAATGACGATACAATAAACACTGTAATACAATAAAACCGTTGATAAAAATAATAAATCATGTAGATGGACCAAAACAACAATAGAGATTGGGATGGAAAAAGCATTTTGTGTTTCCGTTTAGTAATTGAAAAAGTCACAGTGCAGAACAAAAAGGTCAAAATATCCCGTTGAAAAATTATTATATATACGGATAAAGCAGTAGGGTAGGAAACCGAAATACCAAATACATTGATGTATGATACTTTCCCATAGGGACAAGTCGCTTTTGGGCTGACCTTGTAGCTCAGTAGTCCTTGTTTCTTGCTAGGCGAAGGGTCTCTGGTTCTATTACCGGCTGGGGTGGGAATTTTTCTCTAAGATCATTTCTTATCCTCCCGAGAATCTGGGAGTACATATGAATGTGTGCGTGTAAATTTAAAGACAATAATCCAAGCATATAAACATTAAACCAAAGGTAAAGTCGTCTGTATAATCCAAATGTTAAAGAGAGCTTATAAATTGAACAAATTTAAAAAAAAAAAAAGTCGCTTTCGGTAGCCGGTAAACTTAAATCGGTTTCGAAGTTAATTAAAGATGTAATTACAATTAATATAGTAATGTGAATCGTCTGAGAGCTATGAAAAGTTTCCATTGTTGAGAATTTTGTAGGGATAAATAAATGTGTATATTTTTCTAATATCAAATAAGCACAAATCATTTTATCAGGTCTCGTATGCTATTTAGCTTAGGTGAAAAATATATATAAGACAGTTACTCACAAATGGAAATGCAGTTTTATTTATGGACGCTGTTTAACTACCGTGGCTCTCTGCGTCCCATTCTCTTCAGGACGTGAAGACCGCTTAATTTTGCTCAGAGGCCTCTTTATCAGGCTTAAGGTTCTTTTGCGACACGGGACTAACGGCTGTAGTTCATTTCTGAAGGAAGCTATGCTAAGGATTTTTGCGTCCGAAAACTCCAATGTCCTCCGCCAGGCTTAAACCCGAGACTTTGGGTATATGAAACATGGTAATCGTTACACCACGGAGGGCAACTATTACTCAAAAATGGTGTTTTTCACTATATGTAGTAATTGGAATGAATGATTTTATTATTATTATTATTATTATTATTATTATTATTATTTTATTAATAAAACTAACGAATTTTAAAAATCTAGTGCAGTTTTCAAACAAATATAATAATTATTCTTTTGATCAATGGTAAGAGAATAATTTTAATCCAAATCTGCTCCGTTTGAATGCTTCTTAACGTAATTCTATATATTTTCAAAAAATTCACCACTAATTTACAGTAAATAAAATAAACACATTTAAAATATATACAGAAATATTTTGAGTACAATAGACCACGTTTCACACTCAGTCGCTTTAAAGAACAACTTTCTGCTGTCTACTTTATTTCTTTATTTATTATTTTTTTTTAACATTATGACATATGGACAAGGACTTGTTGAATTTCTCCCTCCTGCTGGTGCTCGATTCTTGTATTGTTGTGCCTTAAACATCTATTTGCAGGATTATGCCTTTTGTGTACTTATGTTACAGCAGAACCGCGCTTATCATATTAAACGAGGCAGAGCAGTTTCGGATAACCCTTTTACGGATAATCGATGATAATGACTTTATGTAGCGAAAGGAAGAAAATAATTGTATTCCAAATGGATCTAATAATGATAACAGAAACTTATACAGAATTAACTAATGCATTACAGTATTTACAAAGACAATTTCATGAAGGCAGTAAGTGTTTTATGAAATTTCTTCTCCCAACGCTTGCAAATACTCCACTGTTTGATAATTAGAATATTTGTTTTGTGTTGATTCACGGCTTGTTTTCTAAAACGCAAGGCAACCCAAAGCCAAAAGCGTTTGTATTATTGACAGCACCGTAATTCAATATTTCAACATAAGGTTTGATTATGAATTTGCAATATTTCCTACCTTTAAATTGTTGAATCCCTCATCCGCTTTCATCCTGTCGCTAAAAGCCTCGAGTTGAGAATAACAATGACCAGCTGGCGCAGGAGAGATCTAGCACCTGCGGCTCTTCTGTGCTTACACCTTGGGAGGAACGGATGAGGTGCAGGAACCTCAGGAGACTGGCTGCAGGCTGGCGCAGACGACAGAGACGCTCAGTTTCCTAATGGTTCCAGACTTGATGACTACGCCGCCACCAGAGGGTCTCTATGATCTACCAGTGGAGGAATGGCAGGCCTCTGTCTGGAAGGGCCGAGAAGTAGATCCAAATCGCAAGCACCTGGGCTATTTGCCCACCACCAACCCACAGCCCCGTAGTCGACCTGAAAGATGAAAGGGAAGTGAAATAAGGAAATGGTGGTAGAATACTCCATTTAAGCATTCCCTTGGCGACCAGAGGAAAACCACGGTCAGTGGGTGGTCGCCGGGGATAGAACCCGGAAACTCCTGAATGCGAGCCACAGAGGTTACAGCCTGAACCATCACGCTCGATCAGTCTTCAGTTACTGTTCAGTTCCTACAAGACACTTTCTGCTCGCTGACACTTTAGGCACAGATAAACCACACTGACCGACACCAACAGAAACACTCAAGCGGTTTCCGCATTGAATGCGTGTGCTAGCAGTTAAGACTTACTATAAAAGTGCGATATATCTTGGAACGTGGGGTTGAGGGTGAATATTGGAATTTGATTTTGGGGTAAAACTGCATTGCCAATTGTCGCGGCAGCATTGCTAGCGCGAATTTGACAGCCTCGTTTTTTTTTTTTTGTCATTCCTTCTTTCTTGTTTACTCCTTCCAGCTTCGTTTCGGTTTACTGTAATTCGGTTAAGCGGCTTTTTGCGATTTATATTCTTACGCCCTATATCCCGACCCCAAATAATGACACAAGTATACCAAGTGGGATGGCTCAGACGGTTTGGTCTATGGCCCACATTCTGGAGGTTAGAATCAATTCCCGTGGCCAGTAAAACTGACCCATGTGTTTTTTCTTTTTTGGCCGGAGTTTCCTTGGGGTCACCAGGCGAACTGTGTAGGTTTCTTTCATCCCCGGAATTTTCTGTCCCTCCATTTTCTGTATTTTCCATTTTCATTCATTCGTCCGTCGTCCTTTGGTTTCTCTCACGTTTGTAAGTGTCAACGATGGTGCTCGGTGCGGCGTGGCAAGGAAAAAGGATGCTCAAAGTGACTATCTCCGTCCCCCGACTTCGGCTGGTTGCCGGGATGAGGACTTCCGCGATGGGTACATTGGGCCCCATGTGGACCCCGGTCTGCCTATCCGAATCGGGGTGTTAAATCTGAAAACTGTAGATACCCCGTCATTGTTGTGCCATTGCTTCCGCTTCCTTTTACCTCATTCCTCCCTCCCTGGGGCACCCCATCATGGAGTATGGGTACAATAACCACTTAGGTTCAGTGCGGGGTCTCCTCCGTCCGAGTCATATTTCTAATCCTAACGATACAAATATTGGAATTTCACCATTCTACAGATGTCTAGTCTATACACCTCAACTGCATTAATGAAAGCATTTTCAAGAGCCTGTGTTTATTTTTCTTTCTGTTTTAATGACACTCTGAAGATAGAACTCTGCGGTTTTCAGGCTGCTTGAGGTGGGGCCATGAATATTTCAAAATTAAAAAGTCACCGAACACTTCCCTGATGATTGTCATTATTGATTTCTCTGGATTGTGACGTATACTCTTTATTTAATTATATAGCATGGAACCTCTCTTATCTTGAGAGTTGAAACCTACACTTGTATTTTAATGATGGAACGCAGATGTATGTAACTACGAGAATAATGATGTTGCTGATCATTAGTTTTTCTATTTTGGATGACGTGAAGTTGTTTTGTACAGACAACTTCTAGATTCCCTCCTTACTGGTAAACACATTTAGATCTGTACACACTCTCCGCCCGTTAATTATTTCCTGTTTTTCTAAAGAAGTTTGTGCTAATATAAGTAATGTGTAAATGTACACACAAGTAACGTAAATAGCAAGTGTAATCCATTTTCATTGGAAGTGGAGTAAAGGAACTTCGTATGTTCTACAGATTTTCTAATACATAATAGCGTTGACCGCAGTATGCCGAAAAAATGTTCCTCTTTCTTTGTTTCACTTTTCATTATTACTTTCTCTAGCACGTATGTACACAGTGGATAGAGAAGGCATTGTATTGCACCCAAAAATTTCTTTACCAAGATTTAACCGGAAATATATTTTTGAGACCTCTTCAATATAAAGAAAGTATTTTTAGAAAAGTGTCCGCCTGTGTGTCTGTGGGCAGCATAGCTTAAAAATCAAAAGTCGGATAAATACCAAAATTGCTATTTAAGTTAAGTGTCTTCCAGGGATGTGCCACGAAGATTTTCAAGATAATCGCTCCATTCCCAACTACTCTTTACTTGGAACATTTTTCGAAAATGTTGATTTTCTGAAAAATGGCTTTAACGATTTTAATTAAAATGCCATATGTTTAAGATATTTTCATGGCAAACGAAATGTATATCTCGGTTTTTTTTTTGGGGGGGGGGGGAATAGCTTCTGAAGATCTCTTCATTCTGGATGTCTTTGTATAACTTTTGGATAGCTGGTGAACCGTACGAGACATGCAAAACTTACTACACAAAAAATATATATCTCGTTAAAACACACAATTTATGTCAATTACATTATATTGTAGAATTAACAGTTTTCGAGATATTTCGAATTATTGGTTTCAGTTTTAAGGTACTTAAAAACTTTTTTCAAACTGGAAGTATATTTCCTATCGTCTCTCTTTTGTTTACTCCTAGCAAGCTAAGAGAACTGAATTTCAGTTGTTTCGGATAGCAACCGACTTTTAAAATGTTTCATTATCACGTGTATTCCCTTCTTCTTGCAAAGAAACACGCAATAAGACAATTCTGCTGTTTATCATGATGCAGAGTAGTAGATAAAAGAATAATCTTTTGTACGAAAGCTAGTGAAAGTCATGTGCATGGAACCATTCGTCTACAGTGTACCCCCGCCGCTGAACCCTTGCACTTTGACAGTTAGGGTGGTTTCGCGTAAGGTTGGCTATGCTGCCTTTGCGGCGTTGCCAGAGTAACTAGTAAACAACAACAGCTGATTACAAATGTTTCTATCGTGTGCACAGACGAATATAAACAGTGTACATAGTAAATGATTGCCGATGAATAATGAAACTAATTCGTTATTATTGATGTAAAATGAAAATAACAGTGATAGTATATTTAACGCATGCAGCATACATATGTATTTACGACAATATTGAACAAAAATGCAAAATAGCTTGTTACAATGAAAGGTATAATAAAGTGATTTTCACAGGTTTGAATTTTTCAATTCCATCCAAGTCTCCGTCGTCATCATTCTCGGAAGCATCATCGTCATTATCATCATCAGCAACATCGTCGTCGTCGTCGTCGAAAATTGAGGTTTACTTTATTTGCCATTATTTAAAGCATTTCTCATATCTACCCACATCTCTAGTATTCGCGTACTGAAGTTGGCTGTCATCATTTATTAAGGGGACATTACCCCCAAAAACAAAATTTGAAATTTTTGAAATTTGCTTTTTTGTGATTTATTGTTGAGAAGAATGCTAACTAGCTTCCTGTCGCCCCCCCTCACAAAAAGAAACTCTAAGGCTTTGTTTTGGGCATTTGCCTAACCTACGAGCTGCAGTGAGGCACGCCCACTGTCAGACATATTTGAGGTAAACTTAGTTCCCTTTCACAATTTTGTGTGAAAATTTTACCTGGCTGCATGGAATTACATTCAGAGAACGCCTATAGTGTTGTGACCGCATGGAGGAAGCAGGAAGGCTTCCAGAAAAAACGTTTACTTCCTTGTGTTTACATTTTCCTTGTGCTGGTGTTTCTCTCAATGAATGTTGCTCAATTATAGGTCGTAGTGACAAGCGGTGGTAAACAAAAAAGGCAATTTCATGGTGCACTATATAAACACGTGGGAAAAAGATAATCAGTATCATTGGAGACAGTTTCAAATGATCCAAATACATCTGAAAATGTGGACGGTGATAGTGAGGTTATAAATGTAAGTCTTCTCTTCTAAAATTAGTGATAATTTTACTGGGTCTGCTGAAGACAATGAAAGGTGTAGCAGCGGATGATATATTAACAGAGGAGCAGCCAGGTCTAGAGAGGATACAGAAAAGGAGAAACATGAGGATTATGCTGCTGGACAACATTAGAAATCTAGAAATCACATTTGTACTTTACAGCTGTAGTGTTTTTGTTTTTTGCCATTTACAGATAGTTTAAATTTTGTTAACCAAATGTACTTTTTTGTTAATTTATTAGTCCAAATGCTATGATTTTTGTTCTACTCAATGTTTAATGTTTAAGAAATAATCTGAACCATTACATTTTTCATATCTGTCCTAAATTATTTTTAAAAAATAAACAATTTCAGAAATTAATAAAATTGTTCTAAGATTGTTAAAAATTATATACTTCATTTACAAGCTAAATAAAGAAAGTAATTGATTCAAAGATTTATGTTATGCTTCAGGTACATATGAAAAAAATAATAAAAAGGTATTAAGTAATTTTCCAGGAAAGGTGCATCCAAGTAGCATAAATGCAGAATTTGTTATAAATACATATTAAAATAGTGAAACATTTATAAATTTGAGAATTCAAGGAAATAAATGAAAAGAATATGGCAAGTTTGACAAGTGTACTAATTTTGGTCAACATAGAGGGTATAATGCCATCGTCACAGTGTTTTAAGGAAATGTGAGTGCATCATTTACCTACCACGTAACGCCTCCTTACGTCAAAAAATTCTACTCAGTTTCGCCAAGCAAAGAAATAAATATTTCGGAAAGAACCCTGTAGATCAGCTAGGGTTTTCACGTATGTCTTGAAGAAAATTGTTGCTCACTTAATTCTTCAAATCATCTCAGATCAGTGACGAACGTCCACGTTAAATTTCGTCATACACATTTGTGCGTCCGTCGTTGAACAGTTCACATCAATTTCTCACATTTCTTTCGTCCATTACTGTGTTATATCCTTTCTTTCGTTGCCGGTAAATTTTTGCAGGTTTCAACATTTGAGTATAAAAACATTCAATATCTCCCACGACACAGTTGCCGGGACTTTGTATTACGCACACAGTTCACTTTGAGCAATCGCAGAAATACAACTTGTTTCTATTGAAACTCGCACAGAATTGAGGAAAACGTCAAAGAAAGCACACGACTTTGTATAGCAGCCCGAAAGCGATCAGCGCAGCGAGAATACACAAACTGTCGGTTTTTTGTTTATTTTTGGATAATGTTTAACGCCCGCTTTTACTACTATGACACTGATGATACATGGAATTGAAATGGAGTACCGGTGGAATGTGATGACGGGGAAAATCGGAAAAACCCGCCCCTGCGCCACTTTGTCCAACACTTCATTCAGCCGTGAGGACAGCTTAATCGAGTGCCTAGCTAGCTGTATTGCATGCTGAGGTTTATTTCCATTAAAACGAACAGAGAAGAATATACGAGGGCCATCCAGAAAGTCACGGACGATTTGGTATAACTAAATGATAACAAAAGATACCAACACAAAACTATTTACAAAATAACAGTACCTGACTCTATTTCTCAACGTAACCCCCATTCTTTCAAGGCATTAACTGTCACGTGGTACCAGTTTTTCAATGCCGATGCTATGCTTTTCTACCACCAAAAAACTTATTCGCTTTTGTAAATGCACAAAATGTTTTGCCAATCGAATTTTATAGGCAAATAGTGCAAGTGTATGGTGATAATGCAATGATCGTATCTCCAATGAGGAAATGGCGCACAATTTATGAGTAATCAAGGAAGAACCAGTGGGTACGATAAAGACCGGCGTGGGAGTTCATCAATCGTTATGGAGGAGTTGAAAGCAGATGTTGATAAAAGAATCTTACTTTGGACACCGTGCACGAGTTTTTGGATGGAAAAAATTGCCCAGCCAATGAAGGCCTCTGTGACGCCTTGGCTCATATCTTGAGCGATGGAGGAGTATAACATCTGCATTGAAAAACCGGTACTATGTGACAGTAAATACCTTGATATCAGTGGTGATTACGTTGGAAAACAGAGTAAGGTACTGTATCTTTGTAAATAAAGTTTTGTGTTATTAACTTTCGTTATTGTTTGGTTATGCCAAATCGTCTGTCACTTTCTGGATGACCCTCGTACCTTCGTAAGAATAATCTTTTTACCCTACAATTAATGATAAGAGGATAGAAAAACCAGGTGAATGTAACGCACCAGATTCTTATATACGTAATTCTAATATACATTTTCTCTACAATAAGTTTCTCTTCATTTTATTTAAAATAAACCAAATAATAAATCAAATATTGTTCTAAATTTTCGACAGAATAATTTCTCTGTACCTATTGAGTCACATCCCAATAACTAGATATTGTTATACTAATTATTTGCTATTTTCAATTGATTATATATGAGCAAGAAAGAAATTTAGATTTATGGAGTATTGAACAAGAAAACTGGCGTGCCTAGCAAAGCAAGTTTGTAGCCTTTTGCTATGTCCTGTACATGTTTTAACCATTAGCTGATTATTAATGAAGATGGCCTCGTAACCTCATTAGCATTCCCTTCTAGTCCCTTGCAGAGTTTTTTCCCTATGAGTCACGACTTTGCATGGCAGCATTTAGAAGAATAATTGCACCTCGTCTACATTAAACAGGTCTTATAATTGTGTTTAGTTAAGTGTTTGCTGACCTGATTTCCTAAAAAATAATCAATGCCGCTTATAACAAAAGTTTTTTTTTCTGTTTGATTTGAAGCTTTTCCCCAATCGTTAGCAGGCCCTTCTTTCAAAAATAAGCCGAGGTTTGCTACCTATGAACTTGTAAAAGCAGGCAGAGAGATGAAATGAAGTTTTTAGGTCATAAATCAAATTCAAAGCTATTCGAGCTCTTATTTCATTACAGCACCTTAATACTGCGCAGTCCGCAACACGTAAAAGTAAATTACTGAAACAAGCCCAATCTTTCTTCCGTTTCTCTTCCTTTACTAGAAAGAGTTACCGTCTATTCAAAGATTAAAGTGTCACTGGGCCACATACCTACGTGTTTACTGCTTCGTACTTACCCCAGAATAAAACTTTGTTTTTTTCAACTTGTCGATTTTCTTTTGACATGATATTGCTTGATCGCAACGGTTCATTTAGCTATTAATATTTAAAGAGTGAGTGCAGAGTATAGCTTCTTTGACCTGAATGCTAATGAAAAATTCAGATCTCTAATAGACGTTTGCTGACTCATTTCGTTGCCATAGCCCGTGTATTACAACTGGCTGATACTGAAATTGAATCATGATCTTAGAAATACGACTTTAATACCACACATATACAGAGTACTATACTATACTAGTTTGATTCTGATTAATTAGTTAATTGATGTATCTCCCACAAATGGGTCTATAGATTCAAGGTATGTTCCACATAATTTTGCCTCGTATCTCTTAACGTCACGTGACTAATCAGCTTACATTGGCTACTGTCATGGAATACCGGAACCAAATAGTTCCTTATTTAACATGATTATTTATGTTAATATATTCGAAGGGAGTTGTCAAATTCACGTCTATATAGCTATATGAATCAAATATATTATGTGACAAGAGTTAATGTATCTGAAATACACTTACATTTTCATCAAGTACATATAGCAGGCTCTTTTATTTTAAGCTTGTCCCTCAGGATGACGAAAGCATATGCATCTATCATGTCGTGTTTAATCACTTATATCACTTGACCTTGCATCGCCATTCCAAGGTATACTTGGAAATTGTGCGCGGAAGGTTACACAACATGGGACAGGCGTTTAGGAAACAAGGTTTATAGGATGACACCGTGATAGAATGGTTAGACCTCTCACCTAGGCGGCCCGGGTTTGATCCCAAGCGCCCGCATGTGTGATTTGTGATGGACGAAACCGCGTCTCAAGCGGGTTTACTCTGGGTCCTTCGGTTTCCGCCACCACTCATTCGTCCAGCTGCTCCATCATCACCTTTATCATCCAATTCGCTTTCATCTTATCCGCTTCCTCACGCTCATGCCTGGCTAAAGGCCGACCACTCGTTCCAGGTTCTTCATTCTTTGGTTACGTGCCGCTGGCTTCTGACCCCTAGGCATCCACTTATAGGTCCTAGGGGTGTTAGTCTTACATACGAGGAGGGTAGGCCAACTGCGTAACATAAAAAAAAAGTTTCGTGTCGTGCAGTGTTCGAACTTGAGACGGAAAGCCAAGACGGGGCAACCTGAGCCTTGCTGTTCATGCAGTCTTCAAAAAGATGAGCGAACCCTATAATCTAAAGTGCACGAACGCGGTCAAATTCATTCGAAAGGGAATGCTCGATGCGACACTTGTTGATTTGAATTTGAATGTATCGCTTAAGATATTGGCGTTCCAAGTTATGCAGTTCATATAAAGCTTAGTAAACCATTGTTTACAAAATGTAGCAAAGTTCGTGAATTTGGTGGTGTCTAAGGATGATTTATTGGTTTCACACATACCAAGTCGTCAACTTTTTTATTAATGCATAACATCATGATATTTAATAATTGGTTTGCAGTTCATTTCAACTTGGAGATAGCATCCCTACTATATTTATTTCCCTTTAGATATGATACTCTGCAAGGAGGACATTTTCTTTATAATTAATTTTGATATATTTACGTTTGTGTTATTCGACTTGTTAACTTGCACCGCCGTCATTTCAGCGTTCATAACTGGTGATTACTTTTCATAACGAAGGTTCATTAATTTATGCGTATGTTTATATAAATATATATTTCGTAAGGCCAGTAGTGAAACGTATTGATTATACATGTATGAGAACAATCTAATATTTGTATTTATTTTTTGTGCACAGATATATTTGTGTTCTGGGCTCGTGAGCCCCGTAGGTTGAAGTATGGGAACGGGGGAAAGCGATGTCTGGCTACCCGGCGAGCTGTTATGCAGTAATCATTCCTGCAGATATGTGTATTAATCTAGTGTAGCCTACTTAACATAGTAAGGTGCAGAAGTAGTTCAATGCTGTAATAAGATTTGTATTCTTTTCACCGTATCAGAAGTCAAGAAATGTAAGGTGGTGCATTCAGAAGGGTGTGAAATTATAAGTAGCGTTATAAATAAATGTGAAAAAGAAGCTCTGAAATATACATTATATATGTCCAGTGTCACAAGCGACATAACGGGCTGCATATTATACTGGTATTTCCATGCCAATGATAAAGAGAATTCGTAAGAAGAAAGAGCTGCGGCCAAGAGGAGGAACTAGTGTATTGAGCTTTCCTGGAAAAAGAAGAAAAACTAGACCAGAACGTACCGTTGTGCAAATCGATGACTTTGATGCTGCCGTTGTACAAAGAATAGTACATGGTGTTTATGTTCAGGAGAAATGAGTACCGATAGCCAAGAAATTGCTGCACATTGTGAAAGAGAGAATACATTTTTCTTGGGGAAGAATTGTTAAAACTAATTTTGAGAAAATCAAAATGGTCGAAAAATGACATGCGTACTTGGTATAGGCGGTGGGTTTTTTTCTTGAAAATATTTGTGTCGCATCTTGGAAGATACTGAACTTAAATAGGTACCAACTTGGGTATTTAACGAGCTTTTCGTTTTTGAGCTGTCACTGACACACATCTCTTCCTCTTCTTCAGAAAATGAAACAGCGTGATCAAAATTGAACACGGCCACTACTATATTAAGGTAGGCTGCATGTTATTCTTCAACAGCGTTTATATTTGCGTGTGCCACCTTGTCTGTACTAATATGTGTGTTGTGTACGCATTCCTTTCAGGGTTCACGAGCTGAGAACATAACTATACAATCAATTGCGTTAGGCATCAAAATATGCCGGGCAGCTCCTGAGCTTGATTACTCATTTCTCCGAAAGCCGTATAGCACTACTACTAAGTTACCTTGCAAACGAGAGTAAACAAGGGGCAAACTCAAATGAACATTGCTTGCCTCCTCTTGGCGAAGCAAACTTTGGTAGTGTTATAACTCGACAAACATGAACCAACACAGAACGTATTTTGCATGATGCTAATGAGACTTTCTCTAACCTATCAGATTTTTAACAGTATCTGCTATAGAGAACGCAAACTAATGGAATTCACCAAAATCCAAACGACATTTTAGCTCATTATAGTAGTCTCTAATTATTTTGCTGACACTTATAAGGCTAAGGGAAATTTTTCAATCCTAAAAGGACTAAAGAGGGAAAAATAATGCTAACAAGGGTAAAATAATGCTAAAAAGGGTAAAATAATGCTAAAAAAGGGGAAATTTGTGCCAAAAATGGGAAAAGGGATACAATGTATTAATAAGGGACACACTTATATTTCATGTTTCACTTCGGCCTGTGTTTTGAGTCGGAAGCGATGGGTTTTCCCTTCAACAAAGCATTTAAATCGTTTGCAGTCATACTAGTCAGCGACGGACTGTTAATTCATTACTGCAGCGCAAATTCACTCTCGGTGGTAACGTTAGTGCTCAGTATATTACAAAGTTGTAACAGGAGGACCATTCCACCTCTTTCCCATGGAAGACTTTACGCAGTTGCCTTCAATTTCCTAAACCAAAGAGAGAGAAAGTGAATCTCCATTTCTCTTTCTAAAAGTTCACCTCTTGGGAAAGGCCAGTCAACTGTTAAAACTGTCCATGTCTTTTTTATGCTGTCGAATCATATCAGGTAGTCATTGACCTACCCTATTTGCTTTGTTCTTTACGCCCTTTAAGATCTCTTAAACCAGTCCAGTTTTCATTGGAGTGAAAGGAATTTTTCTCGTCAATGATGTAGTGAAAGCAATTTTTAAAATATTACACTAAAATACTGGGCAATTTATTGCATTTTAAAGATATATTAATTAAAAGGGGATCGAAAAAGGAAAATTCACAAAAAAGGGAACTGAGGCTAATAAACAGAAGAAGAAAAAAGCAATTCCCTTTAAAATCCGGTCTCTGGACTAATGAGAACAATCTGCTAACGTTTATCTCGATTAGTATTGTGTAGAAAAAAGAAGAATCTTTTGTAAGAAGTTTGTTTGTAGAGCAGCTAGAGAAAGTCATGCGAGTGTAACACATCAGAATTTTTTTCTGTGGAGTGATGTGGAATTCACAATGCATAGTAGCAGATGCAATGCAATTTTGAGCAATATATTTACAGTACATTAAGTTTATGTTGAAATATGGCCATTTTTCTGCTCCCTGACCGGTCTAGAAGGTGGGGTGCGTCAGTGACAGCGCAATGCTGGAAAACTCTGTCACAGTCATTCTTTACTGCCTATTACTCTCTCAGTATGAATTGTAATTGTATTATCAGTTGTACTTGTTTTTGGCAGTGAAGTATGTAAACTATGTTAATATTTTCCGCCGTGTTTGCTTCGCTGCCTTTCGTGATGTTCCAAGCGGGTATTGGGAAACGAGGGAAACCTTTGCAACCACAGATTGAGCTTAGGCAGTGAAGGATTGCCAACAATGGAATATATTGTTATATCTTTCTAATTACTGTATTTCAAGTTAAATGAAATACACAATAAAGTATGATGCAGGGCCTACAATAATCGAACATATACCGAATTAAAGAGGAAATTCTGGTAATAAGACTGCATAGAAAGCTAAAGCTGTAAAATTTTGGCAGTTTTCGCACCTAATTTAGTGTGCCCTAGCTTCGCTAGGTCGTCCTAGCAGCATGTGCAAGGCTATCCACTGAGCAGTCAGTTCAACGTTGAGTATACGCTCATCGTCAGCTCCATATGTACATTATGGTTTATTTACATTCTCTGCTACATGTTGTTAGAAGAGCTTTACTACTGCATTTGATCTCGTACCTCTCAAGCACCATTTCATCTGCAGCGAGAAGCATGTAAGAGCCTCTCTATATAATGGACTATAAACACGGTATTGTTGCCGTTGTTTACAATGCCCGTTGCCGTTTTTAGCGCACTAAGCGTCTGCTTTCCATTAACTAGACTCCGGATTGGTTCCGTGCTTGGATGGTTTATCCCAGAGCTTTTCTTTATCATGCAAGGTAACATCGTGTAAATTAGGTGCAAATATACCAGAGAATCATTGCTCTAATTAGTAATCGTTCAAATTCTAGACATCATTACAAATATGAAAATCACACTCGAAAATTATGCTAGTCAATCTGTCGTAAAGCCAATGACAACATTTTGATACTTGGAAAATACACTGACATAAGTATTGGAATACAAATTCAATTCTTTAATTGTTATATTAACAAAAGAGAATTCTCCTACGTCGGCTCTGTACCTTTTACTCTTAATTTTGAACAAAAGATTGTTTCGTGCGTAATGCATTGGGTTCTCTAATCTGACAATGATGTCCTCTTATGCATTTAAACCAGCATAAACTTTAAATAATGGACAAAACCGCTGTTTCTTAAGCCTAACTTTCAACGCCTCCCATTTAGTCTCCTCACCGTTTGTAGGCCCGAAATATTTGTCCCTTTTAGTTAACTTTATATCCTTTTTCTGAATATTTTCTAACAAACTCCATAACCGTTTGAGAGGATTGGAGGAACAGTTACAGTATCGTTCCGGGGAGTCGCTCAGAAAGTTGCATTGAAGTAATACAGCTTGGGATTAGGCAGTCAAAGATTACCTACAACGTGCGAACAATATTGCGCGCTTTCTCTAATTCACATGTTTAAACATAAGCCAGGCGAGTTGAACCATTTTGCGCTTTTGCACATACACATGAACATGCTTCTTTTAAATTCAGAGAACCCCAAAGCCTTGTATTATCCATGAAATTTCATATGGAATTTGTAGTGGAATGTAATACTCCCTCTAGCTACTAGGTACGTAGTGGAGATAGCAACAGTCTGCTATAAATTGATGCAGTCAAACTTTCAATTCACGCTGCAACTTTATTCTATCACGCGGCACTTTTGAGCTTCTATTTCTGTGGTGACTTATTTGCCGGAACAGTTATCCAACAATGAGTGCTATAGAAGAACATTACATAGAACAGTTGGATAGGTAGAGTCAGACTGAAAAATTCAGTGCCATAGTCAGGATTTGAATCACGGATCTCCCGGTCTCTAGCCGGTTGCTCTGGCACGAGAAATTCAATGGTATATTGCCATGGTAGCTCAGTGGTAGAGAAAGGGAGATCCGTGGTTCAAATGGCATGGACTCTGCCTATCCAACGCCTGTTCTACACACGGTTTCTGTGAGGAAACAATTAAAATGTTCACAATTGTCAATAATAGTTGGCTATATTATGAATCCTGGGACTTCACAACATTGAAGTTGCCATTGGGGTTGTCATCTCAAAATAATTTGTGATCACCTTGAGGTTTACCGGGAAACATGCGAGTCAGTTGAGAAATTCAATGCTATACGGGCATGTTACCATGGTAGCTCAGTGGTAGAGCAACCGGCTAGAGACTGGCAGATCCTTGGTTCAAATCCCGGCTATGACATTGACTTTTTCAGTTTGAATCTATCTATCCAGCTCTTGTCCTACACTCGGTTTCTGTGAGAAAGCAATTAGAATTATCATTACAAAGAACACTTGTTGAGGAACATTACACTGAATTCATCCAGCTATGTGTTCGATGGATTCAGGATATGTTTATGTTTTCAGAAACCAAGCAAATTTTTCAGCATTTACGCGACGAGCAATACCATTGCCCAAGCATTAAACAAAAATGGTATCTCCCATTTCAAATCACAGCCTCCGGATACATGTACTATTCAGAATTTCCCAGTCAGTGCTAGCATGATCGATATGAAGTATATTCAAGAGAGAACGTAAATCTGTTCCAGCTCACAGAAACAACAGCTAAGGAAAAGGCACACAGTACAGGTGTATCACTGGTAAATCTTCGTTTTGGGTATCTAAACCCCGCGTGTCCTAAGGGAACTCGCAGAACTCGTTTCCCCGAATCCAATCAAGTTAGCCACACATACTGTCATATATACGTACAGCAGTCGGTAGCGAATATGCTGTTTTTAAGCGCAGAGAAACGTGGAAAGTATAATTTTCATTACATTTTACGTGGCTCTACAAGAACTACAAATGGAATTACTTGCTCTACAAAATGTTACGAACATAGGATTTTCAAAAGAAAGCGGTTACGGGTTATTTAAATCATCCAAGGATTAATTTTCCAAACCGCACATTTTCACATTTAATGGCAGTGTTTGGCTCCACATACAGTTGCGAGCGCACCTTCTTTAAACTGAGTTGCATTGAAAATTAACATCGCCGTAGATTACGCGGCGATCATTTGGTTCATATAATAAAGCTCTTAACATCAGCCTTAGCATCAATTATTAATGGAATCGTCCAAAATAGAACATATCACCGAAGTAGAAAATAAGGAAACAAGATAACATTCGATACAGATGGAAGTCTTGTCTTTACACACTTCCCATTACGTCGCATAGCAGCATGCCTCAGTGCTTCACACGGAGTGGTGGAATGAATTACTGCAACTTCCCAACTACTCCTTTAATTTGCACACTCCTGACCTAAACTGTAAAAAATGCTAAAACAGAAGCAATGTTGAAGCTTTTGCCTTTAATTCCTTTAGTACTTGCCAATGATAACCACATTTCGACATTGAGATTTAACAAGACACATAAGTTGAAGATTACTGCATTTAAAAAAAAATTCAGAAACGATCTACTTGCAGGCACGTGTGTGCACGTGTACCCATGTATGTATTATTTTCGTATTGCTTTTATTTTCAGAAATAGAAAACTTGTACAGAACACTACAGAAAGGTTAAATTTCAACATTTTGAAAGAAAACCCGTAATACAAATACACAAATCTGTTGTGTTCCATTCACATGCCTCTTTCTACCTATTCCAAAACTATTCTTACAAAAGATTATAATTTTATCTATATAATGCCAATCGAGATAAAAATTAGCAGAATGGTCTCATTACTTGCTTCCTTGTAAGTAGAAGGGAAATAAGGGAATACACTAGGCTAAAGCGATAGTCAAATATTTTAAAAGCTTGTCGGTATATCAAACAATTGACTTCGTTATGTGGCCAGGAGTAAAACAAAAGAAAGATGAAACGAAAGATGACTTCATGTTTGAGAAAAGTTCAAGCAGTTTAAAATTGAAACCAGTAACAAAGAATATCTCGGAGTCAGTCAAATCTACAAAAAAGTATACGAGATAGACTGTGTGTTCTAACGATATCTGCATTTTTGTGCAGTTAGTTGTAATCTTTCTTATACAATTTACTAGTTATTCAAAAAGTATTCAGAATGAAAAGATCTTCAGAGGCTGTTCTCAGAAAACTCGATATACATTTCCTTTGGCATAAAAATATCCTAAATATGTGGTGTTTTAATTAATATTGTGAAACGGTATTTCTGATATAATAATAATAATAATAATAATAATTATAATAATTATAATAATTATAATAATAATACGGAGGAGGAGAAGAAGAAGTTCATGCAAAGACAAGATAATGTATACATAACTAGGATATCATACTGATTTATGTACAAGAAAAATAATATTTGAGCTTGAATTTATACGCAGCATAGTATTTTCAAGTAAGAGCAGAAAGTTAATATTTGTTTGTCATTGTTAGGAAAACAGCTTAAATTTTGCTCGGTTCTATTGTTCATAGCGTCCAGTAAAGAGCTAAGTGTTGTAAAGGGAAATCCTTAAATAAAATAGAAGGGAAATTTTCATTGTATCCTGCGTCACGTGGTCAGTTTTAGCAGTCACATGACCAAGGGACGCGCAGTTTACGTAGCGATGGCAGGAAATTTCATCCAATAAGAGTAAAGTACAGCTAGGAGCTTGGATTACTATGCAAGGCAGAGAAATTCATTATTCTGTGTGTGTGCCACAAAACTTTCAGAGGGTAGTAAAGTAGCAAGTGTTAGGGTCGTGAAAGACAATGAAAAGCGCAAATAACAGTGCTGCTAATAATGATGATAATAAAACGAGGGTCATTTCAGAAATCATGGTAACTATTTTATATACATATTGCAATATATGCATTTGAAATAATTTTGTAAACAATACAGGATGGCACAATCAGATGATATCTGAGTGCACTGGTAAGTTCTAGTAGACACATGCAAACATTAGTATCCTAGAGGCTTTGTTCCAAGATGGATGTCGCTAAAGTTGAACAGCGAGCAAAAACTGCATTTCTGTATGGCAGATGTGTGGAAGCCTTGGGGGCTATTTATTATTTAGCTCGTAAGAGTATTATGCGTGTGTACGCATACTTTTTTGCGCATATGTAATACAAATAAAACAATGATCACTATTTATGCATATTTCAATGTCCCGTATCCATAGCCGCTTGTGCCCAGATCCCAATTTAGTACTAGCATTGTGAAGAATATTCCAGCAACTTTCAATCGTATATCCTAAGCTTTGTTTCCTGTAGCTTTATTTATAGATAAAAATAGTTGCCATGACTTCTGAAATGACACTACTACTGCTGCTGCTGCTGCTGCTGCTGCTGCTGCTATACACCATGGGAAAAGCCTAAGAACTACTAATGCATGGAAATGCTATAAGCTTTTATAAGTATCGAACTGGTGTGGCTGCCGAAACATAGAGGAATCAATGACAACAGAAGAGATGATGACTTGGCGAAGAAAGGAGCATAAATCCTTATGGAGGTCCTGAGCTCAGACTCGATCTAACCTATGAATTTGTTTCGGTGGTAATCCGGGAATGGACCAAGGGGAAAGCCAGTGGGTACTGTGACTTTTGTAGGACACAAGTACTCAGTCTCTTGTCAAAGAACTAATAAAAGGCAGAACACAATCTATGTTTGAAATAAGTGGAATCACACTGCAAAGGATAGTAAAATCTTATCAACCAGACATCAATTGCATGAACATTTCTACAAAATAGTCGAACTAATATGTAGATAATGCACGAGAGGAATGAAGCAATACCTAATTCGTCGTAAGAGGGGAGCTCTTATAGTGCTTAAATTAAACACCCTAAAATCTTGCAATTGTAAGGAAAAATTATATTGAATTTTATTTATGGATGCTCTTTAATGCTGCGGTTCTTAGCATCACATTTTATATTAGAGTGAGAAACCTCTTCATTTTGCTCAGAGGCCTATTTCACCAGCCTTGAGGTATTTTTACGTGCCATAAATCTACGACACGGGACCAACGGCTTTACTTCCCTTCCAAATGATGCCATGCTAAGGATCTTTACGCCCGAAAGAAATTCATCACTCTCCTCCGGGGTTGAACCGGCGGCCTTTCAAGAAGTAAGATACTTGTAGATTTGACGAAGGAGGCAAAGATCTTACGAGATTGAGTGAAGGGAAGCACAATGAATCTCAACTATATACCCTATTTGGGGTATGTAAATTAACTGCACATTTATCTGTAGACGCAAGGAGCACGTGCTCTATGATCCTGCTTTGGGCAGCGAAGACAAACCAAAGAAGGCAGGACATTTACATGTAAACATGGAAATACTACTTGTATGTTTATTTATAATTCATGTAACCTATGATATTACAGTTGTAAGATGTAAGGTATATATTAATGCATACCTACAATACGACTACGTACTCAAACTTGCATTTGTGGATGCAGTAGTTAATTTATATGGTACTACTTTAGTCTCCATCAGGGTAAAATTTAATTGAAGTACAACAATACACATTTTGAAAGATTTTGAGAATGAGGTCCTACGACATTTTGTTAAGCAGCGTTTATGCTGAGAAAACTTATCTCCGCATCACCATCAGTAGACAAGAGCTCCTATCCAAATTCGTCTACAACTGACCGCATTTCCGAGTGCCGCATCTTCAGTGCTTTCGGCAAAATATCTTACCATTAATTTGGATCATAGTTGAAACGAAAGCTTAAGCAGAGAAGCTAAGTTGCGTAGCGTCACCGAGCGTGATGGCCCAGGCGGCTTCGTCTGCGGCCCATAATCGGGAGGTTGCGGGTTCGATCCCCGTGGCCGGCCTACATGCTCTATGATTTTTTGGGCTTTCCCCGCTTCGTCAGCAAATGCTGAGTAGGTTTCTTTCATCCCCCGAATTTCCTGTCCCTCCAACACGTTTTCAATGCCATTTCATTCACCCCATTGTTTCTTTAGGTTTGAAAGTGTTGGCGAGGTGCTCGGTTAGTGTGGCAGAAAAAAAGAATGCTCATTCTGAATCTCCGTCCCCAAACTTCGGCTAGTTGCCGGAATGAGGACGACTGGTGGGGGAGTTGGGTGCTTCTATTTGAAAAACGTAGGGCGTCTGTCATTGCTGTGCCATCGCTCCTGATTCCGGCCGCCCGGTATCCTCTCACGTAACGCCTCCCTCTCGGGGGTGCCACGTCATAGAGTATTGATACAATAACCATCAGGTTCGGCGCCGAGTCCCCCCTGTCCGTATGCTATTCCTACACATACTGCGTCATGTCACCTAACTAGTCGTCTGAGTGGAATATGACTGTACCGAAACCATCTCCTGTCTCTGACGTCAGCAATCAACGTAGCGCTGAAAACTTGCAATCCCTCAAACATTACCCCGTTCTCTATCTCTAATCACAACTGGTCGTGATGCATAGAACTTTTATTGACTTCTCCTTCTTTAAAACTAAATAATAAATATGCATGAAGGAGGGTTGAATGGAAACTAATTTTATATACACACATATCGGACATTAAATGCGAAATATAGCAAATAAGGAGGCCCGGAGAAAATTACATGTTGTCCACTGCATTCTGCATTCCAGAATTAAATTCGTCTTTGATAGGCCCACATCTTTCGTTCTCTTGCACGTAAATCATTGAGGCATTCAACCACCATCTTCAAATGAAGCATGAAACTAGAGCTTTCCATTGGAATGAGTTCTCAGGTTTCTCTCAAAACTATCACACGAGGCTTCCGACGGCAATAGCTGAGGCATTTCAAAACATAGAGTACAAGATATAGGCCAAGGTTATTGCGAAATTGGCCACTGTCTACTGCTAGGTATTCAGCACTACAAGAGTGTTTACAAAGTTCTCTTCTATCAGTCGGATCCCTTCATTTCGCGTTGTTTCAGAATGTGTTACAAAATTCTATGTCGAGATTTCACCGTAAATGTACGTTTTGAGGACCCCTGATTAAAAAAAACTTTTTAGAAAAAGCTCCCTGTGTGTCTGTGGACAGCATAGCTCAAAAACGAAAAGACCATTAAATATCAAACTCTGTATTTATCTTTAGCATCTTCCAAGGATGAGACACGAAGATTCTCAAGAAAATCCGTGACTATAAACTACCTTTTATATTGAAACGTGTTTGAAAATCATTTAACTATAATAAAATGGCTCTAATGATGGTGATTAAAATACTGTATATTAAAGATATTTACTTCACAAATAAAATATATTTTTTTAATTTTCTAGGAATAGTCTCTGAAGATTTATTTATTCTGGATGAGTTTTGCAGAATGTTGCATAACTGTAAATCATAAGACATACACAAAGACTTACTATACAAAAATGTAGATCTCGTTAAAACACATACTTTGTCATTTACGTTTTTCTTGTTGATTTGGCTGTTTTCCGGATATTCCTTGTTATTGGTTTCAATTTTAAACTACCTCACTTTTCTCAAATGGGACAATACAAAGCGAACGGAACCTCAGTTGTTTCACATAGCCACCAGCTTTTAAACGATTTGGTTATCGCTTTAGACTAGTGAATTCCCTCATTTAGCTTCTACTTACACGGTACTAAGTATTAAGACCAATTCTGCTAATTTTATCTCAATTAGTACGGTGTAGATAAAATAATAATCTTTTGAATGCATATTTTGTATATGGAACAGCTGCAGAAAGTTTGTGAGTGTAGCACATAAGATTTCTTTTTTATCAAATGATATCACTCTTGTTCCATAAGTTAACAGGGCAGTTCCAAGTTAGAACATATTTGAATTAACCGCTAGAGCTGGCGTTCACTGAAAATGTATCAATGTTTCTCTCATTTCCTATAAAAGGATAAAACAGTCTATTCTTTCGGTAGAATAAGGAAGTCAGATGTATACTTTAGAAATACATAGAAATACAATGTATTAGAAAAATATTTTTGCCTACCCCTAATCGATAATTTGACATTACTCTAACAAACTATTGCGAAAACTTATTTTTCTATTTCATATTAATCCAAATACACGGTTGCAGAAATAATTTGATTGCTCATTTCGTTATAGGTATAAGGGGCAAAGAGAAACCCTAACGATAATCAGATGTTTAAACACATCTCGCTACATGCTGGACTAAAATGTGCATACTTTCTCCATGACATTGCCAAAGCCAACTGAATTATGACCACTTACTTTATGGTGTGCTACTAAACTCCTTATCCATATTTAGAAAATAGACTAACTATTTTCCAATTAAAGGGTAATTTTGGGTGTGTAATTCCTTGACCATCTGCTCGTTGCATCTTTGAAAGAAGCTAGACCAGGTTTGTTATTCATGCGACCTTCATTACCTCAATAGGTCCCATTATGCATAAGGCTCCACTTAGTGTGTTGCGCCCAAAGAGCCAACAACCACTTTGAGCCTGGTTTGAGTTAGATTCAAAAGAGTTTCTCTTATTTTGCCACCTGGCCCAGGAATATAATCATGAGAGCTATCTGGCGGCATTTTGCTTTCTCCATATCTCAAAATGAGCCCTAGTTGTGAGCTGAGTTATCTCATACTTGGCGCTTCTGGGGGACACACAGCGAAAGGGCTGGAGTTCTACAAACTCTTAGCCAGCCTGTTCGCTAACTCAGTACCTCTGGTGCCTGCATGACCCGGAACCTAGACAAGGGCATAAAGTCTTCCGACATCCTTTGGCATGCCCACACCAATCTTGATGTCGTTTTAACCGCTGTGAGGGATTTCAAATCTGCCTGACTGAGCAGATATAAATATTCGCTCCATGCTTGACATGCTTAAGATATGCATGACACGGGTTACGATAACATATATCTCAGCCTGGAACACTAGCAAATCTTCTAAGAGGAATGACAAGCCTGGTTAACGACTGCCGTTCTGCCGCCGAAGCGCGGAGCGTCAGTGTACACCTGGCGCAACAGATCTGGAGACTGAACATTTGAAAATCTTAAGAGCTAGGAAGCGAGCTGTACATCTGTTGTTACCAGATAAGTAGTTCACCAGTCGACTGCATGTATACTGGAGGAGTGCGTGTCAGCAATGTCAAATATCTGTCCCCGCTTATGCACTGCATCACACTGCGCTGCACTGATAAACTTATAAGTATATATAATATCTGCCAACACAAATGGCCTAACATTAACATTATGTTAATCATCTGTCTCCAATTCTTCCACACCTGACAATCCTTCGTCTTTATTCACTGTTGAATATTGAATAAGGAAGAGCGCATGACGTGTATACGTTTATGAATCAATCAGTTTCCTCAATTACAAAATATCATTGTCATCATCACTGATAATCGCTATTTTCTGAACCATTATCCCGGATGATAATTCTAATTCATTTTATGCAGTTCCGTCTTTTTCGAAATTAGATTGTACCTACCAGAATATTGAGTAAAGAAGAGGCCATAATGTGCACAAGCTTATGAATCATTTCTCCATTACAAAACTTGATCAGTGTTTGTTTTTGTGTACAAAACATCATATGTTATCTGTCGCACACTTCACCACAACGTTTGCACGCCCAATCTGGTCCTGACATGTTGTATTCTTTTCGGAAATCGTGAACAGCAAACATCGTTTGCGATGTTACGAGAATAAACAATGCAGTAGTGTCTGTTGATTTCCGAGAATCAGGCTTTAGGAGAATTCGGGTGAACATATAGTTTCTTCCTTAATCTCTACGTATTGTTTCATGAAAACGAGGACAGAGGGCATTGGCAATTATGTCTCTGCTCTGACTATGTAATACCTTGCCATTTAACTTTGAACACGTAGGAATCATGGTTATTAATGCCACAAAAATAAAAATAGCACTATTTACTGACCTCTTTGAAAATACAAACAGATGCGGAACACTTTCGGTGCACACTGTACAATGTTTTGCTCATTGTGTCTGAGAGCATGCAGTCACAAACTCCAAGTAAGTTAAGTTCGGCAGCTGGGTTGTCGGTCAAGGTCACGATTCCAGAGGTTATGCGCCCGCTGTACCACGTCTGGCTCCCAGTCTTTAGAAAAAACCCGGTCTTTGGGTCACATTCTTTCCTGGTCGGAAACACTTTTACCCTGCTACGCCCGATCACATGGAGACACAGGAAAATCGGGGGATGTAATGAATTTTCCCAGGTGGCCCGAGGAAACCCCCAAAAAATCCATGTGTCAGGAAGGCCGGCCACGGGGATCAAACCCGCAACCTTCCGAGTGCGGATCACAGCCGAAACTGCGTGAGCCATCCCGCACGTTGATCAATATACAACGATAAAGATTTTTTTTTCAAATAAGGTTTTAATTGGAATAATTGTTTTTCACACAAGCCGTGTGTAGGACCTATCCAAGGTTTCAATTTTTTGATTCATATTGTTCATTGACATCTGTATCTCTATGGTAAATGTGCAGTAAATATTGGATGATGTCAGATAGCAAGGTTTTAACAAAACACAAAAAACAAAAACATTGTTTTTTGCAACTGTAAAGAATTTAGAAAATTCAAAGGGTTTTCAGCAGGGTGTGACTTAAATCTCTGTACCAAACCCAACGGTGTCTCCCAGTAGCCTATACGCTTTTTATGTATACCAGAATGCCAGAGAGGTAACATTGCGAGCATATTTCCCACGCATCTTTAATACTGAAGCAAGACAAGGTAGAAGGCTCGTTAGGTTCTCGCCTTCCCCAATGCTGTCACCTGAATGCTAAGAGTGGAATGGAACAGGCGGTCGATGTTGCGTGCAAGGGATTTCACTCGTACCTACTGGTCCTCCGCACAGACCTTATGACGTCATCTGTTTCTTTTGCTGAGAGAATGAGCCAATGCAGCACCTGCAACTCCGGACTAGTAATTTCGTAGCAGTTGCAATCAAGACCCTACCTACCTTAATCATATCAATGCGAAACGCCACTTTCCACTATTTGTAACATTATTTATTGCTTGAAGCTTAGGAGTTGACTTATTTAAGAACAAAAACGAGCGTCTTCTGTTTTCAGATATAAGAATGTACACAGACACCTGTTGGATTAGATGTGTGCAACCGGTAAACGATGCTGAAAATGAAAATATATGGTGTCTTAAGATAAAAATTACACGATAGTAATAATAGGGTTATACAACTGTACTGATATATCTCTATACCCCTACCGCTGAATCCTTGCATTTGACAGCTAGCAATCAAGTTGGTACACTCGTAAAAAAATCTGATGTTCTCCATTCACATGCCTTTTTCTACATGTTTATAACAAATTAATTGTTTCATCTACTTCACGCTAATTGAGATAATCATTAGCAGAAATGGTCTTATTACTTGCTTACTTATAAGTAGAAGAGAAATATAGGATTATCCTAGGCCAAACCGACACTCAAATGTTTTAAAATGTGGTTGTTATGGGATTGAAATCCGTTTCTTTGCATAGCCAGGAGTTGACAAGTTTCCGTATGAGAAAAGTTTTAAGTATTTTAAAACTGAAACCAATAACAAAGAATAACGCTTGACTTCAAGAAAAAATCTATATGAGAGAAATTGTGCGAGCTCTACATTTTTTGTGTAGTAAGACGGTTTACAAGTTAAGCGAAATTAAAAAAAAAAAAAAAAAAATCTAGATTAAAGAGCTCTTCAGAGGTTATTCCCAGAACATTCAAGGTATGCTTTTTATTTGCCAGGTAAATATCTTCAATATAAGAAATTTTAATCTAAAACGTTACAGCCATTTTTTAGAAAACCAAGATATTCGATATTTTTTTCCATGTAAAGGGTAATTGGGGTTGGGGGATTTTCTTGAAAGTCTTTGTGTCGCATCCTTGGAAGATACTGACCTTAAATATCAAGTTTCGTATTTAATGGACTTTTCGTTTTTGAGTAACGCCGCCCACCCACACACACACACACATGGACATTTTTCTAAAAATGAATTTTTTATTCAGGGAGTCCCAAAACATGTATTTCCGGTGAAATTTTGGTATCGAATTTTTGGGTGCAATACACTATCTTCTCTATACACTAAGTGCACAGTACGCGTAGAGATAGACCGAAAGCTTTTCGCGTTAGACACTCTGGACCAATCACAAGGCAGCATTTTGGTCTGTCGGTTACAAGCCGGAAATGGATCCGTAGGCGGCACTCGGAATCTGGCTGTTTCCAACCGCGAACTTCAGTTTATGAACTCTTAATACGTGCATCGAGTTCTCTGATTACTCCGTTCCATTTGGACTTGATATTGTTATTGTTGATATTGTTGTATACATGCATTTAATTACCTATGTACGTATATATCCCATTAAAATTATTTATACAAGATTTGAAGTCTCAAAAACGATCCCGATCACCAACTGATTTGCGAAACGAAAATCCCTTGCCCAAAGGTGTGCCTTTCCAGCCCGATCTACGAGGTACGTCCAGAAAGTAAGTTCCGTTTCAATTTATCTCCGCTGCAACGCTACGATCGCATTTCCGCACATGCGCGGTAGACGCTCTTTATCAAGGAGAAGATACGTGCGTCATTTTGAGATCGCTGTCAGCCACGTACGCTTTGTTGTGCTTGTTTACAATGTCGATGTTGATTGAAAATCCCACCGCTTGTGAAATCAGATCTGTGATTCGTTTTCTGAATGCTAGGAAATTGAAACCAATTGAAATTTATCGGCAAATTTGCGAAGTTTACGGACAAAATGCGATGAGTGATTCAATGATGAGAAGATGGGTCCGACGGTTCAATGAAGGACGTAGTGAAGTGCACGATGAAAAACGAAGTGGGTTTCCATCTTTGGTTACAGAAGAACTGGTTCACGCGATTGATGACAAGATTCAGGAAAACAGCAAGTTTACAATTAGTGCTCTCGCTATGGAATTTCCCCAAATCTCACGATCACTAATTCCTGAAATTGTTACCGAAAAACTGAAATTTCGTAAACTTTGCTTACGTTGGGTACCAAAGATTCTTACTGAGCAACACAAAACAAAACGGATGGGTAGTGCACTTCAGTTTTTAACCCGTTATGATGAAGACGGCGAAGAATTTCTGACACAGATAGTCACAGGTGATGAGACTTGGGTTTCTTACGACACCCCTGAAAGTAAGCGGCAATCAATGGAATGGAGGCACACTCCATCCCCAGCAAAGGTTAAGCAGAAACAAATCTTGACACCTCGAAAAATGATGTGCACTGTGTTCTGGGACTGGAAAGGCATCTTACTCATATATTTCTTACCGCGTGGTCAAACAATCAAAGCAGATGTTTATTGCGAGACACTTGAGAAATTGCGCCACACAATACAGAATAAGCGCCGAGGATTGCTGTCAAAAGGTGTTGTTTTTCTTTACGACAACGCACGACCACACAACTGCAAATGTGACGAAAAACCTCCTACAGGGATTTGGCTGGAACGTGTTTGACCATCCTCCATACAGCCCTGACCTCGCTTCTAGCGACTTTCATCTGTTCTTACATCTCAAGTCTTTCCTTGGAGGTCAACACTTCAACAATGACGAAGAGCTGAAAGAAAATGCTTCCAACTTTTTGAAGACACAGGCGGCAAAATTCTATGAAAAAGGTATACAAAAACTTGTCACGCTATGACAAATGCCTGCAAAATTTCGGCAGTTAATGTGGAAAAGTAGTTTAAGAGTTGTAGAATTTTGTGCAATAAGTAATTATTCTGTATCTGTACACAATTTAATTTTATCACCAAACGGAACTTACTTTCTGGAGGTACCTCGTATTTTCAACTGTTTTTGAAAACCAATGGCGTAGTTTCGATATTCGAGGTCTCAAAAATTGGTCTTACCTCATCGCATATTAATAGCTCACTTGTCTATACTTCTAATGCACTAAACATCACTGATCAATATTTCCGTGTGAGATTAACTTAGGTTGGAATTCTTAGTATGATAAAGGAAGGGGTGTGTCCCAGTATAATAAACGATGATTTGCATACCTAAGTGTTGACTGGACCTCGGATTGTAGCGGAATACAGTTCTGTGTTTGTGTTACAAAAAGGGAATTCTTTGATTGGGAAGAAGGAGTACGTGAACATTCATGGACATCCTTCTGATAAAACCTTACAGCGAACTGCAGCACCTTTTGTCTATGCAACAGAACGGTTATTATTGGCAAGAGAGTGAAACATGACGACTACAATGATGATGATACTTCCGAGGATGACAGATATTTGGACGGAATTGAGCCTATACAGTTTTTAAATCATTTTGTTTTACAATGCTTACATCTGTATCATTTCTGTTCTTGTAACAAGCAAGTTCACATTAATTTGTTCTATATTGTATGAAGAAGCTAGTTCCTTCTACATGCGTTGCAATGTATGATGGGTGTGTTATTTTCACTTAACAATAACAATCTATTAAATATATGCGTAAGCTTTCACGGCCGGTGTCCATGGTTTTATAATTTAAAATTTTCGGGCTGTTTTGCCGTGGTCTGTAGGTTAAAATATGTTTAGTTAAAATATTTTAACCTACAGACCACGGCAAAACAGCCCGAAAATTTTAAATTTTAAAATAACAATCTATTGTTTCATTCATTCGGATTCGCTACTATGTACACTGTTTGTATGCGACTTTAGAAACGATGGAAGGGCTCGTAATCATCTATTGTGTATTAGCGAATCTGGTTATCACCTGTCTAAGGAATGAATGCGGATGGCTACGAGTTAAAGCTTGCGTAAACAAACAGATAAGTGGTATTACGTCATCACTCCCAGTGTACAGTTCGACAATATTGGAATGCAGCAGTTGAGTCTTACATTGGACGGGTTTGAATCAATTCAAAATGCAAACACCACTGCGCGTAGCCATACACTCACAAAGTAGATAATTCATATTCATTAATAATAAAGAAAACTGCAAGTTTAGCTGTTGTGGATCGTTTAATTTATTCCTGTTTACGTAGGCTGTGCTGATGTTTTGATGGTCAGACTGTATTGCACAATATTCCAGCTTTCAATGACCGCTCTAAACCGTATCATGCTACACCAGCGACCTCCCCTAACAACTGCAGTCTTTCGTCAGACAGGTGGTAAGTAAAGTCGCAACCGCAATATAGCTACCCAAATTGTCAAGTGCATGGATGCTGCGGCCGGGTTATAATCGTATTGTGTATAATATTTGCTTTAACTTGAAACGTGGTAAGTAGAAAGAAATAGCAATATATTCCGCACGGCAATTGGTAATCCTTAACTGCATAATCTCAATATCTGATTGCAAAGGTTTCCTTCGTTTCCCAACACCCGCTTGGAACAACACGAAAGCCAGCGTCATAAGGACGGCAAAAGATAGCATATTTCCCTGCCAAAAACAAAGTACAACTGGCACCAACACAATTACAACTGATACTAAGAGAGTAATAGGCAGTGAAGGATGACTGTGATACGGTTTTTCAGCACTGGCCCGTCATTAACGCACCCCAACTCCTAGGCCGGTAAGGTAGCAGAAAAATGATCATGTTTCAGCATAAACCTCACGTACTGTAAGTAATGCCAAAGTCAAAAAGGTTAGTGTTATAAGCGCCGACTTGTAATAATGTACATTTTGGAAGGGCGGAACTGTGAAACGAAAACAAGTACTAAAAAAATTAAAACAGTGGCGTGGCCGAGTGTATAGACCGCTCGCCTCTTGCCAAGATGAGAGTTCCATTCCAAGGTGCGTACGTGGGATTTGTGCTGACAAAATGGCGTGAGTGCGGGTTTTCTCCTATTTTTCCGGTTGACCTCGCCATTCATTCCACTAATAACTGCTCCATCACCAACCTTTGCTACTGACAGAGGCAAGATTTTGTGTTGACAGCTATTTTAAAAGTTTGCATTAATAATTTCATATAGTGGTGTTTCCTGTTGAATATTTTTACACAAAATCGCATTAATTTCATGCTATTTTTGGGCAGAATTAATGAGTAATGGCATGACTGAAATGCAAAGTAACAGGTAATTATATTAAAAGCGTTATTTGCAAATTCAAAATCTTTTATTTCAAATCAAGAGCATGAATAAAATCAGATATCACATATGTGATATCACCAAACTGGAACATACAGAAAATTGGCGCACTTCCGTTTTTCATAGTTGTCCTTCTGTCTGCGAGTGTTTTGTTTGTGTTATGTATGCTCTTTAACTACTATGGTTCTCAGCACCCCGTTCTATATTGGACGTGAAAGACAGCTTTATTTCGTTCAGAGGCCTGAGGTAAATCTATGACACGAGGCCACCGAATAAGGCCATACTAAGGATTTTACGCCCGAAAATACCCACCGCCGTTCGCCAGGCTTGAACCCCAAGACCTTGCTTCTGTATGTTGCAACCAAGTTATACATGGAGAAAATTCTCTCGCTGTCAGTAATGAATATCGCTAGTCAAAGATATGGAAGTTTTTTTATTATTATTATCATAATCATCATTATTATTATGATTATTATGATTATTATTATTATTTTTTTTTTTTTTTTACAGAAAACTTGGTAAGGATCTCTTTTTGTTTCCATGTCAAGAGTGCTGCTACTACATATAATTTGTTCACATCTAATTTGTTAGTGTAAATACTATGGCATAGCTGTTTAAGAATACCCCTAAGTTCCTTTTAACAAAGAGGCAACTCAGAATAATATTGGTTTTAAATGCATGTAGTTGGTTAAGTGCTCAGTTTTCGTTATTGAAATCATTGACACTTAATTTAGTAATTAGCCTTGAAGGCTTAATTAAATGATCCAAAGCGTTTATTGTTCTTATATAATCAGTTTCTTTTGTTATAATGTAGTGGTTACCTTTCTAGCCTCTAAAACCCGAGGTTACAGGTTCAAACATAGCGCATGGCTTATTTTGGAAGAGAAGTAAAGCCGGTGGTCTCTGAAATGTTCATTTGCATGTAAAAGAACCCTATACCTTGCGAGAAGATGGTTTCTGGGCAAAATTCCACCATTTCGCTTGAGCAAGTCGTGATTTCCTCCTACAGTGCCATCTGTGTGCGATAAGGCGATCCCTTGTCACCATGGCTCATGGCGGTGAACTCAAGCAGTAAAAATTCAAATCAGATCAAGGAAACATCGTAACGATGCCTTATGCTCCAATTAGCAGCTTCAGGAAAATAATTAGCTTGTAGCTATACCATACGGCGTTTTCGCCGACTTTTTTCGGAGGTCTTAGCTGATTATTGGCATCTATTTTTACTCGTGCGTTAGTGGACACCTGTGGCGGCGGAAAGTTCTGTGGTTTGTTATACCTGTACGAGTGGACAGTGTGTTGTGGGAAGGTTATTTGACGTCGAGGACCGCATTGTTACACCTGAGGGAAGTTGTGAAACTTGCGGTGGTTGGAAGGTGCGATTGCTTCTAGAAGTTTCCAGCCACGTGACCGAGAGGTATAAAAAGGGCAACGAAGCCCTACCCACTGTCCAGTTTTCGCCTGCAATAGTTGGATGACTTTCGAAACTAATAACGAGCAGTAATTGTCGCCGCAGCGAACATCGAAAAGAATCTATATAGCTGAATTCTTACTAAAGCACTAAAGAAAGTTATTTGTGAGCAGTTTCTGATTGTAATCAATATGTGGAAGATATAAATAGTTGCTGTTGGGATAAAAGAGCACTTGTGTTACAATATCATATTTTTATATTAACGCTAAATATTTTAGAAAATGCATTACCGTTGTTACTCTCCTAAACTCTTGATTGTTCAAAATTTAAAAGTTTATTAGTGCATTCTTTCAAAGCAGTATAAGACCAACTTCTTTAATGTACTTTTGAGAGGCAGTATAAATATTTCGAAACACATTAGTAAACATTGCATCGTGTGAAGCGTTTTGCGTATGGAAAATTGTTGGAAAAAAGTTTGCGAGGTAACAAGGTTTTAATTTGGACGTGCCTATTAATATGCATGTGTTTTTTCCATTTATAGCTTCAATTATTGGTGTTTAAGGTGCACTAAGTGGGAAAACATATATTTTTAAATTTTTGAACTCTTAAGTATTATTTATTGTGGAAAAAGTAATTATTCATAATTGTTGGTCAAATTTCATAGATGCATCAAGCTAATATCTGTCGAGGGACTTGAGCCATTACCTTATTGTTTTCCACCGAAAGTGTTGACTTAAGTTCATTCTTATCGACACGGGTGGCCGTGGCCGGACATGGAATAATGAGCAGGAGGTCTTTGGTTCAAATTCCAGCAGTTTTTTTGACCAGGTTTTCCTCATTTCGCATAACTGGCAAATAACGGAGGAGTTCTATATCTGTACTTGGAACGTTTTCTTCCTTGAGTTCCTACCCCATTTTCACTTCATGTATGATCAGTATCCACTGCCTGTGGGGCTATATACACTAGGACCGGATATACAGTAATTTTCAAAATATGATGGCCCTGCCCCACTCTTCTTCCAAGTAGCGGTTAGAGTGTTTGCAGTTGGAAACCAACCCTCTAAGTATTCCACTTACTGGTCACTTAACTGAGTGACCGCGCCATGGCTGACTGGTTAGACCACTCGCCTCTCACCTTGACGGCCCGGGTGTGAGATTTGTGGTGGACCAAGCGGCGCAGGGGCGAGTTTTCTCCTGGTTCTCCGGTTTCCCCCGCCATCGCATTCCACCGGTGCTCCATCTTCATTCCATGTATCACCAGTGTCATCGCCTGTGGTACCATGGTAGTAAAAGCGGGCGCTAAACACTATAAAAACCTTAACTGAGACGCGATTCTGACTTGCAAGCAGTGTCTCCAGGAAACAGATTTTACTACATTGCTTCTCACCCCTAGTGCAGGTTCGCCTTTTGTTTGCTAGGTTATTGCCCAGTGGTAGACGGAGGCGGTCCCGTTTGAGGGCTATCATGTTTCGGAGAAAACTATAACTTCATTCTTTCTTAGAAACTCGTCTGCCACTAAATGAAGACGGCTTCTTCACAATAATAGTAGATGACTGGAAACAATGTTTAGGCAAATACAAGGTATTTCAATCTTAGACCACAAAATAATAAAAGTAATTTTTAGCAGACGCACACTGAAACTGCTGCTTGTTGGACTGTTGACACGCCAAGGCTACTGAAATCGTCACGGAAACCTTTATCGGCGTAATGAACAAAATCCAGATGACAGTTATCAGTCTTACCAATTTTAACAGGATTTTAAACAAGATATAAGCCAATATTGTTTTTACTTAATCATTACAGCTTTTTTCCAGAATACATTGTAAGGAAGGTCTCATCTTTGATGTTTCATTTAAACAGCTTAGATTTACATCTCCGTTCACAAGATGCCTATAGCGCAATAGTTCTTGAATACTAAACAGCTTACATTTTAGCTTGAATGTGAATCCGTTATCTGCAGGATTGGCAGGCCGCGCCGCGCCGCGTCGTGGCCGAGTGGTCAGACCACTTGCCTCTCACCTAGACGGTCCGGGTTCGATCCCAAGCGACTGCATGTGAGATTTGTGGTGGACAAAGCGGCACAAGGGCGGGTTTTCTCCGGGTTCGCCGGTTTCCCCCGCCATCATATTCCTCCGGGGCTCCATCTCCATGTATCATCAGTGTCACCGCCTGCGGTGCCAGAGCAGTAAAAGCGGGCGTTAAACATTAGAAAAAATGCAGGGTTGCTAGATATATTTCTCATAATATCGCCTGAATTAATTTAAAAATCGCAAAATTCATATTGAAATCACTCAATTTCACATTTACTTTTTTTTTTGGGGGGGGGTATGAGAACATGTTTAAGATTTGCTTTGGAAACTACTACTGTCAAATTTTGTTTGTGGTTTTTGAACCCACATGTTTCTTAGGATCAGATCACTAGGTATTTGTGGAAAACTTTACAAAAAAAAAAAAAAAAAGTGATATCACTTGGAACCTTCTAAAGCTATTCAGTTAATTCAATATCATAAAACCAACTCTTTTTTTTTTTATTAATGTTCCATTATGTAGCGCCTTTAACTGCACGCCATATCGTGGCATTCCGTTTGGAACATATTGCCTACCAACAATGATGTTTACTTGTGTACTGTTTACATTAGGTTTTTGCTTCTCTTTGGATTTTATTCATTACATTACACACACATTTCACACTCTCATATGTACTTACAGACTTTGGGGAAGATATAGAATACTTTCCCACCCCATCCGGGAACCTTCACAAACAGGAAGACCAACTCTTGTTAAAGCATTATAACTTTCCTTACTTATCCACTGTTAGTACCATTATTTACTCAAATTGCTGTGTACGCAATGTATTTAAACTGCAATTACAGTTTCAGTGTATTATCCAAGTACTAACTTCACTACTAGTTGATATATTTAGTGGATAAGATATTTAGGTATATATGCACTGAACTGCAGTAGTTGATTCAAAAAGTTCTGTTCAGATTTGTGCGTCTGCGCTGGTAGCAATGTAAAAAGAAACGAACAACGAAAACAGTAGGACAGCTAATACCTCTCCTTTGAGCGTTCGTTGCCAGTATTTTAAAACTAGCACTATTTTCTAGGTAGTGGCAAACGAATATACGATCACGTTACCTAGTAATATATTATTAAATTTATGAAATGTATTTAATGTTTGATCCTTATATTTAGATTAGAAATATAATAAAGATAGCTCATCCATATCCTTGTCAGCAAATGCCGGAATGAATCCAGTTCCCACTGTTTAGCGCTTTTCCAGTTTCTATCAAATGCTTCTTCAGACATACTGCGCAAAGTGCTTAAGAATATATTCATCTCATTGAGCGGTCAACTGTGGGAACGATGCCAAGGTTTGTAGGGTTTTAATCACATAACCCTTTTTATTTTTCCTTGTAATGTTTCAGACTGTTTGGTCACCAGCAGTAAGAAACTATTTCCTTTCTAGGGAATGTAACACAGTTTGATTTTCCGAAAATTTGAAGCCAGTAAACCTGGTAGTTGCGGAAGGGCTGCAGTGATTCTCTTAATCTGAGCTACATGCAATAGATTTTAATGCATTAGGACATTCGATTACAATGAGTCCAACTTTAGTTAATGGTAACAATATGGTTTTCATTTCAGTTTCTTTGAGCATTAAGACTCATTCTCTGCACAGTGCACCACAGGCGGTGGACATTGCTGACAGATGAACTTAACTAATAACTGAAAAAGGACCTTTTGAAAAAAAAGTATATACAGTTTTATTTATTAACGTTCTCTAACTGCTACGATTATCAGCGTCCAATTCTATACTGGGCGTGAAAGATGGCTCAGAGGCCCCTTTATCAGGCTTGAAGTGGTTTTACGTGCTATAAGCGTATAATACGGGATCACCTTACCTTCCGAAGGAGCCCGCCTGGGTAGTGTAGTGGTAGCGTGTCTGCCTCACATTCAACAGGTCGTGAGTTCGAATCTCGCTTATGGTGCGTTACCCGGGTAATGTTATTATGCCTGTCCCCATGGCCGCGCTCGCCAAGGCTTTGGTGCTTCGTAGCACAGGGGATCGTGGGTTCGAGTCCCGCCTTGGGCATGGGTGTTATATGTTTGTGTGTGTTTAAAAAGAAGAAACCAGCAATTCTGTAATCATACAGCAATCAAAGTAAACAAATTAGGTAAATAAAAAGCAGGGTATACAGCGCCGGAGTCCCGACCAGACTCCGTAACTGTATTTAAAAAAAAAAGGAAGCCGTGCTCAGGATTTTACGCCCGTAAAAAGTTCTATCCTCCTCCACCAGGTTTAAACCACGAACTTAGGAGTCAGAGTCTAGCATGTTACCCATAGACTATGGAGGACGACGGACAACTTTGAAAAGAACCTGTCCAGGCCTAAGTTAAAGATACCTCCCCAGCATTTGCCGGTTATGTGGAGGGAGGAAACCTGGAAAAAACCTAAGCCAGATTGATGAACCTAGCGAAATTCAAACTTCAGACCTCTCGTCCATTAGCCCTAACGCTTGTCAATAAAAAAATAATGATAAAAAGCAGTCTTAAAATATAATTTTCCCTGGTTTTTCTTTGGCATATTACACCGGTTGCTGCAAAAATACGTAGGGCTCATAGTTGCAGATACTGTGTATCTTTGACTTTCTATTTCAGGTATGAGCGAGCCGTGTGCCACATCCATCAGGGAGGGGTAGGGAGATGCGCTGTGACGTCACGTAGCTAATCCTCTATTGGAGGAGTGATGTAATGCGGTTCTTAGTTTTGTAAAGCTAGATAAGCCTATTTATTTAAATGAAAAGTATTTTTAAATTACAAAACGAAATGAATAGTTTTATTCTTTATTACATATACAATAAGGATTTAGAACTCAAAATAGGTTTATACTTTCAAATATCGAACTGAAGAGCTAAATATAATATCGCTTATAAACTTGCAGGAAAACCGAACTAACAATATTCCATTAAATAAGCATCAACTTGGTTTAACTGGCGTTTTCGACTTGCTAATTGGAGCTAGGGCTATTATCTCATGATCTTTTCTTTCTTTTTTGCTGAAAATATCAATTAAACGATTCATTTATTAAAGCAGTTGCCTTCAGTAATATACCTGGTCACAAGCTACATCAAGAAATTATGGTACGTAAAGTAATTTATTCTTATATGTAAAATTTTTGCTTTAATAGAAGCCATCTTGTGTGTGTAAATATATAAAATTCCTCTGTTCGTGTGTATGTCACTGAACTCCGCCTAAAGAGTTAGACCGATTTTGATGAACGTTTTGTGTGTATTTAAGTGGATTCGAGAAGGATTTAGATTCATATTTAGAACAGATAAATACTGTTTTTTAATTAATTTATGTTTATTTGTTGTTCGATTTTGGATCATTTACATTGGATCCGGCAAGCTGCGCTGCGATCGCGGTATCCGAATATTTGAAGATAGACCCGGTAGTTGGTGCTGCGATCGGATTCAAGGAAATTTCCTGTAATTTTGTTACTTTTTCGCACATTCATTAGTTTCAATATATAATTCCAGGTTATAATTATTTTTACATTGAAAGTGATTTATTAGCTGCACTTTTGTTAACAGCTATCTGTAGTGTTTAGATAGCTACAGTTTAACAGTTATTTATAGTGTTTCATTTCAGTTATATATTTATAACCTTTGTTGTTTAGAATGTTTTATTAATGCTAGTCTACAATTGAGGGAAGCTTCATTTGTAAATAAATCCATGTGTGGGTGTGGGTGTGTGTGTCCCAGAATTCGGCTGCAGGATTGTAGAGGGTCCTAGATAAACAGTTTGAAATAGGGAACCTACTGTCTCTTGCCAGATTTCAAAATTATTCCATGTTTTCTGGACCGCACAACAATGGCCGTAAATTAAACCAATGTGGACGTATGTGTCCTATTTTCATGAAGGATGCCTCATTTGTACACCAGTAGTCGTTATATTGGTTGTTATATTAATTATTAAACTAGCTCAATTTATATCGGTGTTTCTGAATGGAGCGTTGCGAGTAAAGAACTTTGTGAACACCAAGAAAGAGAAGAAACAGTTGTAAGTAAGAATTACAAAAGGATGACCTTACTACAAGTCCTATTCTTAGAAAAGTGCATGAGTTTTTCTAACGAGCTGCTAACATTAGATAAAGTCTTGAATTTTGTAAACAATGACCCTACGTTTTAAGCGATTCTCTTTTACAAAGTTTTGCTATAGATTGTATTTGTGTTTGTGAAGAGAAGTACAATTATTGACAGGTAGGGTGCAGGCGGCGCCGTTACACCGCTCCCCTCTCACCTAGGTGGCCCAGATTCGACCCCAGGGGTCACCCTCCGTGGTGTAATGAATATCATGCTAAATTCATATACCCAATGTCGCGGGACGATTTACGACACGTAAGAACCTCAAGTCTGATAGAGAGGCCTCTGAGCAAAATTAAGCGGTCTTTCACGCCCAGTTTAGAATGGGACGCTGAGACCCACGGTAGTTAAAGAGCGTCCATAAATAACACGCCATTTACATTTTTTAGACCCCAGGGAACTGCATGTGTGATTTGTGATGGGCGAAGGGGTATTTGGATAGGTATTCACCGATCTCTCCGGTTTCCCCAGCCATTCATTCTACTAATCGTTCCATCACCATCTTTCCTCTCATCCACATCACCCTCATTCATAGGATCCACCCCCCTTCATTTGCTACCAAACGTCGGGGTGATCACCATCCTGGCTTCTCGATAGGCGTCTGACCACAGGCGCTGCCTTATTAGATCTATATACGAGGAGGGTAAACTGAGAGAGAAAGAAAGAAAGAAAAAAAGAATACCCAGATATTGCACCTTTTCTCGGTGGTGATGCAGCTATAGAATAACCCGAGTTTTATTTCAACTCAGCTTTTATTGTTTCCATGTTTATTATACATACTATTATTACACCGTTATACTATTATTAATCTATTATTATAATTATTACTCGAAAAGTACTCAGTTCTATTGTATGGCAAACACAAATCATGGACCCACGTGGCATTTGTTTGTGTTGTACCTCGCATCCGATAGGAACATAGGGTTAACGGGTTAAAAAATAAGTTTACCTTGAAGACAGAGGTGATGCATATCTTCGAAACGTTGGAGTCAATCCATGTAATTGCCTGGCTAGAAGCCCGAGAAAATTTAAAGACCAAATATATTGTTACGAGCATTTTCATTTCATCAAAGAATAATATTCTTTGTTTCCTCAACTTTGTCATTCAGGCCCTCCCGATTCTGCCTTGGTGTATTCTTTTTTTATTGTGCTCCAAGTCCCATATCTGTATTTGTTGCCATTTTATTTTACTTCATTTTTTGTAACTTATATTTGATAATCTTGAGAATGTTTTCCCTATATGCTTTTACACCAAAATAACGACATTAATGACAAAAAATACTTCAACCATTTTAAATGAGGTGGTTACACAGCTTTCAAATTAAACTCTAAGTCCTGAATGTAATAAAAGCAAATGGAAATATACTGAAAGTTTAACACAACAAGAGAAAGTTATTGCGTTGCGGTGCCCATACCCATTAAACGAACATCTGCCACCCTACGCCTGCAGCATTAAATCTACTAAGCGACAGTAAACTTTTTCTTCCTTGCCGTTCCTTCTCTGACTCACTTTTCAAGGCACGCACAGTTTTCTGTACAAGAACTGACATGCAGCTGATTATATGTTTCAAAACTCTTATATGCCAGCGTCTTCCATTTAAATTGAGCACCTGGAAAGTTGGAGAAAATTAGATCACCTTTCTATAATACATGATTTTTCGCTTACATATTTTAAAACAAAAATGAGTACTTAATTTTGCCGGCAGGTCTGATACGTACACACGAGTGCCTTTCAGTCCATGTCCAATTTCATAGATACCTTACTCACCTTTCAGAATCGAATTTAATCAACAGTTTTAAAGCAGATGCTCAAAAAAATAATAATTCATAACTTTTTCCCCCGAAATTCATTTTACTTTCTTCAGCACGTGTATACAATGAATGTGGTGGATAAAGAAAATATTGCATTCCACCCAACATTTCAATACCAAGGATTCACCAAAATATACCTTTTGAGTATCTCTAAATCAGAAAGAAGAAGAAAAAAGCAATTTAAAAAAAATATCTATGTGTGTATGTCTTTTAACAGCATAACTCAAAAACGAAAATTATGTTAAATAACAAACTTGATATTTAATTTCAGTATCTTCCAAGAATGAGACAAAAAAATTCAGGAAAATCCCCGCCGCCCCAAATTTTACAGAGAAAAGTTCTAAGATGTTTATTTTATAAAAAAATGGCTCTAGTGATTTTGATTTAACTACCGTACGTTTAAGATGTTTTATGTTAAAATATATATGTCTTGAATTTTGGGAGTACCTTCCGATGACCTCTTCATTCTGGAAGACTTTTTGTATAACTGGTAAACCATAAGAGACAGACACAAACTTACAGCACAACTGATGTATTCCATTCACATGATTTTCTCTACTTGTTCGCCAAACAAACTAATCTTGCAAAATATTATTTACCTACATCGTGTTAATCGAGATATATATTAGGAGAAATTGTCTTGTTACTTGTTTCCTTCTAAGAAGAAAGGGAATCGGCGAATACACTGGGTCAAAGTGACAAAGCCGATCGCTATGTGAAACAATTGAAATTCGGTTCACTTTGCACGGCCAGGAGTAAAATCAAAGGGAGGTGAAACCAAAGATGACCTCCCGTTTGAGAAAAGTTTAAGTAGCTTAAAATTGAAACCTATAACAAGAAAGATATCGAAAATGATTAACTCTACAAAAATATATGATATTAATTGTATGTTTTAACGATATATATACATGTTTTTTTGTAGTAGGCTTTGTCTCTCTCTCTCTCACTCTCACTCTCACGGTTTACCAGTTATACAAAATTCATCCAGAATAAAGAGACCTTCAGGGTCTATTCCCAGGAAATTCAACATATACACTTCATTTGTGATGTAAGTGTCCTTAAATGCTACTACGGCATTCTAATCAAAATCATTATTTTTGAGAAAAACAAACTTTTCATGAAAATTATCCATGTAAAGGATAGGTTGGGGTGGGGTTTTCTTTCGCATCCTTGGAAGGTGTTAAACTTGAATATCAAATTTGGCATTTAACGGTCCTTTTTTTAACTATAGTGCCCAACACGCACACGCACGCACACGCACACACACGCACACGCGCGCACACACACACATAGGGGACCACAAAATACATTTCCAGTGATGTCTCGATTTTGGGTGGGATACAAAACTATATGCACAGCACGTGCAGAGAAAGTAAAATGCAGATCTCGTTAAAACTCATAATATTATATCATATATATTTTTTGTATAATTAGCCGTTTCCGAGATACTTTTTATTTTTAATTTCAATTTTAAACTACTTAAGCTTTTCTCAGCCGAGAAGTCATCTTTAGTTTCATATCTTTTATTTTACACAGCATGCAAACAGAATCAAATTTAAATTATTTTTCATAGCAACCAGCTTTTAAAATATTTGACTATCGCTTTAGTCTAGTGTATTCCCTTATTTACTTTCTATTTACAGCGAAGCAAATAATAAACACAATTCTGTTAATTTTTATCTCGATTAGGATAATGTAGATAAAAAAATAATAATTCGTAAAATTGTTTGTAGAACAGCTAGAGAAAGGCATATGAATAGAACACAATGGTTTTTGTTATTCCTATAATCTCTGCTTATGACTCGATTAGGTATCTTGTAGTTTCCTGTTCACTATAGGCGGTTAGCGCAAAATGTAGATGAGGTAAGATTTGATGATCAGGGAGTTCAAAATATAAAAGATCACAAGATGTAACACGCCATAATAAAAAATCGGATGTGTTCCATTCACATGACTTTCTCCACCTATTCTGCAAGTGAATGGTTTACAAATGACTATTATTCTGTCTACTTTATGCTAATTAAGATAAGAAGGGAACTAAGGAAACATGCTAGGCTCTAGCGATAGTCAAATATTTTAAAAGCTATCACTATGCAATTGGCACTGATGACACAATTTTACATGGCCAGATGTAAAGCAAAAGAAACAGGGATGACGACATCCTGTTTGAAGAAAGTATAAGTATTTTAAAATTGAAACCAATAACGAGGAATATCTGGAATATGGTTAGATTCACAACAAAAAACGTGCAGGACATAAATTGTGTTTTGACAAAATCTACAGTGTCTGTGCATTAAGTTCTCGTCTATCTCTTAAGGTTTACCAGTTTTTCAAAGGTCATGGAGAATGAAAAGGACTTCAGAGGTTATTCCCAGGCAATTCAAGATATCAATTTTAAGTTTCATGTAGACATCTTTAAAATGCAGTATTTTATTCAAAATCGTTAGAGCTATTTTTGAGAAAATCAAAATTTCCGAAAAGTTTTACATGTAAGGGGCAGTTTGGGGCGAGGGATATTCTGGAAAATGTTCGTGTAGCATCCTTAGAAGATATCAAATTAAATACCAAGTTTTATATTTAACAGGTTTTTCAATTTTGAGTTGTGCTGTCCACGTACACACACACGTACTGTTTCCAAAACGGCTTTTGTGTATTCAGGGGATCTCAAAACATATATTTACGGCAAAATATCGATTTAGAATTTTTGGGTGGAATACAGTAACATACATACGTACATATTACTTGGTAGAGAAAGTAAAAATTAGATGCGTTACATTCACATGACTTTCTTTACCAACTGATGTACAGCTTTACTACAAAAGATTACTGTTCTGCTTCATACTGATCGAGAGACTTTTGCAGCATTTTCTAAATGTATGTCTCTTTATAACCGTCCCTGTAGCACAATGGAAGCATGCCTGTCTTGGCACGTGGAACCCGGGGTGTATTCCCGGAGGGCCAATGTGGAGTTTTTCCGCCATCTAGAGCTTTCCCCGCTGCTTTCAAGGTCTGGGTGAAGTGTCCCTTCACCTCCATCCCGCGGAACGCATTAGCATACCACTGCGGTATCATCCTACCAAGTGCCCATAGGTCGGGTTGTGGTTTCTCCCATGATTCCGTACCGGTGCTTCCTATGTCCACTGTGGTCTACGTGACCGCGGAGGATGACTCAGGCGGTAACGTCTTTGGCCAACATACGGAAGATCGCTGGTTCGATTTCCGGCAACCGCACGTTCTGACCACGGAGTTCTTATTGGTTTTCTTCTGGTTGTCGAAGCAGATGCTGGGGTTGTGTATTCTACCAGCAGTCTCCTTTCCCTCTCGAGAGTTCTGCATCCAGAGTCGTGAATAGTATATCTGATTATCGTTTAGTTTTCACCAACACTTCTGCCCCTTGTTGAGACAGTCTTCAGTATTTCCTGATGACCCGGCGCGATCCATAAACCAGACAATTCATTACCTTTCCCTCATGACATTTGCTTTTAATGTTTCGGGTTGATTACAGGGTTGCGAATCAGTCGGAGGCGGGTAGATGTGCAGAGGCTTGCAATTTGGAACTTCTTGTCGGCCTTGTCAAAGGGAAGCCTGTCGGGCTTTCACTGCAGGGTAGTGTTCCCCGATCCCGCTAGAGGCATGTCTTAGGACGACCCCCCCCCCTCAACTCTGGAACTATTTGGGAACTTCTCTTGACGTCTTTGCCAACTTCCAGTTCATTCATCTCCTGCAGATACTTCACCTTCCGGGAGTGTAAGCACAAGAGAGCCGCTGGAGGTCGAGGTACCAGATGTCCCTTCCGTCAGCTGTCATTGACATGGTTTACGAGTGACTGTGTTCTTCAGTTGATGGAAGCCCTCCGTCCGACTATTCCTAACTCCTAACTCATGGCATGGAATCCGGGAGTCTGGCTATTTTGAAGAAACAGTAACTGCAGAACTGTATTTATAAATGTTGATCAATTACCTCATTTCACGGCTACAATTTTTACCAAAACCTCGCTTTACTGTATTGCCAACAGAATTTCACCATCACGTTATTTGTCGGTCTCGTTGGCTTTGATGACCAGAATCTCCCTTTCATATCCCAAAGCTGTGAGTTCAAACCCGGGCGGGCCGATTCTTTATATATATATATATATATATATATATATATATATATATATATATATATATATATATATATATATGTGCTTAGAGGTGACAGCTCAATTTCGGTAGGTATATTTAGTAGATTTTCAACAACTCTTGCAGGAAAAAATTCCTGTCCACCAGTAACATGAACCATGCAATAATCGTTAACAAAAAAGCGCATTATTTATAATTCTATAATTCTATCTAAACGAGTTATTTGCAGTTTTTGAAAGGCGAGGGTCAATCACAAGACCTCACATCACTGGATTTTTTTTTTTCTTTTTTTGAACGTTGTTTAAAGAATAAGTGAAGCAAACACCATCGAGAACTTCAAATCCGCAATTGGCAGTGGTTTTAAGATACCTAATCAATTCTAGAGCTCCTTAACTAAAAATGTGGTATTTAAGTATCCCAGATCGCTTTCAAAGATGTCAACGCAGAAGGAAAACAAAACACATTATTTATGCAAATTTTGTAGTTTTCATAAAGTAATCATTCGATTTGTGTGTTTTCATATTGACATTCTTAATGGATAGTGATTTTTGAACCAACCTGTGTATCGTCAGAAATAAAAACACATATTCGTGAGCAGCAGGCAGGTTATTGAATTTGACAGGTCTCTGGAGCTCAGGGAATACTTGAGGGACTCAATTTTGCAGCTCGCTAAAAGCATCTCAATGTTCTGAATTTCTGGATAATATTTCTCCTGCCCGCGCCAGATGACGTGGATTTAACACATCAAACTACAAAAACCACTTATGTTTTCTCGTTGAATTTAATTAAATTAATTTTGAGGTCGTGGCAAACCGTTCTTATTCCAAAAAAGCAGCATTGCCTCTCCATGTGGACATGCAGTCCATCCGTATTCTTTCTTGTTTGGACTTGCAAGAGAGGGAAGGGTGCCGCTTGATGTAGGAGCCGGTCTTTCCCTACTGCTGGCCGAAAAAAAAATGCGAATATACTGTATGCACATTTCCTTTAAAAATTATTAAAAAGAAAAAAGAGGGATGTCTTGCATTCACAATGCTTTCTCTACTGCCTCTTTTACAAATTATTCCAAACATACACTTCCGTCTACTTTTTTCTGGGTAAACTCTCATTACATATTTAGATATTGCTAGTTGGGACGAAAAGGATATCAGTTGGCTAAAGCTATACTTATTGTGTTTTCAAAAAGCAAATCACCATGTGATGGTTTTGGAATTCAGTGCTCCATGGATGACCATGTCAGACACTTATCGCTTGAAAAAGTATCGTTATTTTAAAAAATAAATCCATAGCAGAGAATATCGCTGAGATGCGTATGCAACTAACATATTTCTTACATAAATTGGTGTTTTAACATGATATATTATTTGTCAGTTATACAATAACCATTCAGGAGGAAGAGGGCTTCGAAGTTTATTCCCATATGTTTCTGGATATACATTTTATTTTTGATTAAAACATCGTAAATATAATATGATATTTTAAACAAAACTTGTGGATATATTTTTGGGGAATCAGAAATAATGGGAAATTACTCCATTTAAGGGATATTTTGGGATTTGGGAGGAATTTCTGGAAATATCCTTGTGATGTTAAACATAATTTCCAAGATTCTGAATTATGCTGTACACAAACACACCTTTTTCTAAAACTTTTATGTTTGTTCAAGACCCATCAAAACGCTTGCTTCTGCGACATCTCGGGATAGAGTTTTTTAGGTGGAATACAATATTTCCTGTACTTACTATAGTTAAATACTAGAGAATGTAACTGATGCGTATTGGAGAGAAATAAATATGAGCTTCATACACGCGTAACGCTTAGAAACAAGTGAAGAAAGTACTAGACAGCAAACACAACGCTCGAGGAGAGCTGTAAAGTTCAGCTGTGTCTGGAAAATAAAATGAACTGCTTTCTACAGCAGTGCAGCACACGTACTAGAAAAAGAGGCCTTATCCCCTCTAGACTGTGCCTTTCATGTTGAGTTACCTGACCAAATTGTGACATTTGAGTAAAAAATCTGATGTGTTTCATTCACAAGACTTCCTCTAACGGTTCCACAAACAACTTTTCTTACAAAAAACTATTCTTTTATCTAAATCATGTGTATGTGTGCGCAGCATAGCTCAAAAATAAAAATTCGGTTAAATAAAACTTTATATTTAAGTTCGGCATCTTCCAGTGTTCCATATTCTTGACGGCCACACTACCCACGTAAAAATCTGCAAACTATAAACATACCAAAGGAAAATTGAGTGATCGTGCGGTGCGTTTCACAATTTCACTCTCAAACTGCAGCCATTACATACGGCACCAGCAGCTAAAATGGTCTGCAGAAAGTGTTTATCTTCTGCAGTTTTGAGAAAAAATGAAAAATGATTGCAGTAACTACTTTCTGTATCACCAGCTTCTTTTGGATGACACGAATATTGTATAAAAAAAGTTGTTAGGCCTGCAATTGATCACTTATAGTCTAGCTGATACTGCACAATATTTGAAGGAGAACATATGATCCGGTGTTTGAAATGTGGTGGTTGATTTCATACATCGGGGTAATAACATATTTTACTGATATATTTGTGAACACCGTGGCCGGGTGGTTAAACCACTCTCGTCTCAACCTGGGGAGTTCCATTCCAGGGGAGTGCATGTGGGATTTTTAGTGGGCGAGCTGCGTTTGGGAGAGTTTTCTTCGGTTTCTTTGGCCATTCATTCCACCAATTGCTCTATAATCATCTTACTTGTCCTCAGTTTCAAACCAAACATCAGGATGATCATCTATCCTGGCCTCTCTCTGATTCCTCAACGTGCGTCTGACCCTAGGCGCGGAATTGTAAGACCTTGGATATGTATACCCTACATACGAGGAGGGTAAACAAAGAAAGAAAGAAATAAAGAAAGTGAAGAATTGCAAATGAAGCTGTTTAAACAGTAGGTGGGAAATTCTCCTCATTTCCAAATTTTGCATTAAAACAGTGTTTTGTTTTTTGGGGTGTTGATTGTCCAGTATTGTGAAAATTAGCTAGTAAGTGTTTCATATTAATTATACAGTAATTTTGTTTTAAATAAATTGCATTTGTTTAATTGAAATTAGCTCTGTGTATTTCCTATGTTGTGTTAATGGTTCAGCTTAAAATACTAGTAGTGTAATTTATAGCACATTATTATAAATTCTACCACTTTGCAACTTCTTAATTTTATATAATAACTTTGAGGTCGTGACATTCTGACCATTTCTTATAGCGACCACATTAAAAATCTTATTTACAGTTTTACATCCAGTATACAATGAAAATTTTGAACATTATAAGTAAATCATTATGTACTCAGGGATTAAAATATACCTCTAATGCTTATTGACATATGAAAAGTCAGTATAAAATATATAAAGTATATAACAATATTATAATTATATTACAACAAACAGAGACAAACAAGTATAGCATGTTAATAATTATAATTTTGAGAGTTATATACAGGGAGCTACAATTCTGAAACAAATAAGTTCCAATAATTCTTCATAGATTCTATTGAATCCTAAAAAGTAGTAAAAGTGATACAAATTAAGAGCCTTTACCCTACTCTTGCTAACCGAGCACTTATAAATAATGAAAAAAAAAATTGCAAACAGTATGCAAATCTTTAACCATGGTTATTTATGACACATAACAAAACTCAAATCGGGTGATGGACGTATTTCGAGCGGTACTTTTCTAACCCTCGTCAACAGTTGCGTGTTGGAGAAACCTTAGCAAGGCACTAACGGATGTGGCACCGCGTTTTACTGTAAATAATGGCGCAAGGCTTGTGTAGTGATTCATAAAACCCAGTATAAATACATGACCTGCCGTAGTATAAACGTTCAGACGATTTTATATGGTAGATATGTAGAGAATGTACAAACTTCACTTAAATAAGTACCCAGCACTTTTTAAAACAATCTTGTCTTACATTCACATTTCTTTCTCTATCCTGTATCATTTATTTTGGCTATGCAAATTATTCTTAAAAAAGCTTATTTTTATGTTTACTTAATTTTAATGATATAAAACGTTGCAAAAATAGCTACATTACACGTTTTGATATCGCTGCAAAGGATTATGGCCTTATAATTGCATACTCTTTCCATGTAGTGACAAGAAACAGCAGAAATTTGGCAGAACTTTAAAAAGAATGGCAAAGTACTTTGGCACGAATACTATTTATTTGGATTAAATTATGTTTTAATGAAATCTATATTTTTTATATTGTACGCTTTCATCTACCACTTCACGTTTACGTATTATACAGGAATATTCAAAATTCCTTCCGAATTAATATGACTATACAGGTTATTTCCAGAAAATTCAAGATATGCATTCTATTTATAATAACACATCCTTAATATGTGGTATTTTATTTTAAATCGTTAGACATACTTTTGAGGAAGTAAAATATTTCAAACAAAATTATGTGCAAATGGCAGTTACATGCCGTAAGATTTTCTTAAAAACCTTCATTTCGTATCTTCGGAAGCTACTTAATTTAAAAACTGAGTTTGATATTTATTCGACTTCTAGTTTTTGGTATACACAAGGACGCACACATTCTTTCTATTCAGGGGTCCTCAAAACATGCATTTTCGTCGAAAATATCGGTATGACATCTCTGAGTGGAATATAATATTTTCCCCACATATTGCATACGCCGGTATCAAGCCATGATGACTTCGTATTCTTCTTATTATTATTATTATTATTATTTATTTATTATTATTAACACATCTAAATAAAACATCAAATACCAATAGGATTATGTAATTTTTATTAGACAAATAATTATATTCATATAGCAACAGCACCTAGAAAATGTACCCACAGCTTGTTCGCTGATTTGCTACGTATAATCAAGGACATAAATTGTCATCCGCATCTCTTGTAATTGGTTTTCCAGAAAATCTTGACGCCCGAGATATTAGAATAATCTCGTGTTGATATCGAACGAAAAGTAGTTAGTTTTCATTGTGAATACTTTGAAACTTTCTTTTCTTTTTCCTCGTTTTTTCCAGTTTCTTACATTTTCTTTGTTGATCTATTTATTTACCGTTTTCTTGTTTTACTCAAACAGACACAGACATATACACTTTTACAGCACACAAACACGCATGCCCAAGGCGGAACTCGAACCCACGATCTCCTACGCCACAAAGAACCAAAGCGAGGCACTTTAGCAAGCGCGGCATGAGGACCGGCATACTGAATACACACGAATACAATACACATTTAAATAACTTATTTTATCATTGGGCCCGTCTGTTAAACCGTTGAACGCGAATTCTCATCCATTTTCAAAACAGAAGAATAAAAGACAGGAGTTCAAAACCTATATCGTTCTTATAAGAACTCTTATAGCGTATAAAAACCCACGTTAATGTCCCACAGCGTGTAGGGCGCTCCAACGTTAAAGCTGTAATATAAATATTCTACAAATTGCCACCCAGCCGTGGAAGCAATGTAATTTGTAAAATCCTCTACACACAAACAAGTTACCGGCAGCCAGTAGAAGTGAGCTCTGGTAGTCCGTAGTCCACATAATCTATTAGTGCAATTACATTTCAAGGCTGTTAACTTTCCAAGATATAAACTATGTGTTGTTAAATAGTTAACAAGGTATTTTGGTCCGTCCCCGAAACGCAGTGATGTAACCTTTTCAGAGGAAATATTACGTTTTTAAGGTAATTCCCGTGCAAATAATTTAATTGCGGCCGCCTCGGTAGTGTAGGGATAGTGTGTCTGCCTCACATTGAAGAGGCCACGAGTTCGAATTTTGCTTAGGGTTAGTTGCCAGATTAATATTTTTGCGGGGTTTTCCCATATCCTGAAGTCGAAAGACATATAACGTTAAGCTCCATGGTCCCCGAGATCATTTGAGCCCCATTTCACCGATTTCGTTCATCGACGTGACCAATTAGGTTAAATTTAAGCTACAATAATAATAATAATAATAATAATAACAATAACAACAATAACAACTATAATAATAGTCTCACCAAAAACTTATTCAACGTCACAATTTTGCCCAAACCGAAAGAAAGCCCACTTTTGCCTATCCTTGGTGGCTACGCACTGAAACTTCGCTGTGCTCTTAGATACGATCTGTATGTTGACGAACTTCCAGCTAGACTGAAGGAGTTTTTCCCACAGTGGCCCGCCGAAGAGTGAAGGAATGGGTAGTTCGAACTTTTCACATCAGGTCGCAGCTGAATCACAGCATACGTCATTATAAAAATTTTGGGGAGATTTGTTTCTCCCTATGAGCGACGTCAGTGAAGATAACTATATCTGGCCAACTAATTGTGGAAGGGGGTAGACTTAATTCATGGTATAGCAGATCAACGAATTTCTAATCGATATTAAGGTTATGAACGTAATATAGCCACAGTTCAGAAATGTCTATTTTTGCAGGACAGGCCTTAAATCATTTAAATAGTGCATGTGCAATCCTCATTTTAAATTTTCTCCTTCGTGGTCTATCCTCTAGTTCGCGAGGTCACGGGTTCAAACCCAGCAGAGGGCGATGGCTTTTCGGGCCTAAATTCTGTAGCGTGACTTCCTTTGGAAGGGAAGTAAGTCCGATAGTCCCGTGTCGTAGATGTATGGTAGATAAAAGAATCTCTAGAGCGAGAGAGGCCTTTGAACAAAATGTTATAATCATAGTAGTTAAAGAGCGTCCATAAATAAAACTCCGTGTATTTTTTTTAATGTTTAATTTTGGTTTTCTTTCCTTTTCCATTTTAATTCGAAATTAATTGCCTGTAAATGCTAATTTATGAGTTTGTCTTATTAAAGATAAGGCAAAAACATCCAATAAGTCACAGTGAACAATTTGATCATGTTTTGCTGGTAAATACTATAGAACCGTTAAGTGCCATAAGTAATTTAGCTGTCATATAATGGAAGTTTTTGAAAACAAATACACGTTAAAATATAGAAAGAGAAACCCAATAATGTGCAAATATCAATTTTCACCTTTTCTGAGTTGTAGCTCTGTTACATTAGGGATTCGATATATTCTCTTTCATTTACTGTAATGGAAATTGACACAAATAGCTAATTGTAATATATTCTCTACCAGATTTCAATTCATCATGAGATGACCTGACTGCTGTAGTAGTTCACTGGATGATTTAATCTCACTCTTTCTCTCTCCCTCCCTATATCTCTCACACATAATCTCACTCCATCTGTCTCTCTTCTTTTGCTACCCTTTTCGTTTTGTTTTTTGTGTTGTTACTTAGGAAGATGGACAGAATTTTAGTTTTTACTTTCAAAACCACGTATATATATATATATATATATATATATATATATATATATATATATATATATATATATATATAGCAGTAAAGCTATTGGATTCCACAAGAAAAACATGTTTTGAGGACCCCTGAAACAAAAAGAAATCATAAACATGTCTTTATATGTAAGTAACTCTGTCTGGTGGTGTGTTTGTGAACAGCATAAATAAAAAACAAGCAGACGATTAAACACTAACTTAGCTCCCGAAAATGCGCACAAAGATTATAAAAAAAAATTGAAAAATCTTAATTTTTAAAAATGACTGTAAAGATTTTGATTAAATGCCATATATTAAACATATTTATACTAAAAATAAACTGTATGTATTGCATTTTCTGGCAATAGCTTATAAAGCCATCCTCATTTGTAAAGAATTTTGTATAGTCTTGTATAATTCGTGTCTTTTAAGAGATTGACAAAAACGAACTATTTAAAGAATGTGAATTTCTTTAAAACATACTATTTATTCCAAATATATATTTTTTTTTTGTGGCAGAGCCATTTCCGAGATAACTGCTATTATTGAACTACTATTCTTTTAAAGTCCTGTCGTTTTCTAGTATTTCTCATGATTATATGGAATAAATGTGGAATTTTAGGAAGACCAGTTCTTAAAACACTTGACTATCTCTGTTATTTGGTATCCATGACGAAATGCATGTGTAATGTGTCTGTTTCTCCTAAGGCTTATCTCGATTAAATTGAGGCTGATAGATACACAAGTTTTCGAAGGAAAACTTTTAATGTAGCCATCAATAGACAGCAGATGGTAGAGAAAATCATGTGAACGTAAACATCAGACTTTTAAATTCAATTCTTAGTCATTAATAATAGTTTACTTTTATGTTCCCCCTGTCAAATTGTTTCCTTAACGGTATTGTCAAGAATGAAAACGGAAATGAATGACAGTTAAAAGACGGGAGAAAGGCACTGCATTTTACGTGCTGTGCAGCAAATGTATGGCTTCTGCCTTAGAAGGTTAAAGCAGCTGTATGTAATAGGTTTACTCAACTGGCATAAATGGCTTTTCGCCTTTTATTTTGCTTTACCGAATCTGATTAAGCCAATTTTCGGACTCTTAAGAAGTAATTCCTTTCTCTATCATTTATCCATGGAAGGGGAAGAATTTTAGGATCTAGAATGTAGGATATTGGAACAGAGTAGGACACTTCTCTCACTGCGACGCCATGATGGATCGATTTTGGATACACCCCCTAAGAGGTAGGGATGAGGCGAAGGAAAAGCATGAGAATCCGGGCCGCAGGTAGGCAGACAGGTCCACAGAGATGTGCAGAAGTCCCTAACCTTTCCAGTTTGAACACCGGCGCACAATTTGAGAGCAATTCCAAGAGGTGTGTTCTTGTGGCTCTGTTCCTAGTAGGCAACATAGCTCACTCTGGCGTCTATTGGGAGAGGGAGAAGTAGTTTAAGCAACTGCGCCATCCGGCAGATTTGTAATATCTATTTTGGTCGTTCTGACTGCTTAGTCTTATCACAACCTTATATAATTTTACAGCTGACACATTATTTACATTATACACCAATAATTTCAATATTAACATACGTTATCAAACAAATTAATATCCTTAAGAAACTGTAGAAGTTTATTATCTTGTCTGTTTGTTCGCGGCACCAGAGAAATCCAAGATGCTGACTTGTTGTCTATTCTTGGAGTACTGTGGACACTCCACTTGCGCCTCCCCCCTGCTTTAGAAGGCCAAAAGGGTACTGAAAATATCCAATTGTCTACTATATTCTTATGGGGATGTCCAATTAAATTTAATCACCTTACAGATTTTAATTTATTTTCCGATGGTTCAAATTTCGGACTGTTCAATGACCTTAACTATCTCGAAATACACAAAATTCTTTGTAAAACAAAATCGTTTACACATTTCTGTACCAAAACATTCTCCACTAAGACATATATTCTGCCACAGGGAAAGTTACTAATGCTGCTGGAACAGCCACGAAGCATATGCCGAATGTTAGACATTTCATCGAAATTATAACTAAGGTTGTGTTTTATATAGTAGTACCACATTGCGAATTTAATCGCTGTAACCGAATGTTTTTCTTTACTGTTCTTCCTTCGAAGTTATATTTCATAAGTAGCAAATACCAGATGTGTCTATAACCATAAGCGCAGTTAACGTTAACGCTAACGCGACAAACATACGCACAAGCAGCTGTTATAAAGCACCATAGGGTGACCATATGACCAGTAGTTACACCAATATACCAATTGAGCATGCATGGATTTCAAAATGCAATAGAAGCATAGAATTAAATACGAAATTTTTGACGTCCCGTATCACGGTAATATGGGACACGATTCTTCCCTCTGGAGTACGGGAAATCCCATAAAATAGGAAAGTATGGAAAGTCTGGTAGGACCTGAAAGCACACCTGAACCATGAAAAGGAAATAAAGTGATATTAAGTGAGGGAAAGGAGAATTGTGGTAGGATACACCACCCCGGCATTCACCTTTGCGGCCAGGGGAAAACCAAGAAAAGAGTCCGAGTAGGCTCCCCCGGGAATCGAACTGGGGACATTCTGAATGACAGCCTCACAGGTTACTTGGATCCATTTCGCTTCCTCCCAAAACTGCAGTATGCTGATTTACTGGTCTTTTGAACTAGAGAGAAAGCATTGTTAGGAAAAGATCCGCGCTTGTGTGTATGTCTCTGCTTGTCGTCTGTTAATAAAAAAAAAAAAAAAGTAAAATGTTCATGTTTTGCATTCATGTGACATTCTCTACTCGCTTTTCTACGAACTAAACTTACAAAAGCTTATTTTTCTATCTACTGCTTGGTAATCCAGAAAAAAACTTTGATTACATATTTCGTTTCAGCTAAACCGATTAAAAAAAAAAAAAAAACAAAAAAAAAAAAAAAAAAACATCGTCGCTACGTGATGGCTTTAAAGTACTATGCCCTTAGTACGATTCCAAGAAAAAACGAATAGTGACTTACTGCATAAAGAGCCTGTATTACATTCATATAGCTTTCTGTAGCCCCTATCATTTGTGTACAAACTACTCTTACGAACCTTATTGAATATACTTCAGTTAAACTAGATAAACACTTCAATAAATGTTTAAGAACCGGTTGCTGTATACTGGACTTGAAATTTCATACTCTTTACATGACATCGGGAGAAACAACTGAATAACGACAGCTCTTTAAAATGACAAGGTATTAACTAATTCAAAATGGTATATCTCAGTAATGGTTCATACCATAAAGAATTGTTTCAAATAAATTTTACATTCTAAACATATACACACACTTTTATAGTATCTACGTTTTTTGTCTATTTCTTATGGTTTGCTCGTTATACAAAAATTATTTTCGAATGAAGAGGACTTCGAAGGATATTTCCAGAAAATTAAATTTATGTATTTAATTTCATACAAATATTTTAAACACATAGTGTTATAATCAAAATGCTTAAGATTCGCTTTGAAAAAATAAAAATTAGCGAAACTTTTCTATTGGATAATAAAAATAGCGGTGTCTGAATATACTGTCTCAGTAATGATAAAGAAAGTATAAAGCTGGACAATTTTTTCATGGGGTTGTTTTTCCATCCATTGTGATCTTATTGGAATGCACCGAGTTCTCATCTGTTTAGAGGGATCATCTTACCATAGATTTGGTATAGCATAGTAAATACTAATTACTTAGTGTTTCATTTGCTTTTATGACTTATTACTTAGAAAAGCTAGAATTATCTACTATCCTCTATATGCTAAAATATGTTATGGATAAACAAAGTGTTTCTTGTCCCCCAAAATCCTAGTTATTTTAATAGTTTTATATCCGTAAAATACAACAGTGTTTGGAATAACACTCCCTCTTCAGGTTTAACTCTGCCGTAAGAAAAATCCTAAAACCCGGAGCCACCGAGGAGATATAATGCACAGGTGTAGAACTGAAAATAGAATGAAACCGAGCAATTTTCGAATTGTAATATAGTTGCCCATTGCAGCTTTAAATGGAAATTAAAGACTGTAGTTTTTGAAACAGAAATGTATTTGTCAAGAACCTTCATATGTTTACTTGCACTGCGCTTAAAACGCAATTTTGTGAGAACTGTTTATTCACAGCTTGATTTGCAATTATACTAACAATATACGTTTTAGCACTTTCGCACTCTTATATGTTTTCTTACACTAGCTGGTACACATATAAGTACACTTTAGTTTCAGACACTCTATTGTTTGTGAAATATCCTTCAATCCCTGGAAAGGGACTTTGATGCGAGGTAGCATTATTTAACATTATATCCTTAAGATTATTGTGTATCTTTTCTGCGGAAAATGAACCAAATTACTATGGCAACATGGACTGAAATGCCCTTTCACAGTTTCATTCCTAAAGTTCCTTGCGCTGCAGTGGTTGTATATTTCATTTGGCATCCCTAAATTGAACTTCACAGTAGAGTTTTCATTATGAAGAATGTTGCTTTCAAAGGACTTCACACCTCTTTCATGAAAAATTCGTATTTTGCTTCATGCCGTTGAAGAAATCCTCAGTACTATATATTGTGCAATAAACAACCTGTATTTAATTGCAAATAACACAAATAAATTCAATTTGTCTTCCCGTGTTTCAAAGTAAATTTTTTGCAATTTACATTTAGTATATATATACTGTATGTATAATCAAATATTGAGTCAAGGTCGAGATCAGAATAAAATCAATACTTTCGCGTCTGCGAACTTACCACAAACCTGCCAGCTGTTTCACTGTGTAAGGTAAGATCAATGCATTTATTGACTCAGGTCGTGGAATATTAAAAATAATTGACAACTGTTTTAAAACTTAGACACACGGTCGAATATGATATTTGAGTATAACGGAAATTATTAAGATGCTCTTTAGAAAATTATCGAAATCCCTCCCCTCGTTTCATATACGTTCACCCTTAATTATACTCTCGTTACATAATATGCTCTTAAGCTTGCGGCACGTCTTGTTCTTTCGGATAAACATTTGGTGACCGATTATTTTTTACTACAATAACAACGCTATAAACAACCTATCGGTAGTAAATAGACATTTTTTTTCTGCTTGACCGCAACAAACTAAGTGGCTAGGAGCAACCAATTGTAACACTTTTTTTTTGCAAATATTTTTAGCAATAATAAGCAATTTTAAAATGTAATATTTTTGCGACATTGTAAGGACGACAGACAGGCAGGCAGGCAGGCAGGCAGGCAGGCAGGCGGGCGGACGGACGGACGGACGGACGGACGGACGGACGGACCGACCGACCGACCGACCGACCGACAGACGACAAAGAGAAAGATGTTTTATTAGGAACAAATGAAAATATAAGAAATTTCGTATTCCATTTGAAGAATTCGTGCATTTTGAAGCTTTTTATTGCAATGCGCAGATTTTAGAACACTTAACGTTTGTGAAAATTTGAAGAAGTCAAATGTAGATTTTAAATGGAAATATGCTGAATTCCATTGAAGTGAATGTGGGTTTTGATGTTTAACAGAGATGGGCGCAAGAGATTCACACGCTTCAAATTCCGACCTCATCGCAGCGGAACATGCAAACCACCAGTAACGTCTTTGTATTAGATGACCCCAATGATAATCCGTAACGAAATTAATCAGTTCTACTAATGAAGTTTGCTTGGTGGCCTAGGTGGCAAACTTCAATAGATTAAGAAATGTCGGAATTTCTCTCCAATTTTCCTTTGCCTTTCGCCTTGAACCTTTCTTGCATAACGCCAAAATCAGTATATTCTTTTAAAACCGTCTTTCTCCTCCAGGGATGATCGTTCACAGCTTTATCAGGTATCTTCTGAAAGCATTTTATATTCTCCAGCTCAGCCACCAGCTTATATGGTATCTGTGGTCGTTGAATGTCTGCTTTATCTCCCTCTTTCGCTACTTCGGCAGCATCATACCATGAGTAAGGAACTATGGAGGAGAAAAAAGACACAGCTTGCGAAGTTTGGAAAGCTGCTCTTTTTGTGCAATGGTTCTGTACGTCTTTCTCACCGAAATTGACCTTATTCCAAACACAGTTTCAAAGGAATAGTTCATCCGCGAGACTGCTTACTGCATTTCAATATTCGTATTGATTCCTCAAACTATACTTAGGTTCCAAACCAGGCCATTTAAAGTTTCTCTGCTTAGCAACTCAGTCTCCGAAATGACCGATTGTGGCTTTGTAGCAAGATATAAGTATCAAAAGATATAAAAATAATTGCCCACCTTGCAAGCTCGTTACCACATTTTTCTTTTACCAGGAAGCACATGAAACATCCAAACTTTACTATGTGTTTAATTTGAATATTTTATTTATTCTGAGCTTAAATAACATAACTGAAAAACGACTTTATCGTATTCTGTATATTTTAAAATATTTCATTATTTTTGTTAAAAAATCTAATTAATACTATTAAATACTGAGTTAATAGCAAATAGTAATTACAATACACTTACATGAAGTCATTAAAATTATTAAACAGAAAATATGAGAGGCTGGTACCTGACCTATATAAAAACCAAATGTTGGAAGAGAAGGATTAAGATTAGGCTATCGCAAATAGGACCCCCAGGCATTGGGTAACATCACCACACGTAGGTCATAGTGGTCATTTGCGACTTATGGCTCCTGGGAGGGAGGAATGAGAGGATAGATCCTAAGGGTGACCAGATCCGGATGACGGGGTCCCTAACGTTTCTACATGAACGCCTCCGACATCGCCTGGGCCGAACCCACGAGGAAGTCATGGTGGAACATGAACCACCCCAGAATTCGTCTGCTGGAAGGAAGGAAGTAAATGAACAAACAAATAATGTATATGCTTAATTTTGTTTCTCGGTAACAAACATCTCTTCACTTTACTCGCCAATTTAATGATCTAAGCATAAAATTCAGCAAATAGTTGAAAAGGGTCATTGTGAACTTATAATCAAACAACAAAAATTAATAAACCCTAATTGTTTGGAGCGTGGTATACCCGTTTTCCTTGCGGATTTACAGGTTCATTCAAAAATAAGGAGCAGATTATAATATGAATTTCTAGGAATGCCTCTCGATACTCAGTGGTGTCGAAATATTTTAACACTTTGAGATAAACCTTCAATAGTTTTCCGATACTTTTAAATTCTTTGTATTATTCAGAGTTATATTTAACGTTAAGCTAGTAAGAAATGAAAGAAGTCGAGACTTTGCCTCACACTTTTTCCCAAAGAATTGCTGAACTAGAGCTCTTGACAAATCTTAACTGATTTTCCTGTGGGTCAATGTGCAACGTCCCACAGAGCCTTGTATCTCAATAAAATGTGCAAAGCGAGAGGTAAGGACTACAGAAACTCGTATTACATTAATGAACGAAATGTGAATGAAGCTGATTTAGCTGTCGCACTAAATCACGTTTCTGGAATAGCCTGTCTTTGTGACTCACTCTCAGGCATTATATTTACCTATTCTTATGACCAAAATCTGTGAATCACAAATTTAATCAAAATTTCTTACGTAAGATAATACAGTGCATGGAAATAATTGTTCTTTATTTCCAACTATTGTTTTTGTTTATGCAAGTCAAAGTGGTATCACGCGCGTAGCTTGCATATACACAGTTGGAATAATTTCTATAAATATTTTGTTTAACCATGCACATTAGCGATAATAAATAAAAACATAATTGAAGTGTATTTTGAAGTAGGCAATACTAATAACAACGCAGCAGTGTGTAAAATATGCAGTAAAACAATTTCGCGCAGTGGTAAGTCACACAATACGACAAACTTACAGAAGCACGTTACATTCATACACCGAGGGAAGTTCACAAAATTTCTCTTGAAAAAATAATGAACCCTACGGCAAAGCGACGAGGAGTATTGACCTTGACTGTCAGGGCGCTCCATTCGCTTGATATGTTTACTCCAGCAGGGAAATATTAGTAACTCACGGTGCATTAGGTTATAGAGCACAAATGAAGCACACTGGACCTGAGTGTATCTTAGAATGAAACTTTAAAAATAAAACTATATACAACTGTAATTACATAGGTACATGATAGGAAAAAATAACTTAATGGTGCTATGTGCACTACATATCTACTTAAATATTTAGTGTAATTAACTAAACATTGCGTTCTGAAATTTCCATTGCGGAAAAAACATATATGTTACATTCGTGCGACGTTCTCTTCTCTCTATCTCTTGGATATTATTTGGTATACAAATTATTTTTACGAAATTCTATTTTCCTATCAACTTAATTTTAATTGGGACAGACTTAACAGCTACATTACACATTTTGTTACAGATGCAAAGGGAATAGCGATAGTTAGATGTTATAAAACTGGGCGCTTTATGCTGGCCTATATTGTCTTCCTATGGCATCATGAGAAACAAGTGAACATCGATAAGAATTAAAAAAAAGTACTGAATAATTCGAAACATTAATAATGAATATCTCATCATATCTGATGTCCCAAAAATGTATTGAACTAAATTGTGCGCTTCGAAGAAAAGTATGTTTTTGTCCACCTCTTACAGCTCACCACTTAAACAAGATTATACAAATTTCCTTCCGAAAGAAGAGGACCTGATAAGCTATTCCCAGAAATTCAAGATATAAATTTTGTTTTTCAGGTAATACCTTTAAGGTGCGCTATTTTATGAAGAAGTTAGAGCTATTTTTTTCTTCAGAAAATAAAAAAAAGTTCGAAAAATGTTCAATGTAAACGATAGTTGGCAGGGCGAGGTTTTTCTTGAACATTTTCACATGGCATATTTGGAAGATGATCAATTTAAGTACCAAGTTCGGCATTTATCCAAATTTCGTTTTTGAGTTATGCTGTTCACACAAACACACTAGAAGTGCTCTTTTAGCGCCAGGTAATGAGTTTTGGAAGGAATGCAGTACCTTCTCTGCCTACCATGTATATTGTGGGGATAAAAAACGAAACAAATAAAATTAAATTAGTCACTCCATTTTCTTATTAACAAGTAAGTCATTATACAAGTAGGTATTAATGGTAAGTAATAGCTTCTGTAGGCAGTATGTGATAATATAAATATTTTTCTGAAGTGCAATCAATATGTTAACCTGGAATAATTTCTAACGAGGTGTTTTATTCAAGTCGCAAAAGTATGTCATCAGCAGTGTTAATTGAAGGGCCACTGAAAGATTGCCTACAGTTTACTCTTATCACTATCTATTTCGATAGAAATTATCAACCTCCCAACTCCTTGTTCCAACAATCCATCTTTCACAATCACCATCAGAGATTAATTTGAATATGTTCAGTTGCAAAATTCCTACGACGCATATCATCTCTTACACCCGGCGATAAATAACACTTCGCCTTCATTATGACGCGATAGCTACTATAGCATCTGTAGTGAGAGTACTGCAACTGACGTCCTCGTTTACGTCATGTGAATGACATAAACATGTGGCTGTTTCGCATATTTTTCAACACGCCTGGTTGCTTTCGAGCAACACTAGTCTTCTCCTGCCGCTGTCAGAACATGATACCGCGACATCTGGAAGTGGTGAGGAAAGTGAAAGTTTATGCATATACAGTTATGTAGCTAGAATGAGCCAGTTCCGACCCCACATTCATGAAACGCATTGTAACTGGTGATGAGACGTGGGTTTACGAGTTTGACACTCAAACCAGTCAACAAGCTTCGAGTCCCGCCTTGGCCATGGGTGTTATATGTTTGTGCAATGTGTATATGTTTGTAAAAGAAACAGTAAAACCAGTAAACCAATAATCAGTAAAACCTACGGGGGGAAATGTAAATAGGGATACAGTACCGGAGTCCTGATCAGACTCCGTTACTGTTTTGTATAAAAAAAAAAAAAAAATGGTGCCTTCCAACTGAACCGAAACCTAAAAGGGCACGTCAAACTCGATCAAAACTGAAGGTCATGTTGACAGTTTTTTTTTTTTCTTTCTTCAATTATCGCGGTGTCGTGCACTCAGAGTTCTTGCCAGAAGGTCGGATGGTAAATAAAAGACTATTATCTGAGCGTTATGTGGCGTTTGAGAGAACAAATATGGCGAAAAAGGCCAGATTTGTGGAACGACTACTCATGGATTCTGCACCAAATAACGCACCAGCTCACAAGGCTATTATTGTGAACGAATTTCTGGCCAAAAACTCAACAAATTTCATCGAACAACCACCGTATTCACCTGATCTGGCTCCTGCTGATTTCTTTCACTTTCCAAAATTCAAGTTACCACTTCGAGGCACCCGTTTTCAGTCGATAGAAGACATAAAAGAAAATTCGTGGCGACAATTGACGTCGATTCCTAAAGTGCGTACAAAAAATGTTTTGATGATTGGATTATTCGTTGGCATAAATGTATAATTACAGAAGGGGTCTACTTTGAAGGCAATAAAATAAAATTGGATTAGTAATTAATTTTTAGTGTTTTATTGGCAAATTTCCGGAAATTTCTTGACACACTAGTATGACATAAAACGCTGACTTTACTCTATCTGTTGATGTATGGTATGCGTTTTTGTCTAATGTTGTTCATTAGAAATAAATATTCAAAATCTGCTACTTCTTTTTGAATGACCCTGTACTTTCTTTACCTGCAATGTGCATATGATATACCTACATTGATCAAGAATTGCTTCTTTCCATTTCTGCATGTCGTAAATTGAATAAAATTGGTTCTGGATGGTCAACTATTGACACCAATATAAAACAAAAAAAAATCTTGCTTTTTCTTCCGCAACATCTTCGGCTTTTCACATTTGAGAGGGAGTTGTGAGACCACAATTAATTTACTAAATTGTAACGTGTGTATGCAATTATTTTGGAACTATTTTTTGCTAGTAGAAGAGACAGCAATAGAGTAAACATTAAAAATCTTCATGCATTCCCTCATAATAGTATGCAAATGAGCCTATTTTTGTGAAATCAATCTTCCTTTGTGAAATCAACACTCTTCCTCATTTAAAACATTATTTGTTAAAACAACAAGCCGCTTTAGTGAAACGTTTTTGTGAAGGGCAGCTCGTGCATTAAAATTTAAGGCTTGTTCAAGACCAGCATTACAGTAAAATATAGTTTGAGTGAGATGGGCCTCTGATATGTGCTACTCACATTCGGGAGGCCCTGGATGCGGTCCCCGCCGACCACCCGTTCTGAAATGGGATTTTTCGTGGTTTCCCCGTAGCCGATAGGTGAATGCTGTGGAGGTTTATCATCTACCTTGACTTTCTTTCCAACATTTTCTATTCATTCTGTTTCTCTCTCATGTTTAGGGTACCCGTGCGCAACTCCGGCAAGTGTGGGAAAAGGTTCAGTTCCCCTTCCACTGCTGAGACGTAATGACACCTTGAGTGTCGCGTACTACATTGCCCGTGACAGCTTGTTTACTAAATCGTGAAACGTTCATCATGCATTACTTATTTATTTTGTATGATGGGCATTTTATTTACTGCTTCGTGATGTTTGCAAAGGTTTGGATCACACTGATTTTTCCATGTCAGGGGATAAAGATGCACGTTAGGCGCAACATCTGGTTGTTCATTGAGAGAGAGAGAGAGAGAGAGAGAGAGAGAGAGAGGGAGAATGAATGAGGGGGGGCTGACTGACTGTCTGACTTTGCTCAATGCTCCTATGAATCTTCTGCTGTCCACTGCGTGAGCAACTGTTCGAAAACAGGAACAGATAATTTTTCGTTTGAAATTCATAATCCACCTTTCAGATGGTGGCTTGAGTTGACACTGTAGCCTAGAGTTTGTTGTATTATTTCCTTTCACAATTCTTTTAGTAAAAAAACAACAACAACAAAAAACGCCTGCCCTTTTATTTAGGGACAGTAGTTTGTTAACAAAATTCCCTTTAGGAGGATCATCATTTGGGTTTCAATAGGTTGTTAAAGCTATTGTAGATGATTATGATTATTACCCCAAAGATCGGTGTCCGGAACGGAATTGTGGGAGTGACCACTTCCCAACCACGTCGTGCAGATAAAGATGAAACTGAGGTGGTGTTGCCATTTCCCTTCCGCAGGATGGAGTTGATGAAAACATGTAAATGACGTGTTATTTATGGACGCTCTTTAACTACAGTGGATCTCAGAACTCCATTCTAAATTGGCCGTGAAAGACCGCTTAATTTTTCTCAGAGGCCTCTCTATCAGGCTTGAGGTTCTTTTATGTGCCGTAAATCTACGTACTGGAAATATGAAGCAGGCGCGCAAGCACTGCGCTAACGGGGCGAACATAAGTTGTTTTGATCTTGCTTCTCTACTTAGCCACCTTACTTTCGATTAGTAGGTAAGGTCGAGTATTCAGATCCTAAAGTTTTTGAAATTCCTAAAGCCAGCTGTTATCGCAATGAACCTGTTTTTATGTACATAGTTCACATTCTTAACAACCTGTACTCATCACATTATTCAGGTTATCGGCACACAATGCCTCTCGGTGAATCACGCAATGAATATAAACAAGATTTGATACATTAACGATAGACAAAAACTTTCTAAATATACTGACTGATCTTTTCTCATTCCCAATCATCAAGGGGCCCATCAGTAGTAATCAAAACTAGTTTCCCCACTGTAATGAGCATTTTTGAATCCTACAGACAGAATAAAACCTTTGCATTGAAGCCACTATAGGTCAAGGTGTATACGCACTTCATGCCTCAATGTGGTTGGTTGCCTTGCAGTACTTTGAAATTGCGCGAAACCTACCGAATGAAGACGGAAGCCAAGTGCCCAAGAAAACGTGTGCTCACAATCATAATCTGCTTTATTATATCAATCCAATGACCAGTCATCTTAAAAAACAAAAAAACAGGTTTTAAATAGTTTTGTTAAATGCTGTAAAGTTACGTAATATCATACCACGTTGATCATCTACTCCCATAATGTCACGCTCCGTTACGCTTAGACTACGCGTGCCTCCTCAGCATGCCGTAAAATATGAAGTCTCTCTTATGCATTATAGATTTCCCTTTACCAACGTTGAGTAAGTTTATAGTTAATAACAAACAAATTCACATAGACTGCGTGTACCCTTCGCTAACAAATCCTTCAGTTGTCAGCGCTACAATGATGAAGTTCAACTTTAATTGCACTGAGCCTAAGCGTAGGGAGCTAAATATTGATTTATGTACCTTCCTCGGTATATTCCAGTATCAGGGTAGAAGGAGGGGTGATTTTAGAAAATGTGTGAACCTCAAGCAGTATAGCTGAGATTCTTATGTCAGTAATGACGAATTTACCTGTGTTGGGTGACAAATTTTTAAAAAACTATATGTCCCAAAGCAAGGGATTTTAATAATAGAAATCTGTAGAGGTGTTGAAGGGCAAAATAAATATTCAAATGAGCTCAATTTACATTGCACTCGGAGTTGCCCAGCATTGTCTTAGCATTCCGAAGGAAAACTTCAAACTAGACCCGCATTAGACTTGTAACCCTTCGATATTCGAATTCAAGCTCTCTGAATTAGAAGGCGACATTCCAACCTCATACTATGAAGCAGGAAAAAAATCACACATTCTCCCAGGGGTGAATGAATGTGTTAAGGACGAAAACGTGAACATATGCACAAGGTATACAATTTACAATTAAACGAATTTGTTACATTTATTTTATAGAAAGTTAACTTTCCACTGGAATAAGCTAATTAGTTGAAATGCAAAATGCAACACTTTTTCAGTAGCATTTGTTTGAAGTACCTGCTGCTTTAAGCGCCAACATCTTTTTGTACTTATGGAATTAAATACAAGCTGCTGAGTAATTTTGCGACAAACTGGTATTGTGATACGTAGTGCAGAATTGAAAAGCCTGTAAGCTCATATATATCAATACTGCTGCATAAAGCTATTAGTAGTTTTGTGACTGGTATCGGCCGAGCTTTATAAGTCGACTCCACTTGTGCCAGGGCGATGTGGTTCCAACATGATGGAGCCCCTCCTCGTTTTAAACTCATTATGCGTAGGATTCTGCGTTGTCATTATCCTGGTAGTTGGATAGGGAGAGGAACTCCTATTGCTTGCTCAACCCGTGTTCACATCTCATCAATATATTATAAGGACATTTGTCTTTATCCTATCACATGGATAGGTGGAGGAGCTTCTATTGCTTGCTCACACAGTTTATCAGACCTTACTTCAATGCTTAATGGGGTTATTAGTAATTTACCTGGTAGATGAATAGGGAGAGGAGGTCGTTTGCTTGTCCACACTATTTTTTGGCCCTCACATGGATTATTGGATCATGCCAAATTATTGATGTACAAAACGTTGTGGGCGCCATTGTCAGAGGTTGTAAGAATTGAAATGCACTTGCTACACAAAAGAAGACACGTGTTCTTGAAAATGTTCAACTGTTAGCATCGAGACGATGCAATGTATGATATGAACTGTGTGAGCAATGTTAAGTTCTCTTTTAAACTACTGGTCATGTACTTTACATTAAGTCTGTAAATAATGTACTGACGCGCATTCATTTACAATATACAATAAAAGGGAAATAAAAAAGTGTCACTCAATAAAACAATAGTTACTTCGCTCCACGCATATCATTCTGCAAAAGAGAAAAAAATAATAATGATCATGAGTGAAGCCGTTTTCAAAGTTACGTAGTTTTGTACTAGTGTGTCACCGGATATATGTTTATAAGAAGATGTTAATTTGACACCACTGTTGCATCTCTTTAAGTTTGTTACAAACTCGTCCGAACAGTCTTAATTAGAAGAACAAATTTTGTTAAACTGGTTCCCTGTATCAACCGATTTAGACATCGTCAAGTAACAACGAAAGTATTAAATCAGGAGATACGAGGATTCATCAGTAAATAGTAACTTATATTGTCACAGATGTTTATTGCTCCATTTCAATGTTTTCATGATCTATTTCAAAGTATCCTCCTCCTATTTGAATCCATTTTATACCGTTTCTGCCAGTCCTCGGAACATATGATGCAAGCAGGCCCTTCTTGGTCAGGTCCTTGGGAACCCCCTCACTTTTTGAGCACTGTTTTAGAGTTCTGAAATCCAAATTCTCGGAGCTTTGTATTTAGTCATGAAAATAAAACGGTTACAAAGAACAGATCCGGGCTAAAAGGCGTATGCGGTACACAAACAATTTGAATTTAGCCAACAATTCCACGACTTAATTCGCGACGTGAGGTTGTGCGCTGTCGTGACGAAGTCTACACTCAGCCTGATGAAATTGTGATCACTGATCATTTATTTAGCATTTGCGTCCTCAGTTTATTCAATACAGAGGTGTAATATGCGACTGTAGCAGCAGAGTGAGGGGAACTGCATGCTGGCAAAAAAAAAAAAAAAAAAAAAAAAAAACGGCTTTCCTTTCCTATTATCGTGTTGGAGGAATTAGCGATCTCCATTCTGTATTAGCTTGTTTTATTTCAGGACTATAATAAAGCAACCGAGACTGATAACTGATTCCAGGAATGCAACGCTTTCATCAGCAAAGAGGCACAGCACTTAACGACACGTTTCCATTTCAAAACCTTTTGTTCAGGAGTCAATAGACGCGACACCTAACGCGCACACATACCGGCCATATGCAAATGAAAATGACATGAGATGGCGTTTTACTTATCGACGCTCTTTAACTGCTGTGGCTCTCAGCCGCCCATTCTATACTGGGCGTGAAGGACAGCTCGAATTTGCTCAGAGGCCTGTTTATCAGACTTGAAGTCTTTTTACTTGCCGTAAATTACAACACGGGACCAACGGCTTTATTTCTCTTTCCGAAGGAAGTCACGCTAAGGATTTTTACGCCCGAAAAAAGCCATCATCCCCAGCCGGGTTTCAACTAGCGACCTTGGGTATATGAAATTAGCATGGTAACCATTACACCATAGAGGGCGACATATGCAGATGATCGTGCATATATCTTAAGATAGTGATATGAAGCTCTCAACACTCCACTGGTGTTATTAATGCTATCCTCGATCCCCACAGACAATTGAAGCAGTTGTATTCATGTTGACGCATCTTCACCGTACGCTTGTTGTAGCTTTTTGTGAGTTTCAGATGCTGTAGCGAGAACAGAATTTTATTGCTCCACACTGCTCCTTTCGCGTCACCTCTATTTTTATTGGATTCTTCTACATGTCCTATTACCATAGTAACATTTCATGTACTCATTACATTAATTGATCATGTCTGACATTATTTCAAAATTGTTAATAGCTAAATAGATGCATATTTCAACTTTCTTTGTAATACAATTAGGCACAGTTATTACATCATGTACAATTTTTAATCACATATATTGGTGTGCTTTATCTAGTCTAAATGTCTATAAATTTAATATATTTGCTAGAAATTCATAGGTGTTTAGAGATTAGTTCTTGATTATTGTCTGGCCAGGTACCTCCATTCTGTGTTACTTCTTTTATGAGAATGGATCTTTGATATTCTGTGTTTGTACATTCGTAAATGAGATGGTTGCCATTTTGTATTATGCAAAACAAGCAGAGTCCACAACATATAGGATTACTACCAACCTACCGATACGAGAGTGCTGTCACCCTATGGGTGTTATACACGAAACCTTACTCTTTGGAAATATTCATGGTATAGACAGGTAACTATCAAGGAATCCATAAGAAAAAGTAGTCTCATTATTGAACAACAGTTCGTCTATTTGTGTTGCCAGAATTCCTGAATTTGTATATTATAAAAGCATTAACCCATTTCCTCTCCTGATAGGCAAATGTTTCATAATGAAGTTATTTGAATATTTGTATACATATTTCTTGAATGCTGTCAATTTGCAGCATTTGTACAATACTGAGGAATACAAAGGCTCACTGTGTATAACCAAAGATCAGTCTTTGCGTGGGAGATTGCTTGAAGTTGGTGGATTTCTTGTAATCAAAATTTGCTTCGATGTATGCTTACTATGTTTAGTAAGAGATTCTGTTTTGACATAGTATTCCTTTTTTTTTTTTGCGTACTTGCTGTGTAATAGCCAAATCAATTAATAAAGTGCATATTTATAGACCTGCGTAAATAGCACCCATGGAAGGCCTCTAATGCTAGAGGGTCCTCGGATACTGTGAAAAGAGAAATAAACGAAGGAAACAAGTGGCAAAGCTACCGGTAAAAAGTTTTCCTTCTTTAGCATCTGTGGGTCGGAAATCTGCTAGAATCCACAAAGTCAGTAAATGTTTAAAAGCAATATTGGAACTTGAAGCGGGCAGAAGAACTGCTTTGGCCTCTGAAATCTTTCTTTAACTCTTTCACTGCTAACGACGAATAGATCCGCCACAGCACTGGCGACTTTCATGGTGGTTATCTGCTTTTCAGAATACGCTTCTCTCGTCAGGTACATTTTGTGTACTGTGAGATCTATGTTTGTTTTCTTATATTTCGATTGTTCTTATATTTAGATATGGGAAAGAGTTTAGATTTCCTATGATTCTGTCATGATTCCTACAGACTTTCTGTGTTTGTAGAGTGAAATAATCAGACCCTTTACCGCGCAACGCCTTTAGCGGCACCCGTGTTGCTGTACTTTCCTTTCTCGGGTAGCACAGAATATTATTTGTGAACTCCACTTAGTGAAACGAATCGTTTACTTCCTAAATATTTTAGGCTATTATGTGGTTCAATTCTTTTCTCATAAAATCGAGGGAAATAAATGCAATTGCGTAAGTTCTTGAAGCATCTAAAATTTGAGTACACTACGTTCCTTACTTTCCCGGGCCGCGGATATACGTGTACGTGCAGATTATTTATTACACTTGAAGTTTCCCGTTTCATAGCTCCCGCGTTACTCGTGAAATAGTGCACGAGCTATAACAAGTACTAATCTTGTTATAGGTGTGTTTAACGTGGTGTACATGTTAGTGTCGTGTTATGTTCGAACTTGAGACGGGAAACGAAAACGGGCCAACGTGAGCCTTGCTACATATCCAACCAACAAAAGGAACGTGAAATCTAAAATGCTCGATCCCAGTCAAATTCGTTCGAAGCAATATTTCAGACTGGTTTATTGGTGTTCAAAGTGATGTACATAATTCATTCGAAGCTGGGTAAACTCTTGTTTACAAAATAAACCAAAGGTCGGATATTTGTTGGTAAATAGAGATGATGGTTTTGTTTAACCCACACCAAGACAGCGATATTTTTATTTATTCATAGCATTATGATAATAAAAAATTACTTACACTTCATTGCATACTCTGCTGTATTTCCTGGTATTGGCAAGTGACTAGTATCTCCAGTAATATGCCTTTGAAGTTCTTTATGAAGCTCGTAGATGTCTTCGTAAAGTAACTGTGGGTAATAACTATGTCATTTCCAGCTAGATGCGGAGAATAGAGCATGAACTCTAGTCAGGGGGTGCAGAACGTTTGGAGTGGAACTTCTAGTCACATCATTAACATTTTGCACCTATAGCTCTAATTTATACTAACTTGGATAGGTAGAGTCAGACTGAAAAATTCAATGCCATAGCTGGGATGTGAACCACGGATCTCCCGGTCTCTAGCCGATTGCTCTACCACTGAGCTTCCATGGCAACATGCCGGCATAGCATTGAGTTTCTCAACTGACTCGCATTTTTCGCGGTAAACCATACAAGGTGATCTCAAATTATTTTTAGATGACAACCCCAATGGCGACTTACAATGTTGCAAGTACTTTAAGTCTCAGGATTCATAATATAACCAACTGTTATGGACAATAGTGATAATTTTAATTGTTTTCTCACAGAAACCGAGTGTAGGATAGGAGTTGGATAGGTAGAGTCAGACTGAAAAATGCAATGCCATAGCCGGGACTTGAACCACGGATCTCCCAGTCTCTAGCCGGTTGCTCTACCACAGAGCTACCGTGGAAACTTGCCAGCATTGCATTAATTTCTCAACTGACTCGCGAGAACGTACATTGCCTCCTCTCTGGTAGTGGTCACATAAGATAAACATTAATCGAACACAGCGCGTGTTTTGTATGACACTAATCTATATTTTTATATTCTTGGCATTCCTCGTCTTCAGAGGTTATGATCTATGATGAATGATCACTACAGGGTTTCAATGTTAAAAGCTTAGCAGGTTGATGAAGAGTTGCTTTTGAAGCATCCACTACTGTGCAACACGTCTTAGACATATCTTTGGAGATCGTTCAAATGATCCAGCAATTGTATCATTTTGTTCTCTGTTAAAACAGTTCTTTATCACTTCTTAGATTTAGCATTTAATTATACCGTTGCCTTAACAAACATCGGTTTCTGCAGCTTTAACTAAAATACTCGGAAATTTCTCCTTAAGTTGTCTTCACCTATCTACATGATTCAGTTTTACTTTTCATACATAACAATATTTAGTTCAAGCGTGAATTATTTGGTAGGTATTTCAGTGAACTAATTAGAACAATCTAATACAGTTCACTCCAACAAAAGTCTTGAGTAAAAATATATATATATATATAAAATATATATATATATATATATATATATATATATATATAAAATCGAAATTATATATGGTAGTACAGGAGGAGGAAGACATAGGAGGCCTATAGTACCTAGAGGAGGGATGAGCAATGGACATTGGACGACCACATCCAGGGCTGTTGGCTCGGATGCGGGCGAGGTCCCTAACGTCTGCAGGTGTGGCGTCCTGACCACCCACACTAGCCTTCTTCCCCAAGAAGTGGTATCGCTGAAGGTTCGTTACACCGAACGCCAGGAAGACAATTACTCAAAGTAAATTCCACCGCAGTAGTCTCCTCACGCTACTGCGTCCATTCACCTGATTCTCCGAACTTGAATCATGGCAAGGAAATGAAATGGCATGACAGGAAATGAGAGAGAGAAAAATTCGCGGTTTTACAGTGACCCCTACTAATATGGGAAAGTAGACTATTGAAGTTGCAAATTTGTCAGAAACCTTCACTTGCGTTATAAGTTCTCCATTTTGGTAAAATTTCAGAAATGGTGCCTACACGATTTCGTCTAACAACTTTCTTAGGTAGTCCTAAATGTCTAAACCATCACAAATAATGTTGCAAATTGGATTGTCTGTTCTAAAAATTACATTATGATGTGCGATATGGTAAACATTAACAAGCACAGAGGATTCGTCCCTTCTAGATCAGAGAAAGTTGTGAAGTTAATTATGTCCGCTTTATATTCCGACCTGTCTCCAAGGCCCAGAAGTGTGTTTAATCTCGTCATCCATTAAAGCCGTCTTGCTGCGCGATACTGCAAGACAGAAACTTGCAGACATTTTGCACGTCCTGTTAGCCTGCGAACGATAGTCTGGACGTCGCCGTTTTATTGCCATCTCCTGCTGAAGGTTTGCATGTTAAGCACGGGATAATGAACAAAGATTTACTGAAAGCTAATTTCCTGTAAGTGTTCTCTGGTGACGTAAAAGGCAAAGTATACAAACGAGTAATTTTTTTCAACCTTAATTAAATGTTAAACGCAGGACGTGTGCAGGCTGAAGTTGGTAAAGTAGGATCAGACTGGACTATTCAATGTCATCGCAGTGATTTGAACCACGGACCCTCGGCATTTCGTGCTGTTGATCTTGCCAATTAAGCTACCATGGCAACGTACTGGCACGATATTAAATTGCACAGCATTCTCGCATTTCTTCCGATATACCACAAGGCATTCATTTTCAGATAATACACCCAAAGTCGAATTATAATCTCGTAAGTACTTCAGTGCAGGTTTTCATTGTCACTATCACATGGCACTACATTTCTTAATTTGTATAAACAGCTTCCAATCGTTACAGCCGCTAATATAACGCATTTGAAACGTAAAAAAGCATTATTATCCAACGGGGAGCGTCTGGAAACCATAACCCACCACATCCACCCACACATTCTTAAATACAAAACGGTACGAAAATATGCGTGGTGAGGGAAGACATGACAGCCATTTCTAGGCGAAAAGCATCGGCAATGGAATATTGGTTTTGCCAAAGCAGAAAAACCCATCACAAAACAAATGAATCTCATTTGAATCCTGGAAGTGCGCAGTAATTTGATCAGAGACCTAATCAACAACAATAATAATAGCAATTATAATAATAATAGTGATGATGATAATAATAATAAATAATAATAATAATAATTATTATTATTATTATTATTATTATTATTATTATTATTATTATTATTATTATTACTCGTTATCATCCAGCCCACGAGAGGCCAGGGCCTGCCAACCTGACCACCTGGCCTCATGCCCACTTAGGCGGCAGAGATGAGCGACCGTCCAACCTATTCCAGGAGGCGAAGTGTTAACCTAATGGATACCTCAGCCGTAAAGTTTGTTCTCTAAACAAGGATAGCTGTCTATCGCAATTCTGGGTGGGCACTGATCTTATATCCGGGACCTAAATCAGCACCCCAATGAGTTGGATCGAACCTGGGCGCATTCGATAGGCGGAAACCAGAATACCATGCTCCACCCTGCTGTGTCATGGAATCAGAGACATAAGCTTATATACAACCTATCCTTGTCGTACCTCCCTTGAATCAGGAACCTAATCTTATTTTTAAAAAATAATAACCCTAACCTAACCTCAGGAAGAAAATGGGAAACTCAAAGTTACAAATATTCTCAGGAGAGCTAATATAAACATGGATATTAATTTATTGAACTGCAGTATAGCAAATAATACCCTACCAGGTGTTTAGAATATGAGCAGTCAATAGGCTCATAATAAGCAAGATTCATTATATTTATTGTGCCTTAAATAGCAGTGTCTGGACTAATGACATAGAATTACCTTAGGGAAGGGGAAATATTACAATAAGAAAGCACACTTATTATATATATATATATATATATATATATATATATATATATATATATATTATGTGACTTATTCATAATTAATACACATTCTCAGAACTATTTATAAAATAATTAAATAATATTTTATGCTAAACAGTAATAAATAAATATTTTAAACAGTATAAAGAGAAAGTGCAACAAACAATCCTTCACTTTTGCAGTTTTAAACCACACACACACATATTTACTTTTTGGGGTAAAACAGTGTTACCAATATGGCTTATTTAATTTATTTCACTGTTAATAATTAATTGAATAGGAAAGATATTTCATGCTCTTTTATATCCGCCTTCCACCTTTTTTACTCTCTCTACATGTACTATGTACATAGTGTATAGAGAAGGTATTTTATTCCACCCAAAAATTTGATACCGAATTTTCACTGGAAATATATGTTTTGAGACCCCTGAAAAAAAATACAGTTTTATAAAGATAACTGTGTGCCTGTGGACAGCATAGCTCAAAAACAAAAAGTCCGTTAAATACCACCAAACTTGATGTTTAACTACATTATTCTAGGATCCAACATGAGCATTTTAAAGAAAATCCACCCGCCCACCCACCCAAACTACCCTTTACATGGAAAAGTTTTTGAAATGTTTAATTTTCTCAAAGATTATTCTAACGATTTTCATTAAAATATCGTATTTTAATAATACATACATGAAAAATAAAATGTATATCTTAAATTTTCTGGGAATAGCATCTGAAGGCCTCTTTATTATGCATAAACTTTGCAGAATTTAGCTGAATTTGCATTAATTGTTAATCGTAAGAGATAGGCAATAACTTACACAAAAATGTAATCTTGTTAAAACGCATAATCTATCTCATTTACTTTTTTATAGAGCTGACCGTTTCTGAGACATCCCTTGTAATTGGTTCAGCATTAAAATACTTAGTTTTTTCAAATGGGAATTTGTTAACTTCAGGCCATTCCAACAAAGGAATTTCAATCACATAGCAACCAGTTTTTAAAAGATTTGTCTACTGCTTCAGCTTATAGTACCTCCTTGTTTCCTTCCTACTTATAAGGAAGCAAGTAATAAGACCATTTGTGCTAATTTTACCTCGATTAGCATAAAGTAGTAGAGGAACAAGCTTTTTAATGATAAGCTCTTACAGAGCTGCAGAGAAACTCATATAAATGGAACACATCAGATATTTTATTTCTAATATTTACAGTAGTTTTACGGGCCATAGTATAAATTAGTGAAAAATGTGATCTATTAAAACAGTGATGAATTTTAAAGCGTAGGAATCTATATAAGACAACTACGTGTAAACTATAATGACATAATGTATATTTCAATGCTGAGAATCATTAATTTTAATATTACTCATTGAGAAATGCTTAAGGACAAATTCGATTTTAGCAAAACACCTTATCCACTTGCAATTTATATTTATAAATGTTTCATGTAGTTTAACAATGAATACAAATAAATCATATTGGCTAGTGAAAATGCTGTTCAAGTTGGGAAAGTGTCAATATTTGCTTTCTCTAGCACGTATGTACAATGCACATAGAGGATAGAGAAAGTATTGCGTTCCACGCAAAAATTTGATACCGAGATTTCACTGGAAATTCATGTTTTGAGACTCCCTGAATCCAAAAAGAATCATTTTTAGAAATTCGTCCGTGAGTGTGTGTCTGTGCGAAGCATAGCTGAAAAACGAAAAGTCGGTTAAATACCAAAGTTTGTGTTCAAGTTCAATATCTTCCACAGATGCGACACGAAGATTTTCAAGAAATCCCCCACCACCAATTACACACTAATGGACCATTTTTCGAAAATTTTGATTTTCTCAAAAATGGCTCAAACGATTTTCAAATGAAATACATATTTTGAATTTTCTGAAATAGCCTCGTAGATCTCTTCATGATGGATTACTTTTATAACTTTTTTTATAAAAGGTAAACCGTAAGAGATAGAAAAAAAAAACGTACTACCCAGTAAATGTAGGTCTTTTTAAAGCACACAATTTATGTAATATGTTTTTTTTTTAGAGCTAACCGTTTTCGAGATATTGAGCTATTGGTTTTAGTTTTAAGCTACTTAAACTTTTCTCAAACGGGAAGTCGATATTTCTCTCCACTTCCCTTTTGTTTACTATTGGCAGACAGAGAGATCTGAATTTAAATTATTTTACATAGCGCCCGGCTATTTAAAACATTGATTATCGCTTTAGCCTTTGCATTCCCTTATTTCCCTTCAGCTTACAAAGAAACAAATAATGAGACCAATTCTGATAATTTTTTTCTTGATTAGCATGACGTAGACAAAATAATAGTTTTTTGTAAGAAAAGTTTTTGTAGAACAGGTAGAGAAAACCATGTGAATGGAACACACAAGATTTTTTCTTCACACTAATATTTCAAAAAGTATACTCCAGTGACTCTCCACTAATATTTTATATTTGATGGTGTAGGACCTTCTCTTATCCATAAAGTTCCAATTTTTACCATTACCTCAATTTTGAAAAAAAGAGTGACATTCCCCGTTTTTCTGTAGTCGCCATATATTCTAAAAATTAAGATTTGGAGTATTATTAGTTTTACATACAGCTACTAAAGTGTATTATACAGCATAAAGCTTTCAATAGTATGTGATTAAAGCAGCTTGCAGACGTCATAGGTCATAGGGCCTTAAAACTTTGCACAGGCTTATGTACTTTAATCTGTGCGGTATTTCCCGTGACAAAAACATATTTTGACTGAAAATAGCTGTAATGTCTCCATAACATTCACAAAGCGTTGCTCACAGAAGTATGTAAATTTGTAACGACCTAAGTAAATATGCCTTCAAATCTTAATACCAGATCGTACTTGTTTTCGTATAGGAAAGATAACTTTAAAATAACCAACCCCGGTAGTTGTGGTCCTTGATGCATTTGACGTTGACGTTCTGCCACTAAAGGGTCCAGGGTTCGAATCCTTCTTTGGGCATGAATGTTTAGTGTTGTGTGTTTCTGTTTTGTGTGCTTAATTTATCCGCTGCTCCTGAAGGTCAAATAGGCTACGCCTATTCAAAATTCATGCTCCGTAGTCTAGGGTTAACATGCTCTCCGCTAGTTCCCAAGGTCGCGGGTTCAAATTCGGTGGAGTACTGTGGACTTTTTGGACGTAAAAATCCTTTGCATAGCTTCTTTAGGAAGGGAAGTAAAGCCTCTGTAAGAGAACCACATAAAAGAATCTCAAGTCTGATAAAAAGAGGCCTCTGAGCAAAATTAAGTGGTGTTTCACGCCCAATGTAAGAACCGCAGTAGTTAAAGAGCTCCATAAATAAATTTCAATTTGATTTTTGCAATTAAAAAAAAATTAAAATATTGGGCATCTGTACTGACTCTTTACCTTCCCTCATACGATAGAAGATGATGTCGAGGAAGTTCGGTGTACCTGAAAGGAATATTGCCCATGTATGACGTAGTCAATTAACAAACAGTGCCGGATCCCGAAGAGTTCAAATCGGAAGCAGGCCGTGCCAGATTAAAGCCTGTACGAGTATGTAAAGATTAGGCCTTCCTTATTGTGAATTACTTTCTGTAGTTGGGACTTATGTCCGGTTGAAATGGTGCAAATAAATGAATAAACAAACACTGAGTGCGCTAAGCCAACAAGGAATGCATCAAAATAAATATACATGGTGTAATTAAAACCTTTGCCGAAGAGTTGGAACTGTTGAAGCGACAGTTACAAGGGGGCACTTGTATCATTTTCTCCCTTTGCTGTCCTTCCAAAATGCAAATGAGAACAAGAAGTTGAATGAGTATATTCCATTATTAGAAAGTCTGAAGTGTAAACGATTTACAGAAGACTATTTTTGAACTTTTGTAAATTCTATGCACGTGGAAACTGCAAGATTGAGGATTTGCAGCTACAGTTAATATCTCTAAAAATTGATACGTTTTTAAAATATTCTTGCGACGCTGAACATAGTTTTGCATAACAAACAATAGGGCCCTGCCGTGGCCAACGGTTAGACCATTCGCCTCTCACCAAGGTGGTCCATGTTCTATCCCAGGCGACCGCATGTTGGATTTGTGGTGGATAAAGCGGCGCAGGGGCGGGTTTCCTCCGGGTTCTCCGGTTTCCCCAGCCATCGCATTCCACCGGTGCTCCATCTTTATTCCATGTACCATCAGTGTCGTCGCCTGCAGTGCCATAATAGTAAAAGCGTGCGTTAAACACTATAAAAATCAAAAACACACAATGAAGAGTATTTGTAAAGCAAATGTTAGTATGTCTATTTTCCCATTGTTCTAGGATATTCGCGGGCTTAGCGCTCTATGTGAACCTCCTCTTTCACCATTCTATTTGCTTCCAGCTCAATTTGTTCCTTCCGTTTCCTGTTTAGGAGATTTCCTTATGCTGCTATGACACCCTCCGTGTTGTAGTGGTTACCATGCATGAATTTCCATCAACCGGACGGAAACTGTGAGTGTGAACTTTGCCACCATCCCAGCGACGTTACAACATCGTCATATGTAAAAAAAGAAGAAAAAAAATAAGAAAGATAGAAAACTTCGTGGAATCTGTTTCAACTCGACTCGTCTGAGCCAGAGTACAGGCATACTCAGTCACAAAGCTGGGAGCAGGGTAGTCAATACGTCACTGGGAAAAGGTCATACCATTACACTTGCGCCCAGCCACTTCATTTCCAACTTTTGATTCAGCCGTGACGTGCCTTCAATACAGCGCCGTTTTGCATGTTTTTGGTATGCCCCTGTTACTCGCGAGTTACTTGCTGCGCTTTTGGCGCTCACCCAAACTGGAACAGCCTGCCTAGTGGAAATCTGTGCACAGGGCACAACTTAATATGGTTGATGTGAAGGAGTTAATATTTTGATCTTCGCACCACTTCTGCGGCTCTATCTTATTATTAATGGTTAGTTATGTTTGCTTCTACACACTTGTGAGACCAATTGTTTTAACAAATATATTATTTAAAGTCAGTTCTGATTTAATTGACGAATATCTGCTGGTATAACTCTATCGGAGCCAACCGAGATTTTAACAAAGTAATTGCAAATGCAACAGAATGTAATTTAAAATACAATGTTGTTTGTATTATTTGGCATAGTAAAAACTGTATACTACAGAAATCGCTAATGTTTATTTAAGGACCAGCAACCGTCACTGCACTCTTGTCTGATTGTTTCTAGTGGTTCGTTTCAAACTATCTGGTGTTAGCAGACTTTACGGATTGCGTGTCAAGTTGTTCGAAGTTTGCCCATAGCCACTCTAAGTGCTTAGAACTTTATACTTATGGTATTAAGTAACAAGCAACTTTATTTTCACTGGCGTAAAAAAGTATAGCATGGTTTGTTAATGATGTAACATGAACATAAAACATTACGCAGATTATAATTAACCAAGAGGCATCGGTACATTTTGAATACATTTTCGTCCCAGCTCATTCTGTCCATTACTTCCCTCAGGCATTCTGGAACTGATTGAAATTGTGTGCCACTGAATGGGGAAAATATACTGCTTCTGGTATCCATGCCCCTTTCAACAAGCCAGTAACCTTGCGTTTGCTACTGGTGACTAGATATTACTGACTTTATGGAAAACTTGACAATCAAAAGAAAATATTAAATGGAAATTCCTTCAAATTTCCATTAAGGTGACGCATCTACGAATTTTGGAAAATCCACTGTATATAAGATAACTAAACTTATTTAAATGTTATACTCATTAATATTGATATATGTGCCATGTACCAAAATTCTAGCTTTCATGGCTGTTTAGACATTAATTGCTATTATCTAAATTCATTCTTTTAACAAAATAGAGTCATGTGATGCATTTTTTAAAAATATTCACATAGTGAGGTCTGTCATATTATATTTTATATATTAGCTCTAATTAGTGTAGGAAAATAATTATTTTTCCAACGGTTCAAAACTCTTTTTTATTTTTCAAAATTTAATCATATATGTATCAAAATTGTAGCATTATTTCGAAAAAGTAATAAAACCAATTTCTTGAATGTGCCTTTGGAAGGCAGTATAAAATACTGAAAAAATGCATCTTGTGAAACATTTTAGTATGGAAAAGTGTTGGAGTGCCTAATAATAATAATAATAATAATAATAATAATAATAATAATAATAATAGTAATAATCATGCGCCTACCTAACTTCTATAGCCTCAGCTAATTGGTAGATAAAGCGCACCAAGGAGGAGAACGATAAATTTTCTTAAAGTTTAGAATGCATAACATTTTATAATGCAAAAATAATAATGTTTTAATTTTTCACACTTTTTTGTCAAATTTCACAATAAAATCCTAAAGCTACAAATATGGGATAGGCATCTTGCATAATACGGATTAACTAACAAGCTTGTCTCAAGGTGCATTTCGCTGCACGATGTGCATGTTTTATTGTTTCAACTCCACCCGCGTTGCCGTACCAGAGCTAAGCAATTGTTGAATGCATATTTGAAACGCTTCAACTGCCAATATTCTCTCCGAAAAGAGAAAGAATGAAATTCACTTCCATATGGAGTGTTTTAAGTGCACGGTAGATTTTCCTCTCGTGAAACAATAAATAGTTTCCTACATCGCCCGACACAAGTTCTACAAAGCCATGCAGGCTATGCAGTTAACGATCAGTCCCTTCGAAACAGAAGAAATGCTGAATAGAAACTTAACAAATCGAGAAATACAATAACGCAGTGATACTGCAAAGCTTGCTTACTAACTACAATTAAACATACTTGTCCATTAGAGTTACTACTATGAAACATCTAGGCGGCGCCATGAGTGTATGGCTAGACCGCTCGCCTTCCATCTAGTCGGCCCGGTTTCGATCCCAAGCGTCCTCATATGGGATTCGTGGTGAACTAAGTGGCGCCTGGGCGGGTCTTCTCCGGGTCCCCCGGTTTCCCCCGCCACTCATTCCACTTATTGCACCATCACCTTTCCGAACATCAATTTCGCTTACATTTCATATCATCCGCTTCATCGTGTTCATGCCTGGCTACCGGCCGACCCCTCGTAACAGGTTCTCCATTCTGTGGTTTTGACAAAATTCTGACCCGTAGACATTAGATTTTAAGCCTAAGGGGGGGTCAGTCCTACAATTATGGGGAGGGTAATCCAATTACGAAACGAAACTATGAAACATCTACTTTGAAACACCTGCTATACAATGCAAAGTAGTATGGCAATCACTTCTTTAATACAAAAATGCTGTAAAACTTACTACCAGGTGGCACAACTGCACCATATTTGACAAGAATCGATATCCCTCCGTGCGTTAAAAGAGCTGCAGAAATTAACGGCACTATTTCAAGTTCAAACCTGTAAGTGTGGAACTGGCTGAGCGACCTGAGTTTTGCCGCTCTAGCCTATCGGCGGAAACGGTCAGCGGATCGCACTTTTGTTTTATTGTCCTTCAGGTATAAACTGTTTGGCTATCGGGAGAGAGGGGGAGAGAGCGAGCGAGGAGGAAATTAATGCCATGAGGAAGGTTATAAGGCTATATGTTTATACTGCCCTCTTTAAGGTGCATATTATTGCATGGTAAACTGGCTTTTGGCAAGGCTGTAATGTATTACTGATGTGATACATGCTGTTTAAATATAATATAGAGCTTGTTAAATTCTAAGTGAATATCAGGTAGGTGAGTAATAAGTTAGAGCAGCCGCGGTGATAGTGACTTTCGTGGTCTCCTAAGTGAGATTCCTATGCTGCTGTGTCACTCCAACCCAAGAGTGATTTTATTCCATACCTCTACCGCCCTAGATCCTAGAATGATTTGGCGTTATTAACACCAGGTTTGTAACTATGCTTTTCATTTGTCAAATCAATTAATGCACAATGAAAATAAAATCCATCAACCTTATGTTTAAATGTTTTTCCTTGCATATCTGGAAAAGCATTTCATCTCTATCTTTGTCTAACATTAGCCGACTTAGTAAATAGCCAAACTAGCAATTTTATAGTAGCCTAGTTCCATTCCTCAACCACCATCTCCATGTCATATTTACCTAATTTGGTCAGTAAGGACTATGTACCATATTTACAAAATATTCTCCTTTTACAAGAATGTTGCTGCATTCATATACCCGCATTCTTATATTACTATTACTGTTAAATTCCGATATTTCTTTCTAATGATTAATTATATAGAGACAGACGGATGCTACCGACACAGATGTAATTAATCATTATTCTAGAACCAATTCCAAAATTCTTAACTTCTTAATAACTACAGATTTCTTAAAAATATCCCGTTTTCAAGTATATTGTTATGTTGCAAAAAACCTCCTACGATTAGCGCAATTCAATTGTTTGTTACAAAAACTAAAATCGTATTTTTAGGGGAAAAAAGCGTCAAAACTAATAAAAATACTTCACTTAAGAATTAATATCTTATCAAAATGACTTCTTATCACAATATTTACACTGCAGTTCAAAGGTTTTCGTGCACACCAGGTAACATAAATTGTTATTCCACTAAATATTCCTCTAAATATTTTACGAAAAGACGAATGTTTTATTACACGTGGTTTGTTACGACTGAACCCAAGAATCACTCGTCAAGTTTAGAATGCAATAATAGTTTTAAAAGTGATTAGAGTGATATGTCTCGAAAATTTACCACGCAGGTCTATCTGTACCGCCATCGTCAAGGTATGCCGTACTACTGATTATTTAACCTGGGCCTACCCATTCCAATCCGTATGTGAGATGGAGCAACCACTGGCCCTCGCCGAGCTCCAACTTCATATTTCTGTCCGTGATATGGTGGTCGGTCAGTCAGTTGGTTGGCTGGTAAATTTCGGAGGGGGTTACACACCGCAGCCACCTACAGGTTTATTGTGCGTCAGACCTCAGGAGGACAGAATGATATGAGAGTATTACCGATGGGCAGCGAAACCGACTCGAGGAGAAAGAACCACCCTGGTGGATACCTAACATAGTCCAGGCAGTTCATCTCGACACGAGAGCGCTAGGAGCCTGTGGTTTAGGTGTGACTGAACACCCTTGGTCCTACATATAACTCTTATGCCATCTTGACACCGAGAGTTGTATTTTCAAAGTACACTCATCACCGACAGTCTTCGCCGACACTTACAATCCTGAAAGAGACCGGTTGGCATGAAATGGAGATGAAATGAAGGGACAGGAAGTTCGGGGAAATGAAGAAACCTCCCCCAGGAAAAAAACATTTTTTTCGTAATATATGAACTCCGCGAAGTTCTTGGGAGTGGAAGAGCGTATCTCAAGACCCGTCATTTTTGTCGTTACCTTCCGCTGTAAATAAATGATGTGTGAGGAGTCGGGATAGCAAGTGATACAGGCGCATTTCAAGAAAACACACCCGCATAACCACATTATCATCACGGCACTTTGTCACTGCAACGTTTCGTTAAGCTTTGTTGCACATTCCGCATCGATTATTTATGCGTATATGTTTTCTACCAGGTACACAAATTTCTTTCACGTCAAAAGAACACTATTTCTCATTATACTTGGCCGAAGAGATGCTTTTGCACTTTGGCACACTATACGAGGGTCGGCTGATAAGTCCCGGGCCTGACACAGATATGGCGCTACTAGGCCATTCAGACGATAGCAGCGTATAATTTAACTCTAGAATAGCTTGTATCCATAACTACAGGCTAATAGCTTGCTTAGTTTTCGAATGACAGCATTTTAAGCAAGACAACTTTAGAGTTTTCACGAAAATGGAGGATTTGGAAAAACGAGCAGTGCCTAATACTTCCATTTGAAAGTCTTAACGCCTAAAGAAAGAAAAAAAAAGGAGGAAATGGACAGTACATTGAAAGACTCTGCCTCTTCATATTCAATGATTACAAGATGGATTGCAGAGTTTAAAATGGGACGTACGAGCACTAGTGATGAGCCTCGCTCTGGACACCCTGTAGAAGTGACAACTCCAGAGATCATTGAAAAAATTCATCGTTTAATACTGGAAGACCGCAGATTAAAGTTGTTTGAGATAGAAGAGGCTGTAAACATATCAAAAGAATGTGCAGGTAATATTGTAAGTAATGTTTTGGGCTTTCACAAGGCCTGTGCAAGATGGGTGCTGCGTTTGTTGACACTTGATCAAAAGTTGCAAAGACAAACAGTTTCTGTTAAGAATGTGGAGCTCTACCGCAAACATTTCAATGAATTTTTGAGACGGCTTATTACGATGGATGAAACTTGGATACATCACTACACTCCAGAAAGAAAATCACAGTCAAAACAGTGGATTGCGCCAGGTGAACCAACTCCAAAGAAGGCAAAATCAATTTTGTCAGCTAACAATGTTATGGCGAGCGTTTTCTTGGAGGCACAGGGAATTACTTTTATTGATTACTTAGAAAAGGGTAAAGGTATCACTGGTGACTACTACTCAAGCTTACTGCAACATTTGAGTGATGAAGTGACAAGAAAAATACCTCATTTGGCAAAAAAGAAAAAAAAAAATCTTGTTTCATCACGACAATGCTCCGGCCCATCGTTCAGCCATTGCAATGGGAAAAATGTGCGAATTAATGTTAGAATTGCTTGAACATCCATCCTCTTCGCCAGATCTAGCACCCAGTGACTACCAACTGTTCTCAAACCTCAAAAAATCTCTTGGAGGACGAAGATTTCACAGCAACAAAGAGGTCATTGATGCGTTTAATTAAATTAGAACACCGATATGACAAATGTATTAGCCTTTCTGGAGATTATGTTGAGAAATAAAGCAAAAAAAAAAAAAAAATACTGTTTTCATTGACAGGCCCTGGACTTCTCAGCCGAACCTCGTAATGTGTTGTGGCTGTGCTTAGCCGTTTCTTTTGTCACGCAAATGCTTCGCGCAATTTGTTAGCTGTTATACATTTATGTTGCTTGTACGATATACACCTTGAAAGTGGTGTAGACCTTTCTCTTTCTGATACTTTATAATTCGCTTCATCATTGGTATAAATAAAAAGCGGGCCATATTTTGCTAAAAGCACGCGCAGAGTAGCCCCACCTAAGCAGAAATTCACTTCTTGAAATTCATTGTAATAAATTCGGAGTGAGTTTACTTGATTTATGTTCACTGTCTTTTCAAAGCTCTGTACATTACTATCCTGAATATTTTGTATAAAGCTCTATATTTTATTTACAAAAGTCAAGGTGTTTTTGTTTACTAATCATATTATGAAGTAATTGTTTTATTGTGTTACTTTATGAATTAGAACGATGCATATAATGTCAATACATGTAATGAGCTCCTTTTGCTACAAACCTCTTCCCACTATCCTCTCTTTATACCGCTGACTACTCTGTGTGTTGGTATCTGTGTGCGCTTCGGAACCCATAACCGAGCTCTAATGACTATCAATCGATACACAACCAGTTCCTACCAAATAAATTGTATTTCAGCATTTGGTGTTTTCCTTAGAATTAAACATAAATTTCAAGTAAACATAGAAAATATACACGCTCGTTTACTGAAGGAAAACTTCATCCATATCCCAAGTTCTTGTCCAAGCATGAAATGAATTTGTTTGTTCGGGAAGGAGAGAAAGGCAAACACTATTTCGTGCGCTAGCAGCCTTGATATCGGTTCCCAGTAGTTTTTACCGTCCATGTGTTGCCTCTACAGATGCTTCCAATTCCAGAACTGAAACAAAATCAATGGAACTGATTTTCTAGCGCGTGTTCAGAAGCTCACGCAGAGCATGCGAAAACTTTAGTTTATATAAAGTATTGGAAATGGCTACCGCTATTCGTATGCTCTTCACACTATTAAAACATGTTTATTCATGTTGTCGAACACTGTGTTCAATGTATGAGGTATGAGTATGCGGGGGACACCTCGACAACTGCGATCAATTATTGATCTATTGCGGCTTACCACCCCCCGGGGGAAAGGGATGATAGGAGGGGAAATCACAGGCCAGCTCACACAAGAAATTACGGAGCCAAGTGCAGAGGTGCATGGACCTCCCTAGCAGTGTTACTAGATGGCAATCTTGGCCCGCCACGCAGGCTTTACAGGCGCCGCGAGGCCGTCGGAAGGATGTCTCTACAACGGCACCTAGCCGTTGAGAGAGAAGAGAGTTTTACTAGGAGCAGGCGACCGTTTCATTTGCCTGCAAAACCCTCGAGCCATACCAGCCGCCGACCTGAAATATGAAGAAGGAAAATGAAATTAAGGAATGAAGGGAAAAGAAAAACGGAAAAACCCAGGGCGAGCGTGCGCGGTCGATGGGGAGCGAACCGAATGCCAGTTACAGACGAAATCGTCTGATCCACCTGGCTTGGTCCGTGTTCAATGTTTGTTGCGAGATGGGATAGTTCCTTATATCCATAGCCAGTTTTACTCCTTTTTGTTTAAATTTTTTTCACTGCAGCTCTACTTTGGGTTACTTTTGTTTTGAGTGCTTTATGAATCAGTAGTGTCAAAATTGTCTAATATAATGAATTTTCTAGGAATAGTTAAAAATGTTACTTTGGTTCCAGAGACACCCCCATGAGTGAAAGACATACTTTATTTTGCGCATTTTATGTTCCTTGCATCTACAACAATGCAGGATACTTACATATTTTTGTCTGGCTTACTCTTGGTAAATCCAAAAAGCCTATACTAATTTTAGTTGATTTTTTTGTAATAATCCTAATAATATTCGGACGCTTGCAAATATCATTACAATATAGTGTCTGAATTTTATTTATTAGATCTTCCTTCATAAGAAGGCTGTCATAAGAATTAAGTCCATAAATACATACAAATAATGTTTTTTAACATTAAAAATTATCAATACGAATAAAACAGGTCTTATGTGCAGACCTTTTCCTGGGCGCACGGCTCCCGTCTTCAATCTGTAGGTTTCGCGCACTTTCGGAAACAGAGCAGAGAGACGACTTTGGGACATGCTGTGGCTTAAGTGCTAAGGTTTCATTCTTTCTGTAGATCCCAGGTTTTACGCACGGCACGTGTTTCGTCCAATAATTTAGCTAATTTGCGGTAAATTAGATAGCCTATTCACCATAATGGCTGAGAGCCTCGAAGAAAGAAGCTTTCTTTGGTTGACAACTGTGGACAGATGGAAGACCTTCGCTAGCGCCCAAGAAAACGTGCGCGCATGTGCATCAAATTTTAGTTCAAGTTCCATCACGCAATGTCAGCGTATTTGGGTCACCGGCCATATTGTTCTCTTGGTCAGATAATTTCTGGTTGGCGAGTTTGCCACTATGTGCACATGATGACGAGAGCTCAACTTGTAGCCCATAGATGTCACTATAGGACGAAATCACGACCTGCGGACGTGAAACATAGTGAATTTGGCAGACTATTTCTTTCAAGGCATAAGGTTCCTTTACGTGCAAATAAACATTACACGGGACCAACGGCTTTATATCCCTTCCGAAGGAAGTCATGCTAAAGATTTTTACGTCCGCAGAAATACATCGCCCTCCACCGGATTTGAACACTCAACTTAAAGTATTAAGAGAGCCGGTCCCCATGGCCGTGCTTGCTGAAGTGCCTCGATTTGGTGCTTCGTGGCTCAGGGGATCGTGAGTTCACGTCCCACCTTGGGCATGGGTGTTTGTGGGTTTGTAAATGTGAATGTGTATGTGTGTATTTGAAACAAAAAGCAAACGGTAATCAAACAGAAAAACAAAGTAAATATTAGGACATTAAAAAAACAAAAAACAAAGAGGGGAGGAAGAGGATAACGTGGTAAACACTACATCACGTAGGGAACTGTATTAAATTAGAATGAATAAATAAATATATATTACAATCTGTAAATTAATTATCTCCTTTGATATTTTGTTAGTCAAAAAGGTAGTTTCGAAGGCTAGCTATGGTACTTCGTATTTCTGTAATGGTCTTGCCTAAGTCCTATGAAACACCACAATTTAACGAAATGTTGAAGAATTGTACCCCGTGAACTGAAACGCCCTCCAGTCACGGTTGACTAATAGATTTTTCTCTATACCGACATCATCGTCATCGTCATCACTTTAAAGAGTTCTAAATGAGATATTGGATTAAGATCTAAGAGAAACTTAATTGTTCCAGTGAAGTGAGGATCTGGAAGCAGTTATTGCGTATGGGTTCAGATATAGAAAAGTGTACTGAGAACTACAGTTTGAGTAAATCAAAGCAGGTACAAAGCTCTCGGAAGAAATATTAACATGTGTCGGTTGCGTTCATTCAGATGATTCAGAATAATCTATACTCGTACATACTTTACTACAAAATGTACTACCGACTTTTACATGTATTGATGTTATTCATAATATTTACTACAGCTTATATATTTGTTTACATGCAAAACTTTAAGAAGTCATAAATTATATACAAGACACTTTGAACAGAGTAAAATGTACAGTTCTCTTATATTTATTATTTTATCTAATGAGTTCAATGAACCCATTCTTTGGAGTCCCTGTTACTAAATAGCATTGGAACATTAGGGTTAATGTAGACAGCTTCCGCTAGTATGCCCACATAAAAGTCAGAAGCTGTAAACTCCGGGAATTGCGCTTGTCATAGCCCCTTCATATGTTGACCTTGAAACAGTATTCCAAATAATGTAGTGTTATTAGCCTTTTCGGCTATAGCATTGTCCTGTTATATCCTCCAACTTCTTTACTGGCAACGTATAGCTTTCTCCAAAACATTATGGTCTTCAAACGGGACCGCTTCCCCATTCCGCTGGACAATGAGCATTAGCAAACAAAAGACGACCCAGTACTAGGGGGCGAGAGGCAACGTAGTAAAATTTCTGTTTCCTGGAGACTCTGCTTGCTGAATTTGAATCGCCTTGGATTCACAGAAATGATTTGGAATCATGTCCAGATGCACAAAAAACGGTCATAAGTGTTATGGTAAAGTATAAAAAATATACTTAATTTCCTCGACATAAATATACGGGTTTCAAAAAGTCATGCAACCTATGTGGCACAGTAAGTGGAAGACTTAGCAACAGCGAGGGTTGGTTTCTAGCCGCACACTTTCTAATCCCAAACTTTAAAGTCTTTGGAGGAATAGTGGGGCAGGGTTATCATTGGCTGAAAAATACTGTATTGCTAAATTCTTCCGCCTATGCTACGTACTAGCAACTTCTGTCTGTTTAAAGACTTATGGAGACGTGACTCGACACACCAAACAAACTTTCTCCGAGTGCTGAAACACCTGCAGCTCATGTGGGTTTCATATTGTACCACAAAGAAACCCGTTGTGTTCTATTCACGTGACCTTCTCTCCCTCTTATGTAAATTTTACTTCATGGTAATCTAGATTACCCTTAGCAGAAGAGTCTTATTACTTAGCTCTTACTTAATAAGCAGAACAGAACTAAGGGAATACACTAGGCTAAAGCGATAGTCAAATCTTTTAAAACCTGTCGCTGTGGGATTATTGAAATTCACTTCTTTTGCATAGCCAGGAGTAAAAGAAGGGAGACACAGACGATTTGCTTTTTGAGAAAAGTATAAATATTTTAAAATTGAAACCAATCACAAGGAACACCTAGGAAATGGCTAGTTCCATAACAAAAAAATATATAGGAGATAAATTGTGTGTTTTTAAGAGATCTACATTTTTATATAGTGCGTTTTTTATCTCGTACTGTTTACTAGTTATAAAAATCACCAGAATGAAGAAAATTTCAGAGGCTATTCTCAGAAAATTCAAGATAAACGTTTAATTTGCTATAATTAAATACGCTATTTTGTCAAAATCTTTAAGAGACATTTAAAGAACATCAAACATTTCCATATTTTTTTTTCATGTAAAGGGTAATTTGGGAAGAAAATTCTTCGTGTCGCATCCTTGGAAAATATTAAACTTAAGTACCAAGTTTTATATTTAATGGACTTTCGTTTTTGAGTTATGATGCCCACAGTAAGACACGCACATGCGCTGCGCGAAAATGTTTTTATGGAGTCAGAGTTGCTTAAAACGCTTATTTCCGGTGAAATCTCGGTATCGAAATTTTGGGTGAAATACAATAGGTACCTTCTTTACCTACAACGTACATTGTACATACGTGCTAGAGAAAGTATTAAAAGAGCTGGTTTTAAACGGTGCCGCAGCTCTAATTCTGACAATAAACGTGCACGCTGCAATTATTCAGTTCAGTGGGATACATGAATCCCACATGGGTTGCATGACTTTTTGAAACCCGTGTATTTATGTCAAGGGAATTAAGTATCTTTTTTCTACTTTACCATATGCATATGATCATTATTTGTGCATCTGAACATGATTTCAAATAATTTCTGTGAATTGAAGGCAATTTAAAATCAGCAACGTACATCTTACCGACAACTGTAAACAGGCCCGCCTGGGTAGTGTAGTGGTAGCGTGTCTGCCTCACATTCAACAGGTCGTGAGTTCCAATCTCGCTTGGGGTGAATTGCTTGGATAAGGTTTTTTTTGGGGGGGTTTTCCCTTATCTTGAGAAGACGAATGTCGAGTAACTTTAAGCTCCATGGACCTCGAGATCATTTGAGCATCATTTCACCAATTTCATTCATCGTCCTATATGACCAACCAGGTTAAAGGACATTAAGCTAAAAAAAAAAAAAAAAAAAAAAAAAAAACTGTAAAGAGGTTAATTACTAGACCGTATTCATTGCTTGGTTTCGATTGTGATAATCAAAATGTAGCAGTCAAAATTGACTACTATGAAGAGAAAGGACTTTCGATCTGATCTACCAAATAATGACTGCTGCAAAAACCTCGACAACCAGGTGCTCCATAGCTTTCCATGGTCTCTAGCCAAATGAGATTTTTGCAAATAAGACTCATTACAGAACTGCTCGCTCCACGTAATCAGCTCTAAACAAGCATAAAATTGAAGTAATTGAAGTGGCTTAATTGATTTGTATTCTCACGTGCTGCTACGTTTTACGTGTTAATACAGAAAGGGCATTCATGAGCTCAATGAAAACCAAATATGGCGAATAGTTGACTTCTTGTATAGCAGATGGGTGAACGTAAATGATCTCCTCTCTCCCACTTTCTCTCTCTCTCCCTCTCTCACGTACACTCATACACTCAACAGCCCGGATAAATAGGATAGGAAGTCTCGCTCTTTCAACAGGTTACACCAGTGCAACCATTAGCATGCTAGTTCACCACTAGAATTAACATTGTATGTCATTACTTAAGTGTTTATCAATAATCCAAGCGCAAGAAGAGAAATATACATCAGGTGGCCAACACAAGCCGTTTATCGTTGAAGTTAGTTTGTCCCAGATAGCGCGGATGACTGTAAAGGATACTCCTCACTGATAGAGAGATGTTACTTAATGAAGGCTCAATGCTAGAAAACAAACCCTAACTGCTGTGACCTTCCTTTAGCCTAGCTCAGCAGATAGTGCAACTGCCTGATGTACGGGGTCCCTAATTTGATTTCCGCCCGGGCTCGGGAAAGTTTTTGTTTTATAACGTTTGACTGTGTGCTCAGTATTAGTGTGGTTCTGCGTGTGTGCTTTATCGGTTATTTAATAAACACTAATTCAGGATTGCCGCTGTCATAACCAGAGCACACGTGTTTAAGTCCTATACTTGCATTACAGTTTATCAGCAAATCCCTACAACCATATGTTTCTTTAAAGCTAAGATAAAATTAAATCATACTTTATTAAAGCGCCATTCATAATACATATATTCAACTATACAGGATAATGAACTAATTTGACTGTCTACATGTGGGGAAATACATACCTGAAATTATGCCCCGTATTTTTGAAACACCCTGTATGTCCGTCTTGCTGGATGCATTGATGTAACCGCCTCTCAATATTGGTGTGGGCACGTCTTAAAATGTTTTATGATGTTGAAGCACAGATATGACTTATTCCTTCTTTTAAAATGTCTGGATTTTCTGGTCCCGTTTCGTAAACCCTGCCTTTGATATATCCCCATAAGAGAACAATCCAATGGACAATCCCGCTGGACAATCCTGATACCATAAATATCCTCCGTCCTGTGTACATCCTTGAGGTTTTTCTTAACACTTCTGGAATGATGAGGTGATGTATCATTGTGCTGAAACTAGTGATTTAGACCCCACTGGAGTGGGATATCTTCTAGAAAGTTTTTCAGTGTTCAGCCCAGTCTGGAGAAACTGTAAATAAAACTGTCCAATATACCAAATAAACCGCCTCAGTGGTGTCTCCGAGGCATGCGTCACATGGGAAAACGTTCAGAATACAAAATTCGAGTCTTAGCCGCATTTAGGTTTCTTTCACAATAGATCATAGCCAAGGGCCACGCCGTGGCCAAGTGGTCAGACCACTCGCCTATCACCTAGACGGTCTGGGTTCGATCCCAAACGACCGCATGTAAGATTTGTGGTGGACATAGCGGCGCAGAGGCAGGTTTTCTCCGGGTTCTCCGGTTTCCCCCGCCATCACATTCCACAGGGGCTCCATCTTCATGTATCATCAGTGTCAGTAAAAGCGGGCGTTAAACACTACATAAAAAAATATCATAGCCATAAGCAAAAGTTTTTGTTTTCAAGGATAAATAGAAAGTTGAACTAATAAAAATGTTTTGTATATATTTAAATAATTTTGAAGTGGGCTTATTTTTTTTGGGAACTTTTGAGAGTTTCAAGAATAATGTGTTTGCGTAGTGATAAATGAGAAGTATATATTCTTATACTTCATGTGGATTTATTTCAGGTTATAAAAATAAAATGTTAATTTAACAATTACGTCTTAATACCATTAAAAGCTAGAAGTTATGAAGCAATATTTAGATTTTCAATAAAAAGAAATTGGCAGTTACTGTACTTACAGAATACTAACATAAGGTGCCGAGGAATAAAAGGTGTTGTTTCTGAATGTTGCTGACATCCAATACTAGAATTTAAATCTAAAAAAAAAAAAAAAAAAAAAACTGTAGCTCACATAGTTGTATTTGGAATTAAATGACTGAGAGCCAATTGTGAAATATTAGACAGTGTAGCAGAGTAAGTGCAGTAGCAAAGCGCAACGGTGAACATACAGTAGAAGAAGATTTCAAGCTTTGCAGCCGCATGACTTTGTCCAAATTGGACTTCATTATAGCAAAACAAACTGATGATATAATAAGCAATAAAAGTTTTATTTTATTAGTTTGAGCCTTCAATGTTAGTTACTAAATCAAGTATCAGTGATTTAAATAATGCAATTGCAGCATATAACCATAAAAGGCTTTTAAAACTATTTGTATTAATTCTGATTTGTTTCAAAGATAAAATAAAACAACTATGTGCCATTGTTGAACAGCTAAGATTTAGTGGTTAGGTGTGTGTGTGTGTGTGTGTGTGTGTGTGTGTGTGTGTGTATATATATATATATAGAGTAACAGCACTCTTGGCATTAAAATCAAAAGTTGAGCCTTACCACACTTGCCACATTTTCCGTGAAAATTCCCTTCAATATCTACGTATAACTTAGTTGTAACAGACAGAAAGATAACCATAAAAAACAAACGTTACAATTTGAATATTGCAGTTTGATGATGTCTAATATGTGATATTTGATTATACTCATATTGATTTGAAATAACAGGGTTTTAATTTGTATATAAGGGATTAATGCTACTTTACTTACCAGTTAGATTTCATTTCAGTCATGTCATTACTCTTAAATTCTTTCCAAAAATTAGCACAAAATTAATGCGAATTGATGTTAAATATTCAACTCAAAATACCAGTAATTAACATTATTAATGCGATTTTTTCAAAATAAAGGCCAATACAAAATCTTGCCTCTGATTATAACATTGCTGGGGAACACGTTGCCCGGCTCGAAATTCAAGCAGACGACCACGCGACGCCTATCAGTGCGAACCATGAAGTAAAGGCGTGCAGAGAGCAAGGGCCACTTCAGTGACCTTTCGCTTTCTATCAGCACTGCCCCTTTGGAAATCAGTGATGCGGCAACTTCGTTAGAACTTATGTATGCGGGAAACATAAAACGGCAAAGAACGGCTTATTTGGCCACGTGGTAACAGAACCGTATATGATAGAAGGGCAACATTAAACATTTCTTAATTTAACAGTAGAGATAGAAAACTTACTAGAATCTTAACTATATTGCAGTACACAAAACATTGAAGACGTTACCAGGTCCTGCTATCGTGCATGAAAGCGTTTTTGTGGTATACAATTCATCAACCATATATATATATATATATATATATATATATATATATATATATATATATATATATATACGGAAATAAATTTGTTTAATCGTAAGTAACTGGTAAAGCGAAAGATGCAATATATAATATTATGTAATGTAATGTAATAAATAGGGATAGCATCTTGTGGACCGATAGTGGGACACCTGCAGATACTAGTTGCATACCTACCGAGTAGAGACAGACTTACATTGGCGACTGCACGCGCCACATGTAAACCACCTGTAGTAACGTGTTGGGGAACGCGGCTCCACGCAGCAGTATTATGCTATATATTACAATACTGTTTTACAGGTAATTAATGCCTTTGGTGGTAGTGCATGCTCTTAAATCAAGATTGTAAAATCTCTTGCTTCAAATGAAGATTTGCAACATACACAGAAGTACTTTGCAGATATATCTACGATAGTAACACATATTTGGAAACATCGAACATTGAAATGCCTCGAGCCCTGAAAGCTGTCGATGAACTTGTGCAAGCAATTAATCAGAGACCCGTGACACCTGTTTTAGACCGTGTGAAAAAGAAAGTAAAGACAGTGTTTCACGCATTTTCAATAATGCGTGAAATACGAGATGTACTACGAGGTGTTGCTACAGAAATAATTGGTGATGGAGTATCTTACCCAATAGTCCATGTACTATTTCCGCTTTGCACCAATCACATCATGTGATGTGGACCGACGTTTTTCACAATATAAATCCTGTTTACGTGCCAATCGGAGACGCTTCACATTTCAGACGTTACGAATGTATGTTGTACATTGTAATCTATGAATCTTGAGAGAAAATGAAACGCATAATGATGCTGATTGACTTGTAGCACAACAGCAATTGAATGTATGTAAACATTAAAATTATCAGTTCCCGTAAATTAGTAGTATTTATGTTTACTACCCATCCACTGCTAGTGAAAACATCATTGTCTATCAGGCAAACACTGCCGCATTTCCCTTCTGTTAGTACCATGCATTGTCAACACATCACAACTATATACCATGCTGCGCTAACTTTGATTCTCCCGCTATCGGTCTCCAAGACGCTATCTCTAGTAATAAATCTATATATGTACACTGTGTTATTGTATATAAAAAGCCAAACATCAGAACTACAAAATCGACAAAATATGAATTCCCATAGTACAAGCTCATGCCAACACATTGATATTCCATATTGTAGACTGGCTACAAGTCAGAAGAGTTTTGAAGTGATAGGTTTTAAAATACATAAGCTATGTTTTGACTAGACAATACCCTGCAGCAATTTTAAGTATAAATTGTATGACTGCCTTATTGCAACACCTTTTTATTCTCTTCAAGCATTTTTTGAAATATAATAAGTACATCTGCTGTACTATTGTTTTGCTTGGTTAGTATATAATTATTAGGATTTTTATAATCAGTATATTTATTAGTTTTAATATATATTATATATAATTACTTTTTAACTTGTATTACTTTCTATAATATTGTATAATCCCTGTACATATTCTGTGTTGTAAGCATAATATTTTGTAATTATTTGATCGTATCACTCTGACGTTGTCCATTTCTGTTTGAGCTCAATGGCAATAAAAGTATATTATTATCATCATTATATAATCGTTGCCTCTCTGCAGCAACTGGTTAATTTGCAATTCCTAGCTTGAAAAACCATTATTATTAAGAGAAAAAAATCTGATGTATTACATTTAAATTACTTTTTCTACCTTCTATGCAAGTTATTTTTACGAAAGCTAATTTTCTGTCTACCTACTTCATTTTAATCGAGGGTAACCTTTGCAGAAAAATTATACATTTCCTTATAGGTACAGATGAAATAGGGAGTCAAATGTTAAAGAACTGAATGCTACCTGTTGGCTTTAAAAAGCCATTACTCCTTCCATTCAATCTTAAGAAACAACTGTATTTGAAACAATGACAGAGTATTGAACAAATGTAACTATTAATAACGGATATATGAAAATGGCTTATCCTAAAAAAGCTACCTATTTAAAATAAATTGCGTGTTTTAAACAGCACTACATTTCTTATGAAGTGCGTTTTCGTCTATCGCTTAACGGTTACCAGTTACGCACGATAATACAAAGTTGTTTCCGAATGAAGTGGGCTTCCCATTCAATTTCTAGAAAATTCAAGATACACCTCTTATTTGTTTTGCAAATATCGTTAGTATATGGTATTTTAATCTAAATCATTACAGCTTTTTGTGAGAAAATAAAAGAATTCGAAAAATACAGTTGGGGATGGGCGGATTTTACTGAAAACCTTTCGTGTCGCATTTTTGGAAGATACTGATCTATAATGTCAAATTTGGTATTTATCCGAAGGTTTTATTCGTTTTTGAGTCATGTTGCCCACAGACGCACGATGAACTTTTTCTAAATGTGCTTCTTTTGTTCAGAGGAGCATCAAAACATGTATGTTCGGTGAAATCTCGGTATATAATTTTATGTAGGAATACAATAGCTTCTCTGCCTACTTCTCTGTTCAAAAAAGGTTTGGTGATGTGATCGCCTGAAACCTCCATAATCCCAAAACCAGACATCGAAGCACATTTTCTGATTATCAGCTTCTCCAGTTACCGGATATAATGCAGCCCTATTTCTACTTTACCAATTAGAACTTTGTTATCTTACCTATGTTAGAATCATTAGAAATGATTCACTCATCTTTTTTTATCAGCCCATTTCATTACTTTTAATTTCCTCCAACAATGGTAGGCAGATGAAGTATTGTGTTCTCCAAAACATTTTAAATGATATCACAGGAAATCCAGGCATTGAGGTACCTACATTTTAAGAACTCAGTACGTTGAATGTTGATAACTGTGCACATGAAATTAAGGTTTTACAGTAAATGAATTTACACCGAACGAGAGGGCTCCGTAGTAACTGTGCGACTCATATCTAGGAGGTCCCGGGTTCGATTCCCACTGACCACTCACCTTACGCCTTGGATATTTCTGGTCATTAGAAAAATTGCAGGGAAGATTTTTCATCTGCCACAATTTTCTTTCTGTCGTTTGCCTTTCATTCCACGTCCTTCTCATGTTTCTGATGTGCTTCTAGGTTTCGTGGCATGTGATTTGAATTCCCAAACATAATCCTAAAAGAGAACCAAAATTTCATCGTGATGAAATATTTGAAGGTGATGGTAAATCACCTGCCCACTGAAATCTTTTTTTGAAGGGCCGCAGTATTTTGACTGTGCGAAGGTAGCATAGACGGTGCCAGCCAGATGGTGCAGATGCTTACTAAAAGAAAGGGTACTCCCCTTGGACACTAGAGATCTGCTTGGTCAACGGGTCGTTAATTGCTCCCTCTAGGCAGCTCCAGCAGTGAAACGTGTCTTCGAGCCTAGAATCGTTAGAGAATTCCGCATCTCTGTGTCCTGTCTACCTGCGGCCTGTAGTCTTTTGTGGTTCCCCCCACTTCATTCTTCCCTACTGGTCGTGTTAGCCATAATATGAGGCCTCATTGCCTGCGGTGCCACAAGTAGTAAGAGCGGGCATTAAACACTAGCAAACATATATGATGACGCAGTACGCGAGATTTGCTCCTCCGATGTATAACTGTAGCTATAAATTAGTTTACAGAGAGAACTGTGATGTCAGAACGTTTTATAATATAAACCTATTATTATTATAATAGAAAAAGTATTACATATTTCATTACATTACTCATGGTAATGGCGATTACTCGTTTACTGTGTGTAATATTGCTTTTTGGTTCATTTACTTTCGATTTAGACGCTCACATTTACACCCACGATCACACCTCTAGACTATGGGGAGGATAGGAAATAATCTGAGCTAGAGAGTAATTCCTATCCCCAACCGGGAATCGAACCCGGGACCCCTCGCACAGCAGGCAGGTGCCCTGTTGGCTGAGCTATGGGGCCAGGCTTATTTATTTTTATGTCTAAAAATATTATTTTTTCAAAGCGTTATACTTATTTATCCGAATTGGGGCATTATTTTCTTTAAAAGGTTCTGGTTGTTTTCTGTAATGTATTTCTAGAACAAACGTTTTTTATAAAAATTAGTAAAAAACTGCATCATTTGAAGCATGTTGTGTATGGAGAGATGGCTGAAGAAAATTTTGCACGAAAATAAAGTTTAAATTTGGGCGTGACTATTAATAAACAGGGGTTTATCTATCTATAGTTCCATTTAGTTGCCAGTATAAATGAGAAGAGTGGGAAAATAGATATATTTCCTTAAAATTTACAATTCCTGTTATTTTGTGACTTAAACATGTTTTACGGTTGCATCACCTTTATGTGTATGTGTGTGTGTGTGTGTGTGTGTGTGTGTGTGTGTGTGTGTGTTACAAACCCGCTAAGACTTGCTCATTATATCGTGTTTTAATATAACAGTAAAATAGGAATTGTAATCCTGTAACGGAAAGATTCACACTTCAACTTTAAGATACCATACCTCTGAGGTCCTATAAATACTTCCATAAAAATGTTTAGGTACTTTACATGCTACTTTTATCGTCGGCTGGCGCTATTTATGATCGGTGAATGCCATTCTGTTTTTTCTGAATGGAAGATTATACGATCAGTTTTCGTTAATGGTTCAACTCTTCACTTCTGTAGCATTACATTAAAGTGAATGCATTGGAAGAAAGGAAACTGCAAAATCTCGACAAGTTGGTGCAAGTTGCTAAGTATTTTGTATTGCAACCGTAAAGCTGAAGAGGAAAACAGTGCAACAGAAAGGGAGACTTCATGTTCTGAGGCATTTGGAAACATTGATTCTCCATGCAGATCTTTTTTTTTTTTTTTTTTTTTTAAACAGTAACTGAGTCTGATCGGGACTCCGGTACTGTATCCCTATTTACATTTCCCCCCGTAGGTTTTACTGATTACTGGTTTACTGGTTTTACTGTTTCTTTTACAAACATATACACATTGCACAAACATATAACACCCATGCCCAAGGCGGGACTCGAACCCACTTTAACAATTGAACGACTCGCTTTTCTACTTGTAGTCTGCTACCATCAGGACAAGGTATCAGCCACTCTTTAACAGAGAATTAAAACACGCTATTCTAACCCGAAGTGGAACTTTAGTTTTATTTGTTTTATTGTTAGCAATGATATTAATCAGTAATGATTTAGTATTACTTTCTCTTCCAATTACATAATAGGCAGAGAAAGCAGTATTGTAAAAAGAAATGAAAGTGGAGTTTTATTTACGGACGCTCTTTAACTGCTGTGATTCTCATCGTCCCGTTCTATAATGGGCGTGAAAGACAGCTTAATTTTGCACAGCGGCCTCTTTTTCAGGCTCTAAATCCACGACATGGAACCAACAACTTTAATTCCCTTCCGAAGGAAGCTATGCTAAAGATTTTTACGCTCGAAAAAAATCCATCGCCCTCTGCCGGGTTTGAACCCGCGACCTTGAAAATATGAAGTTAGCGTGATAACCATTACACCATGTGGAGGGCAACAAGAAGTATTGCATTCCACACAAAAAATCAATTCCGAGATTTCATTGAAAATACGTGTTTTGAGGCTCCATATGTACCAGCGTATTTAATTTACAGAAAAAAAAAAATGCTGTATATGAACAGCAAAACTCAAACAAAACGTCCGATATACCAAAGCTGGTATTTAATTCTAGTGTCTTTCAACGAAGCGTCAGAAAGATTTTGAAGAAAAATCCATCCACCTGAGGGTGGACGTGGATCCCAAATGTAGGAGGATGGTATCGGGAGAGGTGTGGTTCTGATCCCAGGTCCTCGTTCTTTTTCAATACAGTGAACCAAAGCACAAAAATCTGGTTGGTTTTCAGCGTGTGGATATGACGGTGGTGGTTCAGTAAGTAAGAAAACGTTTTTATGTTTATTTTTATTTATTGTTGCCTTATAGTTACGCGATTTTATTGGATGTGCGTCCCTCACCATTCGGCCTTGTGGCCCGTACGTGCTCACGCCACTATACTGGATCCCAGATAAGAACAATCCTGATGTACCTATAGTCTATTCGCCCTCCGTGGTGTAGTGGTTACCATGCTAACTTCATATACCCAAGGTCGCGGGTTCAATGGATTTTTTCGGGTGTAAAAATCCTTAGCATGGCTTCCTTCCGAAGGAAAGTAAAGCCGTTGGTCCCGTGTCGTAGTTTACAGCACGAAAAAGAACCTCACGCCTGATAGAGAGGCCTCTGAGCAAAACTTAAGCGGTCTTGTACGCCCAATTTAGAATGGGATGCTGAGAACCACAGTAGTTAAAGAGCGTCCATAAATAACACGCCATTTTTATTCGCATTCTTTTCAGCCAGCAGGTGGGAGAGAGGGGACAGACATGTTCCTACATCAAACGGCACCCTTTCCCTCCTAAAGCCCTAGTTGAAAATAATTCGATTGGATTGTAAGCCAGAAGGTGGAGGGGACTCAAACCGCCACATGATTGACGCAACAGGTGGTAGATAGGTTTTGCAACACTAGGCGCAGCGCTAACTTGTTCACAATAAATGGAGTAAGATATGTACTTATTAAATCTGTGTGATATAGAATTTACATTATCGTGTAGTAGCATAATGGTTACGTTTCGAAGTTTCTTTCTTATGCTTCGCAAAACAGTGCACGATCATTAGCTCTCGGCACTTGTTAAAGTTTGCATCGGGTGTGTTTTATTTCGGGTGATTGACAACCTGCTTCATGATGATAAGTTGACTGGTTTTAAATGGCATACACGTGTTCTGACTTGCGATGTGTAAAGGCTTAAGTACGAGTACCATTCGTTTCAGAAGCCATTCCGCCCAAGAAATGTAGCATCTGAATCAGCATTCAGCTCGAGACCACCTTTGTTCCCAGAATGGCCGGATGGTATAGGAATATATTAATTATCATTTTACAAGTCATTCTTAGTAACACAAAGCAGGAATCCGTATTATTAGTAATAATAACCTAATAATGTATAACTGCACCTGTCTTCTAATTGAATGTTTTGATAGTGTTTAACGCCCGCTTCTACTACTTATGGCACCGCAGGCGATGACTGGTGATACATGGAATGAAGATGGAGCACTGGTGGAATGCGATGGCGGGGGAAACCGGTAACCCGGAGTAAACCCGCCGCTGCTCCGCTTTGTCCACCACAAATCCCTCATGCGGTAGCCTGGGATCGAACCCTTGGTGAGAGGTGAGTGACCTAACCACTTGGCTACGGCGCGGCCTCAAATTTAATTGAGTTTTATTTATGAACGATCTTTAACTGCTACGGTTATCAGCGTCCCGTTCTATACTGGGGGTGAAAGACCACTTAGTTTTTCTCAGAGACCTCTTTATCAGGCTTGAGGTTCTTTTACGTGTCTTAAATCCACAACACGGGACCAACGTCTTTACTTCCGAAGGAAGCAATGCTAAGGATTTTTATGTCCGTAAAAAATCCATCACTCTCCGCTCTCCATTACACCCGACCTTGAGAACCTTAATCTTTTTCTCTACACTTCTAAATACGTCAGTTGTAAATGAATTCGCAAGCAAGTACCCATCTGTGGAGTATAGTATGTGCAGGAAACTGAGGAATGAATTCAAACATCTGTATACTTCCTTTCCCCGTAAACAATACGCTGTGAGGAATGATTATAAAGCTTACAATGGTGAGCTACATAGATGCAGTTATTCTAAGATAGCAACTCGGTTTTTGTATCGAGTTTTCATAAATTGGATGACACTTCTGAATATGAAATTGGGGATGGTGGAAATTGCTTTTTGAAATAATGGCATCCAAATTACACAAAATAACAAAGATGCTATAGAATGGAAAATCAAGAGGACCAGATAATATACTATAGAAATTTTAAAAATAGGGGAGAAGCCATAATTCCCCAATGCTATTGTTTAATATGTCAATTAACAACTGTGTTATACCGGAAGATTGGAGAACCGCTATTGTAGTTTCAATATATAAAGGGGGGGTAATAAAACAGACATAAATAATTACGTCCCTGTTAGCCTAACTTCAGTAATGTGTAAAGTAATGGAACATTTAATTGTAGAATACATACGGAAGGAGTTAGAAAATAAGAAATAGTTCAAAGAAGCGTAACATGGGTTTAGAGCTGTGTGGAAGTCAAATAACCTGATTATTTCAGGATTTAGCAGATGAAGTGAATGCAGGGGGAAGTATTGATGCAGTGGTAATAGACCTTTTTAAAGCTTTTGACGTAGAGCCCATATTTCACTCATCTGAAAGCTAGCAAAAACAAGAATCTATAATCGCGTAGTATCCTGGATAGAACATTTTTTGAAAGGGAGGACACAAAGAGCAAGAGTAGGTAAAGAACTGTCTGAAAGGGGTGTTGCAAGTTCAGGCATGCCCCAGGGCTTGGTACTGAGTCCGTTACTTTTTCTTTTCTTTGTTAATGATATAGCTATAAATATTAAATGCCAGACACGATTGTTCGCAGACGATTGTATTATTTACAATAAGATTCAAAATACCATGCATGAGACCGCTCTTCAGGATGACCTAAATGAAATAAGTAGGTGGGCCGCCGCATACAAAATGCCAATTAATGCTAGGAAAAGTAAGAAAAATAGATCTGCATTTGTTGTGTAGTACGTTTCGTCTATCGCTTAACACTTACCAGTTAGACAAACATTATATAACATTACAGACGACTTCATGGGATAGCAACAGAGTTAGACTGGAATCGGAGAAATCCAAGCTTTCGATCATCTTGACTTTGCGGTCTTGGATTTCTCTGATTCCAATCTAACTCAGTTGCTATCCCGTGAACACATCTGTAGTAATCAACACCGAGAAAACTTCAAATCTTTAAGTATATAAAATTGTTTCCAAATGAAGAGAACTTCACAAACTATTCCCAGAATGTTCAGTATATTTTATTTGTCATGTAATTATATTTAGTATGTGATATTTTAATAAAAATCGTTAGAGAGAATTTTGAGAGAATCGAAGTTTTTGAAAAATTTTCCAGGTAGAAAGGTAGATTGAAGTGGATGGATTTTCTTGAAAATCTACCTGTCGCATTTCTGGAAGATACTGAACTTAAATACCAAACTCAAATTTTCATTTTCACACACACACACACACACACACACACACACACATCAACACACAGGAATGTTTTTCTAAAAATTCTCTTTTTTTATTCATGGATTTTCAAAGCTGCATTTCCGGTGAAATCTCGGTATCGGTATTTGGGTAGAATTTAATATAAGTAAGCAACAGAGAAGATAATACAAATTCAGGGAAATGGTGATGGAGGTGGTGGCGATACTTTTATTGCCAAGCAGTTGGGACAATATATTAGTATGTCGCATATATTACTAGTTCAATCATTAGTTTGTACATATTTAATATAAGAAATATCTGCTCAGTAGAACGCAGAACCTTAGCGTGCATAAGCTCGCATTGTATTCTTCAAGGCTACGTGCTTTGTTAAAAATAACAAGACTTTTAGAGCATTAGGGACACAAGTAACAACCCTTGGGAGGAAGGAAGGTTCAGCCCCTTATGTTTTGGATAGAGGGAATTTCCCATTGTAGAAAAAGGTCACGTGGGTGGAAAATAAAGAAAAATCAGACAGTCACGTGACAACACTACTTTGCGCCTCTTTTTTCAGCCACTGAAAAAGGAGGGCAATATTAGGATCTGTTGGTATATAAGTGATGCACGTATAAGTCCCCCTGATGCTCTATGCCTGCGAAGTGTGGGGTATGGCAGCAGACTCCTGGCTTCTCTGGTTACAGCGGGTGCAGAATAGAGGACTCCGGTCCATATATTCTGTATGTCGAAGTTTCCCTTTGAGGCTACTACATGAAGCTTCGGCCCTCCCATATGTGGAAGATGTTATTAGGCGCCGGGCTCAAAAATTCTACGCCAGATTGGGCGAACATGAGAACGCTCTTGTTAGATCACTGGGGGAGTACTTACCCTCTGAACGCCGAAAAAGGCGGTTCCGGGTTCCCCGCATGGCTTGTGGGCACCCCCGGTAACAACGGCTTTAAACCAGCCAACAGCGTAGTAGCTGAACAAAGCACTCCCCCTCCCATAGGGACAGGTCTATCAAAATTCACCACCATATCTAAATAAATAAATAAACACCAGCGGAGCAGAGGAAAGGATGCTGCTCCTGAAAGGCAACCGCTCGAGGAGCCTACCAGCGCTACCTCCTTAACACCAACACTCGAAACCTCAAACAAAACCTTAACCATCACCTCATTCCTGTGGTTAAACCCTTACCAGGGTAGGTACACAGCAACAACACCCAGGCTCACCACGAGCCTACCAGACACGCACGCACGAACGCAAATCGGATGCGGTACGACAGTATAAGAAATGTGAGGATACACAGTCTAAGAAATCGCGCGGGATGACGGTGTAAAAAATGTGACGATGCTCAGTCTTAAGAGATCGCGCGAGACGACAGTATACGAAATGTGACGATGCTCAGTCTAAGAAATCGCGCGGCACCCAGTGTAAGAAATTGGCGTGTTATGAGAAATCTGACGGCGATGAATAGTAAGAAATACTCATTAATTGTGTGTGTGTGTGTGTGTGTGTGTGTGTGTGTGTGTGAAGCATTATAGTAAAAGTTAATCTGACGGGCAACTATTACCCTAAATGTTATACGGACTGTGTTACTTAAGATTACGGTGACGATTGTAAGAATATAATAACTCAGTAAGAGTGGAACTAGCACTTATAAAGATTAGGTCATCAAGTTCGCGATCGTTTATGTCGGGAGTCGCTCGCAGGGTTAGTGCCTCAAACCAGCAACAGATAATCAATAAAAGAAGTCATCAGTGAAATTAAGTGAAATGTCTCTTTTATTTGAGTCTACCAAGTGTTACACACCTTTGTCATTCTTTATCCCCTTGAGCAAGAGACAACACGTGGTCTACAAGAACGAGCTTAGCCAGAACAACAAAGGGAATCTGCAAGGTATGTACACTCTTAATGTAGAGAATTTCACGAGCATTAACCCTCGACCAACTCCAAGTAGACTCACCTGATAGCGCCATACTGCTACGCAAGCAAAACAACGATATACCTATTGGCGCACCAACGAGATGCCAAAGATATAACCACGACATATTGGCACCCTAACGTGGGAGCAATATAATCACGATAGAGTTTCATATTACACTTGCAAATGTAATAAATACATGAGCCTCATGAAGTACACGCTTTACCTATCCTTGAAAATTTTCAATAATAAATAAGACACACGTTGACTGCATATTGACAAATGGTAAAACATCTTATGTGTTACATTCAAATGACTTTCTCAATACACTGCCGTTTAATTGTATATAGTTCTACTAACTATTAATAAAATCTGATGTGTTCCATTCACATGACTTTCCCTATTAATCTAAAAATTATTCTTTTATCTACTAATGAACATAATCATTAGAAGGAATGGTCTTACTCAGTTCCTTATAAGTGGAAAGTAAATACAGGAGTACACTATGCTATAATGAGAGTCAAATCTTTTAGGGGGATATAAAGGCGTTTTTTTTCTTTTCTGTTTTTTTTAGCGATTTTGGTCAAAAATGTATTTTTTTGGATAAAAAAAAGTTAACCATATTTTTAAAGTACATATTTGCAATGTTTGATTCTTACAGGGCGGATGTAACACATTTTCTGGACACCATTTTAAAGCATTGAGGTGCTGAATGACGCTCTATGTTAAACATTAAAGCCACGTTTCTCAAGTTCAGATTTTTCGCTTTTTCCCCCCACATTCAAAATCTATTTGCTCCCGCAAAAATGTTGTTACAGCTCTAAAGCTTGTCTCCAACGTACTCAATTTGTGTCATAAAATTGTATATAGTAATTTTTATATTTGTCACAGTTTAGTTTTCAAAAAGTAATTAACAAAATCATATTCTGCTTCTCAGCTTTTCCACTTTGTGATATAAAATACATTTTTTTAAAGAACCTATCCAATATTGGAAACTTCAAATCAAAGATTTTGTTACAAAGGTATTAAGGAATGTATTTTTAAAAAATGGCACTTTGGGTACGATATCTGCTGGAGAAGTTAGATTTTGAATTTCCCATTAAAATTATATAAATTACTTAATAGACTCAGAATAACGTTACACATTGAGCTGAAACTTGGTTTAGATGCTTCTTTTGTTTGGCTGTGTTGTAAGTAAAGATGCATACAGGTTACCAAAGAGATTGCTAAATCTTCGAGAGCTTCCCTTGACATTATATGAATTCGCGAAAAACAACTGAATGAAAAATATGAACCCAATCGAGAATCTGTACCCAACAACAACGGATACCTCGGAAATGGCTGATGACACAAAAACTTTATTGAAATAAATTGTGTGTTTTAAAGTTATCTATATTTTCTGCTAAGTTCTTTTATATTTCCTTTGGTTTACTAGTTATGGAAAATTATTCAATCTTTGTTTTTTCCCTCGAATGGAAAGGTCCTAACATGATCTTCCCAGAGAAATCAATATAATCACACTGTGTTTGTCGCATGCATTTTAGGGTATTGTAACAAAAATTGATAGTTTTTAACGAAATTTAAAATAAGAAAAGCATTTCAATATAAAGCTTTCTGCAGGGGGGGTCCCTCTTTGGAAGGTCTCATATCTTTGGAAGGTACCGAACTTAAATATTATATTTAGTATTTATCCCAAAATATCGTTTTTGAGTTACGTTGTTCACATACACACAGTCGCAGTTTTCTAAAAATGCTTGTTTCCTTTGGGGGGAATTCAAGATGCCTGAAATCATGTATTTCTATAGAAATCGACACCAAATTTTTGGGTGGAATGCATCACGTCCTATATCTGCAGACACACAAGAAATAATGGGAATAAAAATTAAATAGAATGAAATAAAATTAAAAACTTATGACTAAATAGTGCTCTGATCCTCACTATAATGTACAGCCATTCCTTTTTCCGTAGCAAAAAACATTCTTTGCCGAATTTTCGCCAGAAATACCCTTTCATGACCCTCAGTGCCCATCACTACATCCGAGCAAAATTTCATTCCCTATTTGAATTCAGAAACTGTGGTGGTAATATTCATTTCTTTAGGGAAGATTTAAAGTATTTCTCACCAATATTAAATCTGCAAAATTCAGGAACCCTTATCTCGTCAACTATTTAAGTTGATGCTCTTTGAAATTTGGAACATTCACAGCATGTAACGAATCTTAATGAAATTGATACCAGTTATTATACACAATAATACTAATATTTTTCCATGTATCAAAATTTTAGTTTGTATGGTTATTTAAATAATAAATTTTGCATTCTAAATTTACAGTTCAATTAAAATGAGTCACGTGATGCATTTTTAAATGGTTCACATACAAATTCCGGTGTTACAGTAAATTAATTTACTATTCGATATGTCATATTGTATTTTTATATCTGCCCTAAATAGTGTAAAAATTATAACGTTTTGTTCTCTCCAAAAATCTTAATTTTTCAAAATTTAATAATTTATTTCTCAAATTAGAACATTATTTCGAATAGCATTGCATTTTCTTAAAGTTTAGAAGTCATATAATTTTATTATGAAAAACAATTTTTAAAATGTTCGCATTTGTTGTCTAGCTTCACAGATGCGTTACCTCAAGTTTTTTTTCCCGCGTAACCTAATTGGCCATCAGGGGAGAGAGAATGACTTATATAAAGACATAAACATGCGATACTAAACATCCATGACCATAGCGGGATTCGAACCCCCGGCCCTTTCGCGTCAGAGCGCCAATACCAAACGACCCAACGACCACGGCTACTGGGGCCGGCCTCCTTAAGTTGTCAGACTGAAATGTATACAGATTATAGGTTCATGCCTTCTTAAGTTTAGTGGTCTAATCCAGCGAGGTAACGCCGCAGTAACGTGTGCACCTAGAATTCGGGAGCTCTCAGGTTCGAACCCCAGCGTCCGTCCACTTTCAGAAGGGAAAGTGTCGGCAAAAGTGTTTCGGTGCGGCGTTATCATGGAAAAGGATACTCTCTGGAATTTTCACAGTTTCCCGAACTTCTGCTAGTTGTCCGGTATAAGGAACATTTTTCAATGTAAAGGATAGTTGGAGGTGTGGGGATTTTCTTGAAAGTGTTCATGTCACATCCTAGTGAGATACTAAATTTAAATACCAAGTTTGGTATTTAATGGACTTTTCGTTTTTGAGCTATGTTGTCCACAGACACACAGATAGACAAACTACACGAATCTTTTTCTAAAAATGCTTTTTTGCACTCAAGCGATCTCAAAACATATAGGTATTTCCGGCGAAATATCAACATCGAATTTTTGGGTGGAATACAATACCTTCTCTAACTACTATGTACATTGAATGTGCATGCAATGAACATCCACTGTTGAAGGCAACTAGAAAAAAAAACAACAAAAAAAAAAACGTTAGAAATCCGAACAAGATAGTTGCAATAAGAGCTCCAATACGAGTTCCACGTAAAATCGCCAGAAGGTTAAAATACGCAGGCTTCATGGAGGATGAGAATGGACATTCTCCCATTCCTGTCTCCGACTGAGATGCTATTTAATGTCTCCGGCATTAATCTACTGCTGCCTGTACTACTTACACAAAATTGTTTGTATTAGTCATACTATGTAATGTTGCTGGTTTTATATAATACGAAACCCTACATTACGCACAGAATCAGTCGTGGTTCGTGGGTACTAAAAGTGTCCAGAAGAACTCTCACCACTATGCTTATTTGTAACACCTTTTTTAAAAGCCTTGCCTTCACTATAACTACGAAGAAACATTTCTTAATTTACAATTAGATAAGATATAGTGAACAAATTTTTTGAACATCCTGTTTCTGAAAGGCTCTAGCAATTGGCTTACTAGATGGTCTGCCTTTCCTAGAAATTGTGTGCAGAGAACATAGTCATACTAAGGTTGAAAATATCGCTTTCTCTGTCTAAAAGCAATTTCTTCTCTTTAAGGATCTGGCCGCTTTGCCTCACCAAATGCAGGTGCTCCCTGTTGTTACTGTTGTTGTTGTGGTGGTGGTGGTGGTGGTGGTGGTGTTTGCGGAGGGTCACATTCACTCCTGTCAGTATATTAACGATAGTTTTATTTCAGTAAACTGCAATGTTAAGAGCTGCGTTGCAATTCGTATTGAGATTTTCTGTTTTATTCCTGCCATATTAATATTAGCCATTATTATAGAGGTAGTGACCATGGAATGTGTAAAAAAAATATCCGAGCAAATTAATTCTGTTTAGAACTTTGTAAAACCAGCCCTCCATTTCGATACAAGTTATGGTGGTAGAGCACCTGCCTGCTATGCGAGGGATCCCGGGTTCGATTCCCGTCGGGGATGGGGAGATTTCTCTGGCCCAGAATTTCCCCTATCCTCCCCGGGGTCTGAAAGTGTGAATGTGTGGGCTCTAAAGATAAAAAAATTAAATATATAGAAAACCCAACGATAACAGAATTACTCGCATTGCCAAAACAAAATTCGCCCCACAGGAAAATGGCGCCCATAGAACTTGAGACCGTTAATTAGCTCCCATATTACAATTATTATTAGTTATTAATTATTTAGCAATGTAAAATTAAGAGTATAAATATATGTAGTTAACTGAAAATTCAGCTGGAGAAGAAAGCTGACGCCAACAGAGTCAAAGGGGATGAGAAGCTCTTTTGTTAGAAAGGACTCTTTTATCAAGTCACGTACGCTTGAGCTAGGTCGGGGGTGAACTGAAAAATATGGAAGATGGTAATTCTTCATTGTACTAGGCTTGTCACGTGAGGTTTACAGTGCATCCTGGGATAAGGAAATCGATTCTTGGGTAATATTGACGTCAATTGTGCGCCCTTTCTGTCCAATCAGAAAGAGGCCGCCATGACGGTAATTTTTGTATATAAAGAGACCAAGAAGGCACCTCGGGAGCTCTGTTCTAATTCATCTGTCCTGACCTGTGCGTGAAAGTTATCTGTAGCTGTTCTGCCGTTTTCGTCGGGGGGAACTTAAGTACTTCATGTAAAGTTAGACACAAAGCCAGTGACGAGTACTAATATATTACGTGTATTCAGCCATGTTATTAGAATCGTACAGGTGCATAAGTCAGCATTATTATAAGGCAAATGTGCTTGTCTCTTCTCTTTTAGGAAGGAATAAACTCAAGCAAGTATACAACTTTTAATTATTATTATAAGACCACTCCTGACCTAACCCCATTTGCTTTACCACCCCGGGTGAATCAATTATCGTACCGACTGAGTGACACCGAGGCAAACTCATCGGTAGTAGATTCACCGTACCAGGTAAGTGGGTCTATTCCTAGGTAGGGGAGTGAGTCTGGTCAACGACTCCAATCTGCGCTCATTGCATAAGGCGTCTTGAATGTGGTGTAAGAGGCAACCCTGCATATAACATCTAACGTCAACACCATATTAACACCGCATATGGTTTCCCAAACGCGGGGCTCAATAACGCTACAAACTATACAGTTAAACACGGGATATAGATGGAACAGTGAACAAAGTTAAGGTAAGCCTGTATCATATAAGGCGTTAACATTACCGATATTTAGGATTTGTTCTTTCTTTGTTTATTCCTCTTTGGTACTTGAGAGACTCTCCAAGTTTTGAAACCACGTGCTGCGCCTGTAAGGAATAAAATAGTTGCAATGAATAATATGACACATTTAAAATTAATTTTGAAAACTACAGACATAGAATGGGAGATAGCGTAAATAAACGCTCACAGGAAAACATATCTTTTAGAAATACAATTGTAAAGTTTTTTCAAAATGCCAGCCGCTGGCGGCAGAAACCTTTTGTAGGTAAGGCAGATGTACTCAGCACAATAGAATCCAGGATTTTATGTGTGAAGTTAAGGTTTTGGTGTTCTTTTTTGAGACCGTATAAATTTCCATTGGAGCGTTTATGCTTTATACTCGTGTAAGCAAGCTGAGTCTCAAGAGTTTCAGTAATATTTGTCTCCACCAATAGGAAAATAAACACCTATTTTAAGGAAATCGTGTCCACGAATAGTAATAAAGAGGAAAATGCCACATGACTTGGTAGATGAAACACAAAAGTTATACAGCGAGATCTGATAAGACACAAGAGGGGTCACTTCTAATCAGTGACTGTTGATGACTGCTCGCGAAATAAAACACTGACGCGACGAGATAAATGTTTGTGTAATCAGGATTACTCCGCAGGAGTGATGTGCGAGTGAATAAACGTTTAACCATAAGCTTCATCTTTATTTAGCATCGGAGCATGCGACGGTAACCCATTCATTATAGGCGTACCGGGTTCGTATCTGGCATGAGGGTTTAGGATATTTAGGAATGGTGTGGAGATGTGGGTGCCTTAGCTCAGGATTTTGTTGGCATGGAATCTTTCTCAGGTGTGGTAAGACACAAGTGATTTTCTTCGAGTTCCAGATTATTATTGAACTCATTTATTCATTTTGTTCGGCCTTTTCTGCCGTCGAACTTTCACGCATGCCTCCTAAATTTTCCCCATTTCAACTACTTTTTACGCCACCGTAAATAGGCGCTATCATTCCTTGTTACTTTTGACCGTCTTCTGGTGCATAAAATAAACACTGTTTCTATTGCGGCCGTATGTAGACAGTTCATTTCTACCGCGGACACAGCTATCACGTCTTACCTCTGCGCATCTTCTAGGGCTTGTGCAAGTGTCCCTCAACCAGCAAGGGATTGTTTCTCTTCCTTGCTATGTCCACCCTCGGGCAGTGTAACCTCACCCCCTTCAGCTCAATGTCCTGCCCTTAACGGTACTATCCTACCTGGGTCGCTTGTCAGCTCGTGATAACTGTTTGTTCTTGCCTTCTTAGAAGTATTTTACAACATTTCTTTCCTGGTCATTTCCAATGTACGTTTCTCCCTTCTTAGTATCATTTATATTATATTGGATATAATTTATATCTTTTAACACCGTGACGCAACATGTACCTCTCAAGCAACACGAACTGAGATAAAGAGATCTATTATTTCAACCACGCACATTCTATCCGTTTTCCCCTCCTTCCCACCACGCAGAAGGTGTGGTACCACTATGGAAAAACATGGAATATTAAAGGGAAATGTAAAAGTACCTATGTGACATTTTGAGCGTGCTATATGAGCTGAATAAGGTAAAAGCTTTTACAACTTCAAATACAGAAATTGTGTTCATTATTTGGAGAATTAATCTTCGCTTGTATCCATCGATATTCTTTATGATAATAAGCTTTTTTGGAGATAATGAAACTGCCGGTTAAGAACACATGGCAAGAAAAAGGGGAAAGGAAACAACCAGGATGGCTTAGGCGGTTTCGTCTGTGGCCCGATTCGGAAGGCCGCGAGTTCGATACCCATCAATAGCAACTCTGAATTGGGGTTTCCTTGTCCCCACGCGAATGTTGCAGTGTTTTTTTTTTTTGTTTTTTTTTTTCCTAATTCCATTACTTATTTCCGTCAATCATTTCCCATCATTTCATACGGGGCTCGGCGGTGAATAAGCGCTATGTAACAGCTTTCTCCTCGTCTGGTATGGAACCAGGGCAGGTCGGATCTGTTCGCCAGGAGGAGCGCTGGGGATGCCTGAGAGAATGTCTCCAACCTTAAACGTTAGGGACCACATATTTTCCGTACCTGTCACTACTTTGTCCGGAGAACAACATTTCGGGTCTTTCATCTCATCCCTTCCTCCCGGAGGCTGAATTCGACATAGTAGGCCTCTGGCTGGCATACTTAAATCCTCTATGCTCAAAAGCCGCAGTGCTTAAAAAATCTGATGTGTTGCATTCACATGACTTGCTCCAGCTGTTGCAGAAACAACTTGCCTTACAAAAGATTATTCTTTTATCCACAACATGCTAATCAAGGTAAACATTAGCAGAAAATGCCTTATTACTTGCTGCCTTTTAAGTAGAAGGGACATAAAGGAATACACTAGGCTAAATCGATAGTCAAAACTTTTATAAGCTGGTCCTATGTGAAAAAACTGAAATTCGGCCTGCTTTGCATGGTCTGCAATGAAACAAGAGAGATGAGTCGAAACGTCACTTCCCGTTTGAGAAAAGTTGAGGTGGTATAAAATCGAAAACAATAAAAGGGAATATCTCAGAAAAGGTCTGCTCTGTTTAAAAACCTAAGTGACATAAATTATGTGTTTTAACAAGATCTACAATTTTTGTGTAGTAAGTTTTTGTCTTTCTCTTACGGTTTAGCCGTTATGCAAATTTTCTGCTAAACTCATCCAGAAAAAAGAGGTCATCAGAAGCTATTCCCAGAAAATTCAAAATATACAGTTTATTTGTGATGTAAATATCTTTAATATACAGTATTTTAATCAAAATCCTTACAGCAGTTTTTGAGAAGGTTTTCAAACATTTTTCTATTTAAAGGGTAGTTTGGGTTTGTATTTGAAATCTTCGTGTCGCATCTAAACTTAAATACCAAGTTGGGTTGTTAACGGTCTTTTCGTTTTTGAGCTAAGCTGTCCATAGACGTACACACGGACCTTTCTTCTAAATAGGTTTTTTTTCGGACCCAGTGGACCTCAAAACATATATTTCCGGTGATATCTCCATATCGAATTTTTGAGTGAAATACAATAGCTGCTCTATCCACTATATACATTGTATACAGGGCTAGAGAAAGTAAAAATTGGGAAGGGGGTAAGAGATAGGGAGAGAGAGAAACAAAGGGGTGCTAATCTGCTCCGCCCATCTTCGATCGTTCTCCATGTTTTGGCCAATTAACTCCAAACAATCTCTTTATCCATTATTACAGGAGAATGGAGCAGTGGCGCTAGTGCAGCTAATGCAAGCAGCCTCAAAAACCGAGAAGTACAATACAGATTAGTAAAATCGATTGCATTGTATTCCATTGCAATCAGGAAGCCTTTGTGTTCGCGATCAGTCAAATAATAGTTTTAATTGTTCACAAACATTGATTTAAGAATTACATTCAGATGGAGAAAGTCAATTACGTCATAGGCAGGTTAAACCCGCAGCCAAGAGTCTAAGGGAGGTTTGGTAACAATAAATTCTGCATATTTTACCATCTTTAGCACGTATGTACAAAGTACATGTTGCGTAGAGAAGGTATTGTTATTCCATCCAAAAATGCGATACCGAGATTCCACTGGAAATACATTTCATCCCGCACCCCCGCAAGAAATTAGACAAATGTCAGTGTGTGGACAGCGTAATTCAAAACGAAAAGTCGGTTAAATACCAAACTTTATGTTCGGTATCTTTCAAGGATGCGACACAAAGATTTTCAGAAAAATCTTCCAAGCCCCAACTACCTTTTACAGGGAACCATTTCAGAAAATTTAGATTTTCTTAAAAATGGCTGCAGTGATTTTAATTCAAATGCCATAGGTATGTTTATGACAAACGAAAGGTATATCTTGAATTTTGTGGGAATAGCCTCTGAAGAATTCTTCATTCTGAATGACCTTTATTTAACTGGTAAACCGTAAAGGAAAGACATAGACGTACTCGCAAGAAATGTAGATCTCGTTAAAACACACAATTTTTGTCATTTTTTTTTGTAGAGTTAACCGTTTCCGATATATTCTTTGTCATAGATTTCAGTTTTAAACTACTTAAACTTTCAACATACGTGAAGTCATCTTTTGTTTCATTTTTTTTCTTCTCCTGGTCATGCAAAGAGTACTGAATTTCAATTGTTTCACATAGCGATCAGCTTTTAAAAGATTTTATTAACGCGTTAGTTTAGTGTACTTATTCCTTTATTTCCCGTCTATTTATAAATGGTGAGACTGCCAATATTTATCTCGATTAACATGATGCAGATAAAAGAAAAATCTTTTGCAAGAATTGTGTCATTTATGGGACAGATAGAGAAAGCCATATGAATGGAACACATTAGATTTTGTTCTGTTTGTACTATGATTCTAAGTAGGCAGAAGTATTATATTCCACCCAATAATTTGATGCCGAGATTTCACTGTAAATAAACGTTTTGAGCACCCTATACCCAAATACTAATGTTTAGAAAAAGTTTCGTAAGTGTGTGTGTGTGTGGGGGGGGGGCAGGCTGTTTCAACTCTGCTCAGCTGAGTTAGAGTACTCGAGGTAAGCAAACACACTTCTCGGAGCCCGATTGGAGGGGAAGCTTGATAGCCAATACCTCACTGAGCGAAAATCATAGCATAAGTAAGTGCACTTCGTGCCACTTCATTCAGCCATGACAATATCTTGCCCTCAATTAAGAATTGGATTGACGTTTGCAGGCAGGCTCCTGTGAGTAGTGAGTACTCTGCTCCTCTTCTGACGCGCATTCCAAGCTGGAACAGCCTGCACTAATCTGTTGTATATATGTGTATATATATCGGTGCAAGTGGTGCCCTCCTTCCTGGCAGGGAATCTGCCTATAAATTCCCAAGCACACTTGGCATGATTCTATAAGCGACGTACATAAATGTACGTTGTTGTAGAGTACATTTTTAGGCAACCTTATCGATTAGGTATCTTATTAATTTAATGTACACACACTTTAAAAGATGTTCGAACCTAGTGCACAAGAAAACATGTCTTCTAACACCTCAAGCTGTACAAAGCAACAGTGTAACATGATAACGTAAAGCCCACAAAAACATGTTCTATTGCTAACTCCTTAGCCTGTATTAAGCACCAACTGGAAACCTATGGACCCGCACAGCAATGAAGGAAAAATAATTTATGATCACGTGGCTCCAAAACACACCAAATTAACTGCCCAATACTACAGTAATGTCCTTAAAGGACCGTTCAAGAAGAAAATGGATGAGAAGAGTCCAGAAGTTGATGCCAATGGATAGATCCTCCACCAGGATAATGCCTCTGCTCAAAGAGCCATAGCAACAGAAGCGACAATCTCTCAACTAGGTATCGAAATCAATCTCCGCCCACCATATTTGCCGGATCAAATGCCCTGCGATTGCATACCTATTTTCACGAGTAAAAAAAAAAAAAAAAAAAAAAAAAAAAAAAAAAAAAAAAAATACGTCATGGGCGCCATTTTCAAATCGATAGAGGATGAAATAGTGCTATTTCGGGTATACCGAGCAGGATGTCAAAAAAGGGCTTCTCTGAATGTTTTGTTTTTTTTATTTGTGTAGCTTAACGTCCTTTAACCTGGTTGGTCATATTGGACAATGAATGAAATTGGTAAAATTATGCTCAAATGATCTCGGAGCTTAAAGTTAATCGACCTTCGTCTTCTCAGGATAAGGGAAAAGCTCAAAAAAAAACCTTACCCAGGTAACTTACCCTAAGCGAGATTCGAATTCAGGACCTTCTGAATGTGAGGCAGATACGCTACCACCACACTACCCAGGCGGGCTCTTGGTGTTTTGAAGAGTGGATAGAACGTTGGAACCAGTGTGTGCCTCAGAAGAAGAGTATTTTGAAAGTTAATTGTTAAGTTCGAATAAATAAATAAATAAATAATGGTTTCCTAACAAAAAAATATGTTTTCCCTTCATTTTTTTAACACGCAGTTTAGATAATTCTGAAAGAGTATTTCTCTAAAATTTAGATGTACTAATACCATTGCATACCAATTGTTATTCCTTACCACTGTTTGATTTATTCATATATCTACAGCTAATGATAATAATGCTTCATTTGCAGGTCTAGGCAGAACCGGTGTTCTAATTGCTTGTTATCTCGTATACAGCCTACGAGTAAAAGCAAATGATGCAATCCGATTTGTAAGATTGAAGAGGCCAAATGCTGTTCAAACAAGAGGACAAATTCTGTGTGTACAAGAATTTGAGCAGTTCATATTACCACATTGTGTCGTCTTCTGTAATAAGTGAGTAACTACTAAAGTATGTATTGTGTTTATTTCTGAGTGCATTAATGTTCTTCTAATTTGTTTTAATAACAGTCTGTTAATTTTACTGAGTGTTATATTTTGGATTTGAAATTTTATGCATAGCTTCATTTTTCATTGATCAAAAAATGCAAGTTCTTGGAAACAACGTTTATTACATTAGTATTAACTGTATATTTTCATACTATATAATTTCCCACCAGTTGGCACTGCTTATAATAGCGGAATATATTAATATCTCTAGCATCAGTGTATATGTTTTCATTTTTCAATGCAAATGAAGTTGTATTTTCATGATTTCCCATATAAAAATAAATAGAAAAATTACATCCTTAATGAGCTTGAGTATTGAGCTAATTTTAGCATAATTCTTAGGCCGAACAATTACAATGTTAATGAAATAAGTACCCCTATAGAATGCATTTCACTTGAGTTAGTTTTACTAACATGACAATAATTTGATATGTTTTGTTTGATTTACTCTCGGTATTACAGACGTACTTAAATTTGCAGAAATGTATATTTTCATGTAAGAAATGTTGAGTTAATCTTTTTTAGGTATTCTATTCTTTACCAAAACTCTTGAAAGTTCTGTTTTTGCTGACCACTTTCAGGGAGTTTTTAAAAGATAAGAAGAGTGTGGAGTTCAGCCTGTCACAGTATTTGAACAAGCAGAAAGTAATGCTTCATGGATATGAAGCTAGGGCTCTGAGATACATTCCAAAGGTAAGACATTATAGTGGTATGCAACTTAAACACGAGAAGAAACTCCAGATCACAGTGTTAACTTTTAATCAAGATAACTGACATAATTCAAAGAGATGAAGTAAGCTCAGTCCTAACATTAACTAACAAGCATAAAAATATAAACATTGGCCAATTAACAGAATAAGATGCTGAGGTACCTAAATCGACTTTGATATAGCTCATTTCTTCTGGACGAATGACATTTAGCGAAGATAGAATTAGCTAGGCCACCCTTGATAAACGGGCCAGCAAATAGTTTGTTATAATAACAAACAATAAGCTCTGCTGCCTTATGATTACGTTTCGAGAATACACGTAAAAGTGTGTAAGTGACTCGCATCTATTCTCTCATTTAAAAATGTCATTCGTCAAGAACTGGTGCGCGACTTGTACTAAAGTAAATAGGAGAATAACACTAAAGAGTAAAACAGCAGAATATAAAGACACTAACATATTATAGTGAGAATTAGTAACATTTACAACCTGAATCTCTTATAAGAGTTAGCTGATAACTATGACCAGGATTTTTAGATGGCATAAAACTACATTTTAGGCTTCTTATGCTTTTTCTTCTTATTATTATCATCATTATCATTAGTAGTCTTATTATTATTGTTCTTATTTTATTAGTTTTATTTTTATTATTATGTTTATTATTGTTTTTATTATTATTATTATTATTATTATTATTATTATTTTTATTAATTATACTTTACATAGGTACTAAGGTAGATAGGAGAATAGCAATAAAGAGTAATATAGCATAAGATAAAGACGCAAACATATTGTGTTGGCATCTAGAATAATTAGTAAAAGTACGAGGGCTTTTTTTTTCAATCTCCGTTAGGCTAGAATAAAGGACAGTTCATAGAAAACAACTATTTTATTACTAAAAGTTGTGTACACTTATGGTTACTTTTCAAGATAATCACCGAACAGATTGAGACATTTATTGTACCTGTGCACTAGCTTTGCAATACTCGCTTCAAAAAATATTACCGCCAATGATTTCAAATGAGCATTGACGTTGTTTTGAAGATCTTCGTTGGTTTGAAAGTGCTGCTCTTCAGTTCAGGGAAAAGGTGAAAGTCACTGGGTGCCAGGTCAGGACTGTACGGCGGATGATCGAAAATGTCCCATTGAAATTGTTCAAGGAGCCAATGGTTTGTGCCAGCAGTGTGTGGACGAGCGTTGTCCTGGATCAACACAATTCTTGAGGTCAGCATTCCTCTTCCTTTGTTTTGAATGTCTCTCCGCAAATGTTGTAAAGTACGAAGATCTTCAAAACAACTTCAATGCTCATTTGAAATCATTGGCGGCAACGTTTTTTGAAGTGGGTATTGCAAAGCATGTGCACAGGTATGATAAATGTCTCAATCTTTTCCGTGATTATGTTGAAAAGTAACCATAAGTGTACAAAACTTTTAATAATAAAATACTTTTTTTCTATAAACTTGTCTTTTATTTATTGCCTTTCAGAGGTTGGGGGAAAAAAAAAAAAAAAAAAAAACTCGCATAATCTTATAACCTGCTTCGCTCATGGCAAATACCCCTGGTATTCGAGGTGGGTGCAGTTGTTGTTTTGTCCGCTTCCATTCTAAACGCTGCCGTTAAAGCCTCTTGGATCGTCTTAAAGTCGCCAAGTAGTCGCGTTGTCGTATCTCGGTATCACGCACCCCGTCGACGACCCAAGAAGCGGTAGGTGCATCAGTTGCACCAACTGTTCGATCGCCAGGGTGAACTCCTGCATTGTCTTTGTGGTTGTTGCAGCTCGCTTTAAGCTGACTCCCAGATCTTCCAGGACCTCACCGATGTCGGGATAACATTCAGTATTTCTGCCGCCCTCCCTGCAGGCTTGCTATTATCTATGCGGCTTCCTCTTATGCTGACCATCGGTTATGGGTAGCGACGGGCGAACTGTTGGCAGAAGATTTTGACGTTTGACGTCCCATCATATTTGGGTGGCTCGACGCGTTGAAGCTATGTCGTGTCCTTGTGTCTCGAACTTCAGGTCTCTCCGTCTTCCGTCAAGCATCTTTTCGACCATGGCGTTTAGCTCCTTGGCGCCACTGTCTAATCTTCGCTCCAGGGCATTAATGTGTTGCTCGAGGTCTTTCAGGGCGTCAACACGATGGTCAAGGTTGTTCATCATTTCCCCAAACTCTTCCAAGTCCTTCTGCATGATGGATTCCATTTTCTCTTCCATCGTCTCTTTTCGGGATTCCATCTTCTCCAAATTCTCCACTACATTTTCCAGTCCAGTTTTCAGTTTTACTTCCATTTTCTCCATGCTGGATTCGATCATGGATTTCATTTTCACATCCATATTTTCCATTCCTGATTTAATTTCTATCTTCATTTCCTTAATTTCGGCCAGCAAATTTTTCATCACCTCCTCCATCTCAGATAAAAATCCCACTCCTGACACCATGTAACAAATGTGTTTATTTAAAACCAATTTTGTAGTAAATGAAGCTTTTAATTCACTGATGTGAAAAATTCACTTGACGCCTTGCTGCATAGAAGTTGACAGCTTTCTCACACCACTACTTGCAGGCCACTGCTTGCTAAACACTCCAATTGAAGTTTGACTTACAACTCACACCTAATTGCAACTTTTCCTTCTTTCTATAGCAAAAAATAACTTCACAGAGCTTTTTAGAAGTTTTCCGAACTACTGGAAGATTCTGAGGTGTGCCAGATGTGTTGCATTCCAAAGCCTATGGTTGCTTGTGTGTCGCACCTTCTGTAATTACCTCATTCCAGCTCCATCAGTGCATACTGAAGCTTCTGCAAAGCTGAGAATAGTCACACATGGCACTATCACAATATATACAGTGCAGTGGGATAATTCCTAATTTTTTGAAACATTCTTTACAGCTTACCATCTTTTTTTTTTTTCCCAGATTTGCCATAATTCTAATTACTCTTTTTGCATCTTTTGCTGCTATCCCATTTGTAACGAAGACTGAAATTTTAAAATAGACTGTTCTTGCTCTGCATTTTAAGATAGATATTTGGAGGAAATCCTACTTAGCTTCATAATTAAAGTTTCAGTATGAACATTTTTGTTTAGCTTATTGTCCATCCAAACTCCTAAAAATGTTGTCTTTTTGATGTAATTAATTTCATATTTATGTACTTTAATTTTTGGGAAAGTAATTGTTTTGTTTATTTTATGATGGAACCCAAAGTGTAAAGTTTGAAATATGGTGATCGAATATGAATTTTCATCTATACAATAATGATCTTAAATGAGAATAATTAACTGGTTATATATAGTGTCTCGGTCAGGGTTTAAGAACCTATTTTATCTATGTTGTTTATATACTTTTATCTTTTCAGATTATATTTGTTCTGTGTGAGCGCATATTAAGGTTATGCAACTGTGAAATTCTGACAGCATGCTGCAGCTCCATCAGCCTTCCATTTACAAAGCACTTCATTGTGGCTCAGCTGAACTCGGATCACCGCTCTGGTCTGATCCACTCACATGCATTGTCGACTGCTTCTCCAGAATCCTTATGTTCTCCCTCAAATTCTCCTTTTGCAAGTACATGTGAGTTTTGTTCTTCCTGCCATTTATTATTTTCCTTTATCTAGAAGTACTACAGAATGTAAAATGTATTTGTATAATCTTTCTTAGTAGTTAAAACTGTATTATTCTTCAGCAGTGTATAAGAAAGGTATGCTTAGTCGTAACATAAAATTGCATGCTTATTCATATAATCTTTTGGATAATAATATTGTTATGCCTATTATTGTCTTTTAAAAATGATAGAGCTGCTAGTAGCAGAGTTTTAAAATGCTGCTTAAGGGTCTTTAGAAATAAAATCCTTTATTTTCCCCTCCTAGTAATAAAAACAATTTGTACCTATATGATAAACTAGGAATTTAACATGAAGGAAAAAGAAAAGGATTTGCAAGTTTTTTCTCTAGAATCAATCAAAATAGAACAGATATTGAAAGCAAATTTTGGTATTGTGAAAAGTATCCCCAGTTTCTTTGTTGAGATTAATGTTGCCTTACTTCTTTCTGGGTATTTATAATGTATTACAAAGCAAATCTATAATACAAGCTGTGAATAGATTTTACCATCTTGTGGACAGTGTCAATATCTTCCCAAGCAACTGTGAATGAAGAGTAAAGGAAAAAACAAGAACAATAGAGAATTACAAAATGAAAGCAAACTTCTGAAATGTGCACGGTCTATACTTAACAATCTGAAATAAATTTCTCTACTACTTGATTGCACTCTAATAGTTCCATCATTGCATATATGAAACTGATTATTATATATATTAACTTTTAACTTGTTTTGAAATGCAAAGTGGTAAATGATGAATGAAAATGCACGTGCTTCAACTGCTGTTCAAACATTTATGCTAAGCAGGTTGCTGCAACATGGAATCGTTACACTACATACATATGCATTTTTAAGCTTATGCAGCCTTTGCATTGCTTTTTTTGCTATAAAAATTACATTAAAAATATATATATATATATATATATCTTACTTAAAAAAATATAAAATTGCTTTGTTAATCTGGTGCTTAGGTTGGTCCTTATCAAACTGTACATATTGCTGTTTTAATTATCATAGGCATTGTAACCTGTCTGGAAATTTCTAATAAAAGACACTTTTAGTATGATTGCAAGAGCCAGAGAAAATGGAGAATATGTTATTATTAAGAAAGCAGGTGTTATAAATATAATGAGAGGTATTTTACCATGCCTCAGCATCTAAATTAACCTCCAGTACCAGATCTCTAAATTTGAGACCCTCTGTATAGAAATACATTTTATATCATAAAATTGACATTTTGAGCATCTAAGACTCTAAAATTTAATTACAACCATTTTGTGTTGATTTGGGATTGTTGGTTGGTTACTACTGATGAGGACCTTTGAGGAGGGAATAATGTGGTTTTAGTCGGCTGTCCTGGCAGATAAGTAGGTATCTTCAGGGGAATGAGATGCTCTTCACTAGGAGGTGTGCAGAAGAGATAAACAAATGGTTCTAATTCATTCCTTCAGAGCCTCTTTATGAGGCTCTACAATAAAAGAAAAAGGTTGGTCTGAATAGCTCAGTTGGTTAGGCGCTGGCTTTTCAAGGTTGCAGGTTCAAACCCAGTCCAAACAAGTTTTTTATGTGTGCTTGAAAGCAACAGCCCCATGTCAGTAGATTTACTGGCATGTTAAAGAGCCCCTGTGAGGCAAAATTCCGGCACACCGATGGCACTGATATGATCCTGGCAATTGACAGTGTCATTAACAAATAAACTAATTTTAATTTTAACTACAAGAAAAACAGTTTTCTCTCTCCCTTTATACAAGCTAGGCTTTGGTCCGATCTAATAAGAAGTTATCAAAAATATTTATACTTCATAAGCTTCAAAATAATTTCAATTTTGTTTCCCCTTATCCTGTTTCCTGATTTTTAACTAAATTGAAGTCATGCATTTTGCAGACATCGTTCACCCAGCAATGTTAAGATGCTTGAGTTTGGATTGTGGTTATCACACAAAGCTACAATTTGAAGTAACCATGTTACAACCATGCTATAACATGAAGAGGTGATCTTACCATCATCCAAAACTGGGCTCCTGACCTAGATAAATTTTGATTCTATACTCATTTTCTAGTTGCTTCACGTTTCTTCTCTAGGCACATTATGGATTTTTCGTTGCACTTGATAAATCTTCATGCAAGTTTTTCATTCAAATATTACAAAATATAGTTGCCTCTAGCATCTTTTATTATCATATTACCTTCATCTGATTATGTTATCTGACCACTTGGTTGAGTTTTAAATGCTAAATTTCTCAGGTATTGTGCGAGACATCTGGCCATATAATATTCTTTTTGCCTGTAAGATTTTACTGTTAAAAAACCTGTAGGCCTATATACCTGCCCATGTCACTGGAAAATTGCTAAAAACTGAATAAATTTTCTTTCCTTATTCACAGCATTTGCAGCATTTAAATTTTAATAGATTCTCATTTATGTGTAAGTTTTATCCAGTAATATGCTCACCTGCAGTGTCACAGTAGTAAAAGTGGACATTAAACACTACCAACAACAACATATCCAGTAATATTCACTGACTTTTGACTTTGATTTTGTTCCAATTTATTCCTTATTAGCATCTTATACCTCTCTTTTATTTCCCTCAATATGTTTGTTATTCTTTATAATATCAGCAGACAAATATTACAACCTCGGTATTTGTTAACATTTTAAAATAAAAAAAAAAAAAATGAAACATTGAGAACCTATAGTTATATTCAAAAGTAAAATGTGAAATTTATAAAGACATTAGAATTATCACCATTTAGCTTGGTCAAAATTTTATTTCACTTATTACTTCCTTTTGATAAAAAGTGAATAATAATCATTATCATTATGAATATTAAGACTTGAGTATCTTAAGATTATATGGTAGTAATAGAAAAGCAGGAAAACATTTTTCATTGCAGTTTTCCCTTGTGTTCCTCAATACCTCGGTGCATTCTTTGCCAAGGCAACATATGAAAAGTCTTTTTAACAGAGGTCAAGGTTGTTCTTCAAATCTTTTTACATTTTGAAAAGTTTCCCTATAGTGATTTTTAATTTTTCAGTGAACAAGCACCATAGATATGTGCAACATTTTGTGGATTGCTGAACTGTTGTTTTCTTGGAGAAACCCTGGTTATCTATTATGTTTGCTACTCCAGCTGCATTTGGTTTCCCTACCAAATAAGACTAATAAGCTGAGAAAATAGATGCAACACACTGTTTATAGCAATGCAATTGGTTTATAACAGTAGTAAAGGCACATATGGCAGAAGCTACAGCAAACATCAAACCACAATTAAAAGTAAAAAGTTGAGGGGATTAATCACCTAAACAACATTCACTTTTTTAATTTCCCAGAACATGGTTCGGTAGCTAGTTTCCTCCATTATTGCCTGATTTAGTGGTGAAGCTGATCTATTCATAGTCTGTTCTAGTGTGAACTTCTAAAAACTTGTACTCTGGGTCACTCTGGGGATTTTGAAATGTAAGACTTTCTTCTTCTTCTTCTTCTTCTTCTTCTTCTTCTTCTTCTTTTTCTTCTTCTTCTTCTTCTTCTTCTTCTTCCAGGTGAAAGTCTGTTTCTATGCTCTGAGGATATTGGAATTGAAGACACTCTTCTTGTTATTCCAAATGAAAATCTGTTTCTATATTGAGAATTCTTGTTTTCTTGTTATGTGTTTTAATTGTTTTGGTTTCAGATTTATGTTGTAATTTTTCTACTAAGTTTTCTAAATGTTTTTGTTTTGTACATTTAAAATGTTACATGTTGCTTGTTTCCAAATTCCTTTTAGTTTTTCTGATATAAACTTGATTGCAGTTATTGGATTATATTTTACAGATTTTGGATGATTTATTTTAAGGGATGCAGTCCTTAGTAGAAGAGATGAGTACATTTTTATGGCATGTTTGTTAACTGGCCCCAATTGTATGTTTTCTTTTCTCTGAAAATCTGTTTAAAATTTAACACCTGATGTGATAAATGAATTTCGGAAACATATCATTCTGAGTGTGGTTGTTTATTTTAACAACTTTTTCCTGTTTGGCATATTCATTTTTTTGACTATTAAAGAATTTTAATTGAATTCAACATTTCATTGACTGCCTAATTTGATGCTATCAAACCATAGATTCAGACAGCAATAAACTAATATAAAATAATTTATAAATGTATATTTATGCCTTCACAAACAAAAGTGCAACATGTTGTCCAGGAAAGAATGCATAGCCCTGATTTGAAACCGATATAAAATATTAAAAGTGAACTCCAGAAATGCTCAAATGGAGAGTAAACAACCCTCTTGGAATTTCTAATAAACAATGCATTGGCCATGAGAGAGTCAAAATGATTTTAGAACAACTGATATGTACTCCAGAGTGATAAAACTGTTAACTAGAAAAATATGGTTTCTAACATTTGGAAAAAAAAAAAAAAAAAAAAAAAAAAATCAAGGCTAGCAGAAAACTATTGATATGTGGTTAGGATCCCTACAACACAGCGTTTGTAATTCCTAAACCTAGGACTGCTAACCATAGAGTGAGTGGTTTGCTCAGTCTCTTGGCAGTTTATAGATTTAAGTATACCTGACTTCAAGAACAGGCTTATATCTTCTTTTCAGCATGATTTGGAAGATGGTGACTTTTAAACATAATGCAGGCAAGAACTATTGGGACACAATATGTATTTTGACAAAGTGTATAATTAAGTGGATAATTTACCTACTGTATGGTTCTTCTGAAGTGTCCACTGTATAAACTAAGTTAATTAAGGAAATTAGTGACAAGGAAGCTATAATAAGAGATAGACATGTAAGTTACCTAATGAGAAAAAAATTATTTTTAATAGTTATATGAGGATTATGCAAAACTCTTGGAACTCATTTTTTTCCCCACAATAATGCAAGTCAGACATCAAATTTTGAAACATACAATTGGAAGGATATGACTATGTTAATATTTGTTGTATGGCTGTTCATGATCTGTCTAAGAATAGAGAATAGGAAAGAACATCAACTCTGTGTTACAAATGTGTTTATTTCTCTAATTGCAATAAGTAAATATCTCTCTCTCTCTTTCTCTCTTCTCTCTCTCTCTCTCTCTCTCTCTCTCTCTCTCTCTCTCTCTCTCTCTCTCTCTCTCTCTCTCTCTCTCTCTCTCTCTCTCTACATTCCTTGGAAGTGCTCTACCACAGAATCCTCATAGGATCAATGATATGGAAAGAGCCAAATACTATGCAGTGCCTTTTCTTATACACTAGCTATATGGTGAAGTGATGGATGGGGGAGGGGAAGAGATAGGCTGCCCACCAGTCTTTCTGTAGTAATGTCAACCAAAGTTTCTTTCTTTGATGCTCTCAGCCATTACGGTGAATAGGTTATCCAATTTACCACAAACCAACTGAATTATTAAATGAAGCACAATGCACTTGCATGTGCATGAACTCTGGGATCTATAGACAGAATTAAACTATAGCATTGCAGCCACTAGACATCATGGTGAATAATATGCTTCAATATTGTTCCTCTGCTCTGTTCCCAAAATTGCGTGAAACCTACTTAACAAAGTCTAATGATCTGAGCACTCAAAAACATGTACACAGTTACATAAAAGTGTGCACGCAGTAAAGTGCATTCACTGTTTTGGCAATGGAAAAAAAAAATGGCCCAAAAATGTCTTAATCTATGATGACTATTAACTTAATAGAAGAGCTATTTTGCTGAAATATCTGGCTTCTAGGAAATGCCTGATGTTGCCGTTGCAATGATTGATGTTTCAGACTTTGGCTTTAAGGTCATCTATGCCACTTGCCAGGTGTTTCAACAGCCTCATAACATCACCTTTCTGATAGTGCATTTGGCATTCATTTCACAGCAACTTTGCTGTGTCTTCTCATAAATTCCGAGGATGATCCTTTTTTCAAATATACCTTATGAAGCAGCAGCTCCTGTTATCCTCTATGAACTGGGTAATTATTCCAAGAATGATCCATAAATGCAGTCACAGGTTGTCTTAGATATTGCATGCTGACAGCTGCTTTTCTTCCATGTTAAAATTCTGCTGTCCACCTTGCAACAGCTTTGTACAAAAGAGCATCATTCCCTAATACTTTCACAAACTCAGAGACATTCTCTCACATTCCTTCATAGAGACTACTATTTACATATACAAACACTGTTCAACCCAAGTGATATTCATGCTTATTGCTATTAAATCTGTACTGCTTCCACCAGTTCTTTGGTTCAATGTCTTGACATTCATTGCCATCTAGTAGCACCATAATACATTGCCTGTGAGAGAGTTCCACTCTAGATAGGTTACTATTTTTTGTCTGACCTGCATTACCATGAAAAAATTGTTTCCATGGCTTTTGCAGTAACCCATGTGTAAGGAGATTATTAACACAACAGATACCTTGAAGCCTCCAGAGAATAAACGAATAAAGGAGTAGTCTTTTCTTATGCAGTTATGCTTTTCAGTTACCTCTACGGCAACAAGTCGAAAGTTTAGTGCAGAGGTTTGTGATCGTCATTACGAGCTTCCAACCAGGGGAAAAACAGATGCTGATGGTGAGGATGTGACCACGCCTCATACAGCATCTTGCACATCACCGGATATGCCCTCTTGTGCCTCTGGAATGTCAGGTAGTCAGAATTTTTGGTAAAATCCTTAAATGTGTCAAAAGCATCACTTATATTATAAGTGCAAGGATTTCTTTTCTTATTTTTTTCAAAAAAAGTAAGAAAGAAAAAGAGAAACATACAGCAGTTATGTATGTTCAGTATTACACGTTTCCTTCAGTATATAACTGTGTGTATATATCAGCAAGGAATCAATCTTTATAATAACCTTAGAGTTGTACATATTATATATTTTTATAATGGTTGTGAAAACAGAAGTAACACAGTGGGGCACATATGTACATTCCATGAAGATAAATATTTTGCTGTTAAGAAATAACACTACTATCCACTAGAAATCTCATAAAATACACCTTGGTTTTAACACTTAACTTTTTTATACAATAGGGGTTGTTCCACTTTGGTTTATAACACACATTTCCATGAAGATTTTCACCACTTGTTCTGGAAAATTGATTCACATTCTTATTAAAAATTTCCAAAAATATGTAAGCAAAACAAGGACTAAGGTTATGCATGATGAAGTTTACAAGATAAATACATAGGTGTATTTGCAAACCTATGGAGGTTTAGTCCTAAGATAAACTGCCTGCTCTTATGTTATTTTCATCCTTTAAGATTAAAAGAATGTCTTGAAATTGTATTTTTTGTTATGCTTAATGTGTGCAGTATGTTTTGACTGTGTATTATGTATTAAGGCAGAATATTTACCTAATTTGACACAATCATATTCATAAAAGAGTGTTTTTAAAGACACTTGTGTCACCCTGTGTTTACTATCCAATATGTACAGGAACACTTTTAATGTTAAGATTGTTAAAGTTTTCTATTTCTTTCACATAGTAGACTAGTCCACTAATACATAAAAAGTTGATAAAGTTTCACCAAATTGCACCACTCTTCTCTTGAGGGCTATGGACATAAGTGTTGACTCCTCTGGAGACTACTCTATGCTTGTCAATGGCAATCTTTGAAGCTTAGCATGTAAATAATAATGATGATGATAAACTACTACTAACAATACTGGTAACAATACTATTACATTACATGTTCTAGAAACTGGGAAGAACTTTTGGCATAAGTAGGCATGTGGACAAAAATAATTTATGTTTTCAGCCTGAACTAGCACTTATGTTTGTAGTTACTGAAAACAATTCAAATCCATAAATTCCAAGAAATAAATTTAAAATATTCTGTATATTTGTTTTCCAAATATAATACATAAAACTACATATCTTTGAAATGGTTAACACAAACATATTACACAAGCATGGCCAATTTATTAGGTACCATTTTATCAATTCTTGAATACATGTTATTCTAGTAGTTAATTATTACAAAATACATACAAAATATTAACTAACAGTATATAGTGGACACTACTTTTGAGGTGATAACATATGAAGGGCAGTCAAATGAAGAGTGAACAACCACTACAAAAGTGACATGGAACTTGTTTTATTAAAAAATAATGGTCATAAATGTTGATAAGTTAATAAGTTTATCCCACTGAGAGACCAGGTGGTCATTTCCAGTCTTGTAGAAAAAGGAAGGTATCTTACCCATCTTGCCCTTGAATTTCTTTCTTCAGATTGCCAAAACTATGGAAGTCACAAAAGGAAAGCTCTAGGTTGTACAGAGGATGTTGAAGTGTTTATCAGTCAAATCTCTGAAGCTTATCCCTCACCATAATTGGCAGTATGGGGACGGGCATTATCATGCAAAAGGATGACTCCATTTGACAGCATTCCAGGGTTATTTGACTTTATGATGCATCACAATTGGTGCAACATATCTGCATAGTGCTGTTCATTGATTGTGGGTCCATGCTTTAGGAATTCTACAAATACAGGGCCCCTCCAGTTGAAGAAGGATCTCATTATGACTTTACTGGGACCAGTATGGACACCTTTGGATTTCTTTGGGGGAAGAATCAACTTTTTTCCATTGTTGGCTTTGCCATTTGCTCTTGGGCTCAAAATGGTTACACCATGTTTTGTGCCCTGTGATGATACATGACAGAAACACATACTCTTCCTTGTGGTACTGCTGCGAATGACTCGGACATGCAGCCATGCTATCAATCTTTTGTCCCTCCACCAATTGATGTGGAACCATCATGCACACATTTTTCAGACCTGCAGGTGATCTTTAATAATGCCATGTGCAGGGCCATGGCTAATGCTGACTTGAACACAAATTTCTTCCTCTGTGATTCATCAGTTTTCTTGGATCAGACCATCAACCCGTCCAATCACATCAGGCATAATAGCTTGATGGGCCTATCCCAGGTGCAGATGGTCTTGCAGTTAAGTGCATCCTTTGCAGAGTTTCTTCTGCCACTCATGCACACTTGTTAAGGACATGCAGGTTTGCCATGCACAGCAGACATACAACTATAAATGTTCCAGCACCCTCAGCCACCAAAACACGAACTACACTTCTCTGCTTTTCTTTGCTTGCCTCCATTCCCAGTGCAGGATGAACTCATTTTTCACTATGCTCACCTCCAAAGCAATAAAGAAACAACTATGTGGACCTATGCATTTCCACTATGCATTCCTCCTACCCTAAAGATGGCAGTATCAATACATAAGAGGTGTTGCCAAGTTTTGTGGGGAATAGCTTAATAGCAGGTGTTCTGTTTTCATTTGACTGCCCCTCATATTTTATATCTTGATTATGAGTAAGACACAAAATTTCTGAGTGTTTATTTTTCCTCAAATATTTAGTAATAATTCTGTGGAGCTGGAAAATTTTAATTTTATACCATTCTTTATATACCTATATATTAGTAAAATTACTGTAATAATTTAACCCTAAGCAAAAGCATAAAGATTTTGAAATTTCACTGTGATTTGGCCTGCTATACAAAAGCATTTTCTTGTTGCTGCTGCATCATATTAAAAATATTGTTTAATAATTTGAAAGCAGTAATCACAAATGAATTTTCCGTTGTATTGCAGAATGATAAAAATACATAAAATGTTCACGTATAGTCTAAGAATTTTACCACATCTGTACTCATTCAGGTATTCTGGTTCAGTGTCTAGTGCTCTATGAATTCCTAATTAATTTTGGATAACACTTTATCATTAGTTCAATTAGCATTACACACAGCGCTTAATACAAGATTGACACAGTGGATGTTATTCTCCCAATATGATACAGTTTGTTCACACAACACAGATCTTAATACTAATTTAAACAGGAAAGATGATTGTTAATTCATAACATCAGTCAGATTATTTAAATGGCTAATACTGCAGACAGCAGACAGCAAAACATTACAGGAAAGAGAACATCCATGGATGTCCATTCTTCCTTGAGCAAACACTCTCCTTCAGGAAAGTTCTTTAAGTTGTAGAAAAGTGGTAGCGGAAGTGATAGTAGTAACACTTAGTGGTAATAGCAGTAGTGCTAATAGCAGTAGTGGCTGTAGCAGTAGAACTAGTTCTAGCAGCTGCAGTAGTACTAGAAGTAGTTTGGTGGTAGTGTGATTTTTCTTTTAAAAATTATTCTCTTTGCATACTTCCAAGTGAGCAGGTAACAGAAATTATAAACTTTTTCTCTTCTCAAAATTTTTGGAGAGGGGAGACAAAAGGGAAAACAAACAAAGTAAGAACCTATTTTCCTAGTGTCTGTGCATTTTGTATTTTACTTTTTAATGCCTAAAGTGTTTCTTATTTATTTCTCAATGAACATCTTTCTTGTTTCTTTTATTTATATCTTCTTAGGAAACATTATTTTGTTAAAAGCATTCAAATTAAGTGAAAATGCTTTGAACTGTAAAATAATATTTTTATTTATGGAGTCAGTTATTGGAAAGAAAACCTTCTGAATACTTTAGCAATAAGATAATCCTGTAAGGCCAGTTTGTCTGAATATTAGAAGCTATGAATGTTCTCATTTCATCAAATATGTCTTATTTTATTCATAATTACACTGAATATGACCACTATTAACATATAAAGCTATAGATATTATTTAGGTACATAAATTGGAAAGCATATAAACAGATTGGAGAGGTATTTCAAGCAGTTATTGATATTGAAAACTTGCAAATATGCAAATAAGCTTGTGACAGTGATGTGATTAAATTAAAAACAAAAGAATTTGAGTCTGTTTTTGTATAACAAACATCACAAATATATTTTTACTTGCTGGGATCCGAAGTGGTCCCAGGAAATAAATAAGTGATGTTTGTGTTACAAAAACTGACTCAAATTATTTTGTTTTTATGTTGAAAAGGTCATAATAATCTGGCAGACTGAGAAAGTGAAGACTTTGTTTCTGTAACCGCAAGCAGCATTCCTTCACACTCAGTAATTGTGCCTTTTGTATAAATATTTTTGCAGATTGGAGGAATCCAAAGCTAACTTCACACAGAATGTCTTGTAAATTATGGACAGTTGATGAGGCAGCCTGAGAAAGTATATACTGGTGGGGTTGCAATTTAAAAAAATGTACTATAACAAACCACAACTATAGTGTAACCGCCATGAAAAAAGAGACAGAAACAAAAGAGAGCTAGATTTTGTTCACTTCAAAAACTAATTTAAATTTAAATATTTTTGAAAGTAAATTTATTCTAATGAACTAAAATTTTCTTTAAACAGAATAAACTTGCTGTTAAACCTCCTTATATATGTATTGCTTTAAATGGATAAGTTTGGGTTTTGCTGAGTAAGAGACAACCCTTCAACTTCACTCTTCTCTACAAGCAGGACAGCAGTAAAAGAATGTGTATTCTGAGGTTCACTCCTTTGCTGCACCAAGTTACTGAAGCATCAACACCAAAGAGGTCGGTCCCCATGGCCGCTCTCGCCAAGGCGTCTTGCTTTGGGGCTTCGTAGCACAGGGGATCGTGGGTTCGAGTTCATCCTTAGGCATGGGTGTGATGTGTGTGTGTGTGTGTGTGTGTGTATAACAAAAGAAAACGGCAATTCAGTAATCATATAGCAAACAAAGTAAACAAAATTAGGTAAATAAAAAAAAGTAGGGTCGGGACTCCGGCGCTGTATTTAAAAAAAAAAAAGAAAGAAAGAAATACGCAAATTCAATGAATGACCAATGGTAGTGTAGAAACTTCATAAAACTGGAAAAGTATTTATTATTTTCCATGCTGAGTCAAAAGAATTCTGTTCAGTCATATTCTGTAAAGAATATTCATTTTCAGATGGAAATATAATGGGAATGTGGAAAATAATATTAGTTAGGTGATATTAATTTCACAATCTCACATGTCTTGAAATCTAAACAAATAATCTTAATTTAGTTCTATCTAAGGAGACAAAGACCCCATTTGACATTACTTTACAGTCATTAAAAGTATCAGCTAGGTTTGTATGCTGAGCGGTTAGAATTACTTCCTTTTCCTTTCTTATCTGCCAATCACTGCAAGTGCTCACAGACATAAGAGCTATAAGCTGTAACTTTTCTGTCATACATTCCTTATTGTCCTCCATCCTCTTATCCACCTGAACAGCTACTGGAATCTATTTTGAGCTGAAGCATCTGTAAATATCTAAATATTGATTACACTCAAACTTCCCTCTTTGAGTGTAATCTATATTTTTACTCCTATTTGATTAGTTACTTCACTGTGCATTCCCATTAATGTTTTAATCTAAATATTGTTCAGTTTCAATACTGTTGACAAGTATCTCACCATGTAAGAAAATAATGGAATGTGTCAATAAAAAAATAAAAGCTCTACTAAAAGTTGCAAAATAAAATATTACTTTTAATGACTTGTTAAAGTTGACTGCTGCAGCTCTTAGGGATGAGCCACCCTTGGTTACTTCTGAAGGATATACAGTGGCTAAATAATAGTTATTTTAGTAATAAATTAATGTATCAGATTTCATCTGTGTGGCATTGATATTTCATGTGTTCAGAAACAAAGACAAATTAACACAGGAACACAGGTGTCAAGAGCTGCCTAATTTTATTTTAGTAACCATAAAAGTTTTCAAATTATGACTAATTTTATGCATAAAACCACCAGCACATTTTAGTAAATTTTTTTTTTTTTAAATCTAACCTAGACTCATTGAAAAAGCAGCAAATAATATTATTTTCACTTAGATGCTTTGCCTGCAGGCACCGGTTATCACCATTTGCATTGGTAAATTTCATTTTCTGGAGTTTTCTCTTACCCTGAAAAGATAATTATGATGGTTCTATTAGAATAGAATAGAAATTTATTCATCCATTTGAACCATAGTACATGATGTAGGACATGTCAAAAACTTACAACTGGGATTCACATTGATGCTATATACAAGATTAGAAACAAGAAAAACTATGTATAAACTTTTTTTCAAAAGTGTTACAAAATTTATATTATGTATATAGGGTCGCTAAATCACAAGGTAATCCCTGTCACAGCCACGCAAAAGATCCAATAGCTGCTGGGAAAGTGGTGCCAGCAAAGGTGCACTAAAATACGTATCTCAAGATAAATTACAGAAATGCTGACCCTACACTCGCACACGGGCAGCACAATTTGTGAAAATATATTTGATCATTTGTCCAAGCTTTATTTATATATAAAAAATAGAACAACTTGAATAAAATCAGTTTTAAATTCACATAATATTAGTTTCTTATTCATTAGCAATGTCTTGATTATTGCCCACTTTATAAAAAAGAATATGTAAATAAATAAGCTTTGTTTTGCTAATAATGAACATTGGTTTTTTATACATAGGACTAGATGACAATTGTCTAGATACAATTCTAGCAGATGGCATCCATGCTCAAATTCTTCAAGATAACAGTTGCTTCCAAGAAATAAGTTCACATCTGGACTTGCGAAAGACATTAGAGTCTGAGAAATTTAAGGTAAGTATATCAGGTAATAACCAATTCTACTCCATTATTACTTAATTAATTTGTTTATTATTGTAAGCACCTGCTAGAAACTCCTGTCATTATCATGAAGGAAAAACTAATTTAGAAACATTTTGATGTGATTTTTTTTACCATGTTATCCGTTTTGATGATCATATTTATGAGTAAAAACACAGCTGTATTTTACTCTTAATTGATTAGTTACTTTACTGTGCATTTCCTTTAGTGTTTTAATAATTATTATTGTCTGCTTCTTTTAACTCTATTGAGCCTATTCTCACTATTTTAGTATCATTTGATGATCTAATTTTAAAAAGTGTTTTATGTTGATCTGAAATACAACAGAAATGAACCAGCTAACCTTAATCATTATCTCGGGCAATGTTATTTAATTTCTGTGGTTTTACACCAATTTTGAGAGTATTATTTTATTATAGTTAGCAAAAATGTATAACAAATATGTTACCCAAATTAATTATAAGGAATCAGTATGGAGAAGTAATTTGAATCATTATTAAAATATTTGAGTTGCATTTTTATGTTCCAGTTTCACTTACCACAATTTCTAGAATATGTTTTAAAGGCTATTGCTCCCATCAAGTTGTATGTTGAGTGTTGGTCTTGGTTGGGCTTGAATGAAGTTCCTCTTCAGTGCTTTCGTACCCCTGGAGACTTTTGGATAAACTTTAATGTGGTTGACATCAAATTCCAGGATATCAATTTTCATGTGGAACTACTCATATTTTTTTAATGTAAATATTTCTCCAAGCATCTAATTCACTGTGCTTTGTCCCCATTGCAAACCCAATAACAAAAATGTTTCTCATTGCCTAACTTTTCTACTTGATTAGACATAGAATTTTCCATTAATCTTTAATTTTAAAACATCATAATCCTCATCTTATTACAAATAGAGAATTCAAACTATTCCTGTATCAGCATTCTAATTTACTCTAGCTAAGAAATAGTATTGTTGTGTTCTAACCTTTAGTTTATTAATTAGGTACTGCATGGTAACCATAGAAGCAACAAATATCAGAGTTTTACTGAAAAACACATATAGTTTAGAAATTTTGATAAACATATATCTAAAAGGTTCTAAAATGATGTAATCTGATAGAGAAATAAATTCTGCATAAGATAATGTATTCCAAGCTGAAAATTATAACAACTAAATATTTACGCTATATTATTAGCAAATTTGCGACAGCGCGAGAGTAGAAAAGGACAAAGCTAATGGCGTGCATGCACTAGATAGAAATATCTCATTTAACTCAATACTGTCTTTTAAGGTTGAGACAGACTATAGCTTTTAATTGGCTCAGAACATTGTGCCATAAAAGTGAATGAAAAATTCCATAATAAAATGTAGAAAAACCTCTGAATTTTTATGACTCCCTAATATTCCTTAGGGTCAAGCATATCCTGTTGGGGTAATGCTAAGGGTTAAATATAACAAATACATTTTAAATCCTCATTTTGAGTTACATCCAAGAATTTTTCCTCTGAAAATAAATTAATGCTATTTCCATCAAATTTAGTTTTTGGAAAATTTTGTGTTTTCTATTAACAATGTTGAAAGAATAATGAAATTGTTTTTCTTAGTTCATTAGCAAATTATTATTTTGATCTGGGTGGTTACAGTTTCAATATTTGTATTTAGTTCTTGTATACTTTTTTCCTTTTACTAGAGTAACCATCAGGATCGAAGGAGGTAAATGACATTATAATGTGCACATAGGGGAAGTGCTGCATTGTGATCTTTTCAAGATCGTGGGGGGGAGAGGTGAAAGGGGTGTATCCACAAGCATGTGGCAGTTGGCACAGGTAGAAGCAACACATACCTTTGTTGTTAAATGTCACCTCACTATATAAATAACATTTATCTTACCTTATTCTTTGTCCCTGCATCTCCTTCAGAATCTGAATTCTGAAGTTTCAGAATGAAGGATTCCATAACAGCATCCCTGGATGTTTCTTTCCAGAAATCATCTTTTTGAAGCTTTTCTACATGTTGGACACAGTCATGCCATTTTGTTGTCATAATGCCTTCGACAGCTTAGTGTGTCAGGCTTTCCACATCTGCAATTTTTAAGGTATTATTTTCCTCTGCTACACATGGCTTCAATTGTATTCATAGCAATTCGATTGGTTTGTAATAAATATAAATAAATAATAAATTTTATTGTCATTCAACTTGTATAGCAATAGATAACATCATATTATAATACAGTATATTCAATTTCAAGAAATTCATTAATAGTATGAACAAGATTATTCACTCCGTGGTCGAGTGGTCAGCGAGCTGACTTCTCACCCGGAGGTCCCGGGTTCGATTCCCGGCTGGGGCGGGGAATTTTTCTTTAGTGGGATTTATTCCCTATCCCCCACAGTCTGGAAGTATGTATGTGAGAGTGAATGTGTGTGCTTTCGAGGAAAATGAAATGACGTAAAAAGAACCTACTGACAACGAGTTGTTTCAAGTGCAAAGCCCCTGATATGACCCTAGATGCTAAAGGGGGCTCTATAAATGAAACAAAAAAAAAAAAAGATTATTCACTAGCAGCTTATATAGTCTAGCTTTAAAGATATTTATAGGTAATTCTTTTTGACCCAGCCCCAGCTTATTGTACAGCTTTAATCCCAGAACTACATGAGAGCTATGTGACTTGGTTACTCTTTTATGAGGTATTCCTATACAAGTACAACTCCTTGTATTATAGTTGTGCACATCACCCTAACTGCTAATGTTGAAACATTATTTCTAACTTACAGTAATACATGATAAATATATAGGTTAACTACTGTCAAACACTGCAGTCTAATGAATAATGGTTTACAATGGTCTAATTTACTTGATGGCAGTGGTAGGGTGGTAATCATACTACTCTGTGTCCAAGTTCTGCAGCAACAATGTTCAATTCAAAGCACTTTTGCAGTTTGTGTAATTTAATAATCTGCAGCAACTCTTCTTGTGTTTGTGATGAGGTAAAAGGAGCTTGCCTACTGGAGAGCCAAGTTATAATACTGGCTTTCCTTGCATTAGAGCATGGTATTTTCTCATTTAATACCGAATGTATACTTACATTGTCCATTATTATAACTGGTCTTGGCGCTAAATATGGAAAGAACTGGTTCAAAAACCACTTTTTAAACACACCAGCATCCATTTCTACATGATAGATGGGACCTTAGATTTAGACAGAAAAAGTAATTTGCTCTCTGAGACGAAACCTGTGTCAACTGAACCTGAGTGGCACAAGATCAGGCAACCTCCTTTGCCAATAGGGAAATTTAAACCTTCACTGGCATAACCCATCAGCCAGCAAACTGACCCAGTAGGGTTTTGGTTTACCCAGGTTTCATCCAGATAATAAATTTTAATGTCACTCTGGCTTCTGATAGAATGCATTGTTCTGAAAAGTATGGCTCTTGCACCTGCAATGTTGCTATGTTCCATTATTAATTTTCTTCATTCATGGCATTTCCTATAACAAAATTCCTTTTCCTTTAAAGTGAGAGCATGGAATATTCACTATCCTTAAACCCCATGTCTTGTTTTATTTTGATCACAAGCTTCTGCACTGTATGAAACTTTCCATTCTCATTCGTTGAAAAAATTTTTGGCACAACAAATTCTTATCAAAATAATCAGGGTCACTCATTGGTTTGTTCCTTTTATGCACTTTTCCAGGAGAATGCAATTTAATACATTCTCCTGTACGAACACACGCTTTGGCTTTGCTTATATATCTTTCTATGGAGTGCAAAACTTAGAGAAACTGGTTAACTCTGTTCGTTAAGTGATTCTTTAAAATGAAGCATTTCTTTGGAATGAATGGCCTATGACCAGAGAATAGAAGGGTGACTTTGCACCTCTGCTCAAAATCTACTTTTTGTGCTTACATCCCCAAGGAGGAATGGATAAGGTGAAGGAACCGGCAGGAGAATATGGACCACAAGCAGGCTGACTGACAGACACACGCAGAGGTCCCTAAAGATTCCAAGCTTGATAATCCAGTCAATAATCCCTTTGGTGGTTCCAGGGAGAATTCTACCCACTACTAGAGGTGGCTTAGAGAAAGCTGCCATCTGCCAGAGTCAAGAAGAACTTTTCAAAAAGCAAGCATCTATGGCATCTGTCCAACATCAACAAATACTATACAGCCTACCTGAAACATGAAAGAGGAAGAAAAATAATAGGAATTGGGGGAAGGAAATTTGCAAGAAGAGAAACCACAACAGTATTTGCCTCATCAATCACAGAAGAATCACAAAAACCATTTGAAACCCCTTAACATGTTTCAGCTGTTTCCCTGCAACAATCGGCAATACTGTTTAGCACACTTCTCATTTCTTCTCGAACTGTAGAGGCCAATCATTTATGTGTATCGGAAATAAAAGTGGACCAAGAATCAATCCTTATGGTACATTGTAGTACACTGGTTTCTTTTGTGAGAAAGTTGCCTCTAAAGTGTTTTTTAATTTGTTCAATGGATAATTTCTAGCATTCTTTCTCTGTCAAATAGGACTGAAACCAATTTAATGCTTCTATGTGGATACCTTCTGCATAATTTTTTTTTTCAATAAGAGGCTCTGTTCTAATATTTTGAAGACCTTAGTTAAATCAAAATACAGTCCGATACAGGTTCCTTATTATCTATGGCACCATACACTTCTTTAAAAAAAAATTATTTATTGCTGTATGTATTGATTGCTCTTTATAAACCCATGTTCTTTTTTTGTAATAATATTTTGCTTTTTAGAAACAATTATAATTAATGTGAGTGCATTATTTATTCCAATGTTTTGGAGATTGGAGAGAATAATGATACTACGTCTATAATACGATTGAGTCAAAATCCTCCGAATCGGCTGCACAGTGTTTTTCCACTGGAGTTGTGAATACATGATTCCATACTGCTGCTGTAAACAAGATGACACTTCTGATGCAGTTTTGCTCTGGTCTGGAAGTGCAGTATTAAGCTGACAGCTATATAGCGCAGTTCAGTTATTACGAGTAATTTATTATTTTGTCCTGTACTTAATCACAAGGTATATTAAGGTTCAGCATATATTTTCTACTGCACAGTGTGTATTTATTTATGATTCGTATGTGTTAACTCGGTCAGCTTGCTAAGTGAAAGTATGATTTGCAGAAAGATTTACAGATGTAAAAGTTTCAGGCCATACCATTCCATGAACTTTGCAATAAATTTCAGGCCACAGGAAGTATTCAGGATAAGAAATCTACAGTTTTTACTGAAAAAAACATTAGACAAAATTGGTCATAATTTGGAGAATTCCCCCCAAAAATTGCTTAGGCATCTTTCACAACAGGTTCAAAATTTGTTATAGGTATTTCTTATAGTTCTGTGGAGGTACTAAATTGCTGAAGTGAAAACCATATAAATGAATTATGGTACATGCTTTTCAACCAGGTGATCCTGTTATTCGGCACACATTTTGTATGTGGACTCTCAATAGTGTATACAATGGCAAAATTGACCTACATTTAATAATTTTCATGGATAAGACTTGGTTCCACCTTCATGGATATGCATGTACCAAAATAAATGTTAGTGGAGCTCTGATAAACCTAATATTGTTCATGAAATTCATGAAGTTCTTGATGTTCTTGAGATATTTTGAAATCTGAATGCTGCATTTGAATCCTTCACTCAGATGGGTTCAAATGCATGGTTCTCATTTGAGATTGATCTGAATGCAATATTCAAATGCTGCACTCAGATAGGTGCACCAAACTGAATCGAGATTTCATCTCAAGATGGTGCTGGCATAGCTACACCTAAATCTGATTGGTGCTCATACTTAAAATTTATTCATACGCTTGGGCACTTGCGAGGAAGAGCACAAGAATATGCTGGCATAATAAACATCATGACTCATGAATAATTAATTTTATTTTCTAAAAGAATTTTCAGATAATCAGGTTCTATAGTTTATAATGTTTTACATTTTTCATTGGCAATGTCTATAGTGCATGTAAACATGCAAAGAGTGTCTAAATTAATATTAAGTATGTATGTGCTTAAACAATATATCTTAAAAATATCTTAACATTTCTGTGTTCAAACATAAAAGTTTTCCTTCCATGATTAGCTTTAGAATCACTGCAACACAGCGCCCACACATACAAAGCAAAACAATTAAGCCCAAGTGCTGCAGGGAATTTAAGAATAAGAATAAAGTTTAAAGTAGTTAAACCATCCAAGATTACAATTGTACCATTAAACAGCAGTACCATTATATACTGTATCCATTGTTTATCTTTGACATTCCAATACTGCCTGTGTATGTAGAAAACAGTAAAAGATCCTTAACATAATTTAGCAAATGCAGATACACTGATGCCTATGGACAGGAAAAATTTGTTTTATTTTTTAGAACATTTCAGTGTTATTTTTAATGGTTTTTGGTCTTATTTTTCATAGTTTTTGGTATTATTTTTAATGGTTTTAAGTGTTATTTTTCAGTGGGTTTTAGTGTAATAAAGTTGGTTTTAGAGACCCTTTTGCAATGCATCATTTTAAAAGTTTGGGTGTAAGTGAAAATTGCTTGATATATAAGTTATTTTAAATATAAACACTTTATGTATCAAGTCATGAAAGCAAGCATGTTACATTTACACGAGTATACAAACTATCAGGAATTATGATGCAGTTTTACTTGCATATTAATTTCACTTCTGTCAGTCACTATGAAATGCATTCTTCACAATATATTTACCAAGTGGATCACTGAGTCACACTTCAAATAATAGCATGCTCATGAGTTCCAATTTTCTTCGCTTAGATTGCTTCTTCGGTCATCAGAATCTCATTGTACTGTAAAAATAGTCTTTCCTGTCCACGTTGGAATACAGAATCAATACTACTTGTAGAGCTGCAGCTGCAAATTCATGGTTATCGAATTTCATTGCCTGTAGGCATTTCACAATGTCAAACTTTTCAATTGAAAGTTGTAACATGACTGCATCTTGCAACTGTTTGTACAATTTCAGAATTGTGACTGCACTGAGTGATTGCATTCTAGAAGCAACAGATAACAAAGAGTTCACAAGACCTTTGTTTATGCCAAAATATTCTTAGGATTAAAAGATTTGTTCAGCATTGTGAACACAAGCTTTGAGGGATCAGAACTCAAAAGCTTTGAGAGTTTATTTTGAAAATATAAACCTACTCACTTAAGAGAATGTTTAACTTCTGCTTTAAGCAGTTGGCTGCCAATGCTTTCTAAAGGTTTACTTATTTTGCCTTTAAAAATACTCTGGCTGATTAATTTCAAACCGTGCTCCAAGTTGTTTAACCTTAAGTACAAATCATGGGCAGTAGGGAACTTGGACCCCTCAAGATGCTGTACAAGTGGGGTCACGAGCACATTCATTAACTAACACTGCTTAAAATTTTAACAATGATAAGGTTGAATTGTCAAACTTAAGTTGAATCTTTAAACTTAAGAGAAAAACTTCAAAAAGTTAAAACTCGGTAGAAGAATCACAAATCATATTTTACAAAGTTGTCACTGGGACTAGTTCAAAATACCTTAGAAACACATTGCAAAATATGGAGCAACACTGAAATGTGCAATGTGGAAATTGGCAACAATATTACCTATGTTGCTAAATAGCCAGTCAACTGTTGAATATGTATCATTTTTATTCAAATACAAGATGACCTCAAATGCAAAGTAACCCCCATTTTTCAGAACTAAATTTGGAATTAAGCATATGATTCCTATAAAAGAATCTATCATCTCTAAAATGAAATTTAAAGCTTTGTCATATATTTTGAACAAACTAAAGGACACTTTGATTAAATATTTTTTAATTTTTTTTACTTAATTTGAGTTTGTGCGGAAATTCAGTGGTGAGTAGTAGAGATGGAGAGGGGAGAATGGAAATAATATACCGGTACTTATGTAGGCAGTCAGAGTTGATGGCAATGGCAGCAGCAGTGCAGCTGTTAAAATGTAATGGATAAGGTTTTCTTTTTAGAAACATACCTAACATGACACACCATTATAAAAAATGTTACCAAAATTAACAATTCAAATTTGCATGGAAATTCACATTTTGGGTGCAAGAGATATGGAGAGGGGAATACAGAAATGTATGGTATGTATACAGTGGGAGAATGTGACAATGGCAGTGATAGCGTATCTGTTACGATGATGGATACAATTTTCTATTTAGTCAACATACCGAATATGATGCATTATTGTAAAAAGTACCAATTTGAATTTGCGCAGAAGCTCGCATTGTGAGTAGGAGAGAGATGGCGGCAACTTAGTTGTAATGATGATGATGAACATGATTTTCTATATAGAATATAACTCATCATTGTAATAAGTTTTACTATGGTTTTACCTAATTTGAATTTGCGTATAAATTCATATTGTGGGTAGAAGAGAGAAACAGAGGGGCAAATGGAAATGTACCAGTGTATGGATGGCGGGAAGAGGGAAAGTGAAGTAAAACCTCTATTTTGTGTTTGACCATTGGCTCCAAATTAACACTATATGCAACCACTAATGTGCAAGAAAAACTTCTATTTTTGTTTTGATCTTGAAGAAAAATTGTTTCCTAACGAGAATGTTTATAGGCAGAATGTTTAGCAGCAAACCTTTTGGTGTAAAATGAAGACACAAAATCTCCTAGTGCTGGAGTGGTTACAACCTTGGTAGTAAACATTATCATGTCCCCCTATGGTTCACCACTGCCATACCTGCAAAATTTGAAACTTACTTTTTCCCAAATGGTATTTGGAAAATATATATCACTAATGCAAAATGACTCCAAGTTCTGAACATTAATATTTTTGGAAAAAGCATTGATTTGTATTCAAATAAATATGGAACTTATTCTACCAGAAAGTATTTGTACTACTATATCAGCACTAAACCTGAATCCTTCACATTGGTAAACCAACTATGTCAAGATGTTTTTCTTACTGGATAAATCTATAACATTTGAAAATCATGTAAAGTAAAATATTACCCAATTTTCAAATTATTTTGCAATTTAAAATTGGCGAATTACACCATTTTCGGATGTCCAAAATATATTCTCACTGTGTTTTCATGATTTTGACATTTTTCAGTCTTATCATTTAAACAAAATTTGTCCCATCCCTACATGATGTCTAATTTCTAAACTATGGAAGCTAGAGAAAAATTTGTCTGATAGGTATGAACTTTAGAATGCCTTAAATATCAATGTGTAAAAAACAGCAAAATGTAGTTATGTCTATTTGATCCTAAGAAGTGGAAATAGCAAAAACATTGAGGTAAACAAAAACATACTATATTAAAGCAGTACAATGGAAATGTTCAAAATACCGAGAGGTTCATAGTTCATTCTTTGCTGTTTAAAAAATTCCACCCATCTGTATGTAATCTTTTAAGAGTAAACATTGATGATGCTCTAAAAATTAAAGGCATTTAGCATCCCCATATTTAATATTTTTATGCCTATAAAAACATATTTTGAGTCACTATAACTATAAAGAGAAAAGGTAAAGTACGGGTGAAAAATAAATTTCTTACCATAGACTTAAACAGCAGTGCAGAATTTCACTAGTTGGTGCTGTCTAATTCACAAGAAGATATTGAATTGGATCGCTGCTGAGCACCAAAGTTATAATGTATGTGTAGTGCATGTTACAACAGTGTGCTCCATTTAACATGTACTGTCTTCTAAGATTGAGACACACTTTTGTAAAACTAATATTTGCAATTCAGAAAAAGATCTATTCATTTAATCATGCATATAAATTTTAGAGCAAGCTGAAAGAGATCTTTCTAAGGTTAGAAATACTACCACTGTATATATGTCTTTGAATTATTGGCTAATACCACAGCCAATTTCCATAATTTTATTACAATATCCCAAATACATTCAAGGCACAAGTAACAAACTAGTTTACATAGATACGAGGGGCATACTGAAAGTCACGAGCAACCCATTATAAAAATTTAAATTTCAACAATGTAACGAAACGAATTGCAGGATCGTAATTTATAGACTTTAAGCCACATGTTGACATATTGTGATGTCATTAGCTTCTATCACGTGACCACAGACGGTGTTTGAAAAATGGCTGACATTGATGTTTCGATTTGACAGCGTGCTGTCATTGAATTCCTTGTGAAAGAAGGAAAATCTGCTCCTGAAATTCATCTCAGACTTCAACGTGCGTATGGAGGTGTCTGCATGGGTGCCAGCAGTGTTAGAAGATGGGTGAAACATTTCAAAGATGGAAACACGAGTCTGCAAAATGCGCCTCGTAGCGGGCGTCCTCGAACTGCCTCTACAGAACGCAACAAGGAAAGAGTTGATGAGCTCATTACAGGAGATAGGCGTTTCACTGTGAATGAAATTGCTGCGCAACTTGGAATAGGACATAGTGCTTTGCAAGAAATGATCCACAGCTTGGCTTAGCGAAAGGTCTGTGCCCTTTGGGTCCCCCGTTTATTGACTGAAGACCACAAACTTCAGAGAAGAACCATTGCACAAAACCTTCTTCAGAGATTTCATAATGAAGGTGATGAATTTTTGACGTGTATTGTGACTGGAGATGAGAGCTGGTTCCATCACTATGAGCCAGAAACGAAACGTCAGAGTATGGAATGGCACCACATGAAACTCACCATCGAAGAAGAAAGCGAAGACAGTGCAGGCTGTAGGAAAAGTTATGGGAAGTGTCTTTTGGGATGCACAAGGTTGCATTCTGGTTGACTTACTTGAACCTGGACAAACCATAAATTCTGCCCGCTACATCAAGACACTTCTGAAGCTCCGTCGGGCTTTGCGTGATAGACGCCCTGGAAAGAGGATCATCCTTCAACAGGATAATGCCTGTCCGCATACTGCCCATGCCACTATGGAGAAGATCAGGGCATTAGGGTGGGAAACTCTTCCACATCCTCCCTACAGTCCCGACTTGGCACCCTCCGACTACCATCTTTTCCGTTCTGTGAAGGAGCAGATGCGTGGCCAACGCTACGAGACGCTGGAGGATATTCGGAAAGCAGTGTGTCAGGGTCTGCGGGCAGCTGGAATGGAGTTCTATCACAAGGACATTTTCAAACTTGTAGAACGATGGGGAAAAATGTGTGCAAAACAATGGAGACTATGTCAAAAAGTGAAAGAAAGTCTGTAGATTATGATGATGTATTTGGTTTGGCTTAAAAATAAATATTAAGATTGTAAAACAGTGTTGCTCATGACTTTCAGTATTCCCCTCGTATATGCATATATTCAAATTTTGAAGAAGGCTTTATATATATATATACATATATAGTGTTACTAATTTAAAATATATTACCCTTAGCCTTCAGAAACAATGAACACATATGTCTTAAGATTCAACTGTAAACATTACTCTACAGCATTGTTTTTATACACTGGAAGAATCATGGAAAACTGCAGTTGTTAGCATTATTTCCATTGCTATATCATTTAGGTTTTAATTCAATAGGTAATGACTGCATGTTTTGAGCATAGACAAATATTGTAAAATTTTAATTAAAAGAGATTTTGGTGCTAATATGTTTGCAATGTAACTGTTGATCTGACAGGTGTAAGCCTGCATTGTATATTATTTACTAACATCCTTTAAATCTGGTAGATTATTTGGATGACGAATGAAATGGTGAAATGATGCTCAAATGAACATTTTGAATATTTGAATTTGAAATATTCCATTAACGATACATACTGTTTCAAAGGTTGAAAATAAATGATTAGATGAGAAACGGTTTCATCCAAAGATGCTAATTTTATCTTTTATTGTTATATTGCAGCCATGTACTTTGGAAGATATAGTTCAGGCACTGTTAACAGACCATAATGTTCTGAGTGATGGAATGAAGAAATATATCCGCAACTTCCGAATAGAACTGAATGAAAAACAGTCAGCTTGGACCAAATTGTTGGTGGAAAAGAATCTTTATGTACTCACTGCATTGCTATTTGATTGGTTGGAACACTTAAGAGTGCCAATTTTAGGTCGTGATGACCTGAGTTATGTGGTGATTTTGGCAAATCACCCTGAAGCTTGCTTGAGGAAGCTGGATGTGGTGAGAATCACTTAATGTTACTTATATTAAATAAACCTACAATCCTAACATTAGGACCAGAAGTTTTAAACTACCTAATATGATCAGTCCAGCCAAGTTCACCATATATTATTTCTTGATAATTTTCAATTTTGTCAGGTTATTATTTGTTTATCTTTCAGTATCATTATTTTAGAAGAGTAAGTGTTTCTTAATGTATTTTTTAAATTAATAAATCATACATACTATTTTGAAATAAGTTGTAATTAATTTCATCAAAAATACTATAATAAATTATGTAATAGAATTATTTTCATCAAGAATGCTAAAAGTGGTGCTGTCACCGAGTGGTTAGACCTTTCACCTCCCACCTAGGCAGCCCGAGTTCAATCCCAAGCCCTCGCATGTGGGATTTGTGGCGGACAAAACAGCATTTGGGCAGGTTTTCTCGAGGTCCTCTGGTGATTTCCCCCACCACTCATTCCATCAATTGCTCCATCATCACCTTTTGTATCATCCATCTCGCTTACATTTCATATCATCCACTTCCTCATGCTCATGCCTGGCTCTGGGATGACCCCTTGTTCCAGGTTCTCCATTCTGTGGTTAAGTGCCATTAGCTCCCCAACAGGCTTCTGATTTCTAGGCATCCGCTTGTAAGACCTAGGGGAGTGTCAGCCCTACATTAGAGGAGGATAAGCTGACTAAAAAAAAAAAATACTACCATAAACAATTATCCCTCACTTTTCATACTGTTAATCACATCTTTATCACATCTTTAAGATGTCTCTGTACCATGTTAGTACTGATAAAATACACTATAAATAAAATTTGTATAAATTGTTTGGCTTTTCACATGTTACTGAAACATGATATGTTGATAAATAACAGAAAAGGAATCTTTAATCATCAAAAGCAATAATGGATCATTATTTTTTATTTGCAGAGCAACAATAGTATTATTTTTAACACTGTAGAAACAATAAAAATGAAATTGACCAGCTATGGTCCTTAAAGTTAAAGCATTTTTAATTATGTTTCCAGAAAAAAAAAATGATAGGGCTTACACAATAATTTGATGGGAAAACTGATAGAGTTTCAGTTCAGTAGCCTCAATATTATGTGAGATATATATATATATATATATATACAATTTTATTGGTTGGTTCTTCTAGTGTTAATAGCCATAAATGTTTTGCATATGAATATATTCATTAAGAGAAGTCTCCCACATATTTTTATGTATTACTTTTCAGATTATATTAACTATAAGAGTATTTTAAAGTGACAAATAAAATGCAATGAATGAATTAAAAGCTAAGCAAATATCTCAGAGTGCTTTATAGTACCTGGTGTTCACTTTTAGTTTGGTAGAAAAATTTCAAAAAGGCTCAGCCCAGAAAACTGTTACTATTTAGGAATTAAACATAAAGGCGGATAAGCTGACACTTTTGTCAGAGAGTTGGGCAAACTACTGATGTAACACCTTGCATATCAGCAAAAACAGTGAGGTAATCACGCTTAGGATTCTCTTACCAAGGGGCAGTTTACAGATTTTTACTAGAATCCGTGATGATATACAAGAGACCAAAAACATTGTTAACTGTTTTCCACTTCAGTTACAGAGCCTTTATTTTTGAGTGAATAAATTCACCTACCAGTAACTACTAACAGTTAGTTTTGTAATTATGTATACACTATTCTTTAATGTTAGAGACTAGATCCACTCCAAGGTAAATCAAAACATTAAGGCACAAAAGCCATGCATAAAAATATTTATTAACTGAAGTGGGTAACAGTTAACATTTTTGGTCTCTGGTATATCATCATGGACTCTAGTAAAAGCCTGAAAACTGCCTCTCAGTGAGGAAATTGTAAATATGATTCTTTTACCACTTTCGCTGATATGCAAGAAGTGTGCAATGAAGATTGCTTGCATTACCCACCACTGACTGCTATTTGTTTCAAATTAACCCATAGAATTCTGCAACTTTTTTATTGCATGAAGGGTTACCTGCACCCATGAAATATGGTACTGTTTGGCCACCTGGTTTGGTACCTAAGAGTGTCATTCCCCTGTATTTATTAATAATAGTATTCAGGTTTTATAAGCTTCTTCATTATCTTAACAGGCCAGCCAGTATGTCATTGAATACATTCTGCGGTTCATAGCCAGACTCCAACCACTGTCTCGAGAAAACCAAATCAGTATAATAAAAAGGTTTGTGGCCTCCTTCACTCACCAAGCTGTACCAATACATGGAAGCTTAAAACCAGCAGGTATGTCACTTGGGTATTTATATTTTTTGGAAATCTATTTTATTCTCTAAGATATTTATTTCCTTTTAGGCTAAATGCTACAGATTTTTATCTTAGGAGTAAGCTAAACATAATCAATTAACAAAATATCTAATATTACCTCATATAACTCAAATTAGGCATCAACCTAAATATTGTTCTAAGTTTTGGTATAAAGGTCATCAACTGCCTGCATTTTGGGAAAACAACACACAGAATAACCAGCAATAGAGTTGGAGTTTCAAATTTACAGTACACAAGCATCATCTAGCTATGTATTCTGTATTGTGGGCTTGCATTGCCTGAAATGCAGATGGTTGATCTGAAGCCTGTACTTATTTGTATTTGTATTAGCTTTTAATTTAAACATTTTTAATCGCGCATTTCAATTCAAGTCACACCAAATCGGCCCAAGATGCATTCATTTTGAGGTATTGCTCCACCACACAACCCACACGACGACACAGTAGAAGTGATGTGCATTCAGAAAAAGAAATGACAATAGAGTATATCATTGTGAATCAGTTTGGCATTTGATTTCTGTATGCCAGTAGACTTTCCTGTCAGCATTAGGAATTGCAAAACATAGGGTCATGGGTGTATTCCAACATTTCAAGAGGGATTGACTGGATATTCCAGTTGAGACTAAAGGGTGGTGATAGGAGACCAAAGGCATATGAAAGGCAGTTTTTGGCAGTTGTAAATTACATCTGTAGTTTTCAAGGTATTGAATCCCATTACTGTCATGCTAGCAGTGAACATGTTTATCTTGACAGCAGTTTAAACATTATGAAAAGGTGGAGGATGTACAACCAAGAAGCTGGAGACCTTAAGGTGAAAGATACCTATTTTCGTCACATTTTCAATATTCAATATAATATGAGTTTCAAAGCTCCTTAGACAATGTTTGTTCAAAACATCTGGAGCTATCTGAGAAATTAAAATGAGAAATGGATGTCAGTAAGAAAAGTGAACTGATAATAGAAAAAAAGAGTGCACAAAGTTAGATCCCAAGAGTTTTATAATATTTTGAGAGAGGAGAAAGGACAACTGACCATTGTGCCAGCACTTCCATGACTGGAGTAATACTGTGATCTGTGGCACCTTTATCATCCATTGCCATTATGTAATAGGTAGGAATGGAATTTTATGGTACAACTGCTCTCATTGGATCAACGCTCTTTAGTTGAGGTTCATTTTTACCTTCTAAACCATACTTACATCATTTAGTATAGCGATTCAAAACCTTCCAGATCTTTGCTATCAAGAATTTCTTCTTCTTCAGAATCTTTATTTGATGAACTGCAGAAGTAATTTAAGAATGTCTTGTCCATTGATAAAGAGAATGTGTGTTTAGCTGTACAAGACATAGGAATGTATGCTGTTGGTTGTCGCTCTTACATGTTACTGCTGGATGCCAGAACCCTTCAGGCATTAAAGAAAATACTACCTCGGTACAGTGGCTGTGGTATCCGATCAGCAAGTTTTCAGGGTAATGTACTCGCTATTGGTACCAGGGTGGGAATTCTATTGTTCTACAATCTTCGAGCAGGGAAATACCTAGAGTCCAGTATTAACTCCAGTAGAACATTTGTGCTCAAGGCTTCCAAAGGATGGGTGTTTCCAGACGAAGAATACATATATGGGTTTGAACTTATAATGTTTAACTTACAAGCAAGGGAATCGTGTAAAGAAACTTTTATTCACAACAAATTTCTTACCATCTACTCTCTCTATGTACTCAGAGCAATAATGTATGTAATAGACAAGCTCAAACCAATACATGCACAATCACTATACAAGAGGTAACATGGACTACTTTAGGCATAGCGTGAATAAAAGTATGTCTCTAAAAGATATACATATTTCTGGAATTACACTCTATAACAAACTATCACCAGAAATTAAATCTGTAGCAGATGTTTCTAAACAACAACTTGAAAAGAAATCAAGAATGTGTCACATAAATAAATGTTTATACAATTTAAAGGAACTCTGAAACTAATTTAATGATATTGTAAATATGTAATTGTATTGTAAATGTAAATATGCAAGTGTATAATCTTGATATGTCCAAAATCGTATGTATGATAAACTGGATGAAATAATAATAATAATAATTATTATTATTATTATTATTATTTGATTGCGAGAAAAATTTAGTTCTGTCGAAAGTTTGTGATCAAAGTGCTTACTACAGTAGGCAGCTTTACTGCTATAACCTCACTATAGTAAAGGGCTCTTCACATTCTAAAATTTCTAAGGAAACTATCAATATTTATATACTGTGAAAATGAGAGATCTAAATCTTTCAATGAGACAGTGTCTGCAGTGTATAATGAACTTCAAATAGTGATCTAATTGGTAGAGATACCATATGCCTTGTATCAGATGAATGTACAGGGCAGAACAAAAATATTACTATGCTAACAGTGTGCTTTAAATGGTTAAATGTTGCTCCTGTTTAGATTAAATCATTTCAGATTATTTTCCCTGTTGTGGGACATTCATATTTGCCACCGCACAAAGTATTTGGATGTATTGAGAAGGAGATAAAAAGAACTGAAACAATGTTGAGCCCAACAGAGTATCACACTATCTTCCAAAGACATGGTCAGTAAAGAAAGGGGAAAGCTGGAATGTCTATGACTGGATGGAAGAAGCTTCCAATGTTATGAAATCAACCTCAGCCGTGCATTTAAAGTTGTCACAGTGCATGAGATTCCACTAAAGACAGAGTAATAAAAGTGGGTGTAATATCCTAGCGAGAGTTGAACAGTTCTATCATTCAGATATTGGGTTGGAGAATGGCATCTTTAAGAAGAGTAGAGCAATTTCTCACATGAATCTGAGACCACCGCCAACAGGAATACCCTTAAAAGAAGAACAGGAAGAGATAAGGACCGGCTTATTTCAAAACATTTTGGTACTGAATGGAAGGACATAGATGAATTGCAGTGGTATAAGATTATTTTTTAGCAAGATTGTATGCAAGAAGCTGTAAGGAAGGTTGTTATTTGTGAAACACAGCACCACGATGTTCCAATTATTTGAAATTTGGGTTATTGTAAAAACTGCCAACTGTTATTAAATTGTGAATGTGTGTTGCTTCTTCTATATGATTATATAATGTATTCATTATTTTCTGTTTTATTGCAAGCTAATTTAATCAGTTTGTTCTTAAGTGTGCATCATAACCGGCCAAGTCCCATTATGTGAGTATCAAAGATGGCCAAATCCAGAACTGAGTTTCAAAACCAGACAAGTCCATTCTTTTTTCTCAAATTTCCCTAAATTTAGGGCTCAGGGTATCCTGAAAATGTTCCAGAAACTGTCAAAATGCACAAACTAAAATAATAGAACTTAAAAATAAAAAATGGAGCTTCAGTTATATGTATTACATTTTTGGCTCTACTGAAAAATGAACATTGATGGACTTGTCCATCTCTGAAACTAGACCCCTCAATTTATTATGCAAATAAACAATGCAATGTGGCGTCTACACCTTTGGGCTGCCATTGCTCTTCAGGTCATGCTGGCTTCTGGGAATCAAAGGCAAACCATCTCGTGCAATCAATTTCCAAGTATAAAGTAGTACAGTCTTATTTCAAAGTTTTTAGTTTGGAGATTTATAGCAACCAAGAGACAGACAGTGTAGAATGCATCTAAATCATTCTTACATATGGAATAGCTTTAATTCTGTGCAAGATTTGGATTAAATAATAATCGGCAATGATGGTACAAGAAATTATTGATGCAATTTAACATAAGACTAACTGGTAAGCAAAATGTAATATGAAATCTATGCTTCAAACTTTTATCAAATACTTTGCTGCACTCATGCCATCACATACTGCTTTATATTTCAGTATTTAAGTGCATTCATCAGAAACAATGCTTTTTTTACATTATTTTCAGTATCTCAAAATCTCCAGTATATATTGCTGTCAAAATTGTATCACACCATTCTATTCATGTCATAATTTTTTCCCACATTTTTGTGATTTTTTTTCCCATCATTTTAAGTATATGTTGCTTAAGAACTTATAAAAACAAATTTCAGGAGCGACATCATCGTAAATGATAGTAGGTAATTCATATGCAATTCGTGTGCAGGCATTATCAGTTTTCAATTCCATGGAATTGTTCAGCTCACAATCAGTGAAGATGAATGTGATTATTCAATTGTGCAACTTGCACAGCATAAACCATAGCCTAAGCCTAGATTTAGTGGCATTCAGTTGTTTTCATTGTATGTGTTTGTTGAGACGTATGTCACACATGTTTTAAGGGGGTGTTCTATTTCTTTGAGCTTTAACAAATACAAGCAACAAACAAAGCATAGCGTAAGAGCTGGTGGTTGTGGTTAAGATAATGTTGCTTCAAAACTTACATTCATGTTTCATTAAGAATTATATTACAGTGTATACACTAGCTAATTTTGTAATGAATCATTTTAACTACATGATAGAATTTGAAACAGGGTTTTAAAGTGATTTTTCACAAAGTTATTACAACCAAGTGGCAACATGTTTCAAGCTACGCATGTCAACTGTAGTTTTATTACTGATTCCTTACCCTTGTGTTCTTACCTTTCAGGATCTTTTGGGAAACAAAACAATTGAATTCCCTGTAACAGGGCAACTGTGAATAGCGCATTTATCTTTCAGAAGATTTTGTGCATCTTACTGTTATAAAATTGCAGTCACGTTACGAATTTTCAAATTACATACCATTAAGGTGACCAACATTATACTAGTGAACAGACTGCTAATATAGGTTATCATTTTGCAATCCAGTTATGTAATGTGTGAATATATGGAATTAATTCAAATTTGGACATTTCTTTATAGTTTTATTTCAGTATTTTTTTTTTTATGTAGGCAATACTGCGATGCACCTATATTGATGGCAATTGGTATCACTGACACATAATACACCTTCATTGAAAGCTGGTAGAGAGCAAGACATCTTTTGAGAGCCACACAGGGTAATTTTGCTTCGCTGCGCTCAAAATGTAACCTTTCGGATCAGATTTTATGGAATATTGAAACAGCTCCAGAACTCAATGAGCCAGTTGACACACAGTGGTACCAATCCAAGGCTTATCCCTATCTCATTCACAAGTTCTTGGATTGCAATAGAATGGTCCTGCAAGACCATAGTTTGCACTTGCTCAATGGCATTGTTATTTCAGCTTTTGAGGGCCTACAAGATGTGGTTCACTGTCCACTGTTGTGCAGCCATCTTCGAAGCAGTTGTACCACTCCTTTATCCATGAGGTGCTCATGGCATGTCCCCAAAAGTCTGTTGAATCTTGCATATGGTTTCCACTTGAATATCGCTAGGCTTTTGCAAAATTTGATGCAATATTGCTGCTCAGTTGTTCCATCATTTTACAAATCTTAAATTGAGTTTCAATAATGGATGCCCTTTAACTGCTGTGGCCCTCAGGTTCCATGCTATATTGGGCATGAAAGACTCCTTAATTTTGCTGAGAGGCCTTTTTATCAGGTTGAGGTTCTTTTATGTGCTGTAAATTTATCACGTAGGACCAACAGCTTTACTTCCCTTCTAAAGGAAGCCAAGCCAAGAATTTTTATGTCTGAAAAAAATCCTTTGCCCTCTGCCAGATTTAACCTGCGACCTTGGGAACTAGAGGCTAGCATATTACCCATAGACCAGAAGATGACTACAAAAATGGAAATCTGACCACTGACTATACATCTCCACTCATAGGCTGAGTGCCAGCGACTGTTTTCTGCAGGCGGGAAAGAAAACTCATAACTGCATGAATGTCCCCTCCACATATCCACCAAAGGAAGTCTTCCGTGATTCATTATTTTATACAGGAAGAGATAAGCTTTGGTACTTTTTGAACATGGTTCATATAGTAGCACTCATAAGTCTTTTGACAAAGTGTATTTAGTCCAAAAAAAGGCAGTAGAAATAACTTGTCTTAGTAAGTAAACGCACATGGTTCAAAAGTCAACATAAGTATTATCCTCGTCTATCAATTGCTGTGCTTGTTTCTTTACAGACTTATAGCAAAGCACATAGAAGACAATTGTGGCCTAGTTTAAATCTAAGGAATATACCATAGATTTCAGGAAAAGAGTAATATGACCTATGCACGAGGGGAAGAGTTTGCTGGGGCTTTTGTCATATCCAGACAACTGATGTTTCTATGGTACAAAAATAAATAAATAAATAAAAAAAAAAGGTCAGCACGGCTGTCCTAGAAAAAGTAATGTAAATATAGAAGGTTCATAAGAAAGCAATCAGTACCAGATCCCTGGATGTCAGCTCAGAAAATTACTGCTGATCTGAGGAAAAACTATGGAGTGGATATCCATATTTCTATGATTTGTGTTGACTGGAAAAGAAAGACAGGTATCTGAGTTCTCACTGGCTCTGCAAAAAGCCCTTCATTAACACATCACACAGAAGGAAGAGAATTGTTTTGCAAAAGAACATCCTAACTGCTCAGAGGCCTCTGTATCAGGCTTGATGTTCTTTTACATGCCATAATTCCCTGTTTTGGGACCAATGGCTTTACTTCCCTTCCAAAGGGAGCCATGCTAAGGATTTTTACACCTGAAAAACTCCATCATCCTCCGCCAGGCTTGAACCCATGACCTTGGGTATGTGAATTAGCATGGTAACCATTACACCATGGAGGGCGACTTTTCAGCACTAGTGTATGTACACAGTCTCATGTAAGCAATTTTTTGCTTTTATAGAATGCTTTATTTTTTCCATTAAACTTGATGGACTAAATGCTTTCTGAGCCAAAAACTTTACTTCAAAAGCCAGTTTAGAACAGGAAGGAGTGCTATTTTAAATAAATGAATCACTTAGATGGATTCAGTGCTACTGAAGTAGGTGGATTCCATATCAAAAAGAATTTTGTCCATAATTGGACATGGAGCATTATGTTCCTGAACTCCTCATATTAACGAGTCAGTTGAGAAATTCAATGCTCTGCCAACAAGTTGCCATGGTAGCTAAGTGGCAGAGCAACCGGCTAGAGATCAGGAGATCCATGGTTCAAATCCCGGCTATGGCATTGAATTTTTCAGTCTGACTCTACCTATCCAACTCATGTCCTACACACAGCTTGTGTGAAAAAACCTCATATTAACATTTTTGGGGACCAATTAAGAACTACTTAAATGAAAAGCAGTAGATCCCTGGTCTAAAATCCTGTAACAGTCGTGCTGCCAGTCTTGGCCTACTCTGGACTATCATACAGGAGTACTTTGGATGGTTATTTATTTTTTTTGTAGTGTTTAATGCCCGCTTTAACTACTTATGGTACCACAGATGGTGACACTGGTGATACATGAATGATTATGGAGCACCGGTGGAATGCGATGGTGGGGGAAACTGGAGTACCCGGAGAAAACCCGCCTCAGCGCCGCTTTGTCCACCATAAATCTCACATGCGGTCGCTTGGGATCGAACCCCGGCCGTCTAGGTGCTTTGGATGGTTAAAAGCTTTTAAAATATGGAAAAAATTTTACTTATATTATTATGAAAATGTAGCTGTACTACCTGCATATCCTGAAATATCTTGTAGACAGAGGGAAGTATTTATGGAGATTAATTTTAGCCTTTATGTTTTTAATGTTGTGGTGAATGGAAGTTGTTATGAGTGAACATTAATGAAAGTTGCTGAAGAAGTGTATTTGTAAATCATGTTATTCCAATTTGTAGCTTGATATAAATTTCCTGTCAAAACTGAATTCTGGGCAGCATTTTTTTCCTGCTTTTTATACCTGTTAATCACTTGGCAGTAAATTTCCAGAAGCAGTCACATGTGCAAACCATGTATGTGTCACAAACTCACTCAGATGTAACAGTATCTAACTTTTGACATCAAAGAACCTTCCAACAGCACATGTGTCCCCTCGTACAGGTGCAACAATCACTGCTTCGATGTCAAAAGAACTTGCTGCTGGCACACATGTCCACTAACTCAGGTGTAACAATGGATGCGAACAATCAGCTATGACTATTGAAGCAGCCCATTCACACACATTCGGTGATTACAACTGCAAGGCATAGCCACAATACAATATAGAAATCTCCCAGAAATACACACCTACTCATAAAATGCCAGATCAGATAACATAAAATTATACAGTGCTTTTCCATTATGTTGCAGCCACCACTTAGCAACTCAGGTGCCAAACACCTCAGCACAGTCTACCACCAAAAGAGGTATAATATTCCTGTAACCACTTCAGATACTCATAGTTATAGTTGCAATTACAATGATGATAAACACATACCTTATCATAAGAGATGCTAAAAATGTTGTTCTTCTACAACCACATATTTCTCGTGTCTTCTCAGGAAATTTGCACTCATTGGTAGTTTGATATTCTAAATTCAGCATTTCATGCTTGATGTTTTCTATTAATGCTTCTAAAGTTGCCAGAAATATATGAATAGAGAAGCACAATATTTCCAACATCTTTCGTGATTAAGTATGTGCTTATTATCAGAGTAAATTGTAACTATGAGAATGTGAAGCAGTTTTGACACAAGCTGCAGTGGCCAGCATGCAAGCATGATTCAGTAGCCACAGCGTGCAGAAAAAGGACTGTTCTATGCATTATGAGTTTCTAGTTACATATCTCTGTGAAAATCTTCTAACTTTTTTTTACTTTCTCTACACGTACTATGTACATAGTGTACAGAGAAGGTATTGTAATTCACTCAAAATTTGATACAGAGATTTCGCCAGAAATACATGTTTTAGGACCCCCTGAATCCAAAAAAAAGCATTTTTAGAAAAAGGTCCATGGGTGTGTGTGTGGGGGGGTTGGAGTGGGGCGGTGAGGGGGGGTGCGGGTGTGGGGGTGCGGGTGTGGGGGTGCGGGTGTGGGGTATGTGTGGTGGGGGGGTGCAGCATAGCTCAAAAATGAAAAGACCACTAAATATCATTTAGATAGTATGTAAGTTTGATTTTTTCCAAGGATGTGACACATAGATTTTCAAGAAAATCTCCCCACACCAAACCACCCTTTATATGGAACATTTTTTGAAAATTTGTATTTTCTCAAAAATGGCTCTGATTTTTATTAAGATACTCTATGTATAAGATATTTTTATGACAAAATGAATATCTTGAATTTTCTGGAAATTCCCTCTGAAGACCTCTTCATTCTGGATGGCTTTTGTATAACTGGCAAACCATAAGAGATATAAAGAAGCTTACTACTGAAAAAATGTAGATTCCATTAAAACACAGAATTTATGTCTTATACCTTTGATATTCCGGATTTTTTGTTTCAATTTTAAGCCACTAAAACTTTACTCAAGTGGGAAGATATCTTCCTTCTTGTTTCTTTACTCCTGGCAAGCAAAGAGATTGGAATATCAATTGTTTCACATATCAACCAGCTTTTAAAGGATCAGACTATCGCTTTAGCATGTACATTTTGTTATTTCCCTTCTATTTACAAGGAAGCTAGTGATAAGACTAAGTCTGCTTATGTTTATCTTGATTAGCATGTTGTAGATTGTTTTGAATAAAAGGTTTGTTTACCGATCAGCTAGAGGACATCATGTGAATGAAACATATTAGGTTTTTGCCCTTCTCCTTACAAGCAACTGAGTAATAAGGACATTTTTTGTTAATGTTTATCTCGACTATCATAAAGTGATAGAAGAATAAGCTCTTTAACAATAATTTGTTACAGAGATGCAGAGGAGGTCATGTTAATGGAACACATAAGATTTTTTGTATTCATATCCTATACCCTGCCACTGAATCTTCCTCGGAAGCATAATTGTCATTGCCATCGTGTTTCACTCTCTTGCTAATAACAACTCTCGTACTTAGTCCAAGAGCTACTGCAGTTTGCTGCATGTCTTCATCAGCAGGAATAGCTGGATGGCTATTAACCTTCATGTACTCCTTCCATTCAAAGAATTGTTGGGTCCTTCTTAATAATTTCAATATTTGGCTATTAAGTGGCACACACTTTTATGCAAAGGGTTTCTGCTTTGCTGATCAGCTTCATTTTTTAGATGTTGTTGCACTTCACATCTTGTATAACATGTTTGGAATATATATATATATAAATAAATTGAAATAAATATGCATAAATAAATACCAACAACATTATTAACCATAACAACAAATATATAACTTCCAAAGAACAACTCATGCAAGTGTGGGAATTAAAACATGCAATTGGAAATAGCCAGTTCCAGCATAGCAACATAGCTAGTTCCAGTTCTATTTTGGCTTTCTGACTAACTGACCAGATTGATTCAGGAAGTCTAATGGGTAAAGCTTTTCATCACTTTTATTATGAGTTTACCAACTTAAGCAAGCTGCTAAGTACAGAGTTGTGGCCACAAAGGTATAACATTAACTCCATCCACTAACTCACCTGTATCAGTAAACATTTATAATCGGATTTTATGTATGGATGGTTGGATGCTAATAGGTTTTGATCAAATGCTGATATATACGTTTTACTGTTTTATGTTTAAAATTGAAACACCATTGTGCAGCATTACAAGATTATAGGATTATATACTGCAGCTATCATGTGTCTGAATGGCCACATGATGTTAGGCATTGTATGTGAGAGTTGACCATACTGGTACCATGAAGGACCAAACTATTTTTTAATTTTCTTATTTTAACATCTCACCTCCATTGTTGGGTATACTTGAATAGGTTAGAACAGTGTTTGGTAATAAAAATCATATGATTAAAATAAGAACTGAAGCTTTCCTGGCGATGTATTAATTCAAAATATTCTCGGGCTTCTAACCAGGTAAGCCCGGTTAGAAGCCCGAGAAGATTTTGAAAAATATGATTAGTTTTGTGATACACCTTTTTACTAATCGTAGTGCCAGACCAGAAGGCAAAGTATCATGTAAGAAGTGCCGAGCAGTTGTGGAGCAAAATGGAAGATATTGAAACATTAATGATAAAATGGGAATCAAGTGATGTAGATAGGTGAATTCATTTTTAATTTTCAGCAAGTACTCTCTTCTGTTGCATAGTATATATTACATGGATAAGAAGTCTCTTAAACAGTTTTAAGGAATAAACAAAACAAATTTTTAAAATAAAATTAAAAACCCTAAAAATAATTAGATAATTGTTAAGCATCCAACATTCAAAGTTCAGACAAATGAAATGAAAATATACTCACTTCTTCAGTAAAACAGCAAAGTTTTTGGTCTGGTATCTCATTGTTTAAGATACAAGAGTTTAGTAGTTTTAATCTGCAAACTGAGAAAAGTACATCCAGAACACATACATGTGCATTAAAAAGTAATAATGAAAATAACTGAAAACTAAAGGGCACACATTTAAATTAAGTTACTGTACAACTCATCGTTTGTGTTGTAGGAGCCTAGTTTTTTACACATGTTCTTTGCAATGCTTTGCTTCTTTTTGGGAGAAGACAAAACACTATCCCTTCTTTCTTCTTTTCACTGAAGCTGGAAAACAGAACCTCCTCTCTTACCATAATGTCAGAAGCATTGTCAGTTTTCTTTAGCATATCCTGAACTGCAGCTATGAGGTCATGAAACACTCTGTAAAACCTTTCTCTATGACTATGACAAACCAAGTAAACAGATTTTCTTCCTGGAATGAGTTTAAACATATGAAACTGATATGATTATAATTATCAAGACAGTTCTTGCAGAATTTTGCAATCGTTGTTGGATTGTGATTGGCACAAAAAGGGTTGAAGACTGCACAATGCAAATTTTAACAAATTGCAAACTTCAAATCCATTTTTCTCAAAATTATGATTTTTAGCCTTTAGGTACCATTATGTTGAAATAAGAAGCTAAAAGTTTGACATTCTCTACAACATAATATATTTAACATTTACATATAAAATTATATGGGTAAATAAAAGCTCTATTAGTCACCTCAAAAATGGTACCTGAATATAGCTAAGCTTAACATTGTAACCTTGTGGCAATTCCTGGCAACTGTAACCCCTTAAATCATTTTTGCACTAAGTTTGAAGCTTTCATCTAGTTGTTTGAGTTTGATTTATTCTGCAATTTGTAATATTTTTACAAAGCATCATCAATTTTACAATGGATAAAATACATATTTACATTAAAAAATTAAAACAAGGTGTTATAAAAACAGTTCTAGTAGATATATATAAAATAGCTATTAAACAATTTTGGTAAATTAAGCATCATCAATTTGACAAGAGCTAGAAAACATATATTTAGATTACCAATTTAACAAGTAGAACTATGTACAAGTCTGAACAGATATAAGTACCTATATAAAATAGTTAACAAATTACAGTAAACATATATTTGTAAATAAAATTGTAAATCATTCATCTTGATTCAGTTTTGTATTCTTCAATGAGTAAAAATCATGTTTTATCTATCCAAATATGTAAATGACAGAAGTGTAAAGTGCATGACAGACCTAGGGCATATTTGTTGATTTACAAGTATCATATATTAGAAAAAAAAATAGGGGCAGCTGATTTACCTAGTTGTTTATCTATTTATTCTCCTATTCTTTTGCTGGAGAGAGTAAGAGGACAGAAGAATGTGGTGACAAATACATTTTCCATAACTTTTAAGTTCTGTGATTAATTGTTTTGCTGTTACAGGAAAAGGCTTTCATAAACTGCGTGAGGGAACTCACCGAAAAGTCATGGAGTTCATGACTTTACTGTTTGATATGGTGTCTCATAGTATTAGAGCAATTCATGTATTCCCCAAGCACAGTACATCCCAGCAAACCATTGCATCATCTGATGCTGCAGAAGATGAAGAGGAGACAGATTCCCTTAAAACACCATAAGTCAACCTGTGATTACAACAAGCATATTAGGAGTATATGTTACTAGCAGCTTAACAGTTAACACCAGATCTGTTTCAAACCATTGGAAGAACATTCTTTGTTCACTTTCTGAATAATTTACAGGTCCCAAACTCAAAAGTAGCATGTACAATGTTGTGCTCACCTATCCATATGTTCTCATTTCTATTTTCTCTTAATTTTTGATACAGTTCTGGTCCTTTGTGGTAAATGTATACCTGTAAGCAGCTAAATAAAATTGGTAAGGCCTTTTGAAACACTCCCTGTTTGAATTGATCATGACATATTTCAACAGCCATTCATGATCTGAATTTGAAGAGTGTTGTCCAAACATGTTGACTAAATGCGGAATGAAAATGGTGTTTTAAAAGGCCTTGTTGAGAAAAATTCTGATGTTCACTACCATGTATAATACCTATGATGAAACTGTGTTTTTCATGATCTGTTTCTCACAAGAGTTAAACTTTATTTCAGAAAATCAATGTAAATTGCATGATAAAAGCTGTAACAATTTTGTGGTAATGTCAGGACCTTTGACTAATAAATGGACTAATCTCAAATGCTTCCCAATGAACCCATTTATATTGCTCTTGTAACAATAAACCTAAATCAATGGATGAGTGTAATTCTTATATAAATGATACTAAGACTGTGGTTATTCTTTTTTTAGGCATAAAAATGATTATATGTTTCATACGTTAATTTAATTGAAAATGACATAAACTTGAAATATGTTACTTACAACTCTGTATTTGAAAAACATATATATATCTATATATTTATAGCCCTATTTTGTGTTGTTTTAATGTATTTATGTGAAAGATATAAAGAGGAATATTAACTCAAAAAAGTTTTCTTTCATTTCTGCAATGATGTTAACCCTATCCTATAAAGTGTGAAAGGATACATATAAAAACATAAAGCTGTTCAGCTATTATTCACAAAGTCATTTTAAATTACTTTTTATGGTAAGTATAAGTTAAGGTTTCTATAAACCACATAGACCAAAAAGAAATACCCAGTAAATGAAACGTAGAAGCTGAAAAGCATGAAAGTTTTTCATTGGTTGGTGAGAGAGAAAAATCAAGTTACTGCTCTAAAAGCAGGGGCATATTTTAAGGACAACGTTAATTACAGGAGTAGAAAGTAAGTGTAAATAAAGAAGAAGAAGAAGAAAAGATATATGTTTTAATTTATCTTCTCAAATGTTTGTGTCACCATACATTGTCTAGTTTGGTGGGCATCCATATCTGGCTGTTAGAATTTCTAATAAATGCTAATTAGAAAAAAATATGAAAATGTGGTTAAAATAAGATATGTTCTATATCACAATAATGCTGAAATAGTCAATGGGAGAAGTTGACTCTCATTGTAGAGTGTCACATTACATGTGTATACATAAATTTTACTGCAAACTGAAATAGCAAATACCAAGCGAGTCAAAAAAGTACAAACTGACTGCACTGTGTTTTGCCTGTCCACATCCTTGGCCTTCTTTGCTATCTTCCACTATCATAGAAAGGTGTAGATGAAACCATACAGCATTTAAAAACCACTTTATAAAATATGCTGAAACTGACCACTGTCATTGTCCATATATTCTTGCCACCTCTATAGGAAACTATCCATCACTCACCATAGTTCACCTTGAGAAATACTGGCATTTCCTGACGGATATTGTGTTTTAATTCTTCCAGGGTGTGTTGGTTTGTCTTGTGCACTTTATGTTTTAAGTTACCCCAGAGATAAAAATCTCAGGGGTTTAGATCAGGCGACCGAGGGCCTATAAATCTGTACTACTAATTCTGTCCTGAAATGCACTTTCAATTGTTCTCATCAAAAGATTGGCCATATGAGCTGTTGCAGAGGCTTGTTGAAAAAAGGCAAAATCATACTCCCTGTCTATTAATTCTCTAAAACAAAAAGGTGGGGTTAAAATTGTATTCATGTATGTACAGGTGTAAACTGTAGACTTGAACAAAAAAAAAAGCCAATATAACTTTCTCTGCTAATAGCACACCATACACCAATTTTTTCATCGCGAAGGGGTGCTGCATTAACAATATTAGATATCTCAGAGCTCCAATAATGATTATTTTATGTACAGACATATCCATGAGGGTGGAACGAAGTCTCATTCGTGAAAAATACTAAATGTGGGCCTATTTTGCCATTGAATGCACCATTAAATTCCTCTCACAAAATGTACGCCAAATCATAGAACCATCATTTGAAGAGCGTATGCCACAATTATTTTACATGATTTTAACTTCAGCAATTTAGTACCTCTTCACACAGAGCCATACGAAATACCTTTCTGTTGTGAAAGATGCCTAAGCGATTTTTGGGGGAAATTCTCCAAATGATTACCCATGTCATGTAATGTTTCTTTGGTTAGAAATGTGCGCCATCTTTAGGATTTCTTAGCCTAAATACTTCCTGTGGCCTGACATTTATTGTAAAGTTCAATAATTGTTGTACAGTCTGGAACATTTACACCTGGAAATCTTCCTGTAAATCACACTTTTACTTGGCAAGCTGACTGAATTAACACATGCAAATCATAAATAAAGACACACTGTGCAGTAGAAAACATATGCTGAGCCATAATACACTTTGTGACTATGTACAGGAAAAAATAATAAATCACTCATAATAGCTGAACTATGTCTTATCACAGTCAACTTAATACTGCAGTTCCAGAGAACAGCAAAACTGCGTCAGAAGGATGACCTTGTTTAAAGCAGCAGTGCAAAATAATGTCTACATGCCCAGTGGAAAAACATCATGCAGCTGGTTCAGAGGTTTTTGACTCAATTGGTAACTTGAAATTCTTTGTATATCCAAATGCATAATAGCTAGGTTCTTGAAAGTCCGAATGCAAAAGATCCAAATGGAGCCCCTAATTGGAATTTTCATCATGAGCTCAGGATTAAGATTTGACGAGTCACACTTCTGTACACTCACTTTCACTTTTTAAATGCTTGATATTGAAACATATTCACGAAATTTCATCATCATTTTCAATGACTGGGCGACATTTAGAAAGTGAAGGTGAAAGTAAATAACTCCATCATGAATATTTTACTGTTATTAGTCTTCTGGTTTTAATCTTCAGTGACTTAAAGGAGAATCTTCTATTTTTAGTCTTCAGTGAATTCAGGAGTTTTAAAGCTTATTTATGCAGGCTTTATACAAAGCTAGTGTTAACCATACATAGAGTGGCTGCAATGGAAATCTCTACATTTTAAACACAAGGAAAATCTTTACATAGACAATGTGCTCTTCTCCCACCACTATACAAAAAAGGTGGGCAGAGCTGCAAATCATGTGATTCTCTAGTCCACAGCAGCAACTTGCTTACATTAGCAGTTCAGGTCTCAGTCTGCCTCTGGTATTTGCTGTACAACAATTTGTTTGCTGTGTGTTGTTTTCATCCAATTTTTAATCTGTATCTAATACACAAAATGGGATGTAAGAATCTCACTTCTGAGGAGAAGACTCATACTTCAACTCTGTTAGAGATCTGTAATTTGTGTAACGGCTGATGTACAGGTTTCAAGACAAGCTATTATGACCTAAAAAAAGCAGCAGCACCTTTGCCACGTGGCACCACACCAAATTGAAAAATACACTCAGGTGGTAAAAGAAACACTTCACCAAGGACTGATGACCTTCTAAAATCTGAAGTGATTGCTAATTCATGGATTACAGCCGTCAGGTTAAAGAAGAATCATCCAGGCCTGCTCAATAGTGTTGCAATCTGGACCATTGAGCAAAAGACCTAGGTTTACCAATTCTGTGTGCTGCCAAAAAGCCTCTTCTAACTGAAGCTGTGATGAATAAAAGAGTAAATTTCTGCAAAACATATCAGCACTGGACATTAGAGGGCTGCCGCAAAGTAATTTTTTCTGATGAAAGCACTTTCAAATTGGTCAGAGGAAAGTCCAAAAAAGTAAGAAGGCCAAAAAATGTGTCATGGTATGATCTAAAGTTTACAGTCAAAACAGTTAAACATCCAGAAAGTGTGATGCTATGGGGTGCTTTTAGTGGTAATTATGATAGAGATGGCTATACTTTCTCCCTAAGAACATAACAATCAAGGGAAGTAATTATTTAGAAGTGTTGCAACAGCATTTGGTCACATTTTGGTCAATTCATCAGTGTCAGTACTTTATGCATGATGGTGCCTCTGCTCATAGAAAAAAGATAGTTATGAAGTTTCTAAAAGAAAATAATATACCTGCACTTGACTGGCCTGGTGACCCTCCTGAACTAAATCCAATAGAAAATGCTTGGGATCAAATAAAAGATAAAATAGAAGAGCTGCAACCATGTAATATTAACGCTTAACTGGTATTATGCGGTATTGTGGACTGCTGGTGAAATGTTAAGTGATTGTGCTTTATTAAGATATACACATCTGCACCCCGCTAACTTCTTATCAGTGGGTCTACAGTCTGTGTAGGAAGTGGACATATTCTGCTTGTTTATATTATTGAGCTATATCATCTGGAACTTAAGAAGCAGTCTCTCAGATGTCTAGTACCAGTTATGTTATTCATTTCCAACTAAGTGAATATTTTTACTTATTCATATTTTTTAATTCTCAATTTAAATTATTGAGGAAAATAATGCATAATATCCCTACCATTAAACAAACATATTAGAATGTGTATATATTATATATTACTTAATATTTAATTAACAGTATATTGATAAATACAAATTTTTGCTGTAAATTAAATGCACATACACAAATATTTTTTTAAAAAAAGCCAGCATCTATAGTATAACAAATATAGCTGGTACTAGCATATAGGGGATTTTTCTCAATTCATTTACAGAAAATGTTGGAAAACCGTGGCCCATCGTCCATGAGAGCAGATGATCCCAGACTTAGTGAATTCATAACTCTGAAGAAGAGGTTTCCGAAAAAAAAAAAAAACATGTACTCTGTGCCCCCTGAAACTGAAAAGGAAGACAGGATACCCTTGCTACAAGTGTCAGCATGCAATATGTCAAAAAGTTTGTCAAATAAAGTGTGTCAAATTTCTGCAGAGAAAGACTGACTGTTTATATTATACAAAACTGTTCAGTTATCCAAATTAAACAAATACTACTTTTTGCCCATTATTATAAAGCTATTTAAGTCAAAAAGTGTTTATTAGTGAACTTTTTAATAGAGTGAAACAGTTTTTAAACAATTATGCTGTCAGGATTGTTAACCATAATTGTTTTAAACTTGTGCGGTCTCTCAGACCTCCTGTACCAATTATGTTATATTTTTGTACCATACCAGTTGAGGGTTAAGGAGCTGCAAGTGGTGTTGAAGATATGGGTGGAAATGGACAAAAACTATATTGAAAATCTAGCAGATGTCTAATGCCTAGGACACTCATGAAAGTGATGCAAGTTAAGGGAAATATGACCAAGTATTAATTGTATGGAGAAGTTAAAAATAAAACCATGTAAAGTCAGTGTTTGTTGTTTTTATTCTCATGTAAAGATTTCCATTGCCACGACTGTATAAAATATTCATCTAATGCTTTGATCAACTTTAATTTTGGAAATTATCTTTCAGCTGTTAGTAGTTAATAACTGAACGTAGTTAATAACTACGTTCAGTCAACAGAAGATTAGCAAGCTGTTTCACATGAATCATGTTTTCAATCATTAGATCTGAAGTAACTTCAAGTTGATAATATTTGTGATTTAAATAGAAGTGTTAATTTATCAAAAAGTATTTCTGCAAATCTTTCAGTTTCTCTTTTCAGTTGATCAGTCAAAGACAAAAAAGAAGAGTTGAATTATCCTATATCCATTTACTACTAACTTCATGCCCTTAAACTTGACTGTAACATTGAGAGTGTGATTGGTACTATATGAAGATGGAGCTGGCAGTGGTGCCTGTCCATTGTGGTGGCAAGTTGCTGAGGAGACTGCTAAGGATGTAAATGTGACAATGTGCAGGACATGCTGTGTCCTTTCACTCATATGCTGTTCTGCCAGTATATTATTTGATTTTGGGGAAATAATTTTCTCGCATGCAAACCTGGCAATAGTAAGGAATAACCATAATTTAATTGTCATTTCATAAGCCATTTTTTACAGAAACTTTCATGAAATAGATCCTTCAAAATCTTTTAGTACAAGAACCCCACCTTTATTAGGGGTTATTAGAATTCTTCACTGGGGCCCCTGTGTATGGTATAAAGAGGCTGTTTAAAAACAAGCAGTGAGAACTGTTTGTTTACATTTTTTCTTCCAGAAACCCCCAGCAGTGTATGGCTCAGAGTTCAGTGTGCACTGCTTACCTGAAGGTTATTTCTTGAGTTTCAAAATAATGACCTTGACTATTGTAGTTACCAGCCTCATAGCATTCCTATTTTGCACATCTCTCCCTTTCCACAGTTTATTTCAGGATTGTTCTTGTCTAAGGTGAAAATGGTTACCTTTTTGCAATATCTTAAGTCATAATACTGCCTTCTCTAGGATAGCCTTCATCAGAGCAGCAATTGAGAAACAGACTAAGCTGACCAGATATCCCAGTTTTACCAGGGCACTCTGGATTTTACATAAATATCCCAATGTTCCAAGAATAATATGTGAGACATAATTATTCCCACCCCATCATAAGCAAATCTTATTTTGATGGGAAAATTCAGATGACACCAAACATGCCCCAATATTGTTATTTTGTCTAATGAGTGTACTTCCTTCATTGAAACTAGCGTGCAGTTCTGAGTGGTCTAAGGAGACTTAATTATTAAAGGGAAAATTTTCATTAAACCCAGATGTCAAGGCCTGAAAAGAATAATAAAGCAATGTATCGTTATTCATGATAATAAAAACATAACAAAGATTTAAAACTCCAATAATTCAACAACTAGATAACTAGTAAGCAAAGATGAATTCCTGATAAACATCCTTACCCTAAAAAGAGGCTCCTGGCATGTTGCATTGAGCTCTCCTTTGTACTGAAGACACATATTGAGTAAGTGACCAAATTGCATTGACTTAAGGCTCATATGAGGATATGTTTCATACAATTCTTTATGTCCCACCAGTAGTGGCTCATGGCTAAAATGGATCACATGCTACAACATGCAACATGAAAAATGAGCTGATGAAATAATCAAAATTCTCCTAATTACTGATGAAAAATTAGATCAATCCATTGATCTTTAAGCATAAAACATTTTTCCACCACACTGCTGTTTAAATCATGTATGCCTTGAATTGGTTCCTTCTCAGTGGACAACATAGCAAGTGCAGAATTCTTCTGTTATTGTACTTCTTAAGAATGTTTTGAACCATTGAAGGGTTTAAAAACATTTCTCTGGTCCTCTAGTTTAGTTACCAGAAATCTGAGGAGCTTTGTCGATTCCTAAAAGGCTTTGCCCAAATTTTCTGATAATAATGGAAAGTTCTGCCTATTGTATCAGAGTGTAAGCTCAGTTTTCAGCCAGTTTTTATTTTAAACACTATAATGTTGAACAATGGCATCAAGTACTTTGTCAAGAAATGTTTTGAAATAATGTGGAAAGTACTCGCTTTGGATGAGTTTTTCTACAGAATGGTAATGAAAATTCTGAAGCCAATTTGGACCTCTTGGGTGATAAGGCCACAGACTTCCTTAGCCACTATTATCTAATGTACATTTTTTTCTGCACTTTGTTCCACATTCCCATTTGTACTTGTATGCACCTTCTCCCTTACACTTGCCATTACACTACAAAGCTCTGAATGCTATTTCTAGCTTTCAGTGGATCAATCTGTCTGTAACAGTTTATATAAAATGTTCACTTAGGGCATTATTTCATGAAAGAATGAACATCAAAAATTGAATTCCTCATCTTGTAAATTTATCTTATGCCTGATGCCTCTTGAATGCTAGTCTTTAGGAAAACAGATCTCTGCAATTCCAAGAAATATTCAATGAACAAGCCTTTATGCTCACAAACAGTGTTAATTGTTCTTCACTTAAAATATAATTTGTTTGGAGTAACAACAGGGACCTTTCTATCAATAATTTCTTCAAGTGGTGCCACTTTTTGCAGAGATTTGCTGAAAAATACAGGAATGCGTGGCAAAGTGCTGAAAAATACTCTTGAGTTAGAATTTTGCAACATCGCACTTGCATAACCACATTTACCAGTATATATTTTCAAGCCTACTGTTATTTATTCAAGAAACATGCTTGGCTATGAGAGGATGGGTTAGGAAAAATGTACTTTTCACTACAGTTAGGCGTGCATATGGGAACGCAGCTCTATTCCATATTTTAACACGGAAAATAGCCTACATAATCCAGTAAAGGGACATGGATGGGTTACTTAATCTACTAATTTAAAGACTAACACTTTTGAATAGAAACAGTTATATGGTTACCTTTTAAATAATTTCTCATATCACCATCTTGGCGTGGGGCCAACCTTGGTGTCCTGCTCCTACCAGTTACACATTGCAAAAGAGGAAGAAACTACTCTACAGGTGGTTTTCATAAATAGCAAAGTTGGCAATGTTGCCAACATATGATACATTGTATATTGCCTGTGCTACCACCTCCTGTGCATACAGCCAGGATGTGTCAATATTAATAGTGAATTTGGATATTAACATTTTCTCCACCTGGTTCACCGTAAAAGATGTGCCATCATAAGTTTGTGCGATTAATAATTTATTAGAAATTTCTTTTATGGCATACTGCCCTTAAGAATACATGCAGATTTTGCATAAGAATCTTGACCCCTTGTATTTAAGAAAAACAGAATCTCCATATGGCACATTTTTATGTTGAGGTTTCTGTATAATCATTATCTTCATATGTACATTTACACTCTCATGCATATTTCCATACTCTAGGGTGAATGGATCATGGCTATAGAAAAATTCTGATCATCCAACCGGGAATCCAACCCATGATCTGTGGATTTGGCATGCTAACCATCAGAACACATCTTATTGTGTTATGTTGTTGCAGATTGGGCTGCACATTTGCCAGTCCTTGGTGTGATGCTATCTTCATTTGCAAGTTGGAGGAAGTAGGCAGCTGTGGTAAATGCAATATCAATAAATTCTTATATTTTTCTGTGTAAGGGCTGTGCCCTTAATAGTATGAATTGCATAGTTTAAAGCACTAGCAAGCAATGTTAACCACATGTACTCAGGAAGCCAGATATAGAAGAATTATTAGCTCACTATTTTACGCCATATATGTAAAAAATCTGATGAGTTCCATTTACATAACTTTCTCTGGCTGTTCCGCAAACAAATTTTTCTTGTAAAAGATTATTATTTTATCTACATCATGCTAATCTAGATAAACATTATCAGAATTGATTTTATTATTTGCTTCCTTGCAAGTAGAAGGGAAATAAGGGAATACCTTAGGCTAAAGCTATAGCCAAATCTTTTAAAAGCTGATCACTATTTGAAACAACTGAAATTCTGTTTGTTTACCATGGTCCCTTTTAGAGAAAAGTTAATTAATCTAAGATTGAAACCAATAAAACTGAGTATCTCAAAAATGATCAATTCTACAAGAAATCATATATGACATAAATTATGTCATATATAAATTATATATTGAGATCTACATTTTTTGTATAGTAAGTTTTTGTCTATCTCTTACAGTTTAACCATTATGCAAAATTCTGCAAAACTTAAGCAGAAAAAAGGGGTCATCAGAGGCTATTTCCCCAAAATTCAGATTATAAATTTTATTTGTGATGTAAATATCGTTAGTATACAGTATTTTAATCAAAATCATTAGAGCCATTTTTGAGAAAATGAAAATTTTCGAAAAATGTTCCATGTAAAGTGTAGTTGGGAGTGGGGGGATTTTTCTTGAAAATATTTGTGTTGTATCCTTGAAAGCTATTGAACTTAAATACCAAGTTTGGTATTTAAGCTTACTTTTCGTTTTTGGGCTATGCTGTCCACATATGCATGCACGCATACCTTTTTCTAAAAATGATTTTTTTCGAACTCAGGAGACCTCAAAATGTATATTTCCAGTGAAATCTCTGTATCAACTTTTTGGGTGGAATACAATATGTTCACTATTCACTATATACATTATACATATGGGCTAGAGAAAGTACAAATTAATGGACAGGATACAGCTTTATAGACACTAAAGGCCAGCTGCCCCTGCACCCCACAATATCTTCCCATTTGAAGTAATACATTGGTGAAATTTGGTGATAAATTGGAAAAGAAGTGATATAAAATCATTAAATCGTTTTATTTCGTTTTATTCATAGTTTTGTGCTTCATTTACTCTTTTCTTCATTATTTCATTTATTTCTGGTATAACATCAGTGTATGAAAGACTTTTTGTCATTATTTTTTATGGTTGAATTCCCTTTGTGATGCAGTTTTGCTGCATAAAGACTTAACTTCCCAATAACAATTAATACCCACACAAATAATCTTTAAAGAATATGAGAGTTTTTTCTATTGTTTATTTACATAGAATGTCCCTTTACATAGAATGTCCCAATGATCATATTGCCCTAGGTAGGGACTGCCCTTTAGTGAGGTGGTAAGCAAAATACAAAGACTAAAATAAACACACATAATTTCATATTCATTTTTCACTGTTATCAATTCAAATAAGTTAATCAAAGCATAATATGAATTAAGAAGTAGTGGCTCATAAATATACATTTTGGAAGTTTTATAAGGTTTAGTCAAATAGCCCGGAAAATGCATAATATTTATGACTATGAACAAACTGATGCAACTGCAGCTGCTCTTTTTTAACAATAAAAACACCACCACCACCACCACTTTCTGATGAAATGGTTTTCTTTTTCGTTTTTTTTTTTTTTTTTTTTTTTTTTTTAATACTCATAAATCATGTTAGGCAAAGAATGAAGAAGGTAAATTAAGTTGTAGCTGAGATTATGAATAGTATGGAGAAACCACAAAAAGTGTACTGTGATTGTGTACGTTACTTAGCTACTACTTGGGAATAGTGCTGGTTTAGTGGCACTGTAATCGTGTTTTCTTTCAACAATGTGAGATCGTATCTCTACAAGTTTGGAAGATGACTTTTTATCATGCACAGAAGAGAACCAAAATCATAATGCATGTAGCAAAATAACTAAATGACATTAAGGTATGTGTAATCAACCAAAACTAATTAGTTTAAACATTACTCTAATTATTAGAAGCAAAAAGTATGCTTTACTTGTTTACATTTATTGTTCATTAGTTCCCATATGAGACATTGAAGACCTCATACAGTTATGAAATATGCAGCATAAGTAATAACATACTATAACAAAGAATAACTTTTTTTTTAATTTTAGAATAAGAACAATAAAGTTGCCAATAATAGTTATATTTAGTTTGCATCAGGAGAAAATTGTAGATAAAACTTAAAACATCCTCATTTCAGTAGTTAATTTTCCAACATACATTACTGTAAGACAACAATAAAGAATAAGTGTAAAGTAATTTAGAATGCTATCTGTCCTATGTACTGAATCTCTACCTGATGCAAGGTATATTTCAAAAAAATTCATCGATAGGAATCGGGAAGCCAGTATATAGTAACAATTGCAAATTTTCTTCATCAAACCTTGGCCCCTTTCTGTTACGATAAGTGAATACAGCTCTTCAGCCTATCCTTTGAATAGTTTAGTGATCAGAAGAAGGCAAGTGGTTATGCAAGTGCAACTGTTTGAGGTGGGAAGGCTGTTTATAGAGACAATGGCTACCAAATGTTTTCTTTGTAGTAAACTTAAATTCCCACCATTCTGTATGCTCTGCAACATATTTCTATTGCCATACAAAGATATTTTTCCATTCTGTACTAAAAGCAGTACCCATATAATGAAAAAGATTATTAATTATTGTATCTCTTTCATTACCTCCTTAAATATATGCGTTCTCGTTATATTTTTTGAAATATGTGAACATATTTGTGTTATTGATTATTGGTGCTATAGGTGGCAGACACATCCCCATAATAAATCCTAGATGGGAATATGCCCAAATTTACACAAATAGAAAGGGATATTACTTACTAAATGTTCAAGTGACATGAGATGCAAACTTTCACAGTTTGGATATTGTAGCTCGATGGAGAGGAAGAGCCCAGGATTCCCGAATCTTCAATGAAGCCAGAGTGAAGGAAAGATTTGAAGAGAGTTAATTAGGATGTTTCAGTTTGTTGGGTGATGCTGGGTACGCAATCTTATTTACTAACTCCTCTTAGGGATCCCATAATACACCAAGAAGAGGCATACAAGCAAGCCATAAAAGAACACAAAATGTCATAGAATGCTGTTTTGAGTGTTGGAAAGGAAGGTTTGGATGCCTTACTTGAAGCATTGGAATTAACCTGAGAACAGCAAAGCATATCATTGCAGCCGCCACTACTCTCCATAATTTGGCATGCCTGTGGAAGGAGGAAGTAGAGTGCATTCATTTAGAGGATAAGCAGGAAGAGGATATTGAAAGACAGGATGATGTGGCTGAAGAACAGGGAGATCTATTTAGATAACATTTTATTAAACAACATTTCTAACTGTTTATTTTTAATCAATAAGTTTTCTTATTTTCTTTCTTTTTTTTTTTTTTTTTTTTTTTTATGTTTTTCCAATATTTTTTATTCCAATTATGATTTGTCATTTTCTAGTTTAACTTTTTTGTTAGTTGCAGCTCGTGAAGCTGTCTTTCTCATTCCAACTGTTCTTTATGCATCTCCCTCCATCTGTAGGTTAAAACTTATCTCTTGTATTCAGTCATGGAGTTTGAATCCAATGGAAAGAGGAATTGTTATACATAAAATAACATTGTAATTAAAATATCTTGTAATTATATAAATGTTTACAAACATTTTAGGGTGATTTCTTTTCAATGAAGGAATTCTGTTCACTCCCAACTGAAATACTAAATAATACCATGCATTTTTACAGTTGATACTCCTTTATAAACAGAAACAACAATAATAATCATAATCATCATAAATAGTAAATAAATGATAATTCATGAATGATAAATAATGAAAATTAATAACGATAATGAAATAATTATGATAATAATATACGGTAATTATATTGTATGGTAACCCATTCACGGTCTTTCTCTTCTTCACTACTCCTGCTACTCATGCAGTCATCAATTTGAAGCTTTGAGTTCAGTGTTAGACAAGAAACATTCTAGGAGGTCAGTGTTAACAAAAACTTAACTGGATGAAATGGTGCCACTTGGGAACGTTTGCCTCAAAAATTGCTGAACAAATTAGCGCAACAAACGGGTATATCTCCATCTTCTGCTAGAAATGCTACACATCTGTTGAAACTAAAACCTTATTGTTACACATGAGTGCAAGCATTAAAAGCAAATGCCTCTGGTAAACATGTGAATTATTGCATTGGTTTTTCCAATCTGTAAAAAGTGGTTTCATTGACCCACAGCTTTTGTTTTTCTCTGATGAATCTTGGTTTCACTTAAGTGGGCATCGATACTGTGCTTCAGAAAAACCTGTGCTGTTGGATGAATCGCCTCACTATGATCAGAGTTTGGTGTGTGATAAGTGCTAGAAGAATAATAGGCCCCATTTTCTTTGATGAAACAACAAATGCAGAGTGATATCAGAGGCTAATTCTCAAACAATTTTTCAATTGCTTGACAGAAGAAGAGAAATCATATCATTGGTTCCAGCAAGATTTGCAATAGCATGCTTGGCTGCTGAATCATTGAATACAGTAAGAGAGGTGTTTGATTGCAGAATTATTAGTACTGATTTGTGGCCCCCTCATTCTCCTGACCCTGAGTTGTGATTTTTATTTATGCGGTTCTTTAAAAGACAAAGTGTATCATTCCAATCCTTGCACACTAGAGGAACTTAGAGATAATATTGTGCAAAAAATCACAACAATTCATGCTGCTGAGCTCCAGCAAGTGAGCAACAACATTTTTAAGAGATATGATGCCTGTTTGAGCGCAGAAGGTCAATATTTCCAGCATTTATTTTAAGGTAAGGGTTTTAGTCCGCCTCTGTCTACATAGTTCTCCTGGCTCTCTTGCACATTGTTAGAGTGTGCATGAGTGGGTTACCATATAAAATAAATACCCTGTAGTTCTGAAAACATCTTTATAATCTCCCTGTAACCTCTTAGGAGTGATAGAATTCAAAGCTAATTCATCAACTTCCATGGAGGTATCTAGCTTCGGCGTAAAATAAAAATGGAGTGTTATTTATGGATACTCTTTAACTTCTATATTTCTCAGCACCCCGTTCTATGCTAGGCATAAAAGACCGCTTAATTTTGCTCAGAGACCTCTCCATCTGGCTTGAGGTTCTTTTACATGCTGTAAATCTACGACACAGGACCAATGGTTCTACTTTTTTTCCAAAGGAAGCCATGCTAAGGATTTTTACGTCCAAAAAAATCTATCCTCCTCCACTGGGTTTGAACCCATGACCTTGGGTATATGAAGTTAGCATGGTAACCATTACACTATGGAGGGCAACTGGCTTTGGTGTAAGCAATTCTTAACATCCAGAAAAGAAAAATTAAAATTAAATATTTTGCAATATGAGTAAAAGCCAATACCAAATACTCGTATGAATAGAGTGCTAAACTCTGTTGCTGGAGATCCTTTCACAGAGGCAGGGGCTATGTGTTTTACCAAAATCTGAAATCAAAGAAAACAATGGTTCAGTTAAATATTATTTAGAAATATTACAATAATTCTAGAAAACATTTACTGGCACTGCTTTGTTTGACACAGAGGCCATAGCTTCCAAAATACTTGTGCATTATGAACACTTATGACCAGCCAAAGGAATTCTTAATCAGTTGGCTTCAGTTATCTTTATTCAAACCATTATCACAATAAATTAATATAAGCCACAGCAGCTATCAGTCCAATGAGGTAAACACACTGGTGAGCACTGTGTGCAAATGCCAACACACTAAATGAGGAATAGGAGTGGGTAGTTACCTGATTTGTTCTCAATAACAGGTCAACTTATTTCTTTCATACTGGTTTCATTGTTTATAAATTTTTTAATTGTAATAAATTACTATGCCTGCTTATGACTATAAAAATAATGGATCAGAAGAAAATTTAGTTGGGCAGTATTATTAACTTATGTAGGCTTTAAAGATGTTAAAGAGTAACTGGAGTCATTTGAGTCATTATGTAGACACTTTAAGTTTCAGTTACTTTATTTTATACTTGCTTGGACATGTTTTGAGGAACCATTTTTCCTCATTATTAGCTAATCTCGATTGAAGCTTAGGGAACTTTTTGTTGCTGATGTGATTGTGCTGCTGTCCGGTTCTCTTGTGGTGAACTTGGAGAGGCCGTCTGATGGTGGTAATTCAAAATATGTTTTAGTTAATGTAATGTTGAAAATGAGTCGGAATAGTAACACTCACCTCACTTATATGTATTATGTCCAAAACATATGTTTCAAGGGCAATTGCCCTCTTCTTCAGTTCTTCTTTAACATCGGTGTCCATGCTGAACTTAATTGTAGGCCAGAATCGCGATTTAGATAATCTAAAAAGAGCCTTAACACCTAATCCTGTACCTGCAGTCTTCCAAGACTTATTTTCTAGCAGGTGCGTGCTCAAACACAAAACATTAGCCGAATAAATGCTATAAATAGTTTTCTACGAAGTCCGTGCCCATGTCTCAGTCATCTTAAATACCAGGCCATAATATCTCGCGAACCAATCAGATGTTAGCTTCATCCCAGCTCTTATAAATACCAGTCTCCGCAAGCTCAAACCATCAGTTCACCCTGAAGACGAGGAAGATGCACTTCTTCGAAACGTTAGTGTCAAGCCAAGTTTTTACCTGGCTAGAAGCCCGAGAAGATTTTGAATTAATGATATTTGTCTATAATTTTCCATTACACATTTTTAATTTTTTTTCTTGTATATTGGTCTTACTATTACTCTTTTAAAGCATTGGGAAATGTACCGGCCGGCGCTAAGAGATTGATTACTTATATGTTTCAGTATCTCAATAGTTTCATATTTACGATGCATAACCATTTGTGTGAATTCGTCTAACCCAAAGAATCATTTACATTTTAGTGAATTTACCTGTTTAATAACTTCCTCAGTTGTTATTTCTGTCATTGAGTTATAAATACTGCTTTCTGTTGTATGCTGGTTTTGACCTTGTTGGATACCTGAAGTTTTTACAATATTGATATTATAGTCACTAAATTTGTCTGCTATGCTTATGGGTCTTCTATTAATCTATTATTCAACTCAATACATATGTTTTCTACCCAATTTTCTGGGTTTTCACTTTGTGATTCTTTTATAATATTTCATGTTGTTTTAGTTTTATTTTCTGCCTTCTGTATTAGTATTTTGTGTGCTACTTCTTTGCTTCATTTATTACTTGTTAAGAATTTGTTTATAATTTTCTTTATTTCTTGTCTAGTTTTGGATGCTTTAGACTATTTAGAAATTGTATGCATTTTTTGAGATGTTTATACCTCTGGTAGACCATAGGTATTTAAACATTTTTCTATGATTTTAGCAAAATACTCAAATGTTGTATTTTACTCCATATGTAGTTAATGTCTGTCATTTGTGATTTCTGTGCATTCATTGGCTAAAGTTACACACTCATTGGTGCACTGCAAAATTTCAGCGATTTCTCAGAATAATCAGTGCATTATCTGAGAGATTTCTATTGACAAAGATAAAGTGCATGTTAACCTTTTCAGTAACACGATAATACTTATTACTTATACATTTATTAATGTAATATGTTTAACTTCACCAAGACTATCACAGTGGTGCAAGTACTTGACAACATTTGTTAGAGTGGTTGTTTGTGTAATTTTTTGCCCTTGATAACTGATAGATAACTAATGTCATACTCATAACACATGTTATAAGGAACAAATAAATAAAACTAACCTCATCAGATCAAATTTTGCCTCGTCCTTTGGGAATTCTTGTAGTGGAGATGCCACAATGTCCCGTTCTATGTCTGTGAGGGAATCTTCCCCAACATTCCCTTCAGGAGCAGGACATCAGTTCTTCCATTGGTATTGTAATGTTTTTTTAGCTGTAAATTAGAAAAATAATCTAAATAGATAATATGATAGAATTGGTATCTAATAACATTTCATACCCAGTGATTTTTTTTAAAGTTGAGAATGTTTTAGCTGGATAATATTCAGAAATCAAAATGTTCAATTATTTCCTATCAGGAACAGCTATTATCGTCTCTTGCTTAATTTTTTTTTTCAATACCCTTTCTTTAACATACATCATAGGCAGTCTCTCATGTATCAGATTTATTTTATTGAAACTGTTTCAAAAGAAGCCAATAAACATTCGATGGTTGAGTGCATTTCCTTTTACCTGTTCAACAGCAATGAGACCAAGTGATATTAGTAGTGCTACTGGATAGTTAAAATGTAATTGATATTACATCATAATAAAATCTACATCAGTAAAGTAGGTTACAGTCATAGAACACTTTCATTTTATGAATAGAAAGCATTTACATTTTACACATTTGCTTTAGTATGTGCCTTCTGTCTCTCCCACTGTATTTCAACCAGATAATGCTTCTTTCTTTATCCCCAAAAACTGCACAAGACTGGCTTAAATTTCCTTCCATGCTTGCTATTTCTTTGCATTCACATTTGTGTTTACTGCATTATTTTCTATGATGTACATTCTTTTATGAACTAAGCAAATAGGCCTTTTTTGTCCTCTCTCTGACCAATTTAGCGCATGCTTTTTTGCTATCTCAATTTTAACAGAAGCACAAACAATACTGTGAGTCAGATGTTACAAAATATCTTATCTATGGCTTCTTGTTATCAATGGGATTGTGGTTTGGGGGTAGGTATACAGCAACGACACCTAGGCTACCACGAGTCTGCCCGCCTGGGTAGTGTGGTGGTAGCATGTCTGCTTCACATTCGAAAGGTCGTGAGTTGCCTGGTTAAGGTTTTTTTCGGGGTTTTCCCTTAACCTGAGAAGACGAATGTCAAGTAACTTTAAGCTCCATGGACCCCAAGATCATTTGAGCATCATTTCACCAATTCCATTCATCGTCCGATATGACCAATCAGGTTAGAGGACGTTAAGCTACAAAAAAAAAAAAAAAAAATACCACAAGTCTACCACACCTCACATGCACACACAAGACTTTACATATTATCTAGTCTTTTTTTTTTTTTTTGTAGTGTCTAATGCCTATTTTACTACATGTGGCACTGTAGGCAATGACACTGATGATACATGGAATGAAGATGCAGCACCGGTGGAATACCATGACGGGGGAAACCGAAGAAAACCTGTCCCTTTCCCGCTTTGTCCACCACAAATAGAACCTGGGCCGCCTAGGTGAGAGAGGCTAGGGGTCTAATCACTCGGCCGCAGCGCGGTTGTTAATAATTGTTTATGGATTAATTTTTGTAGGCTTTTTGTAGCGAGATCGGACTATTTGACGAGTCAAAGCTAGTGTATTTATTGCCCATGTATATATTCGTGTAGCATTATCTCCTTGCAGTCCTTGGTCTTGTGCCGAGTCTTTGCGTCGTCAATGAATGCCAAAAATGTAATCGACATTTGGTGCGGACAAAATCATTCGGGAGATAGTCCAGACGAACGTGAAACCAATAAATATGCCCTTAGTAATTACTTATTGGGACGGTTTGAGGAACACTAACCCTTAATTCCGACTGAATCTTGCTTCGTTGGTTAATTTCTTTATTTTTTTTAATCCAAAGGTTATTTCATATTCTGTAGGGTCCACGCCAAAGTTAATATTTTGGATAATAATAATAATAATAATAATAATAATAATAATAATAATAATAATAATAATAATGATAATGATAATGACAATGACAATGATAATAATGATGATAATGATAATAATAATAATAATAATAATAATAATAATAATAATAATAATAATAATAACAACAATAATAATAACAATAATAACAACAATAATAACAACAATAACAATAACAATAACAATAATAATAATAATAATAATAATAATAATAATAATAATAATAATAATAATAATAATAATAATAATAATAATAATAATAATAATAATAATAATAATAATAATAAATAATAAATAACAAATAATTAATGATTAATAATTAATAATAAATAATCAATAATAAATAATAATGCAATGTTTGGATATTTGGTAGTGGGGGCTTGCGTACTCTTGGAGTCGGTGGAATCGATTAATTTGGATTCACCCATCTATGGATTCACCATTACGCTTATAATCCTCATTACCTATAGTTTCCAATTATATCAGAAGTGGGGCATACTAAAAGAGTAGTTCACCCATTGACCACTATGCTTGTAATCTTCACTACCTAGTTTCCAACAATACCAGTAGTGGCGTATTGTAGCGTGCCAGCAGTATAGTGAAATAAAATAAAAAGGCTAACTATAGTAGTTCACCCAACTACCGCTATGCTTACAATTCTCACTACTTAGTTTTGTGTAATACCGGTAGTGGCGCATTGTAGTGTGCTGACTACATAATGTTGCGATTCTCATGATAGAGGTGGCGCAGTTGTTGGGAAGAAATCCAACCTGTATTTCTAACCTGAAAACGAGAGAACAGGCAAATATATGTATGACGTTTCGTGTGGTTAGTGTAGTGTGTTGGTGCGTGTTTTGTGTCGGGGCGGGAACGTGACTGTGTTGACATTTTCGGCAGTTGTTAAAATGACACAAGAATCCGGAATTGATTTAGGATTTGACATAATACAGTTTCTGCTGAGCAACGGGGACTCGTCTGTGGTCTTACCAGGTGAAGAAGACACGATACCAGTCAGCATTTCCAACAATGAGTGTAATTCATTCTATGAGCTACGGTCGAAGACGTTGCCTGAAAGGTAAATATTATTTTATCGCTTTTATAATATGGAAAGTTAAATATATATATAGTTGTTTTCTTCTATTTAGTAAAGTATTGCACAACACGAAGGTTGACAGTTGTGGTTTCTTTTCTCATTTCATTTAAAAGCAAGGTTTTAAATGAAATTCATTTAATAATCTCTTGACTGGGTGCTATAGAAACAAACTTCCGTTGACGTTTTACCGCCCCAGTATGTCATTAAACTTAGCTTTGGGCCAAGGCCGCGTAGGTCTATGGTAAATACAAGTGTTGGTCAACATTTGCTTGCTTAGGTTGAACTGTGTTTAGAGTATTTGTGCTATAAAGTAGCTTCCGGATTCGATTTCCTACATTTTTTTTTTTTTTTTTTTTTTTTTTTGCGCGCGCGTGTGAGTTTAAATTTAAAAATCCCTAAGAAACAAACAGACACAAAATAGCTGTTCTCAGTGTTACATTCGGGAACAACAAAAGAAAGTACATTTAAACATATCTGAGAGAAGCAGCACATCTTTTTTTTTTTTTTTTTTTTAACATATATATTCCTTTTATATAGCCCCCTTTAACATCTAAGGTCATATCGGGGGCTTTGCATTAGAAACAACTCGTTATTTGTAGGTTCTTTACGTTGGGTTTATTCGCTTTATTGTTCTCAAACACACACACACACATTCACTCTCACATACATACTTCCAGACAGTGGGGAATAGAGAATAAGTCTGGTTAAAGAAAAATTCCCCGCCCTTGCCGGAAATCGAACTCGGGACTTCCGGGTGAGAAGTCAGCTCGCTGACCACTCGACCACGGAGGTAGTCTAGCACATCTTTGATCCGGTCATTTTACTTCCGTTAATGAAGTTGGGGAATCATTTGTACAGTTGTAATGTCAGAACCTTAATTCTAAAAGAAATCTTCCAGAAGACTAATTAACACTTTCAGTTAGAAATAGGGATACTATAAACGGTGCTTATTGTTGTAAAGCATCTATTAGACATCACGAAAACTTGTATAGAGTTGGATCATGTAAGTTAAGAGGTGTACAATATCTCCAAAACTAAGCATTATAGAAAGAAATGTCTTGAATAGAATTTGCTTGATGTTATGGAGGAAAGCAAATGCCATTACTCATGCTTTATTTGGAGGGTGTTGTGATGGTCAGTTTAGGGTCAATGTATTATTTTTAAATGGTAACGTATGGTAATAGTTTATGTTGTTTTCTCAATCATAAAACATTAAGCTGTACGATGGTTGTATCACACCCACACACCCACCAACACACACGCAAACGCTCTTAGGAATTATTTTAGTGGTGTGTAAAACTTCCACTGGCGATTTATATTTGAAAGTGCTGAAAACATTAAATTGTTATGATGTTAGTCGCCAGATTGCCGAAGTTTCGAATTCTTCTTGGGATCATTAGGATTTTAGCTTCACAGATCCCTTGGCTATGCTTTGCGGCTTAGGTCCCTCCACCTTGGACTACGCTTTGCGGCTTAAGGCCCTAAAGTATAAAAACAGACCAGCAAGTAACTACAAAGCGACTCTGATGACAGAATAACAAAAGTATCCATGTTTTGAAGTAATGCCAACGTATAGAAATAAAAAAATTATCAACATTTGTATTAAGCACTTTGCAATTGCTTTTACACCAACATAAATAACAAGTAGAATCTTTAACTTTGAATTATTAGGATAAATACCAGGTGATCCAACCGTCTTATATTTCATGTGTGTGGATATCCTTTAATGCGTTAAAAGAGTTGCAGAACTCAACGAGGTCATTTCAAGTTAAAACCCGCGAGTGAAGAGCTGAACGACCTTCATGTTATCCCTCTCAATAAGCGCGATCCGCTTATCGCCTCCACTGATTAGTAAGAGGGGTAAAGTGTATGTCGTTCAGCACAGTTCTCCATTGGGGCTCTTAACTTGAAAAAACCCCGTTGAGTTCTACAATTCTTTTAACGCACGAAGGGATATCTGCACATGTGAAATATGGCCACTTAGGCCATCTGGTATAATACACGCAGGAATAACGTCGGCATATTTCTATCGTCTTTTATTACTGCAATTTCAATGTGTTACTGTTGATATAACTACTGTACTATTTTCATAAGTTGGGACCTGACATGTTAGCACCAAACGTTTTTTTCCTCTTTTCTTTATTTATACTAGTTCCGGATGCTTGTCGAGACTTCGGCGCTGTATTTATTTTTCCTCTCCATCATTTCTTTGTCGTTTTTCTATTTGATTAGGTACTATTTTTGCCTTTTTGCTTGTAATACACACACATGTACACATTTACAAACACACAAACACCCATGCCCAAGGCGGGACTCGAACCCACGATCCCCTGCGCCACGAAGCACCAAAGCGAGGCACTTTAGCGAGCGCGGCCATGTAGACCGGCAATTCGTAACTAAGCGCTATGAAGCAAATATGAGCAACACGTGCTCACCTGACATACGCATTCCTACATCAGAGTGTACTAATAAAAATCTGATGTGTTTCATTCATATGACTTTCTCTAGCTGTTACTTTCCTTACAAAAGAATATTCTTTATCTACGACATGCTAACCAAGGTAAACATTAGCAGAAATTGTCTTATTACTTCCTTCCTTGTAAGTAGAAGGGACATAAGGGAATATACTAGGCTAACATCTTTTAAAAGCCAGTTCTGTATGAAACAACTGAAGTTCGGCTCGCTTTGCATGACCTGCAGTAAAACGAGAGATGAACCGAAACGTCACTTCCCATTTGAGAAAAGTTTAAGTAGTTCAAAATCGAAACTAATAGCAAGTAATATCTCAGAAACGGTCAACTCTACATAAAAACGTACACATATGACATTAATTATGTGTTTCATCCAGATCTACAATTTTTGTGGAGTAAGTTTTTGTCTAACTTTTACGGTTCAAACGTTATGCAAAATTCTGCAAAACTCATACAGAGTAAAGGGGTCTTCAGAGGTTGTTCTTAGAAAATTCAAAATATACAATTTCTTTGTGATGTAAATATATTTAATATACGGAATTTTAATCAAAATCGTTAGAGCCAGTTTTGAGAAAAACAACATTTTCAAAAATTCTTCCATGTAAAAGGTAGTTTGGGGAGGGGGGATTTTTTTTTAAAATCTTTGTGTTTCATCCTTGGAAAATACTAAACTTAAATACCAAGTTTGGTTGCTAGTGATGTTGTAGATTTTGAGCTATGCTATCCATATGCGCACACGGACCTTTTTCTAAAAATGTTTTTTTCGGACTCAGGCGACCTCAAAATATATTTAAGGTGAAATCTTGACATTTAAGTTTTGGGTGGAATACAATAGCTTCTCTGTATACTATGTACATTGTATACAGGCTAGAGAAAGTAAAAACGAGGGACCGCAAAAGAGTAATTCTTACTTTCTCTACACGTACTATGTACATAAGTGTATAGAGAAGGTATTGTATTGCATCCAAAAATTCGATACCGGAATTTCATTGGAAATACAGGAAATACTTCCTGAATCCAAAAAAGCAACGAAAAGCGCATTAAGTACCAAACTTAGCATTTAAATTTAGTGCCCCCCAAGGATGCGTTGCGAATATTTTCAAGAAAATCCCCCCACCCGCAACTACCCTTTATATAGAAAAATTTTCGAAAATTTTGATTTTCTCAAAAATGGCTAACAATATTGATTAAAACATCGCATATTAAAGATATTTACATGACAAGTAAAATGTATATCTTGATTTTTCTGGGAATAGCCTCTGAAGACCTCTTTATTCTTGATGAATTTTGTTGAATTTTTCCATAACTGGGTGAACCGTAAGAGATAAGACAAAAACTTACTGCACCGTTTCTGAGATATTCCTTATTATTTGGTTCAGCTTTAAAATACTTATACTCTTCTCATACGGGAATTTGTCAACTCCTGGCCATACAAAGGAATTTCAATCACATAGCAACCAGCATTTAAAAGATTTGTCTATCGCTTTAGTCTAGTGTATTCCCTTACTTCCCTTGTACTTACACGAAAGCAAGTAATAAGACACTTTTCTACTAAGGTTTATCTTGACTGGCATGAAGTTGATAGAGAATAAATAAAACCAATGACAGCAGCACACCAGTCAATTTCATTGCGGATAGGCAATATGTCCCTTAAACTTCAATGGTCATATCGGGGACTTGGCTTGTGAAACAAATCGTGTTACTGAAGGTTCAGAACATTAGGTTAATCAATTTTATATTACTAAATACACGCACCTTTATTCTCACATCCACGCTGGCAGACTCTATGGAGGATAGGAAATAATTCTGGTTAAAAAAAAATTCTCTACCCCAGCCGGGAATCGAACCCAAGACCTCCGAGTGAGAAGTAAGCTCGTTGACCACTCGACCATGGAATTTAATTGTATTCATTAGATCGCACAATGTCATTTTTACTTCCAAACTCTGGGGAGGGTTACTACAGTGTTATTACTAAAAATCTGATGTGTTACACTCATATGACTTTCTCTAGCTGCTCTATAAACTTCTTATAAAGATTATTCTTCTTTCTTCACAATACTAATCGAGATAAACATTAGCAGAATGTTCTTATAACTTAGTTCCTTATAAGAGAAAGAGAACTAAGGGAATGCACTAGGCTAAAGTGATAGTTAAATGTTTTTAAAGCTGGCGTTATGCGATTGTCATTGCAAATCGCTTCTTTGCTTGGTCAGGAGTAGAACAAAAGAAAAAGACACTTTCTGTCTGAGAAAAGTACAAGTACTTGACAACTGAAACTAATAATAAGGAATATCTTGAAAACGGTAAACTCGACGAAAAAAAAAAAATGTATATCGCATAAATTGTGTATTTTGACGAGATCTAAATTTTTGTGTACTAAGTTTTTGTCTATCTCTTACAGTTTACTAGTTATGCAACATTTAGCAAAATTAATGCAGAATAAACAGATCTTCAGGAGCTATTCCCAGCAAATTCAAGATATACATTTTAATTATGATGGAAATGGCTTTAATATGTAGTATTTTAATCAAAATCGTTAGAGCCATTTTTAAGAAAAACAAAATTTTTGAAAAATTTTCCATGTAAATGGTAGTTAGGGGTGGGGGATTTTCTTGAAAAATCTTCGTGTCGCACCCTTGGAAGATACCAAATTTAAATACCAAGTTTGATATTTAACCGTATTTTAAAATATATATTTCCGGCAAAATCTCGGTGTCGAATTTTTGGGTGGAATACAATACCTTCTCTATCCAGTATGTACATTGCATATATGGGGCTAGAGAAAGTAAAAAAAATATTAATTTCTCAGCTCTGTTTATGGTCCTTAAGGTTCGATAAAGCACGATTTGACGATATTCTCTCCAACTTATTACCCCGTTTGGCACACACTTATGGCATAGCACGTTGTCGAGGGCCCTTAGCAGCAAAGCGCACATGAGGGATGTTTTTAGCAAAGGAGTGCAACTATATAACGACAGGACGATGAGTGTTACAAGTACGGGAGATTGTCTAATCCTGGCTTCTAGACCAGGCTATTCCGCCTTGACTCGTTTGACTAAGGGTACAGTGCGCACTCAACCACAATATTTGGAACAGAATGGAGGGGGAGCGTGTTAGCCAATACATTAATGGTTAAGTCATATCACAATACTTGCGTCCTCTACTTCATTTCCAGCACTTGATTCTGCCCTGACGATAGCTTGCCCTCAATGCTGCGCTGTATTTCATGTTGCTGGTAGACCCCTCTGAGTATCAAATTGCCCGTGGCTCTTTTGGCGCGCACTCAAGCTGGAACACCCTGTTCTAGATATTCCGCAGCGGATAACAGGCCAGTTTTACATTTTAAATGCGTTACATTATCTGCTGTAACTAGAGCAAATTGTTACTGAAAATCTTCAGGGTATGCGTAGGTAAAACTGTTCACCCAAAAAAAAAAAAACAAAAAAAAACATCGTACGCTTATAATTACACAGTAGCCTTCTAGTTTCATAATGTGTATTTTCTGCCTATCATTAAGATAAAGAAATATAATTAAGTGATTTTTAAAAATCCCTAGACGTCAAACGTCTTTTATGTTGCCAAATATGTTTTCCTGCGGTTCTGTGTTTTTCTTTCTCTACCACGTACGTTATAGGTAGAGAAGGTTATTTCATTCCACAAAAAAACTCGATATCGATATTTCACTGGAAGCACATGTTTGGAGGACTCCTGAATAAAAAAAATAGAAAAAGGTCCGTGTGTGGGCTGAGTCAAAAACGCAAAGTACGTTAAATACCAAACTTGGTGTTTAAGTCCAGCATCTTCCAAGGATGCGTTTTTGTGTAGTAAGTTTTGGTCTATCTTTACATTTTACCAGTTATGCAAAATTTATCCAGAATAAACAGGTCTCCAGAGGCTACACCCAGTAAATTCAAGATGTACATTGTATTTGTCATGTAAATATCTTTAATATACGGTGTTTGGATCAAATTTGTTACAGCAATTTTGAGAAAAACAACATTTTGAAAAATTGTCCAGTGTTGCAGTGGACGAATTTTGTCAAAAATCTTCGTGTTGCATCCTTGGAAGATAACTAACCTTAAATATTAAGTTTAGTATTTAACGGTCTTTTCGTATTTGAGCTATGTTGCCCTTTTGGAGTCATAGGAGCTCAAAACATATATTTCCAGCGAAATCTCGACATCGAATTTTTAGATGGAATACAATACCTTCTCTGGCTACTATTTGCATTGCATGTACATACGGATAGAGAAACTAATAACAGGTTAAAACACACAGTTTTTGCCATGTACAGTTTTTTTTAAGAGCTAGCCATTTTAGAGATCTCTTTTGATTTTCTCCTGGCCATGACAATTGTATAGTGATAACTTTTAAAATATTTGACTGTGGATTTAGCCCAGTGTATTCTCTTATTTCTTCTACATATAAGGTACTAAGTAATAAGACTATTTCTGTTGATGTTTACTTTGATGAGCATTATGTAGATAAAAGAATAACACTTTGTAAGAAAATATTTGTGGAACAAATGGAGAAAGTCATTTGAATGGAACACAGCATCTTTTTTAACCTTTAATTGAGATTTATCTTGAAGGTTATTGTCGTGAATATTTACTACTTATATTACACTGATTGCCTTTAAATTTATTAATTTTAAAAAGAGATTTTGTGTTAATTTGGTTTTAAGTCTGTTTAATTTTACTTAATTCATCCCTCACCTACCAATCCAATTCATCCCTCACCTACCATTTTACATTTTCTAACAATTGCTAGGTACGTATATACATGTAGAAAAGGTATTGTATTCCACCCAAAATTCGATACCAAGATTTCACCGTCTGAATCCCGAAAAGCATTTTTAGAAGATGAATCGTCTGTGTGTGTGTGTGTGTGTGTGTGTGTGCGGGGGGGGGGACACCATAACTCAAAAAGGAGAAGTCCGTTAAGTACCAAAGTTGGTATTTAAGTTTAGCATCTACCAAGGATGCGACCAGTGATTTCCAGGAAGCTCCCCCACCCCAACTGCCCTTTCATGGAACATTTTTCGAAAGGTTTAATTTTCTGAAAATGGCTCTAACGATTACGATTAAAATGTATGTTTAAGATTTCATGACTAACGAAATGTATATCTTAAATTTTCTGGGAACAGCCTCTGAAGATCTCTTCATTCTGCATGATTTTGTATAAGTGGTGAACTGTAAGACATAGAAAAAAATACTACTAAAAAAATGTACATCTCGCTAAAACAGTTTGTCATATACATTTTTGAAGAGTTAACGATTCTGATATATTCGCTGTAAATGGACTCAATTTTAAAATGGTTTTATCATAATCCTCATCCATTTTATAGCTCTTTGTTTTACTCCTGACCGTGGAAAGAGAATCGTATTTCATGTCAATCGCATTGTGACACCTTTCAAAGGATGTTACAGTCACTTTAGCCTAGTGTGTTTCCATTTTCCTTCTACTTACAAGGAAGCAAGTAATACGACAATTTCTGATAATGTTTATCTCGATTAGTATGGTGTAGATAAAAGAATAATCTTTCTAAGAATAGTTTATTTTCAGAAAATATAGATGTAAATGAAGCACTTTACATTTTTAGTAATGTTTTGCTTGTAAGGAGGGGGTGCTTCCTCCCCCCCACTGGATCACCAGCTAAAGCTGTTGTCACTTACTCGTCTGGTGTTAATGCTTACAGTGCTAACCTGCATGAATTCCACGTATAACATTGCCATATCATACAACGACGCAACAGGCCGCTCCGTGGCCAAGCGGTTAGACCAGTCACCTCTCACCAAGGCAGCCGAATAAGGGATTTGTGGTGGACAAAGCGGCATAGGGGCGGGGTTTCTCCGGGTTCTCCGCTTCCCCCGCCATCGCATTCCAACGGTACTGCATCTTCATTCCATGTATCATCAGTGTCTTCGCCTGCGGTGCCATATGTAGTAAAAGCGTGTGTTAAACACTATCAAAAAACAAAACAAAAAAAAACAAGAAAAACGACGCAACAATTAGGTTACAACTGACATATGAGTGATTTTAGTTGTGTCAAGTAACTGAAGTATGTGTTTAAAAATAAATGGTGTTGTTAAGGCAGTTTCTGTTACCGTCGCGTACTATCATTTATTACATGTTACTTAAAATGCGAGGGGGGGTGCAGCATCGTTCAGTGATTCTCTTTTTACTTTCGTCCGTGAAAACTTGCGAGGGGATAAAAGCGAAATTTAACGTTGTTTATGGGAACCCTTCGCCATCTAGGACAACAGTTAGATATTAGTTCGACGACTTTAAACGTAGTCGAACATCCGTGTTGATGAGGAGCGCCCATGACACCAGGCAGATGTGGTTACCGAGGAAATCATTGAAAAAATCCATGATATAATTCTTGCTGATCGTCAAACGAAAAATCGCGAAGTGGCAGAAGTCTAGGTGTGTTGACTGCAACGGCAATTCTTATTTTGCATGATAAGTTGCAGATGAAAAAGTTGTCGGTCCGAATGGTGTTGCGATTACTCATAGTAAGCAGCAAGTGGGCGTGGCTTTCAGCTTCAAAGCTGCGTTTGGAGGCATTTATGTGAAGTTTCAAAGATTTTTCCGCAAGGTTGTAATCATCAATGAGATCTGGATTCATCATATCCTCCGAAAACCAAGCAACAAACAAAACGGGTTTCTTTCGGTGGATAAACTCCAAGGAAGCCAAGGTTGGTCCCTTTGGTCGGAAAAGTAACGGTGAATTTTTGGGATGAAAAAGGCGTCATACCTGTTGAATTCTTAAAAAAAGCAGACACGATTACTGCGCTTACTACAGTGAGTTATTGGCCTCATTTGACAAAAAGTTCAAGGATACCCATTTGGCAAAGAAGAAAGTACCATTTACACCACGTCGGCACATTTATCCGTAGTTGCGCCACCGAACTGTATGATTTGCGTTATGTCTTGCTGCCGCACCCCGCATATTTGCCTGACCTGGTTCCCTAAGACTTCTTACTCCCAGACATAAGCAAATGGCTCGCGGGAGCAACATTTACATCAAATGTGGAGGTTATCTTCAAGACAGGGGCGTATTTTAACAGAGATAGTAAATTCCTATTTTTGATGGGGTTAAATATGTCAGGAATGTCGGGAAAATCGAATATCTGTAAAGTAGCACACTGTTAATAAATTATTTTTGTTTGAAAACAAATGACGTCTTCATTCCTAACATGGATACTTATTGAATGACCTCTAAGTTCTTTTCCTTTCTCCCAGCTTGGGCAGGTCCGTCAATAGAGTTTTGCTCCCCGCGTGATAATTGCCAGTGGCCTACCCTCGTGCTTTACATAACCTAATATTTATCTACATCGTCAGTCACCATGGATACTACTTTTATCATACAGTAAAATGTCCAGTATTTCGGGTTTACCCCTTCAAAATGAGACCAAAGAGTTTAAAAGGTTACAAATATAAGCAAAATGAAAACCCACTTGACTGTCGACTACAGTGATTATAGTGTTCCTCCACTTTTCTGCTACTCTTGTGAGCTGTTTCACTTCCGTCAAAGTGCGTTTTGTTTCGTCTTGCGAATGATCCTTTACTTCAGACCAGATTATTTCTAAGGGGTTGCAGTGGCCATGGTATGGGGGCAATCTGATAGTTTGATAAGCATGCTTTTAAGCTAGTTCATTCACAACATATTTTGTGGCTGGGCTTGTTTTCATTTATGGGTAACATTAGTTTAAATGCTTCACTTTTTCCATTATGTTATGTCCCACATGATTGAAATTGAGCCATCCTATTATGTGTACGTTAGTGTGCACTTATCTGTTTGGACTGTGTGGTATGGGACACTATTCCTAATAATATCTTCAGATGCTCTAAGGAGTAAAGCTCCTGTAGAAACGGCCATCGGTAATATCTTCATGGTAATCCCCACTCCTCCTGTAGGAATGCTTATCCATGGTATCTTCATGGTAATCCCCATATCTCGATTTGAAGAGCGGTAGGTGGCTATAAAATTAGTTTGTTCTTGCATGGATAGTAACAAAAGTCTTGCAAGTGATTTTATGGACCTTTCAGTTCTATCATTCTTAAACTGTCACCCTTTAATGCGGTAAAACTGGTGCTTAACCAAGTTTCACGAACCACACATTTCCCTCAAATTCCTGTTTTTTATTTATCTTACGACTACAATATCCAATCTTTCGAGTGTTATATTTCTCTTTTTTCTTTATGTTTTATTTGTCTTGAGGTCAAATCCGTAATCATTCAGGGCCTTGTTCATGAAACATGTCTGCATTTTAAAGTTTGTGTGTGTGTGGTAGGATGGTCATTTGAGGTGGCCGGTGGTATGTCTTATTGCATAAGAAGGCTAATCACAGAAGAAATAACTGGGTGCACAAATAAAATGACTTGTAGGACACCACTAAGGCTAACTGACCTGATAGGCTTATTAGTGACCAATTTAAATAAATAAGCTAAAGCTTCAGTGGTTTGTAACACTCCTGTTTACAGATGTGATGCTTACGGTTGAGCATCTGCAGTGCACGGGATGTTTTGACGATAATCATCACTGAGGGTCGCATCCAAGGTGATCAACTAGTCTTCGCACTGAAAAACACCTAGAAATTTGTGGCATTATTTTACTGGACTGCAACCTGTTAGCTATTTCTATATATACAAGTCATACAAGTGGCGATATGAAAATGTTTATGGTTCTAGTGCAGAAGTTATAAATTTATTTGTATTTTTTTAGTTTGTCTATAATTAGCTTTTGGAATATAAATAATAATGCAACTCTTCCTAATAATCCAACTGTGAAATTTTTAAATTTCCTCAAATTCTTGGACAATATTTGGTTTAAATACAAAACCTACAATTGGTCTTACCTGTTTGGACAACGTTATTACTTATTCTACTAGACAAAATATTTATGTTATTTTAAAAACGCTCTTTTGCTGAACATGGTGCTCTTCTAATAAAGTACCTAAAACTAATTCGAATTATAAGATGAGCATTAGAACTCGTGCAAGAAATTTACGCTGTTTTAACGAATTCACTTAGTATAATTTTGGCAATGCTAAGTGGAGTGAATTGGATTATATTTTCAAACTTATTCATAATAATTACTTTGAACTTTTCCTATAATTCCTTGAGATGTTCAATATTTGTTTTCCATACAAGGACTTTATCAGCGGTAACAGTAAAATGAAGTCTACACATAAACAATGCCTATACGGTATAGTCCTGACTTAAAAGAAAATATTCAGAAGTGGCGTTCATTTATCGAATGGTGTGCCAGATTTAATATTGGCAATAATTCAGCAAAAGCTGAGTATCTGAAAGCTAAGAAAGAGAATTTGAATTAAAGATTGCTAACGTTACTTATAATGAATACTTTGTAAAGCTTTAGGAATATATGCAAAGTTTCTTGGTCAGTTATTAACAGGGCAAAGAATTCTACAATAATACAACAGAAATGTGACAACCCCAGATATCTTTAGCAATATTTTTGCAAGTCTGTAGAGGTATTCAACTACGGCTTCCTCCTTGCTTGCATAGTGCAATACATTTTTCTCAGCTCTCGTAGAATAAAATTCAATTTCGTCACAATCATAGTTTAAGTTCAGAAAAGGATTACAACAATAGAGGTAGTGAGTCTGTTACACGGTACTCACGCCTTCTGATTGTGATGTTTCTTAGGCTCTGTTTTAGGTCCCGTTTTATTTCTCTTAGCCACAATAATCTGACAAATAACAATTTTACTAAATGTGTCCTATTCGGTTATACATCTTTATATCATTCTGATAATGTTGCCTATTGTTAACCAGTATATGTTGGAATGTTCATTAACGCTGAAACGAGAACTCGAGAAACACAGCGATGGTCTGGTCTTACACAATTACAATATGAAATCCAATTATCTCTTAATAGAACCATAAAGAAGTTATCAAAATCAAAAGATTCATTTAATGCTAGTCTTTAAAACACTTCAACAAACTACCTCAGAGTGCACATGACTTCAGTTTAAATAGAACCAACTTACGCAACTGGCTGACGGACACAACTCATTTTATAAAGTGGAAGTAGGAGCCCTACTATTATAGACTATGGGTAATATATATAAAATCACAAAACAGCTTTTGCTGTTTATTTGAAACGAGTTTCATAACAAAAAAATCTCCAAAAAATCGCTATAATTTATGCATGATTTGTAATTCCGCCCTATTTTCAAATATTTGCACATAAAGATTTTGCCGTCCCTAAACCCTGCCACCGGACGGTGGCGCGGCTCGAGCTTCCCCTTGAGCTAGATCTGGTGCTGTGCAAAAACATGGGAAAGTAAGTCATAATAATTATGGACGATTTGTATAAACCCTCTGAGCGGTGATGCATGATGACGATAAATTAGTTTTAGAAACAGATGATGATGAGCTTTCACAATCTTTACTAACTGCAATAATGAAATGACCTTCTCTTGAGGATTTGATCACTCATGCCAGAATCATGTCTGTATTCAGCAGCAAATCACAAGAGCGTATTAGGGCTAGGACATTGCAAAGAGAGCCTACCTAGATCAAAGAAATGTATGTTCAACAGAAGCATTACTTCATCTGAAATTTGGCTGCGCCGTGGCCGAATGGTTAGACCGCTCGCCTCTCACCTAGATGGCCCGGATTCGCTTCCAAATGATAGCATATGGGATTTGTGGCGGGCAAATCGGAGCTGGAGAGGGTTTTCTCCGGGTTCTCCGGTTTCCCCCGCTTTGCATTCCACCGGTACTCCATCATTCCATATATCACCAGTGATATCGCCTGCGGTGGCACAAGTAGTAAAAGCGGGCGTTAAACACTATAAAAAATCATCTGAACCTTAAACCGCAATTTGCATTCAAAAAAAAAGGTCGGCACAAAAACCCAATCAGTCCTGCTGTTTTTGCTCAAGCAGAAATACAGTGAAACCAAAGTCTGGTACCACGAACTTAAAAAGAAAATAATAGTAGTAGTAGTAATAATAATAGCAATAATAAATAAAACACTACACATAGCACGTTGCGAGAGGCCAAAAATCAATATAAGCTGCATTATTTTTCTTTGCTCTCTAATTGAACAAAATCAAAACTCTATTTCCTTTAACTGGAGCAAATACCTACATGCCTCTTAACCTTATAACCCATTTCCTTGTATTTTTCCTAGGTATACATTCATATTTCGTTAAATGTTCTTGTATAGAAAATAATAATTCTAGGTAGAAAAGGTTTACATCACAAACTCTTTAAAAATCTAATTCATTTGGAAACTCACCGTCTTGATCAACGACAGAGGCGGATTTTTAATGGACTGTAACATCATCTACATAATCGTTGCCGTCGTCATTATTATTATTATTATTATTATTACTACTATTTTATCATTATTATTTATTATTTCTAAATAGCAGAACTCGCAATTGGGTTAACTGTGGTGAACTCTATGTTGCTCCGTCTCTTTCTTATTTCTCCTTTCCCTCCCTATTCCTTGAGCCCTCTCATTTTCTCCATCTTTCCCCTTTCTACCTCCCTCACTGTCACTTTCTCCCTCGTTTACCCCCTATTCCTTCTTTCTTCCATTCTCTCTCTCTTTTCGTGGCGTTTAGAAAATCGGCAATATATCTTTTGTTTGCGGTTTGTAAAGATTAAAACGGAAGTAATATTGTTAAAACCAAACGAGTTGGTTCCACATGTGAGGTTCGCATTCGAAGGTCCTGTGTTCGATTCCCGTCGACCGCCCACTCTGAGTTTGGATTTATTGTGGATTTCCCTGGTCAGTAGGGGAATGTTGGAATGGTTTCTCTTTTGCCAAGATCTCCTATTGCTCATTTCCCCTTCATTACATTTCCTTTTCATGTGTACTTCTAGGCTTTATGGTGTCAGGCGGTGCCGGAAACATAAGGAGGATGTTTGCTCCAAGACGAGAATATTCCTCGTGGACACTAAAGGGATGCCTGGTTGCAAGGGTCGTTCATCGCCCTCTCTAGACAGCTGTGGTAGTGGTTCGAACAAAAAAATAATTAAGACTACCGCGCGTATTTGTAGTATGTCTGCCAGCGGCCTGTAGCCTGCTGTGGTTTCATCACTCAACCCTACCACCTGGGGGATGGTAGCTACAATTGATCTGTGTAGGTCCCGGTGATGGAGGTGTCCCCCTTCGTTATATAACGTATACGCAACTGGCCTAATAGTATCCAAACTTGTGCCTCTTCCTTATGACTGCAATGTGAGAGGAACTACATTTTTTCTCTTGGTAAACGATTTGCGTGCAGAAATAGCAATGAATAGTTTGTCTACATAAATATTCATCCCATTGATATTTTATTTCTTTATAACAAAGCTTTTAGAATCATTGTTGTTATAATCTTTTGCTATGAAACGTTTTGAAGAAAAATACTTACCTAATAATTATTAGCGGGATACTTCAATCTTTTTAATTTGTAATTTGTTACACCCTCCCAGGGTGCGAGCAATGAAGGTGCCAAGAAACCTATTTTGTTACTGGAATCTAAGATACTCGCACAGATACAAATCCTTTCTTCTCTCTCTCTCTCTCTCTCTCTCTCTCTACCCTCGTATATAGAACTTACAGCCCCAGGACTTCCAAGCCAGAGCTGGGGACAGATGCCTGTTGAGGAGCAGCGGCTCTGATTTTAAAGAGAAGCCAGATTGGGTGTTCAGCCCAATAGCTGGTATGGAAGTGAAGAAGCGGGTGATATAAATTGACGATGAAGTGGGTGACAGGAAATATGATTATGCAGGAATCAGTGGGTTTAATGTTGGAGAAACACCAGAGAATCCTTAGAAAACACACCCAGATGCCGCTTTGTCCACCTCAAATCCCTCATATTGGGATCGAACCTGCACCGCCTAGGTGAGAGGCCAGCGGTATAACCTCTCCGCCACGTGCCGCCCTAGATACAATACTAAACTGTAAATGCAATATTTTGCTTACCCATAATAAACGTTAGTCCCAATTGTTCATCCAAATTATTATTAGAAAACCTCTGTTAGTTTTATTATTTATAGACTCATTCGTTTGTATTTTAATATCTTTCACTTGCTGATTTAACAGCTAGGACACCGCTACTCCGCTCTCAAATTTGAGCTAACTGCCGAGATCGTTCTCTCTCTTTCTCTATATCGTTATTTATTCTCTCTACTTCTCCGTCTTTCTTCTCTCTCTCTCTCTAAATCCGTAACGCATAAGATATATTTTTATTGCTCGTTATGCAACCTCTACTATATTACCATTGATTAACAGAAAACTCATTGAAAATAACGTAAATATATTGTGTTGGATTCCTATATCGACACGAAAAATGGAGTCGAAAAAATGTGTGAGCTCTTTAGATATTCATTTTTTTTTTAACTTTTGGAAATAATCAAACGTATCAAATTGGCCTATAATATTTCATATTCGTTTATCGTAAAACTAAAACTTAAGCTTTACACTTCGTGATTTAAAAAGTTTAGGAAAATCGCAGAAATGTTTAAAAATTGTTAAGCTACTTAAGGTACAGTGTGTACCATTATAGCCCAAACTGAAACGGTTGAAACTATACGATAAAATAAGTACAAGTCTTCCGGCAAACATGGGTGCGCAAACAAACCCTGTGCGATGTTTGTTATTGCGAATATGTTATGAGTCACCACTGACATCCTTAGGTGTGCACTTAGGACTGGTCTCCGATGTGCTCTTGTTTACAAAACTGAGTGGTGTTGAAATCAAATCATACCTAACGGATACAGTACATAGCAGAAACAGCCAGATTGTTTATCTGAACAGAGTTAGGTGTACTGTATCCTTCGTATGCAAACTGGCACCATACAGAACGGAAGAAATGCGGTGCTACATTTCATGTGCGTAAACGAAAAGACTATTTTTTAATTTCATTTGTACTAATTAAGCACGATTTTTCTTAAGGAAGTCAGTGGCGGCTCATTATCACAAAAACAAATCTCGCACAGGACTTGTTTGCGGACCCAAGTTTGCTGGGACGTTTTTCTTATTATCGTATATTTTCACCTGTTTCGGTTTGCACTATTATGGTACATCCTGTATTTATATACCTAAATATATATAAATAAATTTGGGATAGATTTTTTGTGTAGTATCTTGAAAACGTCTTAGAAATGTAATTTGAAACGGACAGAGAAATAAGTTCGTTATGGGTTGATAACAGGGGTGTTGAAAGGAAATTTAGCAAATACGAGGATTCTTATCCATGACCTAAACTAATTTATTTTTCCTTATATTTTGAAAATTTTATTGTAGGAGTAGATTTAATATATTAATAAAATCATTAACAACAGTTCTGAGAAAATATAAAATAAATTATTTTGTATATGGAATGGGGAAGTTGCCTGAAAATCTTCGTTTCACCTACATTTAAGAACGACATTTGTATTTATCCTACTTCTTCCAATTTAATATGCTGTGCGCACACACACGCACGCATACAATTAGTGATAATTGGATTCATGGGGTCTCAAAGCGTGTGTTAAAATGTACTCTACATATTGCATTTTTGGATTGAAAGCTATACTTGCAGTATCACATATAAGTGTAGAGAAAATAATGTATTTAGAAAATCTGCGATATCATCGATAAAGAGTGTATACGCAAAACCTGCCTAAGCTAGCAAATGCCTTCCTTCCTCGAGTTCCAGGTTCACACCCCTAAGTAATACATAGAATAAAAATCTGATGTGTTGCACTCCCGTGAAATTATCTACTCACTCTTGTACTAACTATTCTTCTACCTATTTCATGTTAATTGGGATACATTTTCCATGAAATTGTCATTTTGCATAGATATTTCATTGAAGGCGTGATGGGATTACGGGTATGCAGTATGTAAATTAACTGGATCGAAATAAGGGGTGAAAATGGACTTTTTGAAAATCGGTTCTTCTTTCCAATGCGAAATTTAGTCTTCCGTTCGTTCTGTCCGCTTGTGCATGGGCAGCCATTTTGGTCAATCGAGCAATGGCAGAGTTAAATCTAAAACTGAACTAGAATCTGCAATTTCGCATGCAGTAAGCTTTAAGCCGTAGTCAAAATTTTTAAAAGAGGATCACTATGTAATGAACCTGAGATTACAGGCTCCTTGCATAGCCAATACAGGAAAGGAAACAAAAACGATCAAATATAAAGTATAAGTATTTTAAAATTCAATCCAATAAAAAGCAAGGTCGCCTGATAAGTCCCGGGCTTCACATAGATATGGCGCCACTAGGCCTGTTAGATGGTAGCATCGTATAACTTAACTCTGGACTAGCTTGTGTTCATAGTTACAGGTCAATAGCTTGTTTAATTTTCTAATGACAGTATTTTAAACAAGACAACTAGAGTTTTCACGAAAATGGAGGATTTGGAAAAAAGAGCAGTGATTAAATACTTCCATTTGAAAGGCTTAACGCCTAAATAAATCAAGGAGTAAATGGACAGTACATTGAAAGACTCTGCCCTTTCATATTCAATGGTTAGAAGATGGGTTGCAGAGTTTAAAATGGGACGTACGAGCATTAGTGATGAGCCTCGCTCTGGACGCTCTGTAGAAGTGACAACTCCAGAGATCATTGAAAAAATTCATCGTTTAGTACTGGAAGACCGCAGATTAAAGCTGTGAGATGGCAGAGGCTGTGGACATATCAAAAGAACGTGCAGGTAATATTTTAAGTAATGTTTTGGGCTTTCACAAAGTCTGTGCAAGATGGGTGCCCGTTTGTTGACACCTGATCAAAAGTTGCAAAGAAAAACTGCTTCTGTTAAGAATGTGGAGCTCTAACATAAAAACCCCAGTGAATTTTTGAGACGGCTTATTACCAGGGATGAAACTTGGATACATCACTACACTCCAGAAAGTAAATCGCAGTCAAATCAGTGTATTGCGCCAGGTGAACCAACTCCAAAAAAGGCAAAATCAATTTTGTCAGCTAACAAGCTATGGCGAGTGTTTTCTGGGATGCACAGGGAATTATTTGTATTGATTACTTGGAAAAGGGTAAAAGTATCACTGTTGACTAATACGCAAGCTTACTGAAACGTTTGAGTGATGAAGTGAAAATAAAAATACGTCATTTGGCAAAAAAATAGTCTTGTTTCATCACGACAATGCTCCGGCCTATCGTTCAGTCATTGCAATGGGAAAAATGTGCCAATTAAGGTTCGAATTGCTTGAACATCCACCCTATTCGCCAAATCTAGTACCCAATGACTTCCACCAGTTCCCAAACCTCAAAAAATGTCTTGGAGACGAAGATTTCACAGCAAAGAGGAGGTCATTGATGGCGGCAAACAGCTATTTTGAGGACCTTGATAAATCGCACTACAGAGATGTTAAATTAAATTAGTACAACAATGTGGCAAATGTATTAGCCTTTCTGGAGATTATGTTGAGAAATAAAGCAAAAAAAGAAAAAATTAAAAACTGTTTTCATTGAAAGGCCCGGGATTTATCAGCCGACCCTCGTATGTTAACTACAGAAACAAAATTGACAAAGTGTTCTGGCCAGATCATATGTAAAATTCTGTGTATCTCTTATGGTTTACTAATACATGCAAAATTTATTCTGAATGAAAATAGCGGTTTTTCCTTAGAACGGTGTTAACTCAAAAATACAGTCTTTTTTAACCGCCTCTCTTTTTTACTTTCCCTATCCCGCATGTACAGTGTACATTGTGGATATATTCCACCCAAAAATTCGATGTCGAGATTTCACCGGAAATATATGTTTTGGGGTCCCCTGAATCCAAAAAAAAAAAAGCATTTTTAGAAAAAGGTGTGTCTGCTGCGTGTGTGTGTATGTGTGTGTGTCTGTGGACATCATAGCTCAAAAACGAAAAGACCGTTAAATACCAAACATGGTATTTAGGTTTGGTATCTTCCAAGGATGCAACACGAAGATTTTCAAGAAAATCCCTCCACTACAAACTACCCTTTACATGGAAAATTGCTCAAAAATTCCTATTTTCTCAAAAATGGCTCTAACGATTTTGATTAAAATCACGTATATTAAAGATATTTGCATTCCAAATAAAATCTATATCTTGAGTTTCCTCGGAATAGCCTCTGAAGACATCTTTATTCTGGATGAATTTTGCCGAATTTTGCTTAACTGCTAAACCGTAAGCGATAGACAAAAACTTACTGAACAAAAAATGTAGACCTCGTCAAAACACACAATTTATGTCTTTTACTTTTTGTTCTGTAGGTAACCGTTTCCGAGATATTCCTTGTTATTGGTTTCAACTGTATATTACTTATTCTTTTCTCAGACAGGAAGTTTTCGTTTTTCTTTTGTCCTTTTCCTGGCCAAGCAAAGAAGCGATTTGCAATAACAATAGCGTAACACAGCTTTTAAGTCATCTCACTATCACTTTAGTATAGTGTATTCCTTCAGTTCCCTTCTACTTATAAGGAACTAAGTAATAAGAGCATTCTGCTAATGTTTATCTCTATTAATATGATGTAGAAAGAAGAATCATCTTTTGTAAGAAGTTAGTTTGTAGAGCAACTAGAGCTTTTTTAATTTTGTATTCAATAGCAGACACATGCCGACTTTTTTTTTTCTAAAAATGTCTCTTTTCGGGTTCGGTGTGCCTCAGAATGTTTGTTTTTGGTGACTTTTAGACATCACAGTTCTGGATGGATCTCCTACTTACTATATGTAGAAGAGAAATTAAAAGGAATCGCGTAGCACCATTTACGTTGCCCCTGCACTAGGCTAAGGAACTGGTTAACTATAGAAAAAGCTAAGAGCTTCGACATAATTTCAAGGTTATACACGGTATTCTGTGCATACGGCTGCGACTTGAATAGTTCTGAGGAGCATATTTTGGTGTACCATGTCTGCCTTCACAATTCACTGCACGAACTTTACGGCTCGCATGCCTTATGTAAAGGCCAAGTGTGCCGAAGCGTTGCCGGAAATCACAATTGCGTGATGTGTTGTGTGAGTCATTTCACTAAATATATGACTTTGCTAAGATATGTTGAATAATAGCTATTTAAAAGTTTAGGATACCCGATGTAATTAAATAATACTAAACTGAATTCATTTTACTTTCTCTACCATGTACTTTGTAGGTACTGTTTTCTCCAAAACATGATAGCACACAAAACGAACCGCTCCCCCGAACCATTATAAAACAGAAGGCGACCTTCTACTTGGGGCGAGAGGCAACAGTAAAATATCTGTTTCCCGTAGACTCTGTAGGCAATTCAGTTTCGTGTTTCGTGTTAGTACGTGTCCAAACCAGTGAGTTACTGCACAGCATGTTAAGGGACCTGTACGCGGAAGACTTGGCAACTGCAAGAGTTGATTTCCAGCAGCACACCTCGTAATCAAAAACTTTAAAGTCTTTGACAGAAGCGTGGGGCAGGGTTATGTTCTGAAAAGTACTGTAGTATACGATAGGGCGTTTACGGAGGCGACTTATCACTGAACCAGTGAGGATATAAGTATTCTGCCTCTGCCCCTTGAAGGGACGTTTCCGGAGGGAGGGATAAGGTGAGAGAAGGCACCGGGGGAGCCTAAACAAGGAGTGATGTCACTACAATGACACGGCCCCTCCATATACAGAAGCGCCGGCAATCGAACTGGTGGACCGGGGACCCTCAGCAGAAAACTGAAGTACGGAGGAAGTTCCACAGAGAGGAACCACCTTCGACACTTTCAACACTGACATTGACTAGACGTGGAAAAGGATGAATTAAATGATTAATGGAACGATATGGAGGGGTAAGAATTTCAAGGGATGAGAGGAACGACTCCAGCATTCGCCTGACCGTGGTAAACCGTAAATATCCATGGGTCAGAGTGGATCGTCACAAGGATTCGATTCCAAATGCGAGTCGCATACGTTACTGCGGCACCACCTCGCTCGATGACGTAGTATGGAAGGAAAGTTTTTATCCAAAAATTCTGTACCGAGATTTCCCCGAAAATACGTGTTTTGATGATCTCTGAATAAAAGAACGTATTTTTGGAAAAGGTTTCGCGTGCTTTTGTGTGACAGTATAACCCCAAAAAGAATTTTTAAAAAAATATTAAAAAATAGTCGGATAAATGCCATACCTAGTATTTATATTTAGTATCTTCCAAAGATGTAAGAAGAATATTTTCAAGAAAATTCCACCACTCCCAATTATGTTTTAAAGGGAGCGTTTTTCTAAATTGTTTCTGTTATACAAAATATCCTTAAACGTTTTGGATTAAAATGCCATATGTTAAAGATATTTAGATGAAAAATGAAAACGTACTACACAAACAATGTAGATCTCTTTATACTACCAGATTCTGGTTCAGAGAGGGAACGGTCTTAGCTGCAGAAATATTCATATACCCAGCCGGGAATGGAGCACGGGACTCCTCGCACCGAGGTGAGCTATGGGGCAAGCCCAGCTCAGCCTATCAGGAAGTATTGTATGGAAACATTTTGACGAGTAGTGATGGTCATTTGTTACAGTCTCGCGAAGGCAGACACAACATTATTTAGTTATTTTATCAGATATGGTGTCCATGTTTTTTTTTTTTTTTTTTTTTTAGTGACGGAACAGTTTTATACAGTAGAGTTGCAGAAAAGACACTGTGACAATATTAAGGCCACAAACCGCAAAAAAGGTTTTTATTTTGTAATTTTATTAATAACTTGAAATTTACATGGACTTAAAACATAGTTTAATTGTTAATTTGTGTGTGAATTGTTATTGCTGAATACTTTTGATTGTGTTATTAATATATTTGGAAGACGTTGTGTTCATTCTAATGCAAAAAGGTCTAAGTAAGGGAGTTTATAATGTGTTGGCTGGAGACGTGACTAAAATCGCACCAATGATAGAAAGAAAAATGTAAATGGAGTTTTATTTATAGACGCTCTTTAACTGCTGTGGTTCTCAGCGTCCCTTCTACATATACTGGGTGTGAAATAGCGCTTAATTTTGCTCATAGGGCTCCATCAGGCTTGAGGTTATTTTACGTGCCGTAAATCTACGACACGGAACCAACGGCTTTACTTCCTTTCCGAAGGAAGCCATGCTAAGGATTTTTACGCCCGAAAAACTCCATCGTCCTCCGCCGGATTTGAACCCGCGACCTTAGGTATGTGAAGTCAGCATAGTAACCATTACACCACGGAGGGCGACAGTGATAGAAAGAGATGGAAATAGTTAATACGTATGTACATTTCAAAAACTACATACGCTACATGGCCTTGGAATAAAAGCATGGCAACACAGTTTTTACTTTCTCCATACGCACTATGTACATAGTGTATAGAGAAAGTATTGCACTCCACCAAAAAATTCGATACCGAGATTTCACCGGAAATATATGTTTTAGGGTCCCCAATATCCAAAAAAAGCATTTTCGCAAAAAGGTCCGTGTGTGTGTGTGTGTGTCCGTGTGTCTGTGAACACGATAACTCAAAAACGAAAATTCGGTAAAATACCAAACTTGGTATTTAAGTTTAGTATCTTCCAGGGATGCGACACGAAGATTTTGAGAAAATCTCCCCACCCCAAACTACCCTTTACATGGAACTTTTTTCGAAAATTTTGATTTTCTCAAAAATGGCTCTAACGATTTTGATCAAATTTTCGTATATTAAACATATTTACCTGACAAATAAAATGTATATCTTGAATTTTCTGGGAATAGCCTCTGAAGAGTAGTTTATTCTGGATGAATTTTACTAAATTTTGAATAACTGCTAAATCGTAAGAGATGGACAAAAACTTACTACACAAAAAATGTAGAGCACATTAAAACACACAATTTATGTTATATACATTTTTTTTGGTGGAGTTCGTCGTTTTTGTGACATTCCTTATTTTTGGTTTCTGCTATGAAAAACTTATACTTTTCTCATATAGGAACTTGTCAACTCCTATCCATATAGACAAAGGAACTTAATTGACATAGCAACGAGCTTTTGACTATCACTTTAACCTACGGTTGTCCCTTATTTCGCTTCTACTTACAAGGAAGCAAGTAATTAGACTATTTCTGCTATTTTTTTTCTGAATAGCATAAAGTAAATAGAAGTATAAGCTTTTTAAGAATTATTTGTTGCAGGGATATGGAGAAAGTCATGTGAATGGTACACATCAGATTTTTTTATATATAATTTATGTAAAGAAAAAGGAAGATCGATTTGAAAATGAAATGAAGTATTATTTGCGGACGCTCTTTAACTTCTGTGGTTCTCAGCGTCCCATTCTAAATTTGGCGCGAAAGACCGCTTAATTTTGCTCAGAGGCCTTTCTGTCAGGCTTGAGGTTCTTTTACGTGCCGTAAATTTACGGCACGAGACCAACGGTTCTACTTCCCTTCCGAAGCAAGTCATTGTCTTTCGCCGGGTTTGAACCCGCGACATTGGGTATATGAAGTTAGCATGGTAACCATTACACCACGGAGGGCGACAGATCGGTTTGGCTTAACAACGAAACAAGGAGTAAAATTGTTGTATTCTTTGTGATAAATAAGTGTTTTAACTTGATTCTGTGTGTGTTTATGTATCTGCAATTATTTACAATAAATTCAAAAGAATAATAACAATATTTATTTATGGTAGTTGAAATCAAAATAGAGAACGCGTCTCGTATACCACAAATCTAAGAAGAGTCTACATGGTAGAATTAAGAAAATTAAATACACACGAGGCAATTTTTTCGTTGCAACACTCCATTACTGTAAACAACAAATCACCAATCCACTCTGGCTTCAAAATAGTGGAGGTAAAATAAAGTTTCTTCCAACAAACGCCGCTTGATATAGCTGAGTCACAAGTCTTCATCAGATTTGTATAAATCACTAGCTGATGTCGGAAGAGTATTCTAACGCAACAGCATTTACAGTAATACCTTGTGAAAATGTACAATAACAAAAATGTATGATTTGTATGATCTTTAAATACAATACTGGTTATTATTTGACGATTGTTTCTTAAAATGTGTAATGCATTTTTACATTCATTACCAGTACAGAAGGTATTGTATTCTACCCAAATCTATATATCGATTTACCACCGTAAATGCACGTTTTGAGGCTTATTGAATCCAAGGAAGCATATGAAAAAGTCCATGTGTACGGTTGAGTTTATGAACCGTATAAATAAAAAACGAAAATTGAAATTAGTGTCAAAATCCCCCCCCCCTCCAGGCTGCACTTTAAATGTCACAGTTTTTTTTTTTTTTTTTTTTTTTTTTTTTTTTTTTTTTTTTTTTTTTTTGCATTTTCTCGGCATTTATTTCTGTTGACTAGAACTGGCGTGTTGTATATAGTTAATGTTGTAAGTAGAACCCAGAAGTACATTTTATACTTACTGGATGACAATAAATAAAAAGTTAATAAAGTTGTGTAAATAAGAGTGTTTTGAAGTATTTTAAAAATATTTAAGCACTTTTTACTTTCTCCATACGCACTATGTACATAGTGTATAGAGAAAGTATTGCACTCCACCAAAAATTCGATACCGAGACTTCACCGGAAATATATGTTTTAGGGTCCCCAATATCCAAAAAAAGCATTTTCACAAAAAGTTCCGTGTGTGTGTGTGTGTGTGTGTGTCCGTGAACACGATAACTCAAAAACGAAAAGTCGGTAAAATACCAAACCTGGTATTTAAGTTTAGTATCTTCCAGGGATGCGACACGAAGATTTTGAGAAAAATCCCCCCACCCCCAACTACCCTTTACATGGAGCTTTTTTCGAAAATTTTGATTTTCTCAAAAATGGCTGTAACGATTTTGATTAAAATTTCGGATATTAAACATATTTAGCTGACAAATGAAATGTATATCTTGAATTTTCTGGGAATAGCCTCTGAAGAGTAGTTTATTCTGGATGAATTTTACTAAATTTTGAATGACTGCTAAACCCTAAGAGATGGACAAAACCTTACTACACAAAAAATGTAGAGGACCTTAAAACACACAATTTATGTTATATATACTTTTTTCGTGAAGTTCGTCGTTTTTGTGACATTCCTTATTTTTGGTTTCTGCTATGAAAAACGTATACTTTTCTCACACAGGAACTTGTCAACTCCTATCCATATAAACAAAGGAACTTCATTGACATAGCAACCAGCTTTTGACCACTTTAACCTACGGTTGTCCCTAATTTCGCTTCTACTTACAAGGAAGCGAGTAATAAGACTATTTCTGCTAATTTTTTCTGATTAGCATAAAGTAAATAGAAATATAAGCTTTTTAAGAATTATTTGTTGCAGGGATATGGAGAAAGTCATGTGAATGGTACACATTAGATTTTTATTTAGCCTATTTTGCTCCAACGGTTTTGATTAAAGTTAATTTAAGACATTTACATGACAACACGCATTTCTTGAGTTTTATGGGAAAGCATGAGAAGTTATCTTCTTTTGCAAGAAATTTGTATAATCTTTATAACGAGAAAACCGTTAGTGGTTACACAGGACATTTATATATTTTTAGAACACACAGTTTCTTACAAATTATATTTTTATGGTATATCTTATTTCCATTATTCTGTTACTAGTTGTTCGATTCGTTCAATACTTTTCATTCTTCTAAGGTCCTGTCCAAATTCAGTGGTTTCTCGCGATTGCTTGAAAAGAATGGATTTTAAGGCCAGCATATACCGACCACCCAATTCTTAAAATATTGTCTATGGGTAATCCCTTCGTATCAATAGCGGATATGTACTGTAGCTATTACTGCAAAAGTTTGTCTCGATTAAAATGAATATTACAGAAGACAACCTTTGGTAAGTATAATTTTTAAACCTACTAATAAACGATAGAAGACAGAGAAAGTTACGTGAATGCAACACATCAGATATATACGTTTTAATGCGCATCTTGCAAGAAACCTGTTATTGTGCAATTTTCAACGGACCAGGTTTGCAGTTATTATTTCTGTTGATATGAACTGACATGTTTTTGTTGTAAATAGAACCCAGAAGTGCATCTTATACTTACTGGATGATAGTAAATAAAATTTTGTGTAGATACGCGTGTTTTGAAGTATTTGAAAAATATATAAACACTTTTTATTTTGTCTATTGTAAAGTCTGGTTGCCTATTCGACCTCTAAATACCACATTCTTTAGTCCTTTATAGATCAAGTTTTGTAGCTTTATTTTGGGTTTGTCTATAGCATTCAGGGAAGGTTACATTATGGACACCACTTTGACGTTCTTTACGTTGATTTGTGACCGTTCTTTGTAATTTTTCCCCAGTATCGGGAAGTATTTATTGTATGGAAACATTTTGACCAACAGTGATGGTCAATTACTGCCTCGTGAAATCGACATAACATGATTTAGTTAGCATACATAACTACAGCCAACCAAAAGGCAACAAATTAACTAATGACGCCGGATTGAGAAGTCCACTCTGCGGGAAGTGAAAACATGGAGTCTGGCAGAATGCAGTGAAACAGAACTATTCAGAAAGCAACATTACCTACCACCAAGTTTCTGAATTCCAATTGGGGGATGAAAACTTGTATGAATGTAATCTTGAACGCTGGGAATAATAAAATTGGGTTACTTTTATTTAAGTTTCGAAAAAGAGGTTAATTGCCATGGAGAACGGAAGAGGGAAACAGGGCACACCACAGCGAGGGTTCTAAGCGTCAAAGCACTATTATTTGTGCTGCTAAATTTGTATCTTTAATTCTTTCTCCTTATTATGCTTTTCTTTCTTTTTTCTATCGAGTAGTTATGTTGTAGCTAAACTTAGATCTTTATTGTTTTACAAAATTCTTACCCTAGGGAACGGTAGATGGGGGCAGGAGTGAGGTTGCGGTTATTCTTAAGTGTCAGACCACTACGTAATTCATCATTTTGTACGTTTTTTGTTGTTGTCATTTCCCGATTGTTATTCTGTAATAACTAACGTATGTGCTTACTATTTTACAAAAAAAAAAAAAAAAAAAAGAAAAAAAAAACTGTAAGTATCCAAGGACAGGAAAAGGAAGTACGGACATGAGGCCCTTGCGATTATCTATTTCCTAGTATATACCAAAACTGTTTGGTAATAAAAGTCATACTACTACTTGAAAACTAAACTTCACAGTTATGTTAATTCTTTTGGCTTCCATGGATTTTCAACTGATACAGAGAAGGCGTTTTCGAAGGGGGTTCAGTAAGGATCCGGTGAGGATATTGTACCTATGCCCCCTCCCCGAAGGGACGCCTCCGAGAGGAAGGGATGAGATGAGAGGAGACGCCGAGCGGCCGGAATCAGATGTGATGGCACACCAATGACAGCTTCCCTATGGTTTCCAGATGGAGACTCCCGGAATTCGGACAAACATATCGGGGACACGCGCTCCACACTGAGTTAAAGGTGGTCCGTACACCCCGGCAACCAGCAAGTTAAGCAGTATCGGGCATGGTCACGACTCGGACGGGTGACCATCCAGTTGTACTCCGACCAGATCTGCAACACTGGCTTCCCCCACCCCGTACCTATATCCCTTCAGGTCTCCCCGCTAGCCGACGCTGCTTTCCTTGACAGCCCGCAAGCGGCTGGCCAAGGTAAGCAGCATCGGGCCTGGTCCCTCTCTGGGTGGGTGGCCACTCAGATAGGTAAGCCAGCCCGCGCCGGCTGCACAGAGGGAAACACCCAGCCCAATTACTATGACACAGACAAAAACGCTTGCATAAGACTACATCTTTTATATCACACGGGTAAATCCGCGAGAAAAGCGGATAGGTACCGTGGTGATTTGCCCCCGCCCGAGTACACTCGGGCGACTAGTTCCTGCTCCTGGCAACCAGCTGAGGGCCAAAGAATGGAGAGAGTTCCACAGAGAGTATCCCTTTTCCGGCCACGCTGCATCGACACTCATCACCGACACTTCCAACCGTGAAGCAAACCGGGGTGAAGGATGAAGGAGATGACCGATGGGAAGATACAGAAGGGCAGGAAAATTCGGGGAATGAGAGAAACCACTCCATTGCTCACCTGACGAACCGGGGAAACGCTGAAAACCCCCTGGATCAGATTGGGTGGTCACCTGGAATCGAACTTGGGACCTCTCAAATGCGACTCGCGCACATTACCAGGACACTAATTCGCTTGCTAAGCTGGTGAAAAGATAAGTTAATCACAAAAACATAAATATTTCATCAATCAATACTGTTAACAAGTTACCGGTCTACATTCGCTTCAAATAGTGGTGGTAAAATAGGCTTCTTCCAATAAACGCTGCATCATTTAGCTGACAGTCACAGTTTTCATTATATTTGTATAAATTATTGGTTGATGCCGACAGGGTCTTTAAGATTTACAACGCTATCTTTTTGGTAATTTGCAACAAAAACAAATATTTATAATTTTTATGATCTTTAAATAAAATGTTGGTTACTATATGATTATACGTTTTTAAAATCTAATGTATTTTTAAATTCTCTACCACATACTAGGTAGAGAAGGTATTGTATTCGACTCAGAAATTCTGTATTGAAATTTCTCTGGAAGTGCACATTAGTTTTTATTAATGTTTTTATTTTCCTAACAATGCATGCTTTTGATTAAAATACAATATATTTATGATATTTACATGACGATTAAAATGCATATCAAGAATATTCTGGCAATGCCGTAACAGTCAGCAATATTATATAATCTTGTATATCTGGTAAGGGTTAAGCGATAGAAGAAAGCTTGCTAGGCAAGAAACTTAGATCTCTTTAAAAACACACATTTTATTTCCAAACACCTTTTTTGTGGCTTAAACTGTTTCTCAGAAATCCGTTATCGATGGTCTGAATTGTTAAATATTTGCCATTCTTTTAAAAGCTTGTCAACATTCAGTTGTTTCTCGCGATAACATGGAAAGAGCATGGAATGTTAATGTCATCATTAGCGTCAGGCTTTTAAATATTTGACTATCGCCATTCCCTCTGTATCTATAACGAAATGTACACTGTAGCTATTTCTGCAAAGGTTTATCTCTATTAGAATGAAGTAGTTAGAAAATAACCTTTTGTACGAATAACTTGTGGTCATCTTAGCGCGGTGGTAGCTCGGCTGCTTCCAAGCGGCAGACCTGGGTTCGATTCCCGGTACTGGCGTGGGGAATTTTCCCCCGCTAGGATACCTAATCCCTTGTGAGGTCCCTGGAGGGGCCCAATTGAGGATCTACTTGATTGAGAAGTAGAGGCTCCAGATTGAGAAGACCGCATCAACCGGCCGGGAGAGACTCGAGGCGCTAATCACGTCTCACCCTCCAGCACTGCACCCCATTCAAGACCTCTTCGGTCCGAGATGAGGGATGCAGCGGCCGGGCGGTAGGCCAAGGTCCCTTATGGACTTCCCGTGCCAGGGAGTTACGTTTAGGAATGGCTTGTATAGACAGTAATAAACGCTATAGCAGGGTTTCTTAAACGCGGAACATCGAACGCGTGCAAACGGAGGTGTAGATGTGCTGTGCACCGTGTATCGCTCCGCCTCGGTTTGGCTCGGATACTCGCAGTGAGCTAGAAAGAGTGGATAAGATAAGGAAGGGCGAGACAGGTGGAGCGCGAGAAAAGCGTAGGAAAAACAGAGTCAGCATTATGGCTCAAAATCCTGAAGTGTGGCTTTGCACTCTGGTCATCCAAGAGTGCTCGTCTTTTGCACCTTGTTCCGTGCACTGCACCGGCGGATGCACAGTGAGAAGTACGGCAATGGTATGTATTGTATTTCACTGAGAGTAACACACCAGACTTTTTTTTTTTTTTTTAAATGTTGATTGTTATCAATGCTTAAATGTCCGGGTTTTAGTTTTAAGATTCTGGTGCACCAAATTTGCTTGATATTTAAATAGGATTTTTAACAAAAACGTTACCTAAGTTACGTTAATGTTTTATCAGTTCTTATTCAGAAAGTAACATCATTTCACCGTCATAAAATGATAGCAATACTAGTAGTAGCAATAATAATAATAATAATAATAATAATAATAATAATAATGATGATGATGATGATGATGATGATGATGACGACGACTATGACGATGATGATGATGATGATGAAGAAGAATTAAAGCAGATGCCATAAAGTCACAGTTCCACAGGTCACACGCGTAACCAACTTTCAATTTCATTCCATAGTTTAAATGCAGCTATTCCATGCTCTTAATTATCGGAGTAAACACAAACTATTACTAAGGCTATAAACGAAATATATCCTTATTAAGCCCATCTGTGTAGTGTGGGGGTATCCTGTCTGCCTCACATTCAAGAGGTCACGAGTTCGAATCTCGGTGTTTGGGTGAGTTACACGGATAATATTTTTTTTCAGAGTTTCCTGTTATCGTGAAAGACGAATGTTCATTAACTGTAAGTTCTATGGGCCCCGGGCTCATTCGAGCATAAGTTTATTTATCGTCCAATAAGACTTACTAGGTTAAAGGGCGTTAAACTAAAAAAAACTAATTAACCAAACCAAAAGTCCTTAGAAACGTGATAATGGCTACGAGTAACTTAATATGCGTGTATTTCATGCCTCACCGTAGCTCTTGCAATGCCATTTTATTCTAGAACTTTATAACAGACGACTTTTTCTCACAAACCCAAAGAACATATAATTACCAGTATACGAGGTACGTCCAGAAAGTAAGTTCTGTTTGGTAATAAAATTAAATTGTATACAGATACAGAGTAATTATTTATTGCACAAAATTCTACAACTCTTAAACCACTTTTCCACATAACTGCCGAAATTTTTCAGGCATTTGTCATAGCGTGGCACAAGTTTTTGTATACCTTCTTCATAAAAGTTTGCCGCCTGTGTCTTCAAAAAGTTGGAAACATTTTTTTTTCAGCTCTTCGTCATTGTTGAAGTGTTGACCGCCAAGGAAAGACTTGAGATGTAAGAACAGATGAAAGTCGCTAGGAGCGAGGTCAGGGCTGTACGGAGGATGGTCAAACACGTCCCAGCCAAATCCCTGTAGGAGGTTTTTCGTCACATTCGCAGTGTGTGTGGTCGTGCGTTGACGTGAAGAAAAACAACACCTTTTGACAGCAATCCTCGGCGGTCATTCTGTATTGCGCGGCGCAATGTCCTAAGTGTCTCGCAATAAACATCTCCTTTGATTGTTTGACCACGCGGTAAGAAATCAATGAGTAAGATGCCTTTCCAGTCCCAGAACACTGTGCACATCATTTTTCGAGGTGTCAAGATTTGTTTCGGCTTAACCTTTGCTGGCAATGACGTGTGCCTCCATTCCATTGATTGCCGCTTACTTTCAAGGGTGTCGTAAGAAACCCAAGTCTCATCTCCTGTGACTATCTGTGTCAGAAATTCTTCGCCGTCTTCATCAAAACGGGTTAAAAACTGAAGTGCACTACCCATCCGTTTTGTTTTGTGTTGCTCAGTAAGAATCTTTGGTACCCAACGTGAGCAAAGTTTACGAAATTTCAGTTTATCGGTAACAATTTCATGAATTAGTGATCGTGAGCTTTGGGGAAATTCCATAGCGAGAGCACTAATTGTAAACTTGCGGTTTTCCTGGATTTTGTCATCAATCGCGTGAACAGTTCTTCTGTAACCAAAGATGGACGCCCACTTCGTTCTTTATCGTGCACTTCACTACGTCCTTCATTGAACTGTCGGACCCATCTTCTCACCATTGAATCACTCATCGCATTTTGTGCGTAAACTTCGCAAATTTGCCAATAAATTTAAATTGGTTACACTTTCCTAGCATTCAGAAAACGAATCACAGATCTGATTTCACAAGCGGCGGGATTTTCAATCAACACCGATATTGTAAACAAGCACAACAAAGCGTATGTGGCTGACAGCGATCTCAAAATGGCGCACTTTCTTCTCCTTGATACAGAGCGTCCATCGCGCATGTGCGGAACTGCGATCGCAGCACTGCAGCGGAGATAAATTGAAACGGAACTTACTTTCTGGACGTACCTCGTATTAACGCCGACTTGGTAACCTCAGGGTGATGCATGGTAATTACAGCAGATCTAATTTCGCGTTCAAGAAGTCTACTTAAATTTTATCGTATGGGTTTTGATTAACGCCTTGAACATTAACGGTATAAACATGATGCTAAAGTGTGCTAAAGCGACACTTATTCACACGATGTAAGCATATACCATTTCCCTCCCGTTTTATTTGACTTGAATCACTCATCTAGTCATTCCCCGCTAATCGTAAATAAATCTTTAGTATCGTCATACCCTTTTAGCTAAAAATAAAATACCTCTTAGGCCTGTGTTTTTAAATAGAGGCAAAACCGGATATCGTTTATATTCGGCTTACCATCCATATCCTCCATATCCATTTATCATTTCATCCATCCTTCATCCCGTTTGGCCAGTTTCAGGGTTGAAAGTGTTTAGCTGTAGCATGGCGCGGGAAAATTATGTTTTTGTGGAACTGTTTCCATGGCTCGGCTTTCGCTGGTTTCCGGGATATACGGACCTCTCCATTTGGGGGATTTCGACCTTCTATATAGGGGTGAGGTCCCTTGTCTGCCTTTCCGACTGCCGGGGGTCTGAAACTGAAAACTGGGGACCCTGTCATTGTTAAAGCGTTACTTCTGGTTGTAGCTACCCGGTGTCTCCTCTCTCTCCTCCCACTCGGGAGCGCCCCTTCGGGTGGTGAAGGTACAATATCTTCTCTGGATCGGTACCGAGTTCCTTCCGAAAACGCCCTATCTATCCTTTGGCCAAGTGAACGAAATGCTGATGACAGATTAATTTGTTTTCAAAACCTGTTAGCTTTCGTTTTTACAACAAACAAATATGGCCAGAAGAGAGGCGAATGCCAAAAGGCACGCAAATGAAAAATGAAGACGTCTTCATGTTTGTAAATTTTCTGCTATTCCAGCCAAGAGTAGGCGAATTTAATACTGGACAAAGTTATGAAGCAATCAGAAAAAATATGCATTAACAATGGAAATATTTACTATTCTCTTTCTATTTGATAGAGTGTTAGTAGTAAACATTGCTAATGCCATACATCCAGCAGCACTGAATTAATAGATATGTCAATTATCGATGCACTTACTTGGTTTTGTCACCGCCAGCCTTTCACCAGTTGTTTTTGTGATCTACCACAACGGAATGCCGCGCGTTGTGCATCGTTGTAAAATATTGGCTTTGCAACAACCTATATTAGACGAATGCGTACCTGGTTTTGTACCTGTCGATGAATTTTCTTAGCACTTTAAAGGCGGATAGCTTCCAATTGTATAAGCACACAATGCCTGGCTTACCTGCGTTTCATTTGGGGTGGGAACCTAAGATCTTGTAAGGGAACACATTCAGTATATCTATTTCACCCGGGTATTCTTCAGTCAAAACATAACACTTTTGGACACTTTTTGGTAAAAAGAAGAACGTGTACATTTAACCGTCTTTGTGTAGTGATGGACATCTGCCGTACTAGGAATTGCGACGCCTATAATTTGTCAGCAATACACAGGTCAATTTTATTGTTAACGGGTGGCAACATTCCATTCCGCGCAACTGTCAGAACTCAAATAATAAAACTCGTGCGTTTTTAGCCCCGGGATTGAGAAACAAACTAATGGGAGGTGCGACAACAGTCGCTCAGATTATGGCTACTTAGACTTAAGTTATTACAGGATAGCTGATACTAGAATGCTTTAGGAATGAAACAAAAACACTACTTAAAGACATTTTGTCGATCAAAGGAGGCATTCAGAATAAAGGAATATTTGGTTACCCATAGTAATTTTTAGTGGAGAGTAGCTGGGCTCAAAGATCTACTTGCCTGCATCATAATATAAGGTTTTATCTTTTGGTTAAAGGCTTTCTCACAAAAGGTTGAAGCTCACCTTTGTTGTTGGTTGGTCTTTATTTGTTCTCATCATCCAGAAGCTCAGAATCACAGGTGATTTATAGTGAAATATTTAGTTGTTTTTTTTTTTTGCATAAAATTGTAAAGCGGTTAGTTTAATCACAAAACATATATTTTAGGAATTTAAACTCGTTTTTCACTACAGTTTAGTTGAAAGCCTGAACACAATAGTGGTCTAACCTTGCCTGATGTCAAAATCATGTTTGTGTATTATGTGTTGAAAAGATGCCTTGATGAGTTGAAAACGCGTTTTTTTTTTCAATGTACTTTAATGCAACTGTGGTTTAGGTCGTTTCTATCATTGCATGTGTGTATTTATGCATTTATGTCTTCTAGTGAGGCAATTGTCCTTAGCATTGTAATACAGCAAAAAATGAGAATTACATAATCTGATTAACTGATAATTAAAAATGCATTCAAAAGACCTACAAAGTAATATTTTGCCACGAAATCAATATAATCATATGTGCGCTTTAATGCTTAAACATGCAAAAAAGTAATTGTATGCTATCACCGACTGCAACGGCTACCCACAAGTGTGTATATATTTCTTATGCTTAACACCTTAACATGCAACAAGTAATCATATCTCTCGTCGTATGCAATGGCTAATCACAAGTATGCACGGCTGTATATGTGTAATGTTTATGCTTTAACACTCTAATATGAGAAGAAGAAAAAATAGACTATGCGACGTTTGCAACGGTGATCCAGCTAGAAAAATGATAAATATCATGTGTTTCATTTATAACCGGACCACAGATCGCATATATGCCTACTTCGCTTTCACTGCAGTGACCTCGGTATTTTTCCACTGAGCACTAGCGATTAAATCACATGCTCAAGGCTACATTTAGCAGCGGTGTTATTCTGAGTCAGTTGCTGTTGCCTTCAGTTCGACCTGTAAAGACTAGTTTTTCATTGTGCATCTCAAAACTGAAAGTTTATTCAAGACAACAATATTGTGTGTAAATTACATTAATTATTCTTATTAGGGCAGTGAAACACCTCACGAATAATTCACGCTTGAACAAAGGATTTTTATATAGACGCATACCTAAATACTGAATAACTTAGACAGACATAGAACATTTCAAGAGAAATTTCCTGGTATTCCAGTTCAAGGTAGAGAAAATGTCTGGTTATCACGTTTAGTCTAACGAGATCGCTAAACGCTAAATCTAAGAAGCGAAAAAGAAATGTTATAACAAGAAACCCTCTTTTCATACGACTGCTAAGCTTTTAAAATTGAAATGTTGCAGAATGACTGTTCAAGAATTACAACCTCGTGACGATGAGGAATGCCAGGGATGCTTCAATGTAGATGGAAACCACATAGGACACGGTCAGTGCTCGCTATAGAACACGCAACCATCATTCTAGAAGTACATAACTCCAGACAGAAAGAATTTATTGAAAAAGTATGCTTCCTTCAACTGAAAGCTGTTGCATACCACACACACACACACACACACACACACACACACACACACACACACACACACACACACACACACACGTGCGCGCGCACAGTTGTCCCAGAATTCAACCCCACAAATTGGCAGGGTTGTAGAGGGATCCTAGATAAAGACTTTGAAATAGGGAACCTATTGTCCCTTCTGCCAACTGTCAAAGTTATGGCATGTTTTATGGATCGCATACCAGTGGCCGTCATAGAGCGTGGACAAGTGTGTCCTATTTTCATTCTGAATGCCTCATTTGTAAGCCACAATATTTAAAACTATTTGTCAAGAATTTTGACAAAATTGCCTGCTCTTTGAGGTTGTGCACGCCACTAATAATCGTTTGGTTGGTTTCTGGTCAGATGCAGTTAGCTAGAACGGTTAGATATAATATACTGGTGGTTGAGTCAGTATACCGCTAGACAAGGAATCGCATGATAGTAACATCGCACCGTTCTCTGAAGTTTCCATTTTTCAGTATTTTTAATTTTGTTGTTTTTCTCAAAGAGGTACACAATTTTATCAGCATTAATACGCTTAGTTTACATTTTTGAAGAAAATAAACCCTTCAGGACACATTCAATGTAGTTCAATGTTCAATATTCAATGCAGTAATTATTTATCAAGGCATCTGCATTGATTAATTTAATAAAACGATTAGGTTTGTTGAAAACATTTATGTCAAGTGTGCTTTGAAACGTAAAAACTAAACTATAATTTTAGTGGTAAAGAAAAGGAGAGAAAACAAACCTGTTATTGCTAGTATTCAAACAGCGGTACTTTGGTTCTGTCCATGCAGGTATTGTATTAATCATTTCAGCTACTGTGGTCCTACGCCGTTGTGCTTCGTAGGTGCAATCTCTGCAATGATATTGCAGGTTGTCTTATCGAACAGATAACCCGTCAATGTGTGATACACTGTATTTTAGATACTCCTTTGAAAGGTACGGAGAAGTGTACCCTTTCAGGTGTTTAATGCAATTGTTATTGAAATGTTCTCCGTTGCACCTAGATGCTTATCGCACATTACATTTATTTATTTTACAGTACGAATAAATCATATTGTTAACGCAGCAAAATATGAACAGCTCGGCTCATTATAAATTACAAACAAAGAAGACAACATAAAAAGGAAGGTGCCTGCGGAGGCTAGAACTTCCAACTTCTTCAACATTTAACCCGATGCTCACAGGCAAATCATGGCCGTTAAATAATGCCACTGTGTCTACGCCTTCCGAAATTCGAGTGTTCAAGTCACGGCCCATGGCAGTTTGAGCAGTGGTGTACTAACCCTTAATACATTTTATGCTGTAGCAAACAATTTAGAACCCATGGCCTTAGGTTCCCTATCTCAATCTATTTATTTTGGACTAGTATACAATCCTGTCAATTTGTGCGGTTGAATTCCGGGACACCTGATTAAATATGCTTATCACATCATTGAATTCGTAAATAACAGACCTAAGATTACAGATTAATTTCTAGAAACATACATAAGAGTTTAAAATGTTGAGGTAGTAAATATCATACAAATTATTATGTAATATGAAAACTCAGTCTTTAATCACCGTAACAGTCACTTTTTATAAACGCATTTTTACCATTTCCAAAATCAAATTTGGAAAGTTCCTCTAGCTCCTAGTATAAGTCCAATAACTTGAATTGCGGTTAACTGATATTTTTCGCAGCAGTGGTGAGTGCTTTGCTGGTTTATAGATGCTGCATTTTCCCTTGTGCACTGCTGCCGGCTGATCTTCGTCTATTTCCCTTCTGATAGTAAGTTCAATTATTGTCCCAGAGAACGAAACGGGTTTTATGCCTCTTATATCTCTTCTTATATAAGACCCGTGTTGCCCTCCCAGTAGCCGTGGTCGATGGTGCGTTTGTCGTTGACGCGCTGACGCGAAAGGACCGCGGATTTGAATCCCGCTGTGGACATGGATGTTTAGTGTTGTATTTAAGTTATTCTCTCTCCCCTGATGATTAGGTTTAGCCTGAAAGCAAAAAAGAAAAAGAAAAAAAAGAAAAAAGACCCTTGTTCCGCTAATCCATGAATATCTTCATAGACCTGATAATGATTTTCTACGAAGGCCTCGACCTATAAATATAAAGGAACCCACTGTGTATTGTTTCTTTTTTTAGGTTTTACACACGCTTTTATTACATATGACACCGCAAGCCATGCAGAATGTCGAACAGTATACCAGATGGAGTAGATATATCTAGAAGTCTCCTCTTAGAAAGTAGTTCTTTGTGAATGACGAATCAAATACTATAATGCCACACTTTAGTCTGTGAACACATATTTAAACATGTTTTCCGTATTTTTCGTCTCATTGCATTTCAACGATTATGAGAAGTCTTATTAAGGTGTGATGGACCATTAGCTAATTTATACTGTCTGTTAGCTTTACTTTCTTCATTAAGCGGCTCACTCCACTACAATTCAGCATTTATTTGTAAACACCGTAATTTACGCTGAAGTTACAACGAAATAGCGGCTGTTTAATTGACCCTAAACACGCCTCACAGCACTATTGTGTCTCGCCCGCTCGTCATTCGTTGTTATTTTCGGTATAAGCATCCGTACCAATATTGTACGTCGATTTTATTCTGTGCTATTGGAGGTATGTAAATATAAATAAAATAGTTTAGCTGCTAACCTAGTTTATCAAATAAGTATTTTATTACATTTTATTTTGTTTCCGTGAACTTTATCATAAAAGTATTCAGTTTTTTTTTCGCGGAATATTTTAATAAGCACCTAATCCTTCTTTCAGTGTGGTGAGAGTTATAAATAAAGCTGGGCATTTTGTTCCTTTGTCTATAAACGTGGGTTTTATGTAGGGGTATATAAATAGCTTACTGGAGCTAAATATACGGTTCCTGTAATTGCCTGCATTCACAGTGTGTGCCTTTTCATAGCTTAAGGACGTTTTTTAATTTTAATTAAAATTCTTTCAAGTTTTCTTCTTATCATAATCTCATTATTGTTGGTAGTTACACATTAATATTACCTATTTATTACTGTGATATTAATCTTAGTATTGCCATTAATATTTTGGACTCTGAGCCCATGCGCCATTGTTTAAAACATGCTGAGGAAGTTCGTAATATCAGCATTCCTTTTCTAATGTCCGCAACTGCATTGCTTCTTGTAATAACAAACAGTGGCTGCAGCACAATAATGCGTACTGGAAATGATCATCTATACAAGAAAATCTATTGGTTTACGGTTGGGAAATCCATCATTTTAGCATTAATCCATCGCTTCTTTCATTAATGCGTTGCCTCTATTGCTTTCTACTTCACGGGTAAAAACACAATACTGACCTAAAAAGACTAGACTTAAATTATGATTACACATAGACCGGATCACCAGACACTGGTGCAGAGCACCACATGTAGGCTCTGAGGACCCTTTGCTTCTTATGTGACTCCAGGGAACGAGGGAGTGATTATAGGAGAGATTAGAAGAACGGATGTGGATGACGAGGGGCGCAAGCAGGAACAGGGTCCTAAAGGTTACAGATGGACGTCTCAAATTCCGCCAGGTCCCACTCACGAGCCTCAAGCCTCCGGTGGTTCCCCGAGAGGACCCAAGCCCGAAAACTCCGAAGGCGGCTGGAGTGTGACGTGGTCGAGCGGTACCGAAGACGACGCCAGAATAAACGCTTTACAGTGGGCATACCATCATCCAGCCGCAACCGGGAAAACCGTCGCCCTATCCTTCAACCCCGAAACAGATGAAACGGAAATGAGGGACAGGGAATTTCGGGGGTATAAATGTACCTATCCAGCATTCCCCTGGCGACCCGTGAAAACCCTCAGAACACGCGAGGGTCAGATAGGCAATCCAAGGGAATCGAACTTACCACCTCCCGAATGTGAGTCGTACACGTTTATCGTGGCATCACCTCGCGAGGCACGGATTGACATAGTCAAGAAAGCGTTCACGAAAAAGAGAACATTGCTCTCTAAGAATTGAACCTAGAGCTACTTAAGCGTCTATTAAAGAGCATTGCTCTGTGTGGATCACAGAAATGGCCTTTAAGAAAGATGGGAAAGACACATTTGGAGAATTTTGTTATGATCTGCTGGAAACGGTTAGAAAATATAAAGTAGACGGGCATGGCATAAATAAAAATGTTCTGAGAAGAGTGATGGGGAAATCAATCCCACACACAATTCGCAGGAGGAAAGCAACCTGGACAGGGTACATCCTAAGAAGAAACTGTCTGTTGCATGACATTATAGAAGGAAAGATAGAATTAACAATTAGTCTCGGAAGGAGAATTCAGATACTAGGTGATTTTTGAGGAAAAGTGGAAATATTGCATGCTGAAGGAGGGAGCATAGGATTGAATACTATTGAGAGCATATTCACGTAACAGGTTTGAGGATCATCGAAAGGTAGAATACTAACTGGTACTACTACTGCTGCTGTCGCCGTCACTACCACTATCAATACTACTACTATTACTACCACCACCACCACCACCACCACCACCACCACCACCACCACTACTAACATACTAAAAGTGGTGTACAGTTTTGAGATTGTTACCTCCTGCATATACCTATTCCGGTAGGTTTCCCACGGTCCAACATACTTTGCACGCATCCGTTCTTGGGCGGTAATTTTACAGGGTAGTGAGAGTCGGAAGGAAGAACAGTTCCTTCGCCCGCCTATCATTCTGCTGTGTTGTCAACCAAAGAATGTTTCTTTCTTTGAGGCCCTCAACCATTATGGTGAATAGGTTATGTAATATACCGTGAACAAGTGCAATTATTAAACGAAACACAGCACACGTGCACGCGCATAAACTAAGAATGAAACTTTAGCCTTGAAGCCACTAGCTGTCAAGGTGTATAGCGTGCATGCCTCAATGTTTTCGTTCTGCCCTGCTTCCGAAATGGCTCGAAGACTATCGAATGAAGACGGCAGTCGAGCGCCCAAGAAAAGGAATCCTAAGATGTCTTTAAATGTAAAATAAGGATGGAAGGGGATTTTATCAATATTTCTATTTAATCCTAATGGGTTATTGGATCCAGTTTGGTGTAGAAATAATAAATGGACTATAACTGCTGCTGCTTGCGCGAATAGTACACATATGCAGGCAAGTTTCTTCATTGCTGGACAGGTGAAGATAAATCTGGCTTATATTGACTCCCGTGGGGGAGTGAATGCTAAGAATGGGCGGGGCAGGAATGAAGCCTGTTCTCTCATACTCTTGACTGCAAACAGGCTAACCATTGCATGCATGGCCTTACAGATTGGCATCTTAATGCTTAGAACTGCTAGATTAAGTTGTTTCCCATAATTATAAGCTTCAAACTACTAACCATCTCATCAAACTTCAACACTTTGAAACCACTCGGAAAGTTTTTATTGGAAATGTTTCTACCATTACGTTCAACAACCTTACGATTTTTTTTATATAGCAAAGTATATTTGCAACCATTTTCAGGTTTTCGTTTTAATGTATGCTATTCATTATTATTATTATTATTATTATTATTATTATTATTATTATTATTATTATTATTATTATTATTATTATTATTATAATATCCTCGTGCTTACAACCGTTCAAAATATATGCTTTTAACAAATCGCACAAAAAATTCATGTGTGTTTTTATAACATTTCATGATTATTTGTTCACCATTTGTTTTCACATTTAACTGTCGTCTTGTCATTGCGTTGCCGGTTTAATAATACGCAGAAGGTAAGTAAGGTTACGTTTTGATCACCGTCACCGTAAACAGATCATTTTAAAGTGGCCGAAAACGCGTAGCAATTTAAAAATTGTAAAATATGGAAACATTGAGATATACTAGAGTTAAAACACCTAACGATATCGAAAAATGTACAGCAATATGGAAACAAAACAAAACTTGGTGAAGAGTAAACGGTTATAGGTTGTGAAATTGTTGACATTTATTTAAACGCTTTCTTTCCTAAAGATATATATCTTTTGTTTAGTAAGTTTTGTCTATATCTTACGGTTTGCTAGTTATGCAAAATTCAACAAAAAGAAAAAATCATCCAGAATAACGAAATCTTCAGGGGATATTCCCAGAAAATTCAAGATACGCATTTTATTTGTCATGTAAATGTCTTAAATATGAGAAACTTTAATCAAAACCGTTAGAGCCGTTTTTGAGCAAATAAAAATGTTTGATTTTTTTTTATGTAAAGGATAGTTGGAAGTGGGGGGATTTTCTTGAAAATCTTCGTGTCGCATCCTTGGAAGATACTGAATTTAAATATAAAGTTTGGTGTTTAACGGACTTTTCGGTTTTGAGCTATGCTGCCCCCCCCCAAAAAAAAAAAAACACACACACATACACACAGACGCACGGGCATTTAAAATGTTTTTTTTTTTTTGGATTCTGGGAGTCCCAAAACATATATTTCCTGTGAAATCTCGGTATCGAATTTTTGGGTGCAATACAATACTTTTAAATTGCCACCGTGATCAGTTTCACACATATGCTAAAATTATCTATATTAGTATATCCGTAGTAAATAATGGTAGGAAAGCCAAACACTTATTTTGTGGGTCTTTATTGTTACTTTTTACCGATGGTTTCCCTTAAGAGTTGGTCTTTATATTAAAAACCTCGCATGTTTTTAAAAACTCTCTTGAGGAAACACACCTGTCTTTTTAAGTTATTGTGAGCTATACCAAACAAAGCACAGACATAATTTATCACAGGACTTTTTAAAGCTTTATTATAAACTAGCAATTTTATCTTTGCTCTTTTGTCAGATTTAAAAACTACAGCACAGGAAAACATTATTTTCGGAAATATTTAATATGTGGCGCATAAATTGTTTAGTGTGCAACGGATGAATCTCTGCCGAACTGTCTAGCGAAATTAGTATGCAGAATATGATTAATAGTTATTATAAACACACGGCACCGCGTAAATTACGTAACAGAGGAGTTACCTTGCCAAACCGGCTTGTCATACTCCATGATTTTTATGCTATTGCTACCCTTTAAATCGTTTATTTGTAATCGTAACAAAAAGTACACCATAACTACACGGTTTCGCGTGCGAGAAGTACAGACTTTTCAAATGAATGTTAAACAGGAGCTTCCTCTCAAGAAGTGTATGCTATTCAGTTGTTTATGCTCAATGCGGGCCCTAAAGTTACATCTTACATATTCTTACTTTCTCTAGCCCGTATGTACAATGTACATAATGGATAGAGAAAGTATTGTATTCCACCCTAAATTTTATGCCGAGATTTTACCGGAAATATGTATTTTGAGGTCCCTGCGTACGAAAAAAAAATGTTTAGAAAAAAAGATATGTATCTGCCTGTCTGTCTGTCTGTGGGCAACATACCTCAAAAACAAAAAGACGATTAAATACCAAACATGGTATTTAAGTTCGGTATCTCCAAAGGATGCGACATGAAGACCTTCGAGAAAATCCCCCCACCCTAAACTACACTTTATATGGAACACTTTTTTTTTAATTTTTGATTTTATCAAAAATAGCTCTAAGGATTTTGATTAAAATACCGAAAATTACACATACATCACAAATAAAATGTTTATTTTGAATTTTGTGGGAAAAGTCTCTGAAAAACTTTTTATTCTGGTTGAATTTTGCAGAATTTTGCATAACGGTTAAATCGTAAGAGGTAGAAAACAACTCATTTCACAAAAATGCAGATCTCGTTAAAACACATAATTTATTTCATATACGTTTTTCTTGTGCCGTCGATCGTTTTCGAGATATTCATTGTTATTGGTTTCAATTCTAAACTAGTTAACTTTTCTCAAACGGGACCATGTAAAGCAAACCGAACCTCAATTTTTTCACATCCCGACCAACTTTTGAAGGATTTGACTATCGATATTAGCTTAATATATTCCCTTATTCCCCTTGTACTTAAAAGGAATAAGACCAATTCTGCTAATGTTTATCTAGATTAGTGTGATGTAGATAAAAGAATAGTCTGTAGTAAGAAGAATTTGTTTGTGTAACAACTAGAGAAAGTTGTGTGAATGGAATGCATCAGATCTTTATATAGGTATTAGTTTCTCCAGACGTACTATGCAGAGAAGGTATTGTGTTCCACCCAAAATTCGATACCGAGATTTCACCGGAAATACGTGTTTTGAGACATCTTGAATAAAAAAAAAAATCATTGTGATTTCACAAAACTGTCTGGTCTAAACTTTATTTAGTTTGTAAATAAAATCATTTACCCAACTTGTGGCTGACGTGGGATGGTTTTATTTTTCTACTACGTATAGTAAGTTGGAGGAAACCTGTATTCGCACATAAATTCGATACCTAGTTTTCACGGAAAAAACAGCTTTTTTGGCATTCCCTGAATAATAAAAACTTGGTTTAGAAAAACTATATGTTAATGTATGTGTGTGTTAACAGTATAACTCTAAAATAAAAAGTCTGTTAAATATCAAACTGAGTGTTTAAATTCAATATCTTCCAAAAAATGCGACACGAAGGTTTTCAACAAAGTCCCTCATCCCGAACTACCATTTACATGGAAGATTAAGCATACTTTCATGAAAAATAAAATGCTGTTTTGAATTTTCTGGGAATAGGCTGTGAAGATCTATTCATTCGGAAACAAAGTTGTATAATGTTGCATAAGTAGTAAATGTTAAGTGACAGACGAAAACTTACTTCGCACAAAAAATGCATTCTCCTGTAAATATTATTGTGCCATAAGTCATTTCCGAGATATCCGTCATTCATGTTTCGAATTGTTCAATGCTATGCCATTCTTTTAAGGGAGGGGAGATTTACACCTTGACCACGAAAAAATTATGTATATTAAACTTTTTTCAGTAAGTGGTTATACTGTAGAAGTGAAATTTGGTATAGAAAACAGATTATTTTGCTCATATTCCTATATATTCAAATGAGATCTAGCTTTTGCCGTTAAAGGTGACTGGATATTCCACATAGCGGCTGTGTACTTTACACTGTTTTGCTAATTACCCTGATGATAATTTACATAAATATCACTATTTTTAATTCTTCTTCTTTCATTCTACTGATTAGTGTTGTAGCTACCAGATGTACCAGAATCATTGATATGTAAACAGTATAACTATTTCTGTGAAACAAAAAAAAAATATTTTTCATGCAAAATATTAGGTAAGAAATAAATTATGACATTTGAATCACTGAGTACAGTATATTTTTTTTCTTCGCTGTGATATGCATGTGCGTGTAAATTTTTATAACATAACATAAAACAACAACAACAAAAAACCACTGTGCTATCTGGGAACGATTTTGAAAAAGTACTTTGACGGATAACAAGCGTTAAAGTTACCAATGTGGTGAAAGAGCTCTAAAACTATCAATACATTTATATATATCAATTTCATTCCTTTGAAGAGACGTTAATAAAAATGGTTAAAAATGGCAGTATGTGCCCTCAAAGATGAATATCCCCTCTTAAAGTAATTTTGATACTCAGTTGTCTGTCGCTAACAGTATAAAATGTTAAGGCAAGTGTATAGAATCCAGTTCTTAAACAGCTGAGTATCACTTTTACTTTGTATATCTTTATGCCAAAATGTGTAATGATTTATTTCTGCAAAGGTTTATCTGAATTAAAACGAAATAGAATATATTTGTTTATATATACTTTTTGTTTGCATCTTTATGAAACACATCTGTGGTTACCCCGTTCTCAGCTAAATAATTTACAAATTGTGTACATGAAGAAATGAATAACAAAATTTTCACCATGCTTAATTAGCTGGCGTGTCCTTAAACGGTTGTAATAAAGTAACGGCGCCAGTGAAATAGTGACGCGCATATGTCAAATGAGTTTTCTTTCCGACATCCGGTAAACTTGGAGAGTAGTCAACATTCCTTCCTAGACTGAGGGAATGGCGAGTGTAGCTGAGCAGAAAATAGCCTCGCAGTTCGAAGATTGTGCGTTCGGTGTCCACTTTTCGCAGTTTGACGAGAGCGCCCTTCGAGTTAGGAGCGATACAAGTTTCGCGCGTGTTCCGAGTGTTTTCGGGGAGACTGACATGTAAGTTGTTTATGGTCTCCATCGTGTGTTTTCGCTAGTGATGGAGGTGGATCTACAGCCACCCAATCCCGGGTTAGGGAACACCATGGACACATCGAGGAATTATCGTGTTGATAATAACGGTGGTGATAATCAGATGCCAGAGTTCCGTGATATAATACAGCGCATGGACCGCGTATTGAACGTGCCGAATGTGACGACATCGAGCTACACCGGTTGTGAGTATTACCCGCTGCAAAATCCTGTACACCGGACGTTGGTCTACAATGGTGAAAGTGATTATCAGTGTACCAGTCATCAGTGCCACAGTGCTCCTGCTACGGCCACGGCGGCCGTGGATCTCCCACCCTCGTCCTCCCCAGTGCAGCCTTCGACAAACCAACCCGTTGAAACGAAACAGCCTAGGGAGACGGTGCGTATCAACATAGGCATCGACGAGGATCTCAAACTGATATTGGATATGGATCCGAGTATCATGGACGTCGTTGGCGAGGAGGACCGTAAGGTGACGGCAGTACCCACACCGCCATCGTCCACAGAGAGGGTGTTAGGACTACCGCCCTGGACAGGCGGGTATGCTTGCGGCATCCCTTGCCGTGCGTATTTATTGTATGAGTGACAATTTTTCTGTTCACTTAAGATGAGCAGTACTTTGAAATCATAGATAATTAAGGTAAATACATCGGTGAAATTTGAACAAGAATTATGAAACATTTATTTTTTCACAATAAAATAAATATGAATTTCAAAACTTTATGAAAGTACATTTTTTCCACTTGGCATATTTAAACTGCCAATTATATAAAGATGCATATAAAGGCGCATGTTCATTGAATATTATTATCGAATGTAAGCCTTATTTGTTTGCTAACTTTTTTCAGCATTTTTCTATAGTCGTGCTCCGCACGAAGCTATGTTTTAATACTTTATTTGAAATAGGTTGTACTGATTCAAAAGAACATTATAAAGAAAATTGCATTATACACATTTTTTAAAATAAGGGTCCAATTTTTAAAAATAAATTATTAAATTCGAGAAATCAAGAATTTTGGAGAGTAAAAAACGTAAACATTTTCTACAGTAATTAGGGGTTGATAAAAGGTTAAATCGATATAAATTTTTGTACATGTATTCACTGTAAATCCGAAATAATTATACGAATATTCTTTAAAATGTGTCGCATGGAAATTTTAGAACAATTAATCTACACAAAAATGATGTTTAAATATCTTGGGAGCTAAAATGTTTGAACATGGCAAACGAATTACTTTTATTGTGCACATATGCGTAACAACTGCCATAAAATTCAACAAAATAGGTTTTGCGGTGTTCAAAATTTCACGGATGTATTACCTTAATCTGGCATTTAATACTCACACAACTGCCTCTACTCATTAAAGTTTCACAACTGTACATGTTCTAATATGCTGTTCAGTTTATTTTGACATAATCACGAATAAAATCGTTTTCATTGTGATGATTTCAATTTAGGAAATAACAAAGGATTTTCAAAAAAAAAAAATACTATTGCCAGTTTGGTACTGCTATTGCAGGTTTAACAAAAACGACCACCATCACTGAAAAATTCAATGACATAGCCGGAGTTTGAACCACGGACATCCCATTCTCTAGCTGGTCGCTCTAACCACTAAGCTACCATGGCAACATACAGGCACGGTATTAAATTCCTCAACTGATTCGCATGTTTCCCGGTAAATCACAAGGTGATCTCAAATATTTTGAGATGACACACCCCAATGGCGACTTACAATTTTCGAAATTATTCAATCTTCGCTCTCTTCCAGTGTCCACCGGTTAATCTAGTAGCAGGGACTGAACTGAATCTAGTGGCAGTGAGCAATGCTAGATAGTGCAACATGTTTCCAAAAGGGGCTATAGAGACTATGCCTCCTCACTCACGTCATGTTATACTCTTGTTTTTGGATAGTGTTTTACGTCCGCTTTTACTGCTATCGCGGTGACACTGATGATACATGCAATGAAGATGGAGCCCCGGTGGAATGTGATGTCGGAGAACTCTGAGAAAACCCCTTCCACCACAAATCTCACATGCGGTCGCTTGCGGCCCGTCTAGGTGAGAAGCGAGTGGTCTGACTACTCGGCCACGGCACGGCCCTCTCTGTGTGTATCGAACCCCAATCCGACAATTTCGTGAACCCAGACCGAGCTCTATTAATAAAAGACTTTAAAATAGACATTTTGCAAGCGATTATACAATTTTGGGTACCTCTGCGTTTGGGAAGATATCAACCCTAGAAGCATATTTTTTACTAATCTTTGGTGAACAAAACAATTGACAGTGTATTGGGAAACATATGTACATTAAACGCACAGAAATACTACTTAAGCACTATTCGTCTGCAATACTTTAGAATGCACGCCAATTTCTAATTGAATAAAGTGAAAACTAAAAATGGTGCCTAAATCAGTTGTTCCTGCACGATAGTGTAATTGTCATTTTCGCTGAATGCAGAATTTATTTTATGCTATTAATATATTTGTTATATCTACCGTCTTACTTGGCGTATTTCCACCACTTTTATATATTTAACACAAACTCCCCGATGCCTCGAACCTGTCTCATTTATTCTTTAGGAAAGCGTAGAGCTCCCATTGAAGTGCTAGAATATATATATATATATATATATATATATATATATATATATATATATATATATATATGTGTGTGTGTGTGTGTGTGTACTTAAAGCGCCAATTGGCTTGATTTGACATACTTAAGTTAGGAAAACGGTGTTTATCTTTCTACAATATCAGTCGGCAAAGCTTTCACAACGAGAGGAATCTCAGTAATAAAAGTAAAAAATTGCTGTGTATATATGGTGGAATTTTCTATACAAAATAAAGCAGACTTTGTTAATATGTTTTGCTCTTTCTATATACAAAGGAGGGATTGATTCTTCTGTTACATATTTTCTGAAGATTTTAATCACACTTTGGCTGACCAGGAAATTTCTGTCTGTCTGCCTGCCTGCCTGTCTGGCTGTCTTTCTGTCTGCCTATCTACCTGCCTGTCAATCCCTCTTTTATGTACAGAAAGAATAAAACATATTAACGAAGTGTGTTCTCTTTGGTATAGAAAATTCCACCATTCTAATTGGAAATATAGAACTTAAAACCATTAATAATAATTTAAGATTTGCAGACACTAGTAAACATCCTTCAGTTATAGAGGAGGAACCTTGCTATCCTTGAATGTAAGCCTGTCTGTGAACACGTGTAGCGAAGAATGCAGATTTAAACTGCGCGTGGACATACTGTTACATAAAGTTATTGCACTTATTCACTTCAGACCAGCCCATAATGACCTTTCCCATAATGATAGCAAAGTACACATATGTACAATCGTGGACAGAACATCTTGAGCTTGAAGTTACCGTTAGCTTGCTGATTTAGATATAGGCGGATCCGTTTGCTTCTCTACGTGCTATCGTTTCTATTTCACAGCGTGTCTTATGAAGTCAGAGGAAAAGACCTAGCTACAATATGGATGTCCTTATTATGCTTACTTCCCTCTCTCTCTAAAATGACTGTTTATGCTTTGATTACTTCAACAATAATCAATTAAATGTTGACAGAATACTTCGCCTTACTTACTAGAAGCATAGGAAATGATTCGTTTTCAGAAATCATTACCGTGTTAGATATATAAATAATAAGGTTGGCAAAATTAGTAGCGCAAGCTGAAACCGTTGCAACTGTACTATAATTCCCGGTTTATTTAGAATGACACGACTGATAGCGCGCCGCTACCATGGCACCGTTGGTGCATTAGCGGAAGACCGGCCCTCCCTTCTTTCGTCATAAAAAATGTTCGAAATGTTCTCTACATCTACACAAGCCAGGCGCCTGTCGAACAACTGAACACTCGATGAAATTCTGCAGTCGAAATATTGGAAGAAGCAGATCGTAAACATCTTCTAATTCGTCGAGCATATGCTTTACTTTATTCACAAATAATCATCCAATATATTTAGACCTGAAGAGCAAAATTACTATTTAATGGTTTTGTCATAAATGAGAGTAATAAAGGTCCTTGGAATACCTTTCATGACGAACCCTAAGTCGTTTAACTTTTCCTAGGGAATTGGCGCCGGTATATATTTCTTTTTGTCTCACATGGGCTAAATTAATTTTATAACAACCGATAAATTAATTACGGTTTTTTCAACCGCAACGATACTCTCAAGGAATTTATGTATAAATTCAGGTTGAAAATCCACATGTGATTCCAATCTAACAATACTTAACACATTAAAGACCCATACTTCTGTAGCATACACCAAGTTGATACACACAGTAAACACAAACAAAATGCTTCATGCAGCGATATTACCAATATACACCGTGCCAAACGTTAACTGAATTGTAAATGCCGTTACGCTCCGTAGGCGTGTTAGCTTGGCTGTCGCAGGGAGGGCATTCAACCCGATGCCGGCTAAAAGTCAGACCCTACGACTGTATCATTCAAGATAAACTCGGTAGAAGCAAAACCACCTTGAAAAAAAATGATGTGTTCCATTCATATCTTTATCTGCTCTCCAAACAAACTTCTTACAAAAGATTATTATTTTTCCTCCTTCATGCTATGGAAATAAGCATTAGCAAAATGGTCTTATTACTTAGTTCCTTAGAAGCAGAAGGGAACTAAGGTGATATATAAGACCAAAGCGATAATCAAATCTTTTACAAGCTGTCGCTAGGCGATTGTCATTGAAATTCGCTTTCCTTTGCATAGTCAGGAGAAAAACAAAAGAAACATGGACGACTTTTTGTTTTAGAAGAGTTTAAAATCCTAACCAATAACAAGGAATATCTCGAAAATGGTTAGTTCCACAACAAAATGCATAGGACATTATTTGAGAGTTTTAACGAGTTCTAAATTGTGTAGTAAGTTTTATGTGTCTCTTACGGTTCACCAGCTATGCAAAACTTATTCAGGATGAGAAGGACTTCAGAGGCTATTCCCAGGAAATTCAAGATATACAGTTTATATATCATGTAAATATATTTAATAATTTTATCAAAATTGTTAGGACCATTTTTGAGAAAATGAAAATGTTCGGAAATTTTGGGGTAGGGGGAGTTTCTAGAAACTCTAAGTGTCACATATTTGGGAGGTATTAAACTTAAATGCCAAGTTTTGTGTTTAACGGAATTTTTGTTTTTTAGTTAAGCGGCCCAGAGGGAACTCAAAACATGTATTTCCGATACAATCTCGGTATCAAAATTTAGGGTGGAATTCAACGGAACCCGAAACTTCGATCTCGTGCGCCACGAAGTACCAAAGCTAGACACAGAGCAAGCGCGGCCATAGGGACCGGCCCAGTTTCTTTTTACCGCATGCAAACATATGATCCAGCAGGTACATTAAAGCATGATTCGCTTACCACAGTTACACATCAACAGTATCTGCCACTTAATGATTCCTTAGGGTATACTTTTCTGCAGTCACACCAACTGCAACACGAACAACCAAGTTACGTCAATTTCATCGAAAGGATTACGTTCCAATCGTGGATCCTTAACTTTTCTTCCAAAAACGAGCTTCATCCTCAGTATTTTAAGAGGGTAGAAGGTAGAACGTGTTAACAGATGGGGACACCTCGGAAACTGCGACCCGGTACGGACCTATTGTGGCCTACCACCTCTCCCAGGGAAAGGGATGAGACGAGGGGAAACCATAGGCCAGCGCACAGGAAACGATGGAGCTAAGCGCAGAGACGCACGGAAGTCCCAAACAGTGACTATTATCGGTGATAAATTTCCTTGTGATTGACATTTATGGGGTGTGTCGTCTGCTGGCAGGGGCTCGTCAGGTTGCTGACCAATCATAGTGTAAGAATACATAACTGCCACAGATGTGACGTCATCGGTGTTGCAACACCTACGTGATTCAGTGTAAATTTACGCGCGCGTTCTCATGCATGACTGATCAATTGTTTGCAATCTAATTGTTTGATTGCATTCTGTGAAAAGTTCGGTTGTGTTACACATAGTGATCGTAAGGATTTACATTTATAATCGTTACTACCTTTTATATATCGCGGATATTACTCTTGTTCACATCCTAGAATTATCACGAGGGACACTGTGATTTGAAAATGTCTTACAGCCGTGATAAGCAAGTTGAGGTTACTACAGCCAAAATAAGAAAACTTTTCCGTTTAGTAAAATAAAGGACCCAATGTGGAAGGGAATAGATGAGGTAACTAGTGAGAAATGAGGAAACATAGTTCAACATACGAGAGGTACCTATGCATGGAGAGAAGACGGCATTTTTGAGGAAGTAGTGGAACGTTTGTCGCTGCAGACGGACAGCGAGTAAATATGGCGCACCGAGGCGGCCACATGTCAGCAGAATGTCAATCACAAGGTAATTTCTCACCGACAATAGATGGCAGCCCTGGCGCGCCATAGAAGTTCTACAGCGCCGGGAGGCCAAAAGGATGCGTCTACAATGGCGCCTAGCCTCAACCAGCGCAAACAGTGGGAAGAGAGTTTCACTCAGAGCAAGCAACCGTGCCATCTCCCTGCAGTGTCTCAAGTCACACCTGCACCGACCTGAAAGACGAAGAAGGGAGATGAAATGACAGAGTGAAAGATAAAGGAACCGTGGTAGATATATAGCACCCCAGCATTCGCCTAAGTGGCCCCAGGAAAACCACGGAAAAACCCAGGACCAGAGTACGCGGTCAACGGGGAGCGAACCCGAACCTCCACGAAACGCCTGAGCTACCTGGCTTGGGCAGGCTTTTAATAATCTACGAACTTCTTGTTTCGGTGAAAATGTCTATGGCACAAGTGCATCAGGAGCTCAAACACCACATCGGGGCGGTTAGCGTAAATGCTCTCATGAAGACACGCAATTGACTTCTACAAATGACTGTAATTCTGCAAAGAATCTGTGTGTTAATAGTATTCTTGTAAATAATTGATTTTAATTCCTTTAAGCTGAAAGACGGGAGCTTACGAAAATCTGCATATTTTCTCTCTGCAGGTTTTAGCCTGGAGTCACCCATCAGTGAGCGGAAAAAATCTTATGTGTTCCATTCACATACATTTTTCTAGCTTTTCTATATATACACCATTCTTACAAAGAGTGTTCTTTATCTACTTCATGCAAACCGAGATAAACGTTAACAAAATTGGCTTTAAAATTGCTCCCTTGTAAGCTGAAGGAAAATAAGGGAATACACTAGGCTAAAGCAATAGTCAAACCTTTTAAAAATTGTGAAACAATTGAGGTTCGGTTCGCTTATCATAGCCAGCAGTAAAACAAGAGAGATGAAACGAAGGGTTACTTCCCTTTTGAGAAAGATGGTTTAAAATTGAAACCAATTGGAAGGAATGTCTCGAATATGACCAACTCTACCAAAAACATGTATATAGAATAAGTTATGTGTTTTAACGAGATTTACATTTTTATGTAGTAAACTTTTGTCTATACATTACGGTTTAACAGTTATGCAAAGTTATGCAAAATTCATCCAGTATAAAAAGATCTTCAGAGGCTATTTCTAAAAAATAAAAAAATTACTTTTATTTGTGATTTAAATATATTTTATAAACGGCATTTTAATCAAAATCGTTAGTCATTTTTGAGAAAAACAAAATTTTCAATTTTTTTCTATATTAAGGACAGCTTGTGTTGGGGAAATTTCTTGAAAATCTTCCTGTCGCATCCTTGGAAGATACGAAACGTCAATACCAAAGTTTGGTATTTCACGGTCTTTTCGTTTTTGAGTAATACTGTCCAGACACACGGACATTTTTCTAAAAACGTTTTTTTGTCTCAGGGGACCTGAAAATATATATATATTTCCAGTGAAATCTCGACATCGAATTTCTGGGTGGAATACAATACCTTCTCTAGCTACTATGTACATTGTATCCACATACGTGCTAGCCAAAGTAAAATTGGGACGTAGAAGCGCCTGATTTTGTATTCGCTACATAAAAATATTGCTTTAAGTCATCTTTGATGCGTTCTTGCGCGCAGATACTGTCTTGATCCGGGTAAAGTTCATTATCAGCGCCTGGCATTGTACCAGGCAGTTGATCGTTGTGCGGAAGATATGCCTAAAGTCAGCTGCTGCAATTTACTATTTACAGCTTTGTTCCACCATTTTGGGATCCTATGGGAGAGAAAGTCGAGACACGGGTATTTCTATTTTAGATTTACCTTCACTAGAAAAAATCCCAACGCAGTCTCCAACATCAATGTAAAAATGGCATCTTGTTAGTCGTGCTGAGCATTTTTATTGTATTTAAAACAATTATTCAGAGGAGAATATGTTCAAATGTGAATAGGGTTACAAACATTTACACACATTTTTTATATTATATGACATGCACACACATGCATGCTCAATTTTTTCGAAATTACTTTCCGTAATATTCCCCTTTAATCTTTTATTTCTTTGTATATTGTCAAACTGATTAGAATTTCTCTGCGAGCATGAAAATTACACGTAAATAAATACATTAATAATTAATTAAGGATGTAATTTTTTCCACGATGTGGTACTTTGTTTCAAATCCGAATGTAGTACTGGCATTAGGATCTAGTGCAAACCGTATTTAAACTTATGTCTAATCGACTTTTTAAATGTGAATTTAAATTAATATCTTGTGAACTGCAACATAATATAATCACCTGCGAATATTTAACATACCCCCCCCAAAAAAAAAGTTTTATTCAGGATTAATCCTTTCTTTATATACTTAACTCAATTTGGAAATCACCAGAAGAACCAAATTTTACTTTCTTCAGCATATATTTATAGTAGATAAGTAGAGGGAGCATTGCATTCTTCCAATGTCAATGGAGATGTCAATGGAACTACATGCCTTCTAGGTCTCAATCCTGTGAAATACCATCTCGCTTCTTCATATTCCAGAAACCTAAGCATTCTCTGACCAAGAGAAGAAGGCTGCATGAACATTGTTGTCCTGGCGATAAAGTGCTTGTACGCTCGCACTCCTAAACATAAAGGTCATTGTCAGATAGCTCGCGCGCCAGCAATGAAAACCTGGAAGTGCGTATTATACCTATCGCAGTAGTTAGATGTGGAAGCATGGGTGACTCACATACACGCGCACTTACATTTCCTATTAAACAAATCGACTTCGTGAATAGTAAGCTCCCTCTCTTAACTCAGACCCCAGTTGCCTTCTCCTCGAAGCCCAATAGTACTAGGCAACTGTACCTCTTCTTCGATATGTAACGGGCAGATGACAGCTTCGCCACGTGTCCACAGAGGCGTTAGTGCCAGACAACTGCACCTCTACTTTTACACGCCGGGAAGATGGCATTAGGTGCCGTCCAGTTTACTTGCTTCCGTTATTTTAGATGGCATAGAATATGTTACAACTATTTATTTTCATTTTTTACTATTATTTTAAACCTAGTTGGTATTTTGGGTCGTGTATTAAATATCCAATCCGATATTTACCTTGACATTTGAGGAAATTAAACGGAAAAAAAAGTAGTAGTCAGATTGGCCAGCACACACTGAAACCTCCGAATACAGCCAATTAAGCGTTGTTCAAATATTAAAAGAAAGAAAAAAAAGCTACATCCCCTCACTACCCTTTAGCTACAAAAAGTTTCGTTATCTTTGATTTTTCTCAAAAATGGCTTTTAACAATTATGTTAAAATACCACATGACTAATAGAATGCGTGAAAGCTAATCAAATATAGTCAAATTCTGCTACACAAAAAAGGTACACTCTTTAAGGGACACAGGGAGTGTTTAAGTGAAAATGGAAACATTTTCGTTTTTTGAATCAACCATATACATATTCTATGTACGCCTGTGAATAATAATTTTGGCGAAACATTTTTCACAATCCGCCATTTTCAAAAGCCCAGCAACATGTTTAAGTCACCCATGCGTTAATTTTTATGCTACTTGTGCTTTTGCGTTTTAGTTTTGCTCTATTTGTATGCAGATTTGAACACATGCGCTGTTTAAGCGGCCAGATGGGCGTCAATATGTCATTTTCGGTCAATCTTATATTACGTATTTTCGAAGTTTTGCGGCCTTAATAAAATCCATAATGCTTAGTAGCCTACATCCTTTAAATGCCTCTACATGTAAACTTAATATTTGCCATTTCAGTTTTTTTAGCATTTTGCGACAATCAAAAGCAACCTCTTACAAATTTTATGCAAAGTGGAGATATTCAAGACTTCATGACTAATAAAACGTATTTCATTTTTGATGTATTACATGCTTCTTGAAATAAATAGAGCCAAAACATCTTCAGTACAGTATTATTTGTATTCTGCACAAGAGCGAATATCGAAAATATTATATCCAGTTTTATTAATCACAGTTTCTAGAACATTCAGTAACATTTGCGGCGTTAATGCATTAAAATTGCAGGAGGAAACAGGTCATATAGCATATATGCACAACAATTTAAATTTCTAGGTTTAAAGCTCTAGAAGTTAGATTTGAAACCCATTCGCCCCCTAATTAATGTTGCATTTTATGATTTTTTATTCATTGGCTCAAAAAATAATTTATACTGAAAAAGAAGCATTTTAGCACCAATAACGTCATAGAAACGAAAATATGTTTCTGTACAACTAATACATCAACTCCTATCAAATATTTACATTTATTTTCACTGTACTAAAGTGCTAAAAATGCCACATCATATTTCTCTGAAAAATGTGCAAGTCAGTTCCAAAACATTTGCAGTTTTGCGCTAGTTAAAATATTTCATTGTATTATCTGAGAAACTGTTTGAACTAGAGCTTTCAGTTTTTGCACGGTCGTTTCTTTATTTGCTCGAATTAAATGTGTCGGTTTTAAAGTAAATAGCTTTAAAATTTCAAAAGTTAAAACATCCAGTCCTGGTGTTCCTTAAATCTCAAAGCTTACTTAAATTACCTGCTGTCTTGGCATTCGAAGATATCTGTAGATATTGGTTCGAATTTTTAAATTCTGTATTAGTTTTAAGTGCAGCTTATTCTCGCAATGCAATGAGAAGGTTGTGTAATTTCAAGGCAAACATCAGTCTCCTGTTTCCCATTTGTATCTATCTACCAGGAAATATGTAGGTAGCAGAAAAAGCCTAGGGCTGAGGTGCGTCCGGAGCAATGACAGAATTCCGTATCAAATAAGACAAAACAAGACGAAATGCGTAATGAAGCTATTTTTCAAGCGTTTACCTCAATTAATATTAAGTGGATTGAAAAAAAAAGTTACATAGGAAGTGTAGAAGCTGTGTAAAAGTACACATAGTGGTTAGAGTAAAACATTTGTGTGTAACATCAGATTTGTAGTTAATGTCATTCGTGATTTTTAAATTAAACCCAAGTTGCTGAGCTATTACGTCTGCTCAAAATCACGAATATTATTCATTAAGAATGCTCCACGAAAAATAATCTGAAACAATATAATGAAATAGTGGCACTTGGCGCTACGAATATATTTCTGAAAAACAAAACGAAGTTCCGGAGTTCCCGGGTTCGACTCATAGTTTCTTTCATTAAAATTTTTCCCTACCATACATAGCTTCTTCCCTAACATGCAGTGTGAATGTGCGTTTGAAAATAAGTTTAGATACTCTGGTGTTACATTCCCATGACCGTCTCTACCTATTCTGCAACAAGCTGTTCTTACGTAGGCTTATGCTTTTATTAACTACATATTAATGAAGATAAACAGTAGCAGAAATGGTTTTATTCCATAGTTTCTTATAGGTCATTGGAAATAAGGGAACACACTAATCCAAAATGATAGTGAACTCCTTTTAAGATCTGGCCGCAATGTGATCTTGAAATTTACATGACCAGAATGGAAAAAAGCAAAAACGAATGATGACTTCTCAAGTGAGATAAGTATTAAGTATTGTGAAATTTAAATTATAACAAGGAACATCTCGGGAATGATTTGACTCCAATACACACGCGTGCGCGTGCATGGTATATACCGTATGTTATAATCAGATAAACATTCTTTATGTAGTACCGTTTTGTCTAATTGTTACGGTTTATCAGTTATGCAAAAGCCATCCCGCATGAAGAGGCCTTCTGAAGCTATTCACAGAAAACTAAGGATACCTATAGATACATTTTATTTGTCATATAAATGCCTTTAACATAATTCCATGGCACGACAGCTCACAAGGATCCTTGGCCTACCGCCCGGACGCTGCATCCCCCATCTCGGTCCATGACAGACGTCATGGATGGGGTGCAATGCCTTTGATATATGACATTTTAATCAAAATCATTACTGCAATTTTTCTAGGAATCCAAAAGTGGAAAAATCTTCTATGGATAGGGTAGTTTCGGGTGACATATTTTCCGGAAAATATTCATGTGGTGTCCTTAGACTTAAGTTTGGTACTTAGCGAATTTTCGTTTTTGATGTAGGCAGTTCACACACACACACGACCTTTTTCTAATGTTTTTCTGGATTCAGGGATCTTCAAAACAAGTATTTGTGATGAAATCCCTGTATAGAATTTTTGACACCATACAATAACTTCTCTACGTAGTACATACATTGAAATAGACAGAAAGTAGAAACCGACGAAAACCTATATACATAACCTAATTTGAAAGATAAAGAGTAACTACACCATCAAATGTTTCTGCCAAAGCCCTAATAATGATCATAGCAGTCATAGGGGCTATAGAAATTAAATAATAATAATAATAATAATAATAATAATAATAATAATAATAATAGTAATACTACTACTAATAATAAATAAAAATTAACGATATTTAATATTAATAAAATTAATAATAATTAATTAATAATAATAATATTTTAACAACAACAGTTCAGGATATTAACAAAATATGTTCCTATTAGTGCAGAAAATTATACAATGCGCGCACACGTGTGTGTGTATGTGTGTGAATGTGTGTGTGTGTGCGTATGTGTGTGTTTGTGTTTGTGTCTGACACGAATAATTATAATTCTGCAACAGATATTCGTTTGCCTTGAGGAAACTCGTTTTAATGTACTTGATATTTGATGTAGCTAATAAAGCATTCTCTATAAATAATACTATGGCGGTTGTTTTAAAGCAATGAATTATTGCAATATTTCCGTTAAGTAATTCCAAGTGCGACCTTTTTTTTTTTTTTTTTTGTGGTATGTTGTTGTTGTTGTTGTTGTTGTTGGTTTTTTTTTTTTTTTTGACGGGGGCATTTGCACACGTCTTTCTTAAAATTTTGTGATTCTTATACTGCCATATTTGTTTTAAACTAAACTGCCTTCACTCTCGAAATCGCAATAGAGATCTGATTTAAGCCTTTTAGTCCTATCAAAATCTTAATCAAGCCGGAGCCAGACACGTGTCCGAAAGTATGTTCAACTTCATCAGCTGGTCCGGTTGTTTTTCTCTAAAATGGTTAATAATTACTTAGTACATATTCTGTGCACGACTACACTTGAATCGCGTTTCTAAACTTCATTGTTTCAAGGATGGAATAATGCCATAAATTATTTTGTGTCTTCTTAAAAACTCGAAAATGTGTTAATATAAGCCAGAATCCGGTCCATGCGTGTATGTATGTATGTATGTATGTATGTATGTATGTATGTATGTATGTATGTATGTATGTATGTATGTATGTATGTATGTATGTATGTATGTATGTATGTATGTATGTATGTATGTATGTATGTATGTATGTATGTATGTATGTATGTATGTATGTATGTATGTATGTATGTATGTATGTATGTATGTATGTATGTATGTATGTATGCATGCATGCATGCATGCATGCATGCATGGATGTATGTATGTATGTATGTATGTATGTATGTATGTATGTATGTATGTATGTATGTATGTATGTATGTATGTATGTATGTATGTATGTATGTATGTATGTATGTATGTATGTATGTATGTATGTATGTATGTATGTATGTATGTATGTATGTATGTATGTATGTATGTATGTATGTATGTATGTATGTATGTATGTATGTATGTATGTATGTATGTATGTATGTATGTATGTATGTATGTATGTATGTATGTATGTATGTATGTATGTATGTATGTATGTATGTATGTATGTATGTATGTATGTATGTATGTATGTATGTATGTATGTATGTATGTATGTATGTATGTATGTATGTATGTATGTATGTATGTATGTATGTATGTATGTATGTATGTATGTATGTATGTATGTATGTATGTATGTATGTATGTATGTATGTATGTATGTATGTATGTATGTATGTATGTATGTATGTATGTATGTATGTATGTATGTATGTATGTATGTATGTATGTATGTATGTATGTATGTATGTATGTATGTATGTATGTATGTATGTATGTATGTATGTATGTATGTATGTATGTATGTATGTATGTATGTATGTATGTATGTATGTATGTATGTATGTATGTATGTATGTATGTATGTATGTATGTATGTATGTATGTATGTATGTATGTATGTATGTATGTATGTATGTATGTATGTATGTATGTATGTATGTATGTATGTATGTATGTATGTATGTATGTATGTATGTATGGTCACAGCATTCGTTGACTCCAACTTTCAGCTGAAGAAATAGATATGACGTGGTGTTTTAAAATAGCCTTCTCTACCCTCTATTTTTTAATTTTATATACCAGCGGTCGTTTTGCAGCATTGCCATGATTACGTGGATGCATGATTCGCTTGCACTGCTTATGTATGTTCCGCTAGCTCACTAGCGGTGAATGATTCGCTCGGCTATGCTTTATCGGCTGCGAATGTCAACTATTAGTTGCTGCCTATGGTTGCTGCTTTGTTTTCGTGCTGTAAGACAAATGTATCTTCTTTAACGGTCACGTGAACTAATCACTTCTCATTGGCTAGCTTTGTGGAATAGCCAGTTTTGCCTTACAAGTTAGTTCCTTGTTTAACATAATCATTTATTTTAATGCATTCGAAGAGAGCTATCAAAACGCATTCTCATATCTGTATGAATAAAATAAATTACATAAGAGAGTTAGTGCATCTGGAGTGCCTGTGAATTCTTACCATGAAATAGATGAGAGGATCTTTTGCTTCAAACCTGCCTCGCTGACGATAACAGGTGTGTGTGTGTGTGTGTGTGTAATAACGGTGGGTCTATATCCCTTTTATCACCTATCTTTACGTGGCACACGGCCAGTTTGTCACCTTCAAATGTGTGCATTAGCCAGTCAAGGGAAAGGGGGAGGTAAAACAGTGCGGAAAGATACAGATCTGCGGAGCAAGCTTGTACGAAACTAAATTAGAGTTTGTTTGTTGTATGTTTCAACATGTAGAACAAAATATATAAAATTATATAAATATATTTAAACCTCTTAAAGGAACTGCCTCAAAAAGTATATAAAAATTGCTTGATTTAATCATCTTAGAGTAGTATCAGCTTTTACTCCAATGCTAGGAATTGTTCATGAATGAACTCCTGTTTTTATTATAAATTACTTTAAAGCATTCATATGATTGTTGCTGATCTTGTCTTATTATTAGTCTACTGAAATGCCTACCGAAAAGGCATTCTACATCGCTTGAAAAAATAATTCATATATATATATATATATATATATATATATATATATATATATGATACCTTCGTAAATTCCGAATCCGCTGCTAAATAGAAAATACTGTCAGATGTTTGGTTAATAAGTTTAGGACAGCGGGATCGCTAAAGACTAAATCTAAGAGGCGAAAACGTTATGTAACGGAGGAAAATATTGATGAAATTGGTGTATCATGTGAACGCTCTCCAAAGAAGTTTTAAAATCGTGTTGCACAGCGGGTGGGTGCGTCAGAAACCTCTATTCATACAGTGGTTAAAGTTTAAAAATTGAAGCCCTACAGGGTGACTAGAGTCCGTGAAGTAAAACTTCTTGACGATTAGGAATTCCAGGAATATCTTTAAGCAGATGGATAACACTTATAAAAATGTTAGTACACAGTATAATGCATGTTTCTATTACTCATAAATGGCTTCGGACACACTTGCAATTTGGTTGCACTCTGATTGGAAAATAGTTGCGTACACAGAGTATCCCTAAGCACCCTCGGTCATTCAGTCTAAAAAAGCGACCCGTGCATGTACAGCATGAAGTTATAAGGTCCAATAGAAGATGTTTTACTCTTGATACTTTCAGAAAATATATTGTAATACATTGCAATAGTTGTCCATGTATCTAAATCACATATGGAACTGGTTATATAATCCTCCACAATACATATTTTATTATTTTGTTCATGCTATTTATACTTTGTAATAAAAACTTTTGTTTACTACAGAACTGTATACCTACTTCTGTGCTCAGCTATACCTATAATACAAACTCAGTAGCACAGGGACTTCTGCCTCTCGCCTCTCCGCTTCGCTTGTTAACAACGTACCAGTTGGAAATTAAGTTAATCTAAATTCATGTCCGAAGCCTACACATGAGCTTGGAATACGGAAGTTTTACAGTCCGTCTGGCTATGTTGAATCATACATACATTAGATAGACAGAGAGATAAAATGGATCGATTAAATGAGATAGACACACAGACAGACAGTTAGATAAACAGACAGACAGATAGTGCTCGCTTCGTTGTAGGTAAACTTCACTGCCAAATCCCAAGCCGCACCACTCCCATACAACTTTCTGGGTGACTCCCCGTGACGATTTTGTAGCAGTTTTTAATTAGAAGTTGTTCATTACTTTTGATTATAAAACGGGTTTTGCTTTTTTTATATTGAAAGTATAAATTTAAGGAATAAGTCATACAGAACACGAAAAAATAATAATTTTGTAATATTTAAATAAACTACAATCTAACTCAAATTATATTTAAACAAAATTCTTCCGCAATCTTTCGAAACACAGCAGCTTACACACTGTTGGTAGATATTGGCAATCTAAATATGATGTCCATTAGGGGAAGGGTTTCTTGGAGTTCGACCGCTGGCTGCGGCAGTTCTATCCATTTTTTTGGTAGTGTTTAACGCCCGCTTTAACTACTAATGGCACCACAGGCGGTGACACTGATTATACATGAATGATGATGGAGCACCGGTGGAATGCGATGGCGGGGGAAACCGGAGCACCCGGATAAATCCCGCCCCAGCGCCGCTTTGTCCACCACAAATCTCATATGCGGTCGCTTGGGATCGAACCCCGGCCGCTAGTGGTCTAACCACTCGGCCACGGCGCGGCCCCAGTTCTGTCCATGATTTGTATAATGAATACATTTGGTTATCCAGATTTAAACGGTTCCATTCATCAGCGAAGTACTTGTGTTACCAAACATACCATTTCCCTTGCATCATATTGCAGAGGTTTCCCTTGACCTTTAACACATCATAAACAATTCCATATTTCCAGCCAATTAATAATAAACGCTGTATATAAATGAGCAATCCTAGAGCTGGTCTCAACACGCTTCGGAGTCTGACTGAGACTAGATAGTAGCGAATAGCTGCACCCACCCCTCTTACAGAGCGATGAACGAGAAAAAGGTTAAGTTTCAAGAATACCCAGACCAATAGAACAGGTGTAGTAATCAGCGCTCGGAGCATGCATATACTAGGCCGGGCCATAAAATGGATGATGGTTCTGTGGCGCAACCGCCCGCTTCGGGCCTGGGACTACCAACCCGATTGTCGGCCGGTCCAACCGACACGGGGAGGGGATGTGCCAGCATCTCACATTCCCTAACCGGAAGTTGGCTGTCGTGGTTGGGGTGGGCTACCTATAGCAGCTCCTAATTTTCCTCACGATGCTGAGTGGATACCGGTCAAATATCCGGACATAAAACTCCCACCCTTATGAGTGGGATCAAACCCGGGCAAGGAATCAGAGCTTCACGCTCTAGCTCATAGCGCCATGGTGCAGAATGCTGTATCATGCAGCTTCAACAAACTATTCTTAAAAAAATTATTTTTTATTAACCTCACAATAATGAGGTAAGCGTTTACAGAAACAGCATCATCACATGGGCTGGGAAGTTGAGGAAAAACTCCTTTTCTTTGCTAGTGTCTGAAAACCAGGTGCAACATGACATATGTATTGCAAACGCAATAGATTTGATATTTCATCCATAGAATTTTAAATGTACTAAAGCTTTATTCTCTAGTTACCGTGATCGTTTATCTATAGTATGTTGCTTGGATGACTGGTGGTTGTAATCGAACACATTTCTCTCTGCGCTGCTCTTGGAAATAGTTAAAACATTTGGGTTAAAAGGTAAAGGAAGCGCAATGGAGTGGGCACCTCGCGCACTGCGACCTATGTAGATCCATTGTGGCTAACGCCCTCCCCCCCCCCCAAGAGGTTGGGATAGGGGGAACGAACTATAGGAGGCCTCAGGCAGCAGTTAGACAGGTCATCAGAAACGCGCAAAAGTCCATAACATTTACAAACCTTACGATCCGCCTGACTGTCGGGCCTCCAGAGATGGTGTGCAAGCGACCCGTCGACATGGCAGCCACCTGGTGTCCACGGGAAGTAATCTTTCCATTGATCATGCATCCGCGCCATCTGCTCGCACTGTCACACACCACGCATCTGGAAGCACCAGGTGAGATGCGATAGAAAAACGGAATGAGGAGGAAATCGTGATTGATAAGAATCCATCCCAAAATTCACCTGGAGACACCGGGGAAGCCATAAAGTCCCACTAGTCAGATGGATGGTTGACGGGGATCCAATTTGGGACCTTCCGAGCGAGTCACACACGATACTGCGGTGCCATTTCGCTCGGTAACACCTCGGTTACATGGATGTAAATTTCCTTAGTAGCAAATCTAACGTGGACTTCAGAGGCATGCCATGATCGAATGCTTTACACCAGGCATGAGGACAAGGCAAATAGGAATGGAAAATGCCTCACTCACCCTACATTCTGTTGTTTAGTGGCTAAGTATAACGTAGTTGTTTTGCTCAAGTCAAGAGCATTGGAATTTTCTGTCAACTCTGCACGTCAGTAATAATTACTTCGTTGGTATTTACAGTATTTTGATAAGCATATGTTTCACACACCAATTATCATTTTTAGTGTGGCTAGGAAAGCTGTGTAATCTTCAAGCTTATCATTATTCCTTTATATATTTTGCACGCAAAATTCGTACAGCGAAGTTCTTATCCATGAAAAACAGAGGGTTCTTTTAGCTATAAGCCAGGATATTCGATAACTTGCGCATAATATTTTCTCTCAGGAAGTTTCTCTCCGTGGTATAATGGTTACCATGCTAGCCTCTTGTACCCAAGGTTTCGGGTTCAAGACCCGGCGGAAGGCCATATATATTTTTCGGGGTGGTAGGCCAAGGTTCCCTGTGAGCTGTCGTGCCATGGAGTTATAAAGATCCTCATCATTACTTCCTTCGGAAGGAAGTAAAGCCGTTGTTCCTTTGTCGTAGATTTATGGTATGTAAAAGAATCTCAAGCCTGATAAAATGGCTCCTGAGCAAAATTAAGCGGTCTTTCACGCCCAACATAGAATGGGACGCTAAGAACCACAGAGTTAAAGAGCGTCCATAAATAAAACTCGTTTATTATCCCTGGAGGTTTCATTCTTGGCTGCATTTGATTTCAGTTTGTCTCTCCAACCTAAGAGAAATAGTCTTATAAATATATCTCATATATATATGTGTGTATTTTAAATACACCTTAGGTATATATTTAAATAAATATTTTATATATATATATTAAATCGCATCAAATAGGTGTAACATGAGCTAAACTTTTCATATAAGTAAGTTCAAGTATCCAGATACTTAATGAAGTAACAAGTAACTAAACTCATAAAATGGTAAAATTTTATCTTACAGTTTATATTTCCAAAATATTGAAAAAGTTGTTTTAAAATTGTAAATAAATATCTGTAAGTTCACGAAAAGCCGCTGTAGGCTTCCTGGGATAGTGACGTTTGATTTTGAAGTTGTATATGTGTAGCTTGAACACCGCATTTTAAAAAACAGTCTTTCTGTTTTTTTTTTTCGTTTTTTTTTTTGTGTCACAAAATACTGTCTGTATCCCTGTCGCGAGTTCGAGGTTCATACCCGTCACCGAATGAGCCACTTCGAAGCACAGTGAAGGGGACTGTTGGAGAAAGGAAGGAATGGGTTGTGTAGAGAGGCTAAGACGGCCGTTTCCCCCCATGCCTGCTTTACACCTTGGGACAGTGCACAATGGATTGCCCTCGAATATATCTCTGTTAGTCTGTATCATTGGGGGTCCACTTTTTCCAATTAGTATTCCAAGTAGTCACTTTATTTCTTTAAAAGATCTGCCAGGAATTCTTTTCTGCTTTCCAACTTAGCTTTTACATATGTAATAGGTTTATTGTTGATATAAAATTCAAGTGCTTGTTTTGTATTTTATTTCAATTGTTTTTAAAATAGTTATGGATTAATATAAAATCTGTTTTATCCTACTCTAATGGATTTGTAAGAGTCAATTAATCACTTACTGTTCAGGGTATACAACCGAAGGGGAAGCATCGCTCTGCTTTCTACGTGAGGTATAATGCGGCCGCCAACCCCCAGAAGGAAAGGATGAAGTAAACCGCTTGAGACTACATCATTGAACATACAGTGTAAAATATACGTTAAATTAAAGAGGAAATTTCAATTTATAAGTCTGCAAAAATACTTTTCCACAGTTTAATCTCCCCTTTAAGCGTAACAGTGGACCTTGGGCAAGCTGAAGTGCCCTTAACACTAGACGGTGTGATCTCACTGTTGCAAGTGGAAGCAGAAGTCTCATCATTTGTCATTTCAGTTTTCGTAATCATTCGCCATCTGTTCGGCGCTATCAGTCCCATTATCAGCATCATCTGTACAGTTTGATAACGATGGCGGATATATTTGCTTTGCTCTCACAAGGAAGGGCAGCCATAGTTGTCACTGACTTTCGAACGAGACCAGTTTATTGATGTTTCAGTACATAAGAAAATACCTTCGATTTTCACCAAGGGTTCAATCTGGGCGACCGCATGTGGGATTTATGGGAACAAAGCGGTGCAGCGGCGGGTTTCCCCCATGTTCTCCGGTTTCCCCCACCATCGCATTTCAGTGGTGCTCCATTTTCATTCCACGTATCAAAAGTGTGATTGCCTGCGGTGCTATATGTAGTAAAAGCGGGCGTTAAACACTATAGCATGACCTTTCATGCAATTTGACAAGCAATGGGATTGGAAGGACAGGGACGGGATTATAGAGTACAGAGAAAGAAGCAGATAGAAAAGAAAGATAATCTGTATGCAATAAGATAGTTTCAGAAGATATTGAATTTCACAAGTAGTTGATCCCTACAAAATGCACTGTTGTACAGTTGAGTACGCATGCGCTCTATTTCTGCCTGCAGTGTCAAATTGTGCCAAATTCTCGAGCCTAAGTTTGTCTATTGCGTGAGTATACTGTGTGATATGTTCTTGCAAGGATCTTTAGTGTTATGAGAATCTTTGTTCTAGCTTTGCAATAGCGTCGCTTCTAGATTGCTGTTGCATTCAAGAATTTTACATTCTAAACGTTCCCCTTGTACAACTGTGTGATTTTCTAATTGGATTTGTAGGTATTCTACAACTATTTACTGATGCTGTAAAATTGTTTTGTAACTTTAGTATATAATTATTTGTTATATTGAGTTTTATTAACCGGTGAAATGTTTTGGCAGAAGTGGGGTAACAGATTTGGAATCTGTAACTTTGCTTGGGTTTCTAACTGTGTTTGCAACTGCGTAATTATAAAGCTGCAGCTTGTAAATTCTGCCCCTGTTTTGCTGCCTGTGTTTGTAAATTCGATTGTGTTTGAAGTTGTTTTTCTAACTGTGTTTGTGAATTGAATAGCTGTGTTTGCAGTTGTATTTGTAACTGTATTTGTAATTGTGAAAATTGTAACAGCATTTGCTGCACCTTACTCATTATAGGGATTTCAATTTCCGCTTGTTGCGGCCTAGCTGACGCACTTTCTGCCTGAGTTGTGTCTTCCATGATGTTAAGTAAGGATTTCTTACTGCATAACAGCATTCGTTAATAGCTGCACTGCACTTAGCTGGTGTTAAATATTTTTTGACTGGTACTTACAGCTTGATGTTCCGCGTAGTTCTGGTGATATTATCAGCGAGCTGCATTAATCCTGGTGTTGTTGAAAATTTCTTTTCTTGTAGCGCTGGATAGGTGATCTAGGACTTTGAGATGACGTCTTGGGTTTGTTTTAGTTTTGTGGGTTGGAAAAGGTTGGACGACATTTTGATGAGGGATTTTTGGGTACGTGATTGTAAAATACAAATATCACTAATCCGGTGAAGGAATGTTGCGGAGGTAAAGGAATTTTGTCAGCCTTTCAGGATTTTGGGTAGGAGCATGGACTTCCCAGAATGTGGGTCTCAGCTTTTGTGTGTGGAAATACATGAAAACCATTTGTTTCCGAATAGCCTCTTTTTAACCAAGTTTAGTACACAAATTAAAATACTTTTCCCCTTCCGACTTCCTTTTGACCTAATTTATACACCTTGCCTTACTTAATTCTCGATCAAACAGAATCATCTCATTTTATCACAGAATAAATTTCTGATTTAAATCACAAGGCTTTGAATTTTCATATCCGTTTTCCCTGAGAATGCTGACAGACAAATCATTATTCTCATATTCGCGATTTTTACAAGTTTTAGAACACCACACTCTTTAACACGTTGTTAAATATTTACATATTGTACATTATTCTTCTGTTTACTTTTATACAGATTTCGAGGTATATAAGGAGTAATTTTTCATTTCATCTTCACATGTCTTCCATGCTGCTCTGTCCCTAGTCAAAGCATCTAAACTCCACCTATTTTCCAGGCCATGAGCCGCACTAACTCGAATTATACAACTTTCACGAATATTATTGGAGCTCATTTTCCACACTATGGGTTTTACCATAGTTTCATATTTGTACATAAACTTAGCAACATATCGGAAGGGCATTAGCGTGATGTCATACTCATGCTTTACGAATGTCAGCGAAGTTCGGCTCTTATTTGAGCTGTTTTCCTTACCATTTGTATCATAATGCTTTTTGAATTTCCAATCTCTTTTGTTAAAGATACCTAGCTAACGGCATTCCAACCGTAATTTGCACGAGGTGAACCTTACTCAAGACTTGCAGCTACAAAATTAACCGTCTCTCAATAATTCTGTATATACATTTGACTATAATATTACTTTTATTAGCTGTTACTTTCTTTGCATGGGTTTAGATTATGTTAATTTACATTCTTATTATTTCCCTACGTTTCATTCTTTCTGTTATTCTATTCTTTGCCTATCTGACATGGATTTCACGTTTTCTACATATTTTAGTTTGCGTTATCAATATATCAGTTAATCTCGTTATGAATCGGGTGGTTTCGTTTCAATGTCTATTCCATGGGCGCATAATATATTTTATTTCCGTTATTGAAACTTACTGGATGCATTGTTGCTCTTCCATCTATAGCATGCACCCGCGTTTGGGTTAATCTACACGAGGATTCCTGTTTTTATGTTTACTCAGGGTCCATATTTGGTAACTCGTAGCTCCTATGCTTTTCGCCAACAGCATGAGATGTATATTTGAATATTGTCTATTCAACGCACTATATAGAGTCACAATGGGTGCGACAACAGGTTGGTACCGTTCCTCGTCAGCAGTTCTACGGTCTTTGGCATTTACACGTATGAATGCCAAAAGTAATTTCTCAGAGATAGCTTTAAAACGTTACTCGAAACAATTAACCACTGATGGCATTGCTGTATGCAGACAATATGACCATGAAGAAGTGAAACTGAGTTTTACTTATGGATGCTCCTTAACTGTTGTTCTTAGCGTGTCATTCTATATTGGAGGTGAAAGACCGAACACTTTGTTCAGAGACCTCTATCGGGCTTGATAATATTTTACGTGGCATAGGATCGGGATTACACTCGGATGAGGTTACCAATCACTAGGGCAGAGCATCGCAGGTAACTTAATGTGCCGGTCCCCATGGCCGCGCTCGCCAAGGCGTCCCGTTTTGGTGCTTCGTAGCGCTGGGGATCGTGGGTTCGAGTCCCGCCTTGGGCATGGGTGTTATATGTTTGTGTTTATGTGTGTGTTGTAACAGTAAGAAAACAGCAATCCAGTAATAATACAGAAAAACAAGGTAAAACAAAATAGGTAAATAAAAGTAGGGTATACAGTGCCGAAGTCCTGATCAGACTCCAATACCGTATTTACAAAAAAACAAAAAAAAAAAAAAAAAATGTGACTCTAAGGAGGGAGGAATTATGGTAAAGTCTAAAGGGCAACCAGATCAGGATGATACGAACGCAAGCATGGACTTTCATGTGACTTAAATCCAAGACACGGGCGCACCAGCTTTACTGTCCTGAAGGTAGCCGTGCTAATATTTCATGCCCGAAAAAATTCTTGCTCTCCGCCGAGTTCCAGCTCGCGACCTCGGGAACTGAAGAGTAGCATGGTATCCCTAGAGCATGGAGAACGACAGTATCAACGTGCCAAGTTCAATCACCAATGGAAAACATCAAAGATACAAGAAACACGTGTTACAGCATGTTAGTAATTTCCAATCATCTTATTTGCATTTTATGCAATGAATATTGTCGGCAGTACATAGTAGGTAGAAAAGATAATTGCATTCTACCCAAAAATTAGATACTGTCAATGCTGGTTTTGTGGTCTCATGAATTAAATACTTTTAGAACAAAGTCCATGTGTTTGTGCATGTGTGTGTATGTGTATGTTTATGCATACTAAAAAGGAAAAAAAAAACAGTTAAATAGCAAACTTGATATTAAGTACACCAACGTCCAAGGATACGAAATGAAATAAAAATCGAGTTTTATTTATGGGCATTCTTTAATTGCTGTGGTTCTCAGCGTCCGATTCTATATTTGGCGTGAAAGACAGCTTAATTTTGCTCAGAGTCCTCTTTATCAGGTTTGGGAGTCTTTTATGTGCCGTAAATCTACGACACGGGACCACCAATTTATTTCCTTTCCGCAGGAAACCATACTAAGAATGTTTGCGTCCACCGGGTTTGATGCGACACGAGGATTTAAAAGAAATTCACCCATACTACGCTTTACATGTAACACTTTCCAAAGCTTTAGATTTTCCCAAAAATGCTCTAAAATTTTTGATTAAACTAATATGTATTTGCGATATTGTTATAACAAATGAACTGTATATTTTACGTTTCCTTGTTATAACCTCTGCAGACCTCTTCATACTGAATGACGTCTGCATTACAGGTAAACTGTAAGATATAGACAAATTATTGCTACACAAAAATATAGACTCCGTTAAAGGACACTATCTGTTTCAAATATATGTTTTATGTGGAGTGAACCATTTCCGAGATACCCAGTCCTTGTTATTAGTTTAAATCTCAAATTGGAATTAGCTGTCGTTTCTTTTTTAGCTTTTCCTTTTGTGGTCTTGCAAAGAGAACGGAATTTCAAAGCCATCATATAGCGGCTAGCTCTTAAGGGATTTGTAATCCTAGTTTATTCCCCATTCCAAATGTATTACAAGGAAATATGTAATAAAACAGCTTCTGTAAATGTTTATCTCGATTAGCATGAACTAAATAGAATAATAAACTCGTGTAAGAATAGCCGCTGAAGAATCACTTAGAGAAATGCATGTGAAGGTATGATATCAGAATTTTGGTTCACGCTCTTTTAGGGAGCTGCATATTAATACGATGGAAAAATAGTATTTCATAAATCATAGAAAACTTTAGGGGGTAATAAACACAATCCAGATGGCCGTGACCAGTCATACGGAATTTAACAAAGTTTTCAACAAAATACTTCATCATAAAGCTAAATGCAAGAAAACAGTTTAATGTTAACAGTCATAAATATTACCAGCGTCTTTTTCACGTAACAGCTCATCATTTTATTAACAAATCATTCCTAAGGCTAGGAGCAACGTTTCTTAGGAAGCATTGGTACGGTTCGCATTGTATTTTGGCGGTTGTGAGAATATGTCAGCAAATGATTGACTATGCCTTATATATTTATAAGAATGTTTTATTAAGTGCATTTAGTTTTATGTAGTTTAGAGAGCATTTTAAATCCTATTCTACACAACATGTAGGCAAAAGCTTCGGCGGAGATTAAATGAAATTGAGTTTTATTTATGGGCACTCTTTAATTGCTGTGATTCTCAGCGTCCGATTCTATATATTGAGCGTGAAATATCGCTTAATTTTGCTCAGATACCTCTTTATAAGGCTTGAGGTTCTCTTGCGTGCCATAAGTCTACGATACATGGCTTTACTTTTCTTCCAAAAGAGGCCATGCTAAGGATTTTTACCCCGAAAAAAATCCATCACCGTCCTACATGTTTGAACCCAAGACCTTGGAAACCAGAGGCTAGCACGTTACCTCTAGACCACAGAGGACGACCTTTAACGCAGTTAAGCATTTAGGATGATACGCAAGCAGAGATATCCCTTATTTTACGCCCTTGATACATAAGCGGTTGTAGTGGAAAGCAATGATATACTTGTTTTTATTTGAGTTACGTAAAGTGCCGAGTTTGCCTTAAAATAAAATAGGTGCAAGCATAATACACGGTGTTATCGAATCTTCGTCCGTTTCTTGTAGTGGCATGCATGGTATATCTCCAATGTGTACTATAAATAACAAAACTCTGCAGACGAAAACGGTATTCCAACTTAGAGATTTTTCATTAAACTCACCGCCCTATTCTTAACTAAACTAAACTAGTTGGATTATTTTTCTTTTGGGTGTTTGACGCCCGCTTTTACTACCATGGCGATGTTAGTTGACTTACCCTCCCTGTATGGAGCACTTACACCCCCTAGAACTTACACATAGGTATAGGGTCAGAAGCCGGTCAACAAACACTCTATAATAGAACACAGAGCTCGGAACGAGGGATCGGTCCGTAAACAGGAATGGGACTAAGGGAAGTACATGATACCTATGGGATTTAAGCGAAATGGATGATAGAAAAGGTGATGTGGAGCAGTTGGTGGAATGAATGGCGGAGGAAGCCGGAGAACCCGCGAAAAACTCGCATAGTTATCGCTTTGTCCACCACAAAACCCTCATGCGGTCTCCTGGCTTTAATCCCAGTCCGTCTTGGTGGGAGGCGAGCGGTGTAACCATTTGACCACAGCACCACCCGCCACTCTATCCTATCGTGTTATTATTATTATTATTATTATTATTATTATATTATTATTATTATTATTATTATCCTTATCATCATCAGCATCATTACCATCATCCTGTAAAGTATTATAGAGTATTATATTAGGATTTGTCCTTTAAACATAATACTATACAGAGTACACAACTAATTGTATAGAATTATGTATTGTGTCAATGCATAAGTCTGTGGTGTTTTTACAATGCCATGATCTTGTTTGTACAAAATGAACTAAATTACAACACAGTGGAAGGACTGATACACTGCATCATAAATCAATATTCACTCACGCATTTTCTCAGTAATTGCCATCTTTGTTAATGACCGCCTGCCAGTGTTCAGATAGTAGGAACTCAACGTCTCTCCTGTAGAACTGTTGTGGTTTCAAGTTGAAGTCAACCAGTTGCTAAGAGAAACTTGTTCACTACACACTTGTCCTTGGATGGTGTTATAGAGCGGTCAAAAAAGATGATAATCAGAAGGGCTAATTCTGGTGAATATGGAAGGTGAGGAAGTGGTTCCCAACCAAATTCAGCAATCCCATCTGCGGTGATTTAGGCCGTACGCAGGAGTGCATTATGTACACCTTACCCACTGAATGCAAATAGCGTATAATTGTTATGTGATCGCATTCCATAGTTTGTGCCAATTCTCGTTGTTTTGTCGAGGATCATCGTGAACCAACTCTCCTAGAAAGTGGTTAATCACACAAGTGGAATTCTCCTTCTCGGAAACGAGAAAACCATTTGCCTACCGTCCACTCATAAAATGCTTCCCTCCCGCAAACACAAGTTCTTCTCGTCGTTACTGCACTAGATTCTTGATTAAACTCGAATAAAGTGCGTCGGTAGTGTTTATTTTTGCCTATTTGACACTCCATATTATATAGCCTTGAAAATGCCAAAACCAGCACATCCGAGGTCCAGTTTACAGCAATACAACTCCAAATTTAAGAACAAAAAAGAAAAAAAAAGCAACTCAGTAATATGGAACAAAGGTTTCTCAATGATGTGCTGCCAACCCAATGAAAAACGGCACAGACTTGTGCATCGAACCAAAATTATATCGATTACATCCACGTAATTATCAACACTAAATGTTGGTATACTAAATGCGCTTGTCACGCACGCCGTCTCAAGTGTTAGAAATCCGAGAAGAATTTTAAATAAAATAACTGAAATAAAAGCTACCAACTCTACTAAATAATAGTTATTTATGGAACTGTTTTTTTTTTTCAAGACGAGCATGATATTTATGGCTGAAGTGAAGCTGAGGCCGGAATATCTAAATGAGTCTTTAAAAAACTCATTCCTTCAAACACCTACACCATTTTGAGTCATATTGTGTCGAAATACTTTACGTTCTTGTTAAATATTGTGCTGCATCTCATTTTGAACATGAGCGAAGGCATATGTTTAATATCTTCATTGCAGGGTAACATTTAAGTTATTTATTAAAATTTTGAAGGGAATACAAAAAATATGGAGCATTTTTCAAATAAATATCGTGAGCTTCCAACACGGATATTACAGAAATATGAAGAAGCAATGGGAAAGCTATCATTTAAGTCGAAGGTAAGAAATAAGAAACCGTACAAAGAGTTTTGTTCATGAAATACCGAAAATGGTGTTTAGGAATATATCATTGTATATGCATATTTTGGTTATGGAGCACGGAAAATAACTGAACGAAAAGTACAATCTGACGTACTGTCTTGGAGACAGAAAAACATGAAATTCTATAACATAGAAATAGTTAGCCAGAAGTGATACTATCTTTTTGTTTGCTATTCAAATAAACGGAGGGGTGTTTCAGGAATACCGTATTGAAATTATCTATTTTGTATTCTTAGTTTAAAAAAAAAAATATGGGTGGGTGTTCACTCCTAAAAGTGGACTTGCACTTAAACGAAGATAGATAGCTCTATAACGTTAGTAAGATAAATTAGATACGAAAGATTGAATGTTATGGTCGGGACTCAAGGTCGTCCTCCCTGGTCAGTGGGTAATATGCTAGCCTCTGGTTCCCAAAGTCGTGGAGGGAGATGGAGTTTTTTTGGGCGTAAAAATACATAGCATGGCTTCTTCCGGAAGGGCAGTACAGCCACTGGTCCGTGTCGTAGATTTACGGCCGTCAAAGAACCTCAAGCCTGACAAAGAGGCCTCTGAGCAAAATTAACCGATATTTTACGTCGAATACAGAACGGAACGCTGAGAACCATAGTACTTAAAGAGCGCCCATAAATTGCACTCGATTTCAATTTCGGGCTAGAGTCAAGGGAGATTTTTTTCTCAAAAATCGGTCTAACGATTTTAATTAAATACCATATGTTTAAGATATTTCTGTGATAAACGAAATTATGTCTTCTAGGAATAGCTTTTGAAGACCTCTTCATTCTGGATGAATTTTGTATAACTCACAAACCGTAAGAGTTAGGCGAACACTTACAGCTCAAAAAATATAAATACAATTAAAACATACAGTTTATATCATATCCATTTTTATAGTTAACCGTTTCAGAGATATTCCTTATTATTGGTTTCAATTTTAAACTATTTAAACTTTTCTCAGGCAGGAATCAACTTTTGTTCAATCTCTTTTGTTTTACTCCCGGGATTGCAACAGAGAACTGAATTTCAATTGTTTCATACAGCGATAGCATGTAAAATATTTGACTATTATTTTAACCTAGGGTATTACCATATTTCCCTTCTACTTACAAGGAAAAAAGTAATAAGGTAATTCTGCTGATATTTATTTCGATTAGTATGGCATGGATAAAAGAATAATATTTTGTAAGTAAAGTTTGTTTGTGGAACAGCTAGAGAAAGCCATGTGAATGAAACACAAATGTTTTAAGACAACATTTTTCTCAAAACTACATTTTTAGACTTTCAAAATGTTCCATGCATCGCAGTTTTTGTTTAAATACAACTAAAATTTTCCAGAATGTGCAGAGGCATCTATTATAATACTACAGATAAAACTATCCAGTCAACCAATAGTAATTTTTCAAAAAACAATTTATTGTGAGACATTTATCCATTTTGGAGATTAAAATTACTAACATTTTAAAATAATATGATAGTTCACAAGTAAAAGTTTTTGAGATACCAACGCATAAGACTTTTGCGGGTGGTTTAAAGCTCCAATACAAAAAAATACCAATAATTTGACTCAATTTTTCATGTGCTAGGGACCTATCGATTACGCAATATGTTTACGTCTTATTTGAAATAATTTATATCCTGCATAGTTTATCCAAATGGAATGAAAGTTTGTATTCATATTAGATATCAGCAATGCAGTAAAGTACAATTTTCAGAAACATATATACAAAAATATAGAAATTTGAAATTTGCTCCCAGTGTCCCTTAACTGATACATTCTGTCAGTTTTGACAAGACAACCCTAAAGCATTCGGCATTTGTTGCATTTTCGACTGACCTTTATCTGTAGGTATAAACGTGCTAAACACTGTGTAATTACTTTGTCTACTAGGTATCTGGCTCCCAAGGTCCCGGTGGAGGGTGGTGGATTTTTTTCGGGAGTAAAAATCCTTAGTATGGTATCCTTTGGAAGCGAAGTAAAGTCGTTGGTCCCGTATAGTAGATTTACGGCTTGTAAAAGAACATCAAGCCTGATAAAGAGACTTCTGAGCAAGGTTAGACCGTCTTTCGAGACCAATAATAACGGGACCTAAGAAACGCAGCACTTACAGACTGCCCATCAATAAAACTCCATTCTCCATTCTACTAGGTATAGTGAATAAGGGAAGCATTGCATTATAACAAAAGGTGCAATCTCAAGATGTCAACCGAAATACATTTTTGAAGCCCCCTGAGCCAAAAAAAAAAAGTATTTTTAGAATAAGGTCCAAGTGTGTATGTGTGTCTGTGTGTGTGAACGGCTTAAGTGTGTTAAATTCCAATCTTGTGTAAATCGTAATAGATAGAAAAAAAATCTTACTACGGAATAACGCAGATCTCGTTAAACCACACATTGTTCAATATAGCTTTTTTCTGCTACAAAAACTATTTCCGAGATAACTTCTTTTATGGTTCGAATTGTTTAATACTTTGTCATTCTTTTCAAGTCCCGGCGATTTTTAGTTGTTTCTCGCGATGTTATAGAAATAATATGAGATCATAGATAGGATTATAAGGCCAGCGCATAGTGTCCAGTTATAAAACATGTGACTACATATTCCCTTGTGTCTAAAACGAATTGTGTTGTATAGTTATTTCTTCATATGTTTGTCTGGAGTAAAGTGAAGCAAATAGAAAAACAAGCCTTCTTAAGAACGATTTTGTAATAGTGAATAAATAATAACGTGTAGAGAAAGTCATGTAAATGTAGCACGTCAGGAATCTTTCTCATGTTCCTGTAAAGAGAGCGCAATTTCCATAGCGACCAGTTCTTAAAAGATTTGACTATCGCTGTTGGTTTTGTATCTATAACGAAATGTGTAATGTATCTATTTCTGCAAATATTTAACTCGATTAAAATGAAGTAGACAGAAAAGCAAGCTCTCATAGGTTTAATTTATATACCAAATAATAAACGATAAAGGAAAAGAAAGCCATGTGATTGTAAACTATCAGAAATTTGTCTCCTGGTCAAAAAAACAGAACAGAATTTCGATTCCATCACATAGTCAGTTGTTAAAAAGATTCCCTTTTATAGTGTTTAACGCCCGTTTTACTACTTGTGGCACCGCGTGCAATGGCACTGGTGATACATGGAATGAAGTTGTAGCACCGGTGGAATACGATGGCGGGGGAAACAGGAGAACCCGGAGAAAACCCGCCCCTGCGCCGCTTTGTTCACCGCAAAGGCGAGAGGCGCATGGCGCGGTCCAGTATTCCCTTATTCTCATTGTACCTACGAGGAAATATTCAATAAAATCATTTCTGCAAATTGGAGAGGTGGGACCATACTGAAAAATTCAATACCATAGCCGGAATTTGAACTACGGATCTCCTGGTGTCCGTCCAGTTCCTCAGACCACTGAGCTACTATGGGAACACTCTGACTCACGTTTTCCCGGTAAACCTCAAGAAGATATCAAATTATTTTTGGATGTCATACCTCAATGGCGACTTACAAAGTCTGTAAGTACTTAAGTTCCGGACTTTCCAACTATTTGGTCATTTACACCAGTCTTGTGTAGACAGAAGTTGGAGAGGCAGAGTCACACTGAAAAATCGAATGCCATAGGCGGGATTTGAACCACGGATCTCCTGGTTTCTATGCAGTTGCCTTGACCACTGAGCTACCATGGCAATTTGTCGGCACGGCACTATCTCTAACTGACTCGTGACAAGATTTAGTGCCGTGCCGGCATGCTGCCATGGTAGCTCAGTGGTCAGAACAACTGGACGGAAGTAAGGAGATCCGTTGTTCAAAGCCCGGCTATGGCATTGAATTTCTCGGTTTGACTCTACCTCTCCAACTTCTGCTCTGCACACCGCTGATGTGAAAGGAACAATTAGTTCACATTTCTACAAATGTATATTTGCAATAACAAGGAGTAGTTAGAAGAATAAACCCTTGTAAGAACTGTTTGTTGAAGAAGCTCAGAGGAAGTCAAATTAATGTAACACATATGATTCTTTTTATTATATAAAACTGTTATGAGCAGACAAATATTTTTAACAAGCACGGAAAATTACTAAAATGCTGATAGAATAACCAAGGTTTGAAAGCAAAATGGGTAACTTTAAATAACCTTTCTTACTCATATAAAAAGTAAATTGCTCATAATTAGTATTAATCATATATATAAAAGTGAGTGAATGAATGGTCCTACTGTGAAGTTTTCAAAATATGTGTACAAAATATTAAAATAAAATCTTTTTTGCTAATGCGGTTATTCGTTACATCTGGATTGTAATGTGCAAAAACTTCTGAGGTTCTGCTGATATAGATAAAAATAAAATGTAATTTTTAGTACTATTAATTCTTTTATGTTATTAACAGATCACCACATTTTAAACGTCTGAATTTTAATGTGCATTTCTTGTATAGAGTTCGTAGTAATATTTCAACTCTGGTTGAAAATCCTTTGTTTGGCATCTGTTATCTACACGAGAGAGACAACCAAGAATATTTTACTAATTTAACTGTCTCTTCAGGTTCAAATTAACAATCTGCAGTTTACTCTTGCAGGCCAAGTATGAAGCAGAGCTTTAGATTTTCTTATAAAGGAAATTGAGTTTTAAGAAGACGGCATTTTGCATTATGCGTTTTAAATGTTTTTTTCCACAGTTCTAAAGTTTGCAAGTGGAGATAATAAATGATGGGGTAAATGTTACGAGGTTGACTTGTTCAATGTAAAATGCTATTTATATTCAGCCTTGTAATTCTGAACGAAACGTTTAGCAAAATCCTGCAAAAAATCCTGCATAAAGACACAGAATCTATCTAACCGGTCTTTTGGGCGTTGTGTTACCATACATATCAATTGCAAAAGAAATCAGAAAACATATTTACTTTCACTGTTGGTGCAAGAAACAAATTACTTGCCTAACTTATTTTCTTTTGTAATAAATGGGAGATTAAAACCCTTATCTTAGCAATATTAAATTTACTAACTTCTAAATTCTTTATCTCATAAATTATTTAACATACAAGGCTTAAATATTTATGGCATATAGATGCATTTTTATAAGGTTATTGATATGCATTTATACAAGGACTATTAAGAAATACACGATTATTTTCTAATATACAATTATTTTATTAATCTTTATAACAATTAGTTTTCAAAATATAAATAATTAACTTTTAATAGCAATGCGGATTAGTAAAAGAACAGAGCTTGTTTTAACCCATAAAAATTTCATCTATAGTAGTTCCTGATAAAACGGATATATGTAAATGTCATAGAAAACTTTCATATAAAAGTGTAGCAAAAAATCACACCATTCTATCCGTTCAATCTATCTTATCTATCTAATGCATCTTATCTTTCTACAAGATCTATTTGCAAAGAAAAATTCGTATTGTTTAGGCATATGAACGCCGCTTTTTTTTAGAAGTGTATCAATTTGTAAAATGAACCATCTTCTTAAACATCAGCTAAAACCTACCTCTCTACTCCCAGGAGTACAAAATTTATTATTCTTTGTAGAATTTTGCAGGATTGAGAGCCCAAAATGACACATGCAATACTAGTTTTTAAAAGTGCATATTAAAGGTGTGGTGACCACAATGTAGTGGTGTTTTAAAAATAAATAAATAAACTCCGAATAAGCTACCCCGACACCTAGGTAACTATACCGGGGCATATAGTCAAACTTTAACTTTATTTCCAAAAAAAAACATTGCAAATTATGTCTATTATATATTTTTTTCAGATATTAACTGATCTTAAAACTAAAATATCAAATTAAAATCAGTAAACAAGGTTCTAGAATATAAAAAAGAAAAACTAAATTGTAAATAAATTAAAATATAATAATACAGTAAATCAAATTATTCTAAAACTAAAATATTACTGGAAAACCAGCAACTTAACAACTGGTATCAAGCTGCTTCCTATTCTACAGGATGTTTAAAAAATACGGGGCATAATTTCAGGTATGTATTTCCCACATGAAGACAATCAAAATAGTTCATCATAACATTTGTCCGGAAATGCTTCATTTCCGAGTTATGGCCTTTACAAAATTGAAAGTCCCACCTGTAGACAATCAAAATAGTTCATGTCCGGAAATGCTTCATTTCCGAGTTATGGCCTTCACAACATTGGAATTCACTGGAACGTTTTTCTTTCCGCAGGTCTTTGCCGTCAAAGGAGACATTAGGAGGGCGCTCTGATAGTTCATTCTGAGGAAGGTTACATTCATTGTTCTTTAGGCGTTAAGACGGTGCGACATGTATTCAAATCAAGAGCTGGCAGAGATACACTTCATGTACGGTAAGGCGGACGGCAATGCTGCGCTGGCTCGTCGTTTGTACCAGGAGAGGTACCCATAGCGACAATGTCCAGATCGGAAGACATTTGTACGTCTCCATTCCCGTCTGTGCGAGTATGGAACATTCACCTCTCCTGGTTTGGGAAGGGGACGACCAAGATCTACAACTCCAGAAGTGCAGGAGGAGATTCTGGAGGCTGTGGACAGGACTCCTTCTATCAGCACACGACGGTTAGCGTTGCAAGTCAATGTTCCTCATACGACTTTCTGGAGACTGTTGAACGAGTATCAATTGTATCCTTATCATTTGCAACGTGTACAGGCCCTGTCACCAGCAGATTACCCTGCACGAGTTAGGTTCTGTCAGTGGTTCTTGCAGCAGAGTGGTGTAAATCCGTCGTATTATTTACAGATGAAGCACAGTTCACAAGAGATGGCATAACAAATTTCCACACTCAGCATGTATGGTCGCATGAAAACCCACGTGCAACTGTTGTATCTCATCACCAGGTGCGGTTCTCCCTCAACATGTGGGCCGGTATCATTGGTGATCGATTAGTTGGACCCCATGTACCTGTAAACAGACTTACGGGGCAGGCGTACACAAACTTCCTGGAAAACACCATACCTGACGTTTTCGAAGACACTCCACTGATCAATCATCAACACATTCACTTCTTGCATGATGGCGCTCCTTAACACTTCAGTCTTACGGCTCGCCGATACTTGGATCGAAGGTTTCCTGATCGATGGATAGGTAGAGGTGGCCCAATTGCTTGGCCTCCACGTTCATCTGATCTGAACCCTCTCGATTTCTACTTGTGGGGCCATTTAAAATCATTGGTTTATTCGTCTCCGGTGCCGGATTTGGAATCCCTTCGGAATCGAATTGTGGTAAGTTGTGAGGACATACGCAATACTCCTGGAGTTTGGGATCGTGTTCGCAGGTCAATTAGACATCGATGTGAAGTCTGTATTCAAGCAGGAGTTGGACATTTTGAACATCTTCTGTAATGACAACAACCTGCGGAAAGAAAAACGTTCCAGTGAATTTCAATGTTGTGAAGGCCATAACTCGGAAATGGAGCATTTCCGGACACATGTTATAATGAACTAATTTGATTGTCTACATGTGGGAAATACATACCTGAAATTATGCCCCGTATTTTTGAAACATTCTGTATAGTATCACTGGTATCCAGCACAAACTAAGTTGTACGAGGGTCGGCTGATAAGTCCCGGGCCGCATATAGATATGGCGCCACTGGGCCAGTTAGACGGTGGCGTCGAATTGTTTAACTCTAGACTAGCTTGTATCCATAGTTAAAGGTTAATAGCTTGTTTAGTTTTCGAATGATAGCGTTTTAAACAAGACAACTTTAGATTTGTCACGAAAATGGAGGATTTGGAAAAACGACCAGTGATTAAATACTTCCATTTGAAAGGCTTAACGCCTAAATAAATCAAGGAGGAAATGGACAGTACATTGAAGGACTCTGCCCTTTCATATTCAATGGTTAGAAGGTGGGTTGCAGGGTTTAAAATGGGACGTACGAGCATTAGTGATGAGCCTCGCTCTGGACGCCCTGAAGAAGTGATCCTCCAGAGATTATTGAAAAAATTCATCGTTTAGTACTGAAAGACCGCAGATTAAAGTTGTTTGAGATAGCAGAGGCTGTAAACACATCAAAATAACGTGCAGGTGATACTTTAGGTAATGTTCTTGGCTTTCACAATGTCTGTGCAAGAAAGGTGCCGCGTTTGATGAAACTTGATCAAAAGTTGTAAAGAAAAACTGTTTCTGTTAAGAATGTGGAACTGTACCGTAAAAACCCCAGTGAATTTTTGAGACGGCTTATTACCATGGATGTAACTTGAATACATCACTACACTCCAGAAAGTAAATCACAGTCAAAACAGTGGATTACGCCAGGTGAACCAACTCCAAAGAAGGCAAAGTCAATTTTGTCAGCTAACAAGGTTATGGCGAATGTTTTCTGGGATGCATAGGGAATTATTTTAATTGATTACTTGGAAAAGGCTAAACGTATCACTGGTGACTACTGCGCAAGCTTACAGGCAACGTTTGAGTGATGAGGTGAAGCGAAAAGAGACCTCATTTGGCGAAAAATAATCTTGTTTCATCACGACAATGCTCCGGCCCATTGTTCAGACATTGCAATGGGAAAAATGTGCGAATTAAAGTTCGAATTGCTTGAACATCCACCCTATTCGCCAGATCTAGCGCCCAGTGACTACCACCTGTTCCCAAACCTCAAAATATTTCTTGGAGGACGAAGATTTCACAGCAACGAGGAGGTCATTGATGCGGTAAACAGCCATTTTGAGGAACATGATACATCGCACTACTGAGATGGTTTAATTAAATTAGCACACAAATGTATTTAAGCCTTTCTGGAGATTATGTTGAGAAATAAAGTAAAAAAGTGTTTTTAATGCTCTTTTCATTGAGAGGCCCGGGACTTATAAGCCGACCCTAGTATATTTAATACAATAAATGTATTCTATCAACTAATAATGTAGTTTTTGTATATGTACTTAACTATATTTCTTTCCTCATTATTTTATTTATATAGTTTAATGTTATAATTGCATTATATAGACAAATTATTTCTCTATAATTGTCCTTACATTTCTTGAATGACTCTTCAAATTTTCATAACTAAATATTTATTTACAAATAAGCAAGCTATTAAATATTATTTCTTTTATCCATTATATAAACACATTTTAGCAACCTTATATTTAGTATTTCAATATTAAGTAATTACTTAGTTTTACGCATTTCATAACTAATAACAATATTTAATTTTAAATTTAATTTTTCTTAACTTTTCTACTGGTTAATAAATTAATTTCCTACGAAATATTTATTCTAAACATTTAAACAATTAACGGTCAATACACATTTGCATTTATAATACTCCATATGCTTATAATAATATATTCCTTATTTATTATTCCTTCATCGCCCACTAAATCACTTATTTAACTCTTTCAAAGTACTAGTTCCATTTCCAGTTTTAACACTTTTCCTTCCATTAAACACTAAGCATCCCTCCTTTCTTTTATCATTAAATATTCTTCCCCTCTCTGAACAATCACTATTCACCTACTACCTATCATTTGCTCACTCACCCATCCTCCATTTTTCCTTCGTTTACTCTTGTTAAACTATTGTATAACTACCAATAATTCCGCCAGTGGTGTTTTTACACGTCTCTGTTTTTGTTTCCCTTTCATTTTTCTTAGTCATGAATGATCTGCCAAGTAATATTTGTACTAAATGTCTCCTGTTCGCCGCCGATACATCTTTATATTACTCTGATAGTTTATTTATTATTTTGAAAGAATTGATGACCGAATTTCTAAATAATGCCAAGATGTGGTTTCAGGCTAATGGCTTTTGTCTCAATTATAATAAAGCTCAAAAGATATTTTGCTTCATTAAAAGATGCTGTGAATACTCAATTTCATACAAACTTTAAACTATTCAGTCTAATATTGGACTCTAATATTCAGCACTTGTGCTCAAGGCTATACAGGGTATTTTTCTTGTTGCGTCATTTGAAATCGTTAGTATCCAAGTCTTGCTTAAGGATGCCATACTTTCCTTTCTTCATTAGTTAATAGTGATGATGATGTTGATTAGAGTGATCAGCCCAAAGGTTGTTTGGAACCGGGAGGGACCTCAACCCTACTACGGTGACTAGGTAGAATAATACGCGGTGGATTGCCATTGCCTTCCGCGGGATGGAAGTGATTCCCATGGAGAATCAAACCCGGGTCCCACATACCAGAGTAGGGACGCTACCGTTACGCTACGGGGACGAATTTACTATTATTTAAATGAGATTAGAAGTTGTAGAAATAGTTTTAGAATATGTAGACTTTTGATTTTAAAAACAGGGCTTTACATATAATAATAACTGCCCGATTCAATGCTCATTGCAAAAATTTATTGAAGAAATAGAATAGAATATAATATATAGAATATATATATATACATTCTATATTCTATATATATATATATATATATATGTGTGTGTGTGTGTGTGTGTGTTTGTGTGTTTATTAACGATGAAACGTGGCGAACGCAGTTGTGGTCAGGGAAAATACAAATATAACACGATCCAAATGCGCCATAATAGCCATCAGTAAAATTATCCAAACCACAGAAGGAATGCATTGCGACTATTACGGTGTAATAAACGCAAACAAAACTGATTATTGGGCATACAAGGAATTCAAAACTATGTACTCACTCTTTAATGTTGAGTACCATGGGAAGAAAATGACATAGATTACAATTCTTGAGGAAGAATATAGTGTAATGCTTTCTTATCAGGTGTCAGAATTTTTGTGTGCTCAAAATGGGCACCATCACACTTTAACTAGACGATGGGTGGATAGAAGAGGTGCCACTGACCACTCACCATGGTCTCCATACCTTACAGCTCTAGGCTTTTTCCTATGGTGGATTTTGAAGAAAGAGATTTTTGGGCAAAAGCGAGCTATAGTGAATGCGCTACAAGAATCCATCGAAGTAACGTGCGCAGCCATCATTGAGTTGAGTCCCATGGACATTGATGAGTGTTCACGAGTAACACGCGACTCACGGGCGTCCACCAGAAACATGCAATACGTCGCAGTATTGAGGGCAAGCTATCGTTAATGCTGAATCAGGTGTTGGAAATGAAGTGTCAGGACGTAAATAGTGTGGTACGATTTTTTCCCATTGACATTTTGGCTACCAGCTCCCCCTCCAGTTTTGCTTCGGGTTTCTGTGATTGAGTACGTTCGTGTACCGCTACTCTAACGAGTCCCGTTGGAGCAACCTGTTATACAGCATAGAAAGAGCTAACCAAACAACAGCTAATATTTCAGAATTTTTTTTTCACCTTGTATATAAGATTCATGTACCTATTAAAGACCGTTGCATCAGTTTTTTTTTTCATCTCTATAGCCCCTAAGGCCATATCGGCGGGTTGACTTTTGAAACAACTCGCCAACTGAAGGTTATTAATCTTAGGGTGAACCATTCATATCTTCAAATACTTGCACATTCTATCTCACATACATACTTTCAGGTTCTGGTTGAAGAAACATTCCCCACCTCAGTCAGGATTCGAACTCGGAGCCTCCGGGGTGAGACGTCACCTCATTGACTACTCAATCATGGAGGCAGTGACTGATGTTTTCCTATCAATTTTACTTATTTTACATTACTTCAGAATGAAAATGATTATAAAGGGTACTTGTAGAAAATGGAAGCTGTTTCTGTAACTCCTGTTATAATCTCAGTCATATGTACTGTACTGAATTGATAATGCTTTTTGGAGAGAAAAATAAAGAAACTTTTACTATTTAAATAGTAGTAAGGTGAATATTCTACAAGTTTTTTTAACTTGTATCCGTTAAAATACTTGGCGTTCTTAGATTTCTATATTTCGTTTAGTTTTAGGTTATGCCGTTCACACACAACGATGACTGGCTGGCTAAGCGACATGCAAAGGTTTCTAAATTTTCCATTTTAAATTTCAAGAGACCTTAAAACACGTATTACTATATACAGAGTGTTTGGACCATTGCAATATTTAATAAGGTTCTAAGTTATTGCTATGAAATAGTACAGCTATTGAGTAGATAAAAGTGTGATTGTTGTATATCAAATTGTGCTACCTGCTGTGCCATGTATGTAAATTTTAAGTTTACATATCACATTTAGCTGTTGTACTTTTTTATACTCGTCAGTGGGTAGAGCAACTCTGATGGCATGACGTGTCTGTTCTTGACCTCGACATCTAAGTCTGCTCAGGAAAACCCATGTCCCTTGGTGGGGGTTTCCTGCCTACGCTTATCTAATTGTCTTTTTTTAGTATCCTCTGTGTAGCCTTTGCCGAAGTATATAGGTCATGTATACAGTGACCCCAGAAATCATTCGTCTCTAGTTTAACTAAAATTGTAGGAGTTAATTAAGGGAGAGAAAATTCTCACGTTCATTAACATTGTAAAGAGACAATTTGTGTGTGTGTGTGTGTGTGTGTGTGTGTGTGTGTGTGTGTGTGTGTGTGGTAATCCCAAAAATCACTCAACTGGTTTTGATAACTCTTTCACCATTAAAAGACCGTATTCTTCCATATGCTCATAAGCTTAATAATGCCTCAAAGTATTTAAAAATTGTTATTTGGAGGTAACTTTTACGTGTTCGAGTCGGCAAACTTCAATCCAGTGTAGCTGAATATGCATGCATAGCAAAGACACTTTTGCATTATTGCAAATATGGCACACGTTTGTTGACTTCGAGCTGAAATGGGAACGCTTAAAATATTTTAAAATTTAGTTATTTTATGGGGCTAAAGCTGTATATCGCCCACATCACATTTACCTCATATTTCACTGAAGTGTTATCAAATAGTGGTCACCGCCTTAGCCTGGGTTCGATTCCTGGTTCCCACGTGCGGATTTTCTCCTGCTGGGAGAACTGGTCCGGGGAGTACTCAGCTTCTTGAGGTCCCTGGGGACCCAATTGGGGAGATACTTGAGGTAAAATTATCGGCTCCAGGTTGTGTGGACCGCATTAATCGGCCAGGAGGAACTCGAGGAGAAAATCACGACCCTTTAGTACTGCACCCCACCTATAACTTCTTTCATAGGGAGAGGTCATGCTGTAGGCCTTGGACCGACTTCGGGGTTTTGCACCACGGGGATTAGTTTAATGATCAAGTAGTGTGTTTGATATAATTTTGACTAAACTGGGTACACCTGAATTATCGCCCTCCGTGGTGTAATGGTTACCATGCTAATTTCATATACCCAAGGTCGCGGGTTCAAACGCAGCGGAGGACGATGACTTTTTTTCGGGCGTAAAAATCCTTAGCATGGCTTCCTTCGGAAGGGAAGTAAAGCCGTTGGTCCCGTGTCGTAGATTTACGGCACGTAAAAGAACCTCAAGCCTGCTAGAGAGGCCTCCGACCAAAATTAAGCAATCTTTCATGCCCAGTTTCTTCAGAACTTCATTGATTTTACACTTTGTCTCGTAACCAACGTTCATATACATTACACCATATTTCATTCTCTAGCACGTATATACAATGTACAGTAGGTAGAAAAAGTATTTTATTCTATACAAAAACTAAACCGAGATTTCATGTAACTACCTGTTTTGAGGACACCTTAGCCCACCCCAAAAGACATTTAGAGAAAAAAGCCCGCGTGCGTGTGTATAGCATAACTCAAAAACGAAAAGTCGGTTAAATACCTCACTTTGTATTTAAGTTTAGCATCTTCAGGGATGCGACACAAAGCTTTTCAGCAAAATCTGTCAATTTCAAACTATCCTTTACACAAAGGATTTTTCGAAATTTTCGATTTTCTCAAAAATGGCTCTGAATGGTTTTGATTAAAATGCCGCGTGTTAAAGAATTTAAATGAAAAATAAAATGTATTTCTCGAATTATCTGGAAATAGCCTCTAAAGACCTCTACATTCTGGATTACTTTTGCATAACTTGCAAACAGTAAGAGATAAATCAAAACTTGATATAAAAAAAATATAGATATCGTGGAAACACATAATTTATATCCTATACAACTTTTTGTAGATGTAACCATTGTTGAGGTATTCCTTCTTGTTGGTTTCAATTTTAGGATGCTTAAGCGTCTCTGTAACATAAATTTAGCATTCTTATTTCTTTTGTCTTATTCCTGCAATGCAATTGAATCGAATTTCAATGTTATTCGCATAGCGACTGCTTTTGAAGGATTTGACTATTGCTTTAGACTACTGTAATTCTTTATGTTTTTTTCCACATTTTTTTTTGTAAGAATGGTCTGTTATAGAATAGTCAGGGAAAGTCGTTTGGATAAAATACGTCAGAGTTTTATTATTTTTTAATTAATTTATGTTTTTGATTTGCTTATCTTGACCAATTATTCCTGCACAGTGTCCCAAATGCTGTTATACCCTTTGTATCTTTTCGAGGACTGAGCGCCTTGTTTCTTTAGTCACGCTATTGGTGTTGTCAGAATAGGAAAGTTGCTACTAATGCTGCCAAATTTTTCAAGTCAGTATCAGCCAGTAAGACCTGACAAATTTCTATTGCTCTAGCAATTTTTCTGTCAAAATACCAATCGCTCGTTTTACATCAAAATTGTGAGAATAATGTAACATGACCACGGTTAGAATGATGCGGCTAGAGGTAACATAACATGAGCTAAATTACGTCACGTCATAGTTAAGGAATTAATTGCCTGATTACTTTGTGTGCAATGTTGAAAAAGTATTCTGACGGCGTAAGAGGAAAACATACAACAAAACAAGGTAATTTCCCTAAAAAGTGAACAGTAGATAATAATAAATGCCAAAAGTTTAAAAATAAAACTAAGCCATTTTCATTCATATTGAGGAGAAAAATTTATATCCCTCCCAGCATTTTGTACAACGTCCCAAAAAAGAAGGAATTTCAGCAGCTTTCGAGCCCACACTCATGTTTTTTCTACATATTAACAAACGATTCTTACAAAATGTTATTATTCTAACTACTTTATACAAATCGAGACAAACAATTATAGAAATCGTCTTATTATCTACTTGCTTGTAGATAAAAAAAATAAGTCTATGCCTAAGTTTCATTTGCATGGTCAGGAATAAAATAGAAGAAAAAAGAAAGGATCAAATAAATAACAAAAAGGAATCAATTTCCATTTGAGAAAAGTATCGGATAGTTTAACCTATAACAAAGAATATCTCAGAAATGGGGAAGTCATAGAATTGTATTTGCCTAAAAGTTTGTGCCTTAAGAGATCTACATGTTAGTTTAGTAACATTTTGTGTAATTCTTACTGTTTACCAGTTATGCAAAAATTATATAAAATGAAGAGGGCTGAAGAGGTCATTCCCAGAAAACTTAAGATATACGTTTCATTTATGATTAATATATATTAAACATTTGATATTTTAATCAAAATTATTACAGCTCTTTTTCAGAAAATCATCATTTTCGAAAAATGTACCATGTAAAGTGTAGCTTGGGATGAAAGATTCTCTTGAATCCTCGTGTTGTATTTTTTGAAGATGCTGAACTTAAATATCAAGTTTGGTATTTAATCGACTTTTCGTTTTTAAGTTCTGCTGTCCACAGACACACACGGATCTTTTTCTTGAAATGTTTTTTTGTTTGTTTCGGAAGTGCTCAAAACACATATTTCCCATAAATCTCTATGTTTTGATCCCCCCTGAATTAAAAAAAAAATTCAGAAAAATGTCCATGTGTGTCTGTGGGCAGCGTAGCTCAAAAACGAAAGATTGGTTAAATACTAAACTGCTGTTTAAGTTGAGTATCTTCCACGAATGCGTCTCAAAGATTTTCAAGAAAATTCTCCCACCCTCAACTACAGCTTACATGGAAAGTTTCGAAAATTTTGATTTTCTCAAAGATAGCTCTAACATTTTTGTTAAAATGCTGTATATTTAAGATATTTTCATGACAAACGAAGACCATAATTTGAATTTTCTGGGAATAGCCTCTGATGACCTCTTTATTCTGGATGAATTTTGTATAATTTTGCGTAACTGGTAAACTGTAAGAGATAGACAAAAAAACTTATGTAACAAAAAATGTAGATCTCATTAAAGCACACAATTTATGTAATTTACACTTCTTGAAGAGTTAGCCGTTTTCAAGATATTCCGAGTTATTGGTTTCCGTTTTAAGCTACTTAAAATTTCTCTCAAACGGGAAGACATTTTTGTTGTTGTCTCTAATTTGTTTACTCCTAGCAAGCAAAGAGAACCGAATTTCAGTTGTTTCATATAGCGATAGCTTTTAAAAGATTAGTCTTTCGCTGTAGCCTAGTATGTTCCTTTATTTCCCTTCTACTTACAAAGAAAACAAGTAATCAGACTAATTCTGGTTGATTAGAGGATATAGATATAAGAATAATCTTTGTAAGAAAAGTTTGGTTGTGGAACAGTTAGAGAATTACCTAAATCGAACACATCAGATTTTTAAGATCACTGATTTGCCAACTTTCGTATATATATGAACACTGAAGAACAGGAAGGATTTGAAAATACAAGACTAAGTTGATCTCCCAAATTATTCAATGTACTTAACGCATGTTTTTTGCATACTAGTTTTACTTTCTTTGCCGCGTACATTAGGTACAGAGGGTATTTTGTTCCACCCAAAAATTCCATATTGCGATTTCCTAGGAAATGCAGTTTTGAAACACTCTGAATAAAACTAAACGTTCCATATGTGGGTTTGTGCGTCTGTGAACAGCATAGCTCAAAAATGAAATGTCGGATACATATGAAACGCGACATTTAAGTTCAGTGTCTTCAGAGAATGCAATACGAAGGTTCCCAAGAAAACCCTCCCACACCTACACTTTACATGTTATACTTTTGGTAATTTTTTATTTTCTCAAAAATGGTTTTAATGAGTTTGGTTAAATACCAAGGCAGCGCCGTGGTTGAGTGGTTAGACCGCTCGCCTCCCATCTAGGCGGCCCGTGGCTCGTGGTGGACGAAGCGAAGTCTGGGCGGGTTATCTCCGGGCCCACGGTCCCCCCCCCTTTATTCCACCATTACTCCATCATCACCTTTCCAATCACCAATTTCGCTTACATTTCATATCATGCACATCCTCATGTCCATGCCTGGCTACGGGCCAACCCCTCGGAACAGATTCTCCATTCTGTGGTTTCGTGCCCTTGTTTCCGGGACAGGCTTCTGACTCCTAGGCATTAGTTTGTAAGTCCTAGGGGACCTCAGTCCTACAAATACGGGGAGGATAAGTCAATTACGTAGAAAATGAAGGTAAACTACCACATTTTAAATATATTTTCATCATAAATAAAATGTATATCTTGAATTTTATAGAAATAGCCTCTGAAGTCCTCCTCATGCCGAATTACTTTGGCAATAGACAAAATTCTACTAAACAAAAGAGTACTTAGATCTTCTTAAAGAACACAATTTCTATTATTTTTATTTATTTATTTTGAAATTAAGCCATTTTTAAGATATTTCTCGTATGGAAAGTCTATGTTTTTATTTTGTATTGTTAGATTTGTGCTGCTTTCCATGCAAAGAAAAACAGAATTTCAAATTAACTACATAGCAACCAACCCTTAAAATATTTGACTATCACTTCAGCCTAGTATATTCTCTTATTTCTCGTGTACCAACAAAGAAATACATTATATGACTGATTTTGGAAACATTTATCTCGATTAGTATGAAGTAAATAAGATTTTGTAAGAATAATTTATTGCAGAATAGGTGGAGAAGGTAACGGAAGTGTAACGCATTAGATCTTTTCTAATACAGTGAATCACAGAGATAATGTTTGCATGAAAATAAAATTAATTACTACCAGCTGTTGAACATATTCCATTAGCAAGGTCGTCAACATTAACAATGGTAGTTAACTAACGGTCTATTATACATGCCTGATTGTTGACCTTTAAAAATTGACTTTCAGCTCATACTTATCTACTGCAAGAGTTATATTGTAAGTAAATATTAAAAAAATATAAAAGAAATAAAGACCCATGTGAGATTTAAATGGTAAATTTTAGTTACCAAATATTATATTCGAGGTTTTCAATAATGAACAGACCAACAGCTAGATGATTTAATATAGTTCGTGAACTCGCGTACAGTAAAATAGGAAAAATAGGCAGGTTGATTAGGTTTGCAGTACTGAATGAAAAGAAGTCAATCTTCCACATATGACAGCATGAAAGTGGATTAAAATACACTATCATGAACAAAAAATATTTTATATGCTTTAGGAGACTTTTGTATAATGGCTGACAATGTCACCGACACATGACTGACACTTACAGAAGTTCATGAAGCCTTAAAAAGTGAGGTATTAATGAGAAATTTGCTGACGAAATATGATCCTTTGGCTTCTGTAGATGTAGAGCGGATTTTCTCTAGATATCAAGATTTTCTGAGATCAAAGCGCAAGCGACTTACTGTCAAAACATTAAAATGTTATTTATAATCAATAAAACAAGGTTATTAATAGTTAAAACCCAGTAAATGAAATAAGGAAAGGTGCGTAAACTGGTTTATATCTTAATAGAGTCATTTTATCGGCACCTTTTTTGAAGCTATCTCTGTGTATTTTCGGAACCTTTTTCTCTCTTTTCTGACCATAATTTCCTCCTTAAGATCCTTTCAGATGTTATTTTTGTCGACTCTAGGATTGATGTTTTGTGGGCGTGTGTCTCTCTAATTGAAGCGGTGTGCAGCCACAGCTTTGTTCGTGATTGGGTGACTTGTTCAAGCTGTTATAAATTACACTAAGAAACTCCTAAACGACATCTCCAATCAGTCCTTACACAATATTCGTTGTTTTGCTGTTCTAGTTAGAGTACTTCTGATGTGTGGTTTGTTTTAAACTGTTATTTATATCAAATTATATATTAATCTCGTGGTTTAGTTGGATGCAAATTGTTTATAGTTTGTAGTCAAAATACAGATATCGGTCACCATTTCCTACCAGAAATTAGACATTTACGTATTTGGACGTTTTCTGTGTGACAGAAATAAGCATTAGCAGGCATTTGAATCTAGTGTCAAGAAAATGAGTTCAGTAATAGCAGTTAGCAATCAAACCCTATATTATTTTAATTATTATTTACAAGAAAACACAAGGAACCTCAGTACAAAATCAAAATCCCAGAGCAACAACAAAAAGCGAACAATGTTATACAATTCTGCAGCCAATAGTGCAGTTCTGACTCTCCATTTAAATATATGCTAAATTTGTAGCCTGTGGAGACAAGCCTTAAATTAATTAACAGAGATGGCATGACAACTTTTTTGTGTTTTGCTATATTTACATATATTTATCGTAGATTACGATTATTTCTTTTAGAGTGTTTTTACTTTCTCTAGCAGTGTGTACAATGTACATAGTATATAAATGAAGAAGGTATTATATTTCACCCAAAAACTAGATACCGAGATTTCGTTGCTTATTTTGCGATCCCTGAATCCAAAAAACAGCGTTAGAAAATTGTCCGTGTGTTTGTGTATATGTGGGCAGCATAACTCAAAAACGAAAGTCGGTTGAACAGTAAACTTGGTATTTAAGTTCAGAATCTTCCAATGGGTTCTCCATTCCAGGTTCTCCATTCTGTGGTTTCGTACCGTTGACTCCCCGACAGGCTTTTGACCCCTAGGCATCTGCTTGTTAAGTCCTAGGGTGATGCCAGTACTAAATACGTGGAGGGTAAGCCGACGAAAAAAAAAAAAACAACAAAAAACCAAGAGGTCTTTCAACGATGCAACACGAACATTTTCAAGAGAATCCCCCACACTAACTACACTTTATATGGGATATTTTTTTCGAAAAATTTTGATTTTCTCAAAAATAGCTTTAAAATACTATATTTTAAAGACATTTTCATGCAAAGGAAATGTATACCTTGAATTTTCTGGAAATAGCCTCTAAAGACCTCTTCATCCTAGATGACTCTTGTTCAACGTTTTAAACCGTAAGGGATAGACAAATCCTTACCACACAAAAAATGTAGATCTCATAAAATACGCAATTTATGTCATTTACAGTTTTTGTAGACTTAGCCTTTTCCAAGATATTCCTTCTTGGTGGTTTTAATTTTAAACTAGTTAAACTTTTGTCAACCGGAAAGTCAAGCTTCGTTTCATCTATTTTGTTTTTCCCCGGGAATGCAAAAGAGAACTAAATTTCAATTGTTTCACATAGCGATAGATTTTAAATAATTTGACTATTGTTTTAGTCTAGTGTAGTCCCTTATTTCCCTTCACTTACAAGGAAGCAAGCAATAAGACAATTTCTGGTAATGTTTACCTCGATTAGCATGATGTAGATAAAATAGTATATTTTTGCAAGGAAAGTTTTTTTGGAGAACAGCTAGAGAAAGTCATGTGAATGGAACACTTCCGATTTTTTAAAACTCACAAGTTTCTTTACATCTTTCAAGTTTAGATGGAATGAAATAATAATTTTGAAAGGAAATTTGGGATTACAACATTCCAGGTACAAGTATAGGGTACTTCCCCGGCAATGCCAATTATGGGGTATTGAAATGATGAAGGCTTGAGTGAAAAATCTGCAAAAAAAAAAAAAAAAAAACAATAATAATAATAATAATTAAACCAGGGAGAACGGTCCCAATTAAGAGCTGAACCATAGACTCTGTTCACTAGTCCGTGCCTTAACGATATCGTGTCGTTGTGCTGGATAAAGACAAATATCTCAGCTTAAGGACCTATGTGCATCAATGCGGGTTTGAGTCCTCGCACATTTTTTGATTTTATTCTTCATTTTAGTTAAACATTCCCCAGAACGCAGAAGATATAAACTCAAATACGAAATTTGAGCTTATGTTACTTCATTCATTTCTTTTAAGTAGTTTTATAAGGTTATATATTTTATACAGTATTTTCTTGATGTTTTGCATATTTCGTTTTTCATTGACGGCACACTGAGCAACTATCACAACAAAAATTATTTGATGCTTGAAATAGTGTAATGATTTTAATATGACATCCTATAGAGTAGGACCGCCAGACGTCCTCTTTTTAGCCTTCGGTCGCATTGTCCAAACAAAACCTTAACGAGAAATTCATTTTTCGACTTTTTATAGACAGTGATCCGCTTTGTCCACTTTTTCTTAATTTCATATAAGGATTTCATTAGTGTAGGTTCAGATATTAAAGCATGTATACTACAAATGTTATTCACCTCAACTCCAACGTGAAAAAGGAATGGAAAGTCTAAAAGTGATATTTATGTTAGACTAAGGAAGCCCACATCACTACAAAATATAGTTTCACTTGTTGAATGTATTACGGCAGACCGAGGAACCAATGTAACTGTTGAGAGATTCTTTTTCCCCCAAGTTCTTTTGACGGCACAAAAATATCTACAACATCTGTGAAAGCAGTGACATACACTTTGATATTTCGTGTGTTGACTTTTATAATGGAATACTGAAAGAAGAAAATCTGTTGAAGAACGTAATTCCTTCAGCTAAATAGTAGTAGTGTGCAAGGCTGTAATCATAAACACTTCAGTCCTGCACTTGGCTTAAGTTCAGAATAATTACATATGTCTTAGTAAATGTTTAGGGATGGCATCAGGAATACTTTGTTTTTTTTTGTTTTTTGTTTTGTTTCATTTTCAAGTGCTGAAGTGTGCTAAGGACCCTTATATTTGTTTTTAACTTCTGATCACCATAATGTAGGTGTGAATAAGGCTTCATGCTGCAAAGTTGCCTGCCTAATTCAACCTATTCTGGTTATTCATGTTTAGCTTACAATTATGTGATGACACAGAAAACGTGTACATATCCCAGTAGTTGAACCATTTGGCTGTAAATGTTAGACCGAAAACATTAACTTTATGTTTCCTGTAATTCTGCACTTCATTTCTTTTCAACACATTTGATGATTTTGAGCGTCTATGCAATGTTCTGTCTTTATGGGTTATGTAATAGCCAATTTTATTTATCTAATCCGATTCCAATATCACAATCATTAAACCAGCCAATAATAATAATAATCTTGTATTTGGAAAGAACGTAGGCATTTGTTATATTTTCGTTTAAGGGACATTGGGAGTGAAATTTTTACTACAGTCAGTCAAAAAATTGAAAAACAAACAACAACGATTTTTTAAAGTAAAAACCTTTTGGCATCTTTGGAGTTGACGAGAGAATCAACATTTAGTTATTTTCCCTTGCATCGGGCTCTATGGACATTTAAAAATATTATAATACAACTGTTTTCTAGCATATTACTGTATAACAAAGCGTTTTTAAAACTAAATTTTTATACATTCAAAATGTTCCAAGCGTCTGAGATTTTGATTAGGTTAAACTAAAATTTCCTAAAAAGGTGCAGAAGTATCTACTGTAATATTAAAAAACACAAAATTATCCTAACACGAATAGTAATTTCTTAAAAAATATTTTTGTGAAAACATTATTAATGTTAGGGATTAGCATTTGTAACGTTTTAAAAAAGTATAGTATTCAGTAAACAAAGTTATTGAAATATCACCGTTTAAAGTTTTACATGGTTGAAAGCTTCAATTCAGAGAATACCAACAAAGTTTCTCAAATGTTTAAGCAAGTGGGACATTTTGACTATAAAATGTGTGTAATAAAAAGTTATAAAATAGTTTTATATCTGGAAAATATTTATCTAATTTGGATGAAATTTGGTAGTCGTGTTTAACATAACAGCAATGCAATTACAGGAACATTTTCAGAAACATCTATACAGAAATGTAGAAATTTGAAATTTAATTCTTAGCGTTCCTTAAACATAAGGCAGGATTTATATGGGTATTTTATGGCAAATACAAAGGGAAAAGAAACGATTCACGGTAGAACATGCTCTGCCTTTTTCTAAGTGTGCGTTTTATACCAGTAAACATCGAACATGCTGCCCAATAGTTATTTCTTAAGTGAACATGCACGTTAACATTTTTAAGGGATTACATACGATCATATTCGACAAAAATTGAATTACTTAGAATTATAAATATGTTTATATTCTATAAGTAAGCTCACCATTCTATTCAGGAACAATTTTTACTGAATTTATGCTAGAGATTCATCAACTTATACATTATATTTAGAAAGAATCAACATACGGTGGTAAACTTTGCTTACTTTAGCAATTATAGGCTAAGTTGTAAAAGTTAAACTTCGTAATTCGAAATTTAATACGTTTTTAAAATTCACACGGATGAAATTCCTACTAGTTGAAGCCTAGTATGAGCTTAAGTTTCATGAAAATTTTCAAGCTTGAGAAACACATGTTACTAAACATGAAAAAAGAGAGAAGAAAAGAATAATTTGCGGAAAATGGAATATCAACATATGTATATATTTATACTATTTAAAATAACCAATAAAATAATGAAACTCAAAGAACCCACTCACGGAAGTGTACCTAGCATGTGTATAAAAGGTCGCGCCGTGACCGAGTGGTTATACCACTTGTCTCTCACTTGGGTTCGATTCCAGGTGACCGCATATGGGATATGTGGTGGACAAAGTGACGCAGAGGCTTGTTTTTCCGGGTTCTCCGGTTCCCCCGCCATCGTATTCCATCGGTGCTCCTCTTCATTTCATGTATCAAGTCTCAGAGAACCGTTTCAACAATGCTATTAATTTGTAGTACTTACTAGCGTATTTTATTGTCCTTGACTTTGCGGCACAGGAATTGCCCCTCAGGTTGAAGATACCCTGTTTTGGCGTTATCTTCAGGTATGCTAATAGCACGTTTTCACTACAATTTGTTTGTAGGTTTCTTACGTTACACCTTTGAAGAAACCTGTAACGTATTTTTTTGACTGTTTCCTTGATCTTTTTTGCAGCAAATCTAATATTACGCTCTCTGATGTTTATAAAATTGCAGCTGGTGCTTCAGATTCCATAATTAATGCATTAAAATTATCTACTGTTACAACAACACAAGCTTCTTCACATCTGCCAGGAAATCTGTTAATGATCCTGGAGTGCTGTAAATTTATACCACTTAGTGGCATTGATGTTTCCTTTTAATTAACACACATCAGTGTACCGCTAAAAGGGCTTCTTTCAACTTCGACTGTAAAATTATCTTCTAAGATCAACCATAAGTGAACATCAAATGTCTTTACTGGTAAGGCGCAGGCAGACCTTCTTCTGGAAATGTCTCAGCACTTTCTGTGATTATCGATTTGTATTGTAAACAAGTTTTAAATCGATTCTGTGTTCGAGTTCAGATAAACTATTGTTTTTAATAGTTCCAGTTATACTGCAATTGCCGTATCAGAGGCCTTTTACCTTTGGAACATTTTCTCATTGCCAATGTTAACTCGCGTACAATTTCATGGGACGTCTGATTTAAATTTGAATTTTGTACTTTAAATCACTCACTCACACACACATACTTCCAAACTCTGGGAGCATAGGACATAACTTTGGCTGGAGAAAAATTCCCAACCCAGCCGTTAATCGAATTCGGAACCCCTCGATTAGGCAAGTGCTCTACGGACTGGGCTACGAAGCAAGCCGGATGCAACCAACTTTCTCTCGCATCTTGTCTCTTGGATTATATGTACGATTATTCAGTCATAAAAGTACATAGGTACTCTGTTATGACCAAATACCTCAGAATAAGTACTTGTCATTACAATATATTTAATGTAAAGGAGCTGTAAGTCAATAAATACTATAAACGTACGTCTAACTTCAATTCTTGGGCTATTTAACGCCTCCATGCTTGTTACGGGGAGTTTCGATCACCTTTCAATAGTTTATCACGTCGCTGTAAGCTGCCTGGTATGGTAATACTGATAGCAGGTCACGGAAATGCGTTAGAATTCTCCTTGAACTTATGCTAATGTCTCTGAGGTGTTAAGATTTAGACTTAAGCTTTAGAAGGACTTTACAAACCGGTAATACTGAACCGCAAATCATCCCATTATGTAATGGTGGATGAATAATGTTTACCGGTGCGAAAGTAGTTGTTTAAAAAAATGCTAGGCTTTTTGTGCAAATGAATACCATAGCACGTACGGTAACCTTTAGATTGTGTTGCTAAGTGGAAAGTTTTTCTTTTCGTCTGCCTTGTATTAGCTTTATTAACTGTTTTCTAAGGACTGCAATATGTGCGTGGAAATCATGAAATTTCATTGAAGCAATTTGGCTGTAAAGGACATAGGTCTCCTGCATTCTGAGCTATTGTGGAAACAATTGTTTAATACTTTACCGGAGTTTTAAATTCTTATTGAATATACAAAAGAGTGTCAGGGATCTATCTCATTTAAGGTTGTTCTGATCTTAGACATCTTCTGATACTTTTTATCTTAACTTTGTATGTTACGTCTCCTTGCTTCCGTGTTCCTCCTTGAGCATTTGCGCTTTCTCTATCGTTATTCAGGCAGCATTTCCTTAGTTTGCGTATTTTGAGTAGTACATTTTCGGATGCCTGGATACAAACAAAAAGTTATGTTTTTGCTATACTCTATTTCCACTAAGTTCAAATGTTGAATACACTTTACCGGCAAAACTCACTGAAGGAAATTTGGGGTTTATGTATACATCGAAAAATGTGATACGCACGTTCCAGAAATATTACAACGCTCCATTTCACCACAAAAGAGCACTGATTTGATTTATTTTTACAATAAAAGGTTTGTTTTTCCAAAAGAACTTAATGCCAGGTCCACTCACTCTGAACCGCGATCAAAGGAATTAGACCGCTGGAGGCCAGAATCAAATTGGACAGTGATGATGATTCTTTTGGAAATGTTTAACTCGTTTTTAATAACTCAGGGAGATAGAGATACTAAACGAAATGACTTGAATAATGTTTTTACATCTATTGAGCTGGGGAATACCTGATACGGTTTGCAATGATTTGGGAAAACCTCGAGTAAGACTTATCCAATCAATTCTCCGCAATATTGGCAGTCATAATACACTTTACATTACACATTTTGACCAGTGATAATACTTAATGGTGACGATTTTGGCAGCGATGAAGTGTTTTAACGTCTCTGTTAACATATCAGGTAAATCAAATGGGTAAAAATGTATTCAAATGAGCCTGGAGTCCATAGAGCTTAGAAGTTTTTTCCTTCCTTCCTTCCTTCCTTTCTTCCTTTCTTTCTTTCTTTCTTTACCTTCCTCGTAAGTTGGACTTACAACCCCTAGGATTTACAAGCCAGAGCTCGGGGTCAGAGGCCTGTTGAGAAGCAGAGGTGTTGGATCAGAGCGAAGCCAGGATAACTGGTCAGCCCGATGTCTTGTATGAAAGTGAGGAAGTGAATGGTATGAAATGACGGTGAAGTGACAGAAATATGATTATGGAGCAATTTGTGGAATGACTGCCGGGTAAACCAGATAGCCGGTGAAAACCCGCCCAGACGCCGCTTCGTCCACCACAAACTCCAGGTGCAGTCCCCAGGGGTCAAATCCGGCCATCTAGATGAGAGGCGAGCGGTCTATCCACTCGGCCACGGCGCCGCCTGTTTAGAACTGTCTGAAATTTATCTTGAGGACAAGGGAAAAACCAGTGGAAAGAAAACATTTATCCAGGCAACTTCGGAGTTGTGTTCTACAGGTAATGACGGGAGTGAGTAGCTGGCTCTAAATTATCAAAACAGGTTTCTATATTTTCAATTCTTTCCTTTGTATTTCTCTAGGTATCTATGTACATATACCAAATAGTGCTAAATACTAATTTTACAGTTTAATAATGATACTAATAATAGTAATATTAACAATAATATGATTACAAACATTCTGGTAAAAGCGTTGGAAGCAGACCATATAGAAAAAGGAAATATTGCTGTGAAAACGAAAGAAACAAACATATTTAAATCATGGAGTGATGATGGTGATGATGACGATGAGCTTATACAGCTTGTATTCATCCGGGCTCTGGTTTCTCGGTTATGTTGTTCACAAACTCACACACATATAATGGAAAGAAGTTGGTTTGCGGTTAAGCATCAATATCGAATCTTTGGGTCAAATTTAATACTTTCCCTATCTTATCTGCGGTGAAACCTCGATATTCGATATTGGGCCAAATTTAATAATTTCTCTATCTCAGTTGCCTAAGCTATAGAGAAAATAAAAATGTTGATGGCAACAATCATGTGATGTCCTCTTTATTATTAGTTCACAGAGGGCATCTAATTGTTGTGGGAGTGTATAGTCCTGAAGAGGGAAAAAAGGAAGAGGTTTTAGAATTCTATGAACATTTACAAGAAGAAGTAAATAAAAGCAAAACCCAATATATGATCATTGCTGGAGATTTAAATGCAAGAGTTGGGAAACAACCTATACCTAAAATTGTAGGAAAATTTGGAGAAGACCACATTAATGAAAATGGTAAACAATTACGACAGTTTGCAACTTTTAATGAACTTAAGATAACAAATACATTTTTTAGAACAAAAGATGTTCATAAATATACATGGAATGCACGTGGTCAAAGATCATTAATTGATTATATTATGGTAAATAAAAAATTAATATCACAGATTATACATACTAGAGTTTACAGGGGCTGTGATATATCCTCCGACCACTATTTAGTGATATCTAAAATAGAATTATGGACAAGATGGAAAAAATCAAAAATAAGGGCAAACGAGGAACAAAATAAAACGGTTTTCAAAATAAACCTACTTCAAGAACCTAGTATCAGGAGGCTTTACCAAGAAAGATTAAACATTTGCCTAGAAGATACAAAAGTAGAAGAACATATTGATAAAGAATGGTCCAATATAATTAAAGCAATCAAAGGAGCAGCAGAAGAAGCAATTGGAAGAAGAAATATATATAGAAGAAAAATTGGCTTAAGAATATGGAATGAAGAAATTAAACAAGCTATTGACAACAAAAAAGCAGCGTATAAAAGGCTTCTACAAAATAAAACTGAAGAATCAAGACAAAATTATAAAGAAAAAAGAAACATCGCAAAAGCAATTACAAGAAGAGGACACCAGAATTCATGGGAGAATTTTATTAGCCAGATAGAAAACGACATACATGGCAGACAACAATTTGCCTATAAAGTGATTAAGACGTTAACAAAACAAGAGAAAGACAAAGTGAGAATAAACAATATATCTGAAGAAGAATGGTTGAAATATTATAAGGAACTATGGTATAAATTAGAAGAAAATGGAAAGTCAATAGAGGACCAAGTAATAGTTAAAACATCTATAGATTTAATCACCGAAGAAGAATTACAATTAACTTTACAAAACATGCAAAATAGAAAGGCTCCAGGACCAGATGGAATAAATGCAGAATTAATAAAGTATGGAGGAGATAAATTAAATGTAAGACTGCTTAATTTTATCAACAAATGTTGGAAAACGAATAGAATTCCTAAATGCTGGTACGATGCACACGTCATCAATATATTTAAAAAGGGCAAAAGAAATGTATGTAGTAATTACAGAGGTATAAGTCTCCTGAACACAGGCTATAAGCTGTATACAAAAATCATAAACAAACGTCTAAGTATAATTACAGAACCGTTATTATTAGAAAACCAAATGGGATTTAGAAAAGGACGATCCTGCACCGATAATATATTTTCTATTAACCAAATTATTGAAAAGAGAAGAGAATATAATTTAGAAACACATATAGCTTTTGTAGATTTAGAAAAAGCTTTTGATAAGGTAAGCAGAACTAGACTCTGGCATATATTAGATAAAAAAGGATACCCAAAACAATTGATAGATGTACTCAGGAATATATACCAAGAAACAAAAATAAAAATAGTTTTAGGAAATGGACGATTATCACAAGATATGATAATTAATAATGGTTTAAGACAAGGATGTAGTTTATCTCCGCTTTTATTTAATATTTATATGGATGATATTCTCAGAAAATTAAAAGATGAAATACCATTAGGAATAAAAATAAATAAAGATAATGCCTTAAATATGCTACTCTTTGCAGATGACATGATGTTAATACAAGACCGAGAAGATAAGCTGCAAATAAGTATGTACAAGCTACAAAAATTGATCCAGGATTATGGTTTAAGTATATCAATAGAAAAATCAAAGATAATGGCATTTATAGGAAAACATATAAAAAGATCAAAGATAGTGTTAAGCAATAAAGTGTTAGAACAGGTGATAAAATTTAACTACTTGGGTTGTAATGTAACCTTTAAGACAAACAATGAAGAAATAAATAATAAAGTGAGTAAGTTCCAATATATTTGTGGAGTAATAGCTCGTACCTTAAAAAGGAAAACCCGAAAAGATACAAACCTAAAATTCTATAAGACAATGGCTGTTCCAGTTTTACTGTATGGTTCGGAGACATGGACTCTTAAAAAGAAAGATTGGAGCCAAATACAAGCGGCAGAAATGAAATATCTCCGAGCAGTAAAAGGTTGCACCAGACAAGATCATATTAGAAATGAAGACATAAGGAAAGAATTAGACATTTTTTGCTTAAAAGAAAGGATACAAATAAATAGAGAAAAATGGGAAAGCCATTTACAAAGAATGGATAACTCTCGCATTCCATTTCAATCATACAAATACAAACCTCTAGGCTACAGAACGATAGGAAGACCAGTTAAAAGATGGGAAGAAATATGAGGCCGGAACAGGAGAATCCTCCTAATCCATGAAGAGTTGATGATGATGATGAGGTATTGCTATATATTGTTATGGAATCCTGGTTATATGAAATGCAGTGATATAAGATATATATCTTCTTACAGAACATTCTATAATTATGTTGCCTAATTTGAATCACAATATACCTACCCTTCTTTAGAAAGATAAATATCCAAAAGTTTTCCTAAAAGGAGTTTGAAAGTTTTCAGAAAGCCGTTGCTTTGCATCCCAAAAAGTTCTTTACTTAAGCATAAAGTTGGTGTTTATTTAACTACAAGGTAATAGGTTAGGTTGTTCACAGAGAGACGAGAACGCTCTGAGTACTTTTTCCAAAAAACTTTTTTATTTTCTAAAAACGAGGTCGATAACAAAGTTTGAATGTGATTGCCGTTCTTCCTCTGCCTTGGATATATAGAAGCCCCAGAGAAAATAGTAATGATTGAATGCAAACGCAGAAAGTTACTTACAGTATCTAACTCCTATGTTGAACCATTCTCCTACATGCACATTTATAGTGAGAGAGTATTTTCAAGCAATAAATGTGCTTGGTACTGCTGTCCTTGAAGTAGCATGCAATGCGGTTTTTCGATACATGTAGTTTGTAGAAGGGTGCAAGGCCGAACCTCACATCTTTGTTTTTCGTTTTATTTTTTATTGTATCATTTGTCTGACTTAGATCCTTTATCACAACAATTTGTAAACTAGTTATGGAGATAATAAGTCTGAACGTACAAATAATTTGCATATGTTAAAGGTAAAGGGTAGACCAGGGAAGGGGACAACCCGCGCACTGCAACCTACTCAGATATAGTGCGGCTAAAACCCACAAGTGGAAGGGATGGAATGAGGGAACTATAGGAGGCCGCAGGCAGAAATGCCACAGACTCAGAGACGTGCCGAAGTTGCCAATATTCCAAGGCCGTTGATGAGTCCCACTGCCGGAGCCACCAGAGGGCGATGAAGTAACCAGTAGTATTGGCAGCCTTCTAGTGTCCACGGGAAGCATTCTTTCCATTGAGCATGCATTCGCACCATCTGCCCACACTTGCATAGACTAATAACCTAGAACCACATACATGTAACTGACACCTTAATCCAGACATCTAGTTCCCTAAGTCAGAGCATAGTTGCCAACTATATTATTTCCAAATACCTCACGTATTTTCAATACAATTAAGCAACATCAGAAAATTGATTAACTAAAATAAATACCAATCAAATAACCCAAACAACTGACATACAGTAGTTAAAAACTACATTCTACAACTACATCTACTGGTATCCAATAACTACTCATTCATTCACAATTTTAAAATAGCATTCATTCATTTGAAATTTTCAAATTTATATCAATATTTTCAGCTTCTTAATAATCAAATTTAAATAATATTAACTACTAAATCATATTTCAAATTTCTCATATATCAATAAAGTTCAATTTCAAATATTTCAAAAGTAATATTCAAAACATGTATATAATTTAAAACACAATATTTTTAACACCTGAAATCGCATCCATATATTTAAACTGCTCAATTTCCATAATTAACATTTTCAGTTCTTTTGTTCAAAATTAAAATGCTCAAAATCTAAAATCACACTCCTCAGTTTCGTCATTCAGTACATTCTCCGGAACCCCAAAACATCGTCCTGGCCTCGCAGAATTACTACTATACTGCACTCTATTCACTAATCTCCGTCCTTTCACTGACACAATTTTTAGTTTTCTTTTCTCTCCCCTCCACTCTTTTTTTTCTCTTTTCTCTTCTCTCGACCATCACCTCCATCATCTCACTCCATCTTCATCATTTCCTTATTCATAAACTTGCCCTTCTTTTTCTCCTCTTTTCTTACTCTACTTCAATTCTGTCAATAAATTCAAATAATACCGTATTATATGTCTATCCTTCCTATAATTTCCATCATCCTCATCTTCGCTGTGTAGTTCCTTTCCAACATCTAAACTCTCAGCTTGAATAATTTCTACTCTCCCTTATTCTCATTTATTTCTCAATCTGGTTATTCTTGCTGCTTCTTCTTCCCTTCTCTGTTGATGCTCTTTTTCTTTTACCATTTGTCCATAATTCCTTTGCAATAATGAAAATCTTCGATGAATATAAACAATTTCAATATTTTTATTTACTCTTATATTCCAGATTTTTCTCTCTAATTTTATTCTCAACTCTCTAAAATCTTCCTCATATATAGCGCATTCAAAGAATATATATTCTGGAGTATCCAACTTTTCACCAACTTCGGTATTTCCAGTTATCTTCCTTGCAATCCTGCTAAAGTAATATTATATGTTCTGTGACACGTGAAATACTGTATCTTTCCCTTGTTAGGTTTAACATAATGCAGCCTTAGTCTTTCTTTAATCCTGGGAAATATTCCATATGTTCTTCATTCTTATAAAAGCACACCTGAAAGATGAGAGGGAAACGGAATGGTGGGGAAATGGTGCGAAGGAAATCGTAGAAGATTAGAAACCATCCCAGCATTCGCCTGCCAACCCAGAGGCAGCCATGAAGATCCATGGGTCAGAGTGGGTGGTCGATGGAGATCAAACCCGGAACTTTGTAAATGCGAGTCGCCACCTCGCTTCGATTTGCATATGACAATCGAAGGTCGGTTGCTGCAAGAGCCATTTGCGAAGATTGAAATAGAATGAAAATATTTTACCTTCAAATTGTTTTGTTTATTTCTTTTTAAATCTTTACCGTAAGGACACTTTCAATTAAAACAGAAGTTGCTCCATTTGTTTTCTTTTTAATTTTATTTACTTAGTTTTGTGTTATTGTTTCGAAGAGTTTTCACTGAATGCTGTTTTGGTAAGTTCGTCTCCCTTGTGGCTAAATTATTCTGGTGCAATAAAACGGTATGTTGGTTCTTAAGTTCATTTGAATTTTAATACAATTTTAGCCCCCATTAAGTACAGTAATACTAACTTATTCAGTCGTAGGTAGACAATAAGGATATAACTGTAATTTAATGCGTTTTATTTGAACACAAGATGTTTATATGTCGATCTAAATAAACACATCAGTTCTAAGGTATAACTAAATCAAAAAAGTCAATGTCATGAATAAGCTTGTTGTGGAAAAATAGCAGTTTAATTCCCTATACAGTTAAACCCATTACATGTTAATGTACAATTGTATTTAAAATAACCAGAATGTGCTGCAACACAACTATTTACGAAACGTAAAGTTTCATCGTATTTGAAAAACAATTCACTAAATGCAACATTTGTATAACAATTTGTAGTGTTTCCTGCAACTATGATTTACAGTATAAATGTTTAAGTTGTGTAGTTCGGGACAACCCTAGTAACCTGTTTTCATCCCACTGCAAGCTGCATGTGTTATTAGATTACAATGCATGACTCGGCTTTAGCTCTTAAACTTTGTTTCGTAGCATAGATATAGGATAAACAAAGGAAGGGGACAGCGACCTATAATAGAGTTTTTTACGCCTAACTCCCCCAGGAGAAAGAGACGGGGTTCAGAAACCATAGGAGGGACAGACAGGCCACAGAATCCTGCGGAGACCCCTAACAGTTCCAGGCTCAAAGTCTCATCCCAATGCTGCAGCTACCTGGAGAGGAGAATAAACGATCTCCCGACACAGCAGTCCTCTGGTGTCTCTTTTATTTTTTTTATTTATCTTGTTGTTGTTGAGAAATCTTGTGCATCATCTATTCTGCACCGCCATACTCAAAGAAACATAGAAGCACTCCCGAATTGTGATAAGGGAACGGAATGAAGGGGAAATTATGGAAAGTATATCATGGTAGTTGAGAAAATACCTCAGTATTCGTCTACTACCCAGGTAAAACCATAAAAAGCAAGGTCAGAGTGTGTGGTCGATGAGAATCAAACGGAGACCTCTGTGTTCATTCGTCTTCCGTGGTTTAGGGGTGACATAATGACCGCTTATTCCCGAGGTAGTGGGTTCAAATCCGGCGGAGAGCGACAGATTCATTTCGGGCGTAAAAATCATTAGTATGGCTTCCTTCGGAAGAGAAGTAAAGCCGTTGGCTACGTGTCGTAGATTTACGGCACCTATGTAAAAGAACCTTAAATCTTTTGAGCAAAATTGACTTAACCTACTTTAATTTAAAAATTTAAATGCTTTAATTTAATGTATAAGGTATAAAATATCCAAAAGACTTGGTTTAGAATTTTAGGTTTTGAAACATCTCAAATTTGTCCCTTTAAGGAATAAGTATCATTTTTTTTATTATTTTTAAGGACAAGCTTTATAAGTACGTAACTTGGAAATATAGGATATTATGATCGAAGAGACCTGTAGAAGTGCCTGACCGTGCCTGGAAAATTAGCTAAACTGGCTTCTATAATTTTGCATGGGGTAAAGTGCATCTCTTATTTAGTCCCTATTTATAATGCATTTTTTTTCCGGAAAAATTAACGTAAAGAAATTTAAATATTTAAAATCATTTTTCCTTTTTATGAAAGTACCAAATATGAACCACGTGATAAGTAATTAATGATGATGGGATAACAACCGAGTTAAATTGGAGTCGTAACATTTTCGGTAATCTTAACTCTGTGGGCTTCGTCAGAGAAGTGTTCGACAATACGGTCCAGACTTGGTGGGAAGAAATGCTGGCGTCAGAACAAGCTACATAAATCACCTTTGCAAAAGAAGAAAACTAATATAATTCCATTGTTTAATTCTATCCCCGATGTTTAGAAGCACGGAAAAACAATTGAGCACTTCATCGTTTTGTTACTTCACTATGTGACCACAAAGGCTTAAAAGCGATGTAAGCACTAGCCTGTATTTGGTCAGTTGAGTGCCACCATAAATGCCACATTCATATACAGGACGTTTCCGAATAGCCGCCCACTTAGTTCGATTAGATAACTCAAATGACATCAGCGATGATAAAATATTTCTACTGATTCATCATTGCATTACGTAGGACTACTTGCTTCTGTTTCGTTTATTTTATTTACATTGTTCTTGTATTGCTAACGCTGTTATCGTTTAGGAAGTCAATGAGTTTAATGAACTAACACTTAACTCTTATTGTTTCATTGATTTAACCGACATATTGTTTTGTATACTATTAATTCATAATTCGTAGAGTTTTATAATATCTATAATATTCAGTGCAATATTCCATAGTACATAATAGTATAATAACAATAATAGCAAAAACAACCGCAATAATAATAATAATAATAATAATAATAAAAATAATAATCGTTATCCTCTAAAGAATCAGACAACTGAAGATTATCTATTGGCAGCTGCTTAACCTATATATCAGCAGATGTGCTCTGTGTACGAATGTATATATTCGTTTATCATGCAAGTAACTTTAAAATATGGTATTTTAATAAAAATCGTTAGAGATTTTTGTAAAAAAATCAATATGTTCGATTTTTTTTCTGGAGTGGGGTTATTTTTCCAAAAAGTTTCTTGTCGCATCCCTAAAAGACACTGAACTTAAATACCAATTTTGGTATTTAACCGACTTTTCGCTTTTGAGTTATGTTTTCCACAGACGCATGGCACACACACACACACAGACACGCAGGGATTTTCTTTAAAAATGCTTTTTTGGATTCAGGGTGTTTCAAAACATGTATTTCTGGTGAACTCTCGGTATCGAATTTTTGGGTAGAATACAGTACCTTCTCTACCTACTGTATGCAATGCACATATGTAATGGACAAAGTAAATATATTATGGAACGTATTTATCACAATGAATGATTTGCATGTAGGTATTTATAGCTTACAGGTATACGAATCAAGCCGCTCCTAAATTGCCTTAGGCAACTTACATAGCATTACTGCCAAAATAAAATGGTTCAATAGATTATATATATATATATATATATACACGAGTATATAAAATATAAATATGGATATATACATATTGCTCAAGAGCATTTATTAGCCTTGCTCCATCCACCTATGCATGTGCTTGAAGGTTTTAGAAACTCTGAATAAAGATATTAGCGGCATAATGTGTTCAAAACGAAATCTCAGGAAGTTTGTCTGGAACCAAATCTACTTTCCATGCTTCCGTATTGTGTGTTTTCCTTAGGGTGTATAACACGTGTTAGTGTGTTTCAATTTTGTACGGTAGTTTTGATGATAGGACTGATAAACAACAGGGCATATCAATGCTGTGTGAGCACGAGCACCAAAAATTCTTTTCAGTCTAAATCAACATATTTAATTGAATCTAATCCATTATTAAAGGTTTATATCTAACACCACTATATGTAAATCATGAAAAGGATTTGGAATTGTGTCTTCTGTTTTAACAGGGTTCAAACTACATTTTGTGCTAATTTAATTGTGTCAGTATGAGCTGTAGCTGTCTTTATACTCGTAAATTTTAGCCTTTCTTCACTAGATTTCGCAAGAAACTTATTTTTGACAAACATTTATTGCTTTGAAGTCTTCAAATGTGATATAAACTACCGGAAACATTTGAGCAATTCCGACTATGGTAGAACATTCAAATAAAGCCCAGATGAACTTAATTTATGAAATATGTTATTACACAACTGCAATCAGAAGTATTTAAAATGTGTGAGAAATATTAATAATGTGGATGTTTAAAGGGGCAATTGGGTTACAAAACTAACCTCTCGAGTATTAAAGCTAGGAAGTTATATGCTACATGGCCAATGTATATACCCATTGAAGTTTCAACTCTGTAACTGGAATGATTTTCTGTGTTTTAAGGGGGCAATCTGTGAAAATTTCAAATTCAATGTTTCTTAAGTAATTCGTTCATTTTTTACCACATACCTCTATTGTTATGTATAACTAATTTTGAAAACTTTGAGAACAATCCATCAAGTAATTTTTTTAGAAAAAAAAACACTTTAACTGCTCTACCAAAAAATGACCCTGAGTTTCAGTTTTCAAAATTTGGTAACAAACTTCATACTTGGGTTCTGGGAATATATTTTTAAAATGATCGGATGAGTTTGAAATTGATTTAACATTACTGTAGGAAAAGGTTTGATAAATTATTCATTCATATATTTTTCATTATCGTTGTGGATTAATTCATTTTGTTAACACAAATATATAATTAACTTTACTTTCTTAAAAATTAATTCAATAATTCTTATTTATTGTAATATTAAGGTTCCGTGTTAGAAAAAATCAAACTGATTGGTTGAAATGTGCACCGCAAGGAGCATTTTGAACATTTACATGCGTCGGAAAATGCATTTGGAGAAACACGCCATGTAATATTTCATTAAGTCACCATTTGTCACCATTAAGACTTCCATTTAAAGGTTAACGCGGCAAGTCTTAAATTACGTACAAATAGCTGAAAATAAATTCGTCATATTAATATACAAGTACCACAGTATTTTTGTGTGCTAAAATCCAAAAATCAACATTCTCAAGAAGTTTTGTCAGTTTTTAAGGTTCATCCCCTTAATATTTCGTGTTTCAAACGCGAGTTTTCAAAATCTGAAATTTTAATGCAATAGGCCGAAAATGTTACTAAATGTAATAGAAATTATGATTAATAAAACTGTATATCTGATTTTTAATATCTGCTTCCTGTGTGAAATAAAAATGTATTTGTTGAACTGATGACAAGATGTTATATTTTATTCTCTCCTGTAACATTTTTCTCTTTTTATTTCGTTATAAAGAAAAATCCAATTTATGGTTTTATTCGTCAAAGTGTCTTGAATATCTAGTGCAATGAGCGCTTAAAGGATATAGGCTTTTAAAAATAATGTATTTTATGATGTTACATATGTCGTGATGCCATTTAACTTCGGAAAAAACGTAAAACAAAATTGATAGAATAGATATTTGCAACAAATAAACAAACAAACAAACAAACAAAAAAAAAAGAGAGAGAGAGAGAAGATTTTTGACACATTGACACCCGGTTTCTCCCATAAAACTTGGAACTAGAATAATTATCTTAAAGGTGGTGTTAAATCTTAAGATCCATTTGCACCCATCGTATATCAAATTTCATGATTATCTGGAATTAAAATCTCTTGATAGTCGCTATATCACAGCCAGATAAAGATATTTACTACAGCAAATCTGTAGACTGTGTTATCCAGACAGCGTAACTGAAAAAATTGGTGCCCAAAAGTGCTCATGTGATTGTAATTATGAGCTTTCTTTACGACTTTTCAAAAGAAAACATGTTATTTGAGCTTAGTGAACTGATTGCGTTAATTTCCCGGTTATTTTTATAAAGATATCCAACATATTACTTGGTGGGACAATTTTGACTTGAAGCTAACGATTTTCTCTGTAGGGCCGATACCATTCAGAATTACTTTGGCTACTCATGAATACTTCTGGATCCTAAATCACTGACCCTGTTGGTCAATAGTCTTGACTGGACACAAGATAACTCATGTGCAACTCTGGCTAGGATATTCACATTTTGATATTTAGTTGTTCAGGTTTAATCCAAGAGTTGATGTTAAATCCATATGTCTTTCTCTACTCTGTAACGTTTATTTAGGGTGGGTTTACGGAAATTTATTTGCCAATTTAATACATTTTAATTGAGATATTACCTAGGCAGAAATAATTGCATTACATATTTTGTTATAGATACAAAGAGAATAGTGATAGTCAAATGTTTATGAACTGGACGCTATATGCTGGCCTTAAAATTTCACACTGTTTTTATGCACTCGCGAGATACAATTGCATATCGAAAGGACTAAGAAGAATGGCAAACTATAGAAGAACCTTTAATACTGGGTATTTCATAAATTACTTATTGTGTAAATTAGTTGTTCATAAGAGAACTGCATTTTTATTGAGCACGTTTATGTGTATCGCTTAACGTTAACCAGATATTCAAAATTACACAAATGAATAAACAAGACATCGCAGACTTATTCCCAGAAAATTCAAGATATTAATTTTGTTTTTCATGGAAATACAATTTATAATGGTACTTTAATCAATTTTGTTAGATCAGTTTCTCAGAAAATAAAAAATTAAAAAGTCATCCATGTAAAGCGTAGTTTGGGGTTGGGAAGTTTTCTCGAAAATCTTCATGTTACACTTTTGGAAGATACTGAACTAAAATACCTAATTTGGTATTTGTCCAAATTTTCCTCTTTGAGTTATGCTGTGCACAGACACACATGCAGACCTGTATTAAAAATCTGGTGAGTCAGATTCGCATGGATTTGTTTAACCATTCTTCTACAAAGTATTCGTAAAAATATTGCGTATTTTTTAGCTGCTTCATACTAATCCAGATAAACATTTGCATAAATGTTTTAATACATATTTCCTTGTATAAGGACTAAGGTAATACAAGTGATAGTGAAGTCTCTGTATCCGTACAAGAAATACAATCGTCGGCGTAGAAATCGTTCAAAAGAATTGGAGATGTTTTTGGGAATACAGCTTCTTCCTCTAAGGCCAACTGTTGGAGGCAACGAGTAGTTAAAAATGCTGCTGAAGAGGTGCCGTATGTGGCAGTAGTTAGGCTTAAGATTTAAGTAGCTCCTGAGGAGCTTCACGCCACCATATGCATACTAGGGAATGATGCTTAGCATGGACCTTCACTTGCCTATACATCTTTTCCACATCGGAGGTGAAGCCTATTCTATATTGTACACGGAAGCGCATGATTAATGTACACAAGTCGTCTTGGATTATGGGGTCTACCATTAGGATATCGTTTAAAAAAACTTTGTTGCTTTTTTAATGGAAGTATCGCAGGCCACCCTCAGTTTAGAAGTAGTACTTGATTTTGTGAATGGCATGGTGAGATATGTAATATTCAGTGTTGCATGATGATATCTGACATTCGATCATATGCCCGAGTGTTTGGTATTCTCTCATGAAGGCTATATATCATTGGGAAGTTCATCATGAAGAATCCCCCGCTCTCGTCGCCTATTGTGATGCTCTTGAAATGGTTCTTACATTCTTTATGTTCAGGTGAGACAGTTATTTGATTCACTCTAGCTGAATTTATCTAGCTGGGGCTCAAGATTTAGTTCCGCCTTAACGAATAAAGATTCGAACTTTGGTTATCATTTTCATTTTGTTTCAATTGATGAGGATATTCTCCACTCAAAATGCATCCCAGTTGGGTATCCTGTAGCGTCGGATAACCTGGGCGCGTTTTTTTTTCCTCGTTCTTAGAAATTGAAAAAAGAAGGAGCACCCGTTAATAGATCAGTGCCTCGTGGTATGTGAAAATCAGGATCGGCGAGCATGATGTCATTAGGAATCACTCCTTATAGTTTAGGTACAAGATGGGAACATTGTCAATTATCCTGGGAATCACTATACAGTCCATGTTGAAACAGTAGTCATTGATCGTTGAGTGAACATCAATATTTACCATAGTGTCAGCTTGAGAATTCAAGTCACCGAAAGCTTGAAGAGATATGGTGGTAGTTTTCTTTATCTTTAGTCTTAGTCGTTGAATTGCCTGGTATGAGATGAAATTACTCTGAGAACCACTATCTAATACTGCACGTAAACGACTAAACGCTCCATTTGTGTCTTTGATTATAACTAACATTGTACTCAAGAGCACCTGAGTCCTTGGAGCACCTATGATAGTGATATGACAACTGACTTGATTACCACTCTGTGTGGTTTATACCATGGAATTGTTTGGTCACCTCGTGTTAGATGTTGCCCGATTGTCTTCTTGGTGTAACAGTGTATGATGTAATTTCTTCTATAATTTGCATGCATACGATACGTTTTCCACGTGTGCGATAAACTAAGACAGTTGGTGCGATGTTAGCTGTCCTTGATCGAATCAAATTTTTCATCACGGTCCAGTTTGAGGAAAGCAGAACATTTGTACAGTCTGTGTTCTTCTGAGCAGATATAACATTTCTCTACTGTTGAAATGTATGATGGTGCTGTTGTTGTGGTGACATCCTTTGCATTCACTTGGAGTGATGATTCAGGCTATCAGGGACTGTTTATGTAGAGGAGCAGAACTGCAGCGTCTGACATCGTCTCTCCAAGAAACTAATGAGTTCCTTAAATTCTACAGAATCAAGCTGGTCATGTTCTTTTTCAAACCTCAACCTTAATTCTTTTTTTTTTTTTTTTTGTCCAGTCTGAAGAGTAAAAGTTCATTAAGAAGTAGATCTAAAATTCTTGGTTGCACGTATAAGACGTTAAGGGCATCTATACTTCCTTGAAGTGTATGGGTTAAATGGCGTATCTCACTCTGGATTAAGCTAAGTTTTCCCGGAGATCCATGATTTGTCTAATGTATTCAGGTGCTATCAAACTTGAGGGAATGATGACTCAGTAGAGTGTTATAAACTACTGGAAAGGTGGCGTCAGTGATACTGATGTTTCTAATGCAGTCCTTAGATTCGCCCTTTAAGGAGGAGAGCAGGTAATGGAATTCTCTATGCCTGGTAGTTCATTGTTGTTTACCACTAGACCTTCAAACGTGTCCCTGAAATTTAACCCAAGTGGTTAGGATCTCACTAAAGGTACGAAGATTGATCTTAGGAAGTTTTATGTTTCTAGACATGGCATGTGACGACCGTGTTAGCACCTCGTCGTTGTCATGCTCATTTCACTTACTGGAAGCTTTCCTTAGCTTAGCCTCGAGCAAATCGACTTAGTCTTCAAATTCTACCAGCTAGCAGTTGAGCCTCCGCATTATCGTTATCATATGCTTGTGTTGAATTTGCTTAAATTCTTCATTATCGGCAAGGATTTTCTTCAATTTCTTCTTAGGTTAAGATCGGCAATATTTAATTCAGTATTCACAAAATTCTGAATGCGTGTTATCGTATCCTTCAACATGGCTCGTTTTTTGTTAATACTCGCCGGTTGGCTTCGTCCATTCTTGTAATATTGGGATAATGCAACAAGAATAAGCATTAAACGTGTATAGTGTAATAATGCTGCGTTATAATGTTATTCTTTGTGAAAATAATTATTTTCTTGGCTAATGGCGTGTTTAAGTGGTTGCTGCTTTAGACGATAGATGGCGCTAGTTATCCCTCAACCGTCGTCTTCGTATGTTAGTGCGTGCCGATGCATGGCATCATATACAATTCATATATCACATCACAATTCACACATCATATCGCATATTTCACTCCTCTTTTCAATGCAATCTTACATATTTATCTATAAGCGACTGTAATTCACCATGTGAAACAATTACCTGGCGAGACCGATATCTTGGAATTTTGATAAACCCATCCGGGCCACGAGGACCAATAATTTGAATTTCTCTAGCTACTCTACGAACTTCTTACAAAATATTCTTCTTCTTTCTACACAATGGTAATCGAGATAAACATTAACGGAATGCTCTTAATTCTTAGTTCTTAATCAGTAGGAAGGAACTAGGGGAATTCACTAGGCTAAAGTGATAATCAAATGTTTTAAAAGCTATCGTGGAATTATCATTGCAAATCGCTTTTTTGTTTGGCCACGAGTAGAACAAAAGAAAAACGGGCACTGCCTGTATGAGAAAAGTATACCTAAGTACTTTACAATTGAAACCAATAGTAAGGAAAGGGTTACCTCCATGACAAAAAGGGAAATAATTTGTGTGTTTTGACGAGATCTATATTTTTGCAGAAAGTTTTTGTCTAATCTCTTACGATCTAGCTTCAGAAAAAGTCATTCAAAATAAAGAAGTCTCCAGAGGCTATTTCTAGAAATTTCGTAATATACATTTTATTTGGGATGTAAATATCTTTACTATACAGGATTTTAATTAAAATCGTTAGTCATTTTTAAGAAAATCAAACATTTTCGAAAAATTTTCCATGTAAATGGTAGTTTGTGGTGGTGGGATTTTCTGGAAAATCTTCGTGTCGCATCCTTGGAAGATACTTAACCTAAATACCAAGTTTGGTATTTAACGTTTTTTTTTTTCGCTTTCAGCTATGTTGTCTATAGGCACACACAAGATCTTTTTCTAAAAATGCCTTTTTTCGGACACAGGGGACCCCAAAACATATATTTCCGGTGAAATCTCGACATCGATTTTTTATGTAGTACAATACCTTCTCTATTCACTATGTACATTGTACATGCGAGCTAGAAATGCACACCATTGACCATTTTACTAGACTGTCACTTTTCTACTGTTACCAACATGAGAAACAAATTTATTCACAAATTTATCCAACAGGGGGTGAGAAGAGGGGAGTGACACCGAGAAACACAAAATGGCAAGCTTGGCTTAATCAATAGTTAATTAGTTAGGGAAGGAAAACAGAATTAAACGGTGTAGATAGGATCTGAACCCAAACAACTTCTAATGTTCTTGGTATTAAGAACAATAAATATTTGGTCAAACTATCGACTCACACAAAACCACTTTTTAAACGTTTATTGTTTGTTAAATCCTTCTCATACTCAGAACATCAGAATGTTCTTTTGGGAGTGACAACGAAGAGTGTGGCTTTAATGTGCAAGTCTTCAATTAAGGAGTGCATGAACTACATAAAATGTATAGCCTTCGAGAGTTTTACATACGCTGATCAGCAGAGTGTGAATTTTGATTACTTAAAGTTATTTGAAAGTGAAGTAGAAAATTTAGTTTTTTAAAAACACCCAAAGGTTAGAATTTTATTAATTAAAATTAGTATACATAAAGTTATAAATTAAGTTAAACGTGGACATAAATTATACGAGTAGAAGTAATATTAAGAATACTGACGATACAACTTATAAGATTAATTAAATATATTTGTTTCATGTTCTGTTTGAACAATTTGAAAATACAATTACGAAAGTTGTTTTTAGAGCGAAACCTGCAAAGCTGTGGCATTAACTAAAATATAGCTGAGTTTTATTAATAGACGTTCTTTAACTGTTGCAGTTCTCAGTGTCTCATTCTATTTTCGGTGTGAAAGACTGCTTAATTATGCTGAGGGTCCTCTTTATCAGGCTTGAGGGTTTTTTACGTGCGGTAAATCTACGACATACGCCCACCGGCTTCACTTCTCTTCCGAAGGAACCTATGCCCAGCAAAACTTATTTAAAACGTCAATAATATAATCAATCTAGAGTATTTTCTTTTTGAGGTTGTCTACATCAGCAGTTATATTTGAAAAGTTGAATCTTTATGCCAACACTTGCCAGAACTAGTATTGACAACTTTAAACAAATCATACCAGAAAAAGTTGCCTTTCAACAAGAGCACTTTAAGTGTGAAATTTTAAATCATATTGGTATTTACAATAAACGGGAAAACATAGGTCTAAACCGCAAATGCTGATCATTCAGGGGTCAGACAGTTCATTCCAGAGCAGGTAGCTGTCACAAGAACCAAACCTTGACGACAAACCATAAATAAGACACCTTATAAGCCACTTTATAAGGGCATTAATGGAACGTAACCGGCAGCTCGCCTTCCACCTAAGTGACCCGGGTCCTATCCAAGCAGACTGCATGTGGGATTTATGGTAGACGAAATGGGGCCTTGGAGGGTTTCTCCAGGTTCTCCGATTTCCCCCGCCATTCATGCCACCAGTTGCTCCATGATACTCTTTCCTGTCATCCTCTTCACCTTTATAGTATCCATTTCCTTACTTTCGTATCAGGTATCAAGTTGATCATCCATTCTGGCTTCTCTCTGATCCAGAGCCTCTGTTCCTCAACAGACGTCTGACCCCAGACGCTGGTTTATAAGTTCTGAGAAGAGTAGATCTTACATACAAGGAGGTTAAAGAGAGAAAGATGCACGGCAAACGGGCATTATTTGGTCACATTTGGAGGCATTACATAAGATCGTATTTGCCGGGAGCTAAAAGATCTCAAACTGAAATTTTGCAGACATGCTAAATATTAAAATATTATATATATAAAACTAATGGCACCATTCTATTAAGGTACATTTTGCCACTATCAAATTTACGCTTCATATTTAGTACTTCAGCATCAATATACTGTGTATATGTTTCTTGCTTTAACTACTTATAAACTAAGATAATTTATTCATTACATCTTATATTTTGAAAATATTTCTTTTCAAAAACCTGTCATTTAAATAGAAACATTTTAATTTATGTTTAACTGCCAAAAGGTATAAGCTTCATGAAAAATGCGAAGCTTGTAGATTTGTCCGCTCTTAAGAAGCATACTGAATATGAAAAAAAAAATGAATTTACTGAAAATAGAATATCTAATGTTAATGACTCCCTGCGTGGTAGAAGAGGGTCAGCGAGCCGACTGCTCACCCGGAGGTCCCGGGCTGGAATTTCGGGTTTGGATGGTGAATTTTTCTTTAACCAGAAACATTCCCTGTCCCCCATATTTCCTGTATCTGATTGTGAGTGTGTGTTTGAACATAGAAATGATCAACCCAATGTCAATAACCTGCGTTGCATACGTTGTTTCAAACGTATAACCCCTGTATGACCATTGAATTTACAGGGGACTTACAAATGAAACAATAAAAAATACATACTGGTAACGCCTAAACTATTTCAAATAGGACAATGAAACTCGCCGAAGCCATTTTTGAGCCGTATTTAACATTTCTGCAAATTTACAATTTGATAAATTTTTTAGTTCCTGTCAAATATGATTTTATATATAAAATGTAGGCTGCTAATACCTGCTTGACGTACAAGTTCTCTTAAATGTGATAAATAATTAGGTATAATGATACAGTACTGATGATCTGGTAAATATGCTTGATTAGGGGACGTATTTCTGTGATTTATCGTGTTTCTCCCCTTATCATTTTAATATTTTAAAGCGATATAAGTTTCATAGCAGTCTGAAGAAATTGAACTGATTTTATTAGTCATATAAGTGCATATTTTCATACTTAAATGCTATATAGTCATATTTTGGTAATTTTAATAATATTATTTTATAATTACCAAAATAAGTTTATTTACATTTAAATATCTTAAGGATATTTTAAAAAATTATATTTTTCTTGAATATCATTGAGCAAATTTCTTTTAATGGATTTTTCAGGATGTTTACAAAATACCTCTATTTATCTTGAGATATAGATACAACTAGAATGAATAGTTTCAAGTAGAATTTACCTTCAATCCTCTTTAAGAAAATGCGAACAAAAGCAGGGAGACAGATTGTAGAGGTTTTTGACCAAATGCTCATGTTTTGTTCACCTCTTCTTTCTCCCGCCAAAGCCTTTGGTGACCTGTCATTGTATTTTCATTCTCATCCTAAAACGAAGGGTTCAGTCAGTGAAACAACTGCGTCCTTACGTTCGTGAATTGGTGACAAAATGTTTAACACTGATGGAGTTATGTTATTTTGCAAATTTTAAGAATGAGTTGAAGTCAGAAACCATTTCACGGTGCAGTGGTAATATCGTAAATCATAAGAACTGTTTATATAGACACATTCTGCTGAAAACTATTTGAAAACGCTCTGGAAATTACTAGATCAGGTGTGACCTTTTGTTCCCGCTAAAGCAAAATGTATTTTATTGTACGGTTAAATATTTGCCTCTCTCCTGCACATGTTTTGTTCTTGTTTTAGGAAGCACATACAACCATTGCGGATTATTAACAATTAACTTCTAAGATTGGTATGTCAATTTTAGATATGGCATGGATTTTATCAATATTATTATTGTTTCACGTGGTACTGACGTATTGGTATGTTAAAAGATTAAATGAGATAAAATAATTCAACACATTTAGGGACGGTAATACCAGTTTTTATTTTGGCTTCTGTTGCCTATTTGAAGGTCTAAAATCATGTGTTTTGCCTGTTTGGACTCTTTGGAGTTTTTACTGTGATTGTGAAGAAGTCAGCAAGTATCTGGCGCTTTTATAAGAACGAGTACATTGTGAAGTGCTAGAATTAATCTTCCAGTTGCACAATAAGGGTGATATGCTAGTGTCTTCATAGCGATCCTTCAAGATGCAATAAATCAACCGTTGATAAAGAAAAAAAAAAACGTTAATGTAAAATATAAACTTGCTTTGAGTGCTAATTTGAGCCGGAAAAGTTAATTGTATGTCCTGAAAGGTGATGGTTCTACTTTAACTGTTGCGAGTCCTTCTAAAATGGATTCATTAAAATTTGTTCTTTCTTCCGTGAAAGTAGAGCTTATTTTCCCATGATGAATAATATTCTCTCTGACAGGCGGCTATGGCAGTTGACACCTTGAGAAAACTTCATGCTGCTTGCAATCAAGATAAACAGATTGAGAACTAAGCAGTCTATGTGATTAACTATCTTGAATGTTTATTTCCATTAACACATATTAAGATTACTCAAAAAATTACCAGAGGCAAGGTTTTGTGTTGATATTTATTCTAAAATTTTGTGTTCTTTTACATAAATTCGCAATAATGTCGTGCTAATTTTTGGGCCGAATTAATGAGTAATGGCATAACTAAAATTTAAAGGTAAGTAAATTAACATAAGTATTGAAATTCCTTATTTCCAAATTAAAAGCCCTCTATTTCAAATCAATATTATGAATATAATCAAAAAGCGCATATCAGACATCACTACACTGCAATATACAACGTATGAATTTTTCTTTTTGCATAGTTGCGCTGTCTGTTACAATTGTGTAAGTTATACATATAGAAAAACCTCTCGCTGTCAGCATTCGATATCGGTAGATAAAGATAATGAAAGGACTTTTCACAGAAAGCGTAAGATTCTCCTTTTGATTTCAATGCCAAGAGTGCTGTACTACATCTAATCTATTATCGTTACCACCGTAACTGTCCACAATGACACAAAGTTCTTTGTAACAAAGACGTAAATCAGAGTTAAAACAACCAGTTTTTAGATGAACTTAATGGTTAAATGCTGTCATTGCATTATTTAAATCGCCAATAATTGATTTGGCAACTAGCCTTGAAGGCCCAAACAAGTGAAGTAAAGCTTTTATTGCTGTTATATCAGCAGTTTCTTTTGCAATAATTTAATCCAGTTTAGACAAAGTCATGCGACAGAAATCTTTTAAACTGTCTTCTACTGACCTCAAACATTGGAATCCATTAGTTATGCAATTACACTCACACTGCTTCTAAAGTGATTACTGTCTAATATTTCACATTTGGCTCTCAATAAATTAATTCGGGCTAACAACAAAAGTGACCTAAAGGTTTCTCTTTAAACTGAAGTTCTAATATTGGCTGTTACCAACTTGCAGTATTTACAAACGCTTTTTCTAGCTTAACTCAGTTTAGTGTCTTTTAAGTGTTGTAACTTCTAACGTCCTTTCGTTAAAAGTATAAACATTGTTTCAGAACTTTCAACTTTCTTATGAAGACGCAAACGGTAAATTACAGTTTTATTTTTGCAACTTGAAATAAATATACATTTTTCTATAAAACATAGGAAATATATTTTTTTATTTGTAGATAAAAACATCTTTATCTAAAAAATATTAAAAATTGTCAAACATTCACGAAGAAATAAACCTTTGAATACTTTCGGAAGTAGGTCAAATGCATTCAACATTTTGTTTCATATAACACCTTAATCATTTATCATTAAAAACAAAACGCTCTTGCCGTAATTATTTTAGTTATACTACTACATATTTTAAGTGTCTTTTGCTTGTGTATTTAAACCGAAATAAATTATTCAACTTCCGAGCTCTAGTGATGATAATCATATTTTGTGTTTATTGGTCATAATTTGTTGGTATTTTCGGTCATAGAAATCGCCACCCCCCGCTCATAAAATTAATCTCCAGGGTTGCACTACAACGAATGTTGAGGAAAACAGAGAAAAATGGTCTCGTAGAAAGGCCGATGCACCTCAGCTGTTGAATGCAGGATAGGATGAGTCATTATGTGACTCAGAGCTGCGGAACAACTGTGTAAAACGATTGACGTCACATATGCGCCATGAGGTGGGGATCTTATCTAAGAAGCTCTCTCCCTTCCCGCTTATTGTGTATCATGGTGTAACCAATAATTGCACATTTCAATGCAGCACATAACATGAGTTTTTCCTTTCTTTGTGTGTTTTCCTTTTTTATTGTCTCTGCTATACACTTCGGTAAGCAGAGAAAATATATAATTCTACTGCATCCAACAATTTGATATTGAGATTTCTCCAGAGATACATGCTTTCATATTCCTTCCTTCGGTTTTCTTTCTTTCACTGTTTACTCTCCTCGTATGAAGAGTTTATACCCCCGGAACTTACAAGACAGCGCCTAAGATCGGAGGCCTGTTAAGGAACAGAGCCTCTGGATCTGAGAGAAGTTAGAATGGCTGTTCAGCCCGATGCGTGGTATGAAAGTGAGGGAGTGGATGATATGAAATGATGGTGAAATGGATGACAGCAAATATGATTATGCAGGAATTGGTGGAAAACGGAGAACCCGGAGAAAGCCAGCCAGACGACACCTCGTCCATTACGATTACCATATGCGGTTCTTTGTGTGAGAGGCAAGCGGTATAACCACTCGGCCACGAGATTAGAGATTCCCTGAAGAAGAAAAAAAATTATATATATATAAATTCAGCATGCTCGAAAGGTGCGACATGAATATTTTCAAGAAATTCCTCTATCCTATGAATTCTCATCTTTCGAAGGACTTATTTATAACTGATATACCTTAAGCGATAACCGAAAACGTACCACACAGAGAGGGTACTCTGTTTTTAAACACAAAAAAAAAAAAAAATAAAAATAAAAATCTGACTGTTGGCATGACTTTCTTTAGCTTTTCTGCAAACAAACTTCACACAAATCTGTGTACTTCATGTTAATCGAGATACATTAGTAAAATGACGTTATTACTTAGTTCTTTATGAGTAGAAAGAAGATATGGGATCTACGCTAAAGCGAGTCATATTTTAAGATGTCGTTCTGCAATTGTCATTGAAATTCGTTTCTCTTTGCATGGCCAGGGCAAAACAAAAGAAACACGAACGACTTCGTGTTTGAGAAAGGTATAAGATTTTTTAAACTGAAGTCAATAACAAGGAATATCTCGCAAATAGATAGCTCCAAAACAAAAATGATAGGATATTAATTGTGTGTTTTGACGAGAACTACATTTTTGTGTAGTAAGGTTTTTTATGTCTCTTACAGTTTAGCAATTACGCAAGATTCATTCGAATGAAGAGGCCTTTAGAGGATGCTCCCAGGAAACTCAAGATATACATTTCATTTGCCATGTAAATATCTTTAATATAGGACCTATATTAAAATAGTTTGAGCCATTTTTGATAAAATCAACATTTTCGAGAACTTTTCCATCTTAATGGTAGTTTGAACGTGGACAGAGGGCGCGATTTTCTGGAATAATTCCGAGTCGCACCCTTGGAAGACAATAAATTTAAATACCAAGTTTGGTATTTAACCGAGTTTTCGTTTTATACTACCCACAGTCTGACATACTCGGATACACATACACGGACCTTTTCTAAAAATTATTTTCTGGATTCAGGGGACATCAGGGAGTCCTAAATCTTTTAGCTTTCAATAATCTTAACTCGGTGGTTGTCGTCAGTTAAATTGGATAGCACGGTAATAACCACTGCAGGCCATGTATTACCGTCCTACTCTAAAACATGTCGGCTTCAAAGGCTGCAATAAGACGCTGTGTTTTACTCCTCGCGTATTACCGTGCTACTCCAAAGGTTAACATGAGTTTTATCTTTGTTAACTCAAACCTCTCAGATAACGCACTGTTTATTCTGGGAAGTCGCCGACGTTTTGCAGTGCACCAATAAGCGCGTCACTTCAGCCAATAGAAATCACAAATGACAGAAAGACGTAGAGTACGCGTGGTGTAAAACACGTCTTATCGCAACCTTTGAAACCGACAATTAAACCTTTTGAGTAGCACGTAAACGTTCAAATTCTAAGTGGTTCATCTGCATGCTGCTAAGGCGTTTGACGTTTCAATCCCTTTCCATCATTTTAATGCTCTGTCTCGTGTGTTCAAATGTCAATAATACTCTTAACGTGCATGGACTATAATCTACAGCACAATATCTCTTGTGGACCAAGGACTACTATCCGGCTACCCACATGTGGCAGAAGTGAACAGTTTCCCAGTTGGGGAGATGGTGTGGCCAGCATTATGCTTCTCGGAGCTGGAATGTTGGGTTTCGTGAGGGAATACCTCTGATAAAAATTTATATTTTTCCCTAACCTCAGTAAGCTTTAGTAATGCAGAACCAAAGACTTAAAATGAACTGAGGTAATAAGCATGTATAATACGTTTTGCGAGGAGCGCGTTATTAACTATTTCCCATAATAGGAACTTACAAGCTTCCATATGTAGTATAAATACTTCAACATTGATTAAATTGGTTGTAAGTGTTGCTTCACTTATCCATGATACGCACATTGTACACCTCTTTGTATCGCTTTATAAGATTTTGTCACCACCTTCCTGTCTGTTTTCTACCGATAAGGCGTCCAGCTATAGCTGGAGTGAAACTTGAATGAATGAACGAATAAGTGTATTTATTAACATAGCAATATCATACATAGAATTTCAACAGTCGCACGGGTCCACAGACCGTACGTGCTTTTGCAATACACATTACAAGCAATATTAAAACAACCACAAAAAAGAATTAGAGGAGTAAACACGAAAATAAAAAGACAAAGGAAATACACAGTCAAAAGCAATATTAAACAACAATAAAATTAAGAGTGAATCCGAAAATATAGATACAAAGACATTAAAATATAGCAATTTAAATTTACAGCACAGAGTACCCTTCATAAATGCACCCTCTTATAATAGATAATTACACTTAAAAGACATATATACACATAATATATACAACCCTAGCACAACAGTGACCTAAGTATGACATAATATATATGTATGTAGAACATTGTAGTCACTTTTGTTTAGTTGATCTTATTCCCCCCCCCCCCCTTCTCTAATGGCAGCCTCCTCAGATCTCAGCTGTCTTGCCTTAAGTATAAATTTACCTAGCCCGTCCATGTTTTCCGTGCCTGCCAGTAGCGTCCAACATGCTTCTATCCCTACATTCGCAGTGGTAAAAAATCGCGGCAAATATTTTTCCCGCCATTCCTCCGTGCCCCTACATCTTGCCAAGATGTGAGTCCACGACTCTTCCTCCTCGCAAATGGGACAGCTTCTCGTACCATTCTCGTCAGAAATTTTCAAGCTCCACCATGCTCCTAGTCTAATCCACGCGAGCACCTCTCTAATGAGTTTGGCACCTGTTTTGATGTATTGCTCCATACCCCACTCCGATTTCAGACCAGACTGTACTTCTAATGACACCTTCTCTGTGCATTGCGCAATCATTTGCTGTCTGTCAATATCACAGAGACGTTTCTTAATTTTTCTCCAAATACTTCGCCTGTTTTCCTGCCCCGCCATCCAAATGTCTCCCATCCCAATGGTTTCCAACCCTTTCTTTAATTTTGATGCCCACGTCAAATTACCTTCCATTCGCAACTGTTCATGGTAGCAGACTGCCCTAATTAGAGATTGGTTTCTGTGAACGCTTCTCATCCAATATTTAACTGCTCTGATTTTGCACTCTATCGTTTCACTATGTGCCCCGAATTCCCTCATTATTCCGCAGTTTGCCGTACCCCTCCCTACACCCAGAATTCCTTTCAAAAATTGGGTCCTCACTTGATCCAGATTTCCTGTTTGTTCCCACCCCCATATGTCTCCTCCGTATATCATCGTGGATCTAACTGTCGCTCCGTATGCAGTTTCCATTAAGGTTATGGAGATATTCGGAATTCTGCAGCGTATCCGGAGAGCTTCCGCCGCTTTCACCCTTGCCTTGTGTTTTGCAATGTCAAAGTGTTTTGTCCATTTTCCGTTCATTGTAAATGTGAGTCCTAAGTACACAAAAGATTTAACATTGTCCAGTATCTGTCCTGCATATGTCCAAGTCTCCTCCCTGCTATAAACACAACCCTTTTTGAAAGTCATTGCCTTAGTCTTATTCACATTAACTGTAAGTAGCCATTCATCGCAATAATTCTTAAGTTTGTCCAGTCCTCGTTGCAATCCGTTTACTGCCGTAGAGCACAATACTAAATCGTCTGCGTGTAAAAGTGTTGGGATCTGCAAATCCGCTACTACTGGCGCTTGAATATTCTCTGCTATCATTGTATCAGTAATATCATCCACAAAGAGATTAAATAGCAAGGGAGCTAAAATACAACCCTGCCTCACTCCCCTATAGCTTCAGCAGCTCTCGGACACTCTGTTTCTGTCGTACTTCACACAGAATTCGACATTTTGATACATTGCCTGCAATGCTCTAACCATTTTACTTGATAACCCCTTTCTGCCTAGTTTGTACCATAATGCATTTCGATTGATAGAGTCAAATGCCTTCTTAAAGTCCACAAAAGCACAATGAAGCTTTCCCCGCTTAACTAACAGTTGATTTGTCCTTAAAGTGTCTAATATAAAAGCGGCATCTATGGTACTGTGTCCTTTACTGAAACCCATTTGAAATTTTGAAAGTTTGCCAAATTTAGATTCCCAGTCCTTTATTCGGTTATATAACACTCCACAATAAATTTTCTCCATAATTGGTAAAAGAGTAACCCCCCCTATAGTTATCCGGATTTCCAATAGTACCCTTCCGTTTATAAATGGGATGAATAATGCCCTTTCCCCAACAGGTAGGGTAATTCCCCTCAATAAACAATCTGTTACATATCTGGAGCATACTCCTACCAAACTCATTAACATTGGCTGCGGCTTTAAAAACTTCCGGGGGCAGCCCATCCAACCCTGGAGCTTTGCCTTCCTTCAGACTCCTCAGCGCCTGTGCTATTTCTCGTGCTGATATTTCTTCGTCCAGTATTGGGATCTCAAGATTTCCCAAAATTTGCACTTCCTTTATAAAAATTCCTTCCCTTTCACCTTTCCCGAATATTCCCATAAAATGCATTGCCCATTTTCTGGGAGAAATTTCGTTGGGCGCCTGACGGTTGCCTCTTAAATGTTTTACTACTTGCCACATCTCAGTGTTATCCCCCCGTGTTAACATATTACTAATTTTCTGAGTAATTTTGTCTTGCCACATAGTTCTCTTTTCCCGTAAGACCTTTTTATACTCTCTTCGCTTTTTTTGTAAACAGTTTCCTAATGTCATCTCCCCCCTCCCTTCTGAATTTTGACAGAGCCTCCTCTGCTTGTTTCTTTACAGCTCTGCATTGCTAACTTAAAATACGTCCTAAGCTTCAACAAATGAAAATGCTGAATGTACTATAAAAGGAATATCTTAAATCCACATGGATAAATCTTAATCCATCTGTTGGTAAATCGTTTGTGCAAAGGTCCGTTCAATGGACCATCTATTTTTGCAAGACGTATACCATTTCCTAAATGTTACAGAACATTAGATATTTATGGGTGTGTCATGGCTTCCTGATTTTATATCAAGAGCCAGCAGACCCTTATATTTGGCTTAGCATATTTTTCAAAATGTTGCAAAAGGCTAAATGCCTTTTTTTTTTTTTTTTTTTTTTCGTCCAAACTGCATTTCGCGCCTCACTGCATCAAATAGAGACACAACAAATTAAACTATAAAGGAATATCGAAGGAGGGAACACAGTTAAGTTGTGAGGCTATATTGCTTCCTAAGAACTTGCAGATTGTTTAAGGGATATCACTTTCTCAGCAATAATAATATCTACACAACAGTCCCTTTTGGCTTCTGAACAGTGGTGACGACTGCCCCATTCTAGTAGCAAATGTTCATGACCTTCAGCTTGTGTATATTCACAGTATTAGTCGGATTCTCGCCTGACATGCCAAAACCTGTTCAATCCAAAAGTGAAATTTAGATTTATCCATTTCGTTATTGAATTGAGAGAAGGGCCAGTTTGACAAGCACCTAACGAACGTATTTATTCCAAAAGCAGTCTTCAACATTTGAATTTATCGTGACATATCAACTTAAAATTACGAGACGAATGCAGTAGTTAGGTACCTAAGGCAGAGAAACTAAACACACATCCATCAATCCCATTTGTCTTTGGACTGCAGCTCCCTTATTCATATTTCTGAGAGAATATAGAAAACACAATTCCTATCAGCATATCTCATTCTTGCATGCACTTCTGGTTTACATTCAACTATAAGATAGTTCAAATATCATTAATTATTAAACCTAAATTTAGTGTCTTTTAGATATGTTATGTAGTTCTGAGTAACTCTCATAGACTCAGAGAGGAGCAGGATAAATTGAAGCCTCATGGCCAGGCATACGAATTTCCAAACACTAAACCAGGACGAAAGGAAATTAGGTTGAACTCTTGCCGAAATTTACGCTTTGACATCATAGCTAATAAACAACCCTTTATCCCAGTTCAGTCTGTGGAGACCAATCATTAGACCACGTTTTATCTGCCGTCAGATATTCATGGTCGCTTTTGCGTAGGTTCCATTTGTTCATAAGTTCCAGTGTAGCTAAATTGAAGCCAACTGCTTGAATTTTTTTTTAGCTTGATTATGATAAAGGGTCATAATATTTTTTTTCTTTGAAAGTATGAAATATTAATGTAGTTTTTTTTTTTTGTGCAACGCCAAAGTAACGCTAATCTTCATTATTTTTGCTGGTTTCAAGATTTATTACCGTTATCAATATGACTCCCATGCGAGTGTTTGTTTATAAGTGAAGAATAATGTAGTTAAAAATGTAGTACTTTTGTTCCGTTTGTATGTTTCTTGTTAATATTTTATTTATCTTACATTTTTAAGCTAGCAAGTAATTCAAATATCGCTACAATATGTCTGCTGTAATCCCCGTAAGGAATTTTGTTTTTCTCTTCTAGTGATTATTATGTGTATTACACCAAAAACATTTACAGAAAATTTTCAATAGTTCCGAAGTTTAAAATGTCCGTGTCGTTGATTTTCAGCCCACCCACGTTCAAGAATTCGCTACCGAAATCCCGCACAGAACTGAAGCAGCAGTTGATGCGAGAGCAGCTGCAAGAGCAGGAACGTCGCGAGGCTGAACTACGTCGGCAACAACAGCTCAGAACACAACAAACACCATCCATCAAAGTTCCACTCAGCATACAGAGTGTGGATGTACCTCCTCAAGTTCTTCAAGTAAGTAACCCTGTAACCATGCAACATTCTGTAGTTCTGAAAGTATGTATTCACGTTTCACCCGAAAATTATCGAACTTTCCTTTTTGCTGTTTTATGAACCCACAGTCTTCCCTGTTTAAAACGAGGCAAGGTTCATTTAAATATTCTGATTCTTAGGTGGACTAAAATGGATTTAAATTGTGTGCTACGCTCGTGGATTTCAGAAAGGTGGCTTGCCAGCATATTAGGAAATACTTTTCTCTTCGTTCCTATGCGTTTTATGATTAAAATCACCTTCCTCATACTAGCACGGTTTCTACAAAAGAATATACTAAGAGCAAAGGCCGTAGAGGTTGCATTTTCGATATACAGTGCGTTTCGAAATGACGCCAAATTAAGACGAGTTAGGTCCTGTTAGGAAAACAAGAATAAGTGTCAGTGCCAACAGAGGTACACTACTAAAATGCTTCATGGTATAATGGATTAGACAGTTACCGAGAAACAAAGGCGCTCGCCTGGCCCCCCGTTCCGGAAGTATGAATGAATAATTGTATTTATTGACATAGCAATATCATACATAGAATTTCAACAATCGCACGGGTCCACAGACCTACGTGCTTTTGTAATACACATTACAAGCAATATTAACAACAACAACAACAACAACAACAAAGAATTAAAAGAGTAAACACGAAAATAAAAAGACAAAGGAAATACACAGTCCAAAGCATTATTAAACAACAATAAAGAATTAAGAGGAACTCGAAAATAAAAATACAAAGATATTCAAATATAACAATTTAAATTTACAGCACAGAGTACACCTTCATAAATGCACCCTCTTATAATAGAAAATTACACTTAAAAGACATATATACACATAATATATACAACATATATAAAACCATAGCACAACAGAGACCTAAGTATGACATAATATATATGTATGTAGAACAATGTAGTCACTTTTGTTTAGTTGATCTTATCCCCCCCCCCCAATTCTCTATTGGCAGCCTCCTCAGATCTCAGCTGTCTTGTCTTAAGTATAAATTTACCTAGCCCGTCCATGTTTTCCGTGCCTGCCAGTAGAGTCCAACATGCTTCTATCCCTACATTCGCAGTGGTAAAAAATCGCGGCAAATATTTTCCCCGCCATTCATCCATACTCCTACATCTTGCCAAGATGTGAGTCCACGATTCTTGCTCCTCGCAAATGGGACAGATTCTCGTACCATTCTCGTCAGAAATGTTCGTGCTCCTCCATGCTCCTAGTCTAATCCACGCGAGCCCCTCTCTAATGAGTTTGGTACCTGTTTTGATGTATTGCTCCATACCCCACTCAGATTTCAGCCCAGACTGTACTTCTAATGACACCTTCTCTGTGCATTGCGCAATTATTTGCTGTCTGTCAATATCACAGAGGCGGTTCTTAAATTTTCTCCAAATACTTCGCCTGTTTTCCTGCCCCGCCATCCAAATGTCTCCCATCCCAATGGTTTCCAACCCTTTCTTTAATTCTGATGCCCACGTCGAATTACCTTCCATTCGCAACTGTTCATGGTAGCAGACTGCCCTAATTAGAGATTGGTTTCCGTGAAGGTTCTCAGCCAATATTTAACTGCTCTGATTTTGCACTCTATCGTTTCACTATGTGCCCCGAATTCCCTCATTATTCCGCAGTTTGCCGTACCCCTCCCTACACCCAGAATTCCTTTCAAAAATTGGGTCCTCACTTGATCCAGATTCCCTGTTTGTTCCCACCCCCATATTTCTCCTCCGTATGTCATCGTGGATCTAACTGTCGCTCCGTATACAGTTTCCATTAAGGTTATGGATATATTCGGTATTCTGTAGCGTATCCGGAGAGCTTCCGTCGCTTTCACCCTTGCCTTGTGTTTCGTAATGTTAATGTGTTTTGTCCATTTTCCGTTCATTGTGAATGTGAGTTCTAAGTACACAAAAGATTTAACATTGTCCAGTATCTGTCCTGCATATGTCCAAGTCTCCTCCCTGCTATAAACACAACCCTTTTTGAAAGTCATTGCCTTAGTCTTATTCACATTAACTGTAAGTAGCCATTCATCGCAATAATTCTTAAGTTTGTCCAGTCCTCGTTGCAATCCGTTTACTGTCGTAGAGCACAATACTAAACCGTCTGCGTATAAAAGTGTTGGGATCTGCAAATCCGTTACTACTGGTGCTTGGATATTCTCTGCTATCATTGTATCAGTAATATCATCCACAAAGAGATTAAATAGCAAGGGAGATAAAGTTCCGGAAGTAAGTCGGGTAGCTTGTGAAGCTCTGCGACACGTGCTTCAGTGGTGCCTTCGTAAACATACCGACATGCTTCACAGTGGCTAGATATCCTTAATTCCTTTTCTTACGAAACCCCACTAAAGGTCTTGTACATGCTGTCCAACTTAAATCAACAGAATAAATGGAGAATGAATCGAATAGGATCACTTATGACTAATTTATGTTTTAATGGATTCAAGGGCATTCCAACAAATGAAGTGTCCTGGTAGCATTTTTACCTTAGTATAATTTTCCCCTAAACATTTAAAGCAAAATTCGAGCAATGTATGTATACACATGTGTGCGTGCGTGTGTATGGCTCTTGAAAAACTGAATTGTATAACAGTTCAAGCTAAATTTCTTCTTTAACGGCTTTGTATTTCAGCTGGAAAGTTTAAAAAAAATAAAGAAACAGGAAAGGAAGATGCCAGTTAAATAAATCTTTAATTCTTCACTCGGTCCCAGATTGGCCGCGCCCTGGCCGAGTGGTCAGATTACTCGCCTCTCACCTAGACGGCCCGGATTCGATCCCAAGTGACCGCATGCGAGATTTGTGGCGGACAAAGCGGCACAGGGGCGGGTTTTCTCCGGGTTCTCCGGTTTCCCCCGACATCTCATTCCACCGGCGCTCCATCTTCATCTATCATCAGTGTCATCGCCTGCGGTGCCAGAGCAGTAAAACTGGAGTTAAACACTACCAAAAAAGAAAATCCCGGAGTGCTGTGGAGCCTCGGTTTCTCAGGAATGAACGTTTGAGTTCTGAAAGAGCAAAGAAAATGCCAAAATGTAATCTATTATTTTTGCGTTTGTATTTGGTTTCTATGGTTCATTAGAGGCAAAAATAACAAAACTCATACTTTACCATACGGTCTTTTGAAATTGTAAAGTGTGTCGCACATCCGACTTCCCTGCTGAGAATATAAGCATTCATGTTAGTAAGCATGAAAAAGCCACAGGGCAAAACGATTTCACTATATGCCCGCCGCTGAATATTTGCACCTATTAATGGCAATTAAGTTAGTACACTCGTTTCAAGCAAACGAGAAGCTTTATCCGTTAGACTATCTGAACCAAGCACAAGACAGCATTCCGGTCGATAGGGCACAAATCGAAAATGGTGCTGGAAGCGGGATTGTTTCCGGATTTGGCTATTTCGAACCATGTGTTTCAGTTTGTGATCCCAATGTTGTGCGTCCAATTCTTTGCGATCTACATATTCCTCGTTATTTATACCAGACTCCGGTGCTGTATCCCCAATTTACATTCCCCCCCTTTATGATTGCTGTATGATTACTGGTTTTACTGTTCTTTTACACACAAACATATAACACCCATGCCCAAGGCGGGACTCGTACCCACGAACCCCTGCCCACGAAGCACCAAAGCGAGACGCCTTAGCGAGCGTGGGTCTTCAGATTTACTCGGCCTGTAGCGCCAGTGGGTTTAAATGCATTTATTAGTTCAAAGAGCTCTTTGTCTTAAAGGGGAGGTGAGGAATGGAATCTTGGACTGCGTAAACAGGTTGATGTATTGGGCGGTGCAGAACTGTTTTTTACCAGGACATTTTATGCATTCTTTGCACGCGAGATGGAAATGACCATAGATGGCAGAATTTGCATGGTTGAGCTCTACTTCCAAATTAGAGTCATACTTTAACTATCAGCATGCTGCGATTACGTTACAAGATTTAAGCGAATGCTCTAAATGTAAATGTTGGAAAGATACGATACAAGACCCTTTTCACTAAGGGGACGTCGAAGTTGTTGACATCCCCTCCCTTCCACCCTAGTCCTTTGCAAGAGACAATACGTGATACACTCACTACCTAGCACTGACGTCATGCCAGGTCAAATGACTGGCGGCAAAGGCCAAATAAATCTGAAGACCCTAATTTTGTTGTTATGTTGGTAGTGTTGTTGGTGTTTATACATCTATATTTAATTACCTATTTATTTATACCCAATTCATTCATATTATTTATACAAGATTTGAAGTGCGACAATGCCACAAAAATGAAGCCGATCACCGAGTGAACTTTTTTGCGAAAAGAAGTGTCACTTCGATCCAAAGCGATCGCATGTAGGATTTGTGGTGAACAAGTCGTAGCGAAGGGTTCTCCGGTTTCTCCTGCATTCCACCGGGGCTCCATCTTCATCTATGTATCATCAGTGTCATCACCTGCGGTGCTGTTTGTAGTAGAAGCGGGCGTTAAACACCATAAAACAAACTTAATAAGCAAGCATTGAAATTATTTAGGACCCAGTGTTTTGACTGAGAGGAATATGTGAAGGTTCTTGTGCATCCCTCTATTCCTGCTGATAAAACCGTGCATCGAAATACAGCAGTTTTTACACTAAACACGAGAATTGCTGTCAGCAAGGGAGAAAAACCTCAAAGGCAGGAAGACAAAACTCCTGAACTATCTGGAACGCAGCGAGCATGTCAACTCATGAGCAGCCTTGTTCGGTCACGAAGCGTGATGCTTACCAGTTAGAAGCCATACGTAGGCAGGCACATTTACGTCTATTATAGTGGAAAGGAATATCCGAATATTAATATGTTCCTCATAGCCAAAAGTACACAGCTTATTTTACTGCATTAAAATATGTTACGCAATGTTATTTTCAATTAATAATAATAATAATAAATTAGTTATTAATTATTATTAATCATCAACATACACTGTTTAAATGCGACTTTAGATTAAAATAGAAAGCTTCATATAAGCTGGTGCTTTTTACTAGCAACCTTGGCAGTGACGCAACCACAGCATTACGTAAAGCCATCCGAATTTTCAAGTGCAAAGGTTCACCGGCTGGGGTATAGGTATATTTTATTTTAAGTGCAATTTTCGCTTGTTGCATTGCTCATAGTCATCGGAGTATTTTAAAGTGGTGTATTTTATATTAATGAAAATACTAATTTTGATGCTGTTGACGTTTGGAAATAGGGGAATTAATTATGGGAAAAAATTATTCACTGAAAGGTGGACTATCCAAAAGTATGACAGAAAAAGAAAGAAGGAGATAAAATGTTTAAAGTAGTGAACAGGCCAGGGTATAGGTATAGGTTGGTCAACGAAGGGGAACATCTCATTCACTGTGACATACGCAGATTCTGTTGTACGTTAGACTCCCCAAAAAGAAGGGATGAAATGAGGGAACCACAGGGGGCTACATGCCACAGAGACGCGCAGAGTTCTCTGACATGTCCAGGCTCGAAGACCGTCACTCTGCTGGAGCCGTCCAGAGAAGGCGATCGACGACCTTTCAAATAGGTAGCCCTCCAGTGTCTACGGGGAGTAGTCTTTCCTTTGAACATACATCCGTTCCATCTTTCCGGTAACTCCGTACACCATGATCCTGAAAGCAAATATGAAAGATGAGAAGGAAACGGAATAAAAGAGAAATGATGGAAACGAAATTGTTGTAGTGAGAAACCTCTCCATTGTTCCCCTACCGACCTTGGGGAAACCAAGAAAAACCCATAGATCAGAATGCAGGTCATCAGGGATTAAAACCTGGACCTCCCGAATGCGAACGCACGCGTTACCTCGGCGCCACCCCACTCGGTTAGTGAACGGTAAGGAATAGAGTAGAATACGTGAAATGAAAAACGTCGTAAATTTAATTGGATTTGTTGTTCCTGTTAACTGCTATTTTTGTATACCCCCTTTAAGTTCTATGGTCATATCGGGGTCTTTGACTTGTGAACCAACACCTATGAATACTGTAGGTTATTGCTATTAGGTTAATTGTTTATAACACACACACACACACACGCACACGCATTCACTCTCAAATGCACATTTCCACACTCTGTGGAGTAACCGTTTCCGAGATATTCATTGCTATCTTTTCAATTGTAAGGTACTTATACTTTTCTCATACAGGAAGTGTCCGTTTTTGTTTTGTTTTATTTCTGGCCAAGCAAAGAAGTGAATTGCAATAACAATCACATAACGACAGTTTATAAGCATTTGACTATCTTTTTAGCCTAGTGTATTCCCTTAGTTATTTTCTACCTATAAGGAAATAAGTAATAATAACAACATTCTGCTAATGTTTATCTCAATTAGCATTGGGTAGAAAGAAGAATAATCTTTTGTAGGAAGTTTGTTTATAGAAAAGCTAAAAAAGTCATGTGAGTGTAATACATCAGATTGTATTGTTACTGATTATTGATGGTATTCACTCTTGTACCTACCGTTTGTTGTCGTTGAGTGTCTATGCTTTTAAATTTTATTCGTTAAATCACACATATTCACACGCTCATTCATACTTCCAGACAATGGGGAGAATAATGAACAATCTGGGCCAGAGAAAAAGCTCTAACCCCCAGCCGGGAATCGAACTTGGGACCCCTCACATAGCAGGCAGATGCTGTACCGTCTCTGCTCGGAGACAGTCTCTGCGGTGTTGTCAACCAAAGAAAATTTATTTCTTTGAGGTCCTTAGCCGTTATGGTTAATAGGTTTTCTAATATACCGCGAAAGCGGAATTATTAAAAGAACTCTGCGCGTGAAACTCTGCAATCTATTGACAGAATGAGGTCTTAGTATTGAAGCCACTATATGTCAAGTGTGTAGCGTGTATGTCTCAATATTGTCGTTATGGTGTGCTTCCGAAATGGTCGAATGAAGACTAGGGAGCTGAGCGCCCTAGAAAAAGCTCACGGCGCATAGTAGGTGGGTTGCAGTGCGCGACTTGTCCTCCTTCATTATATACACTATACCCTATATGTTTCTCACACCAAGGGACTATTTCAAGCCCAAGCAGAAATTATGAACGTTTCACAAATTTTTGCAATGTTTTTTAATATGGCTTTCATTAATTTTAAAATTATAAAAGGGGAAGTCTGAAAAATAGCTAATACAGATAGGTCTGCGATAAAAGAAAGGGCAGTCAGATTCAAGGCGCTTAGGGAAGTGGATATGTGGGAGACTTTAGACTAGAAATTTAATTGGGTGTTGCGCCATTTGCGCGAAAAAGAAACTAAAGGTTGTTATTTTTTAAGAGGTACTACTGCTGCTGCTGCTGCTGCTATGATTATATATTAATCTAATTTAGCAAGGCAAAAGTAAAGGATTACTCTCATTTTGTTGCCTGGTGACCCACAATGTATTAAAATGATGCTGTCCATAACACTATGTACTTCACAACATTGATTGACATAACTGACAAATTAAATAAACACAGCCATTAGGGAATGAGGCAAATAAGTACGCAAATGTTAAACTCATCTGACGAACAGCACGAATGAGCAATTGTAAATCATAATGTCAGGCAGAAAAATTACTTGCAATCAATATTCATTCTGGCAAAACTCCTGACAGCGCCATCTGTCCGTAAGCCACAACCATGTCAATGCTGTAAGCACTGGGTTATTTATAATGTATAATACACTTATTCGAGGTTAAAAGAGAATTAAATGCGGCAAATCCCTTAGGCAACGATTTAAAACTACATCCATTATTCTTCATACTTCAAATGTGAACGTTTCAAAATGTTTTAATGAGAGCCGTCCCTTCCTATCTTAGCAATGTTAAATTTTGCAACTTTGATGTACCCGTTCTAAAACACTATTGCTTTCAGGACTACACATCATATTAAAAACCATTGAGATCTCTTTAGCAAGGGGGTTTGAAGATATAAGCTGTTTACCGAAATGTAATGTTTTGCTAAAAAGCCTATTTTTGTTTCAAGTAAAAATTTGTTGTTTCGGCCAACTAAAACTAAAAGAAGAAAAAAGACAAAAAAAAAGTTAAAATATTCTTGCTTATGATAGCTGATCAAATGTTATGTGTGTATCTAAAATAATATCTGAAAAAGGTTACATTGAAGTTGAAAAATAAACCTTCGAAAAACTTAATCTCAACAAAAAATACCTCGCTCGCGGACATTTTTCCAAAATGTTTTTTTTTCGGACTCAGCAGAGCTCAAAACATATATTTCCGGTGAAATCCCGACATCAAAGTTTTGGGTGGAATACAATACCTTCTATAGCTACTATATACATTATGTGTACATAAGTGCTAGGGAAAATAACATTTAGTCGCTTACGAATGATTATTAGTAGCCACTGATTTCTCCCCCCCTCCTCTCTCTCTCTCTCTCTCTCTCTCACACACACACACACACACACTCATAGACACATCCGTACACTCTTCCAAAAATAACCTGTTGTGGCTTTCATAATACGGATAACCCACAAAAACAGGCGGCACCGATTGGTTGCTCTTTGTGCAATGCAGAGAAGGTAAGTTTTATCGTTGCTCGCACTAAATCACCTACTGTGCACTGTGTGACCTTCAACTGTAAAGAAATTCGTTCAATGCAGTGGCGGAATGTAACGTTTTGGCTTTGAAATACGTAATTCAACGTTCGTAGGAAAATATACCTGTTGTGATGTCATGGTTGGTAGAATAATGCATTTATTATGTCTCTTATATTAGAGATTAGATTAGAATTTGGGACGTTTGAGGGTTCAAAGGACCTCGCACCTCGGCTCTTTGGTTTTTTGCACTGTTCCATTTCCTATTATAGGAATTTGAATTTCTACCGTGTTATTTAGCGCAAAGACTTCTTTTCGTAAAATATGATCTTTAAACTTGGTCAAAATTAGTGCTCCTTAGATATGAAATTTTCTTCTCCCCAATGCCTCGCATTTTAACAGTAAACACTGGACAGTTTCCTGTCCACCATAGAGTCTACTGCTGATATCTCCTTGAAGGATGCATATAGTCTGTGTGTGCTTTTTCAAGAATCCATACCCCTCAAATGTACCCTATAGCCTTCCTGAATCTTCCTCTACTAAGTATGAGCAGAGCTCTAGTGAAGGATTAATTAGGCTCTTTAACTATGTATTTACATTGTGTTGACCGGGCGATTTGAAGATCCAATGTTCTCTAGTATATTTTGATACTACAGTCCTGCATATGCCACAGAAAGGGTTCAGGTTCATAGTAAAGGGTTGTAACATCTTTCTTGGATAGCTGGTCTGCTTTTTCATTCCGCTCGATTTCTGATGGCTCGGCACTCGTCGCAGCTCTACGGCGTTGAATCGTGGTGGGCTTGCAGAGTTTGCAAGGCATTCCAAATCCAGTTTAGAATTAAATTGTTTTGCATCAAGTTCTTTAAGGACAACATGACTATTCGACAAGATCAGTAAGTTTTTATCTATGCATCTTTTTAATCGTCTTTGAGTACAGTCAAGAATTGCGTGAATCTCTTCTTGAAAAACAGTACAGTACCTGTGGAGTGTGAAGTTTAGTTTGGTCTTTGGCAAGACTCCAGAGGGTTCCATCGCAGAGCCATCTCCATACCAGATCAAATGGTTCCCCTATATTTCTGGTACATGTTTTGAGACCATTCTTGTCGAATCCCTATATGAATCTTGAAAGAGTGATCAGAGCAGTATTCAGTTGTCATGATATCTATTTCATGTCTAAAACCGGATTTCCTACTGCAGAGTGCAGGATTAGGGCGTGTCCATAACCATGACATACATTTTTGCTTACATTAGTATATATATGATGTGAACATAATACTATATATTTTCATAAATTTAGTATTCGAAAATAAATAACTGCTATACACAATATTTATAATTGTAATATTGACATAATAAAACACGATCCTAAGCGTGATTATACCATTTTTAGTTTAACGTCCTTTAACCTCATCTCGGAGGATGAGTGAAATAATCAGTGAAATGATAGTCAAGTGATCTCGGGGTCTATGGAGCTTAGTTATTCGTAATTTGTCTTCTCAGGATAAGGGAAAACCCCGAAAAAGCCTTTTCCGGTTAACTCACCCTAAGCGAGATTCAAATACGCGACCTGTTGAATGTGAGGCAGACATGCTACCCCCACACTACCCAGGCGGGCTATATACCGTTGTCGACGGATTATAACGCCAACAATATGGGAATTAATTATTAACGAAAAATGTTGCATTTATAATAGTGAGTTTTACACTCATCTTGGCATTTAACAACATTTTAGAAAATCACATTTTAAACAGCTAATATGATGTTGATGGTTAGTATTTAAGGGCGCTCATCTACAAGGTCATCAACGCCCTTATAAAACAAATCATGGCAAAAACCAACTAATATGAAAAGGCCTGTTGACAATTAATTGGTATCTAACACTATTCAGACAAACTACAAGGTACTTAAGAGTTGAAACTTTACAAAATAACTGAAACACAATCAACGCACCTACCTTCTATAAATAGGATTAGGACACATACGTAGGGGACTCGGCACCGAACCAAGGCACTTATTGTTCCTATGCCCTACAGGGGGCCGCCCTTAGAAGGGAGGTATGAGGTGAGAGGATACACCGGGCGGCCGAAACCCAGAGCGAGGGTACAACAATGATAGAAGCACCCCGACAGTCGGACAGACAGACCGAGGACTCCACCCCACACAGGATCCAAACGCCCCCGCCAGGGGCAGTTCTCATCCCGGCAACCAGCGGAAATCGGAGGATGGAGGAGATCACAATGAGCATCCTTTTTCACTACCACTCCGCACCAAGCACCATCTCGAAGCCTCCAACCCTGAAGGAAAGCAACGGAATCAATGAAATGACAATGGAAATGACGTGAAGAGACATCGGGGGATAAGCGAAGATTGTCCGCATTCGCGGGACGACTCAGGGAAATCCCCGAAAAAAACCATGGGTCTTGTAGGACGGCTACAGGGGTCAAACTCACGATCACCCAAATGCGGTGGGAGGAAATCGCCTGAGGCATCCCGCTCTGTTTGTATAAATAAGAAAGATTTCTCTTAGGGAGCAGGCGACGAACTGCATATTATACTGATTTCTCTCCCCGATATTAGCTGACACATGATACGCATTTCAAGGAGCGACAGTTACAATTTGTAAAGGTACTTCAGTGAAATCTGGGTCATTCAATTAGTAATTTTATACTCTATAACTCGTTAGTTTTGCGTTTATCTTATAAGTCGCCATAGGGATACTCTATACTAGACGACAAATTCCCAAATATTCTGCAAGGCTTTAGGTATGAAGGATAACCAGGAAAGAGTATCCGTCATATTGTGGCCAAACTCATAGCAGCAGTTCATTAGCTAAGGAATACCGCAGAGTAATCAAGACTCGTGTGAAGTGCTCTTGATGACGTTATGGCTTTGTAGATTATACTTTCGGTAATAAAGTTCAATAATCTTCACAATGAGCACTCATGAGTTTTGCATTACAATATCATAATTACTAAATATGAAGTCCATAAGAATACCTGTAGAGCTGTAGAAAATTTTGTTATGTCATAGGGTACAGGGCAGACTGTTCCAAATCGACTCGCCTGAGTAGAAGTACACGCGCGTACTCAACCATAAAACTCGGAGCAGAGCTGGAGTGAGAGCGTGGTGGCCAACACGTCACTGGGCAAGGGTCAAAATTAAGTTAAACGAGTTTTATTTATGGACGCTCTTTAATTGCTGTGGATCTTAACATCCCATTCAAATTGGGCGTAAAAGACTGCTTAATTTGGCTCAGAGGCTTCCCTATCAGCCTTCAGGGTTTTCTACATGCCGTAAATCTACGATACGCGACCAACGGATTTACTTCCTTTCCGAAGAAAGCCATACTAAGGATTTCCATCACCCTCCGCCGGCTTTGAACCCGCAACCTTGGGACCAGAGGCTAATATGTTACCCTAGACCACGAAGGACGAAGAGCAAGGGTCATACGACAATAGTTGCGTCCTGTCACTTAATTTCCAACACTTGATTCAGCCGTGACGACAGCTTTCCCTCAATGCTGAGATATATTGCATGTTGCTAGTAGTCACCTGAGTCGTGAGTTACTCATTGCTCTTTTGGAGCGCACCCAAGCTGGAACAGCCTGGTATAGGGATGAAAAGGAGCGAATGTGACCTACGTGAGATCTATTGCAGGTAATACATTCCTATGGAGAAAGGATTGAAGTGAAGGAACCACAGGAGCAGGCAGACAGGCCATAGAGACGCGCAGAAGTCCCTATTTGTCCCAAGATCCGGTCAGTTTCGGCAGCTACCCGGAGAGGGTGATATATAAACCGTTCAAAAAAGTAGGCCTCTAGCGTCCACAAGGAGTACACTTTCCTGGTAGCAAGTATCCGCGCCATCTGTCCACCACAGCTTCACGCCACTAGTCCTCGAAGAACACCTGAAACAATAGAAGGAAACGGAATAAAAGGGAAATGGGAGCATGAGAAACCTAAATCAAATCTGGCAGCAGAGAAAAATCGAAAACAGGACCTCCAGAATGCGAACCTTACAAGTTATCGCGGAGCCAACTCGCTCGCTTAGATCACGCAGTAATTTGAAGCATTGAAAAATAATGCATTCTCACATATAAATAAAATTACGTTCCTGTTTAGATACCTGACTGTATAGATAACGTTTCAGCAATTAATATTTTACACGACTACTGTACATTTAAGAAGAATAGTAATATTTCATGAAATTGATACTATCTTTTTCGCCGTGTTTAAAACGTTTACATAACAGTTGTAGAACATAGCTTCACCAACGTTCAAATTAATTAAAACACCGAATTCCCCTTTTCTCATAATTAATATAGCTTCAGTTATTTAAATATAACATTAATTCATACAGTATAAAATACTTCAGCGTAATGTAGTGAAAAAAAAAAAGCCCCGGGATTCATATAAACGCTTGGGGAGTTATTATCTTTTGACATTTGTAAAGTATCTATGCTGGAATGTTGAGTCCAAATATTTGAAGAATTGATATCATTAAGAAACACAAATGACCAATGTATGCGCATGTTCATTGCCCAGGTCAAAACTTCAGCATTCCTAACATGGTGTTTTCCTAGCATTTGATATATATATATATATATATAGCATTTGATATATATATATATATATCTTCTGGAAATATTAAAATATTAAAATCTTAAGGTGAAGTACAAGATGTCATATGAACTTCTGTTAATTCACATGTATTAAAACAGAAGAGCTAGTTGTATCCAATCAAAGTGATCTGTGTGGTGTATTTGGTCATTAAGGACTCTGCACTCAGAACGATATGGCACGGTGTACTGATGTTAACATTTGTTCGGAACTTGGCGTCACTAAATTTAAATGTATGACTACTTATAATGCTAGTTTCCGAGTTATACCCTGCAACCAGTGGCATAGCATAATATTATATTTAAAATGAAGCTGTCATTTTTAAACTACTTTTGGTATAAGAGACACTCAAGGAAAAACACTATTATTATTATTATTATTATTATTATTATTATTATTATTATTATTGTTGTGTTGGTGGTGGTGGTGTCATTATTAAATGCCAGAATGAAGATAGCCTACAGAGATTTTGGAATGGATTTCAGCAGATAGAGGAAAGAGCAATAGGCCAACAAAGACCATGGATGGTTTAAGAAGTGGCATGACGGGAACAGGCTTGAAAGAGTTGGATCACAACGCTAGTGAAGAATGGATAAAGAAGAAGAGTATTAAGATTTTGGAGAGATGTGATTTTACATTATAGTCTTTATTATTATTGTTATTATTATTATTATTATTATTATTATTGTTGTTGTTATTATTATTATTACCATCATTTTCATTGTTTTAATGAGTGCTTAGAACAATGGTAATATTTTGTTGGCAAATACCTATTTCATATTAAGCAGTGCAAGAGATGAAAACTATCAAATGAACTGAATAGCATAACGGGCCAGATTTATTAAAATGTTCTGTTCGTCATCTGAACGATTTCATCAAGGGCTCTGAGAGCAAGGTTCTGGGAACCCAGGAACTAAACAGCTATTGTTAAATATCACTTCAGATACGGTTTTTGTTTGAGTAACTCGTTTTTCTTCTGCTTACCAATTTTATATTGCTCTCAAATGCAAATTCAGTTCGCTTTTAATTCTCTAAATGTTGCTGTCATTATTCTCAATAGGTGTGATCCACTGAACTTCTGCATGTATTCTCTTACGGTGATAGATCTGTGAAATTTGTAAAATCGACATTATTTTATACCAGTTATTATACACAATAGCAGTGATGTTTGTGCCAGGTATCCAAATTATAGCTTACACGGTTATTTAAGTAATCATTTTTAGTGTCTAAATTCATTGTCCTAATAAAAATAAAGTCCTGTGATGCATTTTTAAAAACATTCACACAAAAACATCCAATTTTATTTATAGAAAATGAGTTTACAAATAAATATATCAAATTATACTTTTTAATATTAGTTCTAATTAGTGGAGAAAATTATTACTTTTCGTACTTTCCGAAACTCATGATTTTGAAAAATGCGATAACTTATTAGTAAAAATTGGAGCATTATGTAGGAAAGTAATATGACCATTTTCTATAATGTGCCTTTGAGAGGCAGTATAACAATTTTTAAATATATTACTGAGAAGTTGCATCGTGTGGAACATTTTGTGTATGGAAAAATGTTGGGAAAAATTTGCGAGAAAATAAAGTTTTTAGGTAAGAAGTTTGCAGTTCCTGTTTGTTGGTTGCTGCCAGTCCATTAGGCCTAGATGTTCAGATCAAATTCCACCAAGAAAGGAATGGGAAATATTCTGAACAGAAATCTATTATCCCTCTAGGAGTTTGCGTCTGTTTTGCATGATTTTGTGGTTCAGTTGATCCTTACAATAATTTGCGATGAACTGGCTAAGGAATTTCCAAGCATTAAAACCAGGATAAAACAAATTAGGTCGAACTGTTACCAGACATACGCTGTGATGTTTTGGATAACAAATGTCCCTGTGTCCCTGTGTCTATTCGTATGTGCAGACCAATTAGAAGACTCCTTTACCTGCCGTCATTGACCCGTGGTCACTGTTTTGTACTTTCTCTATGCTGCTGATGGCTTAAGGTAGGTAGGTTAAAGAAAAATGTTTGAACATTTCTTCGGCTGGTAATGAGTGAGGGACATCCAGTCAGGTTTTTTTACTTCACTTCTTTACCAGCATACAATTCCTTTGGTTGACGGCACATTTATGTAGGTTTGAACCTCCGAGGATTCAAAAATCGACTAGCATTTCCCACCTCTTATTCGGCAGGATTCTGTATCACACAGTCATTTTAAACAATCACAGAAAGCTCAATAACGATTTTTTTTTCGACAGGCACTCGCGCTACAATGGGAAAAAAGTCGAGAAGAGCATTCTACCTTAAATAGAAGCTCGATACCGATATGTGCAGCGGAAAAAAGCAAACGGCCGTTACTTCCTGGGTTACCCTAGTATTAAACTAGGTAGTAACAAACGACGTTAGCAATAGGAATTTTGAAGGGGTGCGGTGCTTTCACAGCTTTCATGGACGCTAGGCACCTGCCTGAAGCGTCTTTTTGGTGACTATGAACTCTTGGAGAGTAAAACCCTGTAATCCCCTCAAGAAAAAAGTGTGTATATTCTGTGAGTGAGGGAGGGGGGGGTAGAAAGTGAGCAATCATTTGAAATTAAGGAAAACTGTGAAATGTAGTATTTGCCTCGGGAACTACTGCCATTCATTTCATAAAAATGTTGGTTAAGAAGAGACTATATGTTTTGATTCTATTCGTTCATGTTATAACTGGCCAGGAACTTTATACGACAGATTAACAAAGATACTAGACTGCTATAGGTCTGTAGTAAATGAAATGCGTATTACATTTATAGAATAGCATGGTTTGGTAGTAACAATTGACTTGCCAGCTCATATGAAGTACGCCGACCAGTTGAAGACCTCAACATCGCAACTCGTATAGAAAGCTTATATTGTATTCATTAACGTTTAAACACAAAGGGGTAGCAGCATCAAAAGATGCTTATCTTGCGGATGTTAACTACGCAGGGAAGTGCTCATTTTCCGCGACAAACGTACACCGGGAAATGGCGGTTGCGGAGGACACTATCAAAGACATTTAGCATTTCCTCATCATCACACAATAAGCAGTTCACAGAAATATTCCTTATCGTATATCAGATATCCTGACCAAGCAGTATCAAGGGATGACATCCCATTAAGACAAATTCATTACACTTGTACAAGCATTTTGCCTTAAACGCTCAATACGGACTTATATGTACCGCGGCGATAGGGTTCCTAGCTAGCAAGAGGCATCCGCGACCCGGGCAATCGTCGACCGATATTAAACTAAAGTAGTATTTCCTAAGATCAATTACTAAATGAAAGTGTAATCAACACCTAAAATTAAAATAGCATGAGTGCTTTACATAATATTGCTTTGAGTTTAACGCCACAATATCATAAATAGCACGGCCTTCTATTAATAAAAATAAGCAATTACCACAGTGAAGTTTTCTTTCATTTAAGTGAAGTCTCAAGTGTTGATTAAGAAATTGCATTATATGCTATTTTTAGAATGTATTCTTCATTTCTTTAAGTTACACATCAGAAATGGCAGTGAATCCATAGCTCAGTCGGTAGAGCATATGTCTGCTGTTCGAGAGGTCCCGGGTTTAAATCGTCTGGGTCTGGTTTCTAACAAATATTATTTTCTATCCTTTCTAGAGTCTGGCAGTACGCATGAGAGTGTGAATGTGTTGTGTGTATGAGTGATCTAATATATAAAATCCAAAGAAGTAACTAAACTAAACTAAACACGAGTTAACACCATTGCCAATAGGCATTTATTATATTCCGAAGGTAAAAGGCCGCCAATATGACTATGTAGTTAAAGGCGGGGTATAAATGGAACCATTAAAATAACTGATGTGTTCCATTCACACGACTTATTCTACATCTCGGTAACAAATTCGGCTTGGTTAAGAGCAAGTCAAATCTTTTAAAAGCTGGTCCCTATGAATTGAAATCCGTTTCTATGCATGGCCAGGAGTTTACAAATTTCCGTGTGAAAAAAGTTTAAATATTTTAAATATGAAAGAAATAACAACGAATATCTCAGAAATGGTTAATTCCACCAAAAAATTCTATGACATAAGTTTTGTGTTTCAATGTGGTCTACTTTTTTATGTACTAAGTTTTAGTCTATCCCTTGCGGATTACCAGTTACGCAAAATTCAGCAAAATTTTATTCAGAATAAAGGAGTCTTTAGAGGATATTTCCAGAAAATTCAAGATATATATTTTATTTCCTATATAAATATCTTTAATATACGGTACTTTAGATATCAAAATAGTCAGAGCCAGTTTTGAGAAAATCAAAATTTGTAAAGGGTAGTTTGGGACAGGGGGTTCTCAAAATCTTCGTTTCTCGACCCTGGAATGTGCTAAACTTAAATATCAAGTTTGGTATTTTACCAACTTTTCGTTTTTGAGTGTTCACAGACTCACGGACACACACAGACCTTTATCTATAACTGTTTTTTTTTATACAGAGACCGTAAAATGTGTATTTCCAGTGAAATCTCGGTAGCGAAGTTTTGAGTGGAATGCAATGCCCTCTCTACACCCTATGTACATAGTACGTATAGAGAAAGTAAAACATCAGAAGGACCCATTTCTATAGTATAGGGGCACCATGGAGACAAGGGTTCACGAGTTGGAATTCCGGTTAGGGTGAGTTGCATTGATAAGGATTTTTCTGGGGTTTTCATTATCATAAGAAGGCGAATGTCTAATAGTTGCTAAGCTCTAGGGAATCTGGGCCCATTTGAGAATCAATTGAACTATTTGTTTATTCAGCAGCCGTTTCAATTGCGACAGCTTCCAAGCAAACGTGAATCTGGTGCGAAAATCTCATTTCGACATGGTGTCGGCAATAGTCTGCCGTAATGGATTCAAACGGGCTGTGAATTTGTTTGATCAGTATTGAGTACCCGGCCTATGAAGTAAAAGACATGACGAGTATTCAATCCAAGGGTCGGTCAATGTTCGAGACGGAATTGGGGAGAGCTCGGAACTCGACCACAGTATTCAAGAATGTTACCGCCGTGGTTACGCAATTTACTTTCCGCGTGATGGTAATATGAAAGAACATATACGCAGTCCTCCCACCAAGGGAAAAAAAAATCCCCACAAGGCGCCTACAGGGAATTGAACCCGGATCCCACGTCAGTGGCAGGCGTGCTACCACTGTGCTAACGGGATGGACATGAAGCAAATAATAATAATAATCATGATAATAATAATACTGATGAGACGATACACTATTTCTCGATATTAGCTACCGATACTGCTTTTTGAGACTGAATCTCAGTACTCGATAATCTGTTTTTAAAAATTGAAAAGGTGATAGCTTATTTACTGAACTATGTTCTTATTAGTCGTTTTCTTGCATAATTGCAGGTAACCAACTTTGAATTATATTCTAATCCCAACAGTGTTCCTCTTTGACTTTCAATTGGCAGACATTTTTTTGCCTTGATAATTCCACAGATTACATGTGGCTTATTGTTAGCCAAGACTAATAGATAATAAATACAACAATAATAATAGTTATAAGGAACAATTATTTCCATACACTGTTATTATCTCACATCTTAAGTGCAGATTTGTTTCTGTTCAATTCTTAGAATTGGTCACCGGTAAATGTAATGGCTGAAGGTAATTCACCTAGCCAAGCTACTGTAGAATTGTGATTTAGTGCATCAGTTAAATCAGCTTCATACGCAACTAGGTTAACGTGGCATGTTACATGCCTTACTGCTTCCTCCATTGTTTTGCATGTTTAGATGCAAGAGTCTATGGTTTATATGTTGCATTCATTTACCCGCAGAAAGCGCAGTCAAGAACGTTTTATACAACTGTTGCTGGGTATTTAAACTGCGGTATAAATAAATAAATAAATAAATAAATAAATAAATAAATAAATAAATAAATAAATAAATAAATAAATAAATAAATAAATAAATGCTTCTCTTCGCTAATTAAGCCTCTGACATTTTTAATAAATCTTTCACTATTACGGCTGTTTCTATGTAAATATCGTAAACAAACATTATTTTAGTCAAAATCGCTAATAAACATTTTTGAGAAAATAAAAAAATACTAATATTTGCATTGTAAAGGGTAGTTTTGCTTGGGGAATTTTTTTGGTCATTTTTGTGACGCATCTTTGTTGGATACTAAAATGAAATAGTGAGTTTGGATTTTTTTCAGCTTTTCCTTTATGAATTATGTTGAGCATAATGGACAAACAACATACACTTATACAGTGGTGTAAAATTTCAATAAGCTGAGGTAGTAGAAAAACTTGCTCTCTGCACTTCCATATAAAATACTTAACTTAGGTCATTGTAATGAAGCATAATTAAGTTAGCTGATATGCCTCTGGAACTGGATACACATATGTACAGGAAATTGATATACAGCTTTGTTTATCCAAAATATCCAAATACCTTAATTTTTAGCATCGCTTCAGAATAGACATTGCAGACGATAAATGTTATATGCAATAGAGTATGAATCTTTGGATTTTCAACTTAAAATTTAATATTTTGGAACATCACTTTTCATATTTTTGCTCAGATAAATGATTATACACAATGAAGATTTTAAGATTAATTTCTCATAATTTATATTTCACCCAATAAACATGTTATAGGATACGTAAAAATTACACACATTTCCGTGAAGTAAGTTTTCAGTTTTTCAATGATTACAGATTTAGAAAGTATCTACACTATAAAATTAATTTTAATAACTTTATTTTATATTTTACTTATCATTCAATATTTTTGTGGATTCAGGTAGCTTGCTATATAGGATTTAGAGCAGCATAAAGATGTTTTCAAAATATATAGTCGTGTGCAAATTTACAAATAAATTATGTTTAGCTATAGTGTAATATACATAATAATGAATATAAAGTGAGCTTTCATATACACAAGCGTTTCGAGTATGTAAATACTTCGTAAAAGTAAAATGGGTATCTGTTAAAGTATGGTTTACAACTTGTTGTGATAGAGAGATTGCTAGAGCATTTATTTTCCTCTCATTTATTAGTTATATACTAAATAGTTGATATACAATATGAATAAAAGCAGTCAGAGTACTGTTTATTGAGTTACCACACACGAGTTTTGTCTTCACCAGTTTCTGTATCCAAAACGTCTATTTTAACCAGTTTGACTCCTATTACCCAGAAATGACGTGAACCAATTTATCGCTTAACCCCTCACATCATACAGGGATAAGTTATCTAATAATGTGCATAGTCAACCAAATAGAATCTCTTTGTAAGGTAGCAGAAAACGCATTTTCTTGTATATTAGCCAATGCGTCATATACTTGCTCAATACAATTTATTAGGGGTGAGCTTTTTGACTTACTTTTTCCTAAAGAAAAGTATCCTTTTCGAAATTCTTAGGCTTTCACGGCCGGTGTCAATACTGGCTGGAGTATAATCCGGGCTTGTGGACCGTGGTCTACTGGGCTCCTCCTTCTTCTTCCCAGACGTTTCGTCTGCGACTACGGCAGACATCTTCGGTGGCAGCGGCGAGGTCGAAGTGTTCTAGTGGACGTTTCAACTGCGACTGTGTTGACTGCGCAGTTCTATTGGGGCTCCCTAGAGACTGTTAGCAGTAAGCCAAATTTTATATAATAATGGAAGTAATGGGATTGGTGGTGATTTAGAGATCCACACAGGAAGCTTCAATGCAAGGTTATTTTGCTGTGGCCAAACTCGCACTCCAGGGCCTTTGTTTTAACTATTCAGAAGTAAGTCTTTAATATGGGTCTTTATTTTTCCTCCATGACGTAAATTTTGCAAGTAGAATTCACATTTCCGATCAATTCGCCCACCATTTTCAGTTTTCAATACTACAGAAGCTAAACTTCTGTGATGCCTTTGCCCTGGGCTGATTTCCAGACTTCATTTCTTCAGCGTCTATTACGCATCAGTAAAGTATTAAATGCATTTAACTTTCAGAATGCCTTAACACTAGGGCACAGCTGTGAGGTATAAACAGTTATAACTGATACTTACCTTGCATTAATAGTTACAAGTATGTATATGACCATTTTACGGAGAGGACCTCCAGCATCTCGACCCCCAATGAATCTTCTGTACATACACACCCGGGAGGAACGATAAGGTGAAGGAACCGCAACAGCGTATGAACTGCAGGACAGGATGGCCCAATCGACAGAGACGCGCAGAGTTCCCAAGCAATTACAGGCTTGACCACCCGGCTACAGAAGGGTCGTTCAGAGGTGTCTCCCAAGCCACTGGAGGACAGCTCGATGTTGCCCTCTAGAGCAGTGTTTCCCAACCTTTTGAAGTTCACGGCACCCTTGGGAATAACATTAAACACCAGGGGCACCCTTCCTTGAATTAAAAGAAAATTAAGCTTAATATGTTACTTTATTGAAATATTATATAATAATAACGTACACCATAACATAATACAGTAGTAAAAATACATCAATAAATTTTGTTCCATTAATGATTAATGTGAAACTTGTGATTGATGCTTAGAGCACAGATATGTGATGTCGGGTCTTACAGTTGACAGTGAAACACGCAAATCATCCTCAAGGTTATTCAGTCTATTTCTTGCTTTGCATTTTATTGTCACCATAGCAGAGAAGGCTTGCTCGCATACATAGGATGTTGAAAAGGGCAAAAATGCGTTAATTGCTTTCTTCATTAGGTTAGGGTACTCCTCTCTCCGTTGAAGCCAAAAACTAGCCACCGACGCCTCACTCTTGGTGAACTTACCTTTGAGTGTGGAATTAGCGCAAAGATCAATAAATTCATCTCGTTCGCAAGCAGTGAAATCTATTTCCTCTGCACTATCTACGAAATCAAATGGTGAGACAACCCAGTCGAGATTCGTAGTGGAAATAGTTGGAAAGTACGCATCTATTGCATCTTGCAATCTTGATAAGTGATCACAAATGCGGTCTTTCAGTTTACCCAGATCTTTATCTCCTGCCACATTAAGAAGAGATGGAAAGTTCGACAAATCTCCTTTTTGAACTGCAGACTTCCAAGAACTAAGTTTTATTTTAAAACCTTTCATTTTATTGGTTGAGGAGATTAGTTTCATGTCGACCCTGCATCGAAACATTCAGTTCATTCAGCTTATGAAAAATATCTGCCAGATACGACAGTTCTAAACACCAAGAATCACTTAGTAAGAGCTCATGAAATGTGTCTTGATTTTCATCCTTAAAAAAAGTTTGTAGCTGTTCTTTAAGTTCGAGAAACCGGTTCAATACACGACCCCGCGACAACCACCTTACTTCTGTGTGAAGTAACAAAGAGGTATGAGCTGCATCCGTTGCGCGACATAACTGTTCAAAAATTCTGCACTTTAAAGGTCGAGACTTCATATAGTTCACCATTTTCACAACTTGGTTAAACACTTCAGCAAAATCTTCATTACACACTTTCACGACTAATGCCTCTCTATGCAGAAAACAGTATAATAATGGATGGATTTTCATTGAGAGCTCTGGCAGTAAATCCTTTAATTTTCCCAGACATAGATGGTGCACTATCTGTACATATACCACAACAATCTTTCCATGAAAGATCATGGTCATTGAGATAGGAATTAATAGAAACGAAAATATCATGGCCTGTGGTTGTAGTCTCCAGCGGTCTACAGAACAGAAACTGTTCACTAATATCTTTTTCATCAGTATATCTGATAAAACCAAGGAGTTGCGGTTTGTCACCAATATCGAGACTCGCATCTACTTGCAAAGCAAATGTTCTATAAGTTTTTATTTTCTCCGTGACTTGTTCGTTGATATTGCATGACATTTCAGATATCCTGCGGCTGATTGTGTTGTTGGACAGAGGAACTTTCGAAATTTGATTAGCTGCTCCTTCGCCAAGTATTGTTGAAACTATAACTTGACATGCAGGGCCAATGATTTCCTCTCCAAGAGTATGAGGTTTCTTTTTTTTTTTAGCTATCAGTTCTGCTACTTTAAATGAGGCTTCAAGAGCAGTATCACCTATGGTCATTCTCTTTACCATTCGCACAGCTGTTTTCTTCTCCCCTTCTAATATATGTGAAAAATACATTACACTTTTCTGTGACACACTAGGATGCTTTGTTGTAAGATGCCGCTTCAGTTTGCTAGGTACCATGGCCTCGTTGCTAAGTGTTTCGCCACAAACTAAACACACAGGGATAGGGTTTTCCTCGTTGTTATTCCACTTAAATCCATACGCTAAGTAACTGTCCTGGTATGTTCTTTTCTTTCGTTTGTCTTCTTTATGTGGTGAATTCGACGGTCCGGGAGAAACTGTAAGATTTGGCTTCTTAAAGCAAGCAGTAGGAGCCGACTGTTCACTTTCACTGTCCTGGCGTTTACGTTTAACAATGAACTTATCCATAGCTAAACACTGTGAATCAACGCGAGGAAGACAACTGAAAGCGCCAAGCGGCGTACACTTTTATATATTCATCTGTCGAAGTCTCGGGAATGTTCGTGAGGAAGCGAGTAGTCTCGGGAATGTTCGGCAGGGTATAGCTGTAATGCCATCTGTGGGATACTAGTATAACTGAATTATTGAAATGAATCGACCACTATCACCATCTGCCGTGCATGAGAGTAATTGATTTGACTTATTTTATTTCAAGACCTTACAAGACTTAAGGCTTCAGTAGAAGGTACTTTTTTTGTTTTGTTTATCTCAATATCTCGCGGCACCCCTTAGCCAATCACACGGCACCCTAAGGTGCCGGGGCACACCGGTTGGGAACCGTTGCTCTAGAGGAACCGGAGGAAGCGACCAAGCCGTGGAAGCTCGAAAGGCTGCCATCTGGCAGGATCGAGAAGATGTTTCAATGCGCAAGCCTCTGTACCATCTGTCCTACACAATCACTCAATCACCGGAGTTAATCTGAAACTCGAAAGAGGGAAATGAATAGAGGGGGAGCCTGTGGTAAGAAACATCACCCCAGCATTTGCTTTGCCAACCAGAGTAAACTACGAAAAAACCCTGGTCAGATTGATCAATCACCGGGAATCGAATCCGAGACCTCGCACGCTGCTGCGAAGCCATCTCGCTCGGTGCCTTTACAAGTAACAGTGCACGTATTATCGCCTTAATTTAAAGTTATTCGTTACCGGTGGCAGTAATTGCTAATTTCACATCTACCACAGGTGTCTGATAGATGGTATTACAAATTGGATTATATCGGCGGGTAATCAGTCAATAAACCTATGACAATTCAGATTAAAAATGATACCTTCTCAGCAGGCTTTCGTAATTATTAATTTATTCATTATTATTATATGGAGGTATTTTCTTCTCGCATCAAACAGAGTTTGCGTAATTATCATCTATACGTGTAGAATAGCATTGCACGTGTTCAGGCTAATTGTTTAGATTGGAAGGGAGGCGAAATTTGAAGAACAATTAATTCGAAATATTTAAATTATGTGCTGCAAAACCCTTAATGTCGCTGGATTAAGTGATATTGTCACACTATTTTGAGGAGCAGTAACAGTAAGTAATTGAATTTAGTTAAAAGTAGTTCCAGCGTAAACAACCACGATATAGACGATTTTTCTAATTGGTCTATGCTTACACAGTGAATGTTTTCAGTGTAGTTTGTTTCCGTTAGTTTTGTTTCCAATACTGAATAACTAGATACTTAGGCATTTTCTGTGTCTACTGCTTTTGTAACTGAAAAGTGAAATTGAATGTGATTTAACTGCTGTGGTTATCAGCGTCCCATTCAATATTGGGCGTGAAAGAACAGCTTAATTTTGCACGGAGGCAAAACCTCGGGCTTAAGGTTCTTTAATGTGCCGCAAATCCACGTATTTTTTTTTAGTATGAGATACATCATCCGTGTTAGAGAGCGCGAGGTTTAGCAATCCTTTGGAAAACTCCCACGTTCTCACCAAAATACACAAGTACCTCGGCGATAAATCTTTAAAAGGTCAACTGAGCGTTTTTATTGCTCAAAAAAATCTGCGTAATAAAAGAGCACGTAAGACATTTCTGAAATCTGCGTAAAACCGGAGATAATAACGCCGTATGCAGTCATGTGATGCCTTGCAGAGGGGAACATTCCTTAACATTCGCGTTTACGAACCATTTGATCAAAATTGCGTTAGGTCTAAGCATTTTCACTACTTAGCGCCGGTTGTACGAACTCGAAATAAACCTCCGTTAGACGTTATTCCATGATTGTGTACTAAATTGTGTTGTACGACAACGAAATAGAGACTATCAAGGGAATAAACATGGAATAATTTATTCCGTGATTCCTTGCGGGGATAAGCCGTTATTCCAAGAATAGAGTACAAAAGGGAAAATGGCCGCTTGTGTTCTGGACATAATTTTGACTAATATTTGGCCGATATAAACGATTATTTTCTTTATAATTTGTTTTTAAGGACATATTATAGCTAAATACAATATGTTATAGAGGTAGTCCGATAAATGAAGACTGCTGTAATGAGATTAAAGTTGAGAAAGTATATCACACTGAGATAACTTGGCGGCTATAAGGCATAAGACAAGAAGTTAGTTAAAGTAAAGTTGCATTTATAAAACAGTAAAACCTACCTATTGCCATCAAAATACCGCTATTTTCATGGAAACAATTAAATTTAATCCTACCCAAGATAAATATAAAATAGTACATAGTAATTCGCCAGTACAATGCATAGCGTAAAGTATATAGCAATTCTGCATCCGAACATGCTAGGGAACATAATTATTTCATAGTACCGTAAGTAGTTAAAATAAGAAATAATGCATAGTTTAGGAACAGCTGATTGTGAAAATAATGCAAATTTTCAGCAAAATAAAGCAGAAATTACGAATCAAGTTGGCCATGAATGACTTGCAGCGTAGCCAACATTAGTTTTAAATCTGCAAACAGTCGAATAGATATCTAAGGAATAAAATTGGGTCGGGAATAGTGTATTTCAAGAATAACTATTCCAAGATTTATTCCGAGCCGAGTTCTTACAACCGGCCCTCAATGCACCAACCAGGGGCCATTGTCACATTGATGTTACAGATCGAGCTGGGAATTTCTTAGTCGAAGTAGATTGACAAAAAAAAAAAAAAGAAAAAAAAAAGTCTTGGAATTAGCTCTCATGCGCCCAAGTTTAATAAGAAAAGAATATTTACAAATGAGTATACTTCAGCATAACATTTAATTATGTGCATACATTTGTGCTTAAATAGTACAGCCAGTAAAATAATTTTTGGTCATTTGTCAAAGGTATTTCGTGCTTCCGAACATAGTCAAAATCGCAGGCAGACTCTTAACAAATATAATATATCACATGTGCAATCAACCTTTAAAGCACAATTGTTATTTCTTCATGTAGAACAAGTGTTTACCATTTTCCTGTCACGACCAGAAGTTTGAAAGATATGCCTAAATTCATTCGTCCTTTTATATACATACATATATGGGAAAATAAATAAATGGTTGTGATTGCAATCTTATTTCAGTTCTCACAGCTCACGCGGGAAATAAAAGCTAAGACCCAGTTGTATCCCAAGGTTTTCTAGAACACACTCAAATTCCTTGTCACCAAAAGATCAACAGCAACATCTTCACGAACAAGCTAGGATTGCAAAATATTGATAATGCTGTTCTCTATTTTCTTGAATGATTAATAGGTAAATAACAAAAATTGTTGTTTATAAAACTAAAGATTTCATATGTTCTTTGGTTTGCATTTTTATCAACACAAGCATTGTGAATCTTCACCCTCGTTCACAAATCGCGGATCAAATGATCCAACCCAGATTAAGCTGGCGACTGAGGAAAATCGTGTTTAGGTTGGTCGGTTCCAGGGGTTTGAACATGGGACATCCCGAATGCGAGTTACACGTTTTGCGGCGACAGTTTACTGAAATTTTAGAAATCAAATTCCGAAAATATTCCAGTAGGCTCACAATCTTTTTCGAGGTTGAAACTTCAGATCGTGCAATCAAATTATCTTGTGTCTGTACATGGTGAAAACATTAATTTCTTGTAATCATGCCAAAGGTAAAGGAGTGGTAAAGCCTGGTTATGGGTATATCCTAACTCTTCAAAAATGAAATACTAATTTGATAAGTTAAATTATTAATATGGTTTCTCTAGTAGCTTTGTTCATGGAGAGATTGCATAACATTGCTTTAAAATTTTATTTTCTATCAACAAGATGTCATATTTTATATGGATATATTTATGTGCATACTATGGAAGTATGGAAGGCATAAATGCACAAATATTCAAGTTTTAGTAGAGTATAACATTTCTTTCACTGCTCATGAGGTTCTTAGTATTTTATTTATCAGTGATCCGCCTTAAACTTGAATATTGGTGTGATAAATAATACTACTGAATGGCTATGCAAATACGCAACAGACATTTAATGCTACAACATTTTTGGAAGCACATATGTGTTGCTGAAGATGAACATAGAATAATGGAAGCAAGTTGCTCTTTGCATCCTGCCGCAAACCAGTTGACCAACAACGCCAGTTCGTATTTGATGTTGAAAATCTCTGCTGGTTAAATGGATAGATGCCTTTTTACTTTCTGTAGCCTATATGTACAGTGTACATAGAGAAGGTTTTGCATTCCACTCAGAAATCGGTATACCGAGATTTCACCGGTAATAAATGTTTTGGGACTCTGAGTACACACACACAAAAAAAGATATTTCCGTATGTTTGTCTGTTTGTGTGCGTGTCTATGGACAGCATAGCTGAAAAACGAAAACTTGGTCAAATACCAAACATGATATTTTAAGTTCAGTATCTTCCAAGGATGCGACACGAAGAGTTCTAAGAAAATTCCCAACCCCAACTACCGTTTACATGGAACATTTTTCGAAACGTTTGATATTTTCAAAAATGCCTCTACTGATATTTAGTGAAATGTCAAATGTTTAAGATATTTACATGACAAGCAAAATGTATATGTTGAATTTTCTGGGAATAGCCTCTGAAGACTACTTCATAATGGATGACTTTTGCTTAAATTTTGTATAACTGGTAAACCGTTAGAGATAGAGAAAAACTTATTACACAGGAATGTAGATTTCATTAAACAAACAGTTTGTCATGTACTTTTTTTTTTTTTCTTTTTGTAGAGTTAACCGTTTTCAGGATTTTCCGAGCTATTGATTTACTTTTAAGGTACTTAAAATTTCCTTAAACAGGCGACATCTTTCTTTCCGTCTCTCTTTTGTAACAATAAAGGAGAAAACCGAATTTCAGTTGTTTTAGTTTAAAAATGTGACTGTCGCTTTAGCCTAGTGTACATTCTTATTTCCTTTCTACTTACAAAGAAGCGAGTAATAAGACCAATTCTGGCAATGATTATCTTGATTGGCATAACGTAGACAAAAGAATAATCTTTTGTAAGGATTGTATGTGGAACAGCTGGAGAAAGCTATGTGAATGGAACGCATTAGATTGTTTACATACATATTGGCCTTCAGGCTTGACCTAATTGACCATAATGGGAGAGAGAATAGCTTAGAACAGAAACACGCCACAAACATACATGCCCAGGACGGGACTCAAACCTGCGTGTTCCTGCGGCTCGAAGCACCAAAGCTAGACACTATGGCGAGCGGGGCCAAGGGGGCCGGCAAACTGAACCTTGAACAGTAATGCAAGTCATTGGGACTTATGGCGAGGGGAGGGTGGCGGAATAATTACTTACAGTTAGAGGTCTATTACTGGACATGTAAGTTCTCAGAAAAGCAGAGTGGATTTTCAGAGTAGGCCGAATAAAGTACTTGATGCAGGAAGTGCAAAAATAAGTGGTCTAAAGGCTTGCTTTCGTTCGGTGTCAAGCAAAACTCCATGGAGATATACTTTTTAAAGGTGATAGTTAGAATCGGGCATTGTCTATCTGCTATTTTTCCTGCTGTTTAAAACCATAGAATTTGTATATGCAAATGTATCCCATGCTTACTGGAGTAAAATATTTTAATTTTATAGTACATATAATTGATTCTTATTTCATACTGTGTGCCTTTTTCATAGTCAAAGTACCTATTATGACCTTTTTATATATTCCACCCCAAATTTGATGTCGAGATTTTGCGGGAAATATATGTTTTTAAATCCCCTGAATCCAAAGAAACCATGTTTTAGAAACATGTCAGTGTCTGTGTTTGTGCGCGGACATCATATCTGAAAAACTAAAGGACCATTAACGAACAAACTTGGTGTTTAACTTTAGTGTCTTTCAAAGTTGCGACACGAAGATTCTGAAGAAAAACCTGCTCTGAAGATCTGTTCATTCTGGATGAATTTTGATAAATATTCCATAACTAGTAAATAGTAAGAAATATCATAAAACTTGCTGTACAAAAATGTAGATCTCGTTAAAACACGCAATTTATAACATATACGTTTTTTTTGTTGTTGTAGAGTTGACCGTTTCTGAGATATTCCTTGTTATTGGTTTCAGTTTTAATCTACATAACTTTTCTCAAACAATGCCGCCTTTCGTTCCATTTCTCTTTTGTTTTTTTCTACAAAGCGAACCGAAGTTCAATTGTTCACACAGCGACCAGCTTTTAAAAGATTTGACTATCACCTTAGTGTATTCCCTTTATTTCCCTTCTACTTTAAAGGAATCACGTGATAAAGACAATTTCTGGTAATGTTTACCTCGTTTAGCATGATATAAATAAAAGAATTATATTTTGTAAGAATAATATGTAGAACAGATAGAGATAGTCATGTGAATGGAACACATCCGATTTTTTTTAATAAGTGTATTTATCCAGTTCTGTACTTACCAAAGTTTCGTTATTTGTGTAATTGGCAGCTATTTATACATATTATTTATTAATGTCATGTTAACCCCAGTATTATAATTAATATTTCTCACTGTGAGCCAGTAAGCTATTATTGACATGAGGAAGTTCTTAATGCAATAATTTCTTTCCTAACGTCAGCAATTGCATTGTTTCGTGTAGTAATAAAATAGTGGCAAGTGGCTATTGCAACAGTCTATTAGTTTACGAGTGGGGAATCAATCATTGTAGTACTAACTCGTCGTTTTGTTCATTAGCACTATGATTATTGTTGACTACTTCCCACGTTGGTAAAAACACACTAGTGACCTAAAATTAGTAGTTATTTCATTGCTAGCGCAACAATAGCCTTTTGACAATAATACATGACCGACTCAATAATGACCAAAGCTGTATAGGAGTGTAACCCACATTCAAGGGAAAACTTGCTTAATTAGTGATAATAGGGTTTAGATAGTAATTGAGGAGTGGAAATTTAAAAAAAGATAATGCTACATTTCATTAAGAAAATAGTGCAACATATATTTCGTTGTTCTGTCACGTCAAAGTATTTTTAAGTCGTGAATGATTTAATGAGTATACCGAATATATTGCTTGTTCTAATAGTGCCTATATTAGTGTACGTTATGAACTTATTTTTGTAACGAGGTGCCTGTCTATTTTAATCTTTTTAATGCCTATCGTCGCCGAATTCTAATGGCAATTAAAATATCGCTTGGTAAGAGTATTTTGAGACAGTAGAATGGGCAAGGGATAAAACAGGTTGATCGTACGCAGTATGGTATTGGGGCGGCTCCTTGTTATAGCCACCGGAGTAGCCACATGACGTTCTTAGCTCCCCCTTCCACTGCCTCAAAGCTCTCTGACCAAGTATAGTTGTACTTCGATGAGCAGTTGGGAAATGCGGTCTCTAATATACTATCAAAGTGATTTTGATCTGTGTTTAAATCTTAAGTATCTCCTGACAGTCAAGCTTTCGCATTACGTAAACTTAACTAGATTTTGTGTATTGCAATTGAATCGTCTACAATGAACCACGTAAGGGTAAAAATAAACATTAAATAAAACTTAGAAGCTTGCAAGGTTAAGTTTTCAAGCTGATGTCTACGTCAAAAACAGGAAACTAGCCAATCAGAAGCATACTCATCACGTGATCATTCTATCTCCCATCAGATTTTACATCGTCATGTGATTACTCGTTAATAGCTTTGTGTAAGATGACGGGCCAGGAATAACCAGAGTATATATATAAGAATCACGGCAAAACCAAGTTTGATGTTAGGTGGTTCTGTTTTGCGCGTTTGTCATTTAACCAAACAGCTAGCACTTGATCAATTTGATACGCATAGGTACAGGCTGCTCGTTCCTTCTAGACCAATGACCTCCAGAGCGAAGATAGAGTGAGCTAGTCTACCCTTGATAAACAGGCTAGCAAATAGTTTATGTTACAATAAAAAAAAAAAACAGCTCTGCTTCCTTAAAATTATGTTTCAAGAATACACAGTAAAGGTGAGTTAAGTGACTCGCATCTATTCTCTCATTTGAAAATGCCATTCGTCAAGAACTGGTGCGCGTCCTATACATAACCGCGTTGGCAGTGGCCGCTTTGTAGGGAACCATATTAGTTCAGCTTTTTTTAATCCACGATAGGTTGTCGTTTATTTTTGCATTTAGAGATATGTAAGAGAACATGTAGAACTAAGGTTATGACGTTATGTCAAAGACTGGTTCACAACAAACGGAAACGGTAACCAAAACCAGAACGGGAATGTTGAAATACATATATTTGAATGGAAGCGTTCACAACTGACGGGAAGATTTCCCGGGCCCCGGGAGCGAGAAGCAAGTCTTGCCAAAGTTCAAGTTTCACGTTTTTATTCCCGAGCACGGCACCCATGATCCATATTGTGCATATCAGACTCTTGTTCTTCTTTTTTACTTTAAAACTTTTCATTGTAGCAATTGTTCCATGCGGTTGTGACGTAAACAGCCATAGTGCTCTTTCTATTCACAATCGCATGCTGGTGAAATCAAACCGGAAGGAATCCTAGCAAAGAGCTTTATTTGTATTTCAAATTGTTTGAGCGTCAGTTGTTTATCGATAGTGCACAGTCTGGCTACTTAAGACGTTTATAGGAGTCGGAAATAGCAGTAGCTTCCGAAATTTGAAGTGTATTGGAAAAAAAAAAGCGAGAAAAGAACTCACGAATAACATAGCCTTAGAATATATAGACACATAAATGTAATGATTAAAGTATAATTCTTGGAAAGTGGTTTAAAATTGAAACCAATAACAGTGAATTTCACAAAAAAGTAAATGACATAAATTGTGTGTTTTAACGATATCTGCATTAATCACGAGAACGTTTCTTCGGTGCAATGAATATAAATTAAAAAAAACAAAACATTTTATATCCTGATGTAGTAGAAAGTAACATCTATTCTCTCGGGCTATTATGTTCCACGTGTGCGTTTATTTGCAATTGCTGCTATTAGACATAATTTCCCATTAAAAACACTACGATGCAATATTTAGCGCTAGTAGTTATTTGGTCCTCTCCTTAGCGCGGTGGTAGCGCGGCTGCGTTCTAACTGGAAGGCCCGGGTACCGGCGTGGAGCTTTTCTCCCACTGGAGACCTGGTCCGGGGTACACTTAGCCTCGTGAGGTCTCTGGAGGAGCTACTTGAGGAAAAAGTAGCGGCTCCAGGTTGCACAGACCGCATTAACCGGACGGGACTTGGGGCGCTAACCACGTCCCACCTTCCAGTGCTGCACCCCATCCTTGACACCTGTAATGGACAGAGATGGGGGACGCAGCAGTCGGGCGGTAAGCGTTGGCCCGAATTCGGGTTGTTGTGTCAAGGAGTAAGTTAGACAAGCTATTTAATCAACTTGGTTGTTTCAAAATAACATTTGATTTACTGATTGATTTGAAACCATTGTAAGGTTGGCAGTCCTTCAGTATCATGTAAAGTCGACCAGTTTGAACTCTTGAGAACTGCCATTAAATTGCTTTCCTTGTAGCATTTAGGTATATACCCCGTGTAACTGTATCTTCGGCTGGCCCTGGTGATTTGTCAAAATGTCAATAAGTACCCGCGTTTGTAATAATATGAGATGCTGTAAATTTTACGGTAGCAGCATATGTAAATTACCACAAAGTTAACCGCTCCCCAACACTCCCTGAAACAGCACTGTGAAAATTGTTCCAGGGCTCATTGCTTGGTGTATTACAAATGAAAGTGTAGATTTATTTATTCGTTCATAAATCCTGAATTATTTACTTGTTCGAAGACTTACTGTTAACGAAAGTGCTTTTGATAAATACCTATAGTTATTAATTTGTAACGCTTAAATGTGTAAATATATACAATGAAAATGTTATAACATTTTTACTTTCTCTAGCACTATGTACAACGTATACAGTAGATACAGAAGGTGCTGTATTTCACCGACAAATTTTGAAGTGAGATTTCACCTGAAGTATATGTTTTTAAGGAAATTTACTTTCTCTACTTGTGCTATGCATATAGTAGGTAGAGAAGTGTTGTATTCTACCCCAAAACTCGATGTCGAATTTTCACCGTAAATATATGTTTTAAGGTCCACTAAAGCCAAAAGCAGCATTTTTTTTTAAAAAATATCCAGGTAGTTTGCGGGTGTGTGTGCGTGTGCGTGTGCGTGCGTGTGTGTGTGTCTGTGTCTGCAGACAGCAGAGCTCATAAATGAAAAGACCTCTAAAAGACCAACTTGCTATTTAAGTTTAGTATCTTCCACGGATGCGACATTAAGATTTTCAAGAACCTCCCCCCCCCAAACTGTCCTTTACGCAGAAAAATTGTTGAACATTTTGATTTTATTAAAAATGGCTCTTTTGATTTTTATATATACTGTACATTAAAGATATGAACATCAAAAGTAAAATATATATCTTGAATTTTCTTGGAATAGCCGCTAAAGACCTCTTCATTCTGGATGAATTTTGCAATAATTGGTAAACTATAAGAAATAGACAAAACTTACCGTACAAAAAAAAATGTAAATCTCTTAAAACACAATATTTATGTTTTTTTTCTTTTTCTGTTAAATTCAGTTATTATTTGTTTCTAAGTTTCAATTTCAAACTGCCTAAATGTTTCTCAAACGGGAAGTCACCTTTCGCTTCACCTACTTTTGTTTTACTCCTGGTCTTATAAAGCGAACAGAACGACATAATTGTTTACATAGCGACCAACTTTTACTACACTTTACTACCGCTTTAAGATAGAAAAATGTGCATTTGTAAGAATAGCTTGTTACTTAATAGGAGCAGAAAGCTTTGTGAATCAACACAGCAGATTTTTCTTGTTATTAAAAAACCCGGTGAAGGATAGACGGTTCTTGCTCATGATGAAGACAAGTGGTTGTGTCATCCCTCAGGTGTATTTTTTATTTCTGGCATTAACTTTTCGAAAAGGAAATACGTAACATGAGTTGTCTGTAACCCTGTCCTCTGCGTCATCCTCATAAATAATGTACCAGCACTTGATCAAATCGGGACCAAGCCACATGATAGGGACCACTTTTCGGATAAAGGTTTTTGTGGGACATTATGTTTGTGATACTGACTTCGCTGGGAAGATTATATTTTTGAGCTCAATTGTCGTGAGACAATCTATACGAAGCATGTATTCGCGAAACCAATAATTAGCAGATAGCAGTAGTAGTGGTAGTGGGTGGATCAGTCGGTTAGTTGTTTTATTGCCAAACATTTGGGGTATACACTTGGAAATATACAAGAATCACTAGGGCTCATGGCCAGACAATACAATTTTTGTAAAATAGTGAATATATAAACCTATTTATTGCAGAATAACAATAGAGAATTGACAAAAATACATAAAAAGAATGAGAAGAAATTAAAATGAAGTTCAACTATAAACATAGAATTTACATATAATATAAACCGTGGTCTGACGCTTTGAATAACCGCACCTTCAATTTTACCTACCCCACCCTTCTATTGTTCTCCATGGTAAGATTTTAGTAAAACGGTAAATACGAGTATATAGATTTAGTTGCTGCATAATAACATAATGGAGAAAAGGAATGAGAACGAATTAAAATTAAGTTTAACTGCACCAATATAAGTGCTCAGACTTAAGAACAACAGAAACCCCGATCTTATGTATCTTGATCCCATCTTCCAGTCTCTATGGCATTTAACCTCCTTTGCCGAACCTTAGATAAAAATAACCCCCTTTTATGATACTGAGCGTCCTTGCATCCATAGAAGTCTGCATTCTCCGATCGGAATCCAGAAACTGTGACGGTAAAGATTGCTTTCTTAATATTTCTGTTTCGTTGCATTCTACCAGAATATAATTTCATGTTTCCCCTCCCCGCAAAGTGGACACATACTCACTCCGACATTATAAGTTCATTTGTTGCCTTTCCAGTCTCCTTAACTTAACTACGCTAAACCGCATATTTTTTCACGTGTACAGTAATCTAAATATTCCTTCCTCCCCTCGCAATTTGACACTAAAGTGGAGAGAACCTTAGCCACACATTTTGAGTCAAATTTTGTCTGTCAATATCCCGCAGTTATCTCTGGATGGTCTTCTATCTGCTACCCCTCCAAGTCCCTCCCAAATAGCGAAAGGTACACCAATCCATTTTCTTTTAAACCTTTCGTAATTTCGGTACCCAATACGTATCCCAACCCTCTTTGTTCCCTGAAACATGCCGCACATAGAAGTGCCTGATCTCCGCGTACTATGTGTAGCCAGTGTTTGAGTGACTTTTTTTTTTTTAAGTACGATTTCATCACATGAGCCAAATTCAATAAGATAACCCACCATCTGTAAAATTCGCATCAGAGAAAGAAGCATTCTGGGTTTTTTGAAAACATCGGGAAGATCTCTTCCTTTCCCTTATTCAAATTACAGCACTATTTCTACGACTCCATGCACAACATTTTGCAGACGATGTCTTGGAATATTAGCAAGTTTTTGCGAAATAGCATCTTTCAGTTGCTGGGCTGTTGGATCGTCAGGAAAACGAATTCTTAAAGTAACCCCACAACCAAATGTCGCTCGGATTGAGATCTGGAGATCGCGGCGGGTTGGAAAATGTCTACTGATGACACGATCACCAAATATCTGCGTAATTAATTGTTTTGTAGGGTGTAGATATGGGTTGGAGGACCATCTTGTATGAATATAATGTTTCCTTATCGTGATCCCTCAATTTAGGGGTTATGAAATTTTGTAGCATGTCATTTTGGCGCTCACCATTTAGAGTAACAGTGTGTTATTCCACTGTTGCCTTCTTTGAAGAAATAAGGGCCAATTATAATTAATTTTGAATTGAAGTCACACCATTCAATCACTTTTAAATCATTAAGACCTTGAATTAAAATTTGAGGGCAATTTTCTAACGAAATACTGCAATTATGGTGTTATCTCCACCTTTAAGAGAGAGGCGTGCTTCGTTTATCCATAAAACGTCGTCCAACAATAATTATTAATTTGAACGTCTGCTAGTAAATATAAAGCATTATTTGTACTGTTTGTCACTTTCTTCGAGTGCAAACGTTGATGTCCCCCTTCGTTGTCTATCCTTTATCTTTTTACTAAAAACAGTATTTGTTTATATTTTTTTTTTCGGTGAAAATGTTGTTACGTAAATAATGGTTCCTTTACACATCTTAAGCAATTTGTCGATAAACTGTTTCATTTACAAATGCAGTTCACAAATATGTGACAATACTATTTATTGTGAAACAAAACACAGACATTTCATAAAATTTAATTTGTGTACCTATATTTAAGCTTGTTAGTGAACTTCAAATTTACAAACTTCCATTGTAGAAGTGATTTTTAAAAAAGGCGATTTAAAACGAATGTAAACATTGTGAAAAAGGACCTTGGTCTCACGTTAAAGTTTCCAAAACTATTGAACCCGAAGGGTAACATCAAAATATAAATCGATGGATAACACATATTAGTTTTTGTCTACGCAGTTTTGGAGGAGTTTCAGAATAAGTCTCTGTACCATCGTCAAATATGTTCAATCGCTTGATATTTGCTTCAAAATTTTTGGAGTTCACTCATGCAAACGTGGTGTTTACTATTACATTCCATTTTTCATTACAACTACTTACCCTCTTTAGCCAAGAAAATAATGGACATTTCTTTTCGGCCGCAATTTCCAAACCACAGAGTCCGTTTATGAAGATAGCTGAGCACATGTTACCAGCTGGCCTGTAGTAGTGGCCATCCACCCAACGCAACAAAAAGACGAAAACCTACACTAGTTTCTGGTTTGCGGTAGAATTTACCACGAAATAAAAGGAAACATAACACCAAAATATCTGTCCGTGCGTCACAGCGCTACTTGGCTCCCTGCCAACATTCTCTGCTGTAACAATTTCCTTTAGAAATTAAAATCTTCCTAAGACCACATAGAAAACAAACTGGAAACCGGTTCCCATTTTGGATACCTTCCTCAGGCCAACCTAGTGGTTATATCTTCACACAGTTAGAAAACCAAGACAATCAAGTAGTCAAGAATGACCATGGAGATAGAGGACAAGAAATCCCTGATACATTATTGCGCATCAGTCAGTGCTCAAAATTACATAAAAATTCACAATTTAAGGAAATCCTCTTCAGAAAAATAACAGTTTGAAAGTTTAACTACAGGATGCTTAGGTGCTTGCTTCTAAAAACGAATGCACAGTGATGTTGAAACTGGAAGGCCTGGTTTTTATTTCAATCCCAAGGATGTGTAATAGTAATTTTGAGTTAAACTTTATATCTTAATATTTCAAATTAAAAATAATCTGTTGGCTATTATAGAAGTATAAAATAAATGCCCCAATATATTCTTGTTTCTCTCTTTACCCTCTTCATACCCAAGACGTATACCTCCAGGATTTTCACCTTAGCCTGCGACTAGATGCCTGTTGAGGAGCAGAAGTGCTCTGGATCAAAGAGAGTTTGCAAGAAGGGTGATCAGCCCAGTGTGTGATATGAGAGTGAGGAAGGTGATATGAAATTGATGAAAATAAAGGTGATTATGGAGCAGGTGGCGGAATGAATGGTGGGGAAACCAGAGAACCAGGACACAAATCATCCCTGGAATCGAACCAGTGCCGGTCCCCATGGCCGCGTTAGCTAAAGTGCCTCGCTTTAGCGCTTCGTGGCGCAGGGATGCATGGGTTCCTGTCCCACCTTGGACATGGGTGTTTGTTTGTAAATGAGTATATGTGTGTGTATTAGAAGCAAAAACCGGTAATCAAATAGAACAATATAAAGGAAATGTTGGAAAAATGGGAAAAAAGGAATACAGCACCAGAGTCCCGACAAGCCTCCGGAACTGTATTTTATTTTAAAAATATGGGCCGCTTTGGTGAGAGACGAGCAGTCTAACCACTCGGCCACGACATCGCTCCAATATAGTCATTTAATACTATTTTGAAGTTGTAGATTGTCAGGTAATAGTTTAAATTATAATTGCTTGGAATATCATAAAACATACAGTATAGTGAAATGCATGTGTACTTGGAGTCGTCTTTTGTATTAATATGATTGAACAGCGCCCAGTGTTTGCAAAATTAAATTAGAATAATGTTGCTGTATGATTACATATATTTCAAAATTAAATCTGTCAGCACTGTTTACTTAAATTGTTTACCACTTTGGTAAACGAAGCTACTTCTGCACGCACTTGTACAATAGCCGTTCTCACAAAAGAAACGGTTGAATCCAGGAAGGAACCATGTACTTTCCTGATTTTCTGCATTTCTTTAAGAACTGACCCACATGTACTAAGAAAGTTTAAAAGAAATTTCAAAACGTTCATATTTTCTAAGGATACAGTATTGTGACGAAAGTTTAAAAACAACCCAAATGTTTCTAAACAGTAATCGCAAAACACAAACATTGGAAATTGAAATGGAGTGTTATTTATGGATGTTCTTTAGCTGCTATGGTCCTCAGCGTCCCATTCTATATTGAGCATGAAATACCGGTTAAGTTTACTCAGAGACCTCTTTATCAGGGTTGAGGTTCTTTTGCGTGCCGTAAGTCTACAACACGGGGCCAACGGTTTTACTTTGCCTTCGAAGGAAGCCATGATGAGACTTATTACGCCAAAAAAAAAATCCATCCCCCTCTAGGGGTTTGAAGTCGCGATCTTGAGAACTAGAGGCTAGACTACGGAGGACGACCCGGAATAAAGGAATTCAGTTTTAAGACAGTAGTTCTAATAGCAAAATTATAATATGAAACCGCTACATTCCACTGGTCTTCTTTGATTAGGAAGCAACTGATGGGAAAGGTGAAACAAGGTAATTAATGTCTCTAAGTTAAGACGGCATTGAACTTTTTTTTTTTTTAATTATTTCCTTTAACATCTAAGGACATATCGGAAGGCTTTGCATTAGAAACAACTCATCTCTAGGTTCTTTTCGTTGGTTTAAATCGTTTAATGTTCCTCAAACACAAACATACACTCTCACATACACATTTCCAGACTATGTGGGGCATAGGGAATAATTCTGGTTAAAAAAAGTTCCCCGCCCCAGCCGGGAATCGAACCCGTGACCTCCGGGTGAGAAATCAGCTCGTTGAGTACTCGACCACGGAGTCAGTGAACGGACAAATTGTTGAAATGTTAAATATTCTCATTTCTGAAAATATGTTCAATAAGAAGAAATACGTGTTTTGTAAAATAAGCAAATTCAGATATAATACTTTTCAAGCTGTCTCGGAATTCTCTTGAAATAAACATTGTTGAGTGATATTTAAGACTGGTTAACTATAGCCTGAGAACGAAAACGGGAAGCGGAGCAATGTGGCATATATTTTGGTTCACAATAGCCAGGTAAAACGGGAAAGTATATCGATGCCCATATCAATCACAAACTGAAAAATTAATTGTGCCCATTTGGATTTCATTTGCTTTTAACTGACCAATGATATTTTTACTTTCTATGAGACGTACGTACAATGTACATAATAGGTAGAAATGCTATTGTATTCCACCCAAAAAATAGATACCAAGATATCACCGGCAATGCATGTTTTAAGATCACCTGAAAAAATAATAAAAAGGTCAATGTGTTTGTATGGGTTCAGCAGGTGTAAAAAACTATATAATATCGTTAAATAGCAAACCTGGTATATAAGTTTAATATCTTCCAGGGATGCGCCACGAAGATTTTCAAGAAAATCTCGTCATCTCAAACTACTATTTACATGGAAATGTTTTTGTTTTTTTTTTCCTCAAAAAATGGATAAGGATTTTGATTACAATATCGTATATTAACGATATTTACATGACAATAAACTACTTAAACGGGAAGCCATCTTTCATTTCATCTTTCTCTTGTTTTTCTCGTGGCCATGCAAAGAGAACCGAACTTCAATTGTTCACATAGCGGTCAGATTTTAGTGTAGTTCCGCATTTCCCTTCTGCTTAGAAGGAAACAAACAATGAAACAATTTCTGCTACTGTTTATCTCGATGCTATGATGTAGATAAAAGCATATGTTGCAAGAATAGCTTATTTACAGAACAAGTAGAGAAAGTCATGTGTATGGAACATATCAGATTTTATCTTCCTCTGCCAAATACTAGAGAACGTATTTTGTCCCATCCAAAATTCGATACAGGGATAATTTCACCGGAAATACATGTTTTAAGGACCCCTGAGTCCAATTTTTATTTACTTTATCTAACACGTGCACATAATAAGTAGAGATGATATTATATTCCTCACAAAAATTCCATACCGAGATTTCATCAGAGATACCTGTTTTGAAGACCCCTAAATAAGAAAAAAGCCTTTTTGGAAAACGCTCCAAGTGTTTCTGTGTGTATGTGTCTAAACAACATAACTCAAAAACGAAAAATTGGTTATTACCAAACTTGGTATCCAAATTATGTATCTTTCAAGGATGCAACACGAAAATTTTCAGGAAAATTCCTCCATCCCAAATTACCCTTTATATGTAACATTTTTCGAAATTTTAGATTTTCTAAAATATTGCTCACGATTTTTTATTAAAATGCCGCATATTAAATATATATTTACATAATAAATGTATATTCTTAATTTCTTGGGAATAGCACCTGAAGTCCTGTTTATTCTGAACGCATTTTGGATAACTGACAAACCGCATGAGATAGACAAAATGAACCATACTAAAATATACATCTTGTTTAAACACATATTTTATGTCATGTGCCTACAGGTTTTTGTATAGGTAGCCATTTCAGATGTATTCCCTGTTATTGGTATCAATTCTAAAATACTTATATTTTCTCTTCACCTGTTTCACATCTCTTTGTTTTTCTCCTGGCCATGACAATCGTATAGCAACAGCTTTTAAATGAATTGACCGTCGTTTTATCCTTCTGTATTCTCTTATTTCTGTTCTACTTACAAGAAAGTTGGGAAGTGTCTTGTGGGCATTGAACGCATGTTTTGTAGTTGGTATAATCGATCCAATAGTTGTCAGTAACGTATAATTAACTGTCAATTCTAATTCGCAAAAGAACGTCAGCTGTACTTATTTTATGCGCGCGGCAGCATGTGACTTGGCTGTACAGGATTCGTATATTCTGACTCTATAGTTACTGTGTGTGAGTGATGTGGTGAACTGTTTGGGCATTTTGTATTTGTGTTACTAATGTGCAGAATGAAAATTGACGCTCAGAGGGAGTTAGTGGTTTTACACCAGATTGAATTACCGTCTTCGTCATGTGAAGTACACAAAGATGAAAGAGACATTGCAAATATTCAAGTTTGATCAAGAAACTTGAAGATGCCAGTATCACTGAAATCCTGGAGATTGAAGAACTGGTGCAAATGTCTTCTGAGGGCGTTACTGGTGTCCAACTAATATACGAGTCTTTTACTGATGCAGCTAATTCAGCTAATGACTGTGTTTCTTTCGATTATGCCAAGAAGGTAATACAGGCTGGTCATTGAAAACAATTATACATAACTTTGGAAGGGTCAAGGACAGAAACTATCTATCTCGTTATCAGGGATATTATGTACAACAAGGAACAAAACATAAGAAACTCAGTCATAACATCGGAGTATGTTTGGTCTACTTTTCAAGAGCCAAGGTCTAATAAAATGTCTGTGGATGCTGATATAAGGCCGTGGGTATGCACAAAGGCTAGTGTGCTTGGACTGGTGGATTTCAAAGCTGGGTCTACCTGAGTGCGGAATTTTAAGGCAGTTTACAAGATTGTGAGTCGTAAATTTACGCAGTTCGTAACATATAATCGTGCTCAAGCGCAAGAAGAGATAGGAAATTCTGCGATTGCATTTGGTATTGAATTCACGGACACTATCGTTACTGATTATTCGGCAGCTGAAATTCTAAATACAGACCAATCTGGATTTAATTATACTATTCACAGAGGCCGCACAGTATCTAGCATGCGTGAACGAGATACTGTTATTGAGTTGAAATCAGTGTCTGGAATATCACATTCTTACACAATTCAGCCAAATGTTTCCATGGAAAGTGGAATTTTGCTCATCTATTTATTGTCCTCCGTGAGCCAAGTGGTACATTTGGTCCCCTTGTGCAAAAGAAACTGAACTGATCTCCGAAAGTTTACATAACGGTTTCAAAACCAGGCAAAGTGGGCAAGCGCATTTTTGAACAACGCATAATAACTGTCTCTCTCCCATGTTGGAACTAAGTGTTGTTTGGTTCTGGATTAATTTTCACTCAATCAATAGGAACTGTTTGTAATTCCAGATAAAAACATACAGGTAATGGTCATTCCACCAGGCGCAGCGTACCTTGTTCATCTTTGAATATATACTTTTTTCGTCAGTGGAAAAAAGTTCACTAAGCGTTTTAATGAGTGAGTTTTATTAGACAACATTGATATCTTAAAGGATATTAAGCACAAACATTTAATAAAATATAAATATAAATAAAACAAAAAAAATCATTGATATTGAACTCCACAGTCTTAACGCTATTATCAATCTTAATGCACTGAACCATAATCAGTTCAATATCTCCATATTCAACAACATGATCAAGCGTGCCTGGGAGAAAGCTACATCTCAAGTTGAATGTGACGCTTTTGATGCTTCTGATAATTTTATTTGGAGTGGCAAGTTTCAAGTTTTGAATTAATTGTTTCTTCCACACCAGTCATGTGTAAGATATAAGTTAGAGAGGTAGTAGAGTCAGACTGAAAAATGCAATGCTATAGCCGGGATTTGAACCACGGATATCCTGGTTTCCATCCAGTTGGTCTGACCACTGAGCTACCATGGCAACATACCGGCACGGCACTAAATTCTCAAACTGACTCGCATTTATCCTGGTAATCCAAAATGAGATCTCAAATTATATGGCGACTTACAGACTCCATAAGCACTTAAGTCCCGGGCTTTATAATTAACCAACTATTGGGTCAATAAATGTGAATTGTTTCTTCCATACCATTCGTGTGTAGGACAGAAGCTGGAGAGGTAGAGTCAGACTGAAAAATTTAATGCCATGGCGGAGATTTGAATTATTGATCTCCTGGTTTCCGTCTAGTTGCTCTGACCACTGAATTACAATGGCAACGCGAATCAGTTGCGGAATTTAGTGCCCTGTCGGCATATTACCAGAGGGTCAGAGCAACTGGACGGAAAACGAAGGAGATTTGTGGTTCAAATCCCGGCTATGGCATTGATATCGACATTCCTGTTTCTTTTGTCTTACTCCTGGCCATCAAAAAGAACCAAATTTCAATATCAACTGCATAATGACCGCTTTTAAAAGATTTGACAATCGCTTGAGCCTGGTGTATTCCCTTAGTTGTCTTCTACTTATAAGGAACTAAATCATAAGACCATTTCTGCTAATGTATATTTTTATTGGCATGAAGTAGATAGATAGCATAAGCTTTTGTAGGAATAATTTGCTACAGAAAGGATAAATAAATTCATGTAAATTGAACACAACAGATTTTTTTCGTTTGGTTCTAATTCATGTGGTTTGCTAACCTTCCATAATGCGGTTATCTAACATCAAAATTCGATAAACATTTTCTAAATACAGATTAATTCCTATTTCCGATTCCTCTAGTCCTACGAAACTTTCATTCCTTTAATGACGACGGAAATGGTATGTTGATCTTTGTAGACTTATACCGTGTTTTGTCCTCTATTTTAGTTTACGCGACTGTTATTGAGGCAATAGGTAGTTTTGGGTTCCATTATGCGTGACCTATTTACAAGAACCAACGCCGAGTGACTCTGTGAGTAGCAAAATCTGCGGTTATGACGCACATGTACTAGAATTTCTTCCAGTTTCATGTTTTCAGCTTGTGACTAGCGAGAACTCTAGTGGATGTTTCATGTTACGGCCACTTACAATAATCACCACAGTGAAGAGTCTAATACCAGGTGACCCAACCGCGCTGTATTGCAGAACTCCACGGGGTAAATCCAAGCATACGACGGTCATTGGCGTTGTAAGCGGAAGCGACCTTCCTTCTTCTCTTACATATCGGCGTAAATGATAAAGGAATCACGTTCATTGAGAGGCTTACACTAGAGTCCGTAATGATATAGAAAAACAGTGTAAACACACAGAAAAAGTTAACGTGCTTACTACTTCAATTATACAGTCTTTATTTTTAGAGAATAAAGTCGCCTTTTAGATTCACAAGTAATTAAAACGTGTATTTCACCTATCAATATTCGCCAGTAAGTAGTTTTGCAATTGTGTAAATTGCTGGTCGTTTAACATTAGAGTTTAGACTCACTAGGGTTAAATCAAAACATTATGGTGCCATAACGAAAATCATGCATGAGAGATCGTAGTGTTTCGCTGTGATTAACCATAAAATGTAAATGGCGCGTTATTTGTGGACGCTCTTTAACTACTGTGGTCCTCAGCGTTCCATTCTAAATTGGGCGTGAAAGACCGCTTAATTTTGCTCAGAGGCCTCTCTATCAGGCTTGAGGTTCTTTTACGAGCCGTAAATCTACGACACGGGACCAACGGCTTTACTTCCCTTCCGAAGGAAACCATGCTAAGGATTTTTACGCCCAAAAAATCCATCCGCCGGGTTTGAACCCTCGACCTTGTGTATATGAAGTCAGCATCGTAACCATTACACTATGGAGGGCGACCTGATTAACCATGTATTATTATTATCATCATCGTCATCATCATTATTAATTTACTTAGCAGAATAAAAATACATGTTTTTTTACGGCACCTTGATATTTTAATTTAACCCTACAGTGAGTCTAGTCTCTAATGTTAAATAAGAACAGCCTATTATACAATTAGAAAACTTAGTTATTGGCGGATGTTGATAGTGAAATATACTTTTTAATTACTTGTGGATTTATAAGGTGACTTTATTCTCTAAAAAAATAAAGGCTGGGCAATTGAAGTGGAACTCACGTTAACTTTCTCCGTGTGTTTGCACTACTATTGTATATCATCACGGACTCTAGTACAAGCCACTCAATGAATGCAATTCCTTCACAGTTTACTCTAACATACAAGAGGCGAACGTTGACAATCGCTCTCGCTTACAATGCCACTGACTGTTGTGTGCTTGGATTTACCCCATGGAGTTCTGCTGCAATTTTTTATCGCACGAAACTGTTGGACCACCTGGTATACACAATAAGGATCTAATATGCCGAGCCCAGGAACAAAAAGAAGAGACATTTGAAACTTGGCCGTTTTCTTTCCCTTTCCCTGGACCACAGAAAACTTCCCGTTAATTGTGAACGCTCACATTTCAATACCAGTATATAAAGTTACTCATTCTCTCTGTTTACTGTTCATGGTTATTGTGTACCTGGCTTTAATTGCTCTTTCATACAAGTCGTATGTAGGAAGGTGGGAAAGTATAAGAGGACTGAAAAGTTCAATGCCATAGGCCGGATTCGAATTACGAATTTTTTTCTTTTCCGTAATATTGCTCTAAGAAATTGAGCTACCATGGCAGCATATCGGTATGACTTTAAATACCCCAACTGATCCGCATTTTTTTAGTAAACTACAAGGTGATCTAAAATTCATTCTGAATTGCTATACTCCATTGGCAACGCGGGTTTTTTAAAAGTGAAGCATTTGTGAAATTTTGAAAATCCATAGTAGATATCCTATTATAATTTGTGCCACTTATTGTACACAATAGTAGTAGTATTTATACCATGCATCAAAATTCCAGCTTGCATGTTTATTTAAATAATTACTGTCTAAATTCATTACCCTAGTAAGAATGAAGCACCTGATGCATTAAAAGGAATATTCACACAATATTACAGATCTATTTGTAAATGAGTTTGCAAATAGATCTGTCATATTATATTTTCTTATATCAGCCATAATTAGTGTAGAAAAATTATTACTTCTGTACTTTCCAAAACTCTTGGGTTTTAAAATTTGATAATTTCACTATCGAAATTAGAGCTAGTTTTCGAAAAAATAATATGGCCATTTTCTTGAGTATGTTTTGATAGGCAGTATAAAATATTGAAACAAATTAGTGAACATTTGCATCCTGTGGAACATTCTGAATACGGAAAAGTGTTGGAAAAAAGTTTGCGAGCAAAGGTTTATATTGATTTAATTGTGTTTTTTTTTTTTTTTTTTTTCACACATGCCGTGTGCAGGACAGTATTTGGATAGGTAGAGTCAGACTGAAAAAAACAATGCCACAGTCGGACTCTACCTATCCAAAAGAAGATTTATATTTAAGAGTGGTTATTAATAAACATGCACATACCCATCTACAGCTTCAATTAATTGGGATAATGGAGAAAAAGCTATATATTATTTTAAAGTTTAAAATTCATATCATTTTATTATGAAAACATAATTTCTTAATTTTTCACAATTTTTGGCCAAATTTCCCAGCTACATCACCTTAAGTACTTTAAATACCGGGCCTCATAATCGACCAATCAACGATACTTATTTTTGATAAAGATGATCATTTAACCATTATCAGTTATCAGAAAGAGTTGCTTTAGCAATTTTATTCAGATGCAAGAAAGTTACTTGAACATTCCCAATATGTTATGTTGTGGCAGATAGATTCTCTACCTGTTCGTATAGGGAACAGAGGCTACTGGAATTTACCAAAAGCCAATTATGACATATTTGCCCATTATAGTGCTTTCTGATTGCTTTTGGTGACTGTTTAGTTGACATCAATGCCAGCAACCGTATTGTATTTCAAATATACGGGTGGTAGAGGAATAGCCTCAGTTGGTCTTATTGCAGCTGTTACGTTAGCAGTAGAATATATAGGTAATTTTGCAGGACGTCAACTGTTGAATTTAAATAGAGGACGTTGTGTTCCATGTGTGCATTTATTTGGAACAGTTTTAGTGCTTACATAGATTTTCTACACTTTTCAACTGTTGGTTTTATAACACTGTTTCCCATTAAATGCAATACGATCTGATATTTATCGCTGGGAAGTGATTTAGTCAACCTATGTTTCAAAACAAGATTTGATTCACTGACTGACTATAAACTAGTAATTCCCACTGTAAGATTGGCAAGCATTTTGATGTTAAGTCGCCTCTTTGAATTCTTGGGAATTGCCATTAAATGATTTTCCTTATAAGATCTATGGATAAAAAAACAGTGTTTATATTTATATTGAAACCACATACTAGGTGTGTGTAGTTGTACTTAAATCACTAAAATAAAGCTGACTCTTTGATGTAGTTAAATATATATTTTCCTCCACGGGGTTACTTTCCATCACGAATGCAGGTTAAAAGTACCTTCTTGATGCTGGGTTTTATTTTAAAATCATGAGAATTATAAATTCAAAATTAATTAATGACAGCTTTATGAAGTCTTCCAATGCTATGTTCCCAAGTCCATGTCTCTGAAATTTTAATATAGCCCTAGCATTCACGTTTTGTATTTTTCAGAAGAGCTTGTATTGTTTTCAGTGATAAGCTAAGCGAGTTTAAAACTTACTCTGCTATCACTGTGTAGGTATTTTTTTTAAACAGCATGGCCAAAAAGTAGACATTTTAACATGATATACACGAACTTAAAGTTTTGATTATCGCACTAGTGCGATAAAGTTAAATAAACTCCATTATGGCAGCTTTGGCTTCAACTACAATCATTTGCCGATTACTCTTTGTATTTGCACATGTTTAATAATTGAGTTGCTTCGATTAGGTTTTCCTTTTCATTATGTCTTACATGATCAATTTCTCAGGGTATCTCGTATTATCTGTTCACAATACGATCCGTCATAATTCAAATCATTGCAATGCATTGCAGAGTTATCTTATACGTTATATTGACAGTCTCCTTCTTTATCTGATCTAAGACGTTATTCTTTTATCTAGTATAACCTATATAAAGATTAAATGCTGGCAAGTATAACTTTAGAATAAAATGAAATGGAAGAACCAAGCAAAATTATAAAAGCCGAAAAATAATAACATTTAAGTAACTACCAAAAAATCTAGTTTAAAATATATTCACTGAGTTTGTGCTTTTAGCGAATTTCAGAGAGAGAAAAAAATCAATGAAAATGCTCATCATTGTGGTCCAGCTGTTTAATGATTAAATATTGTATTAATGTAAAAAACAATCAAGATTTTAGGACCATACATTTTAACACTCATTATTTAGCGGGTAATTTATATGTTGCAAGCACTGCTTGCGATTCAAGAATACATAAAACCATGTGACATCTCGCTGCGCACCAAAGTTGATCACGTTCTAAATGTGATTTCTCATAGTATCAGGAGTCAATATAATATTGATGATATTTTGCAATTCGAGGGCTGTCTAAAATACAGTATATTCCACACCTGTTAAAATGGTTTTATTTTGCTCATAGGATTGCGTAGCTCGGCCTACGGCCTTCGCATCGGAAACACTCCTACAAAACTCTACTTTCTACCCTTGTATCATATTCTACATATACTACTGTCTTCAGTAGATCATTATTTTATGAAACGCTTTGAGGATGCCAGGGCGTTCTAATACTTTATCTTGGTTTCTGCACTTACATCATCAGTATTTCAGCTAGTAATGATACTTGGACATTGTACTTCCTGTAAGATACTGAGAACGGAAACAGTCTGGCTACTAGTGCTTTAACGGTACCTATGACAGATTAACAACTTCTATAGTTTCAATGCTGTTATTATGAAAATTTAATTACACTTTAGCTCACTTAACAGAAATAGTTTTACCAAATTTGAATAATATAAGAATAATACTTCTGAAGTTACTACTATTTAGCTAATTTTATAATTACTGTCAGTCAATATAAAAAGTACAGTGCGTAAGAGTTTTTTTTTTTTTTATTTAGCTAAAACATTGTGGAACTTTTTCTCAGATATGGTTAAGTAACACTTTAGCACGTTTTAATACTGTAACGTACCCAGTGTGGGGTTGGAGTTACCCCTGCCAGTGCTCATCACTAGGAGGTAGTAGGTACAGGATAGAGCTATCTCAGGCATGCAAAGAGGGAGGTAGGGACCTTAGGGTGAAGGTAAAGTTGTAAGAAAGAGTGCATTCGGGGAGAAATCAGGGAAATATAAACAAGTACACCAAGCGGTGCAAGAACACACAGTGCTTTTACTACCACTCAGGAACGAATGAGAATGCATGGTTAAAGGGATATGGGGAAAACCCATGGATTACCCTATTTCAGGAGAAATGTAATTAAAATTACAGCTGAATGCCTGAAAATGTATCATAAAAAGCCAATATAGCTTTCAATTCTTACTCCTTTCTCTGCCTTCTGTGTAAATAATAATGTATTTGGACAGAAAGTGAGAGCATTTTATACAGAGAAAAATATTGGAGAACAATACTGACAATAAAGCCAATAAAAATCCACTCATTTTCGAACCGCCAGTCGCACATACGTTTCCCTCTCAGAAGAAGTGAGTTTTTACGATTGCGTAATATTTTGCTATAAAAAGTAAGGAGAAAATAAATAAATTTTGGGAATTACAGATTAAATCTGCTTCTACACTGAAAATTTGTAGAGCCATACTCTTTTTTATGTTTACAATGCAACGTTAGTTTTAAAAGTCTTTCTCTACACTGAAAATTTGCTCACTCATAGGTGTTAATATTTATAATGCAATGTTAATTTAAAGAGGGATGTAGCAATATATTTAAACAATGTACAAAAACCTACCCCGCCATCATCCAGGCATGCAGCAGCACCTATTATTATTATTATTTAACCTGAGCCCACCATCCTAAACTACAGGTGAGATAGAACCAGCGGGTCTAGTCACACTCCAACACCACCATTTTTTCGATCCTGAAATAGAAGCTGTCCTAAAGGTGCAGAGCAGTTCGAATCGTAACAAATGAGTTGTAGCCTTCATCTGTTGTGCCGCGCGTGTGTGAGGAGAGAGAAAGAGAGCCACATCACTGTGAAAATGAAATTTTGCGCAGATTAATGGTAGACTTTATATATTTAGTACACATTTAATGCGTAAATAAATTAAATATTCTGCAGCAAATATAACCAATGGTGTAACGATTATTGAACTCAACTTACAGCCCTTTTGCTATGACTATGAAATTCCTTCAGATTTCTGTCTGTTGGAGGAATACAAGACGTTTCACCTTTTGTTCCTATGGGTCCTTGTCAATTGCAATACTCAATCCCAGGGTAGAACGATTGACTTTTTAAAAACCTCTAGCGGGATTTAGAAATGGCGGAACGTGATGAGAATACTACATATTTTATAATACAGCTACAGCTGAAATTGCATCCAAAAATCCGAAGTCAGATTTTACAGACATTATGTTTTGTGGTTCCCTGAACTACTCCCTCCCCCCAAAATAAAAATTATTGGCAAAAGATCCCTGTGCGAGTCCGCGCGCGTGCGTGTGTGTGTTTTGTGTCTGTGAACATAGCTCAAAAAGGAAGAATGTTAAATTTCAAATTTGGTATTTAAGTTCAGCTTCTTCTAAGGAATTGGACAGGAAGATTTTTAAAAAAATTCCCCATTTCAAACTAGCTTTTATATAGAACATGTTTCGAACATTTTGATTTTCTCAAAACTGCCAGTAACGGTTTTAATTAAATTACCATGTGTTTGGGATACTTTTGGAAAATTAAATTAATATGTGGAGTTTACTCTTTATATCCTCTGGAACTCCTTTTCATTCTGAGTAATTTTAGGAAATAGTAAACAGTAAGATATACAAAAATTGTACAACACAAAACGATGCATAGCTGTATATCTGTTAAAGCACATAATTTATTTGAAATACATTTTTATCTGAATTAAACATTTCCGAAGTATTCCTTTTTATTTGGTTACATTTTTTCAATCCATGCTTTCCAATACTTTTCTCAGATCGAAAGTCCTTGTTCTGTTGATTCTTTCTTTCCTTTTTTTTATCCCAAACTGTGCACAAATTGAGCGGAATTTCACATATCGACCATTTCAGTATCACTTACAGTTACACTTACTGTATATCTTTCTCCCATTGTACCTTTAACGAAATATATAATAAATCCATTTCTACAAATGTATCTCGATTAAAGTAAACAGATAGAAGTATGTACTGTTCTAGAATAGTTTGTTGAACGGCTACAGAAGTCAACTGAATGTATATATGCGATTCTTAAAGTGATAATGTGGGGATGTAAATTTTAAGCTTTGTTGCCAACTTTTGAAAAGTGTATCGCAAGTTTTTTTTTCACATTGTGGTTAAAAAGATAAAAAATATAGTATGAAAAACTGTTTCATGCACTTGTCTTAAAATTTGACAATTAACTGAATTTAATGGTAGTATGTGGTAAAAATGAAGTTAATTGCTTAACAAAATCAGAATTCAAAATATTCACATATGCATAGGTCCGTTTATAAAAATTAAAGGCCAAATTTTTGAAGCTCTTTGTAAAGTTTAATTTATAATTTTATGCTGGAAATATTATAAAACAACTTGCTTCATCGAAGAAATATGAAATTATTAATTTTTATGTACGAATGCAGACGGTGCTACTATAAAAGTATATGCGATATCTATGTGGTTCAGTAACATAGTATTCGTATACTATGCTTGAAAACCTTGAGAAGTACAACAAAATGAATGACCAGGCAACAAACGAAGTGTTAGCTTTGTTTCCAAGGAAGACAATTACCCAATTAAAACGTTGCTCACATATTCTGTTTACTTGATTATACAGCCGCTCAGATTGCTAGAACTGCCCTCTTGAAGTTAGAAGTATAAATTGAACGGGTAATTTCAAAAACGTCCCAAGTCCAGGGAGTAAATCTTTTCAGGAGGGAAAATAAGCTGAATTTTCCTCGAAATACTTGTTAAAGCCAAATTTTCTCGACTCTGTGTAATAGAGATTCATCTTTTTAGCATTCTTAGCAATTATAAACTTCTTAAGTCTGTTATCTGACAAATAAGGGGTGTACAAGGTGAGTGAACTTGGGACGTTTTTGAAATCACAGGACCCTGTTTAGAATAAATATGTTTTTCTCAAATTCATACATTTTATTGAAATATAATTTTTAACAGAATTAAGAAGCTACAACCAGAGCATTTCTAACATTTCTATGAGCAGACATGACATTTTGCACTGAAAAATTCTATTTTGTAAGAAAATATCGAAATAATAAACAGTACTTCAGGGTTATAAAAATGCTGCACTCAGCACTTCTCAAGTTTTTTTTTTTTTTTTTTTCTGTAACATTGTCATTTTCTTATTATCATTTTTTGTCTCATAAAGTAAAATAAATGGCATAATGAAGCTCACAGCAATTGAAGCACTTCATCAAAAACTTGATATCATCAAGTTACTTTTGTTGAATTTTCACTGATCCGTTGTAAACCTTAAAATGAGGGATTATAGGATCCATATTATGCTTCCAGATACAGAAGTACTGTGGCATATGCCACTCATTGTTGTGTCAGCAGAAACTTCGTTCACATGACAGCTAATAAAGTTAAATATGTTGTAACAAATGTACTACCTTTTCATGAGTTGCAACAGCATCAGCCATTTTTACTAAGAGCTGTTTGGTGACAACAGAGCTATTGAAGACGGTTGGTGAGAAGAACTTCGCAAGTCCAGGAATTGGGGTACTTTTAAAATCACTACAACATTCAACTGTCATTATTCTAAGAGTGGAATGGAAAGTTGGATAGTTGTTTTCATCACTAGATGCAGCGCACTTCAATGGGGGAAAAAAAACAAAAAAAAAGTAAAAATTAAGAATGATTTTGAAATCACCGTTTCAATCGAGATAAAACAGCAGCCAAGCTCCGGCATGCTTTTCTGCTCTTCCGCTCACACGCACACACGCATGTAGTAAAATAGTAAGTGAGTTAACTATGTGAGTTTCGCCTATTTCTGCAAAAAATCTAAGGATAAAAGTAGGCAAATACTGAATCAGTTTCTTTATTTCTCTTAAACGCGCTGGTGGTCAACAATGCCCTGCTTTGTAGAAATAGATTAGCAAGCATAATGCTTAGGGCATAATTATATTACTTTCATTGTTGATGTAAATAACAAGCTATAAATAGCTATATTTCATCAAAAAATACACTTTACTATATTTAGAATATGAAATTTCTTTTGAAAAGGCGCTTGCAATTCCTTTAAGACGTTTCTCATGTTTGTAATGCTACAAGATTTTGATGGTTTCATCAGATTAAAGTAATCACCTTTTTATTTTATAATAATGATTATAATAAAAACGATAATAATAAATGCTGTTATTATTGTTATTATTATTATTATTATTATTAAAATAGAATGATCACATTTGTTTAAATGATTCACATATTTCATATTTGTTTAGTTTTGAAGGCCTGTTAAGTCACCTTTATGTTTAAATGCATATTTGTTATGAGTATTTTAGGACAGAAAATCTTTCGCTCGTTGCTGTTTGGGGTGAACACGTATCTGACCTTACAGTTTAGTCATTCCGTCATATCTGCTCGCTCAAGCATTAGGGCCGCGATTCAGTTCACTTGCAAAGGTAGTTGCCCTGATTGCCCGGAGCCGCCTAATGAGCCTTTGAGTTGCAAATTTCTGCGTTAGGTGGTCCTATAAATTTACGCACTAAAAAAAGAGAGTCGTTTATTTAGATCAACTTCTGTGTTGCAGAGAATCTTCCAAACCTCACCATTGCTTCATATCAGGTGTTTACAAAATAGTTAATAGAAAAATTCCATCCCAGTGTTTTCTTGAGCCGTAAAATAAAAGTGTACCTGTGATACACCGTAATTGTATAACTTTTAATGGAAGGCTGGACTAATATGTTAATGCGCTAGCCAGTCGTTTATACCGGTACCAATGGTTTTTGCAAGATATACTTATGTTTATTTGTTTTTATTTGCGTTTCCCAAAACAATTTTTAAGTTCTTTGAGCTTGGTTGAAAGATAACTGGTAAAACATAAAACAATATTTTGAGAATCAAAATGCTGCATATATTGAGTTTCTCTTGTAAAATATATTTTAGACAACGCCTTGTGCTAGACACTCATACATCATGTTACAGAAACGATGATTAGCGCGGATCGATTTCTAAACTTTGCACCTGCATATTATTTATACATTGTTTAATTTAAATTTGTTACAAACGAGACTGGGCAAATGGTAATAAGTTAGGCATTAATGAATGTATGTAAGCTCTCGATAAAAATGAACTTAGAATTACGCCCAGGAAATCTGAGTGGTCAAGAAAACTGTTAATAATGCTATATGTGTTATATGAGCAGTGCATTTGTAAAATGACAGTAAATGAGGCTGCTAATTACAAATATGGCAAGCTCCCGTAAGCCAGATATAATTTTATTTGAGTTTAACACAGTCTAGCTATTTCAGTGCAAAGCTGCTGGCAAAGGGAAAATCTCTTTCTGAGCCTTCCAGAAAACTCTTAGAATGTAATTATGCAATAACAAGAACAAACATGAGAATATAACAGGTAGCTAGCAGAAACAAATGACAGTAGATACATTCTGCACCAAAAATTATGTACCAAATGGTATGACAGCGGAACGGTTGATAAACCTCAACTCGTCCCATATTAGAATTTATTTCAAGTTTGAAGCACAGTTGACTGAGGTGGTTCACTTTTCAGAAACTTAAGTTCTCGTTTTCAATTGCTGAAGTTTTAGAGCATGTCTTTGGCTCGGAGAGGAAGCGTAGGTATAAGAAACATCGACCTATTTCAGAGAAAGAACTGGAAAGTACGCTGCGTGTAACAAAAACAAAGCCAACTGCTCAAATTCAACGTTAAAAAACGGCTTTAAATATCACTTTGGACAAAAAAAAAAAAAGCTTCAATTTTGCAGAGCACGCTGGCTCCTTTTAGCTTTCCTTGTAGCTGGGACCAAATCCAAACTTCAAACAGATGGCGTGTACTTTAGAGGTATTCTTAGGTAACATTCTCTTGAAACACTGGAAAGGGCAAATTTTTTAAATAGGTTCCTCTTGCCCAGGTCGGTTATATGTGTTGGCATTCTGTGACAGCCGACGGTGCAGTACGTAAATTACTTACCTCCCTCTTCCAGTATCTAAAAAGACTAACCAAATAATGTAGATGTTTACATGTCATCCACGATACTGCAGACAGCAATGGCCAACAGTTGCGCGCCTTACCTGCTAAACGCTGATTGGCAGCGCCCGAAATCTGATGACATGTCATCCTTGTTAACTGATGAATAATAGGATTTGTTAATTCTACCCAACTTCTCATAGTGGGTTCTAGATTATGAAAATTCATATTTATTGGGCCATGTTTGGTCATTTTGCATTTCTATTTGTATAGCTTTCTGCTTGCTATTTTCGTGTCCTTTGCGTCTTTATTTAGTCCTTTTTCTACATTTACATTTAATATATAGAGCGCTTTATTACTGACATTTTACTTAAGAATAACGTTTAAAACATTAGAAATTTCACTATTTTGCTGAGAAATAAGAGTAGCTTATATTTATTTACTCGCATTCATAGGAGGGGGAATCATTCCTAATAGTCTGTAAGGAATGGTTGCTGGCGGAGGGATGGTTATTTTCAGAGGAGCAGGTATGAATTCATGTCCTAAAATAGGGATGAGACAGATCAGGTTTCCAATTATCGTGTTAGTGAGTGCGTAGGACATAAGTCGATACTTTCCGGATCTTACTGTCAAGTCATACGCTGTGAAGTTCTCTTCGTTTACAATGAATGTTATGTACTTTTAGAAATCAAAAGGCTTTGTAACACCTGCTTCAAAACTAAGTTTCTTCATTTTTATTTTAGATTTCAAAGATGAAAATAGAACAGGTATATTTTTGAATAGTACCTACATTATCTTATAATTTTCTGTATACTCATTTTATTAAATTACATATGAGATTTTGGCAACTATTATAATGTTGATATAATTGTTATACATTTTAGTTAGGCGACTTTTCAAAATTTCTAAATCATAATAATCAGACTCTATAATTCAGCCTGTTCCAACCCTCCTCGGCTAAGTCGGAGTACTCGTGCTCAGGTAGGAACAGTGTTCGGAGTTCGGCTGGAGGGGAATGTGATAGCCAATACGTCGCTTGAATGAAGGTTATGTAGTATAAGCCCTTGCGCTTTCTGGCAATCATAAGGTTGGGTCGTTTGTCATAACATATGTAACTATGTCAAACCAAGGAGACTGTTGAGTATTTCTCGGAAGCATTTTTTCTATTTAACGAAATGGAGAACTCCCTCAGTGTCCTGCATGTATGTTAAAAGGCATAGCATTCAACGAGAGAATGGAAGATACATAGACACTCCGCTACTCACTGGTGCGCAACCAAACTGAAACAGCCTGCTATAATTGTACATACATTTAGGAATACGTTAGATAAAGTTTGTGTTTAGTTCCTAACTTGTTTTTCTAAGCGGCGCTTGAGTTATTACTTGTTTGGCATTCATGCAACTTGGTAGCATCGCATTGCTTTAGCTTCACTAACGTAGTCAGTGCTATTTCCCTTATGTTTTGGTGTTGATAGAATTTAGTAATGTGTGTTTTATACGATTAACATAAACAGACCTTGGCTTTCCTTATAAGGTCAATTAGGTGTTCATCACGTAGTCCTTGAAAGTAACTGAAGCATCCTTTTGTTGCAGGTGCGCACAGGGTTGGAGAATCCCACCTTGTATCATGTGATTCAGAAACAGAAGAGCCAAGTGCGTCAGTTTCTGAGCGAATCGTTACAACAACCGCAGCAAGATGGACTTAATAACCTGAGTCAGGTTCAGAGTGCCCCGTCCCTCAGCACAGGGATTCCTCCTAACCATGGGATGGTTACCGCCAGCCCAGAGAATGCCATGTCTCCCAGCATCAGTTCTGTCGCAACCAGCGCATCTGAGGTAAGCTGCTATTGCTTACTTCATTTCTAATCCTTGGGTGTGGATATTCATATGCACGAAATTAGGTCTAATGTTCAAAGCAGAAGGAATGAGTGTATTCACTCATTGCGGCAAGGTGTTCATGTGCAAGACACGGAATAAAGATACCCTTTGTTAGCTCTAATATAAAAAATAATATTATTTCAGAAAAGTCATCTACGTAAATGAAAACTCTAAAACTTTCATTTCATATTCTTCTAATTTTTGCCACTAATTTGATTTACCTATCAGAGTCAAAGTGCCAAGTGTCACCTTTTTAGATTTAACACTTTTCTCAGCATTACTTTTTCATATCTCACAAACAAACGATTTTGAACGTGTCCTATATAATGCAGTTTTAAAGAAAACCTGATGTGTTCCATTCACATGACTTTTTCTCCCTGTTATGCAAACTAAATATTCCTACAAAAGATTATTCTTTTATCTACTTCATGGTAATTGGCATAAACGTTACCAGAAATGGTCTTATTAGTTCCTTATACGTAGAAGTGAAACAAGGAATGCACTAAGCTAAAGTAAGTCAAATATTTTAAATACTGTCGCTAAGCGATTGTCATTGAAAGTTGGATCTCTTTTCATTGCCAGGAGTTAAACAAAATAGGTATGAAACGGATGAGGGCTGCTCGTTTGAATAAAGCTTATGTATCTTAAAATTGTAAACAATAACAGGGAATATTTCTGAAATGGTGAACTCTAGAAATAGGATTTTTATGACATAAATTGTGTCTTTTAACGAGATCTACGTGTTGTCTATAGCAAGTTTTTGTCCATCTCTTACAGTTTACCAATTATGATAAAGTCAATCAGAATGTAGAGGACTTCAGGGGCTATTCCCAAGAAATTCAGGATATGCATTTTAGTTACCATAAAAACATCTTTAATAAACTACATTTTAATCAAAATTGTTAGAAACATTTTTTATAAAATCCAAAATTTCGAAAAGTGTTCCATGTAAGGGTCAGCTTAGGGTGGGTGAATTTTTCTGAAAATTTTCGTGTCGCATCCCTAGAAGATACTAAACTTAAATACCAAGTTTGGTATTGAGTATTTTGGAGAGTGCGAAAAAGTAGTAATTTTTTCGACAATAGTTAGGGTTAATATAAAAATAAGATGATGTACTAAACGTATTTATACATGTATTATTAATGTAAAACTTGAATTTTATGTGGATATTTTAAAATGTATCATGTGGCTAATTTTTTTAGAATGAGTTTAAAAAATAAATTTTTTATGTAAATGTCCATGGAAGCGTGCATTTTGGCATATGGCAAAAGCATTACTGTCATTGTGTACAATAAATGGTATCATTTCAATAAGATATCTGGCATTTTAGATTTTCCAAATTTCACAGTTGCACCACTGAAAGGTCATCAATCACACAATGAATTTACTTTACCCCCTCCCTAAAGCGCTGCAACATGTATTGCTACCGCAAAACTCTGAAGTAGTTAGTGGGGGGGGGGGGATAGATGATGCATGTACATCGGAACTGTACTGCATTCATCATGCTGATAACCATACCGGTAGAGACGGCTACATGGTGACAATTGATGCTCCTAAACATGAGCTCTGAGGCCCAAATCCCTGACTGAAGCTTTGCTCAGGGCTTCCTCAGTCCTCATGGCCGGCAAAGTTCGTTTAGTACCCCAAATTTTGGCGTTTGCTTCTCAAAATTCAGTTTCCAAATATCAATTTGTTGCATCTGTGGGATATATATCTGTGGGATCGAGCGGAGTAAGAGCGGAATTTAAAAACAGTTAAAGCACTCCCATCAAGAGGACCGAGGATGGCTTAGGCGGTTCCGTCCGGGTTCGCTTCCCGTGGCCGGCCGACCTGACCCATGGGTTTTTTCGGGAGTTTCCCTGGGTCGCCTGGCCCATGCTGTTAGGTTTCTTTCACTCTGTCTCTCCATGGCGTTTCCATTGTCATTTCATGTATCCCTCATCCCTTTCGCTTCTTTCAGGGTTGGAAGTGTCGTTGATGATGCTCGGTAGGGCGTGGCAGTGAGAAATGTTGCTTCGCCCATTTCGGCTGGTTGCTGAGATACCGCTCCTGTCGGGGGTGATAGACCCTATGTGGGGCGGGAGGCCACGGTCTACCTATCCAACTATCGGGGTGTTTCAATCTGGAAAAAAAAAGGGATCCTGTCATTGCTGTGCCGTCGCTCCTGGTTCCGGCCCCTGGTGTATCCTCTCACCTCATTTCTCTCTCCTAATGGAGCTCCCTCATGGGGGGGGGCGTAGGTACATTAACCTCAGGCTCGGTGTTGATTCCCCTCCGAAAGGTGTCCTGTCCTGACCCATCAAGATCTGTCTTAAGAAATTCACTGAATGGAGCCATTTTCGCTGCATCCACTACAAATATATTAAACAATTTAATAGCAGTTCCCAAGAATTTAAAGTGGCCGGCTCTACACTAAATTAGCGCCAACTTTATAATGTGAATGACTAGTTTCAAGTTGATTCAGTCACTTTCCAGTGATAAATGTTATATCGGATTGTATGTAATGGGAAGATGTATTATAAACACAATTTACAGGTTTGAAAACACTTATGTAATCGCTAAAACTTTCCCAAATAAGCGCAGCGGCTTCTACACAAGGAGTGTTTGTTTCAAACACAACAGATGAGGTCCTGCAAGATAACCCCATCACCAACCAAACAGCTGCATTTTATACCAACTACGGCCACCCCTTTACAATGCGTAGGTATAATTTAGGAGCAGTTACTGGTATTCATGATTACTGAATAAACACAATGACACCAAAAGTAAAGGAGGACATATGTAACGGTTGGCTTTTGGCGAATTCCAAAACCTTGTGTTCCTTATATTTTCTGGCACGAGTAGTTTGCGGATTGAGTGCCTGTGCTTGAATTAGTGTCTATCCAAAGATTCATTACATCTAACTCCTTTTTATTAGAGCATAAAATATTTGGCGCCAAAAAAAAAAAAATGTGCAGACTTTTAGTGTGCTGGTAAAATACATCTTAATAATTTGTTTGTTAATGACACTGCCAATTTCCAAGTACATATCAGCGCCGCCAGTGTGATGTAATTTCGTCTCACAGGAGCTCCTTTATATTACCTTGGGTTTAGAAAGCCAGCGTCTAACCTATTGAGTCACCTAGACTAACGTAGGGACATCCATTTCGGTCGGAAATGCATTGTAATGGGTGTAAACACAATGTTAGGAAGTATAAGTCACTTGAGTCTGTGGTTCGCTGGTTTGTATGATGAGCTGTTCTTTCCACCTGGCAGCACATTGCGGTGTCCCGCATGCAGCACTATGGGGGCTTACTGACCACCTGGTTCTCCAGATGGCGGTTCAAGGTGAATGGGCAGAAGTCTCAAGTCGTGGTTTTCTGGATGTTCTAACTACTCATTATAGCAGGAGTGCAAGTATCCAGGACAATGGTACTCAAACATCTTGACACCAAGCTGACCTGGAGGCGAGAAATGCCTAAAAGAGGAAGAACAGGAAAACGGAACCCTCTACTCTCTCTATGGTCGTCATTCAGCATTGTTTTTCAGCTGATCTACATATAAGTACACTGACCGATGGTCTCACACGTCTGCAAAGGGGTGTTGCTGTACAAATCACCTATGTATCCTCAAAATTCTTCAATCCCGTTATCTCCACCAGTTTCCCATGGTATATTCCTAACCTCAACATCCGGAAGGGCCTCCAACTCCTATCCATCCCTGCATACATCTTCTCTACATCCCAGTCCTCTTTCGCAAACCTCCCAGATAACTTTAACGCCCTCATTTGAGGACTTAGGGAATATGACGCCGACTCACAGCAGACGTACATGCGCGGCCCTAAGCCAGTGCAACCCTACGAGTGAGTCAGCCACCTACTCACCTTCCCAACCACAAAATCTAACCGCATTTCTTCAACCAGGCTACCCCAACGCCGCCTTTAACCCAAGGCCAACCAAAGCTAGTAGAGGGCCTATCCCTGGTATAGCAACATCCGGGAGGGAGGCCGATCTTTCTAGGCAGCTTTATCCTCCCAGTATATAGGGGCGCTGCTGTTTAATTTTTATTGTTTATTTACATTTTGTCTTGTCTCACCTACCCTTTCAGTCAAAACTTCTCATAGTATAAAATTGAAGGAGAAGGGAATACCCTTTTTACATTTGTCTTCACAGCATCTATGTTTAGTTAATTCTCAAGGGTTTGTGGGATACCTGTCTAGGTATTGCTGTCATTATTAAAACAAATATGATGTGTTCCATTCAATTGACTTTCTCTATCTGTTCTGCAAACAAAGTATTTTTACAAAATAACGTATCATTCTTTATCTACGAAATGCTAATCAAGATAAACGTTACCAGATATGATCTTATTACTTAGTCTTATACGTAAAAGGGAAATAAGGAAACACATTTGGCTAAATCGACAGCCTAATCTTTTATAAGTTTTGTCGTGCGATTGTTATTGAAATCCGGTTCTGTTTCTATGGTCGGGAGTAAAACAAAAGAGCTATGAAACGGACGAGGACTTCCCGGCTGAGAAAAATTTAAACAATTTAAAACTGAAACCAATGGTTATCTCTGCAAAGAGATGCATGGTCGCGCAGTGGCTGAGTCGTTAGACCATTCGTCTCTCACCTAGACGGCCCGGGTTCGATCCCAAGCGACCGCATGTGAGATTTGTGGTGGACAAAGCGGCGCAGGGTCCTCCGGTTTCCCCCGTCATCGCATTCCACCGATGCTCCATTATCATTCCATGTATCACCAGTGTCATCGCCTGCGGTGCCATGGTGTAAAAGCGGGCGTTAAACACTATAAGAAAGAGATGTATTAGACATACTGTGTGTTTTTACGAGATCTACATTTTTTGTGTAGTAAGTTTCTGTCTATCTCTTTAAGTTTATCAGTTAAGCAAAAGTCATTAAGAATGAATGGTGCCTCAGGGGTTATTGCCAAGAAGTTCTGGATATACTTTTATTTGCCATGTGAACATCTTTTACATTTTAATCAAAATCCTTAGAGCCATTTTTTAGAAAATCGAAAAATTCGAAAAATGTTTCCTGATAAGGGTAGTTTGGGGTGGAGGAATTTTCCTGAAACCCTTCGTGTCGTATCTTTGGAAGATATTAGATACTAGATACTAGACGTAAATACCAAGTTTGATATTTAACCGACTTTGCACCTCTGTGTGATACAGGGAAAGAAATCATCAGAATATAACACACCGGATATTTTTTTTTAATTCGCTATTCTTTAAATATATTTTAGGATAACTTATGAGAATTCTAAGTGACTAAACAAATTGTGTAATAAATGTATGTTGTGAAGCTTAATGTGTTTCTCAGATATTTATGAGGAACTGTGAAACACTTCGAGTTTGGGTCAAGAATCCAATGAGCCGAACCTCTTTTTATATGCATATTATTATTGCTTCAGGACTACGGCATGCAGAATCCCAGCGCTTATAACCCTTGTTACACAGTTTTAATCATTTCCGGCATTGCAAACATTACATCGTTATTTAGATGTTGCCCTTAACCATCCATTAGGGCATCTAAATATAGCTATTTTAATGTATTCAGCAGCTAAAGTATTTCAGATAGCTAGCTTTGTTACTACCTTCGGTGTAATGACGTAAATAACAATCGCTTGCTGTGGTAAAGCTGCTTGTATAAATAAATAAATCACACATATTTTTTCTTTCTCTACACGTACTATGTGCATAGTGTATAGAGGAAGTATTTTATTCCACCCAAAATTCTATACTGAGGATTCACCTGAAATATATGTTTTGAGGCCTCCTGAGTCCAAAAAAGTATTTTTAGAAAAAGGTCAGTGGTATGCTTTTGGATAGCGTAGCTCAAAACCGTTTAATACCAAACTTGGTACTTAAATCTGATATCTTCCAAGGATGCGGCACGAAGATTTTCAAGAAAATTCCTCACCCCAAACTACCCTTTACATGGAAAATTATTTAAAAACTTTGTTTTCTCAAAAATGTTGATTTTCATTAAAATTACCTATATTAAAACTATTTACATCACAAATAAAGTGTATATCTTGAATTTTCCTGGAATAGTTTCTGAAGGCCTGTTCGTTCGAAATGAATTTTGCTGAATTTTGCATAAGTGGTCAACCGTAAGAGATACATAAAAGCTTACTACATAAAAATGTAGATTTCGTTAAAACACACAATTTATGTCATATACATTTTTGTTACAGGGTTGACCGTTTCTGAGATATTGTTGTTATTGATTTCAGTTTTAAACTTCATATCTTCACATGCTTCTATCTTCGTTTCATCCCTCTTATGTTTCTCGGGAAAACGAACCGAACTTCAATTGTTCACAAATAAAGCGGCTTTTAAAAGATTTGGATATCGCTTTAGCGTAGTGTATTCCCTTATTTCTCTTCTGCTTATAAGGTGCTACATAGTAAGACTAATTGTGTTAATATTTATCCTTTAGCATGATGTAGATAGAAGAAGAATCTTCTGTAAGAATAGTTTGTTTGCAGAATAGGTAAGGAAAGCCTTGTGAATGCAACATGTCAGAATTTTCCATTGCTAATGGTTATTTGAGTATATCTAACATTGAGTTCAGTATCTTTGTTGAATAGTTTTGATGAGCGTATTGAAATAATAAGCGATGTGTACGGCAGAGGCATGAAGACAGATTGTGTAATTCTGTGACTTCGCCAGAAAGAGCTAGAAGCCATTTGTAACCAATCCAAAATTTACTTCCCCAAATAACAAGCACAATATTCTACTTTTGAATCAGATTCTAGCAACATCGGCGTGCTCGTTGCATGCCAGAAGTAATCGACTACTCCTACGTTCATTTTCTGAGAAAACGGAACAAAACTTAATCCAAGTTAACAGCTGACTCGGCTCGACCTTCTCTAACTGGATTTGGCAGTAGTCAGTTACTTGCACACTCACATGCTCTGGACGGCTCTCAAACTTTTCTTCGACACTTAAACACCAGACACTTAAGCAGTTAAGTAATTAAACGCATATCCCATATTGCAAAGGTTACCTGCGATCTATCTCGTGATACTGCAGCGTGCAGTAGTGTTATATTTTCCCAAGGACAGTGTCTGCCACAGCTCAATGAAGAAAATACTCTAATGTATTCTATTCACATGACTTTCTCTACAAACTGTTGCTATAAAAGTTATTCCTTTATCTACATCGTGGGAATCGAGATAAACATTAGCATAAATGGTTGCATTACTTCCAAGTAGAAGCGAAATAGGTAGTACACTAGGCTAAAGCGATATTCAACTCTTTTAAAAAGCTGGTCGCTATGTAAAACAATTGAAATTCGGTTCGCTTTGCACGGCCAGATGTAAAACAAAAGAGAGGTAAAACGAAACAGGAAAAGTTTAAGACGCTTAAAATTGAAACCAAAAACACAAGGAATATATCGAAAACGGTTAACCCTACAAAAATGTATGCAACATAAATTGTGTTTTATCGAGTTCCACATTTTTTGTGCAATATGGTTTTGTCTGTCTCTTACAGTTTAGCAGTTATGTAATATACACCCAAAGGCTATTCTCAGAAAATTCAAGATATACATTTTATTTGTCATGCAAATATCTTTAATATACGCCATTTTAATCAAAACCATTAGTGTCATTTCTGAGCTAAACAAAAGTTTTCAATTTTTTTTCATGTAAAGGGTAGTTTGGGGTGGTGGCTTTCTTGAAAATATTTTTGTAGCATCCTTGAAAGATGCTGAACTTAATATAAAATTTAGTATTTAACAGTCTTTTCGTGTTGAGCTATGCTGTCCAAAGGTACACAGTTTTTTCTAAACTTTTCTTTATTTGGATTCAGGGTCTTTAAAACATATGTTTCCGGCGAAATCTCGAATTTTTGGTGGAATACAATATCTTCTCCACTTACTATATACATAGTACGTGTAGAGAAAGTAAAAATAGGTTTATACCAAGGGATCGAAGGGCACCTAAAAATCAATGGAGTGGTTCAAATCAGTTTGCTCGCTCCAGATCATTTTAGATGAGAAAACTGGTTAGTCCCAAAACTGCAGGCTATTTATTCAAAAGTTAAAAGCATTTTGTTCCCATTTTTTTGAAGACTGAGGACTATCCACTGGTTTTCATAAACTTGAAAATATATACATTAAAATTAAGTGTGATGATTGCGTTTATAAGAAATGGTAAAAGCTATTTATTTATGTGGTCAAGCATGAAACCCCTCCTCCCAAATCAGGAATTTTTTCTTGGATAATAGGTTTCAAAGATGGAAGGCATACCTATATTTGTACACTTATACAAACTAGAAGCAAAATAGAAAACATTGAAGTTCTGGGGACCATTTCTCAGAAACTACGCGGGAAAACGTAACTGAAATGTTTCCTGTCAGTTTGAAGAAAAATGTTAATTGTTTTAAAATAATACAACTTCCAGCTCACCGCTGGTAAAAATTATCTTCTATAACTGTGGAAACTTTCGTCTTTGTAGCTTTATAGTTATTTTACAAAATGGCACGCATATTTGGAAAATGTAGTTTGGGGGGTGTTTCATTTATTGGAGTGCTAGACGATTATGAACCGCTTTTAAAAATTCCACAGAAAATGCAATTCTTCCATTAACATTCTCTTCAACTGGCTAGTTCGCAGCATTTATGTTTTAGATTAGAAAGAATAATTGCAGTTAACTCCAAAAGTTTCCTATGCTGTACATTAAATATCAAGGACTAAAATAACAAAAAGTGCAACAATCCAAACTTTACAGAGGTATTCATTAATCAGACGATTTCTTCACAAGTTTAAGTGCTGTAGGCTTTCTATTAAATGTAACATGTTTTCCTCAGGAAGAATCCCTGAATTGATTTTTGTCAAAGAAAGAAAATTCTTTGCCACTTCCATTTAATAAGTAGAGGAATCCTTATACTCCAAACAAAAATAATTGAGATTTAACCCGAAATGTATGCTTTCAGGTCACGGAAGCATTTTGAGAAAAATATCCGCGTGTGTGTCTGAGAACAGTAGGCATAACTCAAAAAACGAAAAAACTTGAAATCATACACACACCAAATGGCATATTTGAGTCAGACACGGTTTAAGCGTGCCAACTAAACATTTTCAAAGTAACTCCCCTGCCCAGCTACCATTTGTTTCATTCTCTTTCATTTTCTAAACAAAATGGTTCTAACAATTTCGATTAAAATAAAATACGTTTCAAAATATTTGCATGGCCAATAAAGTTTGTGTGTTGAATTTTCTGTGAGTAGCACGAGAGGCTATCATCACTCTGAATTAATTTTATATAACTGGAAGACGTTAAGAGTTATAAAAAAATATAGATCCAAATGAAGTTTTTAAATAACTCCTTAGTAGGTTTAGCCATTTTCAAAATTATTTGTGGTTAGATACCTATTTAAGCTTTCCGAGGTTGCAGTCGTGGGACTTTTATTATCATCTTACGCGATTTCTCCCCCCCCCCAGCATGAATTCATTAACAACAAAAGCTAAGTTAAGCTATGCTTTATTTTTGTGTTGAACATGCAACTAACTCTATACTGCTAAATTTGAGATTGTTACTAGGCAAATATTTATGGGAAGTGACGTAATGTGAACATAATCAATTTCAATGGGCATGAATACCATAAAATATAAAGGATTAGATGTTGTAATGCGCGGGGAAGGTCATATCAGAAGTCTTGTTAGACCTGTTTAATCCTGGTTCTTAATTTGTATTAATTCTACAGGGTGGATATATTAGTGTCAATGAGGTAATCAAGGATTTCATCTTTAGGCGGCTCACCTCTCTCCAAGGCTGCCCCAGTTCGATACCATCGACTGCAGATAGAATATGTGACGAACGGAATAATAGCTGCTGGGCACGTTTTCTCAGGGTGCACCGGTTTCCCTAGTCAATCAATCCGCCAATCGCTTCCTCATCATTGTCAACCTCAAACGCACAACAGCCCCACCAATCAGTATCATATATCAAATTAGATGTGCGAACTGAAACTACGCTTCGGTGCTCCTGTCCGGACAGTCCTCATTGACTTAATTACCTTTTCAGGTTTTCCTCAGTCCGCATAATTGGCAAGTGTGGGGGCGAAAAACTGAAAATTGAATTTTTTTAATGGACACCTTTTAACTGTTGTTGTTCTCAACGTCCTATTCTATATTTGGCCGCGAAACCGCTAAATTTTGTTTAGAAGTCTCTTTATAATGCTTGGGGTTCTTTTACCTGCCGTAAATCTACCTCAAGGAACCAACGGCTTTATTTCCGTTCCAAATGAAGCCATACTAAGGATTTTTACGCCAAAAAAATCCATCGCCCTCCACCGGGTTCGAGTCCGCAATCTTGGGAACCAGAGGCTAACGCACAAAGGATATCTGCACACGTGAAATGCGGCGCTGTTGGGCCACCTGGTATATATTAGGTGGGAAAAGAGAACAGCAGAAGGTGATTGTGATTATCAAAATCTCAAAACGTAACAAGCATTCGTTTACGTATCTCCAGCCTGCGCTTAATTTGAAGTTATGCAATAAAAAGAAAAATGCACAGATATCATTCTGGTCATGTAATTTGATAGGTAAGTGGTCACAATTAGAATCATCTAGTTGCAAATACTCCTTAAGTTACATTGATGTTTAATCTAAGGCAGTAGCCGGTCCAGGTAGCCGTGGTCGTTGTCGTGTTTGACGCTGACGTTCTGCCGCGAAAAGATCTCGGGTTCGACTTCTGCTACGGGCATGGGTGTTAAGTGTCGTGTGTTTATACTATATAAATCATTCTCTCTGCCCTAATGGCCAGGTAGGTTACGCCTGAAGGCCATTGAAAGATAAGGCTAATGAATGCGTAAGTACAATCTGACAAAGAAGTGCAGCTAGCAGGGAGATCGCCAGTGTGCTACTTTTATATATACATATTTTAAAATTCTTTTATATTTTTCCTCACGTTTCAGTTGCGTTCCTACTTGTTTGATTTTTACTTGCAGATACACATACACACACTTACAAGCACACAAACACAATGGCCAATGTGGGACTCGAACCCGCGAATCCCTAAGCCACGAAGCACCACGTTCGGCACTTTATCCAGCACGGCCATGGAAAACGTCATGGTTAGGTTTAGACCGCAGAGATAACGCTCGAACGAGAACGTGCTTCTTCTGCCTGGGGTCTACACTCGTTCGTTTCAAAATGAGAGGAGTAAGTACCTCAGATTTTTGTGGGAATATTTCTTTAGAGTTAAATAAGCGTTTGCAATTAGAACTCACTATCATAGGTGTACAACACATAGCTTTTTTTAAATATAAACATAAAGAAAGAAGAGAGATAGAAAGAAGGAGGGGCCTGGCCCCGGCTGTTCCCGTAGCTCAGTCAGTAAAGCATCTACCTGCTGTGCGGGGAGCCTCGGGTTCGATTCCCGACCTGGGGATATGGCTTTTTCTCTAACAGACTACTCCCTATCTTACCTAGAGTCTGGAAGTATGAACGTATGTGTGTGAGAGAGAGGGAGAGAGATAACGACTAAAACTAAATATTCATATCTGTGACATTGGGTCAGAACGTCATCTCTAGAATTTTTTTTGTGCTAAGACAATAGTGATATAATAAAAACAATGCCCTATGGTTGGAGGATGTATTTGGAGATATCAGAACTTCACCAAATATATCACTACTGTCTTAGCACAAAAGGTAAATTTTGCAGTTATCATATTCTGACCAAATGCCACAGATCTAGACACCGAACGACTTCAGTACAGCAGTTTTTTTCCCCCTTGCTGTATTCCTTTTCCCTTTATTGACCTATTTTTTTTTACCGTTTCCTTTTTATTTACAAATACACAAACATATACACAAACATATACACATGAACACCCATGCCCAAGGCGGGACTCGAATTCACGATCCCCTGCGCCAGGAAACACCAAAGCTAGGCATTTTAGCGAGCACGGCTATGCGTACCGGCGAGTTAACACTATTGCCGATAGACAATATGTTCCAAGGGAAATGCCGCCGATAGAAGAATGCGGTTAAATGCGGGGTAAGTGGAACAAAAAAAAAATTAAATAAATAAAAACATTGTCCAACTCGGTAGTGTGGGGGTAGCGTGTATGCCTCACATTCAAAATGTCGCGACTTCTAATCTCGCTTAGGGTGAGTTATTCGGAAGTTTTTTTTTTTCTTCTTCTTCTTTGGGGTTTTCCCTTATCCTGAGGAGGCGGTAACTTTAAGCGCGATGAGTTCCGAGCATCATTTCACCGATTTCATTCATCGTCCGGTATGACCAACCAGATTAAAGTACGTTAAGCTCAAATCAAAATAAATGAACAAATAAAAACAACAGCATTAATGTGAGGCAGTTCGAACTCTTGGTAGTACTGGCTGCAAGGGAATTGCTTATAACCGCTCGGTTATCAATACCCTTTTCACTTTAAGATCCCGAAAATTGACTGGTAACAGAAGTAAGCTAAAGCTTACACGCAGAGTTGCAAGTGTGAATCGATCAAATTAAGACTTCTGAGAGCCCGCTTCCTGCCGTTCTCTTGTTTGCTCATTATGCCCGCCCCAGTCAAAAACTTGTTTGGGTTAAAGAAGAGATGTGGATTACAATTTGTCAGAAGAACAGAACTATTCTTTTCTTTCGTTTTCATTTTGGCACCTAGCACAGTAAATTGCTCCTCGCATATAGAGAGTTCTCAAAGCCGTTGGAACTCAAATAGCAGATATTTTCGGTATGCGTGTGTGTGTGTGTGTGTGTGTACGTTGCGGGGGGTATTCCACACTGTAGCCTTGGGCTACAGACCCCAGAGGAAGGATGAGATGAGTGTAATTTCAGAGGGCGGCCGACATACGGATAGAGAGAGAGCCATCTTGGAGGGTTCCTAACAATTCAGAAGCAGTTGTTCATCTCGATGCAGGGAGCGCTATGAACCTGTGGCTCAGTCCCGGATAGATCACCTGATTTCGCAGACAACCACTAGCGCCATCCCGCCGCCGAGAGCTGTATTTCCAGAGCACATTCATCTTCACGAAATGACGCCTTTGCCGCAGACCTCTATATTTACAACCCTGAAAGGGACCGGTTGGGATGAAATGAAGATGAAATGTAGGAACTTCGTGGGAATGAAGGATCCTTCTCAGCATTTGCCTAGTGAACTGGGAAAACCCCCAGATAACATTGGTCAGAGAGGTCGGCCGCAGGGAACCGATTCCACGACCTCCCGAATGCCAGTCCCAGAGGACACGCCTGAGCCACCTGGCTCGGTGTCTTCAGTATGTACTGAGGCTTTGACGGCTGGCGTCTAATTACAGTGGTGCTTCTTCTGAAGATGTCCAACGCAGAATTGGACGAAACGTCACATACAGTGCTTATATTAAACTATGATCTAAAATTCTGGAAGAAGCAACATTTGGAGTATATCTAGTTTGTCAATAAAAGAAAATAGAATGCTTCTTCTTCTTCAACGGACTACGTCCTCTTTGCAGCACTTAACACTCCCTAGGCATTACAAGACAATGCCTTGGATCAGCAGCCTATCGAGGAGCAATCACATTTTGGATCAAAGCATATCCGGATGGGTGATCAACGCAAAGCCTGGTATGGTAGTAAAGAAGGAAATGAAAATAGAGATAAAAGGGATGATATGAAAATTCATACTTGAAATTATCTTACCCAACAATCGCATTGCGACAGAGGAACTTCAGTAAGGTTGAACGGCCCGTGAATTTGAACCCGGGCTTTCCGAATGCAGTTCCCACACTTGCGTTTGGCCACCTCACTCGCTGAAAACAATAAAATACTTGAAAACAAGGAACCTGGGGTGGAAAACAAGAGTCAAAGAAATAAAGTACTGAAAATAATTTAAAGTAACGAATTTGATGTCCGAATCACGTTTATCAACCATATTAAAATTAATTAATGCAGTTTACTTAAGCCTACAACCGATAGAACATTAACTATGTTACAATGTTATGCTCTCGCTAAAGTGCCTGATATGGTAGTTTCAGGAGCAGATAACCATTCAAGAGCCTTCCCACTCCACTAACTACAGAGAACTATCTAGACGCGTTTCGGTTATTGGTTCTTCTTCTACTGTAAAGCTTTCATTCTTCAGTCCCTTCCTTTTAGAGTGCCTCTTTAAATTTTTAGCAAAAGCCGAAAGCTGACAACGGATATTCCCCCCTCCTACTTCAATGACTATAGGGCGTCTTTACCATCTATACTGTAGTATCAGTAGTTTTGCTTTGAAACAATTGCTTCGGTAATAATTATTATCTTCAGCCATTTACTATTGTGCAACTTTGAATTTGTTTACACCGGATTTTCTTCATAAACATTAAATTCTCTCTCTTTCTCCTGTCTCTCTCTCTCACACGCACACACACACATGCACACTCTCTCTCTCACCCTCACATTTTGGCTAAGGCTCCACAGGCAGTGTTTTACTTCTTTAATGACCAGTACTATACTCAACATTTTCTGCAGAAAATTGGATGCTTACATATAGTGAGTGCTCTTTAAAACAATGCGGCACCAAGTCAGTGTATAGCGTGTGAAATATGGTCATATTTCAAGACGATTATCACTCTTTACTGTTGGTGTGTCATATTATACATAAAGATGACTAAAATATAATTTCTAGGTAAAATTATATATTTGGTTAGTCTCGGCTATTTTCTTCCAGACTCCAACTTCTCCATTTTTATTCTTTCGCTTTCCTCACCCAGGATTTTAGAGAAGTGCATTTTTCTCTACATATTAATTAACTTTCAATCTCCACTGTAACAAGCAAATATAGATTGAAAACCACGATGAAACACAGCTGAGAAAGACGTACTACGGAGTTCAAGACGGTTGCAGTGAACTACTGCCAGCGGGTCCAGGGCAAGGGCAGTGAGTTGCTGCAAAAAAAAGAAAAAAAAAAAGAAGGGAACCCGGCCTATTCTCGGCAGTATGGCCTTGAACTTGCCGCTTGCATTCATGCTTTTGATTGCACGTGTCGCCCCCACCCCCTCTCGCTTTACATAACCTAGTATTTATCCACAATGTCATCCTCCATGACCATTACTTTTATCGTCCAATAAAATGATCAGGATTTTGGGTTCACCCTTTCATAAAGAGATTAAAAGATTACTAACATACGCAAAATGAAAACACTTGACGGTCACCTTTAATATACTCCGTTTTGTGGTGTGCGTTCAGTTATTGTTACTGTAATGAGACGTTTCACGTTTTGTCACTTGACGCTTTAACTGAGCCCGGATTATTTCCCTTTGTTTTATTACACCTATTGTTGTTCAGGCGTATTCTATTTACGCAAACACACAACACTAAAACTCGCATGCCCATAGCGAATTCGAACCCGCAGTCCTTTCGCGGTAGAACGTCAACGACCACGGTTAGGGTGGCAGTTCTATGGGGTTGAAGATTTGCCGATCCAGGTGGCCGGGCTCGCTAAAGTGTCTCGCTTTGGCGCTTCGTGGTGCACAGGATCGTGGGTTCGAGTCCCGCCTTGGGCATGGGTGTTTATGTGTTTGTAAATGTGTCTGTTTGTGTGTGTATATGTAAAAAGGAAAGCGTTAAGAATAATAAGGTCTACTAAGGAAATGTAGGAAACTGGAGGAAAGAGGAATACAGCGCCGGAGTCCTGACAAGCTTCCGGAACTGTATTTTTAAATAAAAAAAAAAAAAAAGAGGCAATGGTAAGGCGGCAATCTGATGGTTTGAGAACATGCTGTTTAGGTAGTTAATTCACAACATATTTGGGCCTGGGCTTGTTTTCTTGTCTCCTATTACTTTCTCTACACGTACTATGCATGTAGGTAGAGAAGACACTTATTGAACCCAAAAATTTAGTACCGAGATTTCACAGCAAATATATATTTAGAGACCCATTGAATAAAAAAAAAAAGCTGTTCTCTTTCCAACATATGAAGCGGGATTTTCTTGTTTCTAAAATATGTGACGCGAGAGAAGCGGGATTTTCTTGTGTTTTCTAGGTGTTTTTTGAAAAATGAATATGAGGCGCGGGGAGGCTGTAGCGAGCCGATGCGAACGAGAGATTCCTCTGGTTTCAAGATTTCGTTCAGGTTAAGTTACCTTAGCTTAGATTAGCTATGTGTAAATGAACTAAATTGAAATAAGGGGTAAAAATAGTTTCTAAAAATCGGCTCTTCTTTCCAATGCGAAACGCACAGTCTTCCGTTCGTTTTATCTGCTTGCGCATGCGCATTGCCGAACCCATTTTCTCGGCGTCTCGCGACACATGTTCGAAAGAATCCCCAAAAGGCATTTTTAGAAAAAGGCCAGTGTGTGTATGGACAGTCAACTAAAATATGAAAAGTCGTAAATACCAAACTTAGCATTTAAGTTTTTCGACACAAAAATTGTCAATAAAATCCCCTACCCCAAATTGCCCTTTACATGGAAAAATTTTGCAAAATTTTTATTTTCCCAAAACAGGCTCTAACGATTTTGATTAAAATACTACAAACAAAGAGATTTGCATGATAAATAAACTGTGTATTTTGAATTTTATGAGAGTAGCCTCTGAAGTCCTCTTCATTCTGGAAGACTTTTGCATAACTGGTGTGTACTACACAATAAATGTAGGGATCATTAGAACACAGCTTATGTCATGTACCCTTTTTTATAGTAGAATTAATGGTTTTAGAAATTTCCCTTGTTATTCGTTTCAATTTTAAAATACTAAAACTTTTCTCAAACAGGAAAGTGTTTGTGTTTCTTTGTGTTACTCTTGGTCATGCGAAGAAAGGAAATTCAATGACAATTGCATAGCGACAGCTTTAAAAACATTTGGCTATCGCTTCAGCATAGTGTTTTCTCTTATTTTCCTAAACATAAGGAGCTATGTAATAAGGCCATTCTGCTAATGCTTATTTTGATTAGCATGGATTAGAAAGAAGAATAATCTTTTGTAAGAAGTTTGTTTGTAGGTGGAGAAGGTCATGTGAATGGCACACATCAGATTATTATTAAATTGTGATGTTAGATGCCACATTACGGCAAGTGAGTCACTCTATCATGTGTACTGTAGTATTAGGGTTTGTTTCACATAACTTTTTCCCTTATCTTAGTGAAGGAAACATCTGGACCGAAGGACTGCGACCTACAAGTCCGACAATCATACTATATAATGAAGTATACAAAGACGGCCGTGAAAGTCTGAGCATTTATGTTTCCCCTTATCTGTTAATGGTCACGTGAACTAATCACTTCTAGGCTGTCGTCGTGTTATAGTGTTATGTAGTACAAATTAGTTCCTTATTTAAAACAATAGTTATCTTAGCATATTCTAAGAGAATTGTCAAACGTAGATTCTCTAAACACTATGAATGAAATAGAGAGTTAATTCATCTGGAATGTTCATTCTTATCATGAAATAGATGGGAAGATCTTTTGCTTCAGATCTGCCCCTCAGGATGGCGATAACGTGAGCATCTATCATGACAGATTATGTTGTTTTATCACCTATCCTTGCGTGGCACACGACATATTTTTCATCATTCAAAGGTGTAGATCAGGGGTCGAAAAGCGTCACAATTTCATGACGCAACATAGATACCACCCGCTATGCACAAAGAGAAAGCTGGGGTGGGTGCAGAGGGGGCTCGTCTTCCCTAGCCATCTTACTATAACAAACAATAATATTTCTAACAAAGAAATAACAGGGAAAGGAAGAATTGAACATATGTTTAAAATTATAAGGTTTATTTGTATAGCTTTCTCAGGTTATATCCCTTTATTTACAAGGAAGTATGATTGCAATTAGCACTTTCTTTCATTACGGCATAGTGACTACGCTCTCAGCCCTTGGGGGTCTCATAGGTAGTCAGTTTTAATTGTGCATGAAGACGTTATGAGTTAACCGTATTCTTCTTATTGATTTTAGTATGTTTAGTGTAGAAAAAAATAACTGTTCGCAAGTATACGTAGAACCATACATAGCAGCGATTCTGGCAGCAAACGATTTGAAACGTGGGTATTAGAGACGTTAAGACGTTTGAATACATGTAAAGCTCGCTTTTCACAAAGCAGATAGACAATCTGATGTCGTATTGAGGTTTTATTTATGGACGCTCTTAAAACTCCTGCAGTTCTTAGCGTCCCACTCCATACTGGACGTGAAAGACCGTATAATTTCACTCACAACCCTCTTTATCAGGCTTGGCATTTTTTACGTACCATAAATCTAGGGCAGGGGAAACGACTTTGCTTTACTTCCCTTCCGAAGGAAGTCAGCTAAGGATTTTTACGCCCGAAGAATTAGTTACCACGGAGGGCGACCCTGACATCATAGCATGACCGTTGTGACATGTCATGTAATTTCGTTGCATATTACTGCTATTGACACAATTAATATTTTTGGAGCACATTCTCGTTTTGACCACAGAAAGATTTCTCCTCCCATTCCAACTTGGTGCTGAAAACACTCCCGTCATCAGAACACGCACTATGTAAACACCAGACTGAGCCACCACTAACAGCTATGCGACCGCTATGGAAGGGTGGTTGAGTGAAGAGGGGTGTTGTGATGGTCAACCTACGTCACAGTTCAGAGGTTGTCACGCGAGACGGAAATTAGCGATGCTAGTTGTACATTAACCAATATCAGGGGGAAAGGGGAAGGTTACGTAGCGCGGTTAAATACATCTCAGCGGGGCAGGTGTAAAACACAAGGATTAGTGTTGTGTGCGTTTATGTGGACCGTGCGATGTGAAACATTTCCATAACTATAACATTATTTTTATTCTATTGGAAATTTAACACTATAATTTGAGCATTCCAGATGTTTGAGAGAAGAAATAAGATACAAAAATCTGAAGTTGTGCTACGGTGCTACCCAGCTGTAGTCCCAAAATAAATACCTAAAGCTGATAATTTACATAAAGCATTTTAAACCAAGCGCAAGTAGTCACTTCATTTTCTGCCTCCTAGCTGGTGTAGCAGGAGGGCTATGCAGCTTACTGGGAAAAGTGTTGCGATAATGATGGCAGGCGTGAAGTAAGCAATTATAGTGGCGCGAAAGACGGTATCAACCAAGGTTTGCAACGAGTTCAATTACAAAAGTAAAAGTCAGATTACAGAATCGGTCAGAAACACATTCAAAACATTCCCCAGAAAGACATCAAGATAAAAATAGTCATCCTGTTATTACAGTAGTGCATCCTAGATCTGTTTTTGAGGGGACATTTATTAACATTAATATAGTCTTCTCTTCTGCCATCAGAAGCTTTCGGAGAGCGACCATGCTATTTTTTTTTCGGAGTCGGCTTACCCTCCCCTTATTTTAGAACTGATATCCCCTAGGACTTAAAAGTGGCTGCCTAGGGGTCAGAGCCTGTTGGGGAGCCAACGGCACGAAACCACAGAATGGAGAACCTGGAACGAGTATTCGTTCCGGAGCCAGGCATGAGCGTGAGGAAGTGGATGATGTGAAATGCAAGCGAAATAGATGATAGGGAAAATGATGCTGGAGCAATTGGTGGAATGAGTGACTGGAGAAACCGGAGGACCCGGAGACGCCGCTTCATCCACCACAAAACCCACATGCGGTCGCTTGGGATCGAAATCTGGCCGCCTAGGTGGGAGGCGAGCTTCTAGCCACCCGGCCACGACGCCGCCGTATAGAATTATGAAGTGCAAATTTATTGAAAGCATTCAGAATACATTAGCACATTTTCTGAAGGATTCTGGTAAGTTTTAAACCCCGTACCATCATCTCTTTGTTTCATATTTGTGTTTGCGTTAGTTATCTGAGCTATAACGCCTTGTTACTATTAAGTGAAAAATAGGAGGTAGGTACTCACTCAACGGGAAGAAATCCGAAGGCGTTATTACATGCATTTTATGTGTTACATTATTAAATTTATATGGACAGTTAAATGCAAAACAAAAACAAAAACAAAAAAAAAAAACAAAAAAAAAACAAAAAAAAACAAAAAAAAAAAAAAAAAACTCTATCTAACCCATATCTGCAGGTTTGCTTGTACAAGTAGCGCAATCTTTAACTACTTTTAGGAAAGGCGGAAGTTCAAATCTACCATAAAAAACTACAAAAAGTACAGATTAATGATTTTTGCAATTTTATTTTAAAATCTCAAGGCATAATTTAAAACAACCAGATTTCTCGCCTAATGCTGATAAGAGAAGTTTTCTTGTCACAAAGTATCAGAAATCTCCAAATTTACGGGAAATCGCTGTCGTTGGCAGCCCTAGGATCAACATCAGGAATTCCAATGTCAGCATGCAGATTACTAGTATTGCGGATAATCAAGAAGCTCCCTCACCAATCGTAAATGACGGTAACAACAACACAACAACGTGGGATGTTAGGAGTATCTGATCTTTAAACAAACTTTAGAAATGGCCATGGTTAATATCTGCAATCTATCAATGCCAATCTCCAGATCTCGAATTGAACAGTAAGTGGTGATAAAAATGAGAATATTTCAGCATACACAATAACAAAATCTTGCAGATAACTTTATGAACCTTTCAGTTCTATCATTTCAGCCCTTTAATACACTGGTGTTTAATTACGTTTCAGTCAACTATACTGTTTCCTTCAACTTCATATTTTGTGTCAATCTTAAGTATATGAGTTTTCGAATATTGTTTTCCAGTTCTCCCCCCCCCCTCTCTCTCTCTCTCTCGAAGTCCCGAAATCATGGAGGACCTTGTTTAAAGTGCTAAGGCTTCCTTGAGATATCTGTGCTTCTTTAAGTTAAGATATAAATTTGGGTGTGGTAGGATGCTCTTTTCGGGAATAGTGGCCGTAGATGTGTCTTATTTGCATTTAATTCAAAGTTGCCATTTAAGTTTCTCCGGAGTTAACTGCTAACAAAATAGCTAACCACGTTAAGCATATCGAAACAATGTAAACCATTAGATTATACTAAACGGCCTTGTATACAATATGATAAATAATGTAAAAGCAAATTATAAAGGCAAACACAGTCTGGGATATGATAAAGAACGCAGGCCAAAAAGCCAAGGAGGCTGAGTCCTACTGTAGAGCGAGACCTCGGCCTTTTGTTTTTCTTTTCTTTTCTTTCTTTTAAATTAAATTTAACCATACAAGAATAACAACGCACAAACAAGCTGAGCCTCCAGCGCACCACTAGGGCTTTGACCTGAAAGGTTCATGAGTCATCAATGTAAGCAAATAAGTTAAAGCTCTAGTGCAGTGTTTCCCAACCTTTTGAAGTTCACGGCACCTTTGGAAATAACATTAAACACTAGGGACACTCTTCCTTGAATTAAAAGAAAATGAAGCTTAATATGTTAATTTATTGGAATATTATATAATAATAACATACACCATAATATAATACAGTAAACTTTACTACAATCACTGAGTAAAAATACATCAATAAATTTTGTCCGATTAATGATTAATGTGAAACTTGTGATTGATGCTTAGAGCACAGATATGTGATGTCGGGTCTTACAGTTGACAGTGAAACACGCAAATCATCCTCAAGGTTATTCAGTCTATTTCTTGCTTTGCATTTAATTGTCACCATAGCAGAGAAGGCTTGCTCGCATACATAGGATGTTGAAAAGGGCAAAAGTGCGTTAATTGCTTTCTTCATTAGGTTAGGGTACTCCTCTCTCCGTTGAAGCCAAAAACTAGCCACCGACGCCTCACTCTTGGTGAACTTACCTTTGAGTGTGGAATCAGCGCAAAGATCAATAAATTCATCTCGTTCGCAAGATGTGAAATCTATTTCCTCTGCACTATCTACGAAATCAAATTGTGAGACAACCCAGTCGAAATTCGTAGTGGAAATAGTTGGAAAGTACGCATCTATTGCATCTTGCAATCTTGATAAGTGATCACAAATGCGGTCTTTCAGTTTACCCAGATCTTTATCTCCTGCCACATTAAGAAGAGATGGAAAGTTCGACAAATCTCCTTTTTCAACTGCAGACTTCCAAGAACTAAGTTTTCTTTTAAAACCTTTCATTTTATTGGTTGATGAGATTAGTTTCATGTCGACCCTGCATTGAAACATTCAGTTCATTCAGCTTATGAAAAATATCTGCCAGATACGACAGTTCAAAACATCAAGAATCACTTAGTAAGAGCTCATGAAATGTGTCTTGATTTTCATCCTTAAAAACAGTTTTTAGCTGTTCTTTAAGTTCGAGAAACCGGTTCAATACACGACCCCGCGACAACCACCTTACTTCTGTGTGAAGTAACAAAGAGGTATGAGCTGCATCCGTTGCGCGATATAACTGTTCAAAAATTCTGCACTTTAAAGGTCGAGACTTCATATAGTTCACCATTTTCACAACTTGGTTAAACACTTCAGCAAAATCTTCATTATACGCTTTCACGACTAATGCCTCTCTATGCAGAAAACAGTGAGTTATAATAATGGATGGATTTTCATTGAGAGCTCTGGCAGTAAAACCTTTAATTTTCCCAGACATAGATGGTGCACTATCTGTACACATACCACAACAGTCTTTCCATGAAAGATCATGGTCATTGAGATAGGAATTAATAGAAACGAAAATATCATGGCCTGTGGTTGTAGTCTCCAGCGGTCTACAGAACAGAAACTGTTCACTAATATCTTTTTCATCAATATATCTGATAAAACCAAGGAGTTGCGGTTTGTCACCAATATCGAGACTCTCCATCTACTTGCAAAGCAAATGTTCTATAAGTTTTTATTTTCTCCGTGACTTGTTCGTTGATATTGCATGACATTTCAGATATCCTGCGGCTGATTGTGTTGTTGGACAGAGGAACTTTCGAAATTTGATTAGCTGCTCCTTCGCCAAGTATTGTTGAAACTATAACTTGACATGCATGATTTCCTCTCCAAGAGTATGAGGTTTCTTTTTTTTTAGCTATCAGTTCTACTACTTTAAATGAGGCTTCAAGAGCAGTATCACCTATGGTCATTCTCTTTACCATTCGCACAGCTGTTTTCTTCTCCCCTTCTAATATATGTGAAAAATATACTACACTTTTCTGTGACACACTAGGATGCTTTGTTGTAAGATGCCGCTTCAGTTTGCTAGGTACCATGGCCTCGTTGCTAAGTGTTTCGCCACAAACTAAACACACAGGGATAGGGTTTTCCTCGTTGTTATTCCACTTAAATCCATACGCTAAGTAACTGTCCCGGTATGTTCTTTTCTTTCGTTTGTCTTCTTTATGTGGTGAATTCGACGGTCCGGGAGAAACTGTAAGATTTGGCTTCTTAAAGCAAGCAGTAGGAGCCGACTGTTCACTTTCACTGTCCTGGCGTTTACGTTTAACAATGAACTTATCCATAGCTAAACACTGTGAATCAACGCGAGGAAGACAACTGAAAGCGCCAAGCGGCGTACACTTTTATATATTCATCTGTCGAAGTCTCGGGAATGTTCGTGAGGAAGCGAGTAGTCTCGGGAATGTTCGGCAGGGTATAGCTGTAATGCCATCTGTGGGATACTAGTATAACTGAATTATTGAAATGAATCGACCACTATCACCATCTGCCGTGCATGAGAGTAATTGATTTGACTTATTTTATTTCAAGACCTTACAAGACTTAAGGCTTCAGTAGAAGGTATTTTTTTGTTTTGTTTATCTCAATATCTCGCGGCACCCCTTAGCCTATCACACGGCACCCTAGGGTGCCGGGGCACACCGGTTGGGAACCTATGCTCTAGTGGCTTGAAATACTGCTGTTTGTAAAAGTGAGTTTATTGTTGTACATGCGCCGCGTACTGGGTATTTTGACAATAAATAATCAATGAGAGTCACGTCCAAAGTGAACAACTCGGGCGCTCCATTTGTCACTAGATTCATAACAATAAATCTCCAGAAAGTCTCTAGAATTTATACATGATTTGTATATAATTCTGACGTATCTTCTAGCATCCTGTTGGTTTTAAAGATTTTTCCTCCACTTAAACCTTCCGCCCTGGGCGGCGGCACGGTTCCACCTACTGCCCCATGAGCCGGACCTGAGTAAAATACTTCTTATATAGCCTCAATCAGGTAAACGCGTGTTTCTCATTTTTAAGCAGCACAATACTGCTCATAAAAGCAGTAAATTGCTGCCAGTAAGAGCCCTAGTTTACACTCCCACCCGAGTCGCGGATTCTAAAAGTGGTTGGGAAATAATCCTGAAAAGAAAAATGTCCATCCCCCAGCCGGAATTTGAACCTGGGACGACAGAGGCCAGCTAACGATGGATGGTGATTCCTTGTCTAAATGTTGTGGCGTGTGGTAAGATTTTCAATTTATAACAGACTTTACCTGTAGCGGTCATATCGGTGACTTTTATCTTTGGAACCCTTGTCTACCGGAAATGGTGTCAATTGATACACAGTAAGATGTGATTGGATGTCGCACACACATGAACTCTCTCATTCATACTTCAAGATTCTGGGGAGGTTAGGGAATAATCTTAGAGAAAAATTCCCAAACCCTGGCCGGAAATCTTCGCACAGCATTCTGGTGCATCATTGACTGAGCTACGGGGTCAGCTATGGCCTCTTCTTGTTCAGTTTTCTAATTGAGAAACAGAGAAATACTTGCCATTTGCTATACTACTTTCCCTACACGTACTATATAGCCGGTCCCCATGGCCACGCTCGCTAAGGCGTGTCACTTTGGTGCTTCGTGGGCAGGGGATCGTGGGTTCAAATCCCGCCTTGGGCATGGGTGTTATATGTTTGTGCAATGTGTATATGTTTGCCGGTCCCCATGGCCACGCTCGCCAAGGCGTCCCGCTTTGGTGCTTCGTAGCGCTGGGGATCGTGGGTTCGAGTCCCACCTTGGGCATGAGTGTTATATGTTTGTGTTTATGTGTGTGTTGTAAAAGTAAGAAAACAGTAATAATATGGCAAAAAAGGTAAAAAGAAAGAGGTAACTAAAAAGTAGGGTATACAGTGCCGGAGTCCTGATCAGACTCCGGTACTGTTGTAAAAAAAATGTACATAGTGTATAGAGAAGGTGTTGTAATGCACCCAAAAATTCCATACGGAGATTTCACCGGAAGTACATGTTTTGGATCCCCCTGAATCCAAAAAAAAAAAAAAACATTTTTGGAAAAAGGGTTGTGTGTCCGTGTGTGTGTGGAGTGTCTGTGGACAGCATAGCTCAAAAACGACAAGTCCTTTAGATATCAAACTTTGTATATAAGTTCAGTATCTTCCAAGACACAAAGATTTTCAAGAAAATCCCCCCACCCCAACTACCATTTACATGGAAAAAATTTCGAAATTTTGGATTTTCTCAAAAATGGCTCTTAATAATTTTGATCAAAATGTCGTACATTAAAGATATTTACATGACAATTAAAATGTATATCTTGAGTTTTCTGGGAATAGACTCTGAAAACTACTTTATTCTGGATACATTTTACGGAATTTTGTACAACTGGCAAACCGTAAGAGATAGAGAAAAACTTACTTAACAGAAAATGTAGAGGTCATCAAAACACACAATTTATGTTACATACATGTTTTTCATGGAGTGGAATATTCCCTGTTTTTGGTTTCAGCTTTAAAAAACTTATACTTTTCTCATACGGGAATTGTCAACTCCTGTCCATAGAAACAAAGGAACTTCAGTCACAAAGCAGCCAGCTTTTTACTAATATTTTAGCCTATGCTACTCCCTTATTTTCCTTCTACTTACATTAAAGCAAGTAATAAGACTATTGCTGCTACTTATTTCTCTATTAGCATGAAGTAAAAAGAAGCATAAGTTTTTTAACATTAATTTGTTGCAGAGATGTAGAGAAAGTCATGTGAATGGAACACACCAGCTTCTTTTTACGTGTAATCCTTTGAATTTTCAAACTTTCAAAACATTCTGTACGATGCAGTTATTTTACAAGATGATATAAAATATTGCACGGTGCTCTGATTCAGAAAAGAAAAAGAAAAGGGTTTTAGTTTACTTTGACTTACTTTAGCTAGGAAATATTTTAAAACTACATCTATGTAATGTAACGTTCTTTCAATGTAAAGCAAGAACAAAGATCTGATTCACTAGAAATAATTCGTCACTATGATGTTCAAGGGAACTAGTTTACAATACATATATACAATAAACATTCAATAAAACCTTTTTTAAATTTAATACAGAATTTTGTTTTTTAGTTTTACTTTCTCTATTACGTATATTAAGTACAGAAATCAATGTTTTCTATCCAAAAATTCTATGTCTAAATTTCACCGGAAGAACAAAATGAAGTGAATACAGATATTATCTGAACCACTTTAATTCAACAAAAATATTTTGGAGACCTCCCAAAAATACAGCATTTTTAGACAAAATTTCGGATCTGCATGGGTGTCTGAACAGATAATTCAACAACTGGTGAACCGTAATTGATAGAGAAAATCTCACTAGACAAGAATCTATATCTTGTCAAAACACTCTTATGTCAAACAAAATATTTTTGTTGCGTTAACCAATTTCAAGATATTCATTGTTATTTTGTGTTAATTTCCAGGTACTTCATTCTTTCTATCGACAAATCACTTTTTCTTTCTTTCTTCTCTGTTTATCTCTTTTTCCTGTCAACCTCAATGGATGCTCATGCCCTCCTTAACCTGCCTGCTATTGATTCATATATCACTCGGAGCCCAGGTTGAGGGGAAGGTGATAGCCAACATGTCACTTGGCGAAGGTCATTGCTTAATCCTTGCGCTTGCATTCCAACACTTGATTAAACCGTGATGATAGATTGCCTTCTATGAGGCGCATTGCGTTCTGTAGGCGTGCCCCTATGGTAACCCGCTGCTTTTTGGCGCGCAGCCAAGCCAGAACAGCCTCCCTTAAATCATGCTAAACTGACAAATATAACCCATAATCCATCTTGAGATTGATTGTGATTATATGTTACCAAAATTGTTTTGACACGCCATTCAATAAAGTATTGGAATTGAGTGAGAACCAGATGCAATGCCCTGAAGGTAGTCTAATCTAGTACTCAGATGCATCTAAGGTGAACTATGAATCTTTATCTGGAATATATGAGAGAGCACCAAGATGCGATGTTTATGTTGCGCTAGGTCGCAAACAACATTTGAATTGTCCCTGACAGTCTGGCTTCAATTGCAAATTATCCAATAACATTTAAGTTAGTGTGGAGCATAATCTTATGCATTTGGTAAAATACAAAAAGGTGGGTCCCTGGACATTTTAAGCAATAAAAAAGCAGATATCCTGCTAGGAAAAGGGTCTGCTCAAACATTTACCGGACCTGAACAGTTTTTATCACACCCTTAAATTATTATCAAAGAACCATTGTCGAACGAGTTATCCACCAATTGCGATGGGTTCAAACAGAGGGATGCGAGCGCAGTAAGAGAATGATGAATCACTCAAGATATACTTAAACTCAATATATCTGAAACAATCCTGATAACCAGACCCTTAAGGAATATTGAAGTTTACCGAAGCCCTAAATATAATGGGAGTCTTTAGAGAGGATTGCAGGCTATGTTACAAAGAGACTGAAGCTGCCTCTCATATAAATCTTCAAATATGAAGCACTGGGTAGAAAAATATACGAACTTTTGGGTCTAAACCTAAAGGATCACTTTTGTAAATAAAACTTAGTAAACGATTGTCCCTAACTAAAGTGAATGATCTGCTTAATTAAAATAATATGCGATTTTACTACAACCTTTAGATTTCAGTGTTTAGGAATATTACAACCCGACTCTATCCTATGATAGTCAAGTTATGTGTTCATGAAGAGATAAATAATTCCAATACCATCGCATAGCGACCGGCTTTAAAGAGATTTGACTACAGCTTTAATCTAATCAATGCCCCTTATACGTAAAACTAAATGTGAAAGCGAGTAATGAAGGTTCATTTGTTGTGTTAACAAGAAGTAGATAAACGGATGAGCCTTTATAAAAATTCTATAATTGTGAGTAGAGAAAGTCATGTGAGTGCAACACATTCAAATTTTCCTTATCTAGTACGTATATAGAATGCATATGGTAGGTATGCAGGCAGAGAAGGTACTGTATTCCATATAAGATTTCGATGCATGTTTTGAGGACTTCTGAATAAAAATAGAAAAAGGTCCGCGTGGTCTTTAGACAGCTGGTTAAATAGTTTGTGTTTAAGTTCAATAACTTCCAAGGATGCAACACAAAGATTTTCAGGAAATTTTCCCACCCCCAACTACCCTTTGCAAGGAAAAAAATATTGAAAGTGTTGATTTTTATGAAAATAGCTCTAACAATTTTGGTTAAAGTACCGTACGTTTAAGATATTTTTATGACAAACAAAACGCGCATCTTGAATTTCGTGGCAAAAGCCTCTGAAGAGCTCTTCATTCTGGATCACTTTTGTATAACTGGTAAACCATAGGAAATATGCAGAAACTTACTATATAAAACATGTGGTTCTCGTTAAAACACACAATTCATGCCGTATACATTTTTGTAGAGTTAACCGTTTCCGATATATTGCTTGATGTTCGTTTCAGTTTTAAACTGCTTAAACAGTTCTCAAACGTGAAGTGATATTTCATTTCATATCTCTTTTGTTTTACTCCTAGCCAGGAAAAATAACCGAATTTCAATTGTGATACATAGCGACCAGCTTTTAAAAGTTTTGATTATCGCTTCAGCCTAGAGAATCCTTTTATTTCCTTTTTACTTCCAAGGAAGTAAGCAGTCAGATCATTTCTGCTAATGCTTATTTCGATTAGCATGATGCAGATAAATAATAATCTTTTGTAAGAATAGTTTGAGGAAGAGGTAGAGTAAGTCATGTGAATGGAAATTATTATTTTAAAACAACCCTTACTGATGCAGAAACTGTTTACATTTGATGTTTCAGAACACATATCTTTGCTTGTTTAGCAACATATTTTTATAGCGTTTAACGCCCGCTTTTACTACAAATAGCCGGTCCCCATGGCCACGCTCGTTAAGGTATCTTGCTTTGGTGCTTCGTGGGTAGGGGCTCGTGGGTTCGAGTCCCGCCTTGGGCATAGGTGTTATATGTTTGTGTAAAGGAACAGTAAATCCAATAATCATACAGAAAATTAAGGGGGGGAATGTAAACAGGGGATACAGCGCCAGAGTCCGGTACTGTTAAAAAAAAAAAAAAAAAAAAAAAAATTCACCGCAGGCAATGACACTTATGATACATGGAATGAAGATGGAGCAACAGTGGAATACGATGGCGGAGGAAACTCCGCCCCTGCACCGCTTTGTCCACCTCAAATCCCACATGCAGTCGCTTGGGATCGAACGCGGTCCGTCTAGGTGAGAGTCGAGTAGTTTAACCATTCGGCCACGGCGCGGCCATTTAGCAACGCAGTACAAGTGTTTGGTAATAATGATGTGTCTGGCATATGGTTGCATTTCCGAAATACTGCAGATCAGCCACTGCCAGATAAAATCTAAGGAGGCTATCCTCAGTAACAAAGACGTTGCCAACTCAAAGCGACCGTGAAACTCTATTGTTCCACCAGCAAATGGCGAAGTGCCAAAAACTGAAAAAAGAATGTGCAAATGCGCAACACGCCATCATAACCTGTATTGCTAAACAGGGGGTCACGTTTTAAAGAACAGTGTGTTTACAAAATATGCAGTTCACAAAAACACTTTCTGCTTTCTGGTTGAAATAAACTTTGTTCTTGTATTTCATGTCAGTGTTTCATAATTTAACTGCGTTTGAAGTTTAGATCATTTAATGCAAACACACCCTCCTCCATCCACCCTTTTGTGCTTTCCACTTCTAAACCACTATCTTACCCAGTATGTATACATTCTGAAAATGTTAAAAAAACGGCTAGCGACGGTTCGGTTTTTGAAAGTCGTGAGTAGCTATGGTATGGATTTACAAAACACATCTCAAATTTCTCTCATAAAATGCGGGGTCAGTGCTATGTTCACTAAAATCTGCAGATATACGCAGCATATTGTGGTTTTTAAGAGCAGTTCAGAAATGGTTGTAGATTTAGTGTATTACTTTTCAAAATTAATCAGAATTGTAATAAATAATGTGCTACCTTGAAGTATGTAATGCAAACTTACTCCAAACCATTCTAATAATAATCTCGTGCCTCCACAGCCCTTACGCGCCTAGGGCTACCAACACGAATGCCGACTCACGCCCCCTTGCGCACGATAAAGGTGGATGATCATCCAACCGATACGGAGAGGTGACGTAGCCAGCAGCATTCTCCCCCAGCCGGAATATAGGCTATCATGGATTGGATCACTGCCTATCGCAGTTCCTCACTTTCCTTTCAACGCTCAGAATTGTATTTGACGAGCGTACGTGTGTGTATATGTGCTCTATGTACTATAATATGTGTGTATGTCTGTGTATATATATATATATACATATGTATATACATATTAATGTCCTTTGCATATGATATAACACTTATTCATGAGCCTAAAGTTTGTCGTGATTACAGGGAATTGCAAGAGATTAACATTTTCATTTACCAGTGAGTTTTCTTGGCAAAGTATTTTTCTCAGACATCAGTATATGTGACAAATAGAAAGTTAACAAGCATTCAACAAATGGGTATCATACTTAAATATTTATTTCCGTTTTTAATAGCAGACTAATCATTGAATGTAACTCGAGAATTAATAATTATAAGTATCAATTCTCTTAGTACAGCAATTATTGTAATATAATTGATCACAGCATTAAAGGCTGTACTATAGTATAGCTGTATTATATGTATGTTGGCGAGCGTGAGAGGGTTTGTGTAATAAAACAAAGTTGTTTATGTTGGTACTGACTAATCCAACCCCACCCTCTGCCGGCTTAGTCTCCTCTGTTGCTCGAGCATAATTCTAGACACCGGATAGTGTCTGATTCCAGACATCGTTTACTTCTTCTTCTTTAGTTATTTGCGCTCCTCGTATGGAGGACGCCCAAGTCAGCCGCTAGGGTCAGACGCCTGTTGAGCAGTCGGACTCTGGTTCAGAAGGACTAGCTAGGATGGCTGATTAGCCCATTGCCTCGTGTCAAAATGACGAAGAAGGTAATATGAAATGACAGTGAAATGGATGAAAGGAAATATGGTTATGGAGCAGATGCTGGAATGAATGACGGGGAAAACCGGAGAACCCGGATAAAACCTACACAAACGTCGCTTTGTCCATCACAAATTCCACATGATCTCTGGAATCAAACCCGGGCCGGGCCGCCTTGATGAGAGGCGGTCTCACCATTCGGTCACGGCGCCGCCCCAAAGCAGTGCACCTCCCTCAAAATATAGCCCAACTATCGCTAGGTAACGTAAAAGCTAGTTGTCCATGGTATTATTAATAGCGGCGTGCCGTTAAGGCATATTTTCGTTGAATTTTTGCGCAAAAAGATGTAATAGAAATGTAGCAATAAATGCGGAAGTCCATAAACCATTTTCTATTTTACTTTTAATACACTTAAACTTTATATTTTCATACTACACTACCAGCTGCATAGTGTCGGTTTTATTTTCGATGGGGCTATAACTTTAACCTTCGTCTGCAGGTCTCTGACGATAGCTGTCATATAAATGTCGTAGCTTTGGTCCAGTTTAACGACACATGCAAATAATTCATAACTACTTCCTTTAGAACAGGGTTTCCGCGAGCTGCTTTCATTGGCCCGCCTACATTCTTCAGGCTACACAAATAAAAAGAAACGGTGCACCTCACAAATTCCAAACGATTATGTAAAATTAAGGCTCATATTTTTAATTGATATACAGTGTAATGAACTTCTGAAGGACTAACACAAGAAAGGTCATTTTACACTGTGCCGAGTGACACACTTCTTCGTTTGAAAGACTTTATATGAGGACTTATCAGCGTTCATATCAACGTTTATGGTAAAGCATTTTCACAAATGAAATATGTTAAATCAAAATATAGTATGCTATGGCTGATGAACATAGGTCGTTTTGATCATAGGTATCACAAAATTAAGACCGCAGATATCTACAAATAACACAGAAAAATCAGTTTAATTTTTTTTTTAAATTGAATATTAACTGCTATTAACGTAAAACTTTTTGTAACAGGCTATAGTACATATGTCATATGAGTTACATTTCCATGGGACTGATACATGCAGATTAATCAGGTGCCTAGTAGATTTCGGTGAAAAATATTTTTTCCTCAAAAAGTAAACATGGAGGTGTATTATAGTGTAACTACCATTATAATAAAGTATGTTTGAAAAGTCCCTCCCCCAACCCCATAACCGAGCGGATGGCTCAGGCGGTTTCATTTATGGTCCATATTCGCGGCGTCGTGAGTTCTCTCTGTCAACCGCCCATTCTGACCTTTTTTTTCCCCTTCCTTCTTCTGGGGTGATTTTTCTAACACCAAGAATTTTTTCGGTGCCTTAACCCCACTATTTCATTTCATATCGCCTTTAGAAGTACGGGGTTTGACTGTGTAGATTGGTGGTGTGTGGTACGCAGTGGATATGCCTTGTGTACTACTCCCTCCTCCTCTGGTACGGAACCAGGGTAGCTCGGACCCGTTCGTCAGGAGGAGTGCTGTGTCTACAGTAATTCTCCGTCTTTGAACTTTAGGGATCCGCAATTTGCGCACTAGGGCTGCTAGCTTGGTCCGGACAGCAACCCTTCGGATCTTTCACCTCATCCCCTTCTCCCGAAGGTTATATACGGCATAATAGATCTTTGGACTCAGTGCTTAAACCGTATCTGCCCCTTGTGAGAAAAAAAGTCTCACCCAGTTATTTCATTTTGGATTTTTTAACTGGAAAAGGAAGCTAATATAATCTCTTTACATGATTTAAGAAATAGAAGAACACACCATTTTTATCCCTTCGCGGTAGTAAGTTGAAGTAACATGTCAAACGTCTATTTGCACTTTGGAACACAAATGACCACTGATGAATCAGTGGATAAGTCCGTTATCTAGCGGCTATTACATTTCTATCCTCTGACGAGCGCTTGCTAAATCACAACGAAGGAAAGGAAGGCACCTCAAGGTCGTACAACTTGTCACCACTCAAGGTAAATTACATACGTCAAAGCCACACTGACTGCGAAACTAGCGACACGTGTGGAACAACTTCTGTTTTATGAACCACCGTGGCGGGATAGCTTGTGTTGATTCCCGCAAGATGGCGAGTGAACATTGGTATGTGCTGATTATTTAGAGAGACTGGGCAAACATTTGTAAGAATTTGATAGTCTCTTATACCCTCCAAACTAAGGGACGTGTCGTGTGCTTTGTACAGAAAACATCCAAAAGTGGACATACGATCTGATGATAATATAATAATATTCATAATACTCAATGTCTTTGTTTTTTATTCCTTTAGTGATTTGTTAAACAGGAGAGCCCGACAGAATAAAGAATCCTCTTAATTTCATTGTTAAGGTATGAAACGTTTATGTATAAAGGTACTACAACCAACATACGTTAAGTTTGCTACAAAATTGTCACTGGTATTTAATCAGACCTTCCTGAATCGATTGCTTGTAAATACATAGATGAAAGTAACTATGATTTCTGCACAGTTGGCTAGATTTATTTTAGAAACGTGCATGCTACACTTTTCTCAGAAACTGATGGGATAATCTTAATGTCTGTACTTCATTTAAGCCCAATCTGATTTAACAGTTTAGATTTTAAAAATGTAGAATACGCTATTTTTACTTTCTCTGTAAGTAGAGAAAGTATTGTACGCCACCCAAAAATTCGATGCTGATGCCTAACCAGAAATATATAAAAGTAAGACTTTTTAGAAAAAGGTCCGTGTATATGTGTCTCTAGCCAGCGTAGCTCAAAACCGAAAAAACCCGCTAAATGCCAAACTTGGATTTTAAGTCCAGTATCTTCCAAGAATGCGAGACGAAAGTTTTCTAGAAAATCCGCCATCCCAAACTACCCTTTACATGGAAATATTTTTGAAAAATTTGTTTTTCTTAAAAGTGGCTCAAACGGTTTTGATTAAAACGCCGTACATTAAAGATATTTACGTGACAAATAAAGTGTATATCTTGAATTTTCTGGGAATAGCATCAGTAAACCTCTCCATTCTGAATGACTTTTGTATAACTGGTAAATCGTGAAACATACACAAAAAATGTAGATCTCGTTAAAACACACAGTTTGTCATATACATTTTTGTAGAGTTGACCATTTCCTTGTTATTGGCTTCAGTTTTAAACTATTAAAAGTTTTCTCAAGCGGGAGGTCATCTTTCGTTTCAAATCACTTTGTTTTACTCTGGCCATGCAAACAAAATCTAATTTAATTATTCATATAGCGATCGGCTTTTAACATATTTGATGATTGCTTTAGCCTAGTGTATTCCCTTATTTCCCTTCTACTTAGAAGGGAGAAGGAAGTAAGTAATAACAACATTCTAGTAATATTTATCTCGATTAGCATTGTGTATTGCTTTGTAAAAATAGGTTTGAGAAACAGGTAGAGATAATCATGCGAATGGAAAACATTAGCTTTTTTTTTTTTTTTTTTTTTTTTACTTTTTCTAGCACATATGTGCAATATGCGTAGTAAATAGAGAAGGTACATTACTTCACCCGAAAATTGGATAGCGATATTTCACCGGAAATACATGTTTTGAGGATCCCTGATTAAAAACATTTTTAGAAAACGGTCCCTGTGTGTGTTTGTCTTGTCTTCTGCGTGTGCTTGTGTGTGTGTTTGTGTGTGTGTTTGTGTGTGTGTGTTTGCGTGTGTGCGTTTCTGCGGACAGCATAAATAAAAAAAAAGAGTCCATTTATACCTAATTTGGTATTTAGGTTTAGTGTCTCCTAAGGATGCGACACGAAGATTTCAGGAAAATCCCCCGCTGCAAGCTGTCATATATATATATATATATATATATATATATATATATATATATATATATATATATATATATTTGTAGAGCTTATAATTTCCAAGATATGGAATATATAATTTCCTGTTATGTCTTCAATTTTAAATTTTTCTCAAACGACAATTCCTCATCCATTTCATAGTCCTTTTGTTTTACTCCTGACCACGGAAAAGGCACCGGATTTCAGTGACAATCGCACCTTTAAAAACATTTTACGTCGCTTTAGCCTTATGTATCCCTTATTTCCCTCCTACTTTAAGGAACTAAGTAATAAGACTATTTCTAGCAAGGTTTATCTTTGTTAGCATGATAGTTACAGATAAAAGAATAATCTTTTGTAAGAATAGTTAGCTTACAGAACAGATAGAGAAAGTTGTCTGAATGAAACACACCAGATCTTTTAAATCACCGATTTGATAAATCCTTATTTTTATGAATAATTTGTGATTTTTTATTGTAATATTATGCATAATTGAAGTTATAGTTCAGTTAACTTTCATAGAAAAAGATAAGAGAATCGTGTTTCCTAATTTCTGAGAAAAAGGAACCGGCAAAATTAGTATGTGGCTGAAGAAAACATTTAATTTAAGCTCAGGCGGTGTCTATTACCTCCGATGGTCAAATGTTGAGGATGTGAGTGTGACGTAGGACTTATTGCTTTTACTATTCCATATAACATTGAGCCTAATGGATTCTTCATTGGCGCTAGTTATAGTTGTAGGCTAGGATAGGACCGACTTAAAATCGCCACCCCCAGAGCCGGGAATCGAGCAGCGGGCCATCAGCACGAGAGCCGCGAACGAAACTACTGAGCTATCCTGGCGTTCTTTAGCTTGAAAGTAGTATATCACCCTTGACCAGAATGCGTAATTTTTAAGTGAAATACATGACACTCTATAACCCCTGTGGTGATAGCTTATAGTCAGACAAGGGGGCCATTATCTCGGTCTAGACTACTCAGATGTTTAGGCGCTGGCCTAAGAGCCCATGGTCGCGAGTTCAAACCGACCCAGACAGAAGGTTTTTAAGTTGCTCGAAAGCTAATAGCCCAATGCTAGTAGATTTGTTGGCATGTAAAAGAATGCCGTGGGACGAAATTCCGGCACACCGGTAGCGATATGATCATGTCAAATTAAAGCGGTGTTAACATATACCTAAACGACGATGTGAGCAACAATGACAGGATCCTTAACGGTTCTAGAATGCTGAAACACTTTGAGTCTAATAAGCACCCACTGTTAACGCACAAATTGTGGTGGTTATGCCACTTATTGGTGTCAACCCCAAAGAAAAGCCTACCGAATGCTTCGATGTGGCCGAATGCGAGATAGCACGACGCTCTCTACCACTGCAATGGATGATATTGTGTCACAACCTCACAGCATCACTGTCAAGACGTATACCCAATCTCGGGAAACATTGTCTCGCCGAGTCAACCCAATCCGAACAATTCCCTTCTGGGAGAGTTCTCAGATGTTCGGCCTATCGTACTTTTGATAATGCCGGTAGTGTCCGCAGCACAACTAAGCGGGTCGGAACCCTTCCCCCATGGACTTAGAGAATGGCACCATTCCAGATACCGGCGATCTTGCCTACGTCATTATCAACCCGTGTTCTTGAGACTGAGTAATCATCCTGCTTGCTCTAGAGGTAACATGCTAGCCTCTGTTTCAAAAGTTCGCGTGTTCAAACCCGGTGAAAGGGGCTGGATTTTTTCGGGCGTAAAATCCTTAACATGGCTTTCTTCGGACGCGAACTAAAGCCGGTGTTCCCATGTGGTAGATATTTACGCACATAAAAGACCTCAAGCCTGATAAAGAGGCATCTGTGGAAATAAAGCATCTTTCACGCCCAGTATTGAATGGGACACTGAGAACCATAGCCGTTAAAGAGCGTTCATAAGTCAAAACAAATTCATTTTTGGGACCGAGACTCCCAGTAAGGGGCGCCATCCGGCCAGTCAGCGAAAAGTCGTTCCACAGCGCATAGTTCACCTTCCCATTAAAACGCACCGATCGCCATCGCTTGACCCTATAACCCCAAGACATATCAACGATGTAACAGACGAAAACAATGGACAAAAATACTCGAGTTGTGAATTCCATGAGTCATGGTGCACACTCGTTTCATTAAAATGCTTTATATACGAAATTTTAATCCTTTCACAAATAAGGTGAAAAGGTTTAACCAAATAGTGATGATCACAATAATATGTATTTATGTACTGTTTATGTAGTATTTCTTGTTATTTTCTATACCTATTGTAAGTAGAGTATGTATTGCAATTTACCTAAAACTTCTGTCCGAATTTTACCGGAAATAAACGTTTTGAGGCTCCTTGGATAAATACACATTTTTAAGGCAAGGCTTGTGTGTCTGTGAGTCAAAACCGAATAGTTGTTACATGCACACTTGGTATTTTAGTTCAGCATATTTCAAGGATTTAAAAACCTCCCTCTCCCCAAGCTAAAACCGTTCTAACGATTATAATTAAAATACCACAAGTTTTTTAAAATATCTTAATGGGGTATAAAATTTATATCTTGAACTTCCTGGGAATAGCCTCTGAAGTTCTCTTAATTTTGGATGAAGTTTTTCATAACCGGTAAACCGTAAAAGTTAAAACTCGAATAAAAAAAAAACAAAAAAACAAATGTAGATCTCGTTAAGGGGAGGGCGTACCTTGCATATGTTTTAAAATTTTGAGTTATTGAATTTTGTTTATTCAGGTGCCTAAGAGTGTGCTTTGTAGTGTATTTTGCCAGAATGGCCCTTAAAGCAGTTTAATAGGAGACGGGAGGACAAGAAGGTGGCAAACCTATCACGGTCCCATTAGCTCTCTCTTTCCTCTCTCTCTCTCTCTCTCTCTCTCTCTCTCTCTCTCTCTGTACATATATGTTTAGTGTATATACACACACATATGATTTTTTTTTTAAATTCACAATATATATATATATATATATATATATATATATATATATATCACAATGAATTTAAAAAAACTCATGTGTTACATTCACATAATTTTCTCTAGCAGTTCAGTGTGCAAACTGTTATTCTTGCAAAAGGTTATTCTTTTATCTACATCATGCTAATCGAGAAGCACATTAGCCGAATTGATCTTATTATTGCTTCCTTGTAATTAGAAGGGAAATAATGGAATCATCAGGCTAAAGCGATAGTCAAATCTTATAAAAGCTGGTCGCTATGAGAAACAATTGAGGTTTGGTTCGCTTTGTATGGCATGGAGTTAAATAACAGAGATGGAACGAAAGCTAGCTTCTCATTTGAGAAGTAAGGTAGTTTAAAACAAACCAATAATAAGGAATATCTCGAAAGCATTCCATTCTAATAGAAAAATGTATATGCCATAAAGTATCTTTTTTTAACGAGATTTAAATGTTTTCTGTAGTACCTTCTTGTCTACCTCTTACGGCTTAATGGTTATATAAAATTGAGCAAAATTCATCCAGACTAAAGAGGACTTCAGAGACTATTGCCATAAAATTCAAAATATAAGTTTCATTTGTAATGTAAATGTCTTTAATATACGATATTATTTTATTCAAATCGGTAGAGCCATTTTTGAGAAAAGCAACATTTTCAAACATTTTTACATGTAAAGGGTAGTATGTGTTGGGGGGGCATTTTCTTGAAAACGTTCGTGTTGCATCCTTGAAATATAATAAACATAAGTACCAAGTCTGGTATTTAACGATCTTTTCGTCTTTGAGCTGTGCTTTTTTGGACGTAGGGGACCTCAATACATATATTTCCGGTGAAATCTTGACATCGAATTTTCGGGGGGAATACAATACCTTTTCTAGCTACTATGCACATTGTGTTTACATACGCGCTAGAGAAAGACTTTCAGAGAGTAAATCAACATATAGCTTAAATGTAATAATATAATTAACATTTTTGCTTTGAGACATTAATATAATTGTAACGAAAAACCCATAACGAAAGATGTAGAATAAAGATGCATCAAGCAGCTAGTACATAGAAATGGGCATAAATCCTGATAAGAGCACGGAGCGAGCAAAACAGAATATGTAGCTGGCTTGCACTGAGGCGCTATAGCTTCTTTTTTTTTTTCCCTCCATTTGCATAGCACCCTTTTAACTTCAATGGTCATATCGGGGGCTTGGACTTGTAAAACAACTCGTATTACTGTAGGTGTAGAACTTTAGGTTAATCATTTTTATTTTACTAAACACACGCACATTCACTCTCACATTCATATTTCCAGACTCTGTGGGGGATAGGGAATAATTCTGGCCACAGAAAAATCCCCCGCCCCAACGAGAATGGAACCCGGGACCTCAGGATGAGAAGTCAGCTCGTTGACCACTCGACCACGGAGGCAGTCGCGCTGTATTTTTGTTGTTGCTTTTTCACGCATTTATGAGTTTCTCGTATACCACAGAAACTATCATAGCTGCATGAACTTTTTTCTGAATCCATAGCTTTTATAACAACTGTATCTGATGTATATGGGATCTATGTACTCAAACATCTCTTAAAATTTACTGCAATTTTCATGTTGAGAAAAAATAACAGCCAAATAATTTTTTCAGTTTTAAATCTATAGGTTATAAAGCTATGATAATAAAAAGACAATAAAACAAGATGAAATTTTAAAGTGATATTTGTATTAGTTTTTTCCAATGTGTATTTAAAAATATTGAAGTTTATATTGGCAAAATAAAGGACCTACCCTTAAAGCACACAATTTATGCCATATACCTTTTTGTAGAGTTAGCCATATTCTTTGTTATCAGTTTGAATTTTCCATTTTTTATTTTTTCTAACATGGGAAGTCCTTATTTCTTTTACTTTTTCTGGTCATTCAAACAGATAGGAATTTCAAAGCTTCACATGTAAACTAGCTATTTAAAATTTGACTATGGTTTAAGCCTACTGTATTCTCCTTATTCCTTTGTACCCACGAAAATACCTTTATATTAAGACGAACTCTGCAAATATATATCTGGATTAACATGAAGCAGTTATATGAAAAAACATTTCTAAGAATGGTTTGTACAAGAGGAAGTAGAGAAAGCCACGTGAATGCAACACATTACATTTTGTAATAATTATTTAATATTTCACCTGCTCTATAGTGTAATAATTAACGACAATTGTACTGTTAATAGCTTTAATACAGTTTTGCAGCACAATTAAAACATAGTTTTTTGTTAGAAAATGTTTACGGTTGTCTTCACGAAATCATATGAGCGTTTCTTCATTATCCTAGAGCTTGGAGGAAAAGAATGCCGCTTAATACATATTTTATGAGCTCCAAGAACTTTATCGTAAACAGTATCTAAGTGTTATCATCATGTTAACTTATCCCTTATTTACAAACAGACGACACATATTCATCTTCTCTTAATGGATAGGAAGAGTTTTTAAATGCATTAAGCTGTATAATGACAACCAATTATTTCTGGCGTATTTGTACAATCCTGATGGTTGCAACATAAACACACTTGGGTTCTGTTTAAAATAGATTTTGGTACAATGACATTACCGAAATCGCATGTTTTTCTGTGATATACATCATTTCGCAACAAGAGCTAAGTATGCTTTACCGTTATTCTACTAATCTCATGATTACGTATTTGAAGCTAAAAATCTCCATTTTAACGGTTTTCAATACACTATGGATAACTCTCGGACTTCTAGCTAGGTAAGTTATTTATTTAAGTGGCTAGAAGCCGACAACACTTACAGTTAACAAGTCGTCAGGAAAGCCTCAGTTCTTACTTTATACTATGGACCTATCGAAAAACCATAAAAGTAGTTTATCTCGAAATCTATGAAATGTTCTCCTTTCAAGTGATCATACGAAATACACAATCCAATCTCCATTTGACGGTGGAGTCACCTAGCACCTCGTGTACCTACATTTCTGGGAGGAAGGATGAGGTGAAGGAACCTCAGGAGATGAATGGGCACTGACGACAGAGACGCGCAAAGTTCCCTAATAGCTCCATGCTTGGTCACGCAGTCACGAGAGGGTAACACGACCCAACAGTAGGAGACTCCACGGCTTCTCTCCTGCACGGCTTTGCTTCTTAATCGCAAGTCTCTACGCCACCTGTCCACCGCAGCCCCGTAGTCAACCTGAAACATGAAAGGAATATTAAATGAGGAAAGGCGGAATCGTGGTAGAATACACCACCCCTTGGAGATTAAAGAAACACCACGAAGCACGGTACCCGGGAATCGAACCCAGGACCTCCAAAATACGTCATCGCGAGCCATCTCGCTCGTTTTCATAGACTATCTTCATATCTATTCGGTTGTGTTTGCTGGAAACTAGAAATTGCTAGATTTCGTTTAACAAAACTGAATTCCGCATTTCCACAATTCGTTTTTTTTTTCTACATTAAGAAATACTGTTTTCAACTATTATTAACAGTAAGTCTACAAGAGCTTTTATTTATCTAGAGAAAATTAAAATTCAGGTGGTATTTAACTATCTCACCATTAAAAGAACGCATTTAAAAATTACAATAAATAAATGCAATTAAGTATTAATTAACTGAATGAATTAATTAATCTAAACACCTTCCTTATAGTGTTTCTGTTTCTCTTTGTGTTGTCCCCCCCCCCCGGCCCCTTCATTTATATACAACCTTTCTAATCTGGGTCGTATCGGTGACTTTTCTTTTGGAACAATGGCAATGATGTTCACTCGTTTTACTGATTGTATCTTTGGATTGTTGTCTTTAAATTTACAGGCACACATTCACACTCGCATTCATACTTCTAGAGTCTGGGAAGGTTAGGGAATGATCTTGGCTGGAGCAAATTCTCATGCCCCCAGCCAGGAATCTAACCCGCTGCCCTTCGTAATTCGGGCAGTTCTACCGTCAAAGCTACGGGGCCACCCGTGATATTTTGGTGTAGCTAACTAGGCGGAAAACAAATAACGATGGAAACAAATTAACAGATGCTGGGGAGATGATAAAGCAGAAAATGTTGGCACCGTAGCTCAGTCGGTAGCACATCTACTTGCTGTGCGAGGGGGCCCGGGTTCGATTTCTGGATGGGCTGGGCAAGTTTCTTTGGCCAAAAATATTTTCTATCTTCCCCAATGTCGGGAAGTATGAATGAGCGTGTGAAATGAAATGGAGTTTTATTTATGGACGCTCTTTAACTGCTGTGGTTCTCAGCGTCTCATTCTATATTAGTCATGAAAGACCGCTTAATTTTGCTCAGAGACCTCTTCATCAGGCTTGGGGTTATTTTACGTGCCGTAAATCTACGACACGGGACCAACGGCTTTACTTCCCTTCCGAAGGAAGCCATGCTAAGGATTTTTACGTCCGAAAAAATCCATCGTCCTCTGCCGGGTTTAAACCCGCGACCTTGGGTATATGAAGTTAGTATGGTAACCATTACATCACGGAGGTCGACTGAATGAGAGTGTGAGTGTGCGTGTGAACTAATGAATAAAATTAAACAAACAATAACGCAATGAAAATAGTACATAGGTTAATCACCATTCCCAATAGGCAATACGTTCCAAATAGAAATGCCTCCGATAGGGGCATGCAATTAAAGGCGGGGCTTACATTGAGCCATAAAAAAACCGACAAATTCTTAGTAGGCGTTAAAACTGTGAGATAAGCAACCCTGTTTTGTTGAAACACGTAATAATTGGTCATACGTAGTATGACTGATAGTCTTTATAAACTACTATGTATTAGCCTGACAACAATATAGTGAAAGGGGTGTTTGTCTAAATACCATAGTTTAATTACTATCTTGTTTAACATATCGAAGGATAAAGGAAAATGTAATTATTGAATAAATGATTGTAATTAAGATTCTTAGATTCTTCTTCATTGTATCTTTTCAAGCTATTTTTCAAATTAACAAAGTTGCTTTATTGTTGAAAATAGCCCTTCCGGTTTTAAAAATATACACATAATGTCATGCTTGTAGCTTTGAAACTGAAGAGTTTGCGTGATGCAAAGCATAAAATAAATTACATCCAAAAAAGAACCCTAAATTTAGAACTAAGGTATTGAAATACTAATAATCTGCAATGCAATTGATGTGTAATTAGGTATAGAGTGGTAGAACAGCTTTAAATCACGTTTATCATGTTTCTGGTACACCCAGCAGCAACATAAAGCCAAAAGTAGAGCATCTGAAGTTTTCACTCTTTGTATCAATTTCTTAATTAGAGTAAGAAGTGTTCTGAATAGAGTTAATTGTTACTTTGACTCCATTAGTTGATTGCAATAATTTCTGCTGTTATGATATACCTACGGTTTTGAAACATGAAGCACAGAAATATAACTGCTCACCCTATCGAACTAAACACGCAGAAGCACGTTCTTTCCGCCTTAAAAAATATGATGTGTTTCATTCATGACTTTTTCTACATCTCTGTAACAAATTATTGTTGAAAAGCTTATTCTTCTATGTACGTCATGCTAAACGAGATAAACATTAGCAGAACTTGTCCTTATTATTTGGTTCTTTGTAAGTAGAAGGGAAAAAATCCAATGTGTTCCATTCACAAAATGTCCTCCAACTCTTCAGCAAACAACACTTTTATTCAAAAGATTATTATTTTACCTATATGATGCTAATCAGGATAAACAGGAGAATTAGTCTTATTACTAGCTTCCTTGTAAGTATAAGGGAAATAACAAAATGCACAGGCTAAAGCGATAGTCTCGTCCTTTAAAAGCTGTTCACTCTGTGAAACAATTGAAATTCCAATCTCTTTGATTGCCAGGAGTAAACAAACGAGAAACGAGAAGAAAACGTTTGAGAAAAGTTTTAAGTACCTAAAATTGAATCCAATAATCTAGAATATCTCGAAAACTGTTAACTCTACACAAAAGTATTGGTTATAAATTGTGTGTTTTAATGATATTTACATTTTTTGTGAAGTAAGTTTTTGTATATCTATTACGGTTTACCAGTTATACAAGTCATCCAAAATGAAGAGGTTTTCAAAAGCTATTCCCAGAAAATTCAAGATATCCATTTCGTTTGTTTTAAATATATCTTAAACATAAGATATTTTAGTCAAAATCATTCCAGCCATTTTTGAGAAAATCAAAATTTTCTAAAAAGTTTCCATATACAGGGCAGGCTGGAGTGGGGGTATTTCCCTGAAAATCTTTGTGTCGCATCCTTGGAAGACAACAAACATAAATACCAAGTTTGATATTTAGCGGGCTTTTCGTTTTTGAGCTATGCTCTCCACAGACACACACATACACCCACGGACCTTTTTCTAAAAACTTTTGATGGTAGACAGTGAGGTGTTATGGAGCATAATGAAAATAAATGAATATGTCAAACACTTTATTCAATTTTTCAAGATATGCAGGCGAAAATAAAAATTGTTTTAGACTTCTTCTTCTTCTTCTTCCGTCCCTTAGTGCCATCAAGCGTCAGGCTCACCTCGCTCTGTCCATTCCCTACAGCTGTTTTAGAACTATGAACATAAATTGACGTCAGAAATGTCAACAAATGAAGAAGTACACCAAGATTGCAGGCTATTTCTCTTTATAAACTAGAAGGAGCATGTGCATCCTGGGGTAAAATTAAATAATATTAGGTACATAAATAATATACTTTTCGCGGACCAGGTCATTCTTACAGGACGCTGAAGATAGTCTTCAGAAATCATTACATGTGCTAAATATAATTTTAAAAATTATAATGTCCGGCTATGTAGGAAAAAAAGGAAAGTTTTGGCATGCCATGAAGGATACACTATTAAGCCAAGATAGTAATTGACAGTCAACCAATAAAGTGTTGGCTTCACTTATCTTGGTTGTGGTATAACTTTTAACAGTGATGACAGAGAAAATAAAAGTTTTATTCATTTCAATGTATGTTGGGAACAATTCGGTGAAAATTGAAGTTTAAAGTGAGAGAAGAAACGCATCTAAAGACTATGACCTTGCCGATATTGGTGCATGGAAGCGAGAATGGGTAAACAAAACAAACTTTTGAAACAAAATAAAATTGTCTGAAATGTGGTTCCTAAGATCAGTGAAAGGATACTCTTTATAGGACACAAATATGTTTGACAGCAGTCAAACATATTTGCATTAAACGACAGGATCTCTCCAAAGTAAGAGTAATTTGTAAAATCAAATTTATAGTATAGAGGAAGTATAATTCCGAAGCTGGCCGTTAGGAAAGAAGGAAAGAAACATGTTGGCCAGCCAGCAAAAAATGCCAGAAAAACTGAGGCCGGAACAATCTAATGACCTAATTCTGAAAGAGAAAGTAAGTATATTTCCTTGTGTATAATACAAGAGGACTGGGGGGACTCAGTAGACTTTAAACTATAATAAAATATTTTAAGAACAGGTTGCTACGTGATGAATTTTACATTCCGTTATCTTGCATGTTATTTGACAATGCAAACAAATATCAAGGAATACCTTCGAAGTGGTTAATTCCACAAAATATTTTGACAAAATTTGTTTGCCTTAACGAGATTTAAATTTTTTTGCGCTGCAATGTTGTCTATCTCTTGCGGTTTATCAGTTGTGCAAAAGTCACTCACAATGTAGAGCACATCAGAGCTAATTCCCAAAAATTCAAAACATGTATTTCATTTGCTATGATAATATATCAGACGTTTGCTGTTTTAATCAAAATTGTTATAGCTACTTTTGAGAAAATCAAAATTTTCGAAAAATGCTCCATGTAAAGAGTATTTTGAAATGGGAGAATTTTCTTGGATATCTTTGTGTTTCTTCCTTAGAAAATGCTAACGAAATATCAATTTTGATGTTTAACCGACATTTTCTTTTTGAGTTACGCTGATCAAACTGTATATATCTCACACACACACACACACACACACACACACACACACAACATAGTGATCGTCACCAGTGAAAACATCCCTTGAAGATGACTAACGAAGTCATAGGCGAAACGACGGGTTTATTTCAAATTGTTGGACCACGGCCTGCAAGTCCGGAATCTACATTCTACTTATTCCGAATGCATTGTGTAAATCTACATTTTTGTATACTTCTGTCACTTATGGGTTGCCATTTATTTAAAGTTATACAAAAGTATTCCGGATGAAATAAACCTCAGTGGCTAACTCCAGATATTTCAAATTATGCATTTTATCAGTAATATAATACGTTAAATCGCATTTTAATGAAAATCGCTACAGAACTTTTCAGAAGATATTCTGTATTTGGATGCAACCATTAAGTAAACTATTGCAATAGCTTTAAGTCATAATTCAATGCAGTGTAAGATATTATAACTAAATGATATTAAATATCGGAACAAAATTAATCTACGTAAAGGAATTTGAAGAGGATTAATACTTCTAGTACAGTGATGGTGAACTTTATGTCTTGCAGTATACAGATTTGCATTCCTTTTTACTTTCTCTACTGGTACCTATATACATAGTGTATAGAGCAGGTATTGTATTCCACCTTAAATTCGATACCGAGATTTCACCGGAACTATATATTTTGAGACCCCCTGAAAAAAAAAGCATTTTTAGAAAAAGTTCCGCCCGTGTGTTTGTGTGTGTATGTGTGTGTCTGTCTTTGGACAGCACAGCTAAAAAATGACAAGTCCGTTAAATACCAAACTGGGCATTTAAGTTAAGTATCTCCAAAGGATGCGACGCGAAGATTTTCAAGAAAATCCCCCAAAACTACCCTTTACATGGAAAAATTTTAGAACATTTTGATTTTCTCAAAAATTGCTCTAAAGGTTTTGATTAGTATACCGTATATTAAAGAAATCTATATAGAAAATAAAATGTATATTATGAAATTTCTGGGAATATCCTCTGAATACCTATTTATTCTGGATGTATTTTACTGAATTTTGCATAAGTAGTAAACGGTAAGGCACAGACAAAAACATACAAAAGAAAAGGTGTAGATCTCGTTAAAACACTTAGTTAATGTCATATGCATATTTTTCGTGTAGTTGATCATTTCTGAGATATTCCTTGTTATTGGTTTCAGCTTTGAATTACTTATGACATATCAACATTTGTCAGCTCCTGGCCACCAGAGAAACGAATTTCAATCCCATAGCAACCAGCTTTAAAAAGATTTGACAGCTGCTTTAGTCTCTGTATTCCTTTTTCCCCCTCTACCTGTAAGGAAGCAAGTAAGAAGACAATTTCTTCTAATTTTATCTCGATTAGCATGAAGTGGTAGAATAAGATTTTTAATAATAATTTGCTATAGACATGTGGAGAAATTCATGTGAATTGAACACATCAGACTTTTTTAAACACAGAATTCAAATATGTCAATATTTACGACTGTCAAAATATAAGTATTTAAAAGTAGGTCTACAATGAGCAACACAGCCAACGCCAGACAATATCATTAAAATGTTTCTTTGTACTTTCAAAACACACACAACAATGAAGTAATTACCACAAACGATAATACGATAATGCATGATATTATGGAGAAATGCAAAATACGCTTTTCTGATATATTGAGCTGATAAAACAGGTTTCAAACATCTTAGAAGACAAACTACCTTGCTAAGCTAGTACGCAAATGTGCTCCTTTGGCTTTTCCCCGATAACCTTGAATTCCTTGAGAAATTGCTAGAAATTCCTAATAGTTAATTTAAGACAAAAATAACAAAACGATTTTCCATATAATAGACAGCCTGGCGTGGGAAACTTTTCTTCAAGATCTTCATATTGAATTCTTGGAAGGTCCTAAAATTACATAGGTACTAAGGTAGGCATTTATCTTTCATGTCATTCTTGTTTTAATTATACACACACACACACACACACTCTTATAGCTTTCTCTATTGTTTTTATTTAATTCAGAGTCCACAAGGCATGCATTTACGGTGAAATTTTGATATTGAATTTTTGCGCGGAATGCTGTACTTCTATCCAACACTTCTAGAGCTGGGGCCGGGAACTAGCAGTGAAGGAAAAACACATTCACAGCCTCATTCCACTTTCTTGCATGTGCAAAACGCTGAGTAGTGTACCCTCGCCGCACTCCGCACAACCAGAGCCTGCTTTACTGGCGTAGAATTTGAACAATCCATGCAATAATATATTATTTTAATAATATATATATATATATATATATATATATATAAATGACAATATTTACTGAAATAACTATAACTAATCTCTATATAAGCTCTCACAAATATACTACAATCATATCTTGGAATTTAAAGAGATTTTCATTTGTAAGTAAAGAAAATTTAATGGGTAATATTTAGTGAAATCAATATTACTTACCTTCTACGCATAGCCTTATAAATGAACAAAAACAACACCGGTTTAAGGGCATTTTCACTTTTTTTATTTTTTTAATTTTTTTATTTATTTGCAGGGTTAATAGACGCTTGAGATCTCCTATAATCCACTAGTTTGCTTAATATGCAAGCACCCTTTCTTGGGTGCTAGATTTACAGGGAAGGGAGAGCCAGTGGAGAAGACAGAGGTCGCCCGTCTGTCTTTCTGCAGTGTTGCCAACCAAATATAAGTTTTCTTTGAGGACCTCAGCCATTATTGTGAATACGCCATCTAATTTATCGCGTACTAGGTGAATAATTAAACAAAATATAGCGCACATGCACGAGCATGGACTCTGGGATCTACAGACACAATGAAACCTCAATATTGAAGCCACTAGATGTCAGGGTGTATAGCGTACTTCATCTCTCAATGTTGTCACTATTTTCTGCTTCCGAAATTATGCAAAACCTACCGAACGAAGACTAAGGAGCCGAGTGCTTAGGAAAAGGTACGCACATAGGCTGTCTGCTTCTAAAATAGTTATTGCTAATAAAGTGGTAACTAGCGGTTTGAGTAAGCGATTGTGGTAGGAGTAATGGAGGTTAAATACTTCCTGCACTCAATGAGTGCGGGTTCCCGACCCATGTGCTAGAAAAATAAAAACCGAGAATATTCTCTGCGTAAGTTTCACTGCTAGAGTGATTTGAAATGATGTGCGCCTCTTTTCTGTCCTACCCACATTAAAATATGATACATTAAGAAATTTAGTCTGCTAAAAGGTTTCTTGTATCTCCCCAATAAAGCAGTTAACATTAAGTTGTTAAACTAGGCCCGTACACGATACATAATCCTTTTATCGTGGTTATAAAAATAGTCAGTTATATAACCTGCGTAGGGTTTCGTTGCAAAATCGTCTTGTGCACTGCTGTGCTGTGCTGTGCCAAGTGCAAATCAAAAATTGAAATGACATTTATTCCTCTAACTTTGAGTGAGTGGCCTCCCTTCAGCGTTACAAATATGGGATTTAGCCGTATATGAGGCGACTATTAGTGCCAGTTGTTCATTCTTTTCTTTCCTTTTGTTGCCTACCCAACATTTTATAGCAGCTTTAAAATAAATTACTTCATAGTACTGAATGTAGTCAGTGACAAAACACCCAGTTGAAAATTTGCTCCGATTAACCGAGACAAATAACTGTAAGAACTGTATCATTAGTAACCAGAATAATGGTGAAAGAAAGACATATACCAGTTGACAGACTCAATTTGTCATGTTTTAGCTCTTATTTCAAGTTTTGAAAATGCCAGTGTAAACAAGTCTAAGGTCCTAGGTCATAAAACATACAAGCTACAAATTACAGACTTTCGATTTATGGCTTAAGTTATGGCTTTCATAAAGTAGTAATCACAGGCTGCAAATCATTAGGTATAGGTGCAGTTATGCAAACGAATTACCTAATTCTGTTTAATAAAACTAGCTTCACAATTCCTTGTCATATCAATACAAATTACACAAGTGTTAATTATATTGCAGAAGAATTAGAAATATATTGTAACGGCTTAGAAACATACTGTATGCAACAAAATTCATTTACGCTACGTGTGGTTGAAGTGGTATTTTCTCATGACAGAAGAGATTATCACCTCTTGCTACGCTCGTGATGAAAAGTCCAAATGTATAAAAAATCCCACGTTTCACAAGTTGTACACATTATGGTATATACAAATCATTACACAATCCACAATTAATAGCTTTGCGAAATCGAACTGAGATTCAATTGATGCAAGGTATAAGGTACCGGATTGACCATAAACAGTTGAATAGCTTACACAGCCTGTCCTACGACGCGTGTAGCCAAATACCGCACTGTGCTGCTGAAACAGAACAAAAGCCATAACTCTCAAGCCTGTAATTTGTAGCTTGCATGTTTTTATGACCTAATACCTTGGTCTTGTTTACATCGACATTTCAAAAAACTTGAAATAAGAGCTAAAACATGACAAATTGAATCTATCAACTGGATTATGGCTTCGTTTCACCTTTAATCTGGTTACTAATGATAAGATTTTTAGAGCTACTTGTTTCGTTCAAGTACGTGCACGAACTCATGAAAAGGAGCGATTGAAATCTCACCAGGAACCTGGTAGGTATTTTTCCAGGTTTTTCTCAGTCCTCGTATTGGGAAACTGCACGGGATTAATCCTGAATTTGCGTTTGAAATGCTTCTTTCCAAATTTCCCTTCCAGTAATGATTTCATTTTATACATCATCAATGTTTAAGACAGGGTCACGCTGTATCCTTACTTCGCGCAAGGTGCTAAAGCTCACTTGTCTGTACCGGCGAGGTATACGCATATAAGTCAATCACTACACGCAGTGGCGTAATCTGTAGTTACGTTACCATCAACATATTAAGGGTAGGACAGTAGAGAAGGAATACATCACAAACTGTGTTATACGTGCTTTAATATTCCTCTTGTGCTTGGTATTAAACTACAGACGAAACAACCCAATACAAATCAATTACAGCCTTTAGTCGTATATAACCAAAGATTCGTACAATATGGTGTACTATAAGAACGAAACAGTACTTTGTTATTGGAAATCAAAACTATTTTGACTCTGGAAAAGTTGTGCATATGTAAAATTACAAAATAAAACTTACTATACAGTGACAACATAAAAAGAGGACTTCAAATTGAACGAATATAAATTGTGTGGTTAATTAATTCTTAAGAGCTGAATAATCATTAGCATGCAGTGTCTTAAAATGATGCTGAATATTAAATCGTTTATGCACTTGCAATTTTTGTGACACTTTAGACAAATCTTTAGCGAGTACCCTTCCATTTCAAAATAATGTTGATGTACTGATCACCACTGCCACTAAGGAAAAACCGACCGCTCCCACTGCGCAGCACGCACTGAGGTCAGCACAGTGTCGTATTCAAGTACGAGCACCGCGGGAAGAGGGTTGGTGGTGGCTAGTTTACGGACGCCTTGTAGATTCCCGAAAACGGGCACTGAGGGATATTTAGTTGCGGACTATCCGTCTTGAGTACGTCTATGCATGTGCGAGCGTCTTCATTGGGTTTCCAGACAAGAACTATCTATGGGTGTTGTTGTTAACTGTGAACGTGGTGCTCTGTTGATAATTCCTCCCTTGTGTTTCTAATTTATTTTACACTTCTGAGAGTAGCATGATGGATACTGGGTTGAGTATATTCTTTCAAGTCAAATTTACACACCACCTTTGCTACCTTGAACGTTTTAGTACTCAAGTTTCATATTTAAGTAGCATCACGCTTATTTCTGTATCACTGCAAAATACCTAATTAATGGTCTGGGTCTTAGGGGAGACTGTAGTCCCTCTACCACCTACATTCAATTATGCAAACGTTTATATCTTTTTTATGAATTATTAGAGCTATAGAGGTAAAATATGGCAGGTACAAAGAAGCATATTTATTACTTATATTGACATTTTTGTTAATCACTAGATAAAAACAAGTTCACAAGAAAACTTTAACTGTGCCAATTATTTGTAATATTTTAGGTTATGAAATTATGTTTATTTTTGAGCTTGAAAATTGTTATAAAACATCAATAGATGTAAAAATGCTTGCATAAACCACTGTATAAATTGAATTGTTGTACAATAAGTCAATTCAGAAAAAATTATATTTATAATATGGAAGAAACTACAGTTTTGAAGAGAAAAAAAATTAAACTTTTATACCAATCTTAGTTTATTCCTGGGCATACTCACGGTCTTCGTCAGCCTGTATCTTTTCTCTATATCTTTTAGCATTTCTCTTTGCTTACCTTCCCTCAAGCTAGGACGAAAATTGCGTTGCCTAGGCAAGCAGGAGCAAGCAAGCAGGCAGGGTGAGGGTTGGAAAAGATACAATGCTGCCTCTCCTCACACTAGGACGAAAATCGTGTGCATTGCCTAAGTAACCAGGACTAAGCAGGAGTAGATTGAAAACTATACATCTGTAATTAGAATATACCTAAGGTCGAATGGACGTGATTTGATATGCGTGAATTAAGAATGCAGTATTCAGCATCCTGCTATAGCAATTGGCAAGGCTCTTATAAATCTTCTGTAAGTGTATGTGACACACAATTCGTTTTATAGTGAGACGTCAATAATAAAAATAAGATATCGCAATAAAACAGAAATTACCTACTTAGAAAATATGTAGCAAAAGGAGGACCAATGCCTGTGCTATACACAGAAAGAACAAACCATGTTAAAATATGTGTTTTCTTTGATGAGGAAAATTCCATTATTGTGATTGGAACAGTTGAGCTTAACGCCTATTAATAATACCAATTTAGCATTGCCAGTATCCTTCTGTTCTAGAGGAGGAACCTTGTTATCCTTGAATGTAAGCAATATTATATGGGCAGGTTTGTAAACACGTGGAGCGAAGAATGCAGATTTAAACCGCGCGTGGACATACTGTTATATAAAGTTAATGCCCTCACCCATGCGAGACTAACCCAGACCAACCTTTCTCTGCTTCTCCACGTGTATGTCACGGCGTGTATAATTAAGTCAAAAGGAAAAAAGAAGTATATCCAGTATGAATGTCATTATCAAAGCTTACTTCATAAATTTCTCCTAAATGAGTGTTAATGCTTGATCTACTTCAACAACAGCTCAGTTAAATGTTTGTAAAATACTTCGCGCAACCTATTAGAAGCCTAGGAAATAGCAATAGTTTTCAGAAAACGTTACCGGTTTATATACATAAATAATACGTTGTATCAAAATGAATGGCCCCTGCTGAAACCGCTGAAACTGAACTATAATTCCGGGTTTCTTTTGAATAACGCGACTGATAGCCCGCCACTGCCATGAAACCATTCCACGTATCCATTCGTGCACTAGCGGCAGAACCATTCGCTGTTTCTCCCTTAGATAGCAGTAACGCTGTGAATCAATATTCATATGTTACACTTATCTTTCATTATAATTAGTCACCCTCCGTGGTGTAATGGTTAGCATGCTAACTTCATATACCCATACAAACCCGGCGAAGGACGATGGATTTTTCGAGCGTAAAAATCCTTAGCATGGCTTCCTTCGGAAGGGAAGTAAAGCCGTTGGTCCCGTGTCGTAGATCTACGGCACGTAAAAGAACCTCAAGCCTGTTAGAGAGGCCTCGGAACATAATTAAGCGGTCTTTCACTGCCAATTTAGAATGGGACGCTGAGAACCACTGAAGTTAAAGAGCGCCCTTAAATAACACGCCATTTACATAGTTTTCGTTATACTCTGCTAACCTTCTCTGCGTTTACAGAAACCAGGCACCTGTTCAACACTTATTGAACACTGAAACATTTCTGCACTAGCAATATTGGAAGATGCACACCTTACTCTCTCTTCAAATTCGACGAGCGTATGGAGATTTGCTGCACAAACTTTATCTTCAAGTATTCCCCACAGGTAATTAACTATCAGACGAATTTAGACCTTAAGAGATTAGACCAATCAGTTATTTTGTTATTAAAACGCGTTATAGTAAGAGTGAGCAGTTTTCTTGGACCATGATAATCTATATCTCGTCTAACTTTTAGAATTGTTGACTGTCCATATTATTTTTACTTTCTCTTGCAGGTTTGTACATACAATATACATTTAGCTAGAGAAAATTGCGTATTCCATCCAAAAATTCGATGTCGAGATTTCACTGGAAATATATATGTTTTGAGGTCCTTTGAGTCCGAAAAAATCAGTCCGTCTCTGTGAAGGCCGTGAACAGCATAGCTCAAAAACGCAAAGACCGTTAATAACCAAACTTGGTATTTATGTTTATTATCTTCCAAGGATGTGACACCATAAATTACCGTATACATGGGAATTTTTGGAAAAGTTTGTTTTCCTCAAAAATGACTTACGATTTTGATTATATACTGTATATTAAAGATATTTACACCAGAAATAAATTGTATATTTTTAATTTTCTGGGAATAGCTTCTGAAGGCCTCTTTATTCCAAATGGGTTTTTCAGAATTTTGCATAACGGTTAAACCGTAAGAAACGCACAAAAATGTAGATCTCGTTAAAACACATGATTTATCACATATACGTTTTCTTTGTAGAGTTGACAATTTACTATATATTCCTTTTTTATTGGTTTCAGTTTTAAACTGCCTAACTTTTCTCAAATGGCATCATGCAAAGCTAACCTAACCTCAATTGTTTCACATAGCGACCAGCATTTAAACTATTTGAGTATAGCTTTAGCACAATGTATTCCCTTTTTTCTTCTACTTACAAGAAATCAAGTAGTAAGACCAGTTCTGTTAATGTTTATCTCGATTAGCATGATGTAGATAAAGAATAATCTTTTGTAAGAATAGTTTGTATTTGGAACAGCTATAGAAAGTCATGTGAATGGAACACATCAAATTTTTTCTCTTACATGGGCCCAGTTAAAGTTTCTAACAACCAATAAATTCCGAATTTGTTTATAGTGACGACACAACTGAACCTCTGTATAAATTGAAACTGTCTTTTAATGTGTGATTCCGTTTCAACAATACTTAACACACTAAAGATAGACTCTTCTGGTGCATACTCATACATAATAGCTACCCAGAGTATACGCAGTAAATAAATATCTTCATGTAAGATATCCGCAATATAAAACATGACAAGCAGCGTTACAGTGAATTGTAAATGCCATATGTGCTTTAGCTAGAATATCGCAGAGCGAGGGCATTTAAACTGCAATCTCTCGTGTAAGTCAGATCCGACAACTGCTACCAGTCGTGTGATAAACTTGATAAAAGCCAAATCGCGTAGAAGAAACGGAACTCCAGATGAGTCGGTGGCGAATGACGGTTACAGATTGTTACTGACCTCACAGTGTGTAAACCTTACGCGCTTATCTTAGAGTGGGGACCGAAGTGTCGCGATTTTCATCAACTAGGCCACCGTATCAGGTCAGCTAACATATTCAACATCATTGTATCTGCCACAGATCTTCTGCACCTACCTACTCCGGTAGGTAGTATACCCGCAGGCCAACCTACGCATAGGAAGACAGGTTTCTTCAATGCTGGACAGGTCAAGAAAAACCTGGCTTACCCATGCTATTAACTGCCGGCAGGAGTAAAGGTTTAAGGGTGAGGCAATCGAGCCAGGTGGCTCAGGCTTTTAGTCTGGGATTAGCATTTGGGAGGTCGTGAGATCGGTTTCCCGCGGCCGACCTTTCTGACACATGGGGTTTTTCGGGGGTTTCCCGAGTCACTGGACGACTGCTGGGGTGGTTTCTTCATTTCCCGGAAATTCCTGTTTTTTTTTCATTTCATCTCTATTTCAACCAGCCGGTCTCTTTCGGGGTTGTGTTGCCGAGGAATACGGTAGTGGCGACCTCTAGTGGAGGTGACTGTGGTTTGTGAAATCCAGCTCTCGGCGGCGGGATGGCGTTGGAAATAGTCTATAGAGTATTAGGGGCGTTAGACCAGACAGGACGCGTGGGCTCTTAGCTCTTCCTGTGTCGGGATGAACAATTGCTTGGAAGCTGTTAGGGTCTCTACACTGTGGCTCCCTTCCCCTGTCCGGTTGTGGCAGCCCGCTGTGAGGTTGTGACAGTTGAACGGAATGACACTTCTACGGAGATGGAATTTGTTGACATTTGTACGGAAATGTTGAAGATTTCCAGAAATGGCCAAATAGGAATTATTTAGAGAGTGACACTTGTACGGAAGGTAATTGGCCTAACGTATTTCTAAGAATTGTGACGCGAGCGCAATAAGGGTTGGCAGGAGAGTGGCACACGCTGAGTAGAGTTCATTGCTACAGTTGATATCTGAGTGTCAAGTAGTGTACAGAAATATACTTGTTGTGAACATGTGGAATTCAGCGAGACCACAAAAAGAAAGCCTTAAGTTCTTACAACGGGCATCAGTATATAGTGGATTATACCACCAATGAATTAACATATTGGCGTTGTATAAATATGATAAAAAAACAAATGAAAAGAAAGATTGTCAACTAAAACAACAGTTTTAGGCGAAGGGAGCCATATTTGCATTTCCTGAAACTGAGATTTTGGATTGCAATTATCAATTTGTTCAATGTTTGTGGAGAAAAGCGCAATATTGCGGCGTGTTCCTGCCTACAGGGAAAACGAAGAGATACGCTGCAATACAAGAATGTGTTTAGCACTAGCGCATTTTCCTCTGGAAATTTTGGATGATGGTTACCCCTACATTCAGGAGAGTACGCCTGAGAAACAAAAACTTCAAGAATTCTACGATTATTTTGTTGACCAATGGCTCGATAACAAGCACATACCAAGAAATATGTGGAACTACGGTGAAAGGCGCCACCACATTAATAAAATCTCGGAAGAATTTCCAAGAATCAAAGAATAAACAGATCAGTTTCATGAATTCATACCAATGTTTATTCATTAATAAATATCTTCGAGAAAACGAAGAGTACTACAGCCACCAGTTTGACCAGTTGGTGGTGGTGGTGGTGGTGGTGGTGGTGGTGAATATTATATCCTTCTTCTTATAACCGTTCAAAATGTATGCTTTTAACAAGATGTATAACTGACATGTGTATTTTAGCATTTCATAATTATTTATTCTCTAGTTTTTCTAGCCTTTAATTGTCTTTAAGACGCTGCACTTAGGTTTAACATTTTGCTCTCACATAATATGTAATCTACCTTTGATATCCGTTACCTCAAACACATCCTTTTAAGATGAATTTAAAAATTGTAAAATGTAGAAAAATATCATACTAAATTTAATGCATCTAGCGATATCGGAAAAAGAAACAACAAAAATATCGGATAATGCGCAATCGTGTGGAAACATTAAACGTTGTAAAATTGTGGAAAGTTAATGCAACTTTTTTACCTCAATACTTTTAAGAAAAAATAAGAATTAAGTCATGTTCGTTACTAAAGAGGTTTCATAAAAACCATGCCGTATACTAAGTTAGGAAAAAAAAAAAAAAAGTAAACGGAATTCTTAGACTTCATTAACTCTTAATGTATCTCTAAAGTAACCATTGTTTTATTCGGCTTTCCAATATAGGTATGAGTGATAAATCTTAGTTACACGTCCACTAAGGTTTCAGGCCCTTTAGCCACTCTGCAACTGCCTGCCAGTAACAGATAAACCCTTGGCTGATGCTACCGGAGCGATAAGTAAGTGTGAAATATTAGAGAGCTATCACTTTGGAAGCAGAGTAAGTGCACTTGTAGAATACATAGATCCCAATGTTAGACATACAGCAGAAACCAGTTTAAATGTTTTCTGTTTAGTGACTGTCTAAAATGGACTTCATTATGGCAATAGAAACTGGCCGTATAATAACAATAATAGCCATATCATTTGTTTGAGCCTTCAAGGTTAGCAACTAAATCAAGTATCCGTAATTTAAGTAACACAGCGACAACACTTAGCCAACTAAATGCATTTAATGATGTCGTATTAATTCTGATTTGCTTCTATATTACAAAGAAGTTTGTGCCATCGTTGAACAGTAGTTGAAATAAAAGATGTTGAATGGAGAAATGAGGGGATTTTATCATTAATGCTACTTAAGTTATCTGTGTGTTATCATTTAAGTCATTATTTATTAACTCTGCCCGAAAATTAGTACAAAATTAATGCATATGTATGTAAAAGTTTCCACACAAAACACCACTAATTAAAATTATTAAAGCGAAAATTTTAAATGATTGTCAACACATAATCTAGCCTCTGGCAATGAGACTGAGAGCGAAACTAGCGGGATGTTCGGCAACTTTCGCCCTGTCCAAAGCCGCTGACAGGCCTAACTCGGACTCTACTTCCATTCTTCATATGGATAACGTTCAAATAAATTTTTGACTTCTCATAACACGATTTATGAGCTGAACTAATTCTATAGTAAGCGTATATGGTAATTAAAGAGGCTTATAATTACCCACAGTCGACATCGGCAAACAAGAGTGAATTAAAACTACTGCATATATTTACGATAAAGTAACTATGGCTTTGAGTATTTGCTTCATTAACACTTTCTGCGCGTCTCGGCAGGAGCATGCAAAGTGAAACTCATCATCGATTCCATGCAAACAACCGTTAACCTTCAGGCACTCTTACAACAATTACTACCAATAAATGTCTCTTCTCAGTGACCTTGTCTCCGTTCCATTTACTAATTTCTCCGTTTGCTAGATACGATGAGCTGCACTGACTAGTATACAGTATCGCTTCTATCCAGTTTGTGTCAAAGACTCCCCTACTCGTAAACAAGTTTTCAATTATAAACTATACATCTTATTTAATAATAGCACCTACTTAATTATTTGCGCTTAAGTTATAAGAACAACACGTTTCACCGGTGTCTGTAAATATTAAAGATCTATAATTTAGATATACATTTCTCATAAACAGCTTTTACATGAAAAATTATTTAAACTTTTGTTCTGGATTTAAATGAAGTTCTCTATAACAATGTATGTTTTTCAATGAAATTTAATATATACTGTTAACACAAATATAACAATTGCAATTACTCATTAACCAGACATTTTAATTTACAAAAAAAAAAAAAAAAAAAAAAAAAGATAATGAAAAATAACGGCTGTGATAATTTTAATTGTTTTCTCACAGAAACCGTGTGTAGGACAGGAGTTGGATAGGTAGAGTCAGACTGAAACATTCAATGCCATATCCGGGATTTGAACCACGATCTCCCGGTCTCTAGCCGGTTATTGTACCATGGCAAAATGCCGAAATAGCATTGAATTTCTTAACTGACTTGCCTGTTTCCCGGTAAACCAAACAAGGTGATATCAAATTATATTGAGATGACAACCTCAAAGGCGATTTTTCAGTCTGACTCTGCCTATCCAACTCCTGTCCTACACACGGTTTCTTTGAGAAAGCAACTAAAATTATCACAATTGTCCATAATAGTTGGCTACTTACAACATTGTAAGTAAGAGTCAGGAAGACCATAGGGTTATGTACTTGGCACGGATTTCTCAAAATGCTTACAGACTGTAGGCATCCTTCAAGGAAATACCAGCTTCAAACTTAGTGGTGAGGCAGAAAAAAACTGCCCAACATTTACTGCTAAAGTGTGAGGCATTGGGTAGACGAAGGTTTTACAAAAAATAGTATTAGCGCAAAGTAACGCCAAACAGTTCCAATTCCTATAATAGGAAATGGGACAGTATAAAAGTCCAAAGGTATGAGGTGCGAGGTTCTCTGAACGCTCAAACGTCCCAGGTACTAATCTAATCTATGTAAAATTGGTGTTTGTCCCAAATTTTACTTTGATTGCAGATAGTTCCCACGTTTTATCACTTAATTATGCATTTTGCCCTAGAATTCTCTCTTTTCGAGTCAAATTTAATACTTCCCTTAGCTTATGTAAGTAGCTGAGAGAAGAAATATGTATTACACATCAGCAAAACAGTTTGGATTTAGGATTTTATAGTCAAAGCGGCAAGCAAACGCAGCAAACACATTTTTTTTTTTTTTTTTTTTTAAAGGCTCAGAAGTTACAATACGAACTATTGATATAACTGTATATTGTTTGAAATGTACTAGATTGTTAACGTTTTGACAAAGAAAGGCTAGAAACTAGTGGAAATAATCTTGGTGTATGTGCAATACACAGTCTGTCATAAAAAATAAAAGCCCAGTTTTTAACTTTCCAAAAACTAAATAGAACCTTAAATAGGCCTTTTATGCAGGTCCATACCATTCATTAAGTATACACCTGCGCTGTTTTCCCGCGCTGTCATACACCACGAACCTCAAAGCACCCCCGAGACATGAAAAAGAAATGGAATGAAGGAAAGGAAATCGTGGTAAATGAGAAACCACTCCAGAATTCGCCAATGGACCTCCGAGAATCCATGAAAAGCTTTTTTTTCCCCCTAAACTTACTGTATGGATTACTGGTTTTACTGTTCCTTTACACAAACATATACACATTGCACAAACACATAACACCCATGCCCAAGGCGGGACTGGAACCCACGATCCCCTGCCCACGAAGCTGCCGATCCCGGTGGCCGCGCTCGCTGAAGTGTCTCGCTTTGGCGCTTCGTGGTGCACAGGATCGTGGGTTTGAGTCCCGACTTGGGCATGGGTGTTTCTGTGTTTGTAAATGTGTCTATGTTTGTGTATGCATATGTAACAAGGAAAATGTTAAGAATAATAAAGTCTACCAAGGAAATATATGAAACTGGAAAAAATGGTGAGAAAAAAAGGAATACAGCGCCGGAGTCCTGATAAGCCTCCGGAATTGTATTTTTTATAATTTAAAAAAACAAAACAAAAAAAAAACAAAAAAAACAACAAAGCGAAACGCCTTAGCGAGCGTGGCCATCGAGACCGGCATGGTTCAGAGTGTGATTCAACTCGGAACCTTCCGATTGCGAATCGTACATATACCTTATCATGGCGCCACTTCGCTCGTTTAATGTAGTGTAACTTGGTTTGCCAAAAACGTTGGGTCCAATGGTAACAGAAGAAAAAACTTGCATATGCATACGCATCCCTACATGTACTATGCACATAATAGGTAGAGAAGGTATTGTATTCCATCCAAAACTAATGTCGAGATTTCACGTAAGTATATGTTTTAGGACCCATGAGTTTAGAAAAAAAATTACAAAAAGGCTGCATGTGTGTTTGAGCGAGTGAGTTAGTGTGTGTGCGCGTGCGTGTGTGGGGGGGGGCATCATAGCTCAAAAACGAAAAAAACGTACTAAGGATGCGACACTAAGGTTTACAAGAAACCCGCCCCCACTCATAACTACCCTTACAAAGAATAATTTTTGAAAGTTTTTTTTTTCTCAAAATTGGCTTTAACGGTTTTAATTAAAACACCGTATACCTATACATCTCAAATAAAAAGTATATCTTGAATTTTCTGGGAATAGCTTCTAAAGACCTCTTTTTTCTGGGCGAATTTTGCATAACTAGGAAACCTAAGAAATTGACAAAAACTTGCTACACAGAAATATAGATCTCGTTAAACTCGCAATTTATGTCATATACATTTTTGTAGGGTTGACCGATTCCAAAATATTCCTTATTATTGGTTTCAATTTTAAACTACATAACTTTTCACAAACGGGAAGTCACCTTTCGTTTCATCTCTCTTTTGTTTTACTGATGGGCGTAACCACCAGCTTTTAAAATTTTCAAATATTTAGCCTTATGTATCCCGCTTATTTCCCTTCTGCTTAGAAGTTAACAAGCCATAAGACACTTTCTACTAATGTTTCTCTGGATTAGCAAGATACGGATCAAAGAAAACATTTTTGTAAGAATAGGTTGTTTACAGGACAATTGCAGAAAGTTTTGATAATGGTACACATCAGATTCTTAAATGCTATTTATTCAGGCGTCCTATTAATATGTATTGCTTGTGAAATCTGTATCGAATTTTTAGCTGGAATGCATAAAATGTGGCCCATAATGGAACGCGGCCGTTTAAGTTGGTATACTGACAAATGCAACCGCTTACCCTACCAGTGTGACCTCCAATACTCCTCGAGTATACTACTAGCCATTGAGTTAGCAGGGCACTCCCATAATTGATGACCGAACGACCGAAGAATAACATTAAAAGCTAGATGTCTTATGTTCACATTAGCGGGTTATCATTCAGGCTGTGCTTCATTTAGTTTTTGTACAATATAATATAATATTGTATAATATAATGTAATATAACATAATAAAAGCATACAAACAATGCTGCTAATGAAAGCCCTCATATAAATGTCGTAGTTGTTCAACTGAATACTGCATTCACATAATTTTTCACGCCTTCCTCTGTAAGGTCGAATTATGGTGTATTGATTAAGCGTTTTTACTTTCTCTAGCTCGCATGTACAATGTACATAGTGGATAGAGAAGGTGATTTATTCCTCCCAAAATTTCGATGTCGAGGTTTCACCGGAAATATAAGTTTTGATGTTCTCTGAGTCCGAAAAATGCATTTTTAGAAAAAGATCCCTGTGTTGTGTGTCTGTGGATAGCATATCTCAAAAACGAAAAGATCGTTAAACACCAAACTTAGTATTTATGTTTGGTATCTTTCAAGGAAGTGATATGAAGATTTCAAGAAAATCCCCCCACGACAAAATATCGATTAAAATCTAGTATATTAAAGATATTTACATCCCAAATAAAGTGTATATCTTGAATTTTCTAGCAATAGCTTCTGAAGACCTCTTTATTCTGAATGAATATTGGCAAATTTTGCTTAACTGCTCAACCTTATGATAGAGATAAAAACCTATCGCACAAAAAATGTAGATCTCGTCAAAACACATAATTTCTGTCCTTTACGTTTTTGTTGTGGAGGTAATCGTTTCCGTGATATTTCTTGTTATTTGTTTCAATTGTAAATACTTATACTTTTCTCATACAGGAAGTGTCCGTGTTTCTTTTGCAATGACAATCGCATAACGACAGCTTTTAAAACATTTGACTATTACTTTTGCCTAGTGTATTACCTTAGTTCCTTTCTACTAATAAGGAACTAAGTAATAAGAATACTTCTGCTAACTCTTATCTTGATTAGCATGGTGTAGAAAGAAGAATAATCTTTTGTAAGAAGTTTGTAGGTAGATCAGCTAGAGAAAGTCATGTGAGTGTAACACATCAGATTTTTGTATATTAGACGTAGTGAAACTCTGACATAGATGTGATATCTGGCACAAACCTTCATTTCACATAGATTATAACGTCATTCATTTGTTCATTTTATGTTCCTGGATTGTTCACCAACCCAAACCGGCTGGGTGAATCAATGGTTAGTTATCTAAAGCTGAAAACCTTTCGAAGGGAAAAGCACTATTGTGTTCTTAGGGGAATAGACCATTTTAATGCACAAAAATGTGCGTTCTGGACAAAGTAAAACTCTGATGTGTCACATTCACGTGTCATTCTCTGCTCGATCAACAACAAACGTTTCTTGAAAAACTTCTGTTACACATTAATCGAGATAAACATTTCCAGGAGTCCCTTCATTACACATATTTGGTAGATATAACAGGAATATTGGAATACACTAAGCCTTTGTGACAGCAAAACCGTTTAAAAGCTGGTCGCTTTGTGATGCTTTGAAACTCCGTTCTCCTTGCTTGACCAGGAAAAATAAAAAGGAATTACTGTCCATCTGAGAAAAGTATATGTACTTTAATGTTGAAACCAATAACAAGGGATATCTCGGAATGGTTAACCCCTCCGCAAATTTATTTGACCTAAACTGTGTGTTTTGAAGAGATCTACAGTTTTTGCATAGTAAGCTTTGTCCATCTCTTACTGTTTACTAGCTATGCAAAAGTCATTCGGAATGAGTAGCCCTTCGGAGCTTATTCCCAGGAAAGTGAAGACATACATTTTATTTGCCATAAAAATATCTTTTATACAATATACATTATCCTAATGAAAATCCTTAAAGCCTTTTTGACAATAAAAAACATGTCCATGTAAAGGTTAGTTTGGGGTGGGGGATTTACCTGAATATGTTCGTGTCGCATCTTTGGAAGATACTGAATTTAATAAGTTTGGTATTTAATGGACTTTGCGTCGTGAGCAATGCTATTCACTCATAGACATACGCATCATTAAAAAAGATCATCTGTAGTTTGTAGGCACAAAAATCGGTGACTTTTTAATTCAAAGAGTAAGAGCGCTTGTGTTTCGCGCCTTTGTGCGTGTTCATTATCCTATCCCAAAGATCCCACTATGCGTTGTGCATTCACAATATCTCAGAAGTAAACACGCGAGTAGAGCACGCCATACATAAAAATGTAGAATATTTACGCTTAGGAGCACGAAAGTGTCACTGATAACGATTGAGATTGTTTTGTCACAGACTTAAGTACTCCATTACTTTACTTTGTCGTCACGTCTTGACTTTACTTAGTTTGTATCTTAACTCACGAGTAACAGATTTACAACCTTACCTGCTCTAATGTTGCATTCTCACTAGCACCACAGCGTTAGCTTCTCTTGCCCCGTCAGTAAAACTCGAGGTAGTGAAAACCAACAATTCACGGCGTATTACAGAATGGTAACAAACTTAGTAATTGTCTAAATAATACGAAGGAAAAACTATTATTATATATAATAATAGCTATATATTAATATCATTAATATATATATATATATATATATATATATATATATATATGCTCAAACTGTTAACCATAAACACAACTTTGTCTGTCCGCTCTGCTTCCAACTGTTCTTTTAAAACTGTTCTTTTGCTTTTCTTTTTACCCAGGGAATTGGCGCCGCGGTAATGTGTGCGACTCATATTCAAGAGGTTGTGGTTTCGATTACGTTGATCGCCCTCATGACCTATGGATTTTTTGGGTATTTCCTCGGGTTCTGAAGGTTCATTACATCCCCCAAATTTCTTGTCCATCGTTTCTTGTTCCCATCTCTTCCCTGTTTTAGGGCTGAAGTAGCTGGGACAGGTGTTCGGGGGGTTGCGGTTGCTTTTTTTTTTTCGCACTGTGTTTTAAAGAGAGTGTATGTAGTAAGTTTTTGAATATCTGCTACGGTTTACCAGTTATTCAAAAGTCATTCACAATGAAGAGGACTACAGAGGCTATTCCAAAATAATTCTGGATATACATATTTTATTTGTCTTAATAATGTTTTTGATACAGGGTATTTTAATTCAAATCATTAGAACCATTTTTGAGAAAACTAAAATTTCGACCATGTAAAGGGTAATTTTGAGTGGGGAGGGATTTTTTGTGAAAATCTTCGTATCACATCCTTGGAAGATTCTTAAATGAAATACGAAGTTTGGTTTTGTATCGACTTTTCGCTTTTGAGATATTCTCTCTCTCTTTTTTTCTCTCTCTCTCTCTCTCTCTCTCTCTCTCTCTTCACACATGTCTATCTAAAAATGCTTTTTGGATGCAGGGGATATCAAAACATGTATTTACACTGTTCGAATATATATTTCTGTATCAAATTTTTGGATGGAATAACATACCTTCTATCTCTTATGTATTGAAAACTAAAATGATTATAAATACTAATTTGTGTCATATGTCATGTTACTTGTTCCAGTTATTAAGTGTTTAGTCTCTTAATAGTTATTTTGAGTAATTCTTAGTTCAACTTTCCGAACCTTTGATTTGAGATAAGGCTCCGCTAGTTACTGTGTATATTTAAGGTATACTCTACAAAATGTAGAACTTAACTTACTTTGTTTATTTGGTCATGTTACTATCAACAGAATCTTAAAAGAAAAACACTTTTCCATTATAATTGTTCTAAAGGAAGATCTACATTTCGGACTTCAGTACTAGGATTCGTCGTCCTTCTCGAATTTACCGTACTCTTTTGTAGGACTTACACACCAAGGACTTAGAAGTCAATTCTTTGGTTCAGTAGCCTGTCGAGGGGCAAGCAACCCCTAGATCAAACGTCATTAACTGCTTTTGTGCCGCAACAAGCCTGTTTGCAGTAGGTAAACACATAAAAGCGGGGATCGTCTCTCTTCCTTGTTAAATGTGCCGTGCGTCAGTTTATAATGTCGGGAACAGAAAGCAATCCAACACGCAAGTCATTGACTCCTACGTTTATGCTTGCCTAGAGAGAATTCTTCTTATTTATAGAAGCATAAGTGTACAATTTGTGGCCAAGTTATTTACTCAGAAAATTCAATTTGTAGAGTGATTAACCAACTCTCGTGTGTGAGTAGAACAGTTGCAAAGGAGAAGAGCGTTTCTTTCGAATTGTGTTCGTAACTAATTAATTATCAAGATATTTATTAATATTCACTGCTGTAAATGTGAAAGTTCATTACAAATTAATTCTCATATTGTTGGCGTTATAGGGAGATTACACTGGTATTATCCAATTTAAGGGGCTCTGTTTATTACGTTAATACTGTAATAATTGTCATTATTTTTAAGATTATTTATGTTACGACCAACATTTACCACCAAACCTATGAATATGTGTGTAGGTTCATAACCGAGGTGTAAATACTAGTGTATGAGAAATAATCGAGCAATTATTCTATCAATCATGAACCTACAATAGGCAAGCTAACCTATGAAAACTGGACTACGTATTTCAAACGCAGGTTCTTTTATGTGCCGTAAATCTACGACACGGGACCAACGACTTTACTTCCCTTCCAAAGAGAGGCAAGCTAAGGATTTTTACGCCCGAAAAAATCCATTGCCCTCCGCCGGGTTTGAACCCGCAACCTTGGGAAACAGAAGGACGACGAAGGAAATAAAATATATGATGAAAGGCAAGATACGAAAATTCGCAGATCAAATTATCCAACCCAGTATTCGTCTAGCGACCGAGGAAAACTGCGAAATAACTAAGTTCAGATTGGTCAGCCCGCGAGTCGCGACCTCCTTAATGCGGGCCATGGAGGTTACCTTCTGAACCATCCAGCTCGGTGTATTAGAAGTCTTTACAGAAAATTAAGTAATAACGATTTCTTACACAACTCTTGTGTCCATAATGTCGTTGATTGAGTACACCTGCAGATTATATAATGCTTTCCTTTTGGTTAACATTGGTTAAGCTGACCTCGGCAAATTCTAGATCCACATTATTTGTTCAAGGTTCCATGAGACCATACTCCTGTAAAGTGTCTTGTGCTGTCATAGGATCGTATTATTTTCTATGCCGCTTACCTTGTTAGAGGAGGAATTTGCATTTAACCCGGAATTTACATATCGCGATATAATAGGAAGTGCTTATTTTGAAAACTCCAAAGAAAGAAAAAAAAAACTTTCTATATGAAAGATTCTTATTTTGTTTGTCTGTTTCTCCTTCCGTATCTAAGCAATACAACTCAGCATATTCGGAGCAACAACTAACTTGTATCCAAAATATTTTCATAATCAACAAAGATATTTGAACTACTTTTTATGTAAGTAATATCATGGACTAGAGCAGTCTTATTGAAAGGAAAATAATCCATGAAAGCAGTCAGAGCATTTTATGCAAATACTTAAATGACAACGAAGGATTAGAAATACTTTATGAAGCAGTAATGAAAGCAAAGATGATGTATGCCATAGAAATCAATTGAATGGCAAAAGGACGGTAAAACTTGGCATAGTGCACGGAGTGTATTGAACATTTTGGGATTGCCAAAAAAAAAAGAAATTAGGCAAAACTAGGGAGAGTAGAGTGTAAAGGAGTATGAGTGGAAGAATTTTGAAATACTGCTATAGATCTCTGAAATTAGATTATGATAATGTACTAAAAGAATATATAAAATATCAAAGAGTAATGGAGTAAAGAGTTAGTTTGGTTAGGTGAAGAAATTGTTAGAAGAAGTTGGGAAACGGAATGTACTTAATTGCAATTCATTCTGGAAGGAGAGACGCCAGTTGAGGATGTATAAGGAAACAGTAGGTATGAGCAGTTTTAAGGATAAACTCTCATTGAAATTATACGGAAAAAATTAGGGTAGAAAGAAATACGTGGATGATTCCGACAAAGTGGGAAGGATGGGTTACACTTGGATGCGATCAGGTGTATTATTTCTTAAAGAATTAAGGTCAACCTTGACAGAAGGATGCAGTATGTTTAATATGAGAAATATATTATATAAGGAACCTTTCCCAATTTGTGACGATTTCGAAAATCTTGCTAGTGTTTCACGTCAGACTTTTCCCTCTTATTTTATCTTCTTCACCAATTTCACCTCTGTCAATCAAGTGCTAGCAGAAATGAATAAAGGAGATTTGAAGGAGGTTAAGCAATGCAGCGAATAGATAAGATATACTTCATACAATCGTATCGGTTGTGCAGTTGTTTTATGTTATATATCTCGGAGAGTAATTTATTTCTCCTTATCTTGGGAATTAAGTTGGACACATTTCGTTGACATAGTGTGTAATTTCTTAACTACGAGAGAGTTGATATGCAATGAAGAAACGATATTTGAAAACACCGATATTATCAAATACTTATAGGAGAATTGCTGAAAATCGTAAGGATAAGCAGTTACTCACCACGAAATATGTTACTCGGTGTGTCGCACATGCGGGATTTCCCGCCATCTTTTCACTGTTTATTAGTATTTTAAAACTACTTTAGATTGGCACATTTTTATTGCTTTTCTACTTTCTCGGCTACATATAATAAGTAGAGGAAATATTGCATTCCATCCAAAAATATGATACCGAGATAGTAGGAGAAATACGTTTGGTGACCTGGTATTTAAGTTTATTATCTTTCAAAGTTTTCCAAAGATGCGACTTGAACAGTTCCAACAAAATCGCCCACCCCAGACTACCTTTTGTATGGAAAATTTTTCCAAGTTTTCGATTTTCCCAAAAGTGGTTCTAACGATTTTTAATTAAAGTACCACATATTAAAAATATAAAAGATATATACATTTATATAGTATATATGTATAATATATATATATATATATATATATATATATATATATATATTATATTATATATAGACGTTCTGGGAATATCCTGTAAAACTTCACTCGAAAGGAATTCTGTATATTATTGTATAAGTGGTAAATGTTAAGGGATAGACGAAAACGCTTGATAGAAAAACTGCGCAGTTCTTTAAAACACACAATTTATCTTTAGTTACTTCTTTGTGCCTTAGGCCATTTTCGAGATCTCCGTTGTTAGTGTTTCAAATTGTTCAGTATGATCATTCTTTCAAAGTGCTTTCGACGTTCCTTGTTTTTACTCGCTATTGTATGGGGAGAGTATGGAATTTTAAGCGAATATAAATAGTGTCCAGTTGTTTAACATTTGGTTATGACTATTGGCTTTTTATCTAATACGAAATGAGTACTGTAACTATCTTCTCAATTAAATGAAGAAGATATATAAAATATAAATTTAGGTAAGAATAGTTTATATACTCACTACTAAATGATAGAAGGTAGAGAAAGTCATGTGATGTAGCACGTCCGATCCTTTTCTGTAAACTCTAAGTAACAATTTCTTTTAGTTTATAGTTTTTCTAAGAGAGAAAAAATAAACAACGCATTGTAACGTTAAGCGGGAACAATATCATATTTAATAAAAAAGACTTTCATTCCAAACATATAATATCTGTATTATTTTAACACATGAAAAGATCTACATTTAGAGCTTCATTATGCTTTTCTCTCTTTGTTAAATATAAAATATGAAGATGCTACTTGTCATGTTCATCAGGGTTATCACTCTCATCAGAAGAAGAAAAAAATTCCTTCTTTGCATTATGAAGTATCGCCATCCCAGTATGCTGGTTCTTCTGCAGCCACTCACACGATTCTACAATTAAGAAAACGGATGAAAATGATTTTCATGTTATTACAGAAAGAAATTTAGTACAGGATATCAGCCTTACGCACATAATGCCATGTCCTGAGATTAATCTGGACATTGTTGCAAAGGAGACGAAGTAGAATGTTATCATCATAATGTCTTTTCATGACTTGTACCCCTAGTAATGCTAAAATATTAAATCTTACTTTCATTTTGTAACTTGAGAAGCTCCAATACCACACATTTTCTTGGTTCGTTGATTCAATGCAAGTAAGTAACTCGTTATTCGTATTAAGCTGAACGAAAAATTAAATTTCGTTGTATAACTGTAGCTTTTGGTGGAAAAACTCAAACACCATTACTTGCTTGTCGAGGTAATTGCCGTTGGATGCGCGAGGGCTTAAGCAAATCCTTGTTAAAACTCATTAAACCAGCTAAGGTTCTTAAATACGATGTCAACTCATTTGTGAAAGTCCAACACTGAGCCACAAGGAAAACCAGATTCCCAAGACTGTTTTTTGAGACTACGAACAGTTTTTTTTTAAAGAGGGAAAGGAAAAACATATATAACGGGTAAACATTTACTAAGATCTTTAGTTGAATTCCATCGTAACGACTAGTATTGTCGGGCAAATATTAACTTCTTGTTTTATAGGATATTAAACGTTACGGTGTACCTTAACATGTGTATACTTGGTACACTGAGCTAATTATAGGCTGCTGCATTCTCCCCTTCCTCCAAGTAAAAGGGATGAACTGAACACAGTAAAGGAAGGTAGTGTGTTCGAACTAGGATCCCATTGAATGGTACTAGAATGGTTTGCCATTTAGGAAACTCCAGGATTGTCATCCATTACCAGAGGTGAACTTTGGTCTCCACTGAACTCCAGTCTTCGGAGAGTACCTCAAAAAACTCCTAAAATATGCTCTTAAACGTTGCTGAACAACATGATACTCTGCAGCGTGAGTTTTTAATCTCCTGAATCTCAATGACATTTGTAGATTACCGCTCAAGTGAAACGCACAAAACATGGATGAGCCAGTAAAATAGAGATAGCTTTGCGCTTGCCATGCAAACAATTTTTCAGAAGGGTGGGTTGCGAAAAATGCATTTTAGTTAACTTACACCGTTTGGCTATGTGGATAGGTATATATTACAACCAGAAAATGAAAGGTTTTTATAATGAGAGTCTGTAAAATAATTTCAAATAACTGTAGCATTTAGGAGACATATGAATCATGTTATAAGAATAAATAAAGTAAAATATTTTCCAAATATCGCCATACCGAAGGTGAGGTAGCCGTTCTCGAAGTATAAAAAGAGGAGAATTCCCTCTCCAATGTCTCATTTCCCGTCCCACTAGCATACAAATGCTTCGAAGTCAGTTCTAATACATGCAAGAGCTCTCAGGACATTAAGGTATCCTATGTGTGAATGAGTGGCTCTCTCTTGGAGTAGTAACGACACAGTTACCAAATCTACTAGAAGTGGCACCTCCTCTTAGAAACATATAGTTGCTTTTTACGCCAAGGTAGACACAAGCCTCACCAAGTCAACATCGATGTGTTTATTTCGGTCATTATGTTTCTCGCAGATTCTCCATGGTTTATGGTTTGTTTCTTTAGACTCTTGCCTTGAGATGCTCCCACAGAAAATAATCTAGTGACGTCAGATCCGGTGATCTTGGAGGCCATAAATCTTTAGAGAAGGTCCTCGAAGAAGCTGCTGATGTGTGCCATGGATTCATTGCAGTTGTGGGATGTGGCTTCATTGCGTTGAAAATATCCCTGGGTAAATTCCATATCGTCTAGCTCAGACCTGGTGTGCTTGGGGAGTTCAGAAAATAGGGAGGTGGAATGCTTCTACCCAGTCCACTTGGTAGATAATAGTCGCCGGTGCCAAACGCGAATGTCAACACAACTCTGCCTATGAAATCAACAGTGGCACGTAATTGTAATGTCTGCTGTCTTAAGCTGAATATAATAGCATACTTTAGTAATGAAAACTTTCTTTACTACAAATTCATGTTTTAATGCTAGAAAACTAATGATAACATACTGCGAATACAATGTCGTGCACTTAGATATTAAACTCTTTTTAAACTCTAAATATCATAATTACAGGTGTGTTACAAGCGCTAAAAACGCTGCTTTTTGCAAGATGCCATTCAATCTTGTACTGATAGTATTGTAAAGTATTGCTTCAATTGCTTCAACAAACATTTACGTCTCTTAAAACATAACTAGCGTGTATACACACATACACATATATGTATAGGTATAAAATCATATATATCAGTAGGATGGTTTTTAAATATTTATTCTAGCTACTGGTAGAGATTTCAGCAACCTCTTATTTTCAACTTTGTTCTACATTTGGTTGGATAGCTTTGCTAGCAAGAAGTTATATATAAAACAGATTAGTGTTTAAATTAGACCACCAAATTGCTTCTTCCACATTTGTATGTGGAACCATACAGTATTCGTCCTGCATATTATTACAAGTTAGGATATGTGTCCATAGCTAGGAACAAATAAGTTTAGCCTGTTGTGCTTGTGAATCCGCCATTGTCGATTAGGCATTCGCACTACAATACCAATGCTCACTGCCAAAGGTAAATAAAATCAGAGACTGGTGGAGTGAGCAAAGGAGTCGTAGAGTCTCCTGCCTCCAAAAAAGCTGGATCTTCCTGTGTCTGGTCTAGCTACTCTACGAAGTTTGTGTTTTATACACATCGGCATTTAACTTCTCTTCAAAGAAAATTAGTTCAACGTTTCTCTGTTTAGAAATTACACACCACACTCCCTTATTTTATCATGGTTGAAGTGATGCCTCATAGTGGGTAGGTATACGTAAACATATCTGACCACCATACCTTTATTTTGAGACTTGAAACCACGCTTCTCCAGTGAACTACGCTACTTTCAATATGTTCACGCCTGTCTCCAAAAAAATTGAGTAATGAATTAAGAGTACATAACCGCTTGATTTTGTTTGGTTCTTTCAACCGTACTTTGCTATAACACTGTATGGCCGGAGTTGCGGACATTGCCGGCGTAGGCATTCTCTTGTGACAGTCGGTGTAATTACTTTTTGGGGCGCAAAGCAATCGCCCAGGAAAATACTCAAGAGTGTTGTTTCACTAATGATTGCGGATCATGCTTCGTTTTTTTTTTTTTTTTTTTTGTTTTGTTACTATAATTAATGAATTAATTAATTCAAGCTTCTCTCCTATTCTTAGAATTGTATTTCGGTCAGGACCATCACGAAAAACCAATCTTTTGTGGGCCGTAACGCATTGGAAATCCAATAATTTTTACTTACGCTACTACGTAGACTAAGGAGGGGAATTATTGTATTCCACCAAAGAAAGCGACATCGAAATTTCGGCTGAATAAAATGTTTTGAGGTTTACTGATGAAAACATAATTTTAGAGAAAGTTCCGCGTGGGTGTGTGTGTTTCTGTATCTGTGAACAACATAACTCAAAAGAAGAAGAAGAAAGAAATGAAAATCCCTCTTCCCATGTTCTCTTTATTTTGAAGATTTTTCAGAAACAATTTATTTTCTCAAAAATGGCTCTAACGATTTTGATTTAAATAGCGTATTTAAGTTATTTTCATTACCAGTGAAATGCACATCTTCAATTTTCTTGTAATGGACTCTGAAATCCTATTTATCCTGAATGACTTTTGCATAACTGGTAAACCGTGAGAGGTAGAAAAAACTTACTACACAAAAATGTCAATATCGTACACAACTTGTGTTAAACATATGTGTTTGCGTAGTTAACCAATTCGAGATATTTCTTGTTATTTTTCCAATTTTAAAATACTTATACTTTTCTCAAATGGGATGCTCTTATTCGCTTTTCTTTCTACTGGTAAAACGTGAACTGAATTTCCGTAGACCATTTCTGAGAATTATCAAAGGGAAACATTTCTTGGAATTGAGCAGTCACACGGAATGAAGAGTTTGCCTCAGATGCTTATCTGAAGTGTAAGCTATGACAACATAGAACATAGAAACAATGTTGGTGTAGTCACTAGTAGACGCAGCGTAGGCTATTCAAAGCTAAGAATTACTAAATTTCTGTTACACTCTGTTGCCCTTCAAGTTACTCTTGCTAGAGTTTTTTAAGTTACGGAAATATTTCTCTGATCGGTAGTGCAGCGCTAGGCTCATCGCCCGTTTCAGATTGGAAGACTGACTCGCCAAAACCATGGACATTAAAGTGGGCGCCCTGAGTTTAAGCCTACGCAAATGCAATATTACATTATCTCATGACTCGACTGTATTGAGTCTTTGACGTTAAATGGAAACTATGCGTGAAATTCGGGCTTATGAAAGGAGATAAAACTTTATCTATCAACTTAAAGACACATCTTGTTGAACTGTTTAATTTTCCATAAAGTCTTACCCGAGATTTTATCACGCATTCATATCAGGTATGATAGCGTTCTTATCTGGTAAATACCCTGTTGAGAAGAAGCTGAAAGATAATCGATTGTTTATCAACTTAAATCAAACATTGGCTGTATGGCACACTTAGGCTTCCGTGTGAAACATCAGCAATCTTAATTAGAAGAAGACATAGGAATTCTTTCAAGATTGAATGCTAAGCGAGGGATGCGGGGTAATGTTTTAGGGGCACTAGGGCTGACTTTTAAAATCTTAGGTTTCAGTAATAATATTGAAGTTTAATGTTTAAATTTAAGTTGAAGGAAACAAATAATATTTGTTCAGTTTACAGGTAATCAGATAACCAGAATGAGTATAGCAAAATATCAACAGATTGTAACTATTTTCACTAAACGTTCAAAAATCTACGAAGCAGATTTCAAATAATCGCTCCACTCATGTTGTCATTATAGGTTCTCAATGAATGTAAAGTGCTGAAAAGTTGAAATGCAGAAACAAGCTCTTGAATTAGCTATGCCTAAACCTGGGTGCTTAAAATGCATAATACATAAAATACTAAACCTATTATTAGTTTTAAATGTTTGGAGGGAAGAACGGCATGTTTTTCAGAAATATAATATGAATGTATTAAAAGACGCTAAAACTGAATGTTCATAACTTTTGCAAGGTTTTCACGATCTTTCGCCTTATAGCTTATATTTGATTCAACATCCATGGAATGATGACAAAAGTTGAAACCTCATTAAATGATAAAGCATGTAGCCCTAATGCGGTTTTCTGTACACACGTAAGGAAAGTTAAAGATGGAAAACTAATCCATCTGCAACGGTGCCTGCGGTATGCCTTTTTTGCACTTCTGCCTGTAAAACAGTCAGGTTTGATTGAGATTCTAGCTTATAATGGTCATCAACGCTAACAATGTGAATGTTGCACTGTCTCATTTTGCCCAAAGCATAGCTGCTGAAGACTTCTTTTTCGTCTTTAATTTTTACGAGTGTTCATGGCCCTTTATTTTGTAACATAGGAAAACCTGAACTATTTATAAAAATACGAAAACATGTTACTCTTTCACTTGTTCTTAAATGTGAAGAAGATACTGCATGTCCCATATGAGATCAATAATGCTCTACAGCAGGGTTTACCTAACAGAATGGCTGAGGCGGTAATGTCTGCGGCCCACATTCGGAAGGCCCTGGGTTCCAAACACGGTGACTCCTCCACTCTGATCTATGGGTTTTTCGTGGTTTCCCCGGGTTGGCGGGCGAGTGGTTCTTCTTCAACCACGACTATCCTGTCCGTCATTTCTTGTACCCATCACTTAACTTCCACTTATTTTACGGCTGAGCGATTATTGTTCTCACAGTAAGGGTTCCTTCCCTGGGCTTACTGAATGACCAATTTGTCAGCACCCGCCTTTGGTTGCTATCAGGCGGGCGCCCTTTCGGGGATCCGGTTTTGGGTAAAGTCTGGGCGGCGTCGGATGCCTTCGATCTTGAAACGTAAAGGACCCCGTCCATGATTGCGCCTGTCATCATCCGGATTTGGGCGCCCTTCGCATCTCTCCCCTCATCAAACCCGGGGGTCACGTAACTCGCAAAAGGTCACAGTGGCTTACGTGCGGTGCTCTGCCCCAGAGACTTGGGCACCATCCGTGGTAATCCTAACCTTACAGCAGAGTTTACTAAGCTACGGCCAGGGTTGCAGAATCCGATCCACGAGCGGTTTTTCTTTGGTACGTTTATAGACATAAAAAATATAAATAAAATGTCGGTGCGTCTGCATTAGATTAATTTATTCACGCATTTCGAACGATTAAAGAAAAGTAATAGCCTCGGATTTTAGTGGATATACAGTGCAATGATCTACCGAAGGACAAATGTAAGGAAGTCAGTTTGGTAGACTTTTACAATTTATTTCCGAATGCCACATTTCCTCATTTGAATGACAACCAACACCAACGAGCACCAACATTAGTGTTCGTATAAATGTATGAGGGAAGTTCAGAAACTAAGATTACTAGGCCCATATTCTTCGTCTTTCATAGCGAACTTAGTTGTGTGCGGTTATTATATTACATGCGGTTGGCAACTGTGCAGAGTTTCAGCCAACTGACAACGCTACTGCAAGGTAAACACAAATAGCGACTCATTTGGTAAACTGGTCTTTCGAAGAAATCTGCTCAGTCATTCGATTCCTGTGGGCCAAACATGTAACCATAGTTGCCATTCAGCGATAGCTGGTAGTGGTTTATGGAGGAAACGGTTAGGACTCTTCACCAGGGTGTCATCTTCCTTCACGTCAACGTGCAAACCCATACAGCCCAGAAGGCCACCACACTGTTGAAGCAGTTTCACTGGGATATCATCGACCACCCATCCTATAGCCTGGATCTTGCTTCAAACGACTTTAACCTTCTTCCTCGAAGGAACACCTAGGAGGCCGACGATTCGCTTCAGACGAGGAAATGCAGCAGTTCGCGACAACGTGGCTGAACACGCAAGGACAGGAATTTTACCATTCATTTTATTCATACTCATTCCACGAAGTGACAAGTGCCACAACCGATATGGAGATTATGTGGGAAAATAGCCTTATGTAGGTATATGCTATTAGATAGCTACATTGGTTGTACGAAATAAAATATACTCGTTTCACTGCAGGCTCTGTAACCTTAGTTTCTGATCATCCCTCGTATATATGTGAAAGTACATTTCAAAAATGCATTACGTAAAATCAAAATAAAGGACTGTGATCGATCACAATTCTACAAATGTTTAAAAAATTTAAGGAAATGACTTGAAAGTAATTTATAGTAATTTGGCCATACTGACTTCGAATTTGCCATCCGTTTTTTTTTCCCCATCATCCTCAGTTCTTTTGTTACGATACCCTTTCTTATTAAGGCGTATCGTCAATCCGAATGTCACTAATGCTATATTAGTAAAGTTAATGCTAGACGTATGTGCATAAAACTTATATCATACAATTCAGATAATACAGTGAGTATGTGAAATTGCTTTTATTGAGTTTTCTTTAGTATATAATTTTAAAAAATAAAATGTCGATTTTTTTTTTAAATTTTAGAAGTTCATTAAGCAAATCGTATTATTTTTATATTATTAAGTTGTATCGTCAAAACAAAGTAGCACACTCAGAAAGAATGCATAAACGTCCTGCAAAAATATCAGGTCCCCTATCTCGCATGTTCTGAATAAATGGCTCATTAGTGAGGTAGGTCCTGACGAATTTGCCAATTTTATTACATCATGGATTTGGTTGGATACACCGACAGAATTCGGAAAAAAGTCAGAAATTTGAAGTTCTTATTCATCTATCATACAAAAAATAAATATTACTTGTGGAATTTACCAGTATATTACCTGAAGCAGTTGGGAAGTTTCTTGTATGGGACTTTCTTTTATGCGATGATGGGTATTCCTGCCGAAGAAATCAGCAACAGTCTCTAATCATGGAGGGATCCCATCCACCTTGATATACATGTTCCATTTGAAGTATATTTTGGTGAAAACGTTCCCCTTGCTCATCGCTAACTGCACCCAAATTCTCAGGAAATAAGTCGAAGTGCGAATGTAGAAAATGCATTTTCAATGACATCCTACATCCTAAGTTTCTGTAGTTATTTAAAATATCATTGACAAGTGTATCCCTGTTTTGTACATTTTTGTTACATGGAAACTCATTCACAACTTCTTTGAATGACAACCACGCAGCAAGTTCAGTGGGATTCAGCTTAGCACCAAATTGTGAATTCTTAAGCAATTGTCTTATATGTGTACCAATGAAAATTCCTTTTATCTTGGCTGCACTTATACTGGGAAACAGTTCTGTTAGATGTTTGAAACCTTCCTTCCGTTCGCTTCACAAAGTTTTTCATGAGCCCCCGTTTTATATGTAAAGGCGGAAGATATAGTTTTAAAGCATTCATCAATGGCTTTGTGTTTAATGTTCTGCTGTCCTGGTTCGAATTCTTCTCTCTTGGCCACTCTTTGGCTTTGCAGTGTTGTTCAATAGCTCGACTGTTCCACAGGCACAGGAAACAACAGAATTTTGTGAATCCACTCTGTATTCCTATCCAATAACTTTCAAACCACCACAAAAATTCGCCAGTTGTGTTCCTTGTATTTAATGGCTTCTAGAATCAGTGACAAACTTTCGTGTGTTTCTTACATACCAACTGCATAGGTCACAGGCACTGATGGTGGTTGATTGCCATTGTGAAGTAGTAAATCCTTCAAACTAATTTTGGAAGAATCTATAAATAAACGGCAACCTTCAATATTGTACAAAATGCTTAGTTTTATCATCAAACCAATCACACCACAACAAACACAGTGAACCGTCTTGTCTAAAATATGGTAATAGGTCTTGATTCCTATTTCGAAAAAGGGTAACTTTCTCGTCCTTTCCCAGTAAATTCCACTCCTGAAGCCTTGAAGCCAGCATGTTGCTTTGACAGGTGTAGTCTATTTTGTGAAGGAAAACGTGGATTTGTTCCTTCGATAACACTATAAGATGACTCGTTAAATGTTGGTGCCATTGCACCGTTGTCTGATTCATTCGCCTCTGTTTCTGAGCGTTCCTACCAATTTGAAGGAGCTACTGGTATTGGCAAGCCATCCCCATGAGGTACTGGTCTAATGACTGTACGCAAATCGCTATATGAGATTTTCTTTCTATTATTTTTGGAAAACCTGGTTATTTTGGTTTTGCAGAGAGAACAGTCATTAGTCAACAGTCTTGTTCGCGCCATATCATTGGAACTGCAAACGGCATGTGCTGTTTCTCCCCTTTTAGTCACTAAGTCAGTTTTACTACCTATGTAGTATCGGATGCAACTTATTTGTGGTCCGAAACATTTATCTTGTCACCAAGCGGACAGCCGAAATACAGGTGATATGAAATTTTCAATAATGTTGTAATTTACTTCCTTTGTTTACTAGTTGTGAGTTCTCCGCAGATGTAAGGAAAACGATCCGGGGAAATAATACATCCACGTCTCTGCTTCTTCATTGTTTAAGCATAACAACAATAGCAAAGTTTAAAATTCCACACTATGTGAAAGATGAACATACCACCACGGTTGCAACATGCATATTACTTAATAAAAATCTAACATCACGCTCCGTTAAGTTCTATAAACACAGCTGCAGTCATCCGCTTCACATAAGGTCAGCAGTTCTAATCAGATAAGCTTAAGCAAGTACGTATTTGTACAAATGCAGATGGGGCGAGATTTGCCATGCAGCGAAAAACAGAAACAGCGAAAACTTTTTTCCCTGACTCGATAGAAACGTTCTGTTTTCAGCAACGTAATCAGTACATTATTTTTAACAAAATCCACTACTCCCCTTCCCAGTTCCTAAAACCTTTTTGAGTTGTGTAACTATTTAGAGTCTGCTTTGATGATGAACAGCACAACGTTGTAACCACTGTCTGCAATTGTAGCTCAGAAAAGTCATTTAATTTAACTCTTGTTATTGAATATGAACTGCCCGTAATGTGAAAATATTAATGTAATAGGATGTCTGCGAATGTAGGATGTAATATATATGTAACATTATATGTAATCAATTATGCATATATAATATGTATGTAAGTGTAAACGTTAGTTCAATAAAACACTGAAATATAATATAATCTGTGTGCCTCGTGCCTCTGTGTGTATGGCTCCTATGTTAAAATTTGTGAGGCTTTGACCGCGATTCATTTTCCAACGGTTAATATGGCCCGGTTATGAAAGGTTTGACAAGCTCTGCTCTACAGCCTCAAATACAAGTCCCTTCACACGGGGTTACCTGGTTAAGTCTGCTGAAGAAAAGGAGAAAACGAAGTTCTTTGTAAATCTGAAATCCTTTTGCGCAAGGGTCTCTCTCAAAGAAGCTGGTCAACTGTTGTATATGGCATCTCAATCTGTATTGCAGTATTATGCAAATGCTACTGGCATGTTTTCAGTAAACGGAAGAGTTAACAGTGGGGGGTTTGCTTGAGAAGCTGTTATCTGTTATTTCTTTGCTTTCGGTGGCATCTACACAACGGCACCAAGGTCGTGTCTGAGAGCGACGGGTCCTTTCACAGAAAGATCAGCACGAATAAGCAAAGCTGTCTTGTTTAGCGTGTATCTTACCTTGCGTTAATGGATCCGGCAAGTAGGTTTCGGGAGTGACGTAGAAAACAGGTAAAAGTTACTACCAAAAATGCAACTACATCATTGCACAAAGACTACATGTGTTGTGTAGTACGTTTTATTCTATCTCTTAACATTTACCAGTTATACAAGATTATACTTCATTCCGATTAATGACTCCACAGGCTTTTCCTAGAAAATTCAAGATATTTTTTTTATTTATCATGTAAATATCTTTAATACGAGTATATGGCATTTTAATGAAAACCGTTAGAGGCATTTTTTAAAAAACCTAAAAGTTTCGAATAATCTTCTATGCAAAGGGTAGTTTGAGGTGGGGCGATTTGATTCCACGTCCTCTTATCACATCTTTGGAAATTACTGAACATAAATACAACGCTTTATATTTACCCGAATTTTCATTTTTGAGTTCTGATAATAACAGGCACACAGGAACCTTTGTGTAAAATGCCTATTATTATTATTATTATTATTATTATGATCATCAGCAGCAGCATTATTCGGCGAAATCTCGGTAGACAAGGCAATGCTTAATGTGCTTAATATACGTAGTAGAGAAAATAAGAGCATGCCTTGTGAGCACTCTTATGAAGACATGCATAAGAATTTTCTTTAAAATTGAATCACAACTGTTACGCAAGAAACATGTTATTTGTTGAAAAATCTTGGTCAGAGTAAACCGGAAACGTAGGTGTTGCAGATCACTCAATTAGACTATCGTAGTCGTGCGACGTAAGGAAGGAAGAGCAGACTTCAAGTCCTGCAACCGCGTACGTAGGTGTAAAGTACAAGATGCATTTCATTTATTCCGATCTCCCTTTGCTAATAGCAACCTTGTATTTTTGCTTGCCTCTCCTCTCTACATTTTTCACTGATTTCCTAGATGAAAACTAGTGGCAAAAAGAAACTAATGTCACAGAGCTTTCAGCTGGCTGACAGTTTAGAGGGTTTTAAGATTTAAGCCTTATTCACAATTAAAATTAGGTAATTGCTAGATTTTGCACCGGTATTGTTGTGTGGAAGCATTCACATAGAATCATGCAACGTGTTGCGGAACACAAGGGTTTGCAAAAACTAAAGTACAGTACGTATGCTACAAAACTTGACGTCAGGCGCAGGGCCCGTCTCCCGGTCACGTACCTTAAATTTGGCAAGTGGTCGCACGGCCAGTCACCCAGTCACACATGCGTGGACGTCAAATAAAATCTCAAATTACATTAACAATTATCAGAATAAAGACAAAACATACCTTATCATAGAAGACGTTGGAAATGTCGTTCATCTGTATCTGTACATCTACGGCATCTTCTGAGGAAGTTTTTATCCACAGCATTAGCTCAGCTTCCGAAGTAGCGTTAATTTCTGGCCTGCTATTTTTTTTAATTATTCTAATGTGTGGGGATTAGTTTTGTATACTTTATTTTTCAAGTTGTCCCATAAATAAACATCGCATGCCGTAAGACCGGGGGACCGAGCGGGCCATAAACCCCTACCAATGATTCTATCCTATAAAATTTCCGTAATAAACTGTAATGATTCATCAGCTGTATGCATGATAACAGAGTGCTGCTGGAAATATCCAGACTGGCATACAATATCCGTCAGCTGTTCGAAACATGGCGCCAGTATATTATTTCTGTATCTTGCTGGATTTATGGTATACTCATAAAACTAAGGTCTTTTTATTCTGTAACCATTTATTGCGCACCATACCCCGATTATTTGATCATGCAAGGGCGTTTTATGAACGAAATTGGGTTTGTCTGTAGCATGATATCGGTTGTGTTGTGATGAAACATGGCCGTGTGAATGAAACAATGCTTCATTACTGAACAGTTTTAATCGTGTATCGATTGTTCCATTATTAATATTCCTCAAAATCCAGTTACAGAAATTTACTTGACTCTAGTGATCACGTGGTAACAGTTTTTTGACAACAGAAACCTTGTATGGTTTGAATTTTAAAAGTTTTGTTGCTTTCCATGCTGAAGCTTTCGAAAAGCTAGAGCACCTAAGAGATTTTCGAGGTGACTGTTCTAACCTTTCTCCGAATTCGCCTAATTTCTGCTCCGTAAGCACACGCCTGCTTACTTTTCTTTTCCTATCACAAATTGATCTCGTTTCCCTGAATTATTTACAAGCAACCGAACGGTCTCTCGGAACACGCAAGCCAGGAAATTTAGTTTCAAATTGCCTTACAACTTCACCACAATATGTAAGCACATACGTATCATATATAAAATCTCTTTCTGGTACTGTATGCTGCATTTTAAAGCACTTCAAACAAAACTAAACAGTTCTAAACATTCCTAATGTTATTTACGTGTGAACTGGACCAGAACAGAAATAAGACTGACGCACGTGTGACGATAGGACGGATGGAAGACGCGCGCGCAGGGAAATGAATCGAAGGTTTCACGGGCCGTGCTATTAGTGGCCAAGTTTTGTAACAAACGTACTGTATATGCTAGTGTTGGGTGCATAAAGAAAGAATTATGTATTGCCAACTTCTGAATAACACACAATTGCGATTCGAGGTTTCATCCTGTCTATGTATTATAATTTTTGCTTTTCCGTTTGGCCCCCAAAAAATTGGCATAAAAATCCACAGTATGACTTCAGTAGGGAAGTAAAGCCGTTGGTCCCGTGTCACGTAAACAAAGGCCTAATAAAGAGGCCTCTGAGTAGTGTTAGGGGCTGCATTGGAAATGGTTTTTCCTCACGCCTGCTTCATTGTGAGTAGGTCCGTACACACCTTCCATTTAAATGTCCACTTCCAGACATTTTAAATAGACCAGTATAACGCCATATAATCAACGGTTTATTGCTGTAACAATACACTGGATCTCCGGTATAAAATTTGACTGCTCGCACGGTGTTGGATTTCTGTTCTTTAGCTACCACTTAGTCATTAACGTCAATAGTCTACCTTCATTTGCGAAAATGGAAAGGCAGTTATTTTTAGAACATATATTTGTTGGTAAATATTTTAATTACGAATTATGGCGTTCCTGAAGAATTGGTACTGATATCTTCTAGAGAAGTGTATGCTTTCTGCTTAAACTCCAGATTTTGGCAATAAATTTGAGAGTAATGTTTCGGCGAAAAACAAAAAATACATGCGAAGATGCGCAACGTTAACAGAAGAAAAAGTATAACAAATTAGTGAAAATCTTGAACGTTCCCCAAGAAACGCACCCACACATTGGAGGAATTTAAACATACGATACAAAATTGGAAACATTACATTGGCCAAGTTAAATCTTATCAATCTAATTTTTGTTACTCGGTACAATATTTGTTTAGCTGCAGAAGGACGATATTTCCAGCATTTGCAGTGAGGGTGCTCGCATGGTCTGCTACGGCATGTTGTGCTACACAGATGCAAACCCTCGTGCAAGCGGTCAGGTTTTCTATCGAAGAATTTGTACTTTGAGCTACAAGAGCGTTAAGCGCTTAATTGAAAAATGCTGGACGAAGTTCCGTATTTTCTACATCCAAGATTCTCCAATATACTTGTCGCATGTATATCACATACTATTTGTTTCAACAATAGTGAATAATACAAATAACACATGAAAATAAAATTAATATTTTATTAACAGATGTTACACATGTTGGCTCCAGTAACAAGGTCACCAACATTAAATTTGGCATAAAACTGACGGTCGCTCATATACATCTGATTGTTGATCTAAAAATCAATAATTTAGAGTTCATACTTAAGGTATAGGATTAGTCAGACGATATTCCTGGAGCACAGCTCCTCGCATAGGCCATAATATGTGCTTCCAAAATGACCACTGGGATTAAGGGATGACGGGGAGACTCGAAGGATGACCAGAGCCGGACAACGATGTGCACTAGGAAAGTCGAGGTCTAAAGATTCCAGTATGACACCAATCCTCACGCCGGCTATCATGCCTTATCATTTTCTACCTCGGGGTCACAGAATAAAATGAACCACCCTCAGACCTCGGTCAACTAAGTGCCAGAGAGAACTTTTTACAGAGCACAAATTCCACCGTTCCGTCAGAGCCCATCAATCGCCGTTCCCTGGTGTGTGACTTATGGGATGAAATGATGAAGGAAAATTGTGGGGAAAGGAAATTAGCAGTAGAAAGGGACAGCATTCTCCTTTTGACCTGTGGAAATCAGGGGAAAAAAAATGAAATGGTCAGAATGGCAGAAAGAAATCGAACCGGAGCTTCAAGAATGCAAACCCATGCAACCCTGGTGCCATCTCGCTCGGTAAGGCTGATACCTAGCTGTTGCATGAATTAAATTTAAATAATTATTAACCACAAAAAAAAAAAAAAAAAAAGCAAATGACTCTGGAAGATTTAAAAGCTAAAATTCAATTATCACTTTCATTTTCACTTACTTCCGTGTGCGACCCGTATTTGGTAACTTTGAGATTCTGCCATTACAGCCGTAGAGCCACTTCGTAGTTACTGGCCTTATAAGCCCATAAAGGGTATTCCAAGGTGGATGGCTCTAAGCCGTAAAGCGAAGCCCAGAAATTGTTTTATCAGTGAGGAGTGTGACTGCGATTGCTAAGCGACAACAGGACGTAGCCGAGGGATCTGTGAAGTTAAAATAATTCCAATTTTTTTGGAAGTGTTTAACGCCCGCTTTAACTACTTGGTGACACTGATGACACATGAATGAAGATGGAGCGCCAATGGAATGCGATGGCGGGGGAAGCCGGAGATCCCAGAGAACACTTGCCCCAGCGCCGCTTTGTCCACCACAAATCTCACATGCGGTCGCTTGGGATCGAACCCGGGCCGTCTAGGTGAGAAGCGAGTGGTCTAACTACTCGGCCACGGCGCGACCCCTAGCATTCCAAGAAGTTAAAACCTCGACAATCTACAGGATTTCAAATATGGTCATGTTAATCTTTTCAACACTTTTAAATCCGGAATGCTTGTAGAATTTTTACCTCAGATGCAATATTCTGTATGTGCAATAATAAGCATATCAAACATACATCAGTAAAATAGGAAAAACACGTCGGTAGTTTGGGTTACCAGCCCTGAATACAGGAAATTCAACTTTCCATCATGGTAGCATGAACAGGAAAAGACCAAAAACAATATCATCGGGGGGAAAAAATCCTTTACACAGGTCTAACATGTTTAATGTGCTGTCAAGTCCACGTGTATGACACAGCGTGTGTGAAGTAGTTTTATAAGCGATAGCAAAAAAGAATGCTGAAAAGAAAAAGTTGTAGCAGGTTCAGCATGTAAATATCAGGCACCAGGCTAATAGGATCCTGGCGCGAGAGAGCTAAGGCATTTACACGCAATTGATTAACTTCTTACGGCTATTTCGTGAGACACTTTTTATCTGTGACTCGTAGAGTACAAATCGCGAGGATTGCAAGAATACGTGACGTTCCCTACAGATAGGTCCTCAAATAGGCGTTATTTTCAACACGATTTCCATAGTAATGCGCAAACTGGTCGCCGTTACAAATTGTCGTTAAGAGAATTGAGCACGTGCGGATTGGAAAACGTAACTGTAATTGTCCCCGAACAAGACTACTACAGATTAGGATCTAGTTCGAGAGTAGGGCACTCGTGTGAGTTTGTAATAAATGTGAGTGTGACAGCTCTGGGTGAGCCAAGCATTTCAACTTTTCCGTTTCCAATCATCAGCCTTTAAGAGTTCGCAATAACTACGTGAAAAGTAGGTGTGACTGTTGCTAAGTGTTATCTGAAACAGGTAGTATAAAATGTGGTTTCTATGCGAGATGCCGCCGCGGTAACTTGCGAGGCTCGCATTGGGAGGTCCCGGGTTCTATTCCCGTCAGCCGCCCGCTGGGTTTTTCGTGTTTTTTCCCTGGTTGATAGTCGAATCATATGCTGGTTTCTCATCTGTCACGATTTCCTTTCCATCCTGCCTCCTTCATTCGGTTTTCTTATCTTCTTTCAGGTGTTTTTCTAGGTTTCGTGACGCATGGCGATGTCAGAATGGTGCAGAAGCTTGCTCGAAGGAAAGAGTATTCCTGTGGACAATTGAGGACCGCTTGGGCGACGGTTCGTTCATCGCACTTTGTAGGTAGCTCCAGCAGTGAGACGTGTCTTCTAGCCTAGAACTGTTAGGGACTTCCGCGAGTCACTGAAGCCTGTCTGTCCGCAGCTTCTAAGCCACCTGTGGTTTCCTCCCTTTAATCCTTTCACCTTGGAGATCTTAATGCAGTAGACCTATATAGGCCGCAGGGCGCGAGTCATCCTCATTGCACAATCTATACTTATATGGCGTGTGGCTGTAGCGAAAATCGACAATATGCCAATTATTACCCATTTAGCGCAGCTACATACATAACTTACCTTGAAGTCTCTTTTGCCAAACTGAACATCTGTCAAAGGTTAAATTTTTCAGAAATTAAGTTTGTTTAAATGGATTATCTTCAATGTTGCAGCAGTTTTTGTCCTTGGCACATGCCGCTGTCGTATTTCATATGCATTTTACAAACTATATTTTAAAGTTATGACGTATACAAAATGTTTCATTAGTAATACTTGTTGATTCACCCTAAAACTCTTATGAATTAATAATTCTCTTAATTCAACTAAAGTATTTGTGAGTAGAAAAATGTTCACAGTAGTGTACAGATTTTGACTTTATTATTTAAACAACGTGAATAATAATAATAATAATAATAATAATAATAATAATAATAATAATAAATTATATCTACTAATACCTACCATTATATATTATTATTATTATTATTATTATTATATTATTATTATTATTATTATTAGAGTTACTATCAACGAATTCATTCTTAGACATTGTAAAAATTAAAACAAATGAAAATGTCAACGATTACTCCACTTAATGAAAACAGGGATTTTATTCCGACTGCAACATTAGCTGACTGAGCTAATATGCCTCTCAGATATTGAACCATCTTTGGCCCGAAGATTTAGCACCGCTTTCGAGCGTTGGGTTTCAGAAATCTGCTATAAGCTTGGCACTTTGAGCACATTTTCTTCCTACGGTATCTCTGATATCGCCAACTTCTCCTCTTCTAATATTCTTCCCACGGGACAAGAAAAAGAACAACTCCTGAAACTTAAACACTCAAAATCAGTCCTGGATATTTTGTTGTGCCAAAACAATCTCAGTTTCGGAGAAACACACCACAGTTACGCGTAAAACCCGAACGAAATCCCGCTTCGAATGAGGGGAGAATTCTTTGTAACATTAACTCCATACTTGGTAGCAAACCCATCTCCAGATATGATAATTAAGCACCTAAGTAAATTATATAAAACCATACATCGACACAGGTGGCCGAGATTGCAGTTGTGAGATTCGCGGATCGAATCCCTGAAATTTCCTTATGCTTACAGCGGTTCCTTCCAAAACATCCTTTCTTGTTGTTGTTTTGCTTTTCTATTTGATTACTGTTTTTGCTCTTTGTTTCTAATACACCACACATATACAATTTACAAACGCACAAACAGCCATGCCCAAGGCGGGACTCGAAACCACGATCCTCTGTGCCAGTAAACAATAAAGCGAGGCACTTTAGCGAGCGCGGCCATTGGGACCGGCTCCTTTCGTCAGTATCACTTCTTATTTATTACCAGCGTCCACCACCTATGGTGTCCTATCATGTAAGAACCGGCGTTAAATAATATGTTTTAAGGGATATTAGGAGTGAATTTTCAGCTAAAATAGTTCGAAAAATATCATTAAGTTTTTTGCAAAATTTGATTCCTTGGACCCTTGAACAAGTGATGTAAAAGTCTGAGCACCCTCTGGTAGTCGTTTTAAATACCCTGCACTAGAGGTTTGGACATTTAAATCCTTACTGACATGCCTATCCAGCTGCACTCTACAAATTCGCATTGTATGTACCTAGAGACGCCAATTAGATAGCAAATTCAATGTAATTATACATACATTGCCCCAAATATACCGGCTACAATGTAGCAGAGAGAAATTAACAGAATTTAAATGAACAAAGGGCTAAACTATCTAAATTAATTAATATGCATACAATGTAATAAATTTAGGCATTTCACATACAAAAAAATATGTGTTCCATTCACATGACTTTTTCTTGCTGTTCCGCAACCAAATCCTTCTTTCAAAAGATTGATCTTTTGTCAAAATCATGGTAATCGAGAGAAACATAAGAAAAATTACGCTTGTTACTTGCTTCCTTGTAAGCAGAAACGAAATAAGGGAATGCTCCAAGCTAAAAAGATATCAAATATTTTAAAAGCCGGTCGCTATGTGAAACAATTGAAATTGGATTCTCTTTTGCTGATAGGAATAAACAAAATAGAGACGTGAGGAAAGACGTCTTCCCATTTGAGAAAAATTTAAGTAGCTTAAAATTTAAACCAATAATCTGGAATACCTCGAAAACTGTTAATTCTATGAAAAAAGTGTATATAACTTAAATTATGAGACTTAGCGAAATCTACAATTTTTGTATAGTAAGTTTTTGTCTATTTTTTACGCTTTGTTAGTTATACAAAATGTGTCATGTAAATAACGAAATCCTAGATCATATGCAGATGTAAAATGGAAACTGTCCTAAAAAAGCAAAAAAAAAAAAAAAAAAACAACAACAACAAACAAACAAAAAACCAACAGTGGCATAAACCAAACTTAGAAAGACTGTCAGATGTTTTCATGATAGCAGAAAGCTAACATAACAGCAATAGATAACCATAGATGAAGACATTGCTGCTACTTATTTGTAGAGTAACATGGGCAAAGATGCCCCCACCTCTAAAAGTCTCCATTTATGACTTAGGATGGCAGCACCATGTACTCCAATGAAAGCCCAGTGCTTTGTGAGCTGTTGAATGTGTTAACGTCGTTTAACTTCCGCATTTACTACGTATGGCACTACTCGATACATGGAATGAAGATGGAGCATCGTTAGATTGGGATGGCAGGGAAACCGGAAAACCAACCCCTATCCCGCTTTGTCCACCACAAATCCCACATGCGGTCGTCTGGGATCGAACCCGAGCCGCTTTGGTGAGAAGCGAGTGGTCTAACCACTCGGCCACAGTGTGTTCGCGTTGTTCAAGTCGTTAGCTTCTCTTACTGTGTTGGTGCTTTATGTAAAATAAGTATGCACGTGACATAATTTTTCACCATGAACTGATTACAAATTAATAATAATATGCGATTACTAGCTAGTGTATTGCAAGAATACTTTCTTGTGCACTACTTTTTTGTATTAAAATCCCAGACTGTACACTTTGGAGTCACGTAATCGCCGACTGCTTTTTGTCTTGAATTTCGTTCAATTTAAGAAATTGTTATTTTAAATAATGAGAAATATCGGTTTTAAAATCTAAAAATGCAATAAAAATTAGATTATAAACTTTGGTCATGTCTTTAGTTCTATAGAAATGATTTAAATAATTATTACTGCAAGAAAATTAGAAAACATAATTAATAAACAATACAAATATTAAAGGAACTTCATGGACAGATTCTTACATATAAAAGTTTGTAGTAGGCCATTTCGGAATGCCCAGAACCTTCCAAGAAGATCAAATAAAATTGTAATTTCAAGTGATTCAGAAGACTTTCGCATCGAAGCTGGAAATGATTCCCACAGCGACGTCAGGTGTAAGGAGTGTACAACTATTATTACCTGATCAAAGACGAATGTGCTTCAATACAGTGTACTGTAGGCAAAAAGTGATACATTAAAGCTTTGGCGTTTCTATCTGTGTTAGAAAATTTCAAACAAACCTGTGGTAAAATGCGTGAAAAACATAAAAATGTATAAGCAATCGAGAGATATTACATTGACAGATGAATTCAAAATTAGTGAAGGGAGCAGATGTGCAGCACTGATCAAATTAAAGTTATTCCATTTAACTACTTGATTAAATTTCCATTTTCACTTGTGAACTGTACGCAATCAAACACGCAATACTGAACACCAACATTTCATTAATCTTTCTGACTCTGAATTCCGTACAAGCATTTAATGGCATATGGACAACAGATATACCTATACAGGACATTTATATCCTGAGCCATTCATTCAATAAAAAGGAAAAGGAATTGTCATATTATGGATACCTTCACTTAGTGACATAACTGGTAATGGACTGGTAGACCTTGCAGCAAATAATAGTATACAAAACTCCAGAATTTAAAACATCCACACCCCTCATAGAAGTTTCAAAACCTTTGGTACCATGAAAACCACGAATATATGCCGTCTATATAAGCCACAAAAGAAGAGATCTAGTTTTAATGACAAAATTAAAAACCAAGCAAACGCACTCCTATCTAATAGTAATAACCAAAGAGGATCCAGTAACTTGTAGCAGCTGTTGAACACCCCAACAGTTAACCGCATTCTTACATATAGTCTATTCGCATTGTTTTCACCCAACAGGTTTGGAGAGGAAGGGAAAGATAGGTTCCTGAATCAAGCAGCACCCTTCCCTCTTCTACAATCCCTAGCCGAAAAGAATACGAATGGACTGCACCACAAACAGCACATTTAGAAAATACACAAAATATCAGAAATTACCATATCTCTGAAATGTCAAAAGTTCATGTATAATACTATCTGCATTTTAAACATATTTATATGTACAAATCAATTTAAAAATTAAAACTTTACTTTGCATTCCTTAATTATTTGCAATGTTGTTGTTAATTACCTATGTAATATTTTATGTATGTTTTAGGAATAGTCTTTGATGTTTCATTATAGTTCTTGTGCATTGTTTGTATTTTATTTATGTAATATTATGGTTGCAGAACAAACACTCAGTTTTGTGTCTTTAAATAGATGATAACAACATATTATTATGAAAAAAATAAATTATTGATGACTTTTTAACTTTCTTCTGTCGTTGTGGTGGATCCGATTATTTCTTTATTATCACATATGCTTGAGGCGTCTTTCACTAACGATGCGTATTTTCGCACTTTATCTTTCTTTTGTTTATAATAAATGATCAAGTAATCAATAGACAATTTTAAACTTATTTACGCACATAATAAAGGTTACCGGAACTGTTTTATTCATTATTAAATATTTCATAATCCGCTATTAAAAAAAATATTAGTGCAAAATAAAGTGGGGATCCTTACCGATTTTATCCTATAATGTTAGCAGTAAATATGTTAATGAGTATAATGTCTCTTTATATGTGTGTGTAAACTTGAAATTGAGCATTATGATGCTTGCGGTCTAGGGGTAAACTATATTGGTACCATAATTATCTTCCATTTCTTTTTTTTTTTTTTTTTAGCTTAACGTCCTTTAACCTGGTTGGTCATATCGGACGATGAATTAAATTGGTAAAATGATGCTCAAATGATATTGGGGCCCATGGAGATTAAAGTTACTCGACATTCGTCTTCTCAGAATAAAGGAGAACCCCGAAAAAGCCTTATCCGGGTAACTGACCCTAAGTGAGATTCGAACTCACGACCTGTTGAATATGAGGCAGACACGCTACCACCACACTGCCTAGGCGGGGTATCTTCCATTATCGATTGTTGCTTAATATTTAGTTTACCGAGTTGCAGTTTGCTTTTTGATGACGCACTTTTGTGCAGAAAAAAAAAAGGTATAGCACATCAAGTTTCCCAGTTAAAACTCAGCAGGCATTACAAAAATAGTTTGGTGTGCAAAATGTTCCAACCACTCTGGCTGCTTTATCAACAGCGAGAAAGTGTAGACAACTGGCTGACTCATGAGTGAGAGTGAAAAAGAAACACCTGCTTGACGTTTACTGACCTAGCCAACGATTACCATCGACATCCATGTTTCTTTCTCTACCACTTAGCTATAGCATAGGGATACGGCGTTTTCGTAGGGCACTAGGCAGCGATCCAATGAGGCTAATGTGTCTACATCCCGGGAAGTGGCGCCCCCGGGCGGCAGGGATAAGTGATGGGAGACACCGGGCGGGCGGCACAATAATTATAGAGTCCTTCCAGTTTCCATATTGAGGTGATCCAGCCGTCGGACAGGCAGATCAGGGACCCCTGCTCCATCGAGAGGGTCTAACGCCCCCACACCGCTCCCCAAGGGTGCGTCCGTATATCCTGGAAACCAGCCGAAGAACAAGAGGCGGATAATGTTCCACAGAGTGCATGTTTTTCCCTGCCATGCTGCACCGAAACAACTTCGCCGTAACCTCCAACTCTGAAGCAGACCAAACTGGGTAAGGGATGAATGAAATGACTAATGGGACGATATGGAGGGGCAGAAAATTTGTAGGATGAAAGAAACTACTCAAACATTTGCCTGAAGATCCGGAGAAACCCCCGAAAAACCCACGGGTCGGGGGGCGAACGCCAGAAAACGAACCCGGGATCTTCCGAATGCGCGTCGCACGCACTACCACAATGCCCGCACCATCGATACCTCTTAGCTATACTTGGCAAAGAATTCTCACCCAAAAATTCAGCATTGAGGTTTCACCAGAATATGGAAATGCTCTGAAATCTGCACATTTAAAATGATATGTGTTATACTCACCTAACTTTCCCTACCCCCTGCCGCTTATTAGTGGGGACACACCTTACTCTTATTAAAGCTTCAGTTTAATTCAGATAAAACTTTGCAGTTACACTACATATTTCGACACAAATACAAAGGGAAGCGATAGTCAAATGTCTAAGAACTAAACGCTATATGTTGGCCTCATAGTTCCATGCTCTTTCCAGGCAGTTGCGATACATAACTACAAACCGACAGAACTTCAAAGGAATTAATACAGTATTGAACAAGTTGAATCATTAATAGCAAATATCTCGGAAAGGGCTGATTGCTCATAAAAGTTACTTGAAATAAATTGTGTTCTAAACGGATATATGTTTTTACCTTCTCTAGTCCAGATGTACAATGTGCATATTGGATAGAGAAGGTATTGTATTCCACCGAAACATTCTATGTCGATACTTCGCCAGAAATATATGTTTGAGATCCCCTGAGTCCGAAAAATTTTTTTTTAGAAAAAGGTGTGTGCCTGTGGGTATTTTAACTCAAAAACGAAAAGACTTAGATACCAAACTTAGTATTTATCTTTATTATCTTCCAAGGATGCAGCACGGAGATTTTCAAGAAAATCCCACCACAAAAACTACCCTTTACATGGGATATTTTTTGATATTTTGTTTTTCTTAAAAATAGCTGTAACGATTTTGATTAAAATACCGTATATTAAAGATGTTTACATCACAAATAAAACATATATTTTGAATTTTCTGGGAATAGCCTCTGAAGACCTCTTTATACTAGATGAGTTTTGCAGAATGTTGCATAACGGTTAAACCGTAAGGGACAGACAAAAACCTACAACACCAAAACTGTGGAACTCATTAAAATACATCATTTAGGTCATATAAGTTTTTTTATGTAGAGCTGACCGTTTCTGAGATATATTCCTTGTTATTGATTTCCGTTTTAAACTTCAACTTTTCTCAATTCGGAAGTGACGTTTCGTTTCATCTCTTTTGTTTTACTTCAGGCCATGCAAAGTAAACCAAAATTCAATTGTTCCACATAAGATCAGATTTTAAAAGATTTGACTGTCGCTTTAGCCTAGCGTATTCCACTTACAGGGAAGCAAGTACATAAGACAATTTCTGCAGTTTACCTTGATTAGCATGTCGTAGATATAACATTAATTTTTTGTAAGAAAAGTTGTGTAACAGCTACAGAAAATCATGTGAATAGAACACATCAGATTTTAGTGCATTTTCTGTCTATCGCTTTAATATACAAGTTACACAACATTATATGCATTCCTTCCAGTTGAAGAGGACTTCACAGGCTATATACATGATATACGTATTTATTCGTAAAATTACTCTCTGATATCCGAATTTTCGTTTTTGAGTTTTGCTGTTCACAGTCATACACAACAATCTTTCTTCTAAAATTGCCTTTTTAGGTTCGGGAGTCTCAAAACATATACTCGAAAAATCACGATAACGGCTTTTGAGTGAAATCCAATATTTCTCCTACTTACTCTGCGTAGTATATAGTACCGTGCGAGATGGCCCTCGCTCGCCCGCATAGGTTTTTGATTCTCTGCGGCCACATACAGCTTACAATGAGTTATTCGTGAAACGAAATTGAGTTTTATATATGAGCACTCCTTAGCTATTGTGGTTCTCAGCATCTCATTCTATATATTGGGCGTATAAGGGCGCCTAATTATGTCAGAGGCCTCTTAATGAGGCTTGAGGTAAATCTACGATACGGGACCAGCGGCTTTACTTCCCTTCCGAAGAAAGACGTGCTAAGGATTTTTACGCCCGAACAAATCCATCGCCCTCCGCCGTGTTTGAACCCGCGACCTTGGGTACCGGAAGATTTAATATTATTCCTAGACCACGGAGGAATATATGGGTGGGTGGATTATTCGTGGTTTTCCACTGGTCTCCAGGCGAATTCCCATACATTTATTAATATTTCCTAACTTTATGACATAGGAATCCAATCCTACTGTTTAGACCACGTTATGCCGAGTGGTTAGACCACTCGTCTCTCTCCAAGGTAGCCCGGGTTCGATCCCAAGCGATCACATGTGGGATTTGTGGTGGACAAAGTGGCGCAGGGGCGAGTTTTCTCCGGGTTCTCCGATTTTCCCCGCCATCACATTTCGCCGGTGGTATATCTTCATTCTATGTATATCCAGTGTCATCATTTGCGGTGCCATAGTAATAAAAGCGGGCGTTAAATACTATAAAAAAACAAAACTCCCAGTTATTGCAATACATATACCTTGAATTTTGTACGAATACCGCATGTATGTTCATCATTCCGATTGAACGGTATATACTTAAGAAATAATAGGAAACTATAGAAAAAACATGTAGCTCATTCAAATACACAATTCGTGTCAAATATGCTTTTACTTGCATTGTAGCTTTAGAAACCTTCAAATTGATGTTTACACTTTACCGAAACAAAGTGTGTCGTCTGGAGGTCATGTTTGAAATTTTATAGCTCTTTTAGTTTTCATCGCTCGTTAGCACACACTAAACGTTGCAATGCTGTTTCCACTAAGCACTTATTATTTAGTTTGAAATCATGTGCACCTTTTCACTTTAATTTTATTGATATATTAAAGATTTTAAGTTAAAAAACTAATATCCTTCAAAGTTATAAATAAAGAAAATTATCTTAAGCAAAATTATAATCTTGAATAACGATACGTGGATGGAACATCAGCTAAACACTATAATGTGGGTGTATTTATAACTTCCTCGTGTGCATGTGAATTTGTCATGGGTAGAGAAATTTGTGTGAGGCATCACATCATACGTATATAGAATATATCCCAGAGTTTATTTTCAATTCATGGAAACAATTATTGTGGTAGATGTATAACGCTGCAACAAATTTTCGAAGTCTGCTGCGTTACTGAGGTAGAGGTACCTCTGCTGTTGCCTAGAAATAAACTAATGAATAGTCAAAGTACCGCGGAATTTTCCTTAGTCCTTGCAAATGAGGAGGTATAACTTCAAGAGCAGAAATGCACTTGAATCGAATAGATTTTTAAAACAAACTCTTCTATGTTATTGAAGGAGCGAGATGGCGCCGCGATAATGTGTGTGACTCGCTTTCGGAAGATCCTGGGTGCTATTTCCAGAGCCCGCCCACTCAGAATCATGGGTTTTTCGGGGGTTTATTCGGGTCGTCAGTCAAATGTGGAGTAGGTTCTCTCATCCTCCGAATTTCCTCATCCTTCCTATATCGTTCAATTACTCACTTCATTCATCCTTTACCCCGTATGGTCTGTTTCAGAGTTGGAAAGTGATTTTGTTTCAGAATGCAATGAGATTGACAACTAACCATTTTTGGACTATGACATGAGAATTTCCACACGTATTAACGATTTGTCCCCTATTTGTCCATTGAATACGTCTCTGAAGGGCCGATGGAGGAATACGTAAACGGTTTCCGGAACAGGCAAATGTAACACGAAGAAAAAAAAACAAACTTATTGGTCTGTAAAGAAACCAAAGTTAATCGGAACTTAAACCTAACAAAAATCTAAGAGGCACCTTATTCAAATAAACGGAATAGAACAGTTTTAAGACCTTTCGTTTTTTAAACTGAAAAGGAAGCATTACCTGGTTATATGATAACATTATGCCATGGGTTCTAATTTGTGAATTTAGCAATCCTTGGTTGGAAGATATTAAACAGCTTTTTATTTGTTTATTCTTTGCAATTTCACCTTAAGGTCAAGAAGGTGCTTGGTTCATTGTAACTAAAATAAATTATATAATTGCTTCAGATGGACATAAAGATGCCCCAAAGAGAAGGACTTTTTCCACTCGTGTATACTTGTAATCAACACAGGATTGTTCTGGCCATATTTTAGAATGCAACACAAAATACAAGAGCGTGAAAATTATGTCAGAATTACATTTATTTTTCTCAATATGTTGCTTATAGCTTCTGATTCATTTTTACAATATCGCATTAGATATAGAAATGAATACTGGATTACTGGGAATAGAATATTGAAAGGATATTATTTATAAACCACGCGGAACCAAAATTAACTTTAAAAGATTGTAGTCAAAACCTGCGCACTTCTTCCACAAATGTGCCTGAAGTATCAACAAATATCAATAAAACTCTCACTTGATAAATATTTTCGGTGTACCTGTCTGTATCATGGGTATGGCCAAGACTGAAAGATTTACTTTTAGAATCTAATTTTATTTCCTTACTTTCTCTGCCATCTACCGATAGGTAAGAGAAAGTATTGTATTACTACCGAAAATTCGTTGGAGAGATTTCAGGGTATACACATGTTTGAGACCTCTTAATAAAAACTGTTTTAGAAAAATATCCATGTATGTGTATGTGAACAACATAACCCAAAAACGAAAATTCGGACCCACACAAAACCTAAAATTTAGGTTCAGAATCTTTCAAGGACCCGAATCGCAAATTTTCAGGAGAATTCTCTATCCCAAGCTACCGACCACTTGTATTGAAAGTTTTTTGATTTTTTATTCCAAAGATAGCTTTAACGTTTGTGATTGAAATTATATTTTCATGACAAGTAAATTTCAAATAAAGTTGTACGTTGTTATTTGTTTGAAGTGCGAATACTCTGTTTTCAGGGTGCTGTTGCTTTTCAGTTGTTTCTTAACGTATGATGGAAAGAGAATGGAATTTAAGACCAACAACGTTTTTAAATGTCTGACTATCGACCGGGTTTCCTCCATCCCCATTACACCTTCAACGAAAAGTTTAACGAAACTATTTCTACAAAGGTTTACCCCGATTCACGTGAAGTAAACAAAACGAGCTTTCATAAGAACAGTTTGAGAAGATGTATGAAATAAATTAAAGGTAGAGGAAATATGTAAATATAACACATAAGAATTTGTATATGTAGTATCAGTCTCAAAGGAAATTGTCTAAATGTATTTAATATCAGCGTTTGGATTAGTGCAGCAAAATAAAAGTTAATGTTAACTTCGACATCATCCAAGAAATATGCACATGATTCAAGGAGGTTAGTTTCAACGGTGGTATAAGTTTCAGCATATCTCCGCACCATTTCTGGAGGATATCCAGCTCTGGGTACGTCTTTGATCTGTTTCACGCTCAAAGCTCAGTTCTAACTTCTTCACAGGATATATATTTCAAACAGTTTTGCCTTTTCCAGTCTGCTCGCCTAGATTCCATTCTCGCTCCGGCTGTAACCAAACAGGTTTGTCATCTATGAATGTGTGGAAAAATAGCTAAAAACCTGTCCGCCTCTATTCATTGCTTTGAAAGAAAAATAAAAGTTTAACATCGTTCAATTGATCATGTCATTTTAGACAGTGAATGAATGCATGAAATGAACATCCAACCAGTGCATTGGTCATTATTTACCTGATGTTTCTCTTCCCAGGATAAGGAAAATCCCGATAAAGAAACAAAATATACCAAGCTCATCCCAACTGCGATTATTCGAACGCAGGCCCTCAAATTTATGAAGCAGACGCGCTAACCCCACATCACGGAATCGGGCAACGGATGTTTGCGTGATGGAGCTATAAGAGCAAGTTTTAGCAAGCATTAATATATTTCACTAAATAAAATTGGAACTTTTCATCATTTGAAAATGAAGTTCACCCACAAGAAAATAATCACATAACAAACAATCTGCATTCTGATAATCAAATTGCCATAGCCATGATTGAAACCATGGATCCGCGGGTTACCAGGCCAAGCGCTACCATGATGCCGCAGACCTAATCAACTGCTGCCATCGAGGTCTTCACAGGCCGACATTTTTAGGCCCGGCCTTGGTCATCAGAACCAACCCCGAGAATAGGTTATACTATCTCTCAACTGTTTGCCAGCGTTTGTAATTTTTTTCCGTACACATGCCTCTATTGGCCTTCTGGCGTGACATAATTGGCCATCAGGGGAGAGAAAATGACTTAAATAGAACACAAACACAGAAAAACACCACAAACACACAGGCCTAAGGCGAGATTCGAATCCGCGGTCTTCTGCGCCACAAAGCACCAAAGCGACACTTATCGAGTGCGGCCATGGGGAACGGAGCATTTCGATATAAACCTCTACCTGGCCTTGCGGATGTAGGCCTCTACGGTGCCCAACCTGCTTCTTCTGCTCTGTATTAAAAAACAGGCGTATTTCTGGTCCAGTCAGCACTTAGTGAATCTACTAGGCACATCGGGAAATTTAAGTAGAATATATAGTACCTTTATTTATTGTAAATAATTTAGCCTCTGGAAGAGTCAGTGGATTTTATTATTAAAAAGTGATAAACAGTTATTGTATAGTGTGGGCTCCTTGAGAAAGATGAACATAAAAGTAAGGAGAGGTAGAGTTGGACTGAAAAAGGACGGCATAAAAGCATTCTGAGAAAAAAAAAAGTGTGCAAGCCAACTTTACTAGGTGTGAGTGGGGTGGAGTCGTAAATTACGAGTTGTTCAAAACAAATATGCTAAATTGTATTGTGAGAAAATGAATGAAGAAAACCGCTTTCAACTACAAGGAACGTCCAGAAAGTAAAAAACGATTTGACATATTTAATAATAATAATAACGGAAGATATCAACAAAAAACTTTATTTCCAAAGTTACAGTATCTTACGCTAATTCTCAAAATAGTCGTCACTGTTTTCAAGGCATTCATTTTAACGTGATAGCAATTTTTTCAATGCGTTGTTATTCACTTATACCGCTAAAAATCTGAGGCAGGATGTCACTACCGCTTTGAGATCTTTGTCGGTTGGGAACTCTGTTACAAAGTGAAAATCCTGTTTTTCGCATTCTTTCATCAACATTGGCTTTCAACTCCTCTGTGAGTGACTACCTCCCATGCATTCTGGTTCTTCCTTGGTTAAATTATGCACCAATTTCATCACCAAATACACGTTCATTGACGTCACACATGTACTTGCATTATTTGCATACATATTTCGATTGGCGGAACATTTTGTGCATTCCAAAAACGAATTCTGTCTGGCGGTAGAAAAGGGTAACACTGACATTGAAAAAAAATAAAAACTGTTAGCGCGTTCCAATGAATGAATGAAAACAATGTGATCTCGTTGAGAAGTAGAGTAAGGTACTATAACATTATAAATAAATGTTTGTGTTTATTTTGTCATCATTTGGTTATGCTAAATGGTTTCTTTACTTTCTATATGGTCCTCGTATTTTAATTAATGTTGAATCCACGTTATAAATACCTCCCTTAGTTGTTCCATATTAGAAATACAACCTGCCGAAACTATGAAAGCTTCTTCTTCCTTTTTTCCCTTCTGAAATAACCGTTCACATAATCAATTGGTATTGGAAATTTCCATTTGTCTTCCCAAGTACAATCTGCTTCTAAAATATTGACTAGTATACTCCTTTCATTTAGTATAGTAATCTTGAAGAAAGGAAGGTAATAAAAGAGACAATCTAGAGAGCAAGAGAGATAGTATAGTGATAGCAAACCAAGGGAACAATGAAAAAAGTGTTTTGCATATGTTGATGAGAAAATGCAGGTTTGGTTTTAATTTTCTTCATTAGCATGTAAACCCGCTTTGTTAAAAATAAGGCGTATTTATGACCAAGTATAAAATAACGATCCATGCAGGTGGATGAATGATAGGTGGAACAGCTACATGGGCGTGTACTTGAAAATAGTTCAAGACTTACCAGATCCAGTCCCTTATCGCTAAATCTGTAGTTGTTTCAGGCATTCTCATGATCTGGAAACTATAAGTGGATTCTTGGGATCGTTTAAAATGGAAATGGAGTGACTGAGGAACAACATTTGAACGAAAATATGAAACTACTCCAAGAATTTATAAACATAAATATGTGCTTCAACCATAAAGGAATAAAATTGAAGGATACAGCAGCTCAAACGTCGTATTATATAACCTTGATATAGAATAAAGTTAAGCAAAGTAGCTCATCAATGCCATGAAAACTTCCTGTAAGACAGACCACCTTGCTCTAGCACCATCTGGTACTCTCTGTACAATTGAGTGAAGTTTGATTGCTTCTTATAAAATTGCTAAGTAAGGATGAAATTGCATTTAAAATTAAGGAATGCCATAAATATTTAGCAATAATGCATACGAGAGAGGAAATAAGTTTCCAGACCTTCCTAGAAGTCCACCTTTTGTTACTGTCCTTACATCTTTAATACACATTTATACTTTTCGCTGTAGGTATAAGAAAAATAAAACAACTAAAGCTATAGCCAGATCTTTTAATAAAACGGGTCGCTATGTCATGACTTTGAAATTTCGTTCTTTTTGTATGACCACAAAGAACAATCTGATGTTTTCCATTCATATCACTTTCCCTATCTGTTCTGCAAGCAAATTATTCGTACAAAACATTATTTTATCTACAACCTGCTAATCCAGGTAAAAATTAGCAGAAATGTCTTGTTACTTTCTCCCTTGTAAATAGAAGGGGTATAAAGAAATACGCTAAGCCATAGCGATAGTCAGATCTCTTAAAAACCATCGCTACGCGGTTCACACAATTCTTTGCATGGCTAGGAGTAAAACAAGAAATATGAAGCAGATGAGAACTTGCTCTTTGGGAAAAGTGTTAAGCATTTTAAAATTAAAACCGATAAAGAGAATCTTCCTGAAATGGTTAGCTCTAATAAAAAAAAAAAACTATATATGACAAAATGTGTGTTTCAACGAAATCTACATTTTTTGTATAGTACGGTTTCATATATTTTTTAACACGAATTGACATTTTAATCAAAATCATTAGAACTATTTTTAAGAAAATAGAACATTTCGAAAAATGACCTACGTAAAGGGTAGCTTGGTTTGGGGGGGGGGGGCATTTTGCTGAAAATCTTCGTGTAGCATGCTTGGAAGATACTGAATTTAAGAAACTAAGTTTGTATTTAACACACTTTTCGTTTTTGAGGTATGCTGTCCACATACACACACGGAACTATTCCTCTAATTTTTTTCCAGGGGTTCTCAAAATAAGCATTACGGGTAAAATCTCGGTATCGCATTTTTGGGCGAAGTACAATAATTTCTCTAGTTACTATACACAAGTACATATGTGCTGGAGAAAGTAAAAAGGAATATCGATTGCATTTGTGAAAGCCTAAGGTATTTAAACATTTAAACCAATGACAAAGAATATCTCAGAAATGGCTGACTTTAAAAAATTTGGTTATACGTAAATTGTCTCCTTGAACGGATCTATTAATTTTGTTCTTCATTTCTATAGCTGCTTTGACTGCTAAAGGCCATATCGAGAACTTCTAACTCAAACGTTGGTGTTTTTACTCTTTGAACTTCAGGTTAACTTACTGTAGGTTTCTTACATGCTTATTTATTCTCACACCCATACTTCTAGACTTATGGAGGATGGTGAATAATCCTTAAACAAAAATTTCCACCCTGACCGGGATTTGAATCCGGGACCTCCGGTTGAGGAGGAGTAGATCTATTTTGTGTAGTAAGATTTTAACCATCTTTCGAAGGTTTTCCAGTTATATGAAAGGCATTCAAAATGGAGGTCTTTAGAGACTCTTCCCATAAATTTCAAGATACCTGCACTTTTTATTTGTGACAAATGACTTAAGGTATGGAGTTTTGATCAAAATCGAGTCATTTTTTAGAAAATGAAAGAATAACCAATGTGAAACGTAGTTTAAGGGGAGGAATCGTGTCGTATCATTGGAAAACGCTGAACTTAAATACCAAACTTGGTGTTTAACCGACTTTTCGTTTTTGGCATACTACTCACAAACACAAGCGGACCTTTTTCTAAAAATGTATTTTCATCTATTCAAGAAACCTCAAAACCTATATTTTTGGTGAAATCTTGGTAGATGTTTATGCGCGGAATGCAATACTTCCTCTACTTACTACAGATAAGTGATAGATAATATAAACAGATTATTAGTTACTACTAGTCAAAAGCGTGTTAAATACTGTCCATTAAAACTGTGTATCTCATACTAAATACAAGGGACAGAAATTGGAAACCGATTTGATTTGAACTCTATCGATTTCAGAGAGAGAGCGGAGATGGAGAGGGGAAGGGAGGGAGAGAGGGGCAGAGAGGAGGAGGGAGAAAGAGGAATCTGCATCCGAGAGAATCCAGATTTCAACGCAAGGAAACAAACCAAACTGTACCGCAGTTGACAAACACGAAAGAATAGAGCACTACGGCGAATATATCCGTCGCTAGTAATGAAAGAGTGAAAATGGTGTATATCAAATGCTAGAACCGTAGCTCAGCACATACTCGGCTCTACTAAGCAACTTTTACCAGATCAGTTGTGGATGACGACGGCACAAACATGGACGGGTTACCTAAGTTTCCAGATTGAACTCCACTGATGCCGCTCAGGCCCAGCTAACAAGCTCCGAAGCCTCCGGATTTCCACCGAAGGGACCCTAGCCCGACAGCACTCGACTAATGGTCCCGACAGAGCGGTACTGCATTGACGCCAGGAATATGCTTCTACCGTGCACAAGCCACCACCCAGACGCAACCCGCCGAGCACCGTGGCATGGTCCTTCAACCTTGAAACTGATGACAAGGAAGCGATGGGAACAAAACATTATGGACAAGAAATTCGGGGAATATAATGAGTCTTCCCACCATTCGCCTGGCGACCCGGAGAAACCCATGAAAACCATTTTGAGCAAGGATGGCCTAGGGAATGAACCCTCAACCTTCCGAATGCGACCCGCACACGTTACCACGGCCCCACTTGCTCGGTACGTATTGCATTCCGCTAAAAATTTAATATAGCGATTTCACATAAATACACGTTTTGGAATCCCATGAATAAAAAAACACACATTTTCAGAATGCGGGCGCGCGCGCGTCTCTGTCTGTGTATGTGAACAGCAGTCGAATAAACATCAAACTTGGTATTCCAGCTCAGTATATTTCAAAGTTGTGACACAAAAGCCATCTGTATGACAAACAAATTGCATGGTTCAATTTCTGGGAATAACCTGTGAAGTAATCTTCATTCTAAATGAATTTTGTATAAGCTTCTACGCATAACTAGTATATGTTAATCAAGAAACGAAAACGTAATCCACATGAAAACGTAGATTTGTTTAAAATATACAATTTATTTTAAATACATTTTTTTGTTACACCAGACATTACTGAGATATCCGTTACTAAAGCTGTTGAATTATTCTCAAGTCTTGTCGATTTTCAAATGTTTCTGATAATTGCATGAAAAGAATATGGAGTTTTATGCAGCATGTAGTGCCCCATTCTTATCTGAATATCGCTATTCCCTTTTTATCTATACCGGAATGTGAAATATAGCTCTTTCTGCAAAGGTTTGTCTGGATTAAAATGAAGTAGATAGCAAAATAAGCTTCGTAATCATTATTCATGTAGTCATTATTCAACGATGCACGCCAGAAAAACTCATGGGAATGCAATACATCTTGTTTTTATATATGCATTCCATATTTACATAAGAAGAACATGATTTAAGAAATCTGATGTGTTACACCTGCGGTGTACTGCACGTGCGACGTCTTCTGGAAATTTACAGTCACGTGACCAACAGCAATAAAAAGGGGCAACGAAGCCCTGCCCAGTATTCAGTTTTCATTGGGAATGCATCACATACATCAATTGAGTGATCTGGACAGATATTTCGTAGCGAGCTGTGCTGTCAACGCAGCGAACGCCGAAAAGAAATTATACGACAGAATTGTTATGAAAGACAGATATTTGTGAGCAGATTCTGATTGTAATCAGTTTGCGGAAGCAATAAAGAGATGTTGGAGAAAACAGAAAGCTTTTGTTACACTTGTGTCAGGAGCGGAAAATAACGTCACGATGGAGGACGTGATGGAAACTTTACTTCACACAAAATTCATACCGAAATGGTCAAAATGAAATCCGGAGCGGAAAAGTTAAAAAAAATTGCAAATAGGAATGGACGAAAAGGAATACCTCGAAAATGGTTAGCTCTGCAAATCATTCAGAATGAAGAGGGCTTCAGAGGTTATTGCCAACAAATTCAAGATATATATTTTATTTGCCATGTAAATGTCTTTTGTTATGAAAACTTTACTTTACACAAAAATGCATCAAAATGAAAACTGGAAAAGAAATCCGCAGCGGAAAAATTAAAAAAAAAAATGCAAATTGGAATGGACGAAAAGGAATATCTCGAAAATGATTAGCTCTGCAAGTCATTCAGAACGAAAAGGGCTTCAGAAGTTATTGCCAACAAATTCAAGATATACACTTTATTTGCCATATAAATGTCTTTTATGCAATCCTAGTATTAAAACGACTTATTATTATGGCATAAATCGTGCGAAATTATCCTATTTCTAGCCAGAGCCAGAAAATGAATGATGTAATTGCCATGGCAACAGAACAGCAATGACGTCATCACCGCTACAACATAATTTTCTCCAATGTGTCTGTAAGAAAACCTGAAATTGTCACTCTCGCAATTCAGCAACATTTAAACCCAAGAATCAACCCATTAAATTTATTTTAAAACCAAACCCAACAGCAATATGGCTATATATTAATCAGAGCCTACCTTACTTGGTATACTCACTTTCCTTGGTAAATATTAATAGTATAATTAGTCATATTAGAAAATGGTATCCCTAAGCAACCCTAGACTTCTACTGCATTAACATTTCTGCTTCCTACAGTAATTCTTTTTACAATGCCTGTTTTACTTAACAATAGATTCTTCAACTAACCGTCAGCAAGTGATGCTGACTTCCACCCTCCTAAAGTCTTTACTTCAGTAATACTAGCACCAGTGTTTGCAAGAATGTTGCGGAAGTGGGCCCGAAACAATGCCCTGTATTATTTAATGCATTTGGCAACTTTAAAAACTTAGCAATTACCAGAGGAAACTTTCCAAAAGTATTAATATCAATAGGCTGACAACTTCACCTATCACTTCCATAATACAAAAAGAAGTTTTTACATTTGACATGTTTGGTCGTAAAGCAACATATTCTTTGTACATCTCCACACAACTAACAATATCGCCATCAGGTACGATTGTAAACCGACGTGATTTATAAGTATTTGTATCATGAACATGTACCACAAAAATGCGGCCTTCACCCTAAATCATCAATACACACATCATGCAGTTCATGGTGCCTATAAGCACCAAAAATTCCAAAAGCCGCAACTATATCCATGAGTAAATACGCATCATTAGGAGCTTCAGCAAGAAATTGAATGATTTCAGATATGTAGAGTACATTTTATTTTTTGGCTTATATCCCACTCAGAACCTCTTCAATAAATCAAAAACCCTACTAAAAGACGAAATGTGGATTTTCTTTCAATTTCAACATACACTTCACCTTTGAATATATACACTAGAGCGTCGAAGACGTAGAAATCTTCGACTGAAAAAAGAAAACAGCACTTACAGTCTATCTTTAAATTATTTACAATATTAAGAAATAATAAACATTGCTCAATTACGAGCTCTAAAAGGCATGCCAGCAATGTGATTTCATTAGTCAAACTAACTCATTTTTCACCCACAAAGATCTTTTGATAATTCTGGAATTGAGAAACTCTCAGCACTATTGACTTGTTTTAAAATTTCAAGTGGAATACAATCCATATTTTAATAGTTTTACAATTACCTTCCGTTTTCCTCTATAAGTGTATAAACAACATCTGATTAGCAACCATATTGTGTCATACATCTGTGACTTCTGATATATTATAATTTTTTTTGGAAAATTTATAATTACTATTACGCATTTTAATGCCAAAATTGCATAGACCGTTGTACGTAACACGTGTAAACACACAATCTCATTGTAACACTCGTTAAAATTAAGCTCACGCACTTAACACATACTCATGTGACAATCAGTCAAATTATACACTAGTTACATAAATAGCCGTAATATACGATATTTTAACCAAAATAGTTACAGCCGTTTTTGAAAAAAATAACATTTATGAACATTTTTCCACGTGAAGGGTAGTTTGAGGTGGGGAATATTCTTGACAATTTTCACTCCGTATCTTTGGAAGATACCAAATTTAAATACCAAGTTTGGTGTTTTATGGACTCTGCGGTTTTGAGCTATGCTGTCCAAAGTTACACGCACATAGTATACATACATTTTTCTAAAAATGCTCTTTTTGGATTCTCAAAACATGTATTGTTAGATTTTCCGTATCTATTTTTTTGGTGGACTACACTACCTTCTCTGCCTAATGCGTGTGTACATAGTACTTGGTAGAGAAAGTAAAAGGTAAATAAGTAAATAACAAAGAACACAAGAGTTACTAGTTGTTACATGTTATCTCATCTGATATCATGGTCTGACGTTCTGTTGTGTCAGATAGCAAGTGTTCTTTCAAAACTAGAGCATAGGCACATCCTCTCGACTTAATGATTGTAAGAACAAATGCCGAGGGTCTGTTTAGGAGATTAGCAAAGATTGTAATATCCCATCACATGCAACACATGTGACGTCCAACATTGTTCTGATATATGTGTGGCATAACTTCTGTTGCCAAGGTATTAGTAAATTGCGTCACAACGACTGCTTTCTAGGGTACCTACTGTGGAAACAGTTGTGTTAGGAGGCGATTCCAGGTGAGAGAGAGAGGGAGAAGAAAATAAGGTTCTGAGCATTTTCAAAGTATCTGGAATATAATGTGCGAGCCAACAAAATCTAGGTTAAAATGATATTGAATAAGTAGAAAAGGCAGAATTAAACAGAAAAATACAATGCCAGATCCGAAATTGAACTACGGATGGCTTTCTGTGCCGTTGCCCATCCTGAGGTACCATAGCAAAATCACCAGTAAATCACCAATTATTTTTATATTATTTAACGTCCGCTTTTACTACTTTGGAACCGCAGACGATGACACTGATGATACATCGAATGCAGATGGAGCACCTGTGGAATGCGATGGGAGGGGGACCGGAGAACCCAGAGAAACCCATCCTGCGCCGCTTTGTCAACCACAAATCCCACTTGCGATCGCCTGGGATCACCTTGGTGTGAGGCAAGTGGTCTAACCACTCGGCCCCGGCGCGCCCAAAATCCCCAATGGAATTGCATTTTCCCAGTAAGCCACAAAGGGTTCTCAAATTCATTTTCAGATAGCAATATACCCCAAAGACGATACCCAATCTCTAAGTACTTGAAGTCCTTACTTCATAATTAACCACTATTGATGATAAATAATTGGAGGAATTTGGGTCGTTGATAATCTGCTATATATTTTGAAGCAAGTAATGCGAAAGAAAACCATGCAAATGTTTGTCACAATGCCAACATTTCGTTAAAGAAGTTGCTTTCAAAATAATTCGTTACTTAAATATAAACGTGCACCCGTATCAGATATGTGTAGTGCATTATAAATTTCAGGTGGACAAATACATGTACGAGGGAAATTCGGAAACTGACCTTGTCACGTAGCGCAGGAGAGCATTGCCAATTTTACATCGCCGTGCAGCGTAAATCAGTACGCAAACGAGAACGTTATACTGCTCGCTCACCAATACCATACAAAATAAGTACCGCGCTAGAAAATCTCGCCAAATGCGAGGTGCGTGTTGTTAATAGGATTTCGTTAAAATTATAGCAAAATACGTTACTAAGCTTCGTGTGATTGAACACATAAAAACCACCCGACGCCATTTCTGAGCTGTAAGTTAGATTATCAAAACTTTGCCATCTAAGGTTATTCAGAAGTTCCTCAGTTTTTCGAGTAGGACGAGGAGCGTTGTCATGCAAAAGTGCAATACGGATATCAGCATTCAGAGAGGTTTGTTTTGAACGATTTGCCAAGTATCCTCCCCCCCCCCCACTCCAATGAAATCGTATAATAACACATATTTCCCATTTAACCGGATTTTCTAGTGCGGCACTTATTAAATCTTCAGTCACAGTGAAATATAAGTGCAAGACTTTGCGCCCATGCTATTCAATGTAAACATTTCTATAGGCTCACACAGCGCGCTAACTCTAAACGTTATGCTTGCGTTCCGTACATAGAGGAAGAATTCTGCATTCCTTCCTATACGCATTGCCTGCAGTTCAACAGTAGACGATCGCAATGCGAGATTGTACAGTGCCCACCGTACGCACATGCTGCTCTTCTTTTTGGCCGTGCAGCACACATAATCGCTGAAGCAAGGGGTTTTAAAACACATTATTTCTTATTTTGTATATCATTGAAGTATAGCGATATGGACGCAGAGGGTGTCGCGGGGGCGTTCTTCGGATGCTGGAAGGTCTCCAATGCAGTGGTTCGATCTCCGGCGTCCTCGGCTCAGCGGTTACCTCTGTATTGCCTAGCTAGTTATCTCAAGGTACTTTTGTAGGTGAGGCAAGACTGTAATAAACACTGCATTTCCACTTAATACTTGAATTTATTTATTTCTGAAGATACTTTAAACCGTAGTAGGCGTTAGTTTGCTTCCTTACATTATATTTACATTAACCATCCCACCATTTCAACAATCATTCACCATCCTTTAAGCACGTGGACGTGCCTTGGTCGTCTCACACACGTTCTGATCACAGCTTTACTATCAACGCAGTTTGAGATTCTGGGGCATGTTCCTCTTTTTTCTGCCATTGAGTGACGCCAACCTTCGCGCCTTAAAATGTAAAGCCACCTGTGATTGATCCCTTGATTGCATCACATTACATACAATGAAAATAAATTGCACCAAATATCGTTATTGCCGCGTCCTCATGACCCGTCTGGAAAAACCCAATGCTTCCATCTTTCTCTAACCTATATCTCTCCTTTTCTATTTTCCCTAATCCCTCTGTTTTCCGGAAGTCAAATCACTACCCTTGTTTCTTTCTTTCCTATGTTTCGTTACTTCGCCTAATCCTGTGCTCATTACCAATGGGGGCTGGCGGACTATTACCTGGAATTAAGGTGGCTCGCCTCTTCTTTAATTACTTAGATTACAAGTTGGTTTCGTACATCTTTTTACATCTCAATATTCTCAACTGTTTTAACATCGCTTTCCTTAATATTATGAATAATTCTGTTTTTATATTGATTTGTGTGCATGTGGTATGTCCTCCTACAAGGGGTACGAATATCTCTGTTCTAAAATAGTGCTGGCTTCAGCCTCAGGTAATTAAAAGCTGCCTCATTTCCCGTAAGAGGTTGTGGTAATCTTCTTGCTGAATCCTTTCATTTAATGGATGTACCTACCATCTGCGTTTATCTTTCTTGCCTCTCACCAATCTTAGGCAAAACAGGGATAATGCTCACTATTGCACAATTTCATTATTTTGGACAAATGAGTATTGTGACGCTACTTCCACGAGCATCAGTTATAACCTAATCGTTTATTTATTTATAAAAGATGAATGGAGTTTCTTATATGATATGGTGGTTATGATACTAAATTTGAAACTTTCGGTATACTTGAAAGATATTGGCATGGAATTCACGGAAGTAGAAATCCGAGCTTACGATTGCATTGTGAATGGTCTTCCTTCGCGGCTGCGCTTATGCTGCGTAACATAGGCGCTTGCATTGTTTTTTTAAATAAATACAGTTCCGGAGTCTGGTCGGGACTCAGGCGCTCTATTCGCTTTTTCTCTTTTTTTTTTCTTTTCATTTTCCTAACATTTACTTTGTTTTCTGTTTGATTACCGTTTGCTTTTTTCTGCTACTACACACACATACACACATTTTACAAACATATAAACACCCATTCCCAAGGCAGGACTCGAACCCACGATCTCCTGCGCCACGAAGCACCACAGCGAGCGCGGCTATATGGACCGGCAACATCTAATTGTGAAAGTAGCATTACGTTGCACAATGTAAAAACCGGCGGCGCTGTGCCCCCTACTGCTAAACTCCAAGCTCCCCTGTGTTTGCGGGTGCTGGGAAGACGGATAAGCGGGGAAAATGTTGAAGTATGTATTGCTTGGTTAGTAGAATACTATTGTTACACATTTAAACGAGTAGTGGTGGTATATCACATTTGAGCAGTCTCCCGTAAGCGTTCCAAGTGCTGGAGGGCTTTAAAATGATGTAGCATACTGCATAATTAGAGAAGTAACACATGCGATTTAGTTTGACATTTAGTTTCACTATATTTTATTTATTCATTAAAATCTCCGGTATGCCGGTGGTTACCCGGCTACCTGTCTTCCCCTACCCTCCCGTACTCTCCCTCTCTCTCTCTCTAATATCATTCTTGCTTGACGTTAACTAAGTCGCACTCCTTCCAGCCATACAGAGCCCGCATTCTGACAGTACTTCATGCACTATATGACAATGGGGAGTAGTTTTCGAATTATCAGGTAAGTCTGCTTCCAAACGCATTATTCAGAGCTTTTTTTTTTTACTTTCTCTAACCCGCATGTACAATTACATAGTGGATAGAGAAGGTATTGTATTCCATCCAAAAATTCGATGTCGAGATTTCACCGTAAATATATGTTTTGGGGTCCCCTGAATCTGAAAATACAGTTTTACAAAAAGGTCCATGTGTGTGTGTGTGTGTGTGCTTGTGGACAGCATAGCTCAAAAACGAAAAGACCGTTAAATACCAAGCTAGGTATTTAAGTTTAGTATGTTCCAAAGATGCGACACGATTTTCAAGAAAATCCCCCCACCACAAACTACCCTTACATGGAACATTTTTCGATAATTTTGATTTTCTTAAAAATGATTAAGGTTTTGACTAAAATTCCAAATATTAAAGCTACTTACATCCCAAATAAAATGTATATCTTGAATTTTCTGATATAGCCTTTGAAGACCTGTTTATTCTGGATGAATTTTGCCGAATTTTGCTTAACTGCTAAACCGTAAGACATAGACGAAAGCATACGTCACAAAAAATGTAGATCTCGTCAAAACTCACAATTTTGGTCCTTTAAATTTTTGTTGTGGAGTTGAACGTTTCTAAGATATTCCTTGTTTTTGGTTTCAACTGTAAAGTACTTATACTTTTCTCAGACATGAAGCGTCCGTTTTTCTTTTGTTTTATTGCTGGCCAAACAAAAAAGTGATTTGCAATTACGATCGCAAAACAATAGCTTTTAAAACATTTGACTATCACTTTAGCATTGCCCATTCCTTAAGTTCCCTTCTACTTATAAGGAACCAAGTAATAAAAACATTCTGCTAATGTTTATCTCGATTAGTATGGTGTAGAATGAAGAGTAATCTTTCGTAAGAAGTTTGTAGAGCAGCTAGAGAAAGTAATGTAAGTGCACAGCCAACGACATCTTTATTCTATTTCAATTCTATATAATGAGTAAACCACAGAGGTTATATTCCAAATTTACTGCAGGAAAAATTGTAGGCCTGAATTGTAATAAAACCCTCTTTTGTAACATTTGGTGTTTCCCAAATTATCTTTGTTGTATGTTTAAGCTTTTTCCGCAATGAAAATTGCTGCTCATTAGTAGCAAAATCGCGATTTATAAGCAAATTCCTGCCATTTGTGCATCTTGCATACAAAGAAGAAAATATTGTCTGATTTCAAGAAATGCCAAGAATATATCCTGTTAATTCACTCGTTTGATTCCTCAAAATTTCGTCAACTCTTTTAAATGCAACACTTCACGGTGAGATGTGTGTAGCATCTCAGGACTTGGTTAATATGATTCGTGATTAATCAACGTGTCGTGAATCTTCTAGTAATACAGTTTATCACCCGTTTCTAAAGCATTGCATGACATACATTGCACAGAGGTGGGAACCTGCCGATAGGTGGGAAAGAATTAGAGAGTTAGAGGAATGGAGTGTCGCAAAAGGAGAGGTTAGGGAGAGAAAGATAGAAAAGAGGGGAAAGGAGGGTGAGAGACTGTGACAGGAAACTTCCCTAGTTAATGAAAACACGAGCAGGAAGCGAAATTTGCAACAGCAAAAGAGTATATATTCATACACCACATTGAAAATTGCTGTTGTTATGTATTATTTATTTAATTATCCTCAACCGTGCCTAAAAGTAGTAATTCTACATGTGGTATTTGCACTTTTAAGGACTTCATTAAAGTGCTAGTTTCCACCAACTAGATGATCCACCTGTAACAATAAATATTTCCGCATTTGCGCACATCTCCATAAAGCTACCAGACACCAACTGTTGAAAGCGCAATTATTGATTATTTTCGTATTTTCAATCGAAGAATAACTAGTCCAAGTTAAGAAAAAGTATAAATGTCAGACGCGAGAGACTGTAAGGTGTCGGAAGTTTCTGCAAAGGCAGGTGATGTAACTAATAACTTATTGCCACCAAATCAAGAAATGTGTACGAAAAGTTCTATGTACAATTTTATTAATGGATTGGAGAAAATCAAATGCAAAACCTCATTTCCAGGAAATGTATTTCTGGCAAACTTCGAAGAATTATCGCTAAACAGACACATTGTCGAGCATAAAAGGCATATGAATCTCGACTATAACAGCAATTAGGGTGCTCATGTGAAAATTATGAAACTCGCTCCATTACAACTCTCATTGCATAATATCTATTTCGCAAATTAATTCGTTGTTGTAAAGCTTAATAGCGGATAGAAGTATTCATAAGGCAATAAATTTAGTAGCGGTGAAGTTCAACATGAACCGTGATATTTATTTTTACTTCCCTGTATAGGTTTCCTACTGTTATGAAGTGGCATTCTGTTTTGACGTATTGAAAATTTCTGCGACCCAATTTCCTTAAATATCCTCTTTCCCAATGCCCTGCTGTATGTTAATGAAAGCGGGAATTCCATAAGGAGATCTCAACAGAACACTGCTGTTACGACAGATGCTACGTGACCAGGAGTAATATATTTTTGGCCTTGGAACGATTCTACTGCAGGTTTTGAAACCCTGAAGGGAAACTAAAGAAAGAATCCGCGACTGGTTTGCACTGAAAGTGTATTTAAGTACTTCCCTAGCAGCAAGTTGCACAAAACTGCCACGGTAACATTGTTTTATCCGATGGCGTAGTATATAAATAGAGATGAAATCAGTTACAGTTTTCATTTAGATCTAGGACAGATGCTTTATTTAAAACCAGCCTCTTGCATTCTTCCTCTTCGGTTACTCTTCTTTGCAGGTAAGAATAATTTATCTCAAATCAGGTATCTTACTTCCACCATTTCCCGCATGACAGCTTCTAACTTCATTTTATGGGCCGTTTCCTTATCCAAGTTTTTATTACTTGGTCACAAAGTATAATTTGTATCGCTATAAACTGCAAAATTCCACCTAAGGAATGTAATCTATTCTCCCGTTTATGTGGCTATACTATTTTAAAATGTCTTTATTTTCAGTGACAACCAAAAAGCCCTTTATCCAACGTTGGAGGGAGAAATGTTTACTTCATAGCATTTTCAATATGCACAACAGAAGTAGTTTAACACTATTTTAAAGGCCTTAACCGTAATTTAATCCTAAGTTTGATTTGGATAAATAACTAATGTTAATGTGCATAATGCGTTACACTAAAGTTGCTTCCAAACAATGACATAGCTTTAAATTACTTGTTGTTCATGTGCACCCTAAAAGAAAAATGAGCAATAGTCAAATGCCTGTAATATACTTTGATGGTTGGACGATCAAACACACCTGCCTGTAATCAGAGGCACGACCGAGCAAATTCTGTGCGATAACGTGTGAGCCTCGCATTTGCGAGGTGCGGGTTCGATGTCACCCTTCCCCCACTATGTTCTTTGGTCTTTCTGGTTTTCTCTGATCGGTGGGCGAGTACTGTGATGTATTCTCATCTACCACGATTTGCTTTCCCTTATTTCTCTTTCATTTTCTTTCCTTCTCATGTTTCAGGTACGCTTTTAGGTTTTATGATGTATGGCGTGCGTGAATGCTTGTTACAAGGAAATAGTATTACCCGTGTAACTAGAGGATTGCCTGGTTGAACGGGTCAATCATCGCCCTTTCTGGACAGCTACAGTAGTGGCACGTGTATTTGAGCGAGGAACTGTTAGGGAGATCCACGCGTCTTTTATATGTCTCCATGTGGCCTGTAGCCTGTTGTGGTTCCTTCATATTATCCCTTCCTCTTGGGAGGTGTTGGATGCAATAGATCTGATCAAGCCACAGTGCGCGGGATGTCCTTTACCCTATACTCCAATTAAGTACTGTATATCCTATACCCTAATTAGAACAAGTTCGGTTCGAATCCTCCATATACTTGAAATGGTGTTCAGTATACCGCTATAGAATGACATACTTAATGAATAGCAGAGAATAGGGACCAAAAGTGCCCCCCCCAAACACACACACACAGAGCCAAAACTCTGAAGTTAAGACTTTGACAAAATCTAGAATAAATAAGCAGATATGTCCCTTTACGCACATCACTATTATAAACACCATACAATGAATAAAATTAAAACAATTGCAAAGTATTGCGATTTCTCTGTTTTAAAAAATCAGCAAAAGCGGGTCCCTGTGAAATATTCCAAAATGGAGGCTCCATACTGCATGTAATGGACCTAAACGCAATTAAAATGGGGAAAATATTTTATTACTGAAAACATTTATTTGTGATATAAAAATAATTACTTATAAATCGAAGTGTAGACTATTTTTACTGAAAAAGCTGATGTTAAAGGTTTACATATATGTTGAAGTATTTCTAGGAACTACTTGAACTACTTTAATTCATGATGAAATAAAAATCTCGTACTAAATATTCTAATGGAACAAATAATTTAATTGGTTTAAGACACCACTAAAATATAAACAAAATAAAACAAATCCTGGTTCGGTCATTTCCTCCAAAACTGACAGCCACATATCTTTCTTTGCTCCTCACAATCCACGCGGGACCATACATAGTGCACAGCATCCAGAGCTCGCCTTTTGTGTCACTAGACAGATTCATAAAACGAAAGAAACTTAATTGCTTCCTTCCCAGGAGGTAGGTCTATTATAGGAAAAAGTGCCTCGGAAACGCGAGATACATTATCGGATTCAGCGTTAGATTTTATTTGCAATCAAACGGTTTGATTGTGTCTCAGTACAAATTCCTGGGTTTGTTAAGCCATTTCCTTCCAGCCATTTTATCTCCAAAAGCATGCTGAATGTTGATCCTTAACTACAACGCCATCCTACGTCAGTCATTTCTAGTGCGTCCAAAATATGCAGATTCCATCACCAGGAAATATTGCAGAAGTTCTTTTTCCAGTTTTGGACAAGGAACCGTTGGCCTCCCAACTTTTGTTACAGCATTAGTTAATGGATTGCCATATTTTGCCTGACAAAGCATTGGTAGTGTAGACCTAGGAACACTGAATGTTTTATTTGCCTTTTTTTAACACACTTGTTTCTTTTGTATGATATCTATGGCCTTAGCCATATTATTTTTGTACCATGTTATTAATTATTTCATCATTTTGTCATCGTTTTGGTTCCTGAAGCATAGTCCTAGGAGATAAGAAATGAGTACAATTAATTAACAAAAATATGAATACCTATTTTAGGACCAACGTAGGGGCCTTGTTTGCCGATAACTGTGCTCTTTAACAGACTAAAGCTTATACGAATTCGTAGCTGCTACATTAAGGAATAAGTATGATTAGTGACTAAGTAGCTCATCTTCCAAACTTCGGCACAAATCCAATGAATCTGAAAAACATAAAAAGTTCCACCATTTTCAAAAGCAAATGCCACCATTGACAATAATCCATTCGAGTAAGTGACATGGGTGTTAGCCATCAAATAGACAGTCACATAGACTACCATTTCAACCTATTACTGCTAGATTGCAGCAGCATGTAAAGATCGAAGGAGACCCCTTTAGGAGCTTTAGCCTGGTTTTGGTACAATTCTCTATATGTTTGAACCATAAGTCATTAATGCTCAAACATTACCATGTGATCATATGTTGCTTATAAACCCATGTTCGAAAAGTTCGTTTTTTTACGCGAGAATTTTAGGATTGTGATTAGAAATAATTACATGGAACTATAGACTAAATTGCGTTAAAGCCTCAGAAAAGGGAATGAGGTTGACCAGATAAACAAACACCGTATGGAACATAGTTTTAATGCGCAAAACTGGGGGAAAAGTAAGACAGATTCGAGTAGGTAAATAAGTGCAATAGGCTCTTGGATAAATGCTCATGTGTTGTAGGTTTAAAACGCTTTGAAATAAAATCCATGGCATACATGTTGTTTGTGCAAGGCAGCGCCGTGGCCGAATGGTTAGACCACTTGCCTCTCATCTAGCCGACCTGGGTTGGATCCCAGGGGACCGTATGTGGGATCTGTGGTCGACGAAACGGTGTCTGGTTTTGTTTTCGCCGGGTTTTTCTGTTTTCCCGTCATTCATTATACCAATTGCTCCATAATCATCTCTCCTGTCATTTGTTTCATACCGGGCATCGGGCTATTCATCCATCCTGGCTTCTTTCTGATCTAGATCCTCTGCCCACAATAGGTGACCAATCCTATGCGCTGGCTTGTAAGTCCTACATACGAGCAGTGGAAAAATATTGTTGTTATTAGCATTTAAAATGACGTTTTATGCCGATGATCACCCCTATATTTGTGTATTAAATGTTCAAAATATTTGCAGATTTTAAAAGTAACACAAAATTATGTGAAAATGCAACTGAATGTCCTTAAGCTCTAAATTATTTCAGTATTTTAGAGCGCCCTTTAAGATTTCGATTGAGATACTTCTACATGTGCGTTATGTAAAGGCTAAACATGGATTTCATTATCCTTAAGGCAGGTTATCGTTACTACCTCAGCCAGCACAAACTTGCAATGTCGTAGCTTACTTACTTTAACGTTATGTAAAAGTAGACTGTTGTTTTAATTTATGAAGACAGGTTGAATTTACAACCAAAGGCGTTTGACGAGTCAATTGTCGTGAATACACCAGATAAAACTACAGTTCTGCAAGTTAGAGACACCTTTAAAGTACCTATACAAAAGTATTACTTTTAGAAAGGCATTGGTTACAGAGTATGACGAACATAATTTTGGACCGAAAAGCAGATAGTGTTGCAGGGCTGGAGAAAACATGTGGGTTTACGTAACCTGAAGCCCACCAAAACTAATTTGAGCCACCTTAAGCCTCCTGAATGAAAACGTGTTTCAAGTAAATAATCACATACAGTTGAAATTCACTGATATGTTATTCACCTATGTTTTCGCAGATATACGCTAAATTTTGTAGTCACCGAAATGTGTATTAAGTTACCTAGTTTCTCCGGATCCTACGGTTTCCCCCACCACTCATTCCACCAATTGCTGCAACATCACCTTTCCAATCATAAATTTCGCTTACATTTTATATTATCCACTTCCTCATGTTCATGCCTGGCTACGGGGTTGACCCCTCGTGACAGGTTCTCCATTCTGTGGTTTCGTGCCTTTGGCTCCCCGACAGGCTTCTGACCCCTAGGCCTTGGCTTGTAAGTCCTAGGGACTGTCAGTCCTACAAATACGGGGAGGGAAAGCCGATTTCGAAACGAAAGTTACCTAGTACCTCTGAGACATTTATAGTAAGCAGTAAAGCTTGTTTAAATGTATACCAGTTATTACACACAATAAGTGTTATTTTTACTATGTCTCGAAATTCTGGCTTGTGTGCTCTTCTATTCTTTATCTGTCCTGCAATAAAACTAGACTTTACAAAAGATTATTATGTTATCTACATCATGCTAATTAAAAAAATAATTGGCAGAAATGGCCTTAATACTTAGTTCCTTACAAGTAGAAAGAAAATATGGGACTACACTAGGATAAAACGATACTCAAATATTTTAAAAACCGTCGTTAAGCGATTGTCATAGAAATTCGGTACTCTTTCCATGGCCAGGAGTAAACCAAAAGAGATATAAAACGGATGAGAGCTTCCAGTTTGAAAAGTTTTAGTATTTTGAAATTAAATCCAATAAAGGGAATACCTCCGAAATTGTTATTTCTATAAAAAATGCATGTATATTAATTTGTGTATTTTAACGAAATCTACCCTTTCCTGATCAATAAGTTTTTGTCTACCTCTCACGGTTTACCAATTATGCAAGAGCTATTCAGAGTAAAGAAGACTTCTGAAGCTATATAAATGAAATTCAGGATCAGCATTTTATTTGTCATTTAAAAATCTTTAATATACGTTATTTTAATTAAAATCGTTGGAGCCATTTTTCATGCAATCGAAAATTACGAAAAATGTGTCATTTAGATAACAGTTTTGAGGAAGGATGATCATGAGCATCTTCGTATCGCATTGTTGGAAGATGCTGAACTTAAATACCAAGTTTGGTATTTTTTAAATTATGCTGTCCACACATGTACACACACTGTCCTTTTTCTAAAAATTATGTTTTCATTCAGGGTTCCTCAGGAAATTTCCGGTTAAATATTGGTATAACATTTTTGGGTGAAATACAATATTTATTGTACATTGTACACACATGCTAGAGAAAGTAAAAATGTAGTCTCTGAATTCATTGAGTTTTTTTTCGGTACTTTTTTTATTAGCTTAACATCCTTTAACCTGGTTGGTTGTTTTGGACGAAATTCATCGAACTAATTTAAATTCGCCGCATGATGCACGTTTAAAAATAATCACATAAAAATTCCAGTATCACAGCAATTGATGGATTGCAAATAGATCTAGTATATCATATTGTATATCAATTCCTAGTTATTCGATAAAAATATTTAATTTGTGTATCTCCAAAATGATTGGTGTTCAAAAATGTAATTGTTTATTTCTGAAAACTGGACCATTATTTAGAAAATATATATGATCATTTTTATTAGTGTACCTACGTAACTTTGAAAGAGTAAATAAATGTTGAATAAAATTACTAAAAATTACATAGTGTGGACAACTTTGAATGTGCAAAAATGTTTTAAAAGGATGCAGAATCCATTCCAAATATCCTTTTCTGCAGCATAAGCCATTTCCGAGATATATGTTACTAATGGCTAGAATTGATCAATACATTGTCAACCGTTTTTTTGAAGTCCTGTTTATATTCATATGTTTCGCGCTATTACATGGAAAGAGCACAGAATTTTAGAGCTAGAATTGGGGACCAGTTGTTAAACATTTCACTGTCGCTATTTCCTTTATATTCTTTAAAAAATTGCAGTGTCGCTTTTTCTAGAAAGGTCAATGTCGATTAAATTAGAGAGTTAGAGAAATATGTTTTCGTAAGCATAGCTTATAAGGCCACTAATAAGCGATATAGGCTAGAAAGAATCATCTGAATGTAACACACCATTATTTTTACTTTCTCTACACGTACTATGTACATAGTGTATAGGGAAGGTATTGTAATGTACCCAAAAATTCGATACCGAGATTTCACCGGAAATACGTGTTTTGGGTCCCGCTGAATAAAAAAAAAGCAGTTCTGGAAAAAGGTCCGTGTATGTGTGTGTCTGTGTATGTTTGTGCAGAGCATAGCTCAAATACGAAGAGACCGTTAAATACTAAACTTTTTATTTAAGTTTGGTATCTTGCAAGGATGCGACACGAAGATTTTCAAGAAAATCCCCCCCACTCCTAACTACGCTTTACATGGAATGTTTTTCGAAACTTCTGACTGTCTCAAAAATGGCTCTAACGATTTTGATTAAACTATCGTATATTAGAGATATTTACCTGACAAATAATATGTATATTGACAATAGCCTCTGAAGGCTACTTTATTCTGGATGAATTTTACGGAATTTTGCATAACTGCTAAACCGTAAGAGATGGACAAACACTTGTCAGACAAAAGATGTAGAGCACACTAAAACACACAAAATATGTTATATACTTTTTTTTTTTTTTTGGAGTTGATCGTTTTTTAGATATTCCTTGCTTTTAGTTTCAGCTTTGAAACACATATACTTTTCTCATACAGGAATTTGTCAACTCCTGTCCGTTCAAACAGAGGAACTTCAATCACATAGCAACCAGCTTTTGACTATCACTTTAGCCTATGGTACTCCCTTATTTCGCTTCTACTTACAAGGAAGCAAGTAATAAGACTATTTCTGCTAATTTGTTCTTGATTAGCATGAAGTAAATAGAAGCATAAGCTTTTTAACAATAATTTGTTGCGGAGATGTAGAGGAAGTCATGTGAATGGAACACATCAGATTTGTTCTGTTATATCTCAAATATTGTATACTCTAATCAAAATGTTTAAAGCTAGGTTTGAGAAATTTAACAATAACGTAATGTAAATGGTAGTTTATTAGTGAGGGAATTTTCTTGAATTGTCGGACTCAATTATTGGGCATCACACTCGAAGGTAACCCGATAGTATTCATTTATTGTAAATATTTCAAGGATTCTGTTTACATTTTTTCAAAATGTTAGAAAATGTGAAAGTATAAGCAGCAACAGTGCGCGGAAGAAAGAAATTGCCAAGTTTAAAAGAGACAATTAAGTAAACATTTACTACCTTCAAGTGGGACACCCTGTATCACGTTTAATATTTATTACACTTTTCATTTTAGACATACACACATTTATTTTACATCAAGCGGATCCAAAACGTATATTTCAGATAAAATCTCTGCAGCCAAATGTTTTGAATACCATAGTCCAAAGCGATTGTTACCTGAAACTTAGTTATATAGGCAAAGAATGAAAAGAGCACAAGATTTAGTTTGATGTACTTCCCACGCTATTAAATGCAAATACACCAAACTGTTTTAGGCATCAATAAAACTTAATTTCAAAATTTAAAGTATTTTAAGTTCAGCATGTTCGACTTGTAAAGTGATATAAAGGAAGGTGCTCAAGTGTGCATAGGTATCGTATTATGCTCTTTTGAAGGCTATGGGGTGAATGCTTTGCGTTACTCCGCGGAGTATTGGCCACGCGCATTCCATCATTTACACCTGTGTATGGCCCGAGGAGTACAAAAGGCCCAACTACAACTTGTTTTCAACAAGGAGGAACTTGTGACTGACTATTGGTTTTAATTGTTTTTTTCACACAAGCCGTGTGTGGGACAGGAGTTGGATAGGTAGAGTCAGACTGAAAAATGTAATGGCATAGCCGGGATTTGAACCACGGATCTCCCGGTCTCTATTCCACTGAGCTACCATGGCAACATGCCGGCATAGCATTCACTGAATGTCTTAACTGACGCCTATGTTTCCCGGTAAACCACAAGGTGATCTCAAATTATTTTGAGATGACAATCCCAATGGCGATTTACAATGTAAGTACTTTAAGCCACAGGATTCATAGTATAGCCAACTATTATGATCAATGGGTATTGGTTTAATTGATTTTTTTTTCTCTTTTTTACTTCTTCCAGTCTGACTACCTATCCAGCTCGTGTCCTACACATGGTGTGTGTGTGAGGGGAAAAAAAATTAGATTTAGATCCCGTTTAAGGATTAGTATTAGTTCACGGTAGCGTATATTTTGAAATCCTTAGTGCTGCATACCATTACCTTGACTTTCCAATTCTTAAAACTAATCACGGCGACTGTGGCATCTAATGATCTTCAAATCATTACCGAGATCCATTATCCGCATGTTATTGACCTCAACCGATACAATAATAGCATTATTATATAGTTTTTCAGTGAAATACAAATTCTGTGTCCCTAATGGAGGACCTCGATATACTATTTTGCGTTTCTAAAACGATATTGCAAAACAGTTATTCCTACAGATGAATCTGTAGTTGGCAGTGTTTCATTAAGACAATGCTGAATGCTTATTCTTTAGTAGTAGCTATAAACACTGATCTACACACTAGAGCAGGTGAAAAAATTAGGCCTATTGGATTTTTGAAATCCACCCTAGTATAATTTATATTCACATATTTGTGTGTATATATACTATGCGCGCACCTATTCTTGAGCGCAGGTCTCACGGTGAAGCGAAATCAGGTGAGAAGAGAGCCGGCCTGCCCGTCATTCCGCAGAGTTGTCAACCAAAGAAAGTTTCTTTCTTTGAGTCTCTCAGCTATCATGGCGAATACGTTGTCCGATTTATCGCGTACTAGCTGAATTTATTAAACGAAACACAGGGCATGTACGTGAACTCTGTGGTCTACAGAAAGAATGAAACATTAGCATTGAAGTCATTTGGTATCAGGGCGTATAGTGTACTTTGTCCCAATGTTAGCGCTCTGCTCTGCTTTCGAAATTATGCGAAATCTCGGAATGAAGACTAAGAAGCCGAGCATCCAAGAAAAGGTAAGCGCATAATAGATATAACCATTTTCAATTTTTAACTTCGATTTCGTTAGAAATACAAAACTGTGAAGACATTATTAAAATAACAAATTAGCGCTTTAAAGAACGGCCATTTCAATCTTTTTAGGACTCATTTCTGACGCTTTACTGGAAATTACAATCTAACTGGTCAAAAAGTATGACGCGTGAAACATTTTAAATTTGGAATATACATCACAGTACCGTGCCCAGGTGAATTTAAACAGCCACATGGGTGTTGAAATATTTCCTAAATTCTAAGTCGAAGCTGCCAAATGAAATTATGGGATGCAAACTTGGTGTAGAGCAGAAAGCTTTTAGATTTTCACCCAAGTTGATAGGTGCATTGCGTTAAAAGGTATTTCCGCAGTACAGTACACACGGGGACTTTGCGGTTTTGATAATACCCGGTGGAACTGCTCGAATTCAGAATATTTTTGCGGTTTACGGACAATTTGTAAAAGTTTAATTGCAAGCCTTACAGAACGTTAAACTGCTGTAAGCAGCAAGATATTTCAATCTCCACGTCATTGATGAGAAAGTGATTGGCCCGTATAGTATGTCATAGTTGCAGTCCTTGGAGGATGCCGCTGATTCAAATAACGCTATATCTTGTAACACACATACTCTATGAGCAACGCAAGTTTCATTTCAGTAAGCTTATTTTGAAATTTCTCTGTCCGTGCTGAAACAAACCTATGTTGACATATACTGTCACGCATGTTATAGCTCTAATAATGTCATGCATCGCTTCAGATTTGCGTAACATAAATTCAATAACTCTGTGTGTGATTGTTATGGTATTACACCCCGCAAGTTTTTTCTTATAAAATAAAGCTTTCCATGTGCACTTGTGGAGTCCAAGTTTTATGCCATTTGATAATTCTCCTTTATCTCCTTCGTGCAATTAAAAGGAAAATCTGTTATATTTGTTCTTCATATTTAACATCAGATTAAAGGAAGGGACTTGTTTTATTGTTCATTGTGGATATAACTATTGTTCCAGTATTTCAACATGAGATCCTTCAAAGCGCCCTAACATGGGGAAAATGTAGTTGTAAAAACACTGTTTTAAAGATTTGTATATGCATAAAGAACACTTAAAGCGTTATAGTACATTATCTTTTTATCTCTCCAAGAAAGCATTTAAACTGTTGTGTTCATAATTACGGTGATGCATATAGGCACCTTAAGTCCTACACCGTCCCCCTTTGTATGTGTTCAGCTGGTAAAAAAGTTTGGAAGGTGCTAAAATGATGGATAAATCACTTGCCTTGTAATGCTCTACAGCCTAAACGAATAAGAAAGTCCAAACCATGTAATTTATTCCGCTGATGAAGATCAAGGTTCGATTTCGATTACCTACAATTGTTTTGAAAATTACCTATTAACAGCCTCTAAATTATAAAGATGACAAGTACAAAAGTGACTTTAAACTAAGATTTGCTTAGTTAATTAAAATTGATGCATGTAAAGTCATAAGTTAATTTATAATGGATAAAATAGCTATACCATCTGAAAAAGGACATGAAAGAATAATGAGACAATTTAGAAATTAATTTGTACGTATCTGAAACGTGACGCTGGGTCGCGAAGTTTACCACAATACAAGAACTGCATACATGCCAATCGGAGACGATTCACATATGAGACGCTAAGAATATATGTTGTTGGGCATTGTAATTTCGTATCTTAAGAGCAACTGAAACTGATAATGATGTTGGTCACTTGTAACACAACAGAAAATGAATTATGTAAACATTAACATTGTGAGTGCCCGTATTTAGGTTTGCCGCTCACCTTAATCGCTTTCCGTTACTAGCCAGAGCATTACAATCTACCAAACAACCAATGCCATACTGCGGTAACGTTTCTGTCCCGCAATCGGTACTCTAGATACTGGTTATGCTATCCATCTCAGCGGTTCAGTTAAACTTTAGCATGTAAACTTCAGTCAGGAGGATCGCCCTCCGTGGTGTAATGGTTACCATGCTAACTTCATATACCCAAGTTTGCGGGTTCAAACCCGGTGGATAGATTTTTTGGGTGAAAAATCCTTAGTATGGCTTCCTTCGGAAAGGAAGTAAAGCCGCTGGTCCCGTGTCGTAGATTTACGGCACGTATAAGAACCTCAATAGGGAGGCCTCTGAGCAAAATTAAGCGGTATTTCACACCCAATTTAGAATGGGAAGCTGAGAACCACGGTAGTTAAAGAGCGCCCATAAATAACACGCCATTTACATTTTTCAGTCGGGAGGTAACACATCTGGGGCTTGAAAGGGGAATTCAATTTTATAAAACTGTTTTGCAGGTATGTAAATGCTGCCCCAGAAAAAGAAATGTTCTTTTAATAGTTTTGCGTATACGGTGTGGATACTTAATTCCAAATTGGTTTCCCCTCTATTTTTCCGTTTTCTATTTCTTTCTGTCTTCTTTACTTGATATGTCTTTTCACAGTATGCACATACAATGCATGTCAGAAAATATTAAATTTCAAGTCCAGACATGGCTATTTGACTCCACATAATTTCGGAGGCTGTGTGAATTTTCCCATCGTTTTGCCAGTGCCCAATATTTGGAGGTCGTAGAGTGCTTGCAATTTGGACTGCCATTGCATCTCGTGCGGCAGAAAATTTGTTCATCAACTAGCGGAACTGAGGCCATGGTCGGAGCAATTTCCATCAAATAAATTCTTGTAAGCAGTTTAAATAAGTTTGCAAATCACAATATTGCTGGTAAGCAGTGCATTTTTTTTGTTTACGATCACACTTGAAATGAAGCTCGGAAAAGATTACCTCTCGAGTTGCTACAAAACCTTAATGAGACAAATTTTGGATTTTGAATATTTCGCGGCGTTTTTCTTTGCGTAATATATCTGAAGGACCATATTCGTAGGTCTGCACGGGTCGAAATTTTAGGTATTGCTTGTCCCTACACGAGCGTGAGAACAGGTTAAGCTTTACCTCCGACCCGGGCCCGATTGTGAAATTCGGTTTTGAATTAAATTATTTTGCAGTTATTTGTTATTATTAATTACACTTTATAATGTGTTTTGAAAGTTTAACAAATGTTTTTAAAAGTACAAATAAATTATATTTGAAAAACTATTGAATAAATAACTAGAGTGTATTAAGTGAAGGTAAAGCATATTTAGCAGAAACTGCAGGTAAAAGGATAAACGTTATAGATCACACCTACGTCTGCTTTCTTTAATAATTTCGAATAATTTGTATTACACTGGGGATAAGGGTAACTAAAATTATGTAAAAATTGCACGATAGAATTACCTATAGTTGACATTGGGGGTGGAATGACGAATCTCATCTTTAGTCATAGGTTTATGTGTTACACCGTTGTGAATGGGACTTGAGGCATGTTCTTCACAAAAAACCAAACTGTGATTGATTGATTTTTGTCACGCAGTGTTAATATTTCCATCATCAATATTGCCACAATCGAAGTTTTATAAAATATAGCGCTTCTCATGCAAAATTTGACACCCATAGACAGAGGCAAGATTTGTGTTGACTAAGCCCGCCTGGGTAGTGTGGGGGTAGCATGTCTTGCTTCACGTTCGAATCTCGTTAGGGTGAGTTACACCGATAACACCTTATCCTGAGAAGATGATTCCCGAGATCATATGATCATCATATCACCGTTTTCATATGACATATGACTAACCAGGTTAAAGAATTTTCATAAAAAAAAATCACATTAATAATTTTAATTAATAATGTTGTATGTTGAACATTTTACCATAAATTTTGCATTAATTTTCTGATAATTTTGGGCAGAATTAATGAGTAACGACACGACTTAAATTAAAATTAACAGTTTATTAAAGTAACATTGTTAAAATGCTTTGTTTCGAAATACAAACCTTTGATTCAAATCGATATCACGAGTGCAATGAAATGTTACATCAGATATCACAGAAGTGCAACATACAACAAGCTATGATGTTCTAGTTTTAGTTCTTTCTGTCTTACATCTAATTATATGAAGAGAAAAATCTCTAGCTATCAGCATTTGATATCAATAGCCAAAGACAATGAAGGTGTTTTTCACAGAAAACATAAGTCTCACCTGTTGCTTTCAATGCCAAGGGTGCATTTACATCTAATTTGTTATCGTAACCACCTATTCGAGTTGTTCAAAAATGAGTTCTTTGTAACAAAGAAGCAAATCAGAATTAGTACAACTAATTTAAGTGGATTTGGTTGGTTAAATTCTGCCATTCCATTATTTAAGTCGCTGATACTTGTTTTATTACTAGTCATGAGCGCTAAAACAAACAATCTAAAGATGTTATTACATCATCAGCTTTTTTGCTGTAGTTGAGTCCAATTTAAACAAAGTCATATGGCAGCAAACTTTTAAATTTCCATCTACATTGAAATTGTAATATTGAATCTGTCACCGGATTTTTTCAAAACAAGTTTTGCGTTTATCTTTACAATTTTACATCACTTGATACTGTTAAAATTATCATTTAACATATGCTGGGCAGGAAATAAAAGCTGTTCTTTTTTTAGAAAAAAGTCAACAACTGCATTAAAATAGTTATCAAGGTATACTACTGAGTTATGCGACCAGTTTCATGGGGTACAGCGGTGTAGCCCCCCGTTTAACTGCTGTGGTCAAATTGGGGGCTTTTTTAACTTGTGAAACAGCTCTATATTAACTGTAAGTTGTCATTAGGTTAATCATTCTATATTATTAAACACACACACACACATTCATTCTCACATTCCTACTTCCAGGCTCTGTGGGTGATAGGGAATAATTCCAGTTAATGAAAAATACTCCGCCTCTGCTGGAAATTGAACCAGGGACCTCCGGGTTAGAAGTCAGCTTGCTGACTTCTCGATTACAGTTTCAAAATGTCGGTGGTTTTCAGCGGGGTACAGTTTGCGTTAGCTTTTTTTAACAATCGTGCATTTTGGAAAACATTCTTAAGCTCTGAGACAATCATATTAAATTGCTTCAACTTATTTTGACAACTTTTATGTAATAAATTGTATTTATGGCACCAGCATGTTTTAAAAATACCCATTTATTGCTAAAACATATTTTCGAAAATAATTTACGAATACTACTTCCACACATAATTTCAAATACACAGAAACATGTCTTTTAATTGAACAACGTTTTTGAATTACCTTTAAAAACAAAAACTCTTGCCTATGCTCATAGAAGAATAAACCTTGCAGTCCTTACAATAATTAAATGAACTACTAACAATTGCGCGTTAGCTCTTAATCTTAACCTAATATATATTATTAAAAGATCTTGAGTAATATACGACTGAGTAGCTATAATGCTATCCATAAATCGTTCTTCAGCAGTTGCGCACTTGCTCGGAATGGAATGGCAAACCAATCATTCTGATCGGTTTATGGTGTGAAGCGGGTACAGAAGAAAGAGAAGGAAAAATTGATCACTTAAGGCGTGCAAGCTCCTGAACCTGAGCGTTTGTCGTCTATCATAAAAACAGGTTAATCGAATTTCCATGCAGCTTTTGCATGGTCGTTGTTTTTTGTTTTTTCAAAAATTGTCACCTGCACCTATTCTGCCAGACCAGGGGTTCTCAACCTTATTCAGTCGTATACCACTGCATCCAACTAAGGATATTAATGCACCAATAATAAAATCTTACGAAGAAAATGTGCAATTTTGGTATAAAGAAGACAAGCATTTGTCTACGTTTACTACAACACTACAGTGATTTTCGCGTCATAAATACGAAATAACTCTTGTGAATAACCGGAATTGTTAAAGCGACCGCATGGTTAAAGCTGAGATAAAGTCTGCAAATAAACTATAGTAGAAGAGTAACTTCTATGTTTTATATCTGCCACTAAAAGCAGAAATAGCATCCCAATTCGATGCGCAAATACACATTCAAATTTTTGGAAGCTGTTTCTGTAGATTTCGTTTTTCTGTGTTTTTACTAGAGAAGTTAAACATTTTCTACCCAACACAATTTTGATTCTCTTCAAAATTACAGGTAAAGAAGCTTTCAAAAGATATTCCGTAACGTTTACGTTTATTAGTGCATTAGTACTGTATATGTCAGCAACCAAAATTATAAAGCAATGGTTTATATGAAGTTAATCGTGCTTTTTCTGGAACTACTGGGGCAACAAATAATATTCTTGCAGTTTTATTGTTGTCTATAACATTAGGTGCATCAAAATAAATGCATACTTAATAATAATTGCGGCTATAGTTAGAAGAAAATAAAAAGAAACCCAGCTGTAAAGCGTCTGGAGATATAGCATTAAATGCCTGAAAATTTCTGTGTATAAGCCTTAGCCCGCATAACTCTTATTTTTTTAATTCTTATTTATGTGTTCGTTAAAGTTGTCTGTTACAGTTTCAATAAGGACTTAGTAGCCGAAACTCGAGGAAAAATATTGCAATCACCAAATGCATTCCTAAGGGTATTTGTGGTTTTGATTTCATATTTTCTGAGCTGAATTATATTTGACCAGACGTCCTCATCTATCCTGGTTTTGGTTCAAGCTGTGGAACATGTCTGCCAGGAATGCAGCACAGACAGATAATGAAGGACCTCAATACAGTGAAGGGATTTATCTAATGAAAACTATCAAATTTAGCGATAGTTATTCGGTTAAATATAGCTATTCGTTTGTTTCACAATTATTCGGTTCTCATTCGGTTTTAAAATGTTACTATACTCTTGATTGGTTGGCAATCGATAGACCCCAATCACTTTTTAAGTCGCTTTCATCGATTAACCAATATACTGATGTTGTCAACTCTATTCCAGAGATTATAAAGCTTTTATTTTGTTTGTTTAATTCTTTTGGAAACCAGTCATAAACATTACACTAAAACTGCCATTCCAACTACCAAGCAAGAAATATAAATATGCAGTTGGTTGGCTAGGCACTATGACAATCAATTTGTTCTAAACATGTGCATTAATATTGATGATACTGCCTGAGAGGTCACCATTATGTGGCGGAGACACCACTAATCCTAGGGACGACTATTTGGGTGAAGTAGGTGAAGTAATTTTCATCTAAATATAGCAGTATCCACTTTTATAATATTCGCAATGTTAATGGCATTCTAAACTTTAATCGCAATTGTAAGCTGCGAGCTCCTGCAGTACGGTCAATGATCAACCCAACTTTTGTTTGCAACTTACAGCCAAGCAGGGAAAGAACTGGTGGGATTTGGGGATAAACAGTTGACTTTCAAACCAAGTGCAGCAGTGAGGATTATTGAAGAAACTACTTCTCTAAACAGTTTGGTTACTATGGTATAATGACGTTACCAAACAAAATAGTAAGGTGGCCACACAGTTTGTCACCATCTCTCTGGCATATGTTTCTGAATGAATGAATAAGTGTATTTATTGACATAACCATATTATACATAGAATTTCAACAATCGCACGGGTCCACAGACCGTACGTGCTTTTGTAATACACACTAAAAGGCAATATTAAAACAACAAATAATTAAAAGAGTATACACGAAAATAAAAGAAAAGGTTAATACACAATCAAAGACAATATTAAAACAACAACAAAGAATTAAAAGAGTAAACCCGAAAATAAAGATACACAGATATCTAATATAGCAATTTAAATTTACAGCACAGAGTACACCTTCATAAATGCACCCTCTTATAATAGATAATTACACTTAAAAGAAATATATACATTTAAAATATACACAATATATAAAACCATAACACAACAGTGACCTAAGTATAACATAATATATATGTAAAAACATTGTAGTCACTTTTGTTTAGTTGTTTTTATCCCTCCCCCCTTCTCTATTGGCAGCCTCCTCAGATCTCAGCTGTCTTGCCTTAAGTATAAATTTACCTAGCCCGTCCACGTCTTCCGTGCCTGCCAGTAGCATCCAACATGCTTCTAGCTCTACATTCGCGGTGGTAAAGAATCGCGGTAAATATTTTTCCCTCCATTCCTCCGTACCCCTACATCGTGCCAAGATATGGGTCAATGACTCTTCCTCCTTGCAAATGGGACACATTCTCGTACCATTCTCGTCAGCAACTTTTGTGCTCCTCCATGCTCCTAGTCTAATCCACGCGAGCCCCTCTTTAATGAGTTTGGTACCTGTTTTGATGTATTGCTCGATACCCCACTCCGATTTTAGCCCAGACTGTACTTCTAATGAAACCTTGTCTGTGCTTTGCGTAATTATTTGCTGTCTGTCAATATCACAGAGGTGGTTCTTAATTTTTCTCCAAATACTCCGCCTGTTTGCCTGCCCCACCATCCAAATGTAACCCATCCCAATGGTTTCCAACCATTTCTTTAATTTTGATGCTCACGTCGAATTACCTTCCTTTCTCAACTGTTCACAGCAGACTGCCCTAATTAGAGATTTGTTCCCGTGAACGATTCTCATCCAATATTTGGCTGCTCTGATTTTGCACTCTAACGTTTCCCTATGTGCCCCGAATTCCCTCATTATTCTGCAGTTTGCCGTACCCCTCCCTACACCCAGAATTCCTTTCAAAAATTGGATCCTCACTCGGTCCAGATTCCCACCTCCATATTTCTCCTCCATATGTCATCGTGGATCTAACTGTCGCTCCATATACAGTTTCCATTAAGGTTATGGATATATTCGGAATTCTGCAGCGCATCCGGCGAGCTTCCGCCGCTTTCACCCTTGCTTTGTGTTTCGTGATGTTAATGTGTTTTGTCCATTTTCCGTTCATTGTAAATGTGAGTCCTAAGTACACAAAAGATTTAACATTGTCCAGCATCTGTCCTGCATATGTCCAAGTCTCCTCCCTGCTATAAACAGAACAATTTTGAAAGTCATTGCCTTAGTCTTATTCACATTAACTGTAAGTAGTCATTCATCGCAATAATTCTTAAGTTTGCCCAGTCCTCGTTGCAATCCGTTAACTGTCATAGAGCACAATACTAAATCGTCCGCGTATAAAAGTGCTGGGATCTGCAAATCCGCTACCACTGGTGCTTGGATATTCTCTGCTATCATTGCATCAGTAATATCATCCACAAAGAGATTAAATAGCAAGGGAGATAAAATACAACCCTGCCTCACTCCCCTGCTTCGGCAGCTCTCCGCTATTCTGTTTCTGTCGTACTGTATACAAAATTCGACATTTTGATGGATTGCCTGCAATGCTCTAATAATTTTTCTTGACAACCCCTTTCTGCCTAGTTTATACCATAATGCATTTTGATTGATAGAGTCAAATGCATTCTTGAAGTCCACAAATGCACAATGAAGCTTTCACCGCTTAATTAATATTTGTTTCGTTCTTAAAGTGTCTAATATAAAAGCGACGTCTATGGTACTGTGTACTTCTCTGAAACCCATTTGAAATTTTGAAAGTTTGCCAAATTTAGATTCCCAGTTCTTTATCCGGTTTTATAACACTCTGCAATATATTTTCTCCATGATTGGCAACAGAGTAACTCCCCTATAGTTATCCGGATTCCCAATAGTTCCCTTCCCTTTATAAATGGGATGAATAATACCCTTTCCCCAACAGGTAAGGCAATTCCCCTCAGTAAGCAATCTGTTACATATCTGGAGCATACTGCTACAAAACTCATTAACATTGGCTGCGGCTTTAAAGACTTCTGGAGGGAATCCGTCCAACCCTGGTAAATAGGAGATATTTTCAACAAAAGAAAGGCGTATAAGCCTTGGCATTTAGGGTAGAAAGGATGATTTCTGTTTTCGCTTGCTGTCGCCATCACTGTTTCAACTCGAGGATGTGTTCGTGTGTAACGTGTAAAAGTGGTGTTTTATATAAATATGAGCGGTATAATTTACGAGTTTACTAGATCCCAGTGGTTGTAATATTTAGCAACATTTGTGATGTGAGTGTTTTCTAATAAATCAGTGAATGACATAGTTTTTAGTTTGTTAGAAAGCCCATTTTCTAGGTGGAAAGCGGAAGACAAGAAAGATGTTATAAATTTTGGGCGCCCCACATATATCATCGACATACCCATTAAAAAGACAATAAGAAAATAGCTAAGTCCTACAACATTAAACTCAAAAGCTCTTTGTTTGCTAAGTCTTCTTGGTTGTTCAGTAGCCGTAATCTGCAATCGTTGTTCTGTTGGCCTTGTTTGCTTTTTAACAACAAAAATAAGAAATAAGGATTTGATGACATTATCGACAGACATTTTGCTCTAAATATATGAGGAATGGTCTTAATTTACAATAAATATAATGAATCATACATGTTTATTTTATGGTAGTCATACGTTATATTTCAGTATGCCTAAGTGAACGTCTTCACCTACTCTGCAAGTCTCGGGCCGCCAGTGATTCACCCTAAGGTGGAAGGTTACAAGTGTTGTATTTGTAAATAAAAACCAAAACGTTAATTCCAAACTGTAACGCAACCTCTGTTTTTGCAAAACAGGTACACAGTTGCAGTAATGTTGCTAGTTTATTTCTTAGCTAGTTAAAAGCCACAAAACTATTGTAGCTCCCCACTTATTTGTGTAGTAAAATCGAGAAACACCTGCCTACATGTAGCTTAAAATGTTAGCTATGCCTTATATTTAATTCAACCCAAAGTAAAATTTAGCCAAATTTAGAACCGAATACCGCAAATACAGAATAAGAATTAATACTAAATCAAGGTATTCCCATATTACAAGAGAATAATCTTTGGCATATTCATTTTATCCTCAAATCAAATGGATACGAAATAATAAATACAATATAACCTATATAATATAACCTCAAATTACTGAACCATACCTGCACATAGTTTTTAAACTGGTAGATAACCTTACTTATTTATTCATTTATTTCGAGGGCTAGAGTGCCTATTGAATTGTAATTTTTAAATCCAATTATTCGATAATCATTTATTAACATAGTAATACATTCGATAGTGTCCATTGCTATCTCAATGGAAAACTAGTTCTGTGTTTGAAGGTTGTCTCTGCTTACAATGTTACGCATATTCTCCGCTTTTGTCTTACAGTTGCCGAACATCAACCAGTGCCCCATGAGAAATATGATACTTTGCACCCCTAGTTTCCGCGTATTTTAATCCAGAATGACGTCAGAATAGGAAAAACCACGAATAACTAACGAGGAAGGTAAATCTACCAGCTTGGCAAGGTTGTATTCGGAAGCTCCTCAATAGCAATTAGCCCTTCTATCGCGAACTGAAATTATCTTATACACGGATAGTAACTATATTTTGCATAAGATGTTGGAATAATTTAATAGCATTATCGCTATATAGGCATGCATATCACAAGCGAGCCAAATGTTGGAACTCAGCCAGTTGGATCGTGTATCCACCGTTTTTATTGCTCGTTTACTGTATGCTTACGGTGCTACTGAAAGGTTTAGCACCTACACTATGCTGCCACTGTTCAGCACAATACGATAGGTGATGGGTTAAAACAAACACAAATAATATTCATGTAATTCAAGTTTCAGTTCATTTGAACACGAAGAACATACAACGGGATTAATGTTTCTTTTCCCCATAAGGGGAAATTAGATACGCTTAAGTTGTAAATGTCAGTACTATGATAACTTGAGAATAGAGTATGTATGTTATGTGTGACAACAGCACAACTTTTTCAAACAATTTTCATTGATTATTTTCATAGAATTTTGCCAAGTGTTCATATAAAAGTATGTTTTGTACTCCTGTTAATCTTAAATATTCGTGGGAAATGAATGCAATTGTTCCCAATATTACAGAAATCACTAGGCGAATCACATGGCCTTAATTTTTAAGCTTGTCAAGTTGTAGATATGGTTTAGGCCCGGGTTCGCCGCAAATTTTACACATCACTCACCTAGTTTTTTACCTAGCGAGTTAGCTCTGCGATAATTGTTGTAAGGCTGGCATTTGGAAGGTCACGTTTGATTCCGTAGATCACCCACTCTGACAGTTTTTTCATGGTTTTTCCTGCTTGGTAGGTTAATGCTAAAGTGGTTTCTTTTCTATCACGAATTCTTCTCTCTCATTTCCCTTTCATTGCGTTTCCTTCTCAAATTTCTGTTTCTGGATTTTGCGATTCATAGTGGTGTTATGTCGAGGAAGTTTGCTCCAAGAAAAGAGTCTTTCCCCGTGGATATAAGAGTTCTGTCTGATTCGACGGGTCATCCATTACCCTCTTGGGCATCTTCAGCAGTGGAACGCTTCTTCGAGCTAGGAACTGACAGGGACTTCCGCGCGGCTCTGAGGCCTCTCTGCCCGTGGCTTATAGGCTCCTGTGGTTACTTCACTTCATCCTAGGGATGGTAGCAGCAATATATCCCGTGGGTCGCAGTAAGCGAGGTGTCCTCCTTCGTTGTCCTTATATTCTGTACCTATTGTTTTTACATAGGCAAGGACTCAATACAGCAAAAAAAAAAAAAAAAAAAAAAAAATACTGTTTATGGGACACATACTTTTCCAGAGTAAGATCCGTCTCATAAACATGGTCCTACTTGATGTAAACCAGTTATAAGCCGGTTTTGTTAACTTTTACTGCCTATGTACTTTGCTACATATTCCCGAAAAATTACAGTGAGTGAAGCTTCTATGATATGAAACCAATGTCAAAATCAGCTGCACACAACATTACGGTTCTAAACAATGCGAGCCCGGGTTCCACACAACAGGTGGGCTTTTTTTGTAGACAAAGCAGAGTAGAGGCGGGTTTTCTCCGGGTTCTCCGGTTTCCCCCGCCATCGCATTCCACCGGTGTTCCATCTTCATTCCATATATCATCAATGTCATTGTCTGCGGTGCCATAGTAGTAAAAGCGGGCGTTAAACACTATAAAAAACAGACGACATTAAATTAATAGCTATTTAGATTCTGTTGCGACTGTTGATATTCCAATCATAACAGTGCATTGCGATATCATTAAAACTTTTAACAGCTGCTTAAAGCGGTGCTAAAAAGCTGCAACATGCAAGAAAAATTTCTAAGTGGTAGAATAATAAATAAAGTAGAAGAAACTTTCAGGTGAATAGATGGAGCTAGCAAATTGAATGCTCATACTTTAAGCTGCAGGTATTTTCACGAAAAGATTGTGTCATAAAGTGACATTTATTCAGGCCTATTAAGAATGACTAACCTTTTATAGCAAGCAATATATTGAATCAACTTGAATTTTCCAAAATCGGATATGTTTGCTTATTTAGGTGCGCATACGCTAAGTATTTTTGAGATCGAAAGCTGAAATTATGCGTGACCTTTAGTTGTGAGTATATCTGAAACAGGATCACAGATTTTTCTTTTTTTCATTTTCATTTTGAAAAGTTTTTCTGTGAAGAAGGAAATATTTTCAGCGGTGCTTATAGGAAGTCTATCACAATATTCTACTTCAAGGGAGATGTCAATCATCACCTCCTTACTTTTGGTCAGAGTGTTACGAAACTCGGATAGTTCGTAATAAATGTATGTGGTGAATTTCAATAGAATTGAGAATATATTTTTGACAAAGTCATATTTTTTTAGAAAACGTAAACTTTATGTACGTTTTCAAAGATAGCCTTCAGAGATAGTTACTTGAAGTTTTTCACACTGTGTATTTAATTTTTAACTAATTCCTTGTAAGAATTTTTCTGTGCATTAATACTATTACCTTTTTAGTATCTTTACCTTCTAAATAAACGTAAACGAATATTTGGAAGCCAAAGAAAAATAGCTAAACCCCCCTGAATAAAAAAAATCATCTTCAGAAAAGGGCAAAGTGTGTGTGTGTCTGTATGTGTGCGCCTGTGGACAGCATAATTAAAAAAAAAAAAAAAAAAAAAAAATCATTTGAACACAAAACTTCATATTTTGGGGTCATCATCGTCCAAGGATGCGACAGGAAGATTTTCAGGATAAACCCAACCCGAATATGAAAATGTTAGTTTTTCTAACAAACAAAGAAAAAAAAATCAAAATGCCGTTCATTAAATATACTTGTATGACAAATAAAATGTATATCCTAAATTTCTTGGGAATAGCCTCTGAAGTCCTCTTTATTCTGAATTACTTTTGCATAACTGGTAAACCGAAAGTTATATAAAAAGTTATTACACAAAAATGTAGATCTCGTTAAAGCACAACATTTATATCGTATACAGTATTTTTTTAGCTAACCATTTCCGGGCTATTCTCTGTTACTGGTTTCAATGTTAAAATACTTAAAAATTTCTCAAATGGAAAGTCCTCGTCCGTTTCATCTCTCTTTTCTTTTACTCCTTACCATGGAAAGAGAACCGAATTTCAATGACAATCGCATAGCGACCGCTTTCAAAACATTTGACAGACATTTTAGCCCAGTATATTCCCATATTTACCTCTACTTATAAGGAACTAAGTAATAAGAGAATTTCTGATAATGTTTATCCTGGTTAGGTAGTTAAAAGCAGTAATCTCTTATAAGAATACTTTTTTTGTAGAACAGTTAGAATAGAACACATTCGACTTTTGTAAACTTTTAAATCTGTTTACTTGAAAATTGGCACACTAAATCAAGCAAATAGGGAAATGACCATGCAGAAGTTGAAAAAAATAACTCAGATAATGCACCTAAAAGATTTTAAATACCGTAAAAAACTGATAATTTTCAAAAACTTCCTTGCACATTCACAATTGCCAGAAAGGTATGATAATGGCTTTTTCTCATACTATTGTACAGTGAAAATAAATGTAAGAATGTGATTTAAATTTGTGTAATTAGTTATGCAGAAGTAAATTTTTGTTTTTATGAAGTTGTTGGTATTAAAATTGTCCGTATTTCTCAGAATAAATTCATTTTTGAGCCACTTATTAAATAAATCATAAAATTCATCCTTAAGTCTTTAAATAGATTGATTGTGTATACAAGTTTACGTGCAAATTAGAGCAACTCTGCAATGCAAGGAATAAATTTCATTGCGCAAAAAATGTAAAATTGAAGGAAAAAGCCACACACAAAAGGAAAAGTAGGGTTAAAAGGTAGCGAATGGGTTATTTAAATGTATCGCTGGGCTTTTAAAAATGGCGAATCTTGAAAATATTTGACCAAATGATAGAACATGTAAATGATGTAATTTTAAAAATCTAAAATTTAGTCATGTTCACCTAAAAACTCAGTACTGGTGTCCCTTAATTAATTTACATAAAATGTTGAGTTTCTTTATTCCAGTTCTATTTTAGAAAATTTATGAGTCTTGAAATTCCGAGCCGTTAGATAAAGAAAATAATGATATACTGCCGCGCTCTTGTGTTGAAGCACATATCAGAAAACCTACATTGGGCCTGGTGTACATTCCCAACCTGTTGAAGAAGGGAGACGGTGTCTGGAACCACAGAGTAGGGGAACATGAAAGGGGCGTACGTAGTATTACATAATTACTTATCTGGTGGCCTATACGTGTAGGAGAAGGCGCTGAGAGCGAGCGCATTGCTCAAGCGTGCTACTAGACCGGCCTCACTGGAAGCAAGTCCTTGCGGCCGGCTGACGGTCCCCGGGAGTCTTCTGGCTAGTCACAACGTGTGGGCTTTCGATGTCAAGCTACCCTTCTAAATTGGTGTGCTCCAGGTTTGTTCAAGTTCAGAGTCCAGCCTCCTAAATACGGAGATAAGGAACGTACCGAAGTGATAACTCTCCGATAAAGTGGATTTATCTTTGTATTTGTTTTGTGACCGTCGTTATTCCTCATTTCCTAAAGACGGTGTTTCCTTGAATGCACTAAGTGTACAGTGAGAGTGCTTGAGAGTGTGCTTCGGGATTATGGATTACATGAAGCTGTCGTGGTGCTCCGTCGCAGTAGTTTACTTCTAGAGGATCAAATACTCCACACCCCTTCGTTTTTGGAAGATTGTCTCTGTTTAGGAGCAAACATGCCTGTCTACAATATCATCGCACGTCGCTGCAAGGTAATCTTTTGTTTTCTGTTATGATACAATCTGGAGAGGAATTAAGAGGTTCTATAGTAAAATGTGTTTTCAAATTGTCACCTGGTTGAGCATAGCTCATATTTTCCTTAATAAATTCTGCAACAAATAATTTAATAATAAAAATTATTACAAGAATTCTAATTCCATAATTTTCTATCGCAACTCGTCTTTTCTCTTCAACACTTGCCTACGGACCACGTCTGGTAAATACTAAATAACGTTTGCTTCACCCTCGTAATGGTTAAAATGGGCAAGCACACACATGGTTATACAGTAGCAATCGAAGTATTGTATGGTCGATTATGTAGATACTCTTGATTTTCTTTGTCGATATCGAAATACCTAAACAGCTATTCATTCCGAATCGCCATGCTTGTGACAGTTGCTATTGGTATCGCTAAAAACTGGGGTATGTAGTCACTGAATGTGGATATTTGTATGCTGCCTCAAGGACTGAGAGTACATTTTTTCGCGGAGAACGAAATGCATGTTCTTTGTGTTTAATATATGGTTGCTTCAATTTAAAGTACATTTATATTTCACTAGCAGAGACAATTCTACTCACGTTATGATATTAAATACCAATCTTTTATCTTTTCTCTCTATCTCCCACTGTACCTCCCTTTCTCCCCCACGTTCCTTAAGCTCGCCCAACGTCATTTTCTTCCTCTTACATATTTATATTCCTTTCTCTCTCACTCTTTTCACTCTCTCTGCCACCCTTTCCCCTTCCATTACTTCCTATCGCCTCTCGTAACTTATGTGTAATGTGAGGTTTCGTCAATTGCTTATGGGGTGTTGATAACAATTAAACCACTAATAAAGAATTTCACAGTGTACAAACTTATGCCTGTGGCTTATGTTTGCTATGGTGGTCGCAGCTATAATGCTTCTTGTGGTAATTTCTTTACGTAAATAAATAAAGGAATATTGGTATAACTTTTTAAATATTCACTGTTTCATTTTTTAAATAATAAACATTGTGAGAAAAACATTACTTATAAAATTCTGGGTAAAAATTACGATGGCTGCATCACACACACACACACACACACACAGCTCTTAAGAAGCAGTTTAAGTGGTGGGTAAAGCTTCCACTGGCGATCCATATTTGAAAGTGTTGAAAGCATTAAATTGTTCAAATGTGAAATGCGCCAAATTGCCAAGGTTTTGATTTCTTCCTCTGATCATTGGGGTTATATTTCCATAGATCCCTCGGCTACGCCCTGTCGTCGCTCCGCAATCGTGGCCTTCGGCCGCATCTGCTGCACTCCTCTAGTTATAAAAAAATACGCTTTGCGGCTCAGAGCCCTAAACGTTTATGACAGACCAGTAAATGCAAATCAGCTCTAATGACAGAATAACAAAACTTATCTACCAAATCCAAATCAGTTTTGAAGTAATGCCAAGTGGTGTAACCAACATATATAAACAATAAATTCTGTTATGTTATATAATTTTGTTATGTTTGTTACGCGAGAGGTTACAATTTTGGGCCCCATTGGAACCTCCCATCCCATTCGGGCAATTTATTCAGGTGCTATACACCATAATTTTAAGTGAGACCTCAGGTATGCCATATACCATGTTTAGGTCAATAGATTTGTGCATTTCTGTGGGAAACGTATACAAAAATTTAAAAACAAATTGCGTTTATTTGGATTCCAGAAATCCCAGCATACACTTAGTATCAATTATCCATTCAAAATGGAAAGTTTCACAACATTTCTGGTTGTGGCTCAAGTATTCAGTGATTCCAGAGCATATTCCTGTCCACTTAAACAATTATAGCACTCAAATTAACGGATAGAATATTCTCATTTTTGCTGTACAGAAAAAACAGAACTATATTAGTACAGTTTACATAGTCTGCATATTTTCAGATTTTTCATTCCATTGTTTATTTTAATGAATATATTTTAATTTTTTGACGTTTAGTTGCAAACTTACTTTTACGTGCATTCTATATAGCTAGTTGTTTGAATAAATCACGAAATGCCGGTGAAAATTGGTGTTCGTCTGACTAAGGAAGTAATGCAAATATCAATGGTTTTACTAAGTTTCCTCATTAAATCCTTTATTTCTTCAACTTCACAAATTTACTTTTCCTTGAATTGAAGTCATACATTGTGACATTGATAGGTATGATATAAAATCGGTGCTCTACTATATATATATATATATATATATATATATATATATATATATATATATATATATATATATATATTATGTTAAGTAATTGTATACGCCACACATGGGAAGGTTTAGTTCCACAGGCGATCAGGATTTGAAAGCACGTCCAGAGTTGAAACCAGCTAGATTACCGAGGTTTTATCTTCCTCTTGGTGTTATTGGGGTTTCAGCTTCACAGATCCTCGGCTACGCTTGAAGGTTTAGTTCCACAGGCGATCAGGATTTGAAAGCACGTCTTAGTTCCACAGGCGATCAGGATTTGAAAGCACGTCCAGAGTTGAAACCAGCTAGATTACCGAGGTTTTATCTTCCTCTTGGTGTTATTGGGGTTTCAGCTTCACAGATCCTCGGCTACGCTTTGCATCTAACGGCTCCAAAATTTTAGAACATACCTAGCGACTATAAAGCGTTTCTAGTGCCAGAACAACAAAAATATTAAATCCGGATCGCAGAAGCCAGTAAATGAAATTGTGAAATTTGCAAAAATGTATGAAAATAATAAAATTAAAAGCGACAGAATAGTGAACGCATAATTGTTTGTTCTTTCTGCGTATACTAAAACTGAGAATTTCGTTTCCTTTTGGCTGTTATTATTTTTAAAGTGGAATCTTTAACACTTTTTGGTGCTACAATAAAGATAGTGGCTGGCGGTGCCAAAATTACTTCTTTGATTTTGTTTTTAATGATACACAGAATCTATTACTACTATACTAGAGAGAGGTTATTGCCACTAAACAGATTGCATGGAAGGCAGAATAAAGCTTTTTCGACATCACATTTACACATACATTTTTTAATGTGTACACCGCCTTAGCTGCAGTAGTACTATCGGCGGCTTCTCTCATTCAGACCCTGCGGAGGGCAACCAATTATCTTGGCTAGAGAAAAATGTCCCCCTCCCAGCCGAGAATTAAACCCGGGACCCCCCGCACAGCAGACAGATGCTCCACCAACTGACCTAAAGAGTGTCGCTCCTCATGGCCGCGCTCGCTAAAGTGCCCCGTTTTAGTGCTTTGTGGCGCAGGGAATCGTGAGTTCGAATCCCACCTTGGACATGGGTGTTTGTGTATTAGAGCAAAAAGAAAAAAGAAAAAAAAGAAAAACGGTGTTAAAATATAAAAATAAAGGAAATGTTGCGAAAATGCAATACAGCGCCGAAGTCCAGACAGGACTCCGGAACTGTATTTAAAAATAAAAAAATAAAAAAAGGAGTCGGCACATGTTAGTTTAGTGTTTCGTGCAAATGTACCTATTGCATTTTCTAACGCGGTACATTTATGTCCAGACAAGGAGTAGTTCTTCCCATGTGTTCTACTTTTAGCATCTTCAATCGATAACATAGAAAGTGGGCTGCTTAGTAAATATTTTTTTCATGTCACCTAAAAAAAGGCACATCTCACAATCGTCTACTGGAGCCTTGCCAGTGTGGGCAACATTATTAAAAACAATGATTAATTTAATGTTAAGTATGAACAATTGAAAATGACAAATTTCATATAACAAAACATGATTTTCTGCTTTTACACCGCAAATCATTGACGAATATTTTATTTCTCCTATCTCAGAGTACATTCTTGGTTTATAACAGTACAACAATGTTGGTACTACTGATTGCCTGTGCTGAAAACGGTAAGTCGCGAATCTGGTCTCTCCTCCTGTCCCTTCATTTCCCGCTAGTCTAGACTGAAAACCCAGAATGCTGTAAATCGATGTCCCGCCAGCCATAGAATAGCAACATAATGGTGCAAACTTACAATTATTCTTTCTTCAAAATCTACGGTTTTAGATTGTCAAACAAGCTGTTTCATTGCTCCTTGAAGAATAATAAGCATGACTGCATTCTTAATATAATCGTCCGATTTTAAACTAGCCGATATGCATTTCTTCATTTTAAGGCACTGGAGCCGTTTTTGACTATAAAATAAGGATTAAACCGTGTCATTTTTCTTAGTCATTACCAAAATCTTATTTGCTTTTCTTTTTCTTTCGGGGAGGCCAAGACTTGGTAAACACTTGTGAAGGTTAAAACTATTGTTGCAGACAGCAGAAAATGAATATATCAAGCTATTGCACGTTTGTAAGATTAGTTAAAGAGGCGCACAGGGATATTTACTGCTGATATTTTGTATTTGTAGTAGCAGCGCATTGTATATGAAAAACAAATAACGTGCTATATTCCCATTACTTTCTATACTCTCTATTGCTTTTAATGCGTATAAAAACATTTCTTACGAAATTATTTCTCTGTCTACTTCGTTTTGATCGAGAAGAACCTTTGCAGTAATATTTACATTGCACGCTTCGTTATAGAGTGAAGAACGTTAGTCAAACATTTAAAAACTGGGTGCTATATGCTGTCCTTAAAATTCCATACTCTTTCCAATCACAAGAAAAAACATTGTCGACAAATCTTTAAAAGCACAAAAAATATTGAGAAATTCGAACCAATACGATTAATAACGGGTATCTCGAAAACGGCTGATGCCACAAAAAATATTTGAAAAATTCTGATTACTTTCTATGCCTGTTCAGCAAACACACCATTCTTACCTAAAATTATTCTTTTATCTACATCATGCTAAATGAAATAAACATTAAAAAAGCTGTATTAATACTTGCTTCCTTGTAAGTGGAAGAGAAATAAGGGAATACACTAGGCTAAATCGATATAAAAATGCGACTGTCATTGAAATTCCCCTTCTTGCATGGGCAGAAGTAAAGAGAAAGAAACACGGACGACTTCCTGTTTGAGAAAAGTATCTATGAGTATTTTGAAATTGAAACCAAATAGAAAGAATATATCGGAAATGACTAAGTCTAGAAGAAGAAAAACGAATATGCCACAAATTGTGCATTTTAACGAAATCTACATATTTTGTGTGGTATACATTTATCAATGACGATTTACCAGTTATACAAAAGTCATTCAGAATGAAGAGGTCTTCTGAGGCTATTCCCAGAAAATTCAAGCATTACATTGCATTTGTGATAAAAATATCTTAAAACACATGGAATTTTAATAAAAATCGTTAGAGCCATTTTTGAGAAAATAAATTTTTCGAACAACGTGTAAGGTAAAGAATATTTGGGAGCTTGGGGGATTTTCCTGAAAGTCTTCGTTTCCCATCCTTGGAAGATGCTTAATTCGAATACCAAGTTTGGTATTTAACGGAGTTTTCGTTTTTTAATTGAGCTTCCCACACACACGAGCCTTTTTCTATTTTTTTATTTAGGAAGGCTTCAAAACATGTTTGCGGTAAAATCACGGTATCGATCTTTGGCTGGAATACAATACCTTCTCGATCTACTATATACATTTTATATACGTGCTAGAGAAACTAGTAATGTCTTTTAAAGAGATCTGCTTTTTGTGTAATAAATTTTCATTTATCGCTTAATACATACCAGCTATACAGGAATATAAACATTATTCTGACTTGACAGGCTATTTTCAGAAAATTCAAGGTTTACCTTCCATTTGTCTTATAAATATGTTTAATATATTATATTTTAATAAAAATGTAAGAGCAATTTTGAGAAAATAGAAAAAAAATAGAAAGTGCACCATGTAAAGGGTAGTTTGGGATGGGAGATGTTCGAAATGTTCATATGAAACCTTAAGAATATACTGAAGTTAAATACTCAGTTTGGAAATACTCTTGGATCCAGAAGGTCTCAGAGCATACGTTTCTGGTGAAAAAGTAATATCAAACTTTTGGGTGGAATGTAATATATTCTGCCTACTGCGCATCTGTTAGAGAAAGTAAAAATAAAGGCAAAGAAATTTATTTTCTTTAGTTAAATCCTAAGGCAACATTCCTATATGCAATTACTTGCTGTTATAAACGCTTTTGCTTTGTCGGAATACTTCTACCGGAATGTTTGTTCTGTTATTGATGTAACCAATAAAATGTAAGATATTGAAACGGGAGGTGATACCTCGCTCATTCAGAAACCATGATGGGTTGATTTTTGCTACAGCCCCAGGGAGACAGCGATGAGGTGAATGACCCGGAGGAGGTACCAAACCAGCAGGCAGGCCACTCATGGACGTAGAAGTCCCTAACATTTCCAGTACAAAAACTCGCGCACATTTAGAGAGAAATCTCATAAGGGTCACGCGGTGACCCTAGCAAATGAAACGGCTCAATCCGACACCACGAAGAGAAGTTCTTCCATAGCGCAATCAACTGCGCCATCGACCCGGCACAACCCACACTGCAGGGCCTAAAGTCACACCTGAGATATAAAAAGAAAACCAAATGTGAGGAAGTGAGGGAAAGGATAATAGTGATAGAATAATCATCACGGCATGAAAACCACGAAAATCCTCATGGTCAGAATAGACAGTCGACTGGAATCGAGCCCGGGCCTTCTGAATGCAGCCTCACACGCTGCCGCAGACCCCTCTCACTCAGTGAGACATCCAGTACTTGGAGCGTATTACTATCCACCCCTTTGGTTTTAAACCTCAAAGTCTGTGGTGAGAGCAATGAGCAAGTCCTTTTTGCACGAAAAGAAAGTGAGAGAAATGTACATAACAGCTTACGTCACCGTCAATGAAACTGGTTTTCCTGTATTCGCAAAACATCGATCAAAACATTCCATTCTAAACTGAACACAATAATGAGTTTAAAAACGATTTATTGCTAATCTTGGGAAACTAGGACCTAAGCTAAGGCAATGCTATTGTGAAAATAATAAATGTATACTTTTCTTCTAATTGCTTTGATTTGTTACCATATACCCAGATGATAAAACATATAAAACACACAACATTTTAACGAGGTATGTCAATCTGTTGAGATATTACTTTTTATTACTAATCAATCACTTTTTAATATGGTTACATGAGATGTTCCGTGGACTCTACGGCTTACTGTATCACTCCCAAAATTTTATTTTGAACTTCGTATAAAATGTATAGAAATTATGCTTGCATTCTTTATTTTAATTAACTAAAGATACCTGTTTTCAGATGTTAATGTTTTTTTACTTGTTCGATCTAAATCAAGGAAAATAATTATTTAAGCTGATTCTTTTAACCACGATACAACAGTTTTAAACCCGTAATTTCTGAAGCACTGTGAATTTAAAGCACATAAGCTATAAAGTGATCGAAGAAGCATTTTGAAAAGTGGCTAATGCTGAGAAAATTAAATGAGAAAAATGTAATTTGAAGCTCAACGCGCTGCTGTAACTAAATAGTACACGACCAATTAGATAGCAATTTGTGGATATTTTAAATTGTTGTATTAAAGTCATTTTGTATAGTATAAAACAATATAAGTATAATAAAACTGAAAAAAAAGACAAAAATGTTTCACATTATTTACCAAAGTTCACTGATGCATCGACTTGCACAATTTCATTGCCTTCAGAATCTTCTGATTATGCTTTTTAGTGTAAAATGGATAGTTCTGATATGTGAAAGAATACAATATTATGGGAGAAACAAAATTGAAGTCTGTAGCAATATAAGTTCGGAATTCTTAAATTACATGTAGTAATTGTGTGTTGGAGCCTATTGCAGGTTATAGGTTCTCAATTCCCAAACACCTAAACACAGAAAATATCTAACATCGAATTTGTCACACATATTTTATATATATATTTATATATATAAATATATATATATATAAATAAATAAATATAAACTGCCATTAACATGCATGGTGGCTGACCTTAAGCAAAAGCTGTACATTTAAAATAGTAGCTAATAGTGACATGCCAGTATGTGTTAAGCTCATGTTTGTCGAGTGTTACCACTACCGAAGTTTGCTTCTTATATTCTTTATATACTTTGCTTATGTTCTTTACACACACACACACACACACACACACACACACACACACGCACACTATATGTATGTAAAGAACATAAGAAGTAAACTTCTTATAGAGCAACTTATATCATATTTCTGCAAAATGGATGGACCACTAAACCAAATTAAAACTAATCCAACATTTTTCAAAAGCGTGCCTAAACATTGAAAAACTAATCAAATTTAACATATTACTGGAAACCAGCGATATCCCCTGCTTCACATATTACCGACTTCTGGAAGTCAGAATTACTTTTATACCTTTAATTTAAAGAATCTTAAGTGTTCCATTTATATAACTTTCTCTGCAGCTCTATAACAAATTATTGTTAAAAAAACTTATTCTTCTATCTACTTCATGTTAATCAAGAATAAAATTAGCGGAAATGTGCTTATTATTTGCTTCCTTGTAAGTAGAAGGGAAATAAAGGGAGCACCATAGGTTAAAGTGATAATAAGTCTTTTAAAAGGTGGCTGCTGTGTGATTAAATTCCTTTGGTTGGGATGGCCAGGAGTTGTCAAATTCCCGTATGAGAAAAGTATAATTATTTTAAAGCTGAAACCAATATCAAGGAACATCTCAAAAACAGGTCAGCTCTACAAAACTCTATATGAGATAAATTGTGTGTTTTAAGAGATTTATATTTTTTGTGTAGTAAGTTTTTGTCTATCTCTTACGGTTTACCAGTTATGCATAATTCAGAAAAATTAATATCAAATAAACAGGTTTTCTAAGGCTATTTCCAGAAAATTCAGGCCACACATTTTATTTTTCATGCAAATTTCCTTTAATATACGACATTTTAATTACAATCTTTAAGGGACAGTTTTGAAAAATAAACATTTTCGAAAATGTTTCCATATAAAAGGTAGCAGAGACGATTTTGTTGAAAATATGCGTGTCGCATCCCTGTAGATACTGAACTAAAATACCAAGTTTGTTATTTAACGGACTTTTCGCTTTTGAGCTATGCTGTCCAGAGACACAGACGGACATTTTTCTGAATATTTTTTTGATTCAGGGGGCCTCAAAACATATATTTCTAGTGAAATCTCTAAATCGATGTTTTGGGTGGAATACAATACCTTCTCTATATACACTATGTACATAGTACGTGTAGAGAAAGTAAAAATAAAATATCAATTAAAGTGTTTAAATAAATTCACTCTACCCATCATTGCCTTCTTCTGTTCTTTTAGAAAAGTAATCTACACCAGTAAAATTTAAAATATATCAATTGCGTGGAAAAAACGTTTAATTAATACTAAATGACTTGATAGTTAAACTATAAAGCCCGGTACTTAAAGTACTTGCGACATTGTAAGTCGCCATTGCTTTATGTTACTCAAAATGATTTGAGATAACCTTCTGCTATACCGGAAAACATGCGAGTCGTTCAATGAATTTGTCGGCATGTTGCCATGGTAGTCCATAGGTTAAAGCCACCAACTAGAGACCAGGGACCCGTGGTTCAAATCCCGGCTATGGCATTGCATTTTTCATTCTGACTACTAACTCCTGTCCTGCACACCGCTTGTGTAGAAAAACAATTAACACTGGAATATTCCGGTTAACAAGGAAAATGCTGAGGCGTTTTAACCGTCCAGGTTCTGGAATACCGGTTTTCAGAATGCATATTTTTTATTCGAGGGGTTTCCTCCATCCTTAAATTAAATTTCTGATATACTTGACAGTATATAGCCCTTCATTTCATGCTTTCATGGATCGTGTGATACAGTCTGATTGAATAGTGTACGCTACTTATAAAATCAATGAATAAGCTAAAGAATAAGGAAAAGGCAGAAATTTATGTTGAATAGAATGGAAAATTAAGGTGTTGGAACATGTTAGTTTTTATCTAAACATTTACATATCTCTTGCATACTAAACAAACATTTATCTATGGTTATAAAATACTTCCTTCCTTTACTTTACTTAGCATTGAAGTGGAAGTTAAATTATTATATTTTAATATATGTATGTCAAAAAAGAAACATTGCCACTTAATTTTTACTCACAATACAAAAGGGGACAGGCTGAAAGAGAAAAAGATACATAAAAAGATGAAGAGTTTAAGTAGGTTAAACTGCTTATCACGCTGTACATGTAGAAGCACATTCTCTAGACAATGCTGTGAAAATTCGTTAGTTTTATATTTGATATGGTCTGTTGTGATCTATAGAAAAGGATTATATGAAAATACGTGATGGTAAAGGTGTTCCAGGTAGCTAATAGTGTTCTGTTAATATATTTCATCACTAGGCATAGAAGTTTCCAAATATTTAAGCTAGAATGAATGGAAATTAAATTGAACTTTTACAGGACTTCATACAGTGACGTCGCAGATAACCCTCACCAACCCTCGTACAGTGTGTTGGCGTGTGTGGATCACTCGCGAGCTCATGTTTTATAACATGAAAGTCATGTGAAGTGTGCGAGTGTGGTGCTGCACCGGAGAGCATCACTTGTGTGCGTAGCGGTCTTCCTTCTCCTCTTTACAATCCTATTTGGAAAATGGGAACTATTAAAACTAAATTAAACTTTAAAATCCCGTTTTAGAAAAATGTACGTTTATGTTTGTGGACTGCATAACTCAAAATGAAAAGTGCATAGATATTTAAGTTCAGCATCAGCATCAACAAGGTTGCGATAGAGGATTTTCAAGAAAATCTCACCACCCCAAACCACATGGAACACTTTTGGAAAATCTGATGCTAGTTTTCTCAAAAATAACTAACGATTTTTATTAAAATACCATATGCTTAGGATATTTTCATGATAAATAAAATGTATATTCATGAATTTTCTGGGAATAGCCTCTGAAGCCGTCTTCATTCTAGATTACTTTTACATGATTGATAAACCGTGAGAGATAGACGGTATTACTACAAAAAATGTAGATCTCAATTAAAGAAAAATATAAAAAGCTAACGACCTCCCATTTGAGAAAAGTATAATAATTGGAATAACAACAGCAAAGTATCTCTGGGAGATGGTCAACTCCCAGTATCTTCAAGCTGTAATTCCTTTGTAATCATAAACATCGTTCATTGTGTTACTAAAGCCAGGAAAAGTGGTATTTGTAATAGGTATCTTCCCACCTTCATTCTTGTTTTGGTCACAAAACGTAATACGCTATAAATACCACTTCTAGCTTTCTAATGAATAACTATTTTGTTTACGTTCTATCACCAACAAGTGAATACTCCACGCGACTCGCTAAAGAGTATATCAGACGATACGGTATTTCCTGAAGTTTGCATTGCGTCATCGCACTAGTTCGCCGTCTTTCCTCTACCAATGTAGGATTTCACTCGCCACGGCCGGGTTATACCTACCATAATTGACCCTCGTTTACATACTTTGTATTGACAATGGTTTGAATTTAGCTAACCTAAAGCCAACGTTTATAGAAATTCCTATACCTGTAAATCTCCTACAGTTGTTGAAAATGTGAAAACTGGTTTTACAGTGACTTCAGAAGGTACATTTGCCACTTTAAAAAAAACTAAGAATCACAAAAAGGGAGAGAACATTTTAATATGTTGTTAATGTGCATAATGAACAAACCATAGCACATTTTACATGTTCTGGCAGTTTTAAGCTTCTCATTTTATTAGTTTTTTTAAAACTGCACTGATTTTTGTAACTTTTTGGTCTGGTGATAACATGACTGACATGCGTTTTAGTGACAAGTATAATACCTGAAATTTTAGCGAGAATTGGTTTGAATCGTATGCAGGAAATATTGAAGTTAGAAGTGACTCAACTTTTCGCTTATGTTCATTAATGCCTCAATTTTTGCGACTTTACAATATTGTTAGCTTAGATTATATACAGGTGACTTTGTCAGATAGATTATTATAGCTTGTACCACTAAATGCATATAACAACATTATGCAAATACTACAAACGAAAAACTTGAAAAGTCGTACAATTTAAAAAAAATCATAAAGTTAATAAAATGAAAACGATGATAAACATATAAGTTGCTCTTTTTGTGTATTTAAAGTTTCCTCTCCATTAATTTTGTAGCTAGAATTTATCAAAACGCAGAAGGCTTTTTTAAGTCGCTGTATATTACTTATTAAAACGTGTCTGCATTTGATCATATTTCATTTTTATGTTAGGTAGGTAAAAATGGCTGGCGATGTATTAAATTCCAAACATCCAATAGTTGTTAGCAGTTTTAAGTGTCACATAATAGTTAGCCTGGTTGTTGATAAAAGTTAATATATTTATTCGAAAACCTAGATGTGCTCAATTCACATGACTTTCTCTAACTCTTCTGCAAACAAACTATGCTTACAAAATAGTATTCTTTCAGGTACATCACGCTAATCGGGAAAAAGATTAGCAGCCCTTTTATTACTACTTGCTTCCATGTAAATAGAAGGGAAATAAGGGATTACACTAGGCCAAAATGACAGTGAAATCTTTTAAAAGTCGGTCACTATGTGATACAACTAAAACTTGATTCTCTATCAATGGCCAGAAGTAAAACAAAAGAGAGATAAAGCGAAAGACGCCTTCCAATTTAAGAGAAAATCAAGTAGTTTAACATTGAAACCAATAACAAGAAATATTTTGGAAACGATTAACTCCACAAAAATGCATATGGTATAAATTGTGTGTCTTAATGGAAACTAACTTCTTTGAGCAGTAAGGTTTGGTTTATCTCTTACGATTTACCAGTTATACAAAAATCATCCAGAATGAAGAGGCCTTCAGAGGCTATTCCCAGAAAATTCAAGTTATAGATTTCGTTTGTCATAAAAATATCTTAAATATATGGTAATTTAGTCGAAATCATTAGCCATTTTTTTTATAAAATCAAACTTATTGAAATATGTTCCACGTAAAGCGTAGTTGGGAAATAGGAATTTACCTGAAAAGATCATTCGCAGATCAAGACACCTTTTCACCTTAATTTAAAATATTATAACAACCAATTGCTGTACTAAATACACTGAGTCATTGAATACCCACAGTGCACTACCTCTGTAGCACAGTTTCAATGAATGGGTTTCAGTACACCATTAACAACTATAACTGCATTGTCATTCTGTTTCATTCTGCAATGGAAGCTGATTGGTAATCAAATCCGACTGAGACTAGTAAGGATAACAAAGTAGGACAAATTAATTAGGAAATATTGCGTCTATATTAATATGCATTGGGACAAATGCTTGTTCCGAAATCCTCAGCCGCAATCTGGGCACGTGTAGACGTACAGAAGAAGCGATTGTGCGTAGCATTTCTCAAAAGAAAGAATTACGATCATGACCTTATTTCTGAGGATTGCTCATCGCGGTCGATCTTGCATCGTAAACTATACATGTTGTGTGAATGATGGCTAGATGAAACTCTCTGGGCACAATTTGCATTTCATTAGTATAACACCCCCTAGCAGTCAGTGCACACAGTAATTTAATTTAGTGTATATATATGTGTGTGTATATATATATATATATATATATATATATATATATATATATATATATATATATGTATAAGAAATGACGAGGTCATGAGGACCGCAATAACCGGCCGGGCGGGGGATGTTGAGGCGCTGACCACGGTCTCACCCTCCAATACTGCACCCCATCCATGACGTCTGCCATGGACCGAGATGGGGGACGCAGCGGCCGGGTGGTAAGCCAAGGTTCCTTGTGAGCTGTCGTGCCATACTCTTCCCATTCAATCGTATTCGCCCAAAAACTCGATACCGAGATTTCACCGAAAATATATTTTGAGATCTGTATCCAAAACAAATTATTTTAGAAATATGTCCGTGTGTATGTGTCTGTGGACAACATAACTAAAAAATTAAAAGTCCTTGGTATTTAAGTTCAGTATCTTCCAAGGATGCAACACGAAGATTTTCAAGTAAATGTCCCCACCCCAAATATCCTTTACATGGAGAAAATTGGAAAAGGTTGATTTTGTCAATAATAGCTCTAACGATTTTACTAAAATAGCGCATATTAAATGACAAATAAAATTTATATCTTGTATTTTCTGGGAATAGCCTTCTGGATGACCTTTGCGTAACTAGTAAACTGTAAGGTATAGACAAAAACTTACTACACATGCAAAGTATATCTCTTTAAAACACACAATTTATGTTACATACATTTTATGTGCAATTGACCGTTTCCGAGGTATTATTTATTATTGGTTTCAGCTCTAAAATACTTGAACGTTTCTCATACGGGGTACTTATTAACTCCTGGAAATGCAAAGAAACGTATTTCAATCCCGTAGCAAGCACATTTTAAAACATTTGACTGTCTGCTTAGCCTAATGTATTCCCTTATTACCCTTCTACTTATAAGGAACTAGGTAATAAGAACATTTCTGCTAATGTTTATCTCGATTAGCATTAAGTAGATAGAAGAATACGCTTTTTAGCAATAATTTGTTACAGAAATCTAGGGAAAGTCATGAGAATGGATCACATCAGATTCTTAATTTTTGTTGTGCATAGACACACGCGCGCGCGCGCGCCAAATACCTTCCTTACGTTATATGCGTAGTACGGAGTTAAAATAGATTTCATGTTACTTTGATGTTACAAATTATCCTCAGGCCGGTGAAACAGATTACCACTATCATGTGTCCCGTGAAATAGTTCCGCACCTCATGTTTTGGGAGGTTTGATTCATGTGAATGCACATTCTGACCCATGGGTTTTTCGCAGTTTTGGTGTTCGGGAGGCGAGTGCTGAGATGGTTTCTCATCTACCATTATTTTCTTTCCAGAATTTACCTTTTAATTCCGTTTTCTCCACATAGCCCATGTGCGTTCCTAGGTTTCGTGGTATATAGCGGTGGCTTGACAAATGCCGAGGATGCTTGCTCAAAGGAGATAGTACACCCTCTGGAAACAAGGGCTGTTTAGTCGACGAGTCGTTCCACGCCCCCTTTAGATAGCTAGAGTAGTGGACATATCTTCAAACCAGGAACATAATAGACTTCCGCACGTCTTCTGCAGCCTGTCTGCCTGCGCACTCTAGCCTCCTGTGGTTTTACTTAATTTTTTCGCAATAAATCTCTCGTATCTCTCGGTAACTTACAACTACCATAAGATGCTTGAATTAACGAAAATCTGTATTAAAAGCGCAGATGAGGTGGCAAGTTTGGCTTTATATATTTGGTGTAAGCACGTGTAAATGTGTAAAAGTAAAACGGATACTGGCTGGTCCCGTAGCTGAGTCGGTAGAAAAACTGTATGTTGTGCGAGGGTTCCTGGATTTGGGGGTGAACATTTTGCTCTAGCCAACATTATTTTCTATCCTCCCAGAGTCTGGAGTTATGAATGCGATTGTAAATGTATGTATGTATGTATGTATGTATGTATGTATGTATGTATGTATGTATGTATGTATGTATGTATGTATGTATGTATGTATGTATGTATGTATGTATGTATGTATGTATGTATGTATGTATGTATGTATGTATGTATGTATGTATGTATGTATGTATGTATGTATGTATGTATGTATGTATGTATGTATGTATGTATGTATGTATGTATGTATGTATGTATGTATGTATGTATGTATGTATGTATGTATGTATGTATGTATGTATGTATGCATGCATGCATGCATGCATGCATGCATGTATGTATGTATGTATGTATGTATGTATGTATGTATGTGTGTATGTGTGTGTGTGATCTAATGAATATAATTAAGAGTATAAAACCCAATGACAACAGATTACAAGTTAACACCATTGCCGATAGACAATATGTTCCAAAGGGACATGCCGCCGATATGACGGGGTATAAATGGAACCAAAAAGAAAGAAGCGGATATAAAGATCCGGAATTATTATTCAACTGCATTAGAAAATCCCGCCCTAGAAAAAAAAAAGAAGAAGTCCCATTCTTCAATGGCAAGAGACTGACACAAGACGGCGCATAACACTGTAAAGGAGAAAGGACAGTCAGAAAATACATAATTCGAAATAATCTATGCACAATTTCCTAATCGGCCCGACTCCGACAATTCCTTTAACTGACCACCAGTATCACTTTTCTTTATTTCTTTCTTTTTTCTTTCTTTCTGTAGTCTTACAGATTCAAATTTCTGTACACTACAATAAATTTAGTTTCTAAGCGCAGGCAATTGATCACTCTTATTAAATTTGCCAATATGTTCTGCATACCACAATGGTTATGTTGGTAATTTATTAACTTAGCTATGGGTGTATACTATCATGAAGCGAACAGGTAGAAATGAAAGAATAGTTATATTTATGAATCGCTAATTTGCACAACTAAATTATAATAATTCTAACCTAAGTTATTGCATTAGAAAATCCGTAGCTCTGCTCGCGTTACTGTATAAATGCGGAGATTATTTGTGTCTCTCATGTTTTCTCTCTCCCTTTATCTTTGCCATCATGCATCTATTCCATACTAACATATGGTATAATACTATGGGGCAGCTCACCACGTTGCAACTCACTATTCATTATACAAAAACGGATTCTGAGAATAATGGCATGAGCTAAACCAAGATCTAAATGCAAACCATTATTCAAAACATTTCAAATTTTTCCTCTCCCATGTATTTTCATCTTTGAAATTTTAAAATTTACGAAATTAAATTTAATGGACAAAAATGGTTATTATACTTTCAATGACACAGTTCATAGCCATAACACCATACAGAAAATGGATATTCACATACAGAGAAGCAACAAAAGCACTCATCAAAACAGTGTAATAAACCTAGGAATAATTTTTTTAATAAATTGTCCTTAGCTAATAAAACCGCTTTCAAATTTACGGTATTTAAAAAGGAAGTTTTGGCATACTTGCTTCATCAATGTTTTTATTCTGCTAATGAATTCATGGAAAGCCCTCAGTAATATATTTTTAGACACAATATATACACACATTATAGTATTGTTTATTGTAAATAATTATATGCTTTTAGAAATGACTTATCCTTTCCGGATGTTTCACTCAAATAACTGTAATTAATCAAACATTGTAAATAACAACTTGACCTGTCTTATATCATAGTACCTGTGTACAATGCATGATTTACAAGATGAATAAACTATATATCTTATCTATCTGTCTGTCTGTCTGTCTGTCTATCTAGCTGTCTATCTAGCTATCTATCTAGCTATCTATCTAGCTATCTATCTAGTTATCTTCCCTCTCAAATCCTCACCATTTCCGCCCTTTCCCTCTCACCGCTTTCTCTCTTTGGGCAACTATTGGAAAATCGGTGTTAGAACGACTTCGTCTCGGAAACGTGCATAAAGAATTAAATGATACACAGATACTATTTTGCCTTCTCCTTATCTTTCAATACGATCAGAACTATACGTTTTACTTTCTCTACACGTACTATGTACATAGTGTATAGAGAAGGAATTGCACCCAAAAATTCGATACCGAAATTTCACTGAAATTCAGGTTTAGGATCCCCATGAATCCAAAAAAAACATTTTTAGAAAAAGGTTCGTGTGTGCGTGTGTGTGCGCTTGTGAGTCTGTGGGCAGCATAGCTCAAAAACGAAAAGACCGTTAAATATCAAACTTGGTATTTAAGTTTGGTTTCTTCCAAGGATGCGACACGAAGATTTGCAAGAAAATTCCCCTATCCCAAACTAACCTTTACACGGGAAAAAAAAAATCGAAAATTTTGATGTTTTCAAAATGGCTAACAACTCTAGTTGAACTCTCTTATATTTAAGAAATTTGGATGCAAAATAAAATGTATATGTTGAATTTTCTGTGAATAACCTCTATAGATCTCTTTATTCTAGATGATTTCTATTACATTTTGCACAAGCGGTAAGCCAGAATAGATAGACAAATACTTGCTGTACAAAAAATGCAGATCTCTATAAAAGACCATTTAAGTCAAGTACATTTTTTTCGTGGAGTTAGCCGTTTTCAAAATATTCCTTGTTATTGATTTCAGTTTTGAAATACTTAAACTTTTCTCATATGGGAACTTATCAACGCTTGGTCACGCAAAGAAACGCATTTCAATCCCATAACAACCACTTTTTACTGACGGTTTAGCCTAGTACATTCCCTTGTTTCCCTTCTACTTTTAAAGGAACTAAGTAATAAGACCGTTTCTGCTAATGATTTAGCATTAAACAGTAGAATAAGCTTATTAATAATAATTTGTTACAGAGATGTAGAGAAGGTCATGTGAATGGAGCACATCAGACTTTTTCTAATGATAACTCGTTCACATACACGAGTAATAGTAAAGAAAAGACTGTTATAACTTCCCTTAAATATCTATGGAAATAATAAACTTGTTAGAAATAAAAATCATAAAAGAAGCAGTAAATATTTGTTTTAAATTGCTCTCTCATTAGAGCGCTCCCCTTCCAAGGAAGTAATTAAGATGTCCATACCACATTTTCTGACTTAAACCTTGTTACACATAAGTTTCGTAGCAATCGTTTGGCAATTACTCTGCGCGCGTACACACACACACACACACACACACATAAAAATACGATTTTAGTTTCAAGGTAGCCCACATGCTTAGTGTCAATTAAACAAAAATCGAAAATATCCAGTTAGAATTATATTCTATGTAAATCTTTATCAAGTACAAACGCTTTGACTACCTAAGGATTCTAATAGATATTTAGGTACTTTCCTAAATTTTTGTGGCAGTAACATTTTCCGGCAAATTACCTTGACAAACTTGATAATTTCCTTATCATGCAGTTTTCCACGCATTGTTTCATTAGAGTACCTTTGAAGGCTAACAAGCCACGGAGCTCAGTATATGAAATGTACTACGATATAAATTGTACAAGATAATTTGTAAATATGCAATGCAGTAAGAAATTTAACAATTCGCACAAATTATGTGGAATTTGTGGCCCATTTGTCCTTACTTTTATCTACTTATACTTGTATTCCTTATAGTTTGGCAAGTTTATACATAAAGTGTTTGGGAAGCGACCGTCAGAGATTGTACCATATGTGAATAAATAATTTAATAAAAGAAGCGTCATCTGACCTCGTAGGTGGGTGGAACACCAGCGTGTTGTGTGAAAGATTCCAGGTTCGATTCTCGGCTGGGGATAGAGATTTTTCACCAGCCCTACTTCCCTTTACATGGAACATTTTTCGAAAGTTTCTATTTTCTAAAAAGAAAATGCTTCTAGCTTAAAATTCCTTTTTTTTTAAAGATATTTATGTATCAAATAAAAGGTATACCATGAATTTCTTGGTGGTAGCCTCTGAAGACCTCTTCACTCTGAATTTCTTTTACGGTTTACCAGCTAGGCGACAGATAAACAAAACCTTATTACACAAAAAAAAAATAGATGCGTTAAGATACATAATTTATTTCATACACATTCTTTTTTATTTTTATTTTAATGCTCGCCATTTCCAAGATATTCATTTTTATTGATTTCAGGTTTGTAGTACTTAAAATGTATATATTACTTCTTATTGATTTCAATTTTAAAGTACCTAACTTTTTCAAACGAGAAGTCCTCAGCCTCTTTCATATCTCTCTTGTTTTACTCCTGAAAGTTTAATTTAAATCACATGGCGACAGCTTTTAAAAGATTTGATGGTTCCTTTAGCTCAGTGTAGTCCCTTATTTCACTTCTACGTATAAGGAACTAGGTAATAAGACCATTCCTGGTAATGTTTATCTTGATTATTATGATATAGGTAAAAGAATAGTCTTTTATAAGAATATTTGTTTGCAGAGCAGGTAGAGGAAGCCATATGACTGAACACAGAAGATTTTTATGCCATGTTTGACTATTTTTTTATCAAACATTAATGTTTATAAATATCTTGCCGAGTCCTCCATCATCTTGTTCTGCCAAAAACTGGTCCTATTCTGGAAAGCTGAAGCAGTAATTACGGCGAACAATATATCAAAATATCATCATCGACCCAAGGGCAACCTGTAGACTTCTGAAAATGTTGAGATGGAGTATTACGCAATCTTGTTTAATTTCCTTAAGCTTGGAAGAATTCCTTATCTCGTAAATTGCTTACAACTCGTACAATTAAAATGTTAAACGTAAATGTAAAGTGGCTTAACCTAGTAACCTTGCAAATGCGTGCTAAAATAGCTGTTGAGTAATAACTAATTGTTCACTTATCCTTCCTTTCTAAAATGTGTAGCTTGTGAAAGCAAATGGGTGTTTAATTAATTTTTTATAAAATGTAATGACATGAAATTTTTCATGTTATTTGTTATATTTTTCCACAAAATTTAACATGGAGTTTTATTGTAAAACCTTTAAACTTCATGAAAAACTATAAATGTAGGTAATTTCGTTTATTTTATTAAGTACATTAGCCGTTTTAAAAGTAACACTTTAGATACACTAAATCTGTTTTTCTCACTTATTTAGATACTGGGATATTCTTGCACTTTCGAAATATATCAGTAAATTTACTTTGCTTTTCTTTACTGCTCGGTAGGCTTGACTTTATATTACAGCAAGTTTAAAATTAAGGAGTATGACAAAGTACTGCCACTTTATGCCTTAAAAATATACCTTGATGAACGTGCCTGCAAGTAAAGCGCATTAATTGACAACGAAGTACAAAGGTTTGATTTTGGAGCGAAGTTCAATGTGGATCAGTTTATTAACTCTGTGAGTGGATAAGAGATTATCATCTGTATAACTATAGATGTTTTCGGTGCCTACTTATTGAGTGCCGGACTTTTTTCATGGAAACAGTATGCAAAGATTTCTAGAACATATTATTGTTATTCTGCAATACAACCTTAAATCTTATGAAAGGCAATAAAAAAACTACCGTTTTCAAATTTTTTAAGACGAAACAATTATTTTCTTACATTACCTGTTAGTAGAGAAGGTTATTCAGGTGCGAATATGTTTATTTGGGAATGTCAGTATATCAAATCAACAAATACCTTTGGCGTTTCAAATTTGGTTATTTTTTTCATTTTTATTTAATTAGTTCGAGTATTCAAAACATAAATAACGTTTTTTGTTTTTAGTTCTTAAGAATCAATGGTGTTGTATATTTGTTTTAATACAGCAACGACTCCTGCCTGGCAAATTTTAATAGTAAATCCTACCAGTAGCATTTTGGCAATGTCCATGGATACATAACTGATTAAAATCCATGGATGATACAATATGAAGCCAACCATATTAAAAAAAAATTCGTTTCATAACAAAGGTGGTCATATCCGCTTTTGAGATCCCTTGCCAATCCTCAATTTTTATTTCATAATAAAAAGTCAGATGTACTCTGTGACATTTGCCTTTTTTTAATTTATTTAAGGTCACTTTATAACATCTGCCTTTATAGTTGTCATTTGTGCATTGAATTCAACTTCAGGGCGTATAGAATGTAAAACAGCGATTTAAAATGCTGAATATGTTACATTATTGAGACTAAATATTGGCCTTAAACTTTGTAGAGATATATTACCTTAAACCACAACGGTTCATTAAAACTCATTTTGTTAGAAATCACGACATTGGCATACATTATCAACCGCGACTTATGCCGAGCGACCCAAATAGATGCGAACCGCTGCGCGGGTCTTTCTACTATGCATACGGAAACATGCTAACACAGCTGCTGTACACAAGGTCCCGGTGCTGACTTGTTTTTCTCTGCTCTGAAAGTGCAGTATTGAGCTGACGGTGATATTGGGTGGTTAAATTTTTACCAGTATGCTTTATTATTTTGTCCTGTACTTGGTGACAAGGCGTATTATGGCCCAGCATTTGTTTTCTACTGCACAGCGTGTGTTTATGATTCGTATGTGTTGACACATTTTGTGGGTGGATTCTCAATATGTACACAATGGCGAAATTGACTCTATATCATATTTTTCACGGATTAGGCTTGGTTCCACCTTGATAATCATTATTGGAGCTCTGAGAAACCTAATGTTGTTCATGAAATACCCCTTCATGACGAAAATCTGGTTTTTGCGTTGTATAAAAATATAGCAATATTTTAGGCTTAGTCTTTGACCATATGTTCCTTATGTTCGTTTCCTGTAGGAGGACTTCTTTCACAGACTAGTTAATAATTTCTGCACTGGTTGTAGTGCAGAATTTCGAACTTGTGATTGTATTCATATCCACTATAACTCCGAGCACATTGTACTTCTCCCTACATGAAAATGTCGAACATAAAAGAAAATGAGAATGTCGTTTCTAAGAGTCACCTGAGCGTCTCCAAATACTTAAACAGTATGTTTTACTATATAAGGCCTCTAATTAAGAAGCTCCAGTTCGTATATCAACATAAAATTTTATCACAATTTTAATGCAATTGTTTTTAAACGGCAACTAAGTTCGTCTCGTGTATAAAAAAGTGAAACATCGACAAACAAATTAATGCATGTACTCTTACTTTGATTAATTTTAAAACTGCTCATGTGATCAATATGGATCTTGTATGAATAGGAACGCACGAAAGATTTCGCATACGCCTTGGCCGTTCCCTTTGTATATCGGTACTACAGGAAAAGGTGACGAGATGAAGGGCGACCGGATCTGAAACATGCACACAATTCCATAACATTTTCAGAAACATTCAGATGTACTTTGCTCCCTAGTCCTGAGGGTCACATAAAAATGTATCATTTCGTGTGACTTCTACTCCCTGAAAAAAAGAAGAAAGAAACAACAAAAAATTCACCCAGATCTTGTCTAGTAAACAATAAAAATTACCAAATTAGCTTGGTCAGGATGGCCACCCTCACTGGTTTCCAGCCTAAGACCTTCTAGATTCCATCCAAAGCCTTACCGCCTAAGATAGGGAAAGCTGAAAACTTTCTCAGATTCCTATAGCGTATTTGTTGCCCTGCAGGTAGTTTGTGCTTGCATCTTGTTTGCAAAGATTGGGTTGAGATTGGTTGATTAGTTACCAAGTCTGGGCTGTCGTCTAAGCTTGCATAAACTTCCTTCATTTTAATGCTGGGATAGATTTTTACGTCAATATCGTTTCTTCTTATTATTTTTTCGCTATATATCCTCCTCGTATGGAGGACTTTACACTCTCAGGACTTGCAAGACAGTGTCTGCGGTCAGATGCCAGTTTAAGAGATAGACTCCCAGAGAGTAGTGGCAAGAATAGAAGATCAGTCCGATGCCTAGCATAAGAGTGAGGAAGATGATGTGAAATGACGGTGAAATGGATGAAACGAAAGATAATTATAGAACAAGTGGCGTAATTAATGGTGGGGAAAATGAGAGAACCCAGATGTCACTTTATCTCACGTGCTGACCCTGAAATAGCCCAAACCGCCTAGTTGAGAGGCCTGCGGTCTAACCATTAAGCCATGGCGCTTAAAAACACTATTCGAAAGCTAAAGCATTTTTATACGTTGCATGGTAGAACAAATATATAAAAACATAGCACGAAGGGCAGTTACACTGAAAATTGTTTTGGTTTGTTTTTATTTTTAAGAATACAAATTTAGTACTCGAGTTTTTATTTCCATAGCTTTGTCGGCGTTTATGACCTCAGCAGTTGTACTCCTTAATGCCCCACCACTACCAACATACTGCTATTGCTACTACCCGTGTCTTCGGACTCTGTACGTCCATTGTTCTGTTGTACAGTATATCCAGGATTGTGCCCAGCTATCAACCATTGCTGGGTTTAGTTTAACTGTCGCTTGGGTTCCTGGTCACGTCGACATACCAGGGAATGAGGCCGCCGATGTTGCCGCTGCCAAAAGTGCGATTTTATCACCCATGTACTTTACCCCATGTGTTCCTTCGGACGATTTTAGGCATTATCTACGCAGGATCATTCATTTTCGTTGCTTTGATGAATGGTGTTCTGTTAAGGGAAATAAGTTGCAGGTATTAAACCGTTTCTCCTACCAGGCTTAACTTTCACTTCTTGAATATCCTATCGGGAAGATATCTTTATGTCGACTTTGCGTTGGGTACATACTCTCATATTTCCAACTCATTTGTTCCCATCGTTGCTGGGCGCATCTGATTCACGAGGCATGTTTTATCCATGGTGTGGTTTTAGTTTTTATTTGTTTAACCTTGCACATTGGTGCTGTATCCCTGGCAATTTAGCGTATCTAATAGCTGAAGGGTAAAGTTGAGTCTAGCCTAGTCTCAAATTTACATATAAAGCTCTTATTTCGAGTGACAAATAGATGTTTATCAGCCTTATAGCGCTACTCAGGAGATACATGTTGCGGGCAGGTTTAGTGGATGTTCTCCCAAAAATCGGTGCCTTAGGAGGCAGTTGAAAAAGTTTTGTACAATACTCACTGGCCTAATGCAAAATTTGTGGCAAGAATTGGACTTATTTATTTTATTTTATTGTACAACATTATCTCTTTTCTTTTAATCCTTGGCATTTGCTCCCTTATGAAACCCTTTTTTCTGAAAACGTTCGCGTCTTTCTTGACGTTAGACTTCTACATTTGACGTAATGTCACGGCCTGAACGTCAAAAAGTACGGCAAAAACTGTGTATATTGGATTTATCGGGTAAATAATATTGACTATTAAGTTTTGCGTGAAAATTTAGCATCTGTGTGTTGTCGTATTAGTGGTATTGGAAACTGGGTCAAGTCCTTGGAGGAATTGCAGCTTCTTCTGGTGAAGTGTAACTCTCAAAAGCGTAGTCATGATTTGGAGTATTTTCTCATTCTTTGATCACCGAATATGCGTTAACCCTAGGTCATAAACTCAGACACTCCCGTCGTCTGAGTTTAAAAAGGGTAATTCAAAAAACAACTTTTTAAAAAGTAGCTGTCGGAAGTGTTGGCACTTTACTCTTTTGTGAGTAATAATTTCGTATCTTCCTCCACCAACTTGGACGGAGGTGAAATTGACAATTTACTTAAACGAACCATATTATTGCTAAGAATGTAAACATTCTGTCGGTTCAAAGTAAACAAAAACACAGGGTAATAATAGACAATATTACGTAGTCCAAAAATAAATGCATAAAGTATGACTGCAACCTGTAAATTATTAGTTTGGCTGCAATTCGTATCCATTCAGCTGTAGAATGTGTTTTCACCTTTATTAGACGCAGCAATATGCTTACTAGCATTTGATATGTGCATACCCTGCTTTTTGCTTTTAGCATGTTTTCCACTCGTTTGTTCTCCATAGCTTTTAAGATCTGCATTCTGCAGTCACTGCCATTCTATTTTTATTTCTTTTAGTTGTGTTTTACCTTAGGTTTTAACATTTTAATATTATATGCATCGTGTTTTAGATTGAGCTATTTTGCTCTAGCGTTGTTGTGTGCTGATTTACTTTTTTTATTTTGAGACTGCAGTAACAACCTTTCTGCTTTTGCGACCTAAAACTCCAATTCATTCATTCACTGAAAATTATTTTTCAGCAAACTTTGAATTAATCATATCTATACTGTGAGTACCTAAATACCACAAGCAAAATTTACAATTGTATTTGAAATCTGTTTTCTTTCATACGAAACGTACTTTTGGTTGGTCTTTTGAGGCAGTGGGAGGAGACACATAATGACATCACGTGAGTGCACGATAGCAGAAACAAAGTCCCGACCAAGAGGACTGTAAGAGATAAATGTAACCGACCTAGACCCACGCAACTTATTTTCTACCTTTGTTGTCTCAAAAAGCTGACCGAAGAGTAGCTCCATTCCGCTAAGATATCCAAATTTGAGCATCCGCAGGTTGTAATTGTATACCTATCACAATAACTGGCTCCTGCTTACTCTCCTGATGTCACCACTTATCATTTCGTTATCAAATCTCTAGTGAGGGGTGTTTAAAATGAAGTAGTTCATTCGTGAGGTATACTAATCTGGTACTTCAGAAGCACTTGTTATTCACTAACTACTTCGTCTCTTATTACCTCGCCCAATATACAGGGAACAGAAAACAAAATAGGAGTGCATCTCCCATTTTAATAACGTCCGAAAGAAATAAAGAGAAAAGAAAAAGAAGGGATTACTCTGTTCTAAGTGATATGAGAAAAACTTAAATTTAATACTAATTCAGCAAACATAGAATGAGGTGTTAATAATATTAAATGTCAAAACTGCGAACCAACGTATTAGTTGTGAATATTAGAACCATGAGGATGTTCCTAATCGATGAATATCTTAATACACCTAGCTGGAAATGCATAACAGATTTACTGATATGAAATAATCAAATACGTGAGTAGATGAATAAGGCAAAGACTAATGAGATACTAATCAATTAAAATGCACTATTTTGTGCAGCGGTATAATTTTTAAAGTCCCCTGAATAAGTAGTCGTGTAATAAAGGAACAAATAAGAGTGTTTGAGCCATAAAATTATTAGAAAATGAGCGAGCAATTTGAACGGCTCATTCACGAAGCACCCATAACTACACAGAGAGTCTGCATGGCTGGGTGCTGGTATCTACAGATATTTGCAATGTCTGGCCTGGAGCTCTGCTTATTCAGCCTCTTACTCGGTTCTGCTACATTAATGAAAAATATTACTTTTCTCTAGCACGTATGTACAAGTAGCTAGAGAAGTTAATGCATTCCACCCAAAACTCGATGTCGAGACTTCACCGGAAATGTATGCGTTGAGGTCCCCTGTGTCCGAAAAAAGCATTTTTAGAAAACGATCCGTACGTGTGTGTGTGTGTGCGTGTGTCTGTCTGTGCACAGAATGGCTCAGAAGCGAAAAGACCGTTAAAAACCAAATTTGGTACTTATGTCTAGTATCTTCCAAGGATGCAGCACGAAGATTTAAAAAAAAAAATCCAACTACCCTTTACATGGACATTTTTTGAAAAGGTTGTGTTTCTTAAAAATGGCTCTAACGGTTTTGATTCAAATACCGTATGTTAAAGATATTTACATCACAAATAAAATGTAGGGGTTAAATTTTCTAGGAATAGCCTCTAAAGACCTCATTCTGGTTGAGGTTTGTAGAATAATTTTGCATAATGGTCAAACCGCAAGAGATAGACAAAAAATACATAAAAAACGTAGACCTCGATAAATATAATTTGTGTCATATGTGTTTTATTGTAGAGTAGTACGTTTTTGAGGTATCCCTTGCTATTGGTTGCAGTTTTAACTACCTAAATTTTCTCAAACGGGACTCTTCAAGAAAACCCGAATCTCAATTATTTCACATAGCGAACAACTTTTAAAGAATTTGACTAACGCTTTAGCTTATTACCGTTCTATTTATAATGATGCAAGTAGTAAGACTAATCCTGCTAATGTTTATCTCGATTAGCATGATATAGATAAAAAATAATCTTCCGTAAGAATAGTTTGTATTTGGGACAGGTACAAAGCTATGTGAATGGAACACATCAGATAGATATTGCGATAGATTTTTCCTGGTGCATTCCTGTTCATGGAGTCATGGTGGAAAGTCAAATTTCTTGTATTCATTTCTAGTAACGTAACCTACCTGCTTGTTTTAGCTACTGTGCTTCACCTTGTACATGAACTGTGCTAAATCCTATTAGGTTTTGGTGCATTTATTATTGCATTCCTTGAATATGCTACCTGATAGTTGAAAATTGCCATTTAAATATTAATCAGGTTTTCATTTCCTATTTATTTGTTAATATTTTCTTTAGTTTCAATTCAGGCAGCAGCTAAGTGCGAGTTTAAAGTTAATTTTCATAAGGTCAACAACAGGCGTGGACAGTTTGCCAATTTTGTTATTTATTTACTCTTTTTACACATATATTGGCTTGCAGGCGTAATCTAATTGGCCAACATGCAGTATTCCAGTATGTCATCAAAGTTAATGTTGCTGAACTTTCTACTGGAACCATCTTCAACAGCTATTAGTAATTGATTTTATTTTCGAATAATTACTATTCCTATTATTCATTATCGTCGAAAAAATAGTATGCAATGCGCATGCGTTGAGCGCTTTGGAGAATATCGGAAATAGAAAATATTCCACTTCGTGTAGTATTTATCAGCTCTTCCCCTTTCTCCAGTCATGGACTTACCGGATTTGTATCGCAATATACTACTTAACCGTACCTGTATAACCAGCAGTCAGGCTGAACACTTGCAAAGAAAATAAGGTAACGGAACAATGATGTTGGTGGAGTGCTCCTGACATGTACACAGTGTCTGCGTGAGGATTTATGAACCTTAATTGCTAAACATGGCTACAATTTTCGTTTTTATAGGATACTACCAGGGTTTATTGTCAAAGACGCCGAAATCCATTCGTGTCCTCGGTCAAAGACGATTACAACACCATGGAGGGGTAATATATTTTATATTTATTCCTTTAAAGATATCGTAAAGCCTACACAATAAATGAAAATAAGAAGCTGTTTCACAAGTAGACACGTGTTCATAAAATAGAGTTTCGCACCAGTGACCCACATAGAATCTTTTGCATGGCGGAGAGTGGTTGCTAACAAAGCCACGGCGCTGAAGGACTTCGAAGTGAATGATAGGATGTTGAATTCACTTCCTGGTTTTGCTTCTCACACCAAGGTGGTTTCCCAAAAGATTGTAGGCAATAAACACAGTGGCTGGATTTTTATGAACCTCGAACAATAGACGTGACAGACGAGGGAAAAGACTTTAATAAATGAATATAGCTTGCTTGTGAGGGGGCGGTACTGTGAATAAATATCTATTGTTGAATGGAAGGGAACAGAGATTATGTAATAAAACCGAGACCTTGAGGGAGAGAACATAGACGTTTGTTTGTTTGGAGATGGCGGTCATAAACGCAAATAATACAATAGTGTTAATTACGTATGTAAGCCGGCAGTCTCATGGTCCGGCCAATTGCAACCGTAAATGTTTCTTCTTAGAGAAATTAAAATTTTCATGATTTAGCTCGGATAGCGGCTCTGTTGAGCTTCAATAACGTACAGCATTGACGGTTTATGGAAAAGAGCCACAAAATAGGCTGCTTTTGAGGCCTTCTCAAGCAGCCTGCAATATGCTTTTGCATTATGGCACGCTTAAGGGTTACAGCAAATTTAAAACATGCTACAAGCTTCCTGGTCATATAGAACCATCATTTCATTGATGTCGTAGATTGAACTGTAATTTTATAGTGAAAATACATAACAAACAAAAATACCCGTGCTTCGGCTTTCTCTCCAATGTGACCCCTATTCGCTGGAAAAAAAATGATTTTAAGTTATAACGGCTGACTTTAGGTATGTCTTCCGTTCAATTATCATCTGCCTGGTATCATGCCAGGCACCGATAAACTTTGTGCCACACGAGGCTACAAGTATCTGCGCGTAAGACCACGCCAAAGTGCCCGCCTGGGTAGCGTGTCTGCTTCACATGCAAAAGGTCGTGAGTTCGAATCTCGCTTAGGGTGCGTTACACGGATAAAGTTTTTGCCGGTCCTCATGGCCACGCTCGCTAAGGCGTCTCGCTTTGGTGCTTTGGCAGCGGATCGTGGGTTCGAGTCCCGCCTTGGGCATGGGTGTTATATGTTTGTGCAATGTGTATATGTTTGTTTAAAGGAACAGTAAAACCAGTAATCATACAGGCGGGGATGTAAATAGGGGATACAGCGCCGGAGTCCTGACCAGACTCCGGTACTGTTTTAAAAAAATAATAAAAAAAAAAAAAAAGATAACTAAATCAGAGATTACAATTAACTTAACGTAATGTGACGTGGTCGTCCACCGTGGTCTAGGAGTAACATACTGGCCTCTGGTTCCATAAGTCGTGGATTCAAACCTGGAGGAAGGCGATGGATTTTATTTTGGGCGTTAAAATGTTTAGTATAGCTTCTTTCGGAAGGGAATCAAAGCTAATGGCCCCGTGTTATTGTTACAGCACGTAAAAAAAAAACCTCAAGCTTCATAAAGAGGTCTCTGAGTAAATGTCATTGGTCATTCACGCCCAATATACGTATGAGATGCTGAGAATCTCAGCAATTAAATACGTTCATAAGTAAATAGTACAAAAAAGTAACATAATGTGAGTTAACTTTACGCGACGTAACGTGAGAGTTTTGGAAATCTTCTTGTCGCATTCTTGGTAGATACTAAATATAAATGCCAAGTTTGCCAATTAACGGTCTTTTCGTGTTTGAGCTATGCTGTCCAAAGACACACACCCAGGGACCTTATTCTGAAAATGCTTTTTCGGACTCGGGGGACATCAAAACACATATTTCCGGTGAAGTCTCGGTTGGAATATAAGACCTTCTTTATCCATTAGGTACATTGTAATGCAGGCTGGAGGAACTAAAAACAGTTGTCTAAACTCCACAAGTTCTACTTTATAGGTTATTAATCATCTGCGAACTGCACAGCTAACGGCAGACCTATGATTTAACTTGGCCAAGCAGGGAATGTGAATAAGTCACATTAATTGACACCGCAACTGGTCAATAAGCCTAAGTGTAACTCGTATTATAAGCTATTATTACGGTTTTACTACAAATGTATAAGAAAGTAAACTATTGTTTTAAATACCTCGACTGACAGAAGCATGAACGAAATATGTTTAAGAGATTTACAGAAAAGAAAGAACATAATCATGAGCTTCATTTGAGGTAGTTTTATTTAAAAGGTATTGTATTTCACCCAAAAATTTGATACCGAGAGTTTCACCGGAAATACCGTTATGAGGATCCTGGAGTCCAAAACATTTTTTGGAAAAAGTGTGTGCATGTGTATCTGTGGGTAGCATAACTCAAAAAACGAAAAGTCCGTTAACTACTAAACTTGCTATTGAATTTTACTATCTTCCAAGGATGCGACACTAAGATTTTAAAGAAAATTCCCCCTCCAAACTATCCCCTTATATGCAGGATTTTTGAAATTTAAAGATATATGACAAAAAGTATACCCTGAATTTTTTGGGAATAGCCTCTGAAGTTCTCTTCGTTCTGAATGAATTTTGTGTGACTGGTAAACCATAAGAGATAGACAAAGCTTACTGCACAGAAAATGTGGATCTCGTCAAAATACACAATTACTGCCATGTACTTTTTTGTAGACCTAACCATTGCCAAGATATTTGTTATTGGTTTTAAAAATCCAACATTTAAGACTTGTCTCTAATGGAAAGTCGTTATTCACATTTTTCGAAGGCAATTTTAATTGCATCACATAACTTCAGCTTTTAAAAGATTTTGCTATCGCTTTAGCCCAGTGTATTCCCTTGTTTGCCTTCTCCATAGGAGGAGTTAATTAATATATGCATTTCTGTTAATGTTTATCTCGATTATCATGAAAAGAGAGGATAAAATGAATACATTTTGCAGAATATGTAAAGAAAATCATGCGAGTAGTACACAGCAGTTTATCCTGAAGATTTAATTTCAAATATCACACAATACTAAATTAATTTATCAAAATACGATGAAATTCCCACGTACCAGCCATTAGCGGCTTCTATCTGAAGGATAAGTTGCGGATTTGGAAAGGAGGATTATTGGTCTCTTCCTCGACATTTTCTGGAAAAGAAAAAGGTTGTAGAGTTAGTTTCAGCCCAAAGAAATACACAGAGTGGGCTTATTTAAAACAAATAACCTGTTTTTAGAGATAACGAATCGCAAAGCGCTCAAGTGTTTCCTATGAGTATGTGAATACATTAACAAGGGTTAAAGCTTTCTGTTAATCAAATATAAAGAGGTCCAGATGCAGTTATAGTACGACTGAGTGTATCGATGTTGTTTGGCTAGTGGAAGAATCCGTGTAGTTAGATATTCAGTAAGCATCAATGCTCATCATATTGATAGTCTGTCGGAAGGAACAGAAATGGCAGTTACAACCCGCGAGAGAGGGACCTAATGGCAGTGACTTTCATGAGGGTCAAATACCCGTAATTGGCAACCATTTCCGCTCTCTTGCTTGATCGTTTGAACTTATAAACCATTTGTTGTTTCGGGATACTTTGTATCATTTTCAATCTCCAGCAGAAAGATTCATATTTTCTCTTGACTAGAACAGAAGATAGCAAACTCCTACAATCTCGCTGATAGAATGTGTGCGTATAATGCCAATTAACATCTTGAGAGGTATAATATATTTAGAAGCGTAATTTGCATCGAATGGTAATTTGAAGGTTTTCTAAATCTTCTCAAAAGAGTGCTAATAGTATAGCAGGAGGCTAATTAAATAATATTGCATACAAATGTATTTAATGAGTACCAACATGTAACGGTGAAGACATTTAACAAGTTAAAGCAGCGTTTCTGAGAATCCATGACACATGTTTAAGGGATTTGAGAAACGATTATACAGCATATGTAGCGGCGCCATGACGGAATGTCTAGACCGATCGACTCTCACCAAAACGGCCCAAGTTCGATCCCAGGGGACCACATGTTGAATTTATGGTGGACAAAGCAGGGTCTGGGCGGGTTCCTCTGGGTACTCCGCTTTCTCCCGCTATTCATTCTACAGCATGATCCATAGTCATCTTTCCTTTCATCCATTTGACCGTCATTTCACTTTTTTCAAAATGTGAAGGAACAACAATTATGAGAGAGAACTTGCGCAAGAAGAAATGGTCCGGTTTATCAAATGAAATTCTAGATAAAAAGATGTTGAATGCTAAAGCAAAGGAAAGTTCTTTAGAAATAGGAAAATATTTAGGCTTAGTTAGAAATAAATGGTTGAGGAAATTGAGAAATAAGAAGGAAGAAGAAAACGTAGATATTAGAAAAGTAGTGAATAGGAATCAATCACAGAATTTGATGCTAAGTGTCCTTGGAAACACAGCAACTCAGGGAAAGTGTGAAAAATGATGGTTAAGGGTAGAATGTAGGGTTAGATATTTATAATGCAGATTTGTAATAATTTGTATAAATTTTGAAGAGTAAATGAAAAATATCAGTAGTTCTATCATCTTTCTCAAACTCGTATCATCCAGAGTCTGTCTGCTTATCAGAAGACATATTACCCCAGGGACTGACTTGTAAGTTCTTGGGCTGTAAGTACTCCATACGAGGAACCTAAATAGTGAAAGAAGAAGATTGTGCAGTATATATTAATTATATTGTTATTACAATACAAATGTGTTTATTTAAACTCTTGGATCAACAGCCAGTTTTAAGAAAGGTGATTTTGATAATGATAATAAAATAAATGTTCTATTGTGCTAGATAATTGTATTTGAAATGCGTTAAATATCATTTCCATTACTGTCCAAAATCAAAGCTTCACATTAGAATCAAAATCCAGCAATAAATATTAATTCGTAAAACCTAAATGCAATCATGTACAGATTTAGACAGGTTTTCAAATCAAATAGATTTTCAAGTTTGTGTTGAAAATTCAGAACCTGAACAGTGTATGAATACGCCTATGAGAGTCCACAAAAAGGAATGCAAACTTTTATTTGTGGAAGAAATGGCCACAGCTGAGGAAATAAACGGTAACTACACGGTGGATACGGTAGTCGTAAGCTGAAACACAAGCCAACAGGAAATGTCGGCAGTGAAAACGTCGATGTAGTTCCAAAAAGGGACGCGAAAACATCCTGTTAAAGATGAACTACAGTCTACGGTAGACGAGATCTGTTCAAATCCCACCAGAACCGTTCACCCTAAAGTTTTTTTCCACTTTCCTCAGTCCTCATAACTGGCAAATGTCGCGGAAGTAACCTAAACCCAGGCCTGAAACAATTCCATCCCAAATTTCCGTTCTTAATTCTCGCTTAATGTATCATTAATATCCACCGATTGTGTAGCCGATGTGTAAAATTGGGTGAGGGTACCGATACACAAAATATAGTTATAAAATCAGTGTGTTTTTTGAATTTAAAAATAACTTACATTTGCGCTCCCTGTATTCTGTCTTATTCCGCAAGTAAAAATTTAATGTTACATTCATATGAATTCCTCTAGCTGTCCTGAAAACATTCCTGCAAAAGATTATTCTATTATCTATATGCTAATCGAGATAAAATTAGCAAACATTGCCTTATTACTTGCTTCCTTGTAAGTAAAACGGAAATAAAGGTAATACCCTAGGATAAACTGATAATCAAATATTTTAAAGTCTGTCGCCATGCGATTGGCATTGAAATTTGGTTCTCCTTCTATGGCCGGGAGTAAAACAAAAAAGTGAGATGAAATGGATAAGACCTTCCCGTTTGAGAAAAGTTAAAAACTTTTAAAATTGAAAATTTGGAGGAATATATTGAAAATGTTTAACTCCACAACAAAAGAATGTACATGTCGCAAATTTTGTGTGTGTATTTTAACTAGATGTACATTTCTTGTGCAGCAAGTTGTTGTCCATCTCTCACGGCTTACCAGTTATGCAAAAGTCATCCAGAGTAAAGAAGTCACAGAGGATATTTCTAGAGAACGGAAGATATAAATGTTATTTGTCATCGTAATATCTTTAATATACGATATTTAAATTAAAATCGTTAAGCCATTTTTGAGAAAATCAAACTTTTTCCATGTAAGCGATAGTTTGGGGTAGGGGGTATTTCTTCAAAATGTTCGTGTCGCATTCTTGGAAGATGCTGAACTTAACCGACTTTTCGTTTTTGAGTTATGTTGTTCACATACACACAGCGCACACGCTCGCGCGGACCTAATTCTAAGCCTGCTTTTGGGCTTAGGGATCTCAAAAGATGCATTTCTGCTTAGCCTTGGGATCGAACTTTTGGAAGGACACAGTACTTTCTCTCTCTAGAATGCGCATAGTATGCGTAGAGAAATTAAAAATATTTTTTCCTGACTTATCCGGAGGTCCTGGGTTCGATTCCCGACCAGAGTGTGGGAATTTTTCTTTAAGTAGGATTATTTTCTACTCTCCTTAGTTTGGCAATATGTATGTGAGAGTGAGTGCGCGTATGAAAAACCTATTGTGAAAGTTAAAATAGTAGTTCACCAATGTTTCATTGAAAATCCCTCGATATGACTATAGTAGTTAAAGGGGCCTATAGAAATGAACGGAAAGAATGTTATTTCAAATAAAATATAATTACTTGCAATAGTCATGCATTAGATAAGGGATCGAAACATTATTTTCTGCTCCTCACTTAACATCGTTAAATAAGGGGCCAGCTTTTAAAATATATTTAAATCTCTCTACCGTATTTTTGTGATAAAGGCAGAGCGATAGAAAATCAATATGATGTAGTGCATATTCATTTAGTAATTAAACTGCTCTATATAATAGAGGATAATGTGAGTGTTAAAAGGTATATCTATGAAATTGTGTGGTAATTTGAAACTTTTGATCTGTTTTAAAATAAGTTGAAATAAACATTCCCAACTAAAGTACACTGATAGCTTTACTACCATATTCTGCCACATTGGAGATGTCTGCCAATTAGGTGATCGTTTCTAGACACAGAATACGGTTTGAACCCTAGAGTTGCTCAAGTGGAAATTCTCTGGTGTTTGTGGTGTTCCAACAGATTATGGATTCATTCAGATTCGAGGTAATGCATACATTCATGACGCGGAACACAGTTATTATGGGGAACGAAAGGAACACATGGGTCTCTTTTCTGAATGTGTAAAGAGGTGGGCTGTGGGCTACTCGAGTAAGCTCCTCGAGCTTATCATTGCTGGAACATTCTGTAGTGGAGTTGGCCGACACAGTTATAAATATTGTATCATGTTCGCGTCGATAAACCAGCTTCCTTTCATTATAAGGGGTTTTAAATTCCCAGAAAATTGCATCGCTCTATTGAAAAGTAGATTCGGGTCATATGATAGAAAGACCTAGCGGGATGTCTCAGGCGGTTTTGTGTCTAGGCGAATGCTGGGTAGGTTTCTTTTCATCCTACTATTTCCTGTCCCTCAATGTCGTTTCCATTGACATTTCATTCATCCTTCTAACCGTTGGTTTTTTACGGTTTGAAGTGGCGGCGATGGTGCTCGGTGCGGCGTGGCAGGAAATAAGATATTCTGGGGGGTGGCCTGGCAGGGAGTAAGGGATTCTCAAAGTGACTAACTGCGTCCCTCGACTTCGGCTGTTTACCGGGATGAAGACCGCACCTAGCAGGGTCTCGGTCTGCCTGTTCGACTGTCGGAAACTGTAGGCACCCTGGCATTGCTATGCCGTTGCTCTGGTTCCGGCCATCCGGTGTATCCTCTCACCACATCCCTCGCTCTCGGGGACGCCCCTTCGTGGGGCTTAGGTGCAGTGAAAGACATTAAAAATATCTTGGCGCTGTGATTTTTGCTGCAAAATGTGAACGTTTGACGGGACTCGGGTCTTTCCACGATTTTCATTGGTGCCATTCTGGCACAATATACCACACGAGTAAGAAAATGCAAAACCAATTAGGCGATCCACCCCTTCACGCGCTGGACACTCCCTCAGAACTGGTTGACCTGCATAAGTAGTATATTAATTTAATCTATCACTTGCGCGTATTACCTTGGCATTAGAACTTCTGTATGCAGCGCAGACAAAATATTAATTTAATTGTGTGTCACTCGTTGAAAGGGGTGAAGTATTGTCTAACCACAAAGTTTAGGGATTACCAGTTCACAATTCAGAACTTCATTTGTCGCAAATTACGTTTCATATTCAACCTTTTCCCTTAGGAAACGTGGTCTGTCAATATGATTTTAAGAGCATAGCAAGCAGGTGAAGGACATGTGCGGAGTCAGTGAAAAGGGCCCGTCCAGGCGTTTTTCTAATGTCTAATGTCTTTGAGTGTTTAATAACTTCGGGTTCGGTGCCCAGTCCCCTCCGACCGTATCCTATCCTGTCCACCTATCATAGAATTGAGAGAGAAAACTGATAGTAAATTAAATAAAATGAAGTGTAAAACAATATACCGGTATTGCTACTATATAACAGAAATTACAGTGTGTGAATTTATACATTGAGACAACCACGACGACTCCTTTTATTGCTGTAGCCCATTTGAGGCTAGGAGAGTTCTGAGAACTTTCGATTTCAGAAAGGAAAAGCTGATACGTCAGGAAAATAGATAACTGACATTTGTCAAAACTCGTTTATTTCTGGCGCGATTTCCTTGGCGGTTTCGTTGTTTTCAAAATTTTACAGCACTCTCTCCTTGGGTTTTTCTTGCGTAATCTTCATGTTTTGCGAACAATTACTTTGGTAATTCCAACTCATTAAAGTGTCTTAGACTTTGCAGTAGCATTATTAGGAAATTGAGCTACTTAGCTGTTGGCTTGAACAAACAAACAAACAAAACAAATGATGCTTTTATTGTGGTCTGCTTTTGACACCATCTTGAGCTCCAACTGTCACTGGCAATAGACAAGAGGATAGCACACTCCTTGTCAATCCAGTTGGCAAATTCATGAGGAAAATCAACATTACTTTATACCTCTAACGCCACAAATCATTAATTTGGTATTCCAAGGACAAAAATACTTGCGAAGAACCTGATATTTCCTTGTTGGGACTGTGCCTTTGTGTGGAAAATCTGAAAAGCCACCTAGGTTACAGAAACAATATGAAAAGAATATACGCTTAATTTTTAGCTTTTATCACATACTAAACCAAGTACGAACGAGTCCGAAATAGTTTTGGAGGGTTTCCTTTAAGGGTACCCATAGGGGAAATTTCTAAATTTTGCAGTTTAATGTAAACGTTTACAATCGTTTGTCATATACTATACTACCAACCATAGTTAGATTTGTGTTTTAAGTTTCATACAGATATCGTTCATAGTCTTTGAGAAAAAAAATCTTATACTAATTAGTAACGTGTCCCGCGCTGTGGCGCAGTGGCCTAGAGTGTTAAATTAAATTGAGATTTATTTATGGATACTCTTTAATTGCGATGGTTCTCTGCGACTCATTCTACATTGGGCGTGAAAGATCGCTTAATTTTGCTGAAAGGGTTCTTTATCAGGCTTGAGGTTCTTTCTCGTCTCACAAATCTACGAAACGGGACTAACGGCATTACTTCCCTTCCAAAAGAAGTCATAGTATGGCTTTTTACGCCCGAAAAAACTCCATCGCCCTCCGCCAGGTGTTACCTCGAGGCAAGAGTGGGGTGATCTGGTTCCCGACCACGAAATGCTCCCTGGTTCGATCCCATCCATGATTTTTAATCCCGGGTATAGAACCGCTGTCCACTCAGCATTGTGACTAAAGTGAGGATCTGCGATAAGCAGCGATCCCGGTCATTACAGCCAACATTCCGACTGGGGGATGCGTGAGGCTGGCCACATCTCTCCCCATAGCGGTTGAATGATCGTCACCTCTGCCGTGCGTGAGCGTGACACCGATAGACGGGTTGGGACCCCTAGGGTCGTAAGTGCTGTAACTGCACCTATTATTACTATTATTATTAAGAATATTATTGGTGTGAATATTATTAGTATTCAAATTATTAGTATTAATAGTGTTATTATTGTTGTTATTACTATTGTTATTAATAGTAATTAACATGTTGCACAATGCAGATGGTAGGTTTGAAAAAATAAAAATTCTACCATACTTTAAATATTAATGCACAAAATGTGATAAAGCAGTTTTTTTACTCTTCTGGTTGTTTAAGAAAAATTGTAAATTGTACATACATGTATTTTGTACTTTTTAACTTCATTTTCTCTTGAGAATCTCTTCTCTGAACGCACTACTTCGTGTGAAGCGTTTTGAATGCTCAAAAGAACGAAATGTGTCAAAATCGTGTAAAAGGTTCTAGAAGTAAATGCAGGTCAATTAGGCCTCGTGTTTTTCACTTAAATGGCCGCGCGTTGAAGTTTGAAACGCTTGAAACGCCTCTGACAGTGATAACAAAACTCATATGTAATTGAAGCTAAAGGTTCAAACATTCCTTGGTCATTCGAAATACGTTTTGAGATTTTTTGAAAAGTTTCAACTATGGGTAATCTGAATGATTTACTAAACAAAATAAAAGCTTTGAACGATGCTTACACAATTCTTAATTTAGATCTGTAATGAAAGGCATGCATTTTACTCCTATTTGCTATCTTATTATTCGGATGTATTGCATGACTCATGCTGCTTAGTGTGAACGATTATGTATGTGTTTAATAGAATCAACAAGCAGTGTAAAGTGTTTCAAGGTATATTAGATTTAAAGAATTAATTTCGTAAACTAATGACCCGGATATTTGTTGTCCATGAGCGTGCTGAAGATTTCGTGGGCGAAACCACTTGTAAAAGTTGCACTAATCGTCCTGCTTTCCTAGTACAGGCTACCAGATCTGATTTATGGGCTAATTTGTTTCTGTGTAGGGAGATATTTACCTTTTGTGGGAAATTTGTGAAACTGGAAATGTGTCGCAGTCCTTGCTGCATCTCATTAATTCATCGCCGTTTTGTTATCTACGTACTTCGTAAAAGGGGTTGCCGATTAAACAGGTTACGGAAAAAATAGTAAGTAACCGTAATGAAAATTAATGGTTACCGTAAGTTATTGTGTAAGCGTCCTTGGATCCTCCGAATTGCATCAAAACATCAGTGTACTTTTACATGGCACTAAACATTTCAATTTCAAGGTGGAATAGAATTTCATCAGCGTGTCTTATAATGGAATGATATTGAATAATTATTTTAATTTATTCCACTAAAGCTCTCGTACTGCCTCCTGATAACCATAGCGCATTGCATCGCTTAGGCTCTATGCCATAAAGATATCAACAAGCAATGTATTCTTGCAGTTCTGAGAAGTTTGCGTAATTTCCTTCTTGTATCTTTCTATTTTCCTCCTCGTTGTATCTTACACGCCCAGTATTTATAAACCAGTACCTGGGGTCAGACACCTATTGAAGAGCAGTGTCTCTGGATCAGAGAGAAACCTCGATGGGTATTCAGACTAATGCCTGGTGTGAAAGTGCGGCAGTAAATGATATGAAATGACGATGAAATGGATCAGAGGAATGATGATTTGGAGCAACTGGTGAAATGAATGGCGGGGAAAACCGGTGAAGCCGGAGAAAACCCGCCCAAATGCCTCTTCGTCCACATCAAACCCCTCAGGATGGAACTCCCTAAGTGAGATGCGAGTGGTTTTACCACTCGGCCACGGCACCGCCGATTGCATAATTTATTGTGGGGTCTTAAAATACCCGATTGATTTCATGCACTCTATCGTCCTCAGCAGAAAAGAATACCTTTAGAGAAGACCCCCCCCCACACACACACAAACACCTATCTGTGCTTCTCATTGGCCTCCGCTTCTAGCGTAATAACACAACCATAGTTGGCCTTAGTTTAGGGGGGGAAAAGAGAAGAAATCAATATGTCGTCTTGATATCTAGTTCCCTAAACCAGGATGGCCCACGTGATTTCGTCTGTAGCCCGCATTCAGGAGACCCCGGTTCGATCCCCATGACCGGCCTATCTGATCCATGGGATTTTTCGGAGGTTTCCCCTGGTGGCCAGCGGAATGCTTGGTAGGTTACTTTCATCCCCCGAATGTCCTGTCCCTACATGTCGTTTTCATTGACATCTCATTCATCCTTAATCCCGTTGGTTTCTTTCAGTGTTCGGCGATGGTGCTCGGTGTAGCGTGGCAGGGGAAAACGATGTTCATTATGACTTCCCGTTCCCCGTCTTCGGCTAGTTTACGGGATGAAGAGCGCCCCTGGGGGGAGCAGCGCACCTTGAGTCGGGGTCCCCGGTCTCACTATTTGGGGGTGCTTCAGTTTGGAAACTGTAGGGACCCTGTCATTGATGTGGCGTCGCTCCTGGTTTAGACCACCCGTGTATCCTCTCACCTTACCCCTTCCTCTCGAGGAGCCCCTTTGTGTGGCATAGGTACAATAACCAACATAAGGTTCGGTGTCTAGTCCCCTCAGTCCGTATTCCCTAAACAGTATGTTTTATATTTAATGCATTCTTTCAAAATTAGTTTTACATTCATTATTGTTCAGGTTTGCCTATAAATAACTAAAATATATAAAGTTGAAAACAAATAATGATAATCATAACAACAGAATGATGTTAATATTAACAATTACTATTAAACTAAACCCCTACCTACTCTTAAATCATTTACTGAGTAGTTGCTGGGAGTCAGCAAACACATAACCAGTAATCAGCTGATATTAGGTATATTTCCCAAATACCAATTTACTGATCAATGGTCTCCAGTTATGTAAATGTGCTGTTTAGCTATAATTGAATTCTTACTATTAAATTATTAGATTTTCCTTTATGTCAGCTTATTCATTGCACTAATATACTATTAATGCATCTATTCAGCTTTCTAAAAATATGTGTTATACCTGTCATTCCACTTCACTTATCCCTCACTTCACCATTGCACCCTACCCTCATGTTAATTTAAATACATATTATACTTTATTATTCCTCCTTTAATTTTTCTTTCACTATTTACCATCACCTAGGACTTGCAAACCATCTTCTGGTGTCAGATACCTGTTGAGGAACAGACGGACTCTGAATCAGAGACAGGAGTCAGGATATGTGTCAAACCGATGTCTGGTATCAGAGTGAGGAAGATGAAACGATGATATAATATGACAGTGAAATAGATGAAATCAAATATGTTAAGAAGCAGGTGGTGGAATGAATGACGGGGAAATCAAAGAACCCGGAGAAAACCCGCCCAAGTGCCGCTTTATCCACCGCAAATCCCACAAGTGATCCATTGAGATCGAACTCCCAAATGAAGCAAGCAGTTTAACCATTTAACCGTGGTGCCGCCCCCTATTCCTCTACCAACAAGGAGAAAATTCAAACACTAGCATAATTATCTTGTACGAATGCGAGAATTTTAGTAAATAACAGTGTTGCTGATTTTTGAATCTTGAATTTTGTCCCTTATAAAGCGGACAGCTTAAACGTATTAATATGAAACTTCCCTAAATATAACAAAACAAGTACCTCACTCTGAAACTTCATTTGATATGCATTCATCTATAAATGAACTGTTTTTCAGGGTGTTTGAGGAAAAGCGTGCAAAAATTAAACAGTTCATAGAAAATGTTCTACTGAACAATTTTTTATATGGAGCCCAGGGTCTGAGGAACCGATACGTTTTCTGCCCATAATCCGAGAGATTGAAGTCGAAATGTTAAACGTTTTGTTCTTTTGTTCAAGGAACCAGAGGGGAAGACATTATACGCTTAATACGGCTGTCATTTGATCAAGCTGTACGTCACTTATTTTTTGGTTCGGTAACAATAGGTGTATCACACTATGTTGGATGAAATCACTTGCATTGGAAGATTTCAACTGAATCGCATACTAAATGATTTTGGAGACTGTTAAAGAAATGTTTAATATGTGTGAAAACAAATGCACTTGCTTTAAGTATTTTGAAATCATAAATCGAAAGATTTATAATGAAAACTACGCTCATTTCCACGAAGTGTTTAGAGGTACCAGTAACTTTAGATATGGGTACCTTAACCAGCAGTAATTGATATTGCGGTAAAATGCATTAACTAAAACTGTATTCACTTTAGTCGCTGTAAATTCCTCTTTGTTTTACTCATTTGGATCTTAAGGAATTTTAAAATCATACAAATAATGCGTGCAGAAGAGTTTTCAGGATCCATAACTGGTGAAACCTAGAGATTTTGGTTTTTAGAGCCGTCAACTCTTTCGGAAAAGTGGAGCTTTTCACTTTTCCTCGAACACAACTGGAACGCCCATATCTGGTTCCAGAAAACCTGGCCAACGTACTTGAACTGTGGAGTGCGAATTATTGTCGGGCTGTTACTTGCTAGAGCTAATAAACTGCTTCTTTCCAGTCACGTTATTTTAGTTAGGCATTTCCCTTTCACGACGTTTTAAGCTAAATATTATGGTAACTTCTTGAACTTCGTGATCACAATATACACTACTTTAGAGCCTAATCTTATCTCTTATGAATCGCTACAAACGGTTGCACTTACGATGTAATATCTGCGTTAATACAGCTAACGAGTAAGAGAGCAGGTTTGAAGTGGCATCTAAGCAGCAAACTGCGTAATTAAGTACTGTAGCGATGTTAGCAAATTACGGTGTTTAAATACCCTGGTGTTTGTTTACACGCACAATACATGTAGTGGGCTGTTAGACGTAATTCAGCATTACAAGTTTTATTTGCGTATAGCCTGCAGTGTTTGTGTGTGTGTGTGTGTGTGTGTGTGTGAGTGAGAGAGAGAGAGAGAGAGAGAGAGAGAGAGAGAGAGAGAGAGAATATATTATGTGTAGTTTCTTGAAGAATTTTTTCAGATTGCTTCTTGAATTTTTCCTAACGTTTCTGTCGTTTTTCTCACTGTTTCCCTGCCTGTTTTACTTACAGAAATGCAACTACATATTTACAAGCACACAAACGCCCCCGAGGCGGGACTAGAACTTGCGATCCCCTGTGCCACGAAACACCACGGCTAGACACCTTAGCGTATATTAAGTACATGACCACTAAAAAGTATTCAAATATACAGCGTATCCGCAGCCTTACTCGCATTTACATGCCTTGATCTCACTTCTACCAAACCTGAGCACTAGGAACACTATTAATCTTTAAAAAGACCATAAAATGCAAAGCTTCGCATGAAATAATCGGATGTTTAAAAAACGGTTTGGCTTTAGAGAACATCTTAATTTTAATGAGGTAACTGAGCTGAAGAGAACTTATTTTCTTTGCAAAGAAGGAAATAGGGATATAATCTATCCCAGCATTCAGATACCGAACTTGGAGAACTATATAAAATACCCGAACTTAGAGTGGTCAGCTCAACGAGAATTGAACGTGCTTCCTCCTGAATATAAGTATCGAGACTCCACTGCCTGAACCAGTTGACTAAGTGAAGATAATGTTGATTTAGGATTGAAGATGCCAACGACGCTGAAAGCTGGACCTACACTTTCGGGCTATGCTGTAGGTCAGACTGTTTCAAATCGAGTTGTCTGAGTAAGAGTACAGGCGCGAATGAACTACAAAACTCTTGAGCAAAGCCAAGGTAGTGCTTGTTAGTCAAAACATCACTGGGCATAGGTCATACCGCAGCACTTTCGTTCCACCACCTCATTTCCAACACCTGATTTAGCCGTGATGATAGTTTGTCCTTAATGCTGCGCTGTTGCAGGTAGGTCACTGTGAGTCGTGCGTTACTCGCTGCGCTCTTGATGGCACACCCAAGCTGGAGCGACCTGTTGTAGGCGGTAACGGCGATTATAAAAAGCAATTCATACAAATAATATATGGTACTAATGTGTCATTATGCTTAGTATATACTAAAGTCAAGCTTTAGTATAATAGATGGATGAAATAGATTGTATGAACCTTCAGTGTTCCGACGACCATAGGCACAGACAAATTTAACGAGCCTCTAGTTTCCCTTCTTTTTTATGATAAAGATTTTTCCCTAAGGAAATCAAACTTTCTTTTATTCCCCATAAGTGGGAAATTGGCGTTAATACCTTTATTGTAGGTGGGTTCTTTGTATCCTGTAACTGTTGCTGCTCCATAGAAAAAATGTTGTCCATTCACATAAATTTCTTTAGTGGTCCATATAGAAACTTATTATTATTTTATCTACATCATGCTAATCGAGAAAACTTTAGCAGAATTGGTCTTATTACTTGCTTCATTGTGAGTAGACGGGAAATTAGCATAATGTACTCCCTTAGGTGATAGTCAATTTTTTTTTAAAAGCTGGCCGCTCTGTAAAACAATTGAGGTTAGGTAGTTTAAAACTGAAAAGGAACATCTCTAATGCATAATATAAAACACACAAATTATGTGTTGTAACGAGATCTACATTTTTGTACATTAAGTTCTGTTCTATCGTTATACAAATTTCTGCAAAACTCATCCTGAATAAACAGGTCTTCAGAGGTAATTTCCAGAAAATTCAAAATATATATATTTTATTTGCGACTGTGTAATATATTGCATTTTAATCAAAATTGCCAGAGCCATTTTTGAGAAAAATTAAAAAAAAACAGGGTTTTCAAAACCATTTCCTCTGAAAGGGTAATTTGTGGTGGGAGGATATTTTAAAAATCTTCATATCGCACGCCTAGAAGATACTAAACATAAAGGCCATGTCGGGCTTTTAACGGTTTCTTCGTTTTTGAGCTATGCTGTCCAAACACACACACGCACAAACGGACCTTTTTCTAAAACTGCTTTTTCGGGCTTAGGGAACCTCAAAACATGTTTCCGGTGAAATCTCGAATCTAATTTTTGGGTGGAATACAATACCTTCTCTACTATGAACAGACGTGCTAGAGAAAGTAAGCTGTTGTACTTTGAATATCGATAGAAGACAACGAAACAGCAGAGCAGTTTAGCTGTAGAATTAAATTAAGACTTCACAGGGAATCGTAAATGTACATGGAATCGCATAATGCACGCTTTTTTTTCTTTCTACCTCTTAAACTTTGAAATAGACTGCACTTTGCTTTTTTTTTTTTTTTTTTTTTTCTTTTTCTTACCATGAGGTCAATGGAAACACAGTTGCATAATTAGGTGTGACTCAAGGCAGGTTATTTTTCCTGTTGTGAGACGAGACAGTCCCCTTCCTCCAACATACATGGACTAGAACGGGTTTGTTAACAGACCACATTAGTTATTCCGATTGAATCCACATAGCAAATTTAATATAGTGCAGTGCTGCAAGGGTCTCCAGAAGAATATTACACTTACTTTCCAACATTGGGAGTTACCGGTTTATACAAGTTAGATAATAAAGACTTTGATATATCAGAAGCATAGCGCTTAAAACTTGGTGAAAGTTTTTGGTGTAAGCCTACAGGTTCTGTTCGCTTTTTGTGGGTATCCTTACCCTCACTTGTTCGTACCTCTCTACTTGAGAGATCTCCAAAGCCGTTACACGATAACAGTTTAGCCAGATAAATACACTTCAAAGAACATTTAATTTACTCTCTCCACCTTTACTTCCTAATTATACCACAGACTAATAAAGCCGATTGAAAAAGGGGAAGTACGTATATTACAAAATATCTGAGAGAAGTTGCGTTACGCATATTCCCAAATGTGGTTTTTGTTCCATACTCGTTTGTTTGGGTTGGTAATCCTAGGAAATGCGTCTACCTTTAAAAACTTGACGATGGATAACGATAGCTTTACCTAAGATAGCTTTAATTGTTTCTTTGTATATTGCGATATTACATAATGAAAGTATATGACAAATCATCAAGCAGGTAGGTCACCAAGATCTTCAACCCGGAATGATAGAAGTTAGATTCAGTAGTTGGAGCTCAGTTTGCCGTCCAAGGTATAACAGAAAATGTATGAACTGAATGTTCGTGGTGGTGTGATGAGTCAAGGTTTTCTCGGCCTTCAGCAAGGCAAATACCGCTGTTGTAGAACGGACATTTCGAATGTGTTCAATCTTGAAACGTCTACTTCACCGGTTTTCTGTGTGAAAGACCCCCCAAAGACCTCTTCTGCAGACCTAGAACACCCATGGTACTTCTGACGTAACTAGTAGTAGTCGTGCCGAACACCAAGCCCCTCCCGGAAGGGAGTGTTCGGATTGGGATGGACTCGACGTGGCAGTGTCCGATACCCGTGGAAGATTAAGTACGCTTGGGCTATGCCTGGGCGGCGTTCTGAGATGCCTCAATATCCTCCGGCACTAACCTGGAGAGGTTATGTTATATTTACGAAGTGATGAAAGGAAGCCTTAGTCGAGATAGCTAAAATTTTACAATACATGCAAATAATGCTCTAGATGGTTTTAAGAAAATGAAGAAAATTTCTACAAACTTAACGTATTACATGGCCTGTGGAATCCCAATTTATTCTGGCATCCCTGCCATTAAGCAGAAATTTGTAGACCGTAACCCCACAATGCGATAAAGGTCTGTTCTATCTCATAGCACACCAACTCAGCAAAATGGATGGTATCGTTGCCAGCATTCTGCATTAAGACTTAACAATTTCATCAGACAAAGGTTATGCTAAGGGTTTGTGCTTTTAGAATTTGTTCATCATGGTTTTACAAAAGAACCCAAACTGTCGTTAATTCCAATATGGAGTGTTTTACTTTTCTTGTGTACTTCTCAGGTTGCTTCTGTACAGTAACAATTTAAGGGCGATAAACAATAGGAAAAACATATGATTAATATTATATTTATAGAATAGTAAGCCTACTCGACAACATGGACAACACTGATTCTCTCGAACATAGTAACTCCATTTTCTCAAATATAAGACGATGGCCCTAAATGGGTTCTTTTTCTTTCGTTATTTACCATAATCGTTTGGGGAAACTATAGCCCCTCCCCCAGGATTTAAAAACCAACGCCTGGGATCAGATGTCTGTTGAGGAGCAGACGAATTCTGGATCAGAGAGGGTAGCCAGGATGGATCATCAGCCCGATGGCTGTTATGCGGAACAAGATATGAAGTGATGGTGAAATAAATGAAATGAAAGATGATTATGGAATAAGCGGTGGAATGAATGGCGAGGGAAGACAGAGAAAACCCGCCCTGGTGTTACTCTACCACAAATCGTATATGCAATCCCCTGTGATCGACCCCGGGCCGCTTTGGTGAGAGGCTAGCTCTATAAACAATCCGCCACGGCGCTGCCTAATATATTTAATTTGTGAAATTTGAAAACTGTGCTGTATGTATACTTAACTGTTTGAAAATGTATACTAGTTATTGCACACATTAGTTGCTAGTTACCAATTATTTGACGTCTCCTGGCTTCCAGCAGCTAGGTCGTAAGTAAAATGGACAGATTAATTTTCTTTGTTATTTTTTTTTAATAAGTGACGTCTGGAAAATAATGCTGTGCATTGTTTTTTGATAAGTGTGGAATGAAGTATAAATGTTTACAATGACGACCAGGCTTTTTTTTTTAAATACGGTACCGGAGTCTGATCGGGACTCCGGCCCTGTATACCCTACTTTTATTTACCTTTTTTTTTACCTTGTTTTTCTGTATTATTACTGGATTGCTGTTTTCTTACTTTTACAACACACACATAAACGCAAACATATAACACCCATGCCCAAGGCGGGACTCGAACCCACGATCCCTAGCGCTAAGAAGCACCAAAGCGGGACGCCTTGGCGAGCGCGGCCATGGGGACCGGAAACCAGATACCACAATGGAGTATTTCAGATTTTATGTTACTTGTTTTTATTTTATTGTACATCTTATAGCAGTTGATAGATTTCAGATTTCTGGAAGACAAATAGTTGCTATTGTACACATTTGTGATATTGTAGTAATAAAATCGCTCCATGTGATGGCATTTGAAATTGAATATTCAAGTATTTATCTTATATAAATTATTAATTGGAAATTGTGTTTTTATTACATAAGAGTGGAATATTTTTTAATTTTGCAAATATTCGATTTGCTGTAAAATCAAACACCGCCTTTTTAAAGTAATGTGACCATTCCGTTTAGTCTAAAGACTTGCATAACATTTTCAAAATAATAAGGAGATTTAGCATTTGGAGCATCATCAATATGGCAATATGTTGTATTATAAAGCCTATTTGAAGAAATAAATATATAAGGGCAGAAAATTGACGGAATGTAATTTATCTTTTATGATATTTCAAGTGTTACCTTAAATTCAAAACATTATCACAATCATGTGGACAATATTTTGAAATTGAACTGCCAATTGCTAAATATTCAGATATTTAATGGTTGATAGTTAAAATGCTATTCTAAAAGTGATTATGAGCCGAAGAAAGAGAAAGAAAATGTGGAAATTTTCTTTAAATGAAGAGACGCTTACTATGTTCTTTATTTTAGAAGTGATTAATCTGAGAGAAACAGTGATTTTTCGTATCTGTGTTGTATTTACTTAGCGGACAAAACAACAGATAAGATTAGAAATTGAGCTATTAAAATAGGACTCATAGATTATTTTTCTGAAGATAATACTCGGATGCAGAAAAATCTGGAAAGATACTGAATGGAATGATAATTAGACACCGTAGTGGAACATTACCCTGGTCTAGAAATTGCAAAAATATTTTATTTCATAACTTTTCCTTGATGAAGAACGAAAGATTGAAGCTGATATATTGTAATTTTTTATCTTGATCCATATAACATGTTTAGAGCGGTCTAGAAATCTAAGATACCAAAGTATTGGATTTGATAAAAAATTAGACAAAAAATGTCACTTTAAGTGCATAATTTCAGGTTCCCTAAATTTAGAAAAAATAAACTTTTGTTACTCTATCTCTCCCTGTCCATCTCCATTTATCTATATCTCTCTCTATCTTTATATCTCTCTCTATCTCTGTCTCTCTTTACCCCTGCCTATATCTCTATCTATCGTTCTCTATTTCTATCTCAATCTATCTCTCTGTGTGTCTATCTCTCTATCTGTGTATCTATCTATCTATCTATCTATCTATCTATCTATCTATCTATCTATCTATCTATCTATCTATCTATCTATCTATCTATCTATCTATCTATCTATCTATCTATCTATCTATCTATCTATCTATCTATCTATCTATCTATCTATCTATCTATCTATCTATCTATCTATCTATCTATCTATCTATCTATCTATCTATCTATCTATCTATCTATCTATCTATCTATCTATCTATCTATCTATCTATCTATCTATCTATCTATCTATCTATCTATCTATCTATCTATCTATCTATCTATCTATCTATCTATCTATCTATCTATCTATCTATCTATCTATCTATCTATCTATCTATCTATCTGTCTGTCTGTCTGTCTGTCTGTCTGTCTGTCTGTCTGTCTGTCTGTCTGCCTGCCTCTCTGACGTAGGTAATTAAATATAAAGAGATCTAATACATACCAAATTTCACACTACAACGTATACTTCAAACAGCTCTTTAGATGACAAATTCATGCTTTTTTATTTCCTCCAAAATGATTTTGTATTGAGATGTAATTTGAAATATTTAGTGACAAATAAATCATAAATACTGGCTTTTCTGTGAATAGTCTATGAAGTGTTCTTGATTTTCTCTTTGAATTATAAATAACCTAAAATCATAAGAGGCACACAAAAATACAGTATAGAATGTAGAGCTAGTTTAAATGCACAGTTTTTGTCAAATAACTTTTTCTTAGCATTAAGCATGACTTAAATGTTTGCAGCGTGTATTCATGTGTATGTATGTAAAAGAAATTACGTTCATGCTTCATCTATTTAAATGTGTTTGAAAATGTTCTAGTTTGTCACCTTTAGGTTATTATTAAAAAAATGACCCGATATAAAGCGCTGTGCTGTTTTATTCTTTTTGGACTGTTTTTCCATCAATCATGGAGCAAAACTTACGTTTCCTAATTCTAAGTTACTTTTAAGAAAACATATGTCTTTATGGGCGATAACTATACAGAGCGAAAACAATGTTCATATGGATAATATAATAAATAGGGGTATCTGTATATGAGGTGAGATAAAAAAAATAACGGTAATTTTTTTTCTTAAACAATCTTTATTTATGCATTTACATCAACCTTGTACCCTTCAAAATAAACTCTCTCAGATATAATACACCTGTGCCAGCACTTCTTTTAATCTTGGAAGCAACTCTGGAACTCACTTTTCCTTGTAGTGTTCAGCAACTTCAGCGATTCTGTTTTAATTCACCAATAGTGACCAAATTATGTCCTTTCATGCTTTCTTCAGCTACGGGAATAGAAAGAGTCGCAGGGGGTCATGTCTGGCGAATAATGTGGGTGAGGCAACATAACGTTTCCGGTTTTTGCCAAAATAATCATGAACAAGCGTTTAGGTGTGAGCAGGAGCACTATCCATGAGTTGGTTTGCGAAACTTCTTGTCGTTTTTTACGTATTACTTCATGCAAACGGCGCATAACTTCTGGGTAGTATTCCTTATTGGTTGTATAACCGTATGGCAAAGCCCATTTCTTTGCATCTTGCACATTATCGTCAGTAATTGGTGTGTTAGGACGTCCAGGGGATGGTCTTCTGGACCCTCTTTGAAACTTCAATACCACTCGAAACCCCTTGTCTTACTTAAAAGTCAAAGCCAACATTTCAAATACTTTACTCCATTTTTAAGCAAAATTTAATGCAAATTCGCTGAGCGTTCAAACACACATATATCCCTTTTAACTATCAACAATAAACTAAACTATAACAGCTTAAAATGTAAATATACATCAGGAACATGTGTACCTACAAGATAAAGTTGAAGTTTTGAAAATCGGTTGTATAAAGCCCGTGAAATTAAAACATTCCCGTTATTTTTTATCGCACCTCGTACACAGGAAATTATACTCGTGTGCGTTTTCATTAGAAAGCGTCCACATTTTTAACTCTTAATAATTCGGAAGGTGTTGCTTTGTTTTGTAGTTACTTCAGTGACTCATTATTAATTTAATAACAAATATTGTGTGTTTTAATTTAGAAAGAGTTGCTAGAAATGAAAGCTTGATTGGTCTGGTATTTTACGCAAAATTTTCGTGGCATATAATGTATAATGTATATTAATTAATTAATTAAATCTCTAAAGACAAATTTTGTTTTTAATATAGGAATGGAGGCTGTATTTGTAGTTTCAAAGTTTATGTAAGATAATTAATTAATTCCAGAAGGAATGAGTCGCTGAAATTTTGATCACTTTTAGTGCAACTTAACAAATCCAACTCCCGTAGTACTGACCTGTCCGCGTCGAACTGGTTCGCCCTCTCCTGAATGTTAAAGGCCAAAAAGGGGACCAAAGCCATAAACACAGATCTTTCACAGCGCAAATAAGCATTCCATAGCATTTGCATTTGTCGCCAAGAAGCACAGCTGACAGTCATGTAAAGGACAGAGCACCCATTTTGTCATCCTCTTTTCTTTTCTTAAGTGTGGAATGCCCGTTCCTGCTGCATATGGCCCACAGGCGGTGGACACTGATGAATGGTGAAAAGGGACATTTTGGAAATAAAGGTTGTAGGCCGTGTTTTCTCGGCATTTGTCAGCTATGAGGACCGAGAACCTGAAATAAAAACAAAAAGATAACAAACAAAATCAGACAAACAAAACAATAACAATAAAGAAAAAGAGGGTTAGGGAGAACGGTCCTGGTTACATTTGAACCGCAGTGCTCCCGCGCACGAGTCTGTGTTTTAATGAGCTCGGTCTACCATGAGCATAACGGCAAAATTTTTATTTCCAATTCTTGGGAAATTCTTTAAATACCTTTTTTTTTCAAATACCAAATTTGTACAAAATATTGTATTTGGTTTTAAGAATGTATTTCATTTCTTAATATAAACCACTAACATTGTAGAGATTCAACTCGAAACAAATGGAGCACATAGGTCTTCACAGTCACTGTCAGATATTAAATTCCATCTTGTGGGTTGTAAGACAGACATTTTGCCATAAATGTATGGCATTTTTAGTGTGCAAGTGAGTTGAAATAATTTTTTTCTCCTAGATGTCGCAATTGCTTCCATTAGGTCTCATTTATGCACGAAATTTCATGTCTGACAACAAGGAATGCTACGACACATTTTAGTGGTCTAATAGTGTATTGTTGGGAATATCAATTGTATCTGCCCGTTTGTTTAGTTCGACAGATGAATCCCTATGTGTTGTACTATGCTACAAAATCTTACCTCAAAATCGGAGTAAGAAAATGACTGGAGTGTACAGTCGGAAGTTAAAGAAACTTGTCGATTTAAAGATTCTTAAAGTTGGTAAGGCATTAGTAAAGCAGCATCTCCCACATTCATGGTTCCAGCTAACCAAGTTGATTGGCATATCCCTTTTTTGCGACGGCGGATGTGCACTTGAAGCTAGGGTCAATAGTAGTTTTTGATTCATTCATAAAACGTAATAAATTCAGGGCGATTATTGTTTCATAGAAAGGAAAGTTAGAACTGTGATGTAAAGGAATGTGAGCCGATTGGGCTACTATCGATCTCATAGTTCAAATGTCAGAGCAGTTGCTGTGGAAGACGAAGATGGATGGTTCGGATTCCAGCTTTGACGCTATACATTTTATTCTGATTTTGCCTTTCCATAATTACTCCGGAATTAAGCTTATCTTAAATTATCGTAGCTTTGCAAGAAATGTAGCATAAAGACGGTTGCTTTTTAAATGCTTTTCATTTACGTGGTTCATTTGTATATAATTCAATTCGTTACTAGATTTTATTCTTTGTTTGCAATACCAAACTTGTCCAGTAACTCCGATCGTGGTATTTCTATCTCCAATAATTTTCGGTTTGTTGTCCATGTTATTTGCTCCTTTAAAATGGCATACATATTGAACAGGACGAAGCAATTCCATCCCACCATTTCACACAATGTTTGTCTTACCCCACCCTCCCCGCCATTTCCTTCGTTCCTAAGCCAAAAACCGACCTCTATTCGTTTGTTAGGGTTTGCGGGCCAGACATGTGACATAAAACAAATAGGAGACTGAAACATCTTCCTGACACTAAGGTGAAATGCTTCTTTCCCAACCATTTCGCCACTTACTTTGTTCAATCCAATAAGAGGTCGGGTAGGTATTGAACACAGTTACTGATAAAGGGATACCCAAATTAAATAATGAAAAACACTATAGAGAACTAAAATCATCGCCGCGTTTGTTTGCTCTGGACTATACATCCAATAAATAGCAAAAAGGTTCCTGGGCAGTGCGTTTAGGAACTTGTATCGGAAGTTAGTCTTTTTTCACAATTATTATAATTTTCAGAGGCACATATTAACTGTAACTCGAAATTAATATGATTTTATTGTATGAAATCTTCCATAGCAATACTTGATAAAATTCGTAATGACCAATATCGAATCACTCTCGCAAGATGTGAAATGAAAACCTCATTGAAAAATCAAAACTGCAACACTGGGTTTCCCAAAGTGGTAGCACTGACTCAAGCGTTGCTCATAAAGCGCGTGCATAAATATACTCTACACAAGTAATAACCATCTAATTTGAAGTCGTGTGATTGGCACATCTCTCGTGCGACCTGAGATTCAGAGTGTTTTTAAGGGCATGCGACAAGGAATATTGTGCGACAGACGTGTCGCGTAGTGCAAGAGCTCCCATTTAACTTGATGTACTTTCACATAGCGTCACATATGACGCACGACATGAAATCGCATGCATAAGTGGAACCTTAAGTCGAGGAGTCACGGCATGGCTAGAGGAGGTCGAAAGGAGGTCTGCGGTTCAAATCATGCCAGGATCCTCCTACTTCAGTCGTTTTAAACTAGCAAATACCAGGCTGGTATCCTAAATGTAAAAATTGAAATTTTCCTTGGAAAATTTCCTTTCAATTTCATGCACCACCAGTATCATCGCTTGTGGTGTCATATGTAAGAGCGGGCGTTAAACATTATAAAAATACTTGAGGAAATATTTAAAAGAGACCAACATCTCCTCTGAAAATGCCAGACATGACGTCTGGAGAAACACTTGGAAAATTAGGCTGCATATTACCATGGGACTCTACATCAGAGATTCAGGTATTCGGACTTCTGTACAGAAAAATGTGATTTTGGGTATCTATTTTTTCTGTCCAAAAGTAGGCGTTTCACTGCAAAGTCTCCAATCGAATCTATTTAAGTTAATATTGTCTTACATCTGGTATCATCTGCCCGAACGTTCAACCAATATGTATATCCTAGCAAGCAATTTCTTCATATGTGTAGGAAGATTTTTTGATCAGTTCCTCATTCCAAGTGCTTCTAATCTCTTTCCTTCGCTTATTCCCAACATGAAAGACTACATACTAAAATGGCACAGGTATTGTAAGGGTTTGGCTAATATTTTTTTTTTTATTTGTACAAGAATCTAAAGAGTCAATTTGTTTTTCTGTTAAAGACTTCCTTTATATGTATTCCTGCTTTGACTGATCGATAGCAGCTTAAAATGAGTCCTTTCCTTTGAAAACTGATATAGTGAAAATAAATCTAGAGTGGTATATCCTGGAGGCATTGTTTAATATGGAATAGCTCACATTTTGGGAGGTTTTGGTTTCAAACCCCAGGAGCCGACCACTCTGACCGATGTTTTTTTTTTTTTTTTCTTTCTTTTTTTTCCCCCCCGCAGTTTTCCTGACTCGCTGTGTTGGATAATATGAATCTGCGAATTTTCCTATCATCCCTTTCATCACTACATTTCATTTCCTCCTCCTTCACCGCCAAACCAGGCATTGGGCTGATCACCCAACCTAGATATGCTATGATCCAGAGTTAACTTGCTCCTCGATAGACTCCTTTCTACAAAGAGGAGGGTAATCCGAAAAAGAAGCAGTAGTATATAGTTTACTTTTGGTTGCAGTGTTAGTGAGACCAAAATACAAAAGTAACTTTTCTTAGGTATTAAGGCTGGAAAGAGCATTTTGCAAAGTGTTATTGGCTACTCTATAAATATTTGTTCATAATTCTACTAAACATGCAGTCGGGCTTTTGATGTATTAATTTATATGGAGTTTATTAATTAAACTCGGAATTTATTGCAGAGATAAGTGCTTCAAAAGTGACAAAAATAGGTAATGTTCCACTTTTGGGGTTTAAATTGTTCATTGATGCATTTGAAATGGATGCACATAATTTAAATATCTTCTACCACTCTGAATACCTCCCCAGGCAGTAATTGATAAAACAGTTTACTAGATTATAAGGTGTTTTGAACTTCGGAGCTCCTTTTCTCAAATATGTTTTAACTCATTTTGTATCAGACTAAAAGTTTTAGGTTTAACACCTTTAATTTATAAAGGTGAGTCTTGTGCGCATATTGCTAAAACCACAAGGACTATTTTCTAGTAAAATATTATTCAGTTAACCTGAAAAAAACTCAAAAAATGCAATTACCAAAAAGTAAGATCAAATAGTGTACTCAACTAACCGCTTCTTTTCATAATGCACTAACGTATCATCTGAGAAATGATACTTTCAGAAAAGAACAGACATGTACTCATTATTTCTATGCCGTGATCCAGAAAATTGACTATGATATATTCTTTGTTAGCAAAAATGTTATCTTCATAAAAATGTTCTAAATTTAGGCATCGAAACTGTTTGATGGCTCCCTATAACGAAATAACGCAATAACATGCCCAAAATAACAGTTATAATTTTAGTAATTCAAATAAACAAGAAATTAGTTTAAGGAAATTTTCATTTAGTAATTTTTTAAACAGTTCTAGCCTGCAAATAAGCAAATTTTATGCAAGTTAAGTTACAAGCCATAAACCTAGACTTATAACAAGATTTCCATTGTAGAACATTTTTGAACTCTTATCACTTTTGGTTCGAGAATACTCTGAATTGAAGAATCAAATAGTGGAAAAAATGGGCATGATATTTGCTATGCATTTATTGAACGTTGTAGTTTTTGTGAGCGGGTTCCAAAATGTGGGTTACAGCTGCCCTAGGAGATTAAAATTGTGCTTTAAAATATGGCGGATATTTGCACAAAGTATTTTTTTTTTTATCAAAACTAGAAGTATCACTTCATTTCACCTTTAACCATAGGTTTAAAATGTGCTTCTTTGCCATTGCTTGTGTTCCATGCAAGATTCCATATACTGTACAAATATACACAAGAATTTCTTCAAGGCTATCCACATTTATTCGGATCGCCGGAATGAGAGGCTTCGCCGTGATAAACCTATTGAATTCACTCCATACACGAATACTAATTCTGTGAACTGCATTCGCAAGCATCATGACCTTATTGAAAGATTCAACTTGAGACGTATCATCTGAATGTAAAATGACTGGTCATAAATCTCAATTTTTTTATTTTTCTTTTTGCACGATGAAGTGATCTATATGATTGCCAGGTCATGAGGTTCTGCTGCCAAGTAGTGTGTGAAGTGAATGCCCATAGAATGACCTGTTTATTGCTAAAGCTAGTTTTGAGAGCCTATTTATTTTCTGCATAATGCAGAAGAGTTAAGTTACATTTTATTACGGCTTTGGTGAAATAAAATAATTTATATTTACGACTAAGCACGAAACCAACAAGGAATAGTCGCTTGCTGTACTAACTTTTTGCCTAATAGCAAAATATAGTAAGACCTACAGAACATCCTTGAACATCCTTCTAGATGTACATTAATTTCCATTGTATTGTAATAAGTGTTGAATGTAAAGAAATATTTTAAATTTCAAAGTTTGCACACAACAAACCGACTTTATTTGCAGAACGCGGATTTACTCTCTGAAATTCCTTATCGTGATTTAAGTCCACATGTTATAAATGAACCATTATCATGAATTGCTGATTTGGAAATATAATTATGGTTTAATAGCTGTGAAATCGTTTGCGGAAAAGTTGTAACATAAGCATGAAACTTAATTGCCGACCTAATGTAATAATTTAAATCTTTTACTTAATTGCATCATCATAATTTTGTGACCCAGAATAACCTTTGGGGTCGTGCTTGCTCAAAAATGTGTTGGTGCATGTTATTGAATGATACGAAAACATCATTCAGTGATTGTAACTACATGAAAACAACACAAGAGACAGGCGTTGTTATTCTACTGGCTGGAGCTGTGACCTTGTTGGTAATTTTCCCTCTGTCAGTAGAAGCAGGTAACATTCTACTATCATTGCAAGAAGAATAGCTGATAATTACTATTGGACGAAGTAGTGAATAGAATCATGTATAGGTCGTTCCTCTTGAATGTATAATAATAAGAAGCGAGAAAAAGTAGAACGATATTGCGTACAAACCAGCCATTCTTGTTCTCCTTGTATTTGAAGCTGACTGGCTGTATTTACCGCACCCAGTCGACTAACCCATTCACTTGCAACTGGTGCTATCCTGCCGGATCGCTAAAAGTAATGCTAAACGTATTCAATTTTTTCTTATTTTGTATTCAATTTTATTTCTATACTATGTATAACAAGTTGGGGAGGTATTGTATTGCAACCAAAAATTCAGTGTCGAAGTTTCACCAGAAATTGTTTTGAGCCCCCAGAAAAAAAAAAAAAAAAAAAAAAACTGAATGTGTTCCATCCATACAGTTTACTCTAGCTGTTCTAGACACAAACTATTGTTGCACAACATTATTATTTTATCTACATCATACTAATCGAGATAAACACTAGCAGAATTACTCTTATTTCTTAATTGTAAGTAGAAAGAAAATAAGAGAACACATTATGCTAAAACAGTAGCAAATTTTTTTAAAAAGGTGGTTGCTATGTGAAACAATTGAGGATCGGTTCGCTTTGCATAGTTCCGTTTCAGAAAAGTTATGCAGTTTAAATCTGAAACCAATAACAAGTAATGTAAAATAAAACCTCTCAACTTTACAAGAAAAACGTATGATATTATGTGTTTTAACGAGATCTACATTTTTAGTTTTTTAAGTTTTTGTCTATGTTTTGCAGTTTAACCGTTATGCAAAATTCTGCAAACCTTATCCAGAATAAAGAGGTTTTCAGAGGCTATTTCAAGAAAATTTAAAATAAACTTTTATTTGTGATGTAAATATCTTTACTATACGATATTACCTTTAGAGCCATATGTGAGAAAAATCCAATTCCAAAAATGTTTCCATGTAAAGGGGGGGAGGGGGTTTAAATCTTTGTGTCGCATTCTTGGAAGATACTAAACATAAATATCAAATTTGGTTTTTAACAGTCTTTTCGTTTTTGAGCTAATCTGTCCACAGACATACACACATGCGGACCTCTTTCTAAAAATGTTTTTGGACTAAGGGGACTTCAAAACATATTTGTGAAATCTCGGCATCTAATTTTTGGTGGAATAAATACTTTCTCTAGTTACTATCTACATTCTATGTATATACGTGCTAGAAAAAGTAAAAATCGTGTTCAATTCACATGACTTTCTCTCTATCTTTTCCGCAAACAAACTAATACAGAATATTATCATTTTGTCTACATCATGCTAAACAAGATAAACATTAGCAAATTTATCTTACTACTTGCTTCCTTTTAAGTAGAAGGGAAATAACAAAATACTCTATAGGCTAAAGCGATAGTCAAATATTTTAAAAGCTGGCCTATATGTGATACAATTTAAATTGAAAGTGAGTTTTATTTGTGGACTCTCTTTAAACTGCTGCGGTTCTTAGTGTCCCATTCTATATTGGGCGTGAAATGCCTCTTAATTCCTCTCAGAGGCCTCTTTAACAGACTTGAAGTTCATTTACGTGCCGACACGGGACCAACAGCTTTACTTCTGTTCCAAAGGAAGCCACGCCCGAAAAAATACATCGTCCCCCGCCGGGTTTGAACCCTCGAGCTTGGGAACCAGAGGCTATCATGATACTCTAGACCACGGAGAATGACACATTTAAATTCGGTTCGCTTTGCATAGCCAGAAGTGAAACAATAGATATATGAAACGAAAGATGACTTCCCGATTGAGAGAGGTGTAACTAGTTTAAAATTGAAACCAGTAACAAGAAATATCTCGTCTGTTTTAACGAGATCTACACTTTGTGTTTGTTAAGCTTTTGTCCACCTCGTACGGTTTACCAGTTATGCAAAATCATCTAGAAAGTAGAGGTCTTCAGAGTATATTCTAAGAAAATTCAAGATATGCATTTCGTTTGTCATAAAATATATAAATGAATAAATAGATTATATTTATATAAAATAAACATAAAATATCCCTGGAAGATACTGAACTTAAATACCAAGTTTGGTATTTAACCAATTTTCGTTTTAGAGTTATGTTGCTCCCCCTCTCAGACGCACACACATAGGGACCCTTTTCTAAAAATACTTCCTTTGGATTCAAGGGTCCTCAAAACATGTACTTCCGGTGCAATCTCGGGATCGAATCTTTGGGTGGAATACAACACCTTCTCTTCCTTCTATTATGCTTTACATAGAGAAAGTAAAGAGTATTTTTAGAAAATATTTCTCTGTGCGTGTACGTGTGCGTGCGCGTGCGAGCGCGCACAGCAACGAAGAGTTGGTGAAAAACGAAACTAGGTGTTATAAGTTCAGTGTCTTCCAGAATGAGACGCTAAGATTTTTCAGAAAATCCCCCAATCACAAACTACTCTTTACGTGCAACATTTTTCAAAAAATATTAATTTTCCAAAAATGGCACTAACGATTTTTATTAAAATACTCCTTTTAAAATGTGTTCATGACAAATAAAATGTATATATTGGATTTTCTAGAAATAGCCTGCGAAGTCCTGTTCATTCTGAATGACAGTTGGTAAGCGCTAAACCATAAGAGATACATAAAATCTTACTGCACAACAAGTGTATGTGTGGTTAAAAGAAAAAAACAATTGTATTTTCTGTGTGGAGTTAGCAATTTTGGAGATACTCGTAGTTGTTGGTTTGCATTTTAAAATAGTTATACTTTCCCTCAAAGGGAAAGTCATTTGTTCAATTATTTTTTCTCCCTTAGCCGTGTAGATGAACGGAATTTCAAAAGCACTATGGTCTAATCCTAAAGATTTTAGGGTCCCTTAAAGCCTACTAACATCACTAATCGCGTTATTCTTGCAGGAGTATTTGCAAAAAAAAAAAAAAAAAAAAAAAAAAAAAAAAAAAACTGATTTAAGAGTGAGTAGAGAAAGTCATACGAGCGAAACTAATAAATGTTTCTCTAAATTAAAAGTTATTTGCCTCTTGAATGGAAAAATGATTGACATTTGTATATTTTGATCAATATTTTTTCACTTTCTTGTCCATGAGTGAAAGACTACAATATTTTTTTTCCTTTGTTAGTTCCTATCTCATTACTACTTTTAATTCATAATTCTATATTAACCTGCATGACATTTCATCTTAAATTACATGCTCCTTCTCTTAAACTCATATGTTTTTTATGTTACACACAGTGAAAAAAGTGAATACACAACAGCATTAGGACCAGCAAATTACTGAAATTGTCCGCGTAGAAGAGAAGGAAGGAGACTAATTGGGAACTAAATTGTGTAGACATATTTAGAGGTCACCAAATAGTGTTAAAACATTAAATCAGTCTGTTCCAACATTACTTGTCTGAGTCAGAGTACTCGCGCACACTAAACAACGGTCCTCGGAGCCCGGCTGGAGGGTAGACGTTATAGCCAATACACCATGGATGAAATCCATAGCACAGTTGTTTGCGCTTCCTTTCACTGCATTTCTGACAACTGAACTATATTGTATACTGTATCAAACCTCTGAGTAAATTCTCTGCTCTTTGTCGCGTACCAAACATGGATAATAATCTTTCATTTTTTCTGGCATTTTCAAGGACCCTGGTCCTTACAACACATTTTTGTCATATTGTTTGTAAAATATCAGAATGTTTAACTAAATTGTTTTTGTTAGCAATGTCATGTTCCAGGATCATATCAGCGCCGCCGGTGTGCTGGAATTTAATACAGCAGGATTATTTTGCATGCAATAAATCTATTGAACATGGGCTGTTACTTTTAAACACATTTAAAAACTATGGGCCTGGGCCGGGTTTAAACCCGTGACCTGGGATCAGAAGGCCAACGCTTAAGCAACTGACCCACCCAGACCCAACGAATATGTACATATAAAATGTGTAAGCAAATAGAAATTGCGTGGGTATTGTCGTGTCAAACAAATTAAATATTATAGGTTAATGTAAAAGCTTAAACAAACGGGTTCGGCACAAAAAATGTATCATTTAAAGCATTTTAAGTTTATATTAAACCATAAATTTGTAAAATCCGGAGCAATTGCAATTATCTAGGTTTGCACCATCTCGCAGAGTACAAACTCGTAAAAGTATAACTGCAACGGAAATTAAGATTACTTTGGCTGCGATGCCAATCGAAATAGAAAGCTAAAACTTGGGCTTACAGTATATATCAACAATAAAAATGTGAACCACCTCAGTTTCAAAATGAGAACTTGGAAGTACAGCTAATTGGCACCTTAAGGTATTAAGCAGTCTTTTAGGGAAGCCATACAATTTTCTTCCTTAAACTCATATCGAGTTGTTGTTGTTTTTATAGTGAATGTACAAAAGATCTGTATAAGTACATTCGTACATTTGAGTATTGTTAAAAATTAATAAAATCAAATAGTTTCCTGGTGGTTATTTATATCAACAATACACGGTTTTAGCATAATTACTTCAACACTCGCTTCCCTTCTGCATTTATTGCAAATATAGCTTCCGTCACCCCATAATCAACGTCTGTAGCATACAAGGATCTAAGGATTTGAAAAAAAAAAAAAATGGTGGCAAATCTAAGCCTCTCTGAATGTTTCTCAACTTTAGGGAAGAAACAATTGGAACTGTCTCTATTGCACAGAAGTAGTCTCTAACTTGACCATACGACAGTAATCCAAGCAGTAACAATCATTTGTGCATTCCCGCTGTGCAGATCGCTATCCTGCTTCAGTTTGAAGTTCAATGGTTTTCTCGACATCTCTTCTCGAAGTTGTGCCGGGCAAAAGTATGATTGATCAAAATGAACTGTGATAAAAGGTCCAGCCAAATATGAAGTAAGGGGTGTTATTCGATGTTTGTTTTTAAATTAAAACGTTCAAAATGTACTGTCAACTATAGGAAGTGTCTGGTGATAACATAAATGACCGAAAGCAATGTGAGAATGCGTGAAATGGTCAACAATGAACGATCAAATATGCATGACAAAACTTGACCCGGACGTCCGTCACTCATCAAATGAGATTCACTCATCAAATGGGATTAAAGGTCGTATTGGCACGGAGATATGACAGCTGTGTACGTACAGTGAATTGCTGGTCTTGCCTAATCTTTAATATGGTCATCGTGCGTTTATTCTATTTCAAAAATGTCCAAATGGGCAGAAAGAGCTGTTTCGTTTGAGCTTACCCTGTTGGCTAAACCGCGAGGGGGAGATTGGGCCAGAAACTCAACTGTCCTACATGTAGAAGATTTGAAGTATTGAAACTGTTGGAAATGAAGTAAAGGCATATTCTGGCTAAGTAACAAGTTTGATTCCATTAACATGACATGACTTTTTATTTTTTATTTATTTTTGTTTTGTGTTTTATCTATTCCCTCACAAACCATTCATTTTCTCCCACAAACCGGAATAATTAAAATAAAAACAATAAGTTATGAGCGTGTTACGAGCGCTGCGCAGGGTAAGGATAGTGATAGGGCTGCCATCTTCAAGTTTCAATTTGGTAAAAAGATAATTGTGTTTTAGGTGATAGATTGTAAATCCATAAACAAAAGATTTTCTCTTTTAACAGTACTAAAGATCATTTTAAAGGTCCATTACCAATGAAGATGGGACATCAAAAATGGCAACTGGAAAAATAAGTGCATTATCTCAAAAAAAAAAAACAACAAAAAAGCAACGAAGTCGGCAAGATACATATCCAAAAAGTGCACAAAATCATTGAAAATACACAGATTTGTCAAAGTTCCCTGAGTGAATTCATGCAAAAGATTTATTTTTACTTTCCTACCGCGTATGTGCAATGCGCATAGGTAGAGAAAGCATTTCATTCCACCCTAAAATTCGATGTCGCAATTTCGCCGGAAATAAATATTTTGAGGACCCCTGAATCAAAAAAATTATTTTAAGGAAAATGTCTTTGTGTGTGTCTGGACAGTATTACACAAAAACAAAATTTGGTTAAATACGAAACTTGGCATTTAAGTTTAGTATCTTCCAAGCATGTGACACGAAGATCTTCAAGAAAATCCCCAACCAAAATCTACCCTTTATATGGACAATTTTTTCAATTGTTTTTAATTTTTTTTCAAAAATTTTAACGCTTTGTTTGTATATTAGAGATGTTTATATGGCAAATAAAGTATTTCTGAATTTCTCGGGAATACTACCTGAAGTCCTGTTCATTCTGAATGACTTTTGCATAGTGCTAAACCTTAAGAGATAGATAAAAGTTGCTACACAAAAACGTAGATCTCGTTGAAACACAAGTTTAGCGCTAATCTTTGTCGAGATATTCATTGTTATCGGTTTTAAAATTTCCAAATCTTGAAAGTTTTCTCAAACGAGAAGTTTTCACTCTTTTCATGTTTTCATTTTAAGAGAAGGTCGTTTCAGTTCTTCGACATAGCGAACGGCTTTTAAAAGATTTGGCTGTCGTTTTAGCTTAGTGTATGTCTTTAATTCGATTCTACTCGCTAGAAACTAAGTAATAAAACCATTGCTGCTGGTGTATATTTTCATTATCATGAAGTAGAGGCTTCTGCAAGAATAATTTGTTTCAGTGTAGGAGAGAGAAACTCATGTGAATGGAACACGTCAAATTTTTATCCTCAAAATTTAGAATATAGACGTTTTACATTTGCCCTGTAACTAACTACTTTGGATAGTAAATTCTGTATTTGTAGCCATCTAGGAAATAGCCTCCTAGTCTCTGAAGGTACTGTAGTGTAACGTGTATGGCTAGCAGGCATGAAGATAAGATACCAACGAAGCAATAGATAAGTACCTCATTTTTATATTTTAAAAAAGATATCCACGCATGTAGACTTGCTTGTAGGCTCAGCAGTGCAGCTGGATTTTACATTATTTTGTTTGTCATAGTGGTGCATCAAGGGAGCGTACAACATTAAGTCGTGTGCCCGAAATCGATAGGCATACTTTTATAATTGACACCACTGTTTTAATAGGGTGGACAGAATGTGGTTACTTGTAAAGTTGAAATCGCTTGCCAATAGGTTGTTCTTGTTTGGAAGTAGCCAGGTAAACAACGAATTATTTTAATAACTGGGCACTTTAGGGTTGTAACAGATCCAAGAGGTCCACTAAGTGGCAGCTTTTAACATTTTGAATACTTAACATGTTTCTTTAGATTTTTTTGTTTTTAACGATGCTCTTTATTGCTAGGATATCAATACCGCCGGTGTGTCGGAAGAATTTCTTACCGAAGGAGTTCTTTTACATACTAGTACAACCATTTAATTTGGGGCTGTAGCTTTTAAGCACACTTAAAACCATCGGCTTGGGCAGAGTATGAACCCACGCTCCTAAGCAACTCAGCCATTCAACCGAGGGCAACGTTTCTTGCTCGGTTATGGAATTCGTTTGGATCATCTTCACTGAAAATATAAGTCAGGAGCTAAAAGTACACTGTAGCTAACCGCTGTAGCGCACCTTTTTTCTTCTTGTGTATATGTTGTGGGGGAAATTTAGTGTCTTTGTATGGAAAAGCTATATTTATATTTTAAACTAGGTTGACTGGTAGTTTCGATACAGTTTCCCATATATACACAGAGCGGACCAGTGCCCAAATACATACCACAATCACTGGATTCCACCCGGATATATGCCCCGAGGGCTAGATTCCGCCTAGGTATATACTCCGAGGACTAGATTCCACACAGATACATGACTCAGTAGCTGGATTCTTGGATCCTACCCATATACATAGCGCAAGCACTGGATTCCACCCGGATATATGCCCCGAGGGCTAGATTCCGCCTAGGTATGTACTCCGAGGACTAGATTCCACCCAGATACATGCAGCAATGGCTGGATTCCACACAAATACATGACACAGTAGCTGGATTCTTGGATTCTACCGATACACATAGAGCAAGCACTGGATTCCATCCATATACATATCTTAAAGGCTAGAGTCCACCCATATACATATTGTAAAGGCTGTATTCCACCCAGTTACATACCGTAAAGGCTATATTCCACCCAGTTACATACCGTAAAGGCTGTATTCCACCCAGTTACATACCGTAAAGGCTGTATTCCACCCAGATACATACCGTAAAGGCTGTATTCCACCCAGATACATACCGTAAAGGCTGTATTCCACCCAGTTACATACCGTAAAGGTTGTATTCCACCCAGATACATACCGTAAAGGCTGTATTCCACCCAGATACATACCGTAAAGGCTGTATTCCACCCAGATACATACCGTAAAGGCTGTATTCCACCCAGTTACATACCGTAAAGGCTGTATTCCACCCAGATACATACCGTAAAGGCTGTATTCCACCCAGATACATACCGTAAAGGCTGTATTCCACCGAAATGCTTGCCTCAGGGGCTGGATTCCACCGAGATACATGCCTCAGGGGCTGGATTCCACCCACATACTTGCCGCAATGGATGTTTTCTACCCACATATGTGCTGCAGTGGCTGGATCTCGTCGAGATACATGCCACAATGACTTGGTTCCACCCAGAAGCATGGCCGCAAGCGCTGGATTCCACACAGATACATGCCGCAAGGGTTGAATTCCACCTTGATACATGACATAGTAGCTGTACTCTTTGATTCTACCCAGATGCATACCGCAAGCACTGGGTTCTACCCATATACAGACTGTAAGGGCTAGAGTCCACCCAAATACATACTGTAAAGGTTGTATTCCACCCCCGATACATACTGTAAAGGCTGTATTCCACCGGGATACATACTGTAAAGGCTGTATCTCTTCGAGATACATGTCTCAAGGGCTGTATTCCACCTAGATACATGCCTCATGGGCTGTATTTTCAGAAGAGCTTAAGGAATTATGGATTTAAAACTCTTGTGTACTCGTTTAAAATATAAAATAATTCAACTGAAATTATTTTCGGTTACTCAAATTGAAAAAGTGGAAAAATCTAATAACAAGGGAACATTTTTCTTTTAAAATTACGAAATATCTACACAGTAACTTCTTTATATTTGTATACTAAGCTGAAATTCAACATTTGATAACGGTATGATAATCCGTAGGTTTGAAAGACTATTTCGTATTACCATATCAAAAATTGGTTGGTTATAATACAAATTATCTTAACAATGGCTTAACATAACTCGTTAAAGTTTTTCCCACTATAAATACTATGTTCTGAAAGTGCGGAAAGCATTGAGAGTAATTAGAAGAAAACAGTGGATTTTTTGTAATTCATTTTCACAGATGCTTTGTCTTAAAAATAGCATGAAACTCTCCATTACAAGTATCGTGAATATTATATTAACGCAGCTACAGCAGAATGCAGTTGCGTTTCGTAAATTAACCGTAACGACACAGGGAATTAGGTCATTCTTGAAAAATACGTCAACACTATGACAACGTTTTATGTTAGGAAAACCTAAATATAACGAGAAAATCTCTTAAACTAGGTGTAGAACAGTCCGTTCCAGCCATAAAATAATAAAAGCTTAGAAATAAAGTCGCTGATGAAAGCTCATATAAATGTCAAACTGTTGTCCAGTTTACAAAAGCAGATAATACTCTTCACTCCTCCTCTAGAAGGCCGTGTTATGTTGATTTGGTTAAGTCTTTTTTGTGTACCAATCCTAATGAATCTCTTTGAATAAAGCGGTATCCGAACCACCCCTTCACTTCACTTGGATTATAACGTCATTCATTTGTTTGTTTTAGATATCTGCATTTTTCCAGGCTCATTACGTGAGAGTTAATACCGGCTGGTTGGAATCTGTTTGGTTACGTGAAGGTGGAAACCCCATGAAAGGAAACTTCTATCTAGGGGATTGGACTAGCTGTCACTCCATAGTGCGTAGTAATTATGAGTTTTTCTATGAAAGAACTTAGAGTTCACTGTTCAAAAGAGATATTGTACCATATATAAGAATATAGTTAAAAATAAGTATTGTGCGCACAGTAATAAAATAGTATAAATCGAATTAATAATTAATAATGTTGCATCAAAAAAAACTATAAAATAGTCATGTTTTCAAATTTCGCCTTTTAATCTCCCCTTAAGAGAAGTGAATATTAATTAACAAATTTCAATACACCATTTTCCTTTCTGTTATAGTAGTTTCTTTGCGTACTTTTACCACAAAATGTATTGGGGCTTGAGAATACAAATTATAAAATTTGTTATTGGAGGAATTAAAGACATTATAGGAATATCCCATGAGAAAAACATACGCATTTTAATGTTACGAAAACTTTCCTATAATATTTAGAATAGTTTGCAAAATAAACACGGAAAGGAAACCAAAATTCTTTCATTTTGTTTGAGTTGAGAATAAACCACAATTTACTTAAAAATGTTCAGAAAAATCTTTAAAAATTCAGACTTTTGGCAACCGCAGTTATACAGTTTATCTGTGAACACGTGTGCCTACAGTTTAAACCTGGTTCTGGTTTACCGCCGATGTAACTTCATAATTAAGTTTATAGGTTTGATAATTATGGGAAACCAATTGTTTAGCATCTATATTTATTATTAGTTTAGTTTAATATTAGTGTTCATTTTTCTAGAAATAAAATAGAACTTTTCCTGAATAGTTAGAAAACCAATCTAAAACGTGTTATAGCAAAACATTAAACCGTTTCATATTTATCACTTTTAATTTCTTTATCATGTACGTGCATACAGTGCACATAGTAGCTAGTGAAATTATAGTATTGCATCCAAAATATGATGTAGATATTTCACCTGAAATATGTTTTGAGGTCCCCTGAGAAAAAAATAGAAAAAGACTCGCGTGTATGTGGACAGCATAGCTCAAAAACGAAATTACCGTTAAATTCCAAACTTGGTATTTATGTTTAGTATCTTCCAAGGATGCGACAAAAAGATCTTCAAGAAAATCCCCCCACCGCATCTTTCCCTTTACATGGAAACAATTTTGAAAATGTAGGTAATTTTTCTCAAAACTTGCTCTAACGAATTTGATTAAAATACCGTATATTAAAGATATTTATATCACAAATAAAATGTATATTTTGAATGTTCTGGGAATAGCCTCTGAAGAACTCATTATTCTGGATGGGTTTTACAATATATTGCGTAACGGTTAAATCGTAAGAGATGGACAAAAACTTACTACACAAAATATGTAGGTAGATCTCGTTAAAACACATAATTTAAGTCATACATTTTGTTTATAGATTTGACCGTTTTCGAGATATTCCCTGTTATTGAATTCAATTTTAAACTACCTAAACCATATAAAGCAAACTGAACCTCAATTGTTTCGCTTAGCAACCAGCTTTTAATATTGACTATCGCCTTAGCCAAATGTATTCCATTATTCCCGTTCTACTTAACAAGGAAGTAAGTAGGTAATGAGACCAATTCTGCTAATTTTTATCTCAATTAGCATGATGTTGTTAAACAGATAATCTTTTGTAAAAATAGCTTACAGATGGAATAGCTAGAGAAAGTTATGTGAATGGAACACATCAAATTTTTTGTAGTATATTTTCAACGTCACATCCTTTTCCCAATACTACCGAAATCTGGGACAACCTTAAATACATAGGGCCCCGATCTTCATAATTTGCCAATATTCAAGTCCCGACATACTATAACTACTCCTGAGCCTAGGATTTGGGGCCCCAAGCCGCAAAGTGTAGTCGAGGGATGTCGTAGAAGTAGAGGAATGTTGGCCGTAAACTGCGGAGCTACCACAGAGCATAGCGAATAAGTCTGTGATACAGGAAGAGGATAACATATCAAATATTGGTGTAAATAAGACGAACGAATATTACAAGTACTTGTTCTTTATTCTTGCGAATCTGGCAGCTTTCCAGGGGCCAAATATCTAAGAAAGACCAGAACTGTGATCTATATATGCATATGTGAAATAAGTGACATAGTGGACTATTACATTTTTTAACCTCTCTAGCACGTATGAAAAAAGTACAGAGTAGGTAGAGAGGGTGTTGTATTCTATCCAAAATTTTGATACCGAGCTTTAACCGGAAATGCGTGATTTAGGGCTCTTGAATAAAAAAAATGAATTTTTGAAAAGTCTGTTTGTGTCTGTCGAATGCATAATTAAAAAACGAAAAACAGCTAAATACCAAACTCCCTGTTTAAGTTCAGTATCATCTAAAGATACGACAAGAAGATTCTTAGGAAAATCCCCCACCGCTACTACCCTTTATGTGCAACATTTTTCCAACATTTTGAGTTTTTCAAAAATACCACTAGCTATTATGATTAAAATACCACACCTTTAATATTTTTAATGGCAAAGAAAGTTATAGGTATCTTGGTTTTTCTGGAATAGCCTCTGAAGATATCTTCATTTTGGGTGACTTGTATATTTGGTAAACAAAAAGAGATATGCAAAATCTTACTACATAAAAATGTACATCTCGTTAAAACACGCAATTTATGTCGCATATATTTTTTGTAGAGTTGACCAGTTCGGGGGTTTTCTTTCATATTGGTTTCAATTTTAAACTACTTAAGCTTTCCTCAAAGGTAAAGTCATCTGTCGTTTCAAATCTCTTATGTTTTATTCCTGGTCATGCAAATTAAATTGTAAAGGTTTCAATTGTTTCGCAGAGCGACCAGCTTTTAAACAGATTTGACTAACGCTTTAGCCCAATGTATCTTTTATTTCCCTTCTACTTACAGGGAAGCAAGACCAACTCTGATAATGTTTACATATCTCGATTAACATTAATAGATAGAAGCATAATCTTTTTAATAACTCTTTGTGGTACAGGCAGAGAAAGTCATTTAAATGGAACACATTTAATTCGTTAATTCAACACCTATAAAATGCACTCTAAAATACAATGGTCATTGGTGTAAAAAGAAAGGTTTCTGGCCATGCCATAAATATTAAAACACGCCTTTACTGATGGCTTTATAAGCTTTGGCAAGCTGTCCTCAACCTCGAGTAAAAGTAGCAGAAGGTTCTAAATCGTTTTGCAAATATTGCTCAAGGCCAAACGTTGCACTAGCAAAAATTATAATTTCCCCAATATTGCTGCAATACATTGCAATACTGTAATTGAAGTGAATAAACTTATTGAAAATGTGTTTCAAAAAGACTGTGGAGCAGTAAAGCTATTATTATTATTATTGTTGTTGTTGTTATTTCATTTATATAACCCACTTTAACATCTATGGTTATATCGGAGACTTTGATTTAAAAGAATAACTCGTTGTTTGTAGGTTCTTAAACATTTGGGTATAATCATTTTTACGCTTTCTCTTTAAGCACACGCATATTCACTTTCGCATACATACTTCCAGATTCTGTGAGGAATATGGAATGGTTCCGGTTAAAGAAAACCTACCCGCCCCGGCCGGGATTCGAGCTCGGAGGTGAGAAGTCACCTCGCTGACCGCTCCACCACGGAGGCAGTCAGCCGTAAAGTTGTAATATAAAAGGAGATACTAACATGCCAAATTCGTGGACTAAGATGTCTGGTTGTCTAATATCTCTCCTTTCCGTGGTATTTCTTCCGGTCGGAAGTAAATAGTAACATAACTCCTTTACTTTTTCTCCGCTTGGAAACCCAAGGTAGAGGAAGTGTTGCTTTCCCAAAAATTATATATTGAGATTCACTGCAATTACACGTTTTGAGCACCTCTAAAGTAAAATTAGATAAAATTATGTGAGAGAGATAGGAAATAAGTCTGCACAATTTTGGAACATACGGCAAAAATGGCCGCGCCGTGGTGTAATGGTTAGACCACACGCCTCTCACCAAGGCTTCAATCCTAGGCGACTGCATGTGAGATTTGTGGTGGACAAAGCGGCACAGGGGCGGGTTTACTCCGAATTCCCCCTCCATCTCATTCTACCGGTGCTCCATTTTCATTCCATGCATGAGTGTCATCGCCTGCGGTGCCATATGTAGTAACTCTGCCTTTAAACACTGTAAAAAATGGCAAAAACATTCACGAAACTACCCCGCAACAAGCAGCTCTTTACAATGGTAATTTTTAGTCTCCCCCACACTTACCTCTCCCTCTCTCTCTCTCTCCCTCTCTCTCTCTCTCCCTCTTTTCTCTCTCAACCCTCACATAGGTTTCCATTGATTTTGAATTTTAGATACATGGGAAACGCAAGAAACGTTAACATATAACAGGTAAAATTTAAAGCTCGCTAAAATATACAGCCCTAATGATACTATTTGCATTAGCCGATTTCTGCGTTTAACCTTCTTCAGACTGGTTTATTTGAATGTGCTATCAAAAGTATTTAAAATTTTATGACCTTTCCCTCATCTTTACAACATGCTATTACTAACAAAACTTGGTTCGTCATATAAGTGATTTAGTGTTATTTACTCCTCATGCATGTAACGGAGTTCGCATTGCCTAATTTGAAGTGAAAGCCGTTAAGTGATTAATAGAAATTCCTGTTTATTTATACGAACACTTGCATAAAGGATGAATACCCTTCAATAAATATTATGTAGGCAAAGAAGTGTGTGTATGTTATGAGCGAGGCTTTTTCGAATGAATCAAACGTATTTCAAAGAACCCAAATGGTTTTGATCGTTTACAAATGCGATTCCAACATTTTTAGTATCGAACTTGGTCCATGAATGTGCGACATGTTTTCCTTGTAAGCTGAGAGCTAATTTGCAATAGCATTTTTAAGCGTTTGCATCTGCTTGGTGTGCTTCGATGTTTTTAAGTTAAATATCAGAATGTTTACTACCCAATGTCCCAAGATCTACAATTTACGATTATTCTTTAATGATATCTTCAATGCAGTCAGCATGAAAGCTTATTAGGTAAATTAATTCTTTAAAAGCTGTTGAAGAAAAGCCGTAAAGTTTGCATATGTAAAATAGGATTTTTATGCATTAGCAATTATTTGCTCAGACTTGCGCATTATGCCCGAGATAACCAGAAAAGAGCTTTGTTAGCCTTTCTTACAAATGAGCATTTTACGAGTCAAGTCGGGATTACGATGGAAAGGGCTAGTATTCTGGCCTTCAAGTTCCATGTTCTTTCCATGACATCACTTTAAACATGTCAATAGTATTGAAAAATTTAAACCAATATAAACAGATATCTCGGAAATGGATAATACAACAAAAAGGTGCTTTGGCATAAAGTGTGTGTGTGTTTGTGTGTGTGTGTGTGTGTGAGTGTGTGTGTGTTGAGTGGTGTGTATTGTGTGTGTTTTAAGACATTTTCATTTTGTCTACCTCTTGTGGTTTATGCATTACACATTAATTTTTTCCTTCCGAATGAAGACACGTCTCAGGCTATCCGCGATATGTATTTTGTCATATAAACGTAATATATGGTATTTTAATCAAGATCGTTATGAGTCATTTTGTGAGTAAAATCCCTCTAATAAAGGTTAGCTATGGTCGGTGGATTTTCTTGGAAAAACTTCATGTCGGAGATATATATATATATATATATATATATATATATATATATATATATATAGAAGATGGTTATATACAACATTTAGTATATATTGAATATTTCATCATTAAGTTTTGTTGCTCTCTCTTCCCCGTCTTCAGGGTTACTGAATCTCACATAGATCTTTAAATTTCCTGATTTCCTGGCATCCATCCTTCCCATAATAAGAGCTATAGCTTTGCTGGCGGCATAAATTTTCGAGGTTTCTTGGGCATCTAATCAGGTGTAGATATGGTGAGGCACCAACATTTCGGGAACAATGTATGCTCCCAAAACTTTGGTGCCTCACCATATCTACACCTGGCTGGAAGCCCGAGAGAACCTCAAAATAGACAACAAGAAATCTCTCGGAAATGGTTAACTCCACAAATATATGTATTTGCCAAAAATTGTGTGCTTTAACGAGATATAAATGTCTATGTCGTGAGACCTTTGTGTTTCTCTTGAGGTTGACCGGCTACGAAAAAGTCATCCGGAAGGAAGAGGACTTCATAGGCTGTTTCCAGAAAGTTAAAAAAAAAAAAAAAAAAAAAAAAAAAAGCATTCCATTTGTCATGAAAGTAACTTTTTCATTAGTTATATTTTAGAAAATCAAAATTTTCGGACATTTTTCCATGTACATGGTAGTTTGGAGTGGGGGAACTCTCTTGCAAATCTTCGTGTTGCATCCTTGGAAGATGATGAAAATAAATATTAAAATTAAATTGAGTCTTTATTTATAGATAGGTACTCTTTAACCGCTGCGGTTTTCAGCATCCTATTCTATACTGAGCGTAAAAGACCGCTTAACTTTGCTCCTCAGAGGCCTCTTTATCAGGCTTGAGGTTCTTTTACGTGACGTAAATCCACGACACGGGACCAATGGCTCTACTTCCTTTCTGAAGGAAGCCATGCAAATGATTTTAAACCCAAAAAAAAATCCATCACCTTCCGCCGGGTTTAAACCCACGACTTTGGGAACCAGAAGGCTACTATCAAGTTTAATATTTAACCGACTTTCTATTTTGAGTTATTCCGGGAAACCTCTATGCGGAATTTTTGGTTGGAATACAATATTTCCTATACTTACTGTACGCAATAGAGAAACTAACACAAATTAAGCAACATATTCAGTAGCTCTTGCTTTATTGCATAACATAACCTACTTTAGGAACATCCCTCTTATCGATATACAGTGATTTGTCGACTTAGGTCGCTCTGCCCTTAACACAGTGGGCGGGGGACGTGGATTTTAAGTCTTAGTATCGGACCAGTGTCTCGAATTGTGAGGAAAGTGAGAAGCTGAGATAGGTAGCGATCCCGGCCACGAAAGTCAACTTTCCGGCTGGGGATGCGCAATGCTGACCACATCACCGCCCCATATTGGTTGAATGATCTTTCACCTCTACCGTGCGTATGTGGACGTGAGGCCGGCAATCGGATTTGTAGCACAATGCCCATGTGGGCTATATTAGCATGGGATTAATAGACTAAATCATCCAATTGACAATAAGAATCCAACATGATTCGGACTGGAATGCTGTCCATGAGCAAGAATTAATGAACGTAACAGGTCACGTCAACGCGTCTTGACCGAAGTCATGTTTGTGAATAACCCAACATTACTTTGAATCAATTTTGGAGAAATTATGAAATCCTATTACCTCAACGTCCACTTAAATCCAATGCACTTCAATTTCCAGTACCGAAAACCAGCATATTCCTTTGGACTTTCAACTTTGAAAATTGTGATTTTAATCAATGCACATTCAAATAGTATAAAGTTTCCGAATGTTCTTATAAACTATCGTGCTTTATTGACTTCTAAAATTAACTTATCGTAACATTGAGGCTAACTATATTTTCATTCTCATGGTGGGCACCATTGGTCATTATTCCGTAACACATTGAATTGTTAATTAATTTAGTATGCCGTGATCTGGCATGGTGATTAAGCAACACGATAAGAACTAGGTTGTTGTTCTTCCTATTATGATTATTATTATTATTATTATCATTATTATTATTGTTGTTTATGTTGTTATATGTTACATTTTATTTATTCAGTAGTCAAATTTCTCGAGGTTACCAGTTTCATCAGTTGAAAATTCTCGCTCTAGGCACTCGCAATTATATCAATAAATCTATTCTTGGATTGGTTACGATAAATTCTCTGATCTTGTGCTAAAGCAGTTAAACCCATAAAAATGTTATTATTTTAATTATATATAATACAATAGTAATCTGGTGTACCACTTCCCATTTATCTGGATTCTTAGTGTTTATTTGTGTTTTAGGAAATTTATGAGTGTATTTAATTAGTGTAATAAACCTAAACAAGAGAGAGCACAGCAGGCAGCAAATGTATATCCTGTGAAATGTATAAAACTGGGTCATACATTTTAACCTAAAACTAAATTTAGATCATCTCGAGACTAGATTTTCCTAAGAATATGTTACCTTTTCTCAAATACTATAACATTTGCAATAATACAACTTCTGATATTTATACAAGATAATACATTAAACGCACTAAACTAGGACTATATTTTAGTATAAAAGTAATAAAATTAAAATGTTAACGTTGGTCTTAACATTTTAACCAATTTTAAGCATTTGAATTAAATTTCATCAGGAATAAGATAGTGTTTAACGCACTGCGTATGACAAAACTGAGATAATATTTTAGTATACAAGTAATTAAATTAAAATGTTAACGTTTGGTCTTAGCATTTTAAGCAATTTTAAGTATTTTAATTAAAAAGTTCATCAAGTGCTTAACAAAACTATGACAAAACTAGTGGGCGCTAATGATACATGAGGTGATATGATAATTGGGAAAGTAAGATAAAGAAGCGTTGTAGGTCAAATTTATGGTACCTTCCCGACTTGCTAGTTATGCGAACCAAGTGTCGGTCACGGATGAGACAGCGATCCTTCCGTTGATGTGTGTGTGCGCGCGCGCCTTAACTACATAGGCCATCCATTACGGTTTAGTCAGCAAGGAACACATAAACTGAAGTATTATTAACAGCTGAATATAATTTTGGCTTGTAGCATAAAATGGAATGTCTTAAGCACTGTAGCAGTTCCAGCTCTCTTCAACAAGTATTTATCGATAAATGTGAGTGATGTTGCAATTTTTCTCTCAATATTTTTAGAGGTATATTTTTCCCCCCAATTCATTGCGACACAATGAGCACCAAATATATTGATGTTACAGTTTGTACACAATTTGAAACACACTTGGAAATACCAGCACTTCTCATCCCCCTTATTAATTTAACTGCTCTTTCTCACCGGACCTGTAGGCTAAATTGGGTTGATTCATTTTCGGAAAGCTCAGTGCTAAAATATTGCACGTGATTCCGGGTTTTTCAATCTTTTCCATTTATACAATAAGCACATAATATACATAAAATCTACTTCCTCTAGATTGCCATAGCATTTCTCTGTTGGTTCCTGCCTTCATATAACCAACGTTTGACTCCAGCCTGCCAGTAACCAATCGTCCTACGTCGGGTTTGAACCCGCGACCTTAAAATGGTGGATCGTGGAAAATGTTTGGCCAAAATGATTCGCAGGTGCCAATAGAATGTTTATATGATATAATCCAAAAATCGAAAGTTTTGTTATTGTCACCTAAAAATCAGTCCCAGTGTCCCTTAGTGGTATTCAGCTAATAAGAACGTGTAGGGTGTATGTTACTCTTGGCAGTTAGGCCATATTTTGAAGCTAAGTTTGTCAATACCAACTTAATCAGCTGCTTTCCATCATGGGCCACGTTTTGTGCACGCCAGTTTACATCGACTACTTTGTGAATAAAGTTGTATTTCTCGTTGGTGTTGAAGCAACCACAAGTCTATGACTGGATGTAACTAGATTACACCAGTCTGGTCTCGCCGCCTCCCCTCTTGCACAAGTGACTGAGGAACGTTTCCAAATAGCGAAGAGGTGCGCGGACACAAATTCTCACGCAATGTAAGAACCAAAGTATCACGTAGCATTCATGCAGAATATAACTAAATAATATCGCAACTTTTGTGTTTATATTTTGCTTCGTTGATCTTTGCTAGAGCAGTTGCATTAGCAAATATTCATAAGAAGTGAGAAGTCGGTCACCGGCTACGAAATGCCCTCCTGTGGCATAGAATAGTGAAGCTGGTAAGTGGGTATTACACTTCAATACCACACTTATCAATCTCAATATAAAAGTCTTGCGATACACGAACTGGCTTCCTGTTTGATCTAAGACATGGATGTTGTTTTTCAACTTTAAGAAATGAATTGATTGTAGATAGATATAAGTACATGTGGTCCGCAAGTTTCGCACCCCCCCCGCAAAAATTTAAAATAACTATTTTCAGATAACTATAAAATCGTTTCAGAGTATTGGAACCACATCATTTGGCAGTTCACCTATTTCAGCACTTTATATGCTTTCCATGGTTATACTTTGGTTAGCGTCTTTTGAGACAGCCCAAAGGGTAGGAAACACTTGCTCGTGCCCAGGTCGGTTACGTGTGTCGTCTATTTGTGGTGACTGACGTACAGGCTTGTTACGTCCCTTCCAATGTCTCAAACGACCGTAAGCAAAGAATACTGTAACACTCCGAAATACGTTTGTGCAAATCAACCAGTCGTGGTTACTTCATCTATAAATGTCCACTCTTTCTCAAGGGGAAATATAGAACATTTTGTAACAAAAATATTATTTTTCTAACAATTTGATAATATATTAGACATTTGAGCACAATTTGAAGAGTATTTTGTTTGTTTTCCATCTCTGGATTGGTTTAAAAATTCAAGTACCGTAACACTGCAACGCTACCGCTACCCTTTTTCATACATCAGCTGTGAGTTCGAGTTGATATTATTTATTCCACAAAAATTGTAAAGTATTTGAAATAATATAAGTACTTTATTACAATAAGCCATTTTATCACATTCCAGAATAATGCTATTAATGTTAAAAAGCTAGTATAGTAGTTGGAAAACTTAAAAGTGATTGATTACATGGTCAACAGATGCGCATCCTTCTCTAAGAGGAGACTACGTCCATTGGCTACCCCTTCAATGTTAAACTTACACAGTTCATAGTCCATTATCTCGAAGGATTTAATGAATTACACTGAAATGTTTACAGGAGGTAGACGAATGCCTTAAACTTCACTCATCTACTTTCAATCAATGATGTAATTTAGTAAGGAATATACTATTTTGTTCTTAATTAGAAGGATATTTTATTAAAATGTATCAGGAATTATTTTTAAAACGTAGCAACTAGCGTTTAACATCAGAGTTGATCAGTAGCATCACTAAAGTCTCGTTTTATCACATCAATATTTCACTTTTTGTCACATTGATGTTACAGATTGTATCTGTAGTAATAAAAGCGACAAAATCAACCTAACACCAAAGTAATTTTTCGAGAAAAAAACTGATTAATTTTAGAGATTAGAATTTATAAATTATATGTATATAGGTATATATAAAAACAGTAATCAAAGTTATTGAATAATCACCACATAAAACTTTGTGTATGGTTCAAAGCTCCAATTTAAAAAATGCCAATCAATTTTCTCAATTTTTGATTCGCGTGGAATATTTTGATTATGCAACATACCTACACAGTAAATGTAATGAAATAGTTGACTTGTTGCAAGATATTTATCCACTTTAAATGAAACTTTGTATTCACATTAAAATAACAGAAATGCAATCACAGTAAAGTTTTAGCAAAATCTAAATAAAAATATAGATAATTGACATTTCACTCATAGGTTCCCTTAACCCTTTCAAGTTGTTTAGTGGTTTTCGACCAAGTTATCTGTACCCTCTTGTACGGTCCAGCCCACAATGATTTCAAGGTATGGAGAGTTTCCACGCTATCAGCTAAAAAGCCATTATAAGAATTCCACTCGCACCTGCAACAATTTCACGGTTAAAAACGGTTCTAATGTTTTCTATTACAAGTATTACCAGATTAATTTATCAGAACAAGCAAAATCATGTATTTTAAACTAATTATACATTTCACTCGAAACATTTCAATAGGGAATGAGAAACTTTCAGACCACCCTGTATTAATCACAAACAGGATGAAATTGTTACACGAACTCTGATCATTGGTCTAAAACGCAAACTGGAAAATCCCGTTTTACTAAAGGTTTTATTCGAGTAGCATTTGGCATATCTCTAAAGTGGTGTAACTTTTAAAAGTCATTCTTTTTTCCCAACTTGGCCACTGCTATATGCAATTCTGTGTTATGTATTCCTAAACGCATTATCATTCGCATCTTTAAAAAATATAGATCTTATATTATCCAGCACACTGGTTGATACATGGTGGAGCGACTAACGAATTCTATAGGAGTCGTAGTATGACACGTGCTCTTAAATATTTTGAAGAAAGATTTCTTAATGAAATACCTCACTTATTAGCTGAACATATTGACTTAAGAGAAAATATTAGATTATGGATTTTATTGGTATTGCTTTTCAAAATGGTATGCGGAGATGTGCGTTTGTGTTTGATTTCTCTATAATTATTATTGAATAAAACTAATTTGAAAGCGTGTCTAATCATGTCTGTTGTTTTACTTCCTGTATTGTTTCTTTGTCCGGCTTTCTGTTTATACTTTAAAATATCTGGTGTGTTCCATTCATATGGCTTCCTCTAGCTATTCTACTACTGATTGATTATTCTTACAAAATCTGATCCTTCTCTCTACTTCGTGCTAATCATGATAAACAGAATATGGCAAAAATAGGCTTATTACTTAGTTCCTTATAAGTAGAAGGAAAATAAGAAAGTTCACTAAGCTAAAGCGATTGTCAAATCTTTTAAAATCTGTTGCTAAGTGATTGAAATTAGTTTCTTTGCATGGCCAGGAGTTGGCAAATACCTGTATGAGGAAAGATTTAAGTACTTTGAATTTGATACGAATAATAAGGTATATCCTGGAAATGGGTCAACTCCATGTAAATAGTGTATATGGCATATATTGTGTGTTTTAACAAGATCTATACTTTCTGTGTAGTAACTTTTTGTCTATCCCTTACAGTTTACCAGTTATGCAAAAGTCATCCAGAATGAAGAGGTCTTCAGATGCTATTGTTTTCCATTTAAATATCTTTAATATACGGTATTTTAAGCAAAATCGTTACCCATTTTTGAGAAAATCAAATTTTACCAAAAAAATTTCCATGGAAAAGGTAGTTTGGAGTGAGAAGATTTTACTCAAAATCTTCGTGTCGCATCCTTGGAAGATGCTAAACACAAATACTAAGTTTGATGTTTTACCGACTTTTCGTTAGTGAGTTATCCTGTTCACAGTCACACGGACACACACGGGCGTTTTCCTAAAAATGTTTCATAATTATATATATATATATATATATAATAGTGCCATATTTTCTCTACCTACTGTGTAAATACGTGCTAGAGGAAGTAAAAAATAGACAGATACTATACACATATCTCGAACCCGCGGTTCTCATACCGGAAAACCAAAACCAAATACTAATCTTAAGGGACGGTAGATGAGTGGAAATGAGCCTCAAAGTTTACCCAACATTCGTCTTTGAGATTAAGAGGAAAACATTGGGTAAAGTTACCTAATATTCGAAATCGGGGTTGTTGACTTTCCACACCACGGAAGTCGACAGATTTCTTGAAAGTTTGTAACGGTATAATATTATTTAAGAACAAGGATCGAAAATCACAATAAGCTAAAATTAGCTTAAGGAAAATCGTAATAAAGCTGATTTAAGAATAATTCGTGGAACATTTTCTCAATTACTATAATTAAATGTGCATATTGAGTTATAAATTGCTTTGGGTGTATTAGATTTTAGCATGAATATGAAGTGAATATTATTGAGAACTATCTGTAATTTTCCAAAACCCGAATTATTATACTGAGTGTTTTGAATTTTGACCATGGATTATGTCTGCATAAAAAGTGTGGTTGCAAAGTTTGGTACTTATATGTTTAGTCATATTCTGGATTGTGTATTTTAAAACAAAAACTTAATAAATTTAAAAGTAGTGTTTACATTCTTTAAAATAGATTTCACATTTATGTGCCTTACTGTAAATTAAATTTGCTAATAATTAAACTTTTAAATTAATTGGATTAAAATAATTTTTGTTTATTTGCGAGATTCGACTTCTTCAAAAACTATATGCATATCAATCTTGGATAAGCTTGGTGGATTAACATATTTTTCTTTACATTAATAACCGTATAGAACCATTTATTGGAAAACAATTTGCAGCAGTTTTGCTCCTATAACTTAAATTGCGTTGTAAGGAGTATATTAAATGATAAAAAAACACTAAAATATTAAAACTTCCGCTTCTGTGTGTTTATTAGTTAGTCTACATTTTTATTTAAAATATATCATTTAGAAGCCCGTCAGCATATGTGCAAAAACATTCGCAGACAAGCCTCTAGAAATTTTTGGGAAAAAATGAAATCTCAAATGAGGAATCACTCCATCCGCTGAGGATTATTTAAATCGTCACATAGCTCGCAATTTAACTTCCATAATAAATGTGTTTACAAGAAAGCGTTGCTAGAAAGTTGAAAATGATAGTAAATTTAAAGCCTAAATTGTAGGTTGTGATTATTTTTGTCCAATTTTCACCTTAAATGAAACAAACTTTCATCAGTAGTGCTGTTGATAAGCAGCTTTCAAGCCTCTTAACACTGAGGAAATGTGTTAAAATATGTTTAACATATTCTCCAAATATATAACACCATATGTGCCTTGGTATATATATATCTTAAAATATTGTTTCTTTCTTTTCAGGTGAGATAACTTACTGCTTCACATGTCGTACGTGCAGAAAAGGTAGGAAGTAGAGGTAATTTGCATGCGAGAGATCTATGGTTTAAAAGCAAAAGTGCAGTGGCAGAAATAAAAATTACCGAGAGTGTATTCTTTTTTTGGGCATTGAAGCAGTTTTATGCCTAAAGAGTAGAATATAATTTTCCATTTTTTATGAACACAAAAGTTAATGACAAATATAACAAATGTTAAATAATCGCATTCGGTAGTTTTATGTGCAGTAGTCGCACTCTCATAAACTGACTCAAATGTTCCTTATAATCCAGACGGATAACTTGGTTTCCTTTTGGATCCATCATATCTAGAATGTAGATAGCAAGAAAGTAAAAACCCTGTAGTTATCTCTGCAATAATAGGCGCAGAGAATATTTTCTTTGCTTGGTTATTCTTGAGCTGATAGTGATTTTAATGGTTTTGTTCATGCATCTCGTTCCGTTAGCACAGTGGTAGTACACCTGCCTCTGGCGCGGGTGACCTGGGTTCGATTCCCGGCACTAGCTGGAGATTTTCACCCCGCTATGAGGATTGCGTGTGTCTCAACACCATCTCGCGGAAAGGAAATGGCATCACCACCGCGGTATCATTGATTGTGTGAACGCCGTCAGCTTGTGGGTTTATTCCACAATTCCGTCCAGGCCATTGACCAACCTTCGAGTTGAATACTTGCTGTCGTCAGGCTTCTTAGATGCTATAGATCCAATGGCCAAATAAAATTATATGCTACTCTTAATTTCAAAACGCTTATCGCTTTAAAGATATGTATTGAAGATTTCAATTTTCCCAAACGTTATTGCTTAGATGAGTTGTCCCTCTTTCAGAAAATAAATACTCTTCTAGGACATAGTATGTCTAGTAAGCTTACTATTCCTATGTTCCAAGAAAGTAAAATGTGTCTGTTAGTAATCTACGTATATAGGCACTCAAATTCCAATTTAAATTCTGTGATGTTTTAATTTCTTGCTGTGTAAAGCTAAGATAAGTAGTCTTAGGGGAGAACTTTTGGGAAACCTTCTGTAAAAGGTATTTTGTTCCAGAATAGCTGTGAGCTAAATTTTTGCCAATTTTATAAAGCTCGACGAGGCTTGTAGCACAGAAAACGGCTGGTTTAAAATACTATACGAAGTTACAATTTTCATACTAGAAAACTGAGATTTTTGTTTCATGTTCTGAAATCTGTGGTTAAAAACAATACAGAATTAAAAATAGAATGTAATTATTAAATACTAACACATTAGTATTCTCAGCTTGACTAGATTAACACCTTTTAAATCTTTCATACACTCGATATTTAACAAATCACTGTGTTCTTGAAGTATGATCAAGAAATATATTTTCAGCTTTGCTATGGCAGCAGCCATATAATTAAAAAGTCCTTAACAAATGTAATAATTCAAAACTATTGAACCGTCACCAGGAGACTTTAGGGTGTTAGTAACAATAGGGTTACTGTACCCAAAAAGTCTGTAACCTAAAACTGAGGAAATCAGCCATCCCCCGTTAACGGCAAAGTAGACTCGTGTTGTATTTTATTCTTCTGGAATGTTTTAGTTTACCCGATGCAAGAAACCTTGCTTGTGACATGTTTATTCTTTTGAGTACATCTGTACTAATGATAGAATTGATTACATTAAGCTTTTCGCAGAAAAAGAGCTCTGTGGTTTGTAAGTAGTTTGTTTTTTAAAAAATCTAGTTTTCTTCACTATGATTCACACAGAGAAGGGTGCTAAAACAACTACATCTTTTTAGACATACAGATATACGAATAGTCAGAGGAATTGTTGGGGAAATCTTATGAGCTCCAGTAGCTTCAGCAGTTTACTGCTTTTTGTGGCTTTAATTTTCTTTTATTGTAGTGCTAGAGACACTTTGTTTCTGGGTGATAGTCGAAATGATCCAGTCTACCACTTCAAGTGAAAAGTTTCTACAACATTTACTCATTTTATACGGAGTGTTTTATTATGAGTGCTTATGAAATTTCCTAAATACACTCAACTCTTTCCTGTCCTAGAGACAGTTTGCGGATTGTTTTGATTGTGAAAGACAGGAATTTATATCAGAAGGATTTTATCCAGACTCTGTTACTTAAACTGTTGTGTAGTGTATTTTCTGTTGCTTTTAATTGAAAACTTAAGCTTTAAAATTATGCAAATGCTACCTTTTAATGTGTAAAGCCATACGCGAATCAAGTTGGTGAGTTAAAGAGACAGATACCGATTGCAAACCCCAAAATTGGAAATATCCAACAACAAAATAGGAAATTGTTGATAAAAAAGTGTGTTAATGGTAGTGACTATACGTTTTTGAACTCAAAACTATGAGAAAAATTACGCAAGCGTCCAAAATTAAACACCTTTAGTACCTAATTCATCAATGCAGTTAGTTTTCTTGAGATGAAATAAATCTCATGAGAGACCTTAAAATGTGGTATCATGATAATAGTAAGAAGGTCATTTATTTATGATTAATGAATCAAAGGGTACCAAACTATTAAACTTTAATTCATAAATGGTACTATGAACGACGAATCACAGATATCTCAGACCATCTGAAATATTTTGAAAAACCTGTATTTTGTGCTCTACTGAAAATTCGTATCTTAAGGTCAGTTCCTATTACTTAAAATGAACTGTTTTCCAGTATCTCAACCTTGTTTAACTTTTTCTGCTGGGTAAACTGGGCTAGAGAATGGCGGGGGTTTGTCAAAGAAGGAAACCAGGAAACCGGAAAGATCATTTATCAGTATCCTTCATGAAAAGCGACTTATTAATGAACTTGTTACAAAAAAATTATTCTTTTACTTACTAAATCTTAATCGAGATAACATTTGTAGAGGCAGTTTTATTGCTTAATTCCTTATGTCTAGAAGGAAACTAAGAAAATATACCAGGTTAAGCGATAGTCGATATTGAAATTCGGTTCTCTTTATGGTTTGAAGTAAAACAAAAGAAATACGGTGACAACTTCCAATTTGAGAAAAACAAAGTATTTTAAAATTGAAACCAACAACAAAAAAGTCTCGAAAATGGCCAGCTTAATAAAATGTATGGGAAATAAATTGTATGTTGCAACGAGATCTACTTTTTTGTGCAGTAATTTATTGTCCATCTTTTGCGATTTACTACTTATGCAAAAGTCATCCAGAATGATGTCTTCAGGGAATATTTCCATAAAATTCAATATTTGCATTTTATTTGTAATGTAAGTATCTTTAATATGCGGTATTTTAGTCAACATCGTTTGAGGTGTCTCAGAGAAAACCATAATTTTCCATGTAAAGGGTAATTTGGGGCGAGGGGATTGTTTTGAAAATCGACGTGTCGCATCCTAAAGATACTAAACTTAAATATCAAGTTTGGTATTCAAACGGGATTTTTATTTTCAGTTATGCTACCCACAAACACACACAGGGCCATTTCCTAAAAGTATTTTTATTGGAATCCGGGGAACTCAAAATATGCAATTCTGGTGAAATATCGGTATTGAAATTTTAGGCAGAATACAATAATTTTTCTACCTATTATGTACGTATATAGTACTCGCAGAGAAAGTAAAAACGAAATACCTGTTCGTAGATTTTGGTAACTACTGGTGTAAACATTGTTCCCTAATGTAATAATTGTAAGCGGTGTGGGATTTGAAAGGGGGCTCCAGCTGGTAGGGTTTGGGAACTGCTGGAAATGGAGTTTTATTTATGGACGCTCTTTAACTACTGCGGCTCTCAGCATCCCATTCTATTTGGGCGTGAAAGACTGCTTAACTTTGCTCTGAGGCCTCTTTATCAGGCTTGAAGTTCTTTTACGTTTCGCAAGTCTGCGACACGGGACTAACGGCTTTACTTCCCTTCCGAAGGAAGCCATACTAAAGATTTTTATGCCCTTGGATATATGAAGTGGTAACCACTACACCACTGGGAACTACTGGTGTGGGTGTTACTACCATAATGTAATGTACGAATATTGCATCGTTCACACCCAGCCCAAGTTAGCAGACTTTGAAAATCACTACTAGTTGATGTTATTGCCTTAGTGTAATGCAAGTGGTGTGAGAAATTACATAGCTAGAAGTGGAGCCACAGTTGGCAGACTTTGGTAACTCATTGTTATAATCTATGATTACTGCTTAGTTAAAAGTGGAGACCCAGTTGGTATTCTATGGGAACCACATGATGGTGGTTACAATCTTAGTGTGATGTAAATGGTATGAAAATTGCATAGCTAAGAGCGGGGCCCAGTTTTCAGACTTTGGAAACCGCTGGTGTAGAATTTGTTACGTTAGTGTAATGTAAGAATACTGTTAAGGGCTGGAATCCTGACCTTGTCTTGCCTTAAGCAACCACACAACTACATTGTCTCCGCATGTAAGATGCATGTTATAGCAATGGTGGTGAGTTGGCCAAGGCTAATGTTGCAGCTTCCACCACTCCATTACCAGCCGCACCTTCGCTCAGCTGACCCACTTACCACTAACTTATGCAACATGTTGAATCCACTTCTACCACTGGTTCGTTTGGCAATTAAGCGGTTGCCAAAATTAAGACACTTTGCTCTAATAAGCGGTGGAGGAAATATCTGCATATTTCTAACGTGGTTTGTTAATTACTTTTTCCATGCAGAATTTTAATGAACGCCTTAGGCATAGATTTCTACCTGACTGCCTTGAACCAGCACATCCATTCATACTCCATAGTACTTTTATGTTCCTTAAATATTAAAAACATGACTCTTTTATTTTACTGACTGAATTATGTTCATCCATGTATAAACTCCCAGGTCATTAATGTTACACCTTCAACACATTTTTTATGTAAAAGCCGGGAAGTGTCATAATCATAAATTAGAAATGATTTAAATATTTGTATGCAGGATTAAGATTAATGGAGGGGACGTCACGTTCACCGCGAATCCTTATTTGATCTTTTGTGACCACACCTCCCGAGAGGCACGGATGAAGTGAGGGGATCGTAGGAGGCTTCAGACCGCAAACAGAAAGGCCACAGAAACGCCCAGAGATTCCTAACAATTTCAAACTTGAACACCTGCTCACCACTGGGAAGCAATCACGGGAGGGCTGCGCAGTGACACTAGCAGTCGAGACAGCACCCTCTGTCGTTCTTTCCAGAGCGTAAGAAACTGCGGCTTCTGTCCGGCACCGCCAAAACCACGGGACATGAAGGCACACCTGAAACATGAAAGAGAAATGAAATGACAGGGAGGTGATTGGTAGAAGAATTTTCCTTGTCAACCACGGGAAAGCCGTGAAAAACTCAAGATCAGAGTGGCCAATTGCGAGAATTGAACTCGGGACCTCTGGAATGCAGGTTCTCACGTAACCGTGCAGCCATCTTGCTCAGTTATTTACAAATAAACCCTCGTTAAGTTATACGCATTTGACCCAAAATTCTCATATCATGTTTTTATTTCAACCGAAGAAAAGAACACGTAAATTCTTCGCGCGCACTTGATTTTGATAGTGTGTGTCATCTGAGAACTCCAATTTTTGGGTGGAATACAATACCTTCACTAGCTACTATGTACATTTTTGTGCATGCTTGCCAGGGAAAGTAAAAACGTCAATACATAGTTTAATAACAATGTAATAGAGAACAATAAGATTGGTGTTGCAAATCGTAATATTCGCACGGTTGCAAAGCACAGCTATGTTATAACTGAACCGAAATACTGCAATAATAATGTTATTGTTGACCAACAATGTGTGGGACTTACGGCGAAAGAAAAGGCAAGAAAGTTTAAGAAGTACAAACGGGGACAAGAAATATCAAAACAAGTTGATAAAAGAGAGGAACGTTTCTGCTAATCGCCGCAATTTTAGTTAAAGCACGTACAGGCGGGCGTATACAAAAGATGCGGTGTTACAAAGAACTCTCTTAAATAAAGTTTATTACATGCATAGGAAGAGCTTTAACAGAGGGTTAAAGAGCGTAGCAGTAACAATACATACAATGTAACAAGATTTTGACGGATATATTCATTGAAGACATATTCAACGAAGACACTCCTCAGTGTGTTGTAAACGTAATTATTCACATTACTGTTATGAAATTACTTCCCATAAAACAAGGATTGTAACAGAAGAGTAATACATAAAATATTACAAATAAGCAAATACGAAACATTAGCATAAACATAAAGTTATGAAAGTTTAAATGTTGATATTTGGAAAACGGAATCAATAGGCACATGAAAAGCGTACAAAAGTTTCAAATACTGATTAGTGTTATTGCATTACAAATCATACATCATATTTTAATAGCGGTTGTGAATTAAAAATACCCCTGAAAGATGGGTTAAGTTGTATCTCAACACTCCAAATTGTGCGGAAGTTAGCTCTCTCTCTCTCTCTCTCTCTCTCTCTCTCTCTCTCTCTCTCTCTCTCTCTCTCTCTATCTATCTCTCTATCTCTCTATCTCTCTCTCTATCTATCTCTCTAGTGGTGCAGAATTCACACCACAAAATGGTGGATGCTGCACCATTTAAAATAGTCTGATGTGTTCCATTCATAGGAATTTCTCTACCTGTTCCACAAACTAAGATGTAACAAGCTTCTCTTATCTACACCATGCTAATCGAGACAAACATTAGCAGAAATTGTTTTATTACTTGCGTCCTTTTAAGTAGAAAGGAAATAAGGGAACACACTAGGCTAAGGCGATGGTGTTTCTTTTAAAAGCTGGTCGCTATGTGAAACAATTGAAAATCGGTTCTCTTTACATGGCCAGAAGTAAAATAAAAGAGGTATGAAACGATAGCCGACTTCCCGTTTGGGAAAAGTTAAAGTGGTTAATAATGAAATCAATAACAAGGAATATCTCGGAAAAAGTTAACTCTACAGAAACAATGTATGTATATTAAATAAACATTTTTTGTGTAGAAAGATTTTCTCTCTTAGGATTTACCAGTTATGCAAAAATCATCCAGAATAAAGAGGTCTTCAGAGGTTATTTTTCAGAATATTTAAGATACACATTTTGTGTGTCTTGAAAATATCTTAAACATAGTTTTCAATCAAAATTGATAGAGCCATTTTTGAGAAAATCATATTTTCGAGAAGTGTTCCATGTAAAGTATAAATGGGGTGGGGATATTTTCCTGAAAAAGCTTCGTGCCACATCCCTAGAAGATATTAAACTTAAATACGAAGTTTGGTATTTAGCCGCCTTTTCGTGTTTGAGCAAACACCCACAAGCGGATCTATTTATATTCTTTTTGTTCAGCGGAACCTAAAATGTGTATTTCCACTGAAATCTCGGTGTCCAATTTTTGGGTGGGATGCAATGCTTTCTCTACCTATTATGCACATTGTATGTGTGAAGTAAAACTATATTTAACATAGAAGTATTGCACCTAAAATAATAGAAATATATTAAAGAAGGAATTTCAAATTACAAGATTATAAAAAGTAAACATTTTTGTGGCAGTTATCACCATTTAGTCTCTACTTAACAGCGATGAGTTTGTAAGGATTTAGCAAAAAGTACGTTTTGTTTATTCCTATTTCGTTGTTTATCACATCTACTAGGTAGAGGAGATAATGCATTCCACAAAAAAATCGAGTCGAGATATCACGGGGATTGCATGGTTTGAGGCCCAAAATGACTAAAACGAATTTAATTAAAATGTTAGGTGTTGAAGGTACTTACATGACAATTAAAATGTACTTGAATTTTCTGGGAATAGAAGAAGTCCTTCGTTGATTTTTTTTTTTTTTTTTAATTTTGTATACCGAACTCTAGAGGTTCTGTATGATTGGCTTAAGAGAATGTCAAAATGCACTGCACAAAATAGAATACTTAAAAAAAAACTATTTTAGATACAATTTCTGAGGTGTTAGTAATTTCTCAGATATACGTTTGGTATTTGTTTGAATTTTTCCACAAAATTTTAAATGCTGTCGCAATTCACTTTTTTTCACGTTGACATGGAGGATAAAGTATGGAATTTCAAGGTCCATATATAGCAACACATGACTACAGATTTGCTTTCTGTAGCCTCTTGTATCTAGAACAAAAAGGTGTTATTAAGCTACTGCTACAAGGGTTTATTTCGATTAACATGACGGAGATAGAAAAATAATCTTTCGTAGGAATAGTTGGTATTAGCTATATAAACATAAACGATAGCGAGTGGGCCGCGCCGTTAGACCGCTCGCCTCTCACCGAGACGGCCCGGATTCAATCCCAAGCGACCGCATGTGAGATTTGTGCTGGACAAAGCGGCGCTGGGGCGGGTTTTCTCCGCCATCGCATTCCACCGGTGCTCCATCTTCATGTATCATCAGTGTCACCGCCTGCGGTGCCATAAGTAGTTAAAGCGGGCGTTAAATACTACCAAAAAGAAACGATAGCGAGGAAGAGATAGTCATGCAAATGTAGTACATAGATTTTAAAGTGCTGATTCTCACCAATGCATGAAAAAATATAGAATTTGAAGCCAATGCTGAGCGATCAGTTTGTAGCATTAGAGCAAGTATCTTTGTGCCTGTAATGTATAATGAAATTATGCTAAAATGTATCACTATGAAAATTGAGTACGTAGGTGTTGAAGTAAAAAATAATGTTTAAAAGTTGTATAGAAAATAGAGTGATTATAGAAACGCATGTAAATGTTACGGTGCTCTGTGTTTACATTTTGTTTGTTTATTTGTATTTCACTGTTTGGTTCTGAGTACAAATCTGTGCCAGTCTAATACATGTAGCTGGTGGCAGTTTGGGCGGTAAGGTTGTTGAATTTTAGTTGCACGGCGAGTGGGAGTTTGATTATCCTGTTACGTGGATACGAGTGTTATGTAAAACAGCGGAAGATGAGAGGTAATGGATAGCGGTATTTCCCACACCGCAAGGCCGTCACAAAGCACCCGTAATCATTACCATCCTGCATGACTCGGCAGACCAATGCCGATCGACGGAACCGATGCAGAGTATTGCACTGTTTTTCCACTATGTTGAACCCTCTGGCTAAACTTCCAAATGCGCCAAGTTGAGGATTATCGTCACTCACAATCATAGCCAGACAGATTGCTGTGGTTACCCCTCCAGCTTCCTCCACCTCTTCCGCTCATCACTGGGTCTCTTGTCACAGATAATAGCTCGTCATGAAGACTAGCAATGGCGACTGTCCTGGAGAATTGTAGATGTTTAAATGGTTTGTGAGAGGTCAGGGTGGGATTTGACCACAACCAATGATGCAGTTACTGAGGCAGTGTTGCACTCAGTAAGGTCCTTGCTAAAGAAGAACTTGTTGGTAAACAATCTAGTTGTGATCCGGATGTATAAAGCTGGTAATGCTCCGAAAATGGAAATGTAATTTTATTTTTGAACGCTCTTTAACTGCTTCGGTTCTCAGCGTGCCATTCTATATTGGGCGTCAAAAACCGCTTAATTTTACTCAGAGGCCTCTTTTTCAGGCTTGAGGTTTTTTTACGTGCCGTAAATCTACGACACGGGACCAACGGCTTTACTTACCTTCAGAGGGAAGTCATGCCCGAAAAATCCATCGTCCTCCGCCGGGTTTGAACCCGCAAACTTGGGTATATAAAGGTGTCCATTATACCACGGAGGGCGACAGCTCCGAAAAATTGTATTTTGTGACTTTTCCTTTTAGACTTGGGTTAGCGCTGGCTTTACTCTGCTCAGTGACTCTTCTAGCCATTTAGTGTTCCTTCACAAAAAAACTCAGATTGTAATTTAGGCGAGGCAGTTCTTCTAGAAACACAAATATTGTTGTCTGTGCTGTTACCACATAACTCGAGACTAGTTATCTCAACACTGGGCGAAATCAACTTTCGCCTTAACCCATCAACGTATCTCATTTTAAGATTTGAAGGAACGTTTCTATAAAAGTCGAAAGTTATATGTAGAAAGAATCGGTTATCCACCTGTATTCTTTTTTCTTTCTTAATTTATGAAACCTGCTAACCGACAGATGTACTTTTAAGTTTATCTTCATCTTCACTAATAGTTCGTTTACGTTAGACTAAGGCTCGACACTCTTAAAATCAGTTTCAGGTAGACAATAACTCGGGAATGATCTCCAACTCGAAAACATAGTAACCTTATGCTGAAAGCTGCACCAGCTTTCTGGGCAGTTTATAAAAGTTGTTATAGCGTATACATTCTACTCGCTTGCGAAACGCCAATCCATCACATGGACCCAAAGCCAGAATCTGCCAAAAAGGAAAAATCAGTTCTTAACAATTGAAAAAGTAATAGACTCAAGCCTATAACCAAAAAGGGTATTGCACTATGAAGCCATATATTTTAAACTAATTAATTTTTCTGGCGTGAACTACAGCACACACATTTGTGAACAACGTGCCCCGTTTCCCAAGCTCGCAATAGCATGCTTTCTTTCTTAAAATGTCTGCATTTATCTAACCAGTAATTGATCCTACCCAACACTAAAAGTGTCTCTGTATAACTGACTTGAAACATATCTCAAGAAACTAAGACAGACCAATGACCGATGCTATATTCGGTTTGAAATTAAGTGCGCCGAAATAACCTCTCAATGAATTCTTCTCTGATATGTGCAAACCAGTACAGAAAATTAGTCCTTTTGAGGGAGTTGTGAGGGGGGGAGGTGAGTTACCTGCAGTGCTGAAATACACAACAGCCTTATTATTGATATCAGTCGGTTGTTCTGAATGAACGGTTTTCGTGGTTATGGCCGCTAAAGCGTTTGGTTTTGGTTACCCATGTGTGGAAAACCGAGTTTAGATTTCCGCCTTTCATATAGGTGTCCGCGTTTGTATATACATTTCCCATATAAATATTGCGTGTTCTGTGTGAAATTATAAGATACCAAGAGGCATGAACAAAATAAATCAAACAGGGCAAAAACAAGGTTGAAATCTTGATTAGGAAAAAAAAGACAAAGCTAACAAAAGATTGAAACATTAGCTTGGAAACAAAGCGTAACATTATTGCCCCCAAGAGGGTGCTATTTCGATGTATTTTTCCATTTCAACTGTTACTTTGGTCAAAAGAACTTAGGTAAGCTAATTAATGTTATTTATTTATTCAAGCATAAGGCCGTCTGGGCTCTTCCGACTCCAGTCTTTTAAAACTGGTGCATTCGGTTAAGAGGCTTCCCTTCTCCCTATTTCCTTTACCTGGTAGCAGAATAGAACTTTTTGTAATGTTCAATGCTATTATTTTGATTATATTATTATTATTACTATTATTATTATTATTATTATTATTAGTGCTATTATCATTATACAGAATGATACTGATGTGACTCCAGCATTAAAACAGTGTCTTTAAATGAATGTCATATTGTCAGCCTTATTAATATTATAATAATTTGTATCAACGGCACTCGAGAAGCAAGAACATATACACCTAATCTGCAGCTTATTCTCCGCACATCTTTCGGAATGACGTAATACCTTCTGCCACTTAATCGAGAACAGATTTTGGAATTGACGCACTCGCAGAGTGACGCGATTTGGGAGGTGTAAGCGGTTGTGCGGATTTTTAAGTTAGTTGCAGAGATTGATAAGACACTTGAACAGGAAGCATTCAGTTAGGAGTGTTATTTTGGATCTCAATAACAGTAGCAATAAAGATATGTAAACTTTTTCAAGGTAAAGAAATACCACAGAATTTATTATCGTTACACAAAGAGAATATTGTGAGAATGTTTATGAAATTCGTGTATAAAAACTCCTGAAGGATTGATTTTACCATGTCACTATTTTTAATTCTTGTTAAGTAATAGAATGTGGACATTTTTATCGGTCGTGCAATAGAGTAAGATAATAAAGATATTTTCTAAAAGTGTATGTCATTCTGGGTGGCTTATTTGGTTAGGCGCGGGTCTTCTGATACCAAGGTCGTGGGTTCAAACCTGGCCCAATCTGATGACTTTTAAGCGGCAGCGAACTTGCTGGCATGCAACCAGCGGTGCTAATTTGATTTTGGCAATTAATGCTTCGTTAATAATATAAATATACATTTATTTCTAAAGGTGCGTTTCTTTAATGCTATTTTCCTGAAATCTAACAAGAGTAACGTTGTGTAATGTTGCATAATAGCTTCTTTTTTCTGGAAATTTCAAACCAATTGTCAATTTTTGCATTACGGTGATTTGTGTACTAAATCTAGGGGAAAGAAACAGAGAAATATATTATAGTTGGCACTAAAAGGGAGACTGTAGTGTATTCAAACCTCAGTATTGTATATATTGGTGATTTACTGATCTCAATATCTACGCCGCTTTACATCTATCCTCGTATTGATATGCAAAATCATTTTGTTTTTCTTCAGAACGTTGAAATGTTTCACTGTCGTTCCCCTTTATTAGTTTTCCTCTTCAACTGGGGTTTCAGGAACAACTAGACAGTATTGTTTCATTTTATACTCAATTCCAAGTTGTCGTAAACTATATTCCTATATTGGCATTTGTTTTGTATCTGTTTACGAATAAAAGCAGAAAATGTTGTACCAAAATAACAAAGGATGATGGTAAATATATTTTGTATGAATTTTACTTCCCTTAACCATCTCAGACGTTCTGTTGTTTTATTTAGCGAGGCTCATTTACGGTTTTTTTTTTCTTTTCTTGTTCTTTTCTATTCTTTCTTCAAAGAGCAAAAACTTGCATACAGAAGATTAAAAATATTGAACCACAATTGATTGGTATTAGTCATGTGCCCCGTAGACTACAGAATGCACTATTACTGGGCATTAATTTGCAGTACGTTCAGCTGTAAAGTTAATTTTAAATCTGGATTTCTGAATCGACTGGCCGTTGCGGTGGCGCAATGCGGGATGCTGTCCAAAACCGCCGCTAATCTTGGAGTGTGTTGCCCTATGCGTGACCTTGACATACTGCCCAAAATGGCCTTGCGCCTCCTGTTTTCTATTACGGACTCTGTTCATGGAACGCAATCCATGTTTTCCGTATCCTAAGGGAAACAACTTTTTACTACTTACTCTAGTACGTATGTACGTACTTAGTGGATAGAGAGATTATTGTATTCCACCCAAAAATTCGATACCAACATTTCACCGGAGTTGCATGCTTTAATGTCCACTGAATAAAGACAAAATTTTTACTTTCTTTAGTCCCTATATACAATGCACATGGTGGATAGAGGTAGTTTTGGATTCCATCCAAAAATTCCATATCGAGATTTCACTGGAAATACATGTTTTGAGACCCCCTGAATCCGAAGAAAACTTTTTTAGAAACATATCCCTGTGTGTGAGTGCGTGTGTGTGTTTGTGTGTGTCAGTGGGCAGCATAGCTCGAAAAGTCGATTAAATACCACTTTTGGTATTTAAGTTCAGTTTCTTCCAAGGAATCGACACGAAGATTTTCAAGAAAATTCTACTACCCTTTACATGGAACTTTTTTTTTTAATTTGTTATTTTCTCAAAAATGGCGCAAGCGATTTTACTCAAATGTCATATGATTAAGATATTTTCAGGACAAACGAAATGTATATCTTGATTTTTTGGGAAGGGCCTCTGAAGACCTCTTCATTCTGGATGACTTTTGTATAACTGGTAAACCGTAAGAGATAGACAAAAACTTAACTGACAAGAAATGTTGACCTCATTAAAAGGCACAATATATGTCATATACATTTATTGTAGAGTTGACCGTTTTCGAGATATTCCGAGTTATTGAGTTCAGTTTTAAGGCACTTAAAATTTTCTCAAACAGGAGACAACTTTCTTTTCGTCTCTCTTTTGTTTATTCCTAGCAAGCAAAGAGAACCGATTTTCAATTGTTTCACTTGTTTTGTTTTTAAAGCAGCTGACCATCGCTGTAGCGTAGTGTATTCCCTTATTTCCCTTCTATTTACAAAGAAGTAAATCATAAGACCAATTCTAACAATATTTATCTTGATTAGCATTACGTAAATAAAAGAATAATCTTCTGTAAGGAAAGTTTGTTTGTAGAACAGCAAGAGAAAGTCGTGTGAATGGAACACACCAGAAAAAAGGTCCGTGGTGTGTGTGTGTGTGTGTGTGTGTCTGTGGTAAGCATAACTCAAAACGAACTGTGGGTTAAATACTAAACTTGGCATTTAAGTTCAGTATCTTCCAAGTATTTGTCAGGAAAATTCCCCACCCCAACTACCCTTTACATGGAACATTTTACGAAAATTTTGGTTTTCTCAAAAATGGCTATCGATTTTAATTAAAATACCACATGCTTAATACATTTTTATGAAAAACAAAATGTTTATCTTGAATTTCCTGGGAATAGCCTCTGAAGACCTTTTCATTCTGAATGACTTTTGTATAACTTTGGTGCAATTGGTAAACCGTATGATAGACAAAAACTTACTGTAGGTCTCGTTAAAACACAAAATTTATGCCGTATACATTTTTTTTTTTTGTACAGTTAACTGTTACCGAGAGATTCCGTGTTTTTGGTTCCAGTTTTAAGCTACTTAATTTTTACTCAAACAGGAAGATGTCTTTCTTTTCGGTTTTCTTTTGTTTACTGCCAGCTAGCAAAGAGAACTGATCTTCAACTGTTTCATACAGCAACCGGATTTTAAAGGATCTGACTATCGTTTTTGCTTAGTGTATTCTCTTATTTCCCTTCTCTTTACAAAGAAGCAAGTATTACGATCAATTCTACTAATGTTTATCTCGATTAGCATGATATAGATAAAAGAATAATCTTTTGTAAGAAACGTTTGTTTGATGAACAGCTAGAGACAGTCATGTGAATGTTGACATTGCTGTTATTAGTATTCTTTTGTTGCAGATTTCAAATCAACAGACCAAGCATGTACCTACTTTTCAAAAAGGAAAAAAAAAAAAAAAAAAAACTAACTCTCCCAGTATTTGCCAGAGTACAGGCGTTGATGCTAAACTGTTGTTCTGTTTTACTCGTATTCAATATTTAAATTTTAAGACTTTGTTTCACTTGAGTATCTTTTGTATATTTTGTAATGTTCCTATAAATCAGGTTTTCCAGGTTTTTGTTGTTTTTTTTAAGTGTTTAACGCCTGCTTTTACTACTTGTGGCACCGCAGACGATGACACATGAAATGAAGATAGACCTCCGGTGGAATGCGATGACGGAGAACCCGGATAAAATCCACCCCTGCACCGCTTTGTCCACCACAAATCTCACATGTGGTCACTTGGGGAACGAACCGGACCGTCTAGGTGAGAGGCGAGTGGTCTAGCCGCCCTGAGGTGTCTACCTATGCTAACAGGAAACATTGTTGACATTGAAATCCATACCGAGCGAGTTGGTCCGTGGTAACATGCCAGGATCGCATTCCAACACCCCGGTTCATACTCCACCTACTATGCCTATTTTCACTGGGCTGGTTTATCATCTGATTCTTTCCTCATTTCCCTCTCATTCTGTTTCTCTCTCTTGTTTTAGGTGTGCTTCTAGGTTTCGTAGCATGAGACAGTGTCTGAGAGATGAGAGGATATATGCTTGAAGAAAGAGTACTCCCTGTGGACATTAGAAAACTGTCTGGTTGCACGGATTATTCATTGCTCTCTCTATGCAGCTTCAGTAGTGGTTCAGCTCTTTGAAGTTTTGGGTACTTCTGCGCATGTCTGTGGCTTGAAACTTATTAAGGTTCCTGCACTTCAGCCCTTCCTCATGAGGGTTTGCAGCCGCATTAGACCCCTGTGCTGGGCATAGTGCGCGTGTGGCCCACCTCTGTTGTATATCATACAGGCCCGGCTGTTCCATTTGATGCACGCTAAAAGCGCACTGAGTAGCTCGCATCTCACAGGGGATCTATGTTCTTAAAACGTGCAGTACGGCACAACATTGAAGGCCCACAACCCCAAAACACACCCGCCATCCTACAAAACCCACAATCCCGTTAGAATGTGGTTAAGTTCTCTCCGAGAACAGGGACAAGTCTAGCACACCTCGGGCTGCCATCAGCCTGCCAATTACACTGGACATTGAAGGCAAGCTATCGTCTCTGCTGAATCAAGTGTTAGACATGAAGTGGCAAGACGCAAACATTGTGGTGTGATCTTTGCCCAGTGACATATTGTCTACCACGCTCCCCCTCCAACTCTGCTCCAAGTTTTGTGGCTGAGTAGGCACATGCAATCGAAGCTCAGACGAGACAAATTGGGATAGTTTGCTATAGTCTATCCAGCCTTAGAACCGGACCTGCTGTAAACAAAACATTTTGCATTCCTCCGCGTCAACCTCATGTTTAGCGCTTGTAGAAGCATCTATGTTTATCCTCTTATATGGGGTACGTAAATACTGAAGTTAACAACACATCTACCTGTAGATGCAAGCAGCATGTGCTCTCCGAACTGGTTTTTAACGAAGACAAAACACAGGCAGGCGACAGCCTCACCAGTCGTGAGCGGACGTCACCAATTCCAGTAGAACTTTTAGCTTACAATACTATTCAAATGATAGCCCATCTGCGTTCTCTAATCATTTTCGTATGGATGCAGCAGAGGGGTGAACGACACCACACAAGCATTAAACGAAAATTACATAACTGTTTAATTCATATTATTTACTATTCCATGTTAATCAAAAGCTTCAGGCTATGTTTTACAACGTACTTCTTAAAAATCTACATAAACCGCGAATAAGGTACTATATTTTATGGTGTGCTTTGGTTTCGCGCCTAAGCGGGCCTGTTAAATACATATTATTTACATCAGATTGGGTACTAAGATTGGAGCGATTATACCGCAATCCGCTAATGAAAAGCACATGACCAGCATTACGAATCACGCCGGCACTTCTGGTACCAGAAAACCTTACTTAAGTGATAAACGTTTCAATTGTTGGATTTAACCTTTGAATTGAAGGCCCAGAAAGCAATCCATTCTACAAGATACGAAATCCAAAGTTTATAAATTTCTGGTTTGCATTAATGGACCAGAAACACTCCAAAATTAAAATTAGCACCTCTAAAACTTTTAATGCTCTCCTTACAAAATGATGAATTATTGAGACGAGTATATTACTGTTAAGCATAAAGCAATACTGTTGGCGTATATGGTGTTAACGATGTTTCCTTTGGTGCAAATTTGCAAAATTCATTGCTTCCCCAAAACTGATATTTACAGCTACACAAATTATCTCATACTATATTGTAAGGTGTTGATTTTCAGACCATTTTCTTAATTTCTTAATTTCAAGATTTCATTTTAGAGAATAAATCATTCATCTTTGAAAATATATCCGTAGTGGAAAAAAAATGCTCCATTCACAAACCTTTCTCTATCTGTTCTGCAAACAAACTATTCCTACAATGGACTATTCTTTTATTTACATAATGCTTATCAAAATAAAGATTATCAGAAATTATCTTATTACTTAGTTTCTTATAAATAGAAAGGCAATAAAGGAATCATCTAAACTAAAGCGATAGTGAAATCTTTTAAAAGCTATCGCTATGTGTTTTGTCATTGAAATTCGGTTCTCTTTACAAGACCAGCAGGAAAATAAAAGAGAGATGAAACTAAAGATAACCTCCTGTTTGAGAAAAGTTGAAGTAGTTTGTAATTGAATATATCGCGAACTGTTGACTCTACAAGATATTTTAAGCATAGGGTATCACCAAAATTAAATTGAGTGTTATTTATGGACGCTGTTTAACTGCGTCCCATTCTACATTGGGTATGAAGAACCACTTAAGTTGCCCAGAGGCCACTTTATTAGGTTTGAGGTTGTTTTAGGTGGCGCACATCTACAACACGGGAGCCACGGCTTTACTTCTCATACGAAGGAAGCAATTCTGATGATTTTTACACTTGAAAAAGTCCATCACTCTCCGCCGTGATTGAAAGAGCGACCTTGGGAACCAGAAGCTAATATATTACCCCTAGACCACGGAGGACGACTGGTCACCATAGTTGGTAATATACGAGTTGGTGGATTGAGTTAGTCTTCAGTCTTTCCTTCAATACTGCTCACACTCCTTAGTGAAATAACAAATTGAGGTTAGGCTTATCACTTGGAGCACTAAAACCACAGCCAGACTGCATATCCATTTCAAGGCTGTTTGTGGGAGTGTGTGTGTGTGTGTGTTTCTTTTCGGTCATGCAAGTTACCGCCTTTACTATGTTGTCAGAATCAAGTGAACTCGAAATATCCTCCACAGGTTTTAATGTAAAGGGGTCACCTTTTTAGGACACAGTTTAACGTTATCAAGGTACAATAAATGTAAGTCTAGAGTACATAAAATTTGAAAGTGACAGCCTCTCGTACAGTCCTCAGTCCTGTCCATTACTGCATGATGTACAGTGAGATTGCTAGCTTGCTTAGGCCAGTTCTAGAAACTGCATATATGCAGAAAGGAATGGGGGAGAGAACCACAATAAGCTACCTATTGTATGATTTAACCAGTTGTTATGTAAAAGGAAGAATACAAGAAAAAGTGTCGTTTAGGAGCCATATCAAAATCACCGAGCGAGTTGCCTCCAAGGTAACGTAGGGTCTCGATTCGGGAGACCACCTACTCGGCTCTTGTATTTTTCATGATTTGTCCTGGACGGTAGACGAATGCTGATTTTTTTCCCCCTGCTTTACTACGATTTTCCTTTCATCCCATGTTCTTTTCATCTTTCAGGCTTCTAGGTTTCGTAGCATATGGTGGTTCCCGAAAAATGGTGCGGATACTTGCTCAAAGGAAAGAGTACTCCTAAGGCACTAGAGGGCTGCTTGGTCATTCATCGCCCATTTTGGGTAGCTCCAGCAGTGGTTCGGGTTTTCTAACTTTGAACTGTTAAGGACTTGCGCCCATCTCCGTGACCTCTGCCTGCGGCTTGCTGCCTCTGGTGGCTGCTCCTGAGGTGTATTCACAATAGGTCTATATAGATAGTATTTTGCGAGATATCCCCTCCTTGTGTAGCCAAATGCTATATCTACACTCAAACCCCAGAACGCGTAAATTGCATTATCGTTTGTTCTATGCATATACATACAAAAGAGCATTCTCTCTCCCTCCCTCCCTCCCTCTCTCTCTCTCTCTCTCAATGGTTATTAGAGTATTTTAACATTTTAGACAAATATCTTCTGAAGTGCCTGCAGTTTTTCTCATGTACATTTGATGTAAAACAAATGAGGTTTTAAAAATGCACATTACAGTTACTTAATTTTGAAATAATATGTTATGCTAAGTGAAACAGGGATGTAAACGTGTTTACAACATAAGCCAATAAGCTTCTGCTTCAAAACCTGACAGGTTTGAACCAATTTTTCACATTGATTTACCTGGAAAATGGTTTTCGAGTTATTTTTATTCAAATGTTATTGGTAAATAATCTTTTTAGCAATTTATTTTAATTGTCTGAAAAACTTTGCTGGAGCATTGAACCATTGAGATGGTCGATGATCCCCTCCGCCCACTTATTGGTTTACACGTTTACCAAGTTCTATTTATTATTATTATTATTATTATTATTTCAAAAATCTATGATACAAAGAAAACCAACGGAGAAGTTTGCTTTTAACAGCAGAAGTAAACATAGTTTGAGATCTGAGGGCTTTATCATGGGCAAACTTAATAGGAAACGGTGATATTCACATGCATTTGTTCAATACATTATTAACATACATAAAACAAAGAGGAAATCTTTTAAGGAATATTTTAAGTAATTGTTAAACAATTCTTTCTGTTATGTCGTGTATGATTTTATAAAAATTAAAATGAATATATTTCTAACACAGTTGTAGGTATGTATTCATTAACAGTGTCAGAATACCTTCCTGAAAATTACTACGAGTACCAACTCTTCTATTACATAGAATTGTTGTTGTTAATTACATCTTTATCATATTACACATTTTTGTTTCTTCCCGTTAAAGTGTCTGTACTCCCTTGAAAATCCCATAACCCCCATTTCTTTTTCTTTTCCTTTTTCCACTTGGTTTTTTCCTTTTTTCCATTTTCACTATATTTCCTTTGTTTTCAATATGTTTACCGTTTTCGTTTTACGTACAAATACACATATATAAACACATTTACAAATACCCATGCCCAAGGCGGGACTCGAACCCGCGATCCCCTGTGCCACGAAGCACCAAAGCTAGGCACTTTAGCAAGCGCGGCCATGGGGACCAGCGCCCATTTTGGGAACCACTGAATGCGATACTTATAGCAATGTTTCCTAATTAGGGGCATGAATTACAGAAGGCACAGACAGCTTATTCAACTCTTAACAACTTTGTGTAAAGCTTCTGACGTTAGTAAGCAGGGTGTCCATGAACTCGCGCACTAACGCGCCAGTTTTCTATTCTATGTAAAAATTGGAGACAAACGTTTTAAACTGTCGTTGTTAAAGGTTGACCAATTAAAAGGTATACTCTTACATAGTCGTTATGCGCTGCGCACTTATCTGTTGCTGACACCTAAGCGGGCTGACCTGACTACCTGACTTGCCAGAGCTCTGCAGATAATAGAAATGAATTCTGGAGACTACTAGAAATGGTGTACAGGAACATTTCTTAGGATGTGCAAACACGAAGTAAATTTATATAAATTATAAATGATTCTAGCTAATGAGAACCATATTTGCTGGAATAAAATTGTATTCCCTTTTATTTCCAACGTCTACTGTCTGCTCTCTTCAGCAATGAATTTGCAACTGATTGCCTGAAATAGGTCTAAAAGTTCTAAGTTCGTTCATCCTGATTCAAAAGTGATAAATTGTCGTAATTTCCAAGAAATGATGGTGCGTATCAGAAGGTGTAGCTTCATAAAACACGACCGTGTTCACTATTTTGGCAGTAATTATAATGGTTTACTATTTTAAAATCTTAATTGTGTTACATTCACATGAACAGCTTCGCTATCATCTGTCGCTTATTAGTGTGTTTACAAATTATTCTTATAAAAGTTTATTTTTCTAACTGCATCACTTTGATCTAAACTAACCTTTCCGGAAATAGCGTCTTTCTAAATTTCCTTGTATATACCTTGATACAAAGGGAATAATTATAGTCAAATATTTGAACTCTGAATGCTACATACTGGCCTTATCATTTTATACTCTTTCCATGCAATCGCGAGAAACAACTGAATTTCAAAAAGGCTTTAAAGAATTACAAAATTTTAAACAGTTCGTTCTAATAAGGCTGATAACTGCGATAGAGCTTAAGGAAAAATAAAAAGTATTTATGGATAATGTGCGTGCTTTAAAGAGATCTATATTTTTCCTGTTTACTTTCTTCTATCTCTTAACATTTACCAGTTATATGAGATTAAACAAAATTCGCTCAGAACGTCACAGGATACTGGTAAAAAATTCAAGCTATACAGTTATTTTTAATAGATTTAATATTGTATTCGAAATCCATTTTTCAGGAAATAAGACATTTTGACAAAATTCCATGTAAATAGTAGTTTGGGGTGTGGAGACTTTCTTTAAAATATTCGTATCGCATCTGTGGAAGGTACTGAACTTAAATACCAGGATTGGTATTTATCGAGCATTTCGTTTTTCACCAATCCTTTTGAGTATATCTTGAGCATACGATTCCTTCTCAAAGAATGTACCTGGCAATTTATTTTTTTAACCAGTTTCAATATCGTTGTATCTCTCGGCCACTATATAAAATAGCTATATTAGATGTACTCCTGAATAACTGCAATGAAAATTTTGGGTGTAACAAAATGTAGCGGAAAAGTATCAGAAGGATTAGAGGGATAAACACATTGGTTTTAGTATCGCAAATGATACACTGCTGACTAGTGAAGGATATGTGAACACATCTACGTATTCTTCCTGCCCGTTTGCACATTCTACTACGGCATAAGTAGCGTATTGAAATGTAATACCACTAACTCCTTGCGTGCGGTAACCTTTATAAAACTTGAACAGGTTATTTCAATCCTGATATATTTCTTTTGGCTTATTGTGCAGTTACAAAGACCCTAAACTCTCAAAGATTTGGCGGACCTTGAAATCCTACAAAGTGCGTCCAAGCACATTATTGCCAAGAGATGTTACGGTCTCATAAAAGTGTCAAGTATTATGTTTAAAGGTTTTCAGAAACCCTTGGATATGTATCAATAAGTCGAAAATACAGTCGGCCGTAAAGCAAACACTTCGTGTGTCTTGGCACGTTATGAGTTCGCACTGAAATAGCGATTTTATATGACAGTAAACAACGCCTCGTTTCTTTACCACATCGGTAAGCGCAATTAACTGCTTTTCCTTGGTTTCTTCTCTTTAAAATAAAAACATATAGCAGCGCGAAGGTTTCGGTAAGCAAGAGCCAAATGTGAAAGTGGGGTGTGAATTGGGTTAGGACAAGCCGCATGAGTACGCAGTCAACAAACTTTCGTATCCATACCGTGCCTTGCAAATATAATGAGACAATATTGTGATGGCTAAATTTCTTTGTTTGGTCCTGTAATGTGACGGACATAATCTCTACATCGTGCCCCTCTTGCATCATAGCTATAGGAAAGTTGTTTCGAAAGGGCTTCAGAAATACTGATCTATTCTACCTGAGTATGGACTTGCTACGTATGCGAATAATCTGACACCTAGAACTTTTCTGAGTTAAAATTACAGACACGGCAGGCGGAGTTTTATGACTGAAATTTCATTTACAAATCAATAAAAATTGAATGTTTTATTTTAATCCCATAAAATAATTTAAGAATTCCAGAATATAAAAAGGTATAATTGGCGACCAGGCGCTGTTTTTAAATACTTTAACTGGAGCTACAGCAAAGCATTAGAGGTGAAACTATACTGGATACGGCTAGAAAAACTTCAGTTTAACCAGATCTCATTCACATCATGCAAAGTAAAAACCGAAGTTATGCAGAAGCTAAGCAGTAATGCAAGAAGAAGACAGAAAATGCAGCAGCAAAGGAGAGGAAAAGGAAAGCTGAGGGTCCAACCCATTAATCTGGTGGATTTTAATATAAGCCATCATTCAAATCGTTCCTTGTTTTCTCGATATTAATATCTGCAGCATTTTTCTTCCTGTAAAATACTCCTTGCGGAGCAGTTTTTCTGTTACACAAATAAAATTAGATGTACATGTTCACAGAGGTAGAATGAATAAGAATTGCTCTATGTTTTACAGTCAGATGAATTTATGCATATGTATGTTTTCAATTTTTGAACGCAAAAATAAATACATATTTATAAAAAAAGTACATTCATAAATTTAAAACTTTTTGGAACCTAAACCAAAGGAGACACAGAGAAACCTAGAGCAATTTCAAAAAGCCTAAATATTGTGAACCAAAGGTTAAAATATTAGACCAAAATTTTAATTCTTTTTGTCGCAAGGGGCTTATTAGTGACATGACAAAAACATAAACAAACTTGACTATAATATCCAAACCATTAGAGTAAAACAGATGAAATGTACTGTAACTTGTTTGCATTATATTGCAGCTGTGGCATTAATTTCAAAAAGTTAGCATTATTAGTTTGGAATTTCAAACTTTCAGTCGTCATACATGACCTTTTTTATTATTATTATTATTATTATTATTATTATTATTATTATTATTATTATTAAAATACAGCTCCGGAGGCTTGTCAGGACTCCGACGCTGTATTCCTTTTTCTCCATTTTTTCCAGTTTCCTATATTTCCTTAGTAGACATTATTCTTAACGTTTTTCTTTACATAAACATACACAAACATAGACACATTTACAAACACAGAAACACCCATGCCCAAGGCGGGACTCGAACCCACGACCCTGTACACCACGAAGCGCCAAAGCGAGACAGTTTAGCGAGCGCGGCCACCGGGATCGGCGTGAAGGGTAAGGTCTGTAGTTCAAATGCTGTCAGTACCGTCCACCCAATTATGCGTTTATTTTCTCTCCAGGGGTTTCCCTGTTTACACAGCTGGTAAATGAACTTAGATAAGGATCGTTTCCATTCCAAATTTCCTTTCCCAATTATGATTTCATTCCATATATCATCAGTGTCCACCACCGCTAGTGCCATATGCAGTAAGCTTGGATGTTAAACACGAACAAATAAAAAATTTAAAATATCAGCTGAACTTTCTAATTTAACGCTCTTTCATAACAGAATTTCTTAGCATCAACCTTTAGAATTGCACAAACATAAATTACCTATTAAGTTCTTGAGCATCAGAGTCTAAGAAGAAAATATCAGCTTTTGCTATAGTGGAACTTGAAAATTACTGATTCTCTATAATATAATGACGGCTAGCTTAAATCCTTTTCGAGGCTGCCACTCTATAAAACATCTTATTCCCAAAATAACAAAATTCACTTCCAAAATTAAATTTGATGATTATGGTTCCCTATGAGAGAGCTCTCTCACTGCCTAAGTTGTTTAGCTCATAAAATGAGTTTTTTTTTTAATTGTTCTAATACTCCAAGAAATGAATTACTCCAATAAAAGTCTAAAAAGAAAACTGAAACTATGTAACTTGAAGTTATCGATCATACAGCTGGGTCCTACCTGACTTTGCATATTAGTTTACCTACTTGTTACTTCTGAAAGCTTGTGGAAGTGTAGCAAACAAGAGAAATATCGAAATTAACGAGTGCACTCTGCATTTGTTGAAAAATAAAAAGAAAGGAAGGAGACAAAACAATCCTAATGTAGTGCTTATACTGGACCATTCATTTATCATCAGTATACCTTTGCTAGACATCGGACCCTTTGTAGCCTGATCCCATTGCAGAATTCTAGTGTGATAAACTGCAGTGCAATTGCGACAAATCCTATAAAAGTGGAAATTTACCTGTATCGTGTTTTTCCTTCGTAAGGTTTCCACATTTAGCACCCGATTCCACGCAGCCCATATCACATCTCTCTATAGCAGACTTGAAGAAAATCCAAGAAATAAAAATGAACCAATGAGTCATGTCAGATTCGGTACAAGACGAAGAGGTAGGTCAGAAATTGCGTTCCATAATGACTTTTGGTGCGCTTGATGTAAATAAGGAGAGATGAACAAGCCCTAAGTAATATGAAATTTTGGAAGTAATATCTATGTTACCTGTTTCATTATCCTCCATATTTGTCAAACATTTCTTCTGAAGTAGGCATGAATATGAAGCATGAAATTATTAGCACTATTGAATGGGATGAAGTGCTGTTGGGGAGGCTGAATTAATTGTGCGACATAACTCAAAGAACCGAATACTATTAATGGAAAAACTATTAAGTAGAACTTCAGAATGAGGATATCGATTTATCCCGATTTTGTCCCCTTAGGAGTATACGGATGCAGATAATCGTGTACAGTAATAACAAACTTCTGTCATTAATTTTCAATACTGTTATACTCTCGCCCATATCTTAGAGTGAGATAGGTAACTTATCAGTCAATTTACTTGATTTGGAAGGACCCTTTCATTAAGCGATGCTGGGAGAGCGCAGCTAAGCATTTCATTGCCAACTTAATTCGCTGCGTTCCTAATGGAGCACATTTTCTGCACGCAAGTGCATTATCCCATGTCACGCATGGAAACCCTGTCTTCGCTTTCCACGCATTTCTGACATATATTGTAGGAAACTATATATTGCGCTGGATTCTCCTTGAGAAAACATTATTTCGGCGTTTTTTTCTTTCAGTTCTCTTACACATATGAATGCTCTGATATTCACAGAAATAAGTCGCTTAAGTCGAGGAATCTTGCTGATGATCTCTCTCAGCAACTTCTCTTCCTGAGATACTTTCAAGGAAAAATACTCAAGATTTCTCTTGTAAAGAAAAGCATTCTCTTATAAAAAGTATTATGCTATCAACGGCAAATGCAGAGACAGTCATGAAGGAAATCTTTATGGCAGGTTTACGAGCCTCAGGATCACAAACATGCAAATGAAAATAGTCAATCCAACTAAAACTCGTCCGAAAATGGAATGAGATTAGGTTTAACATCTCCGTCGTGCACTTGACTCCAAATTCTGTCGCAGAAAGTAGTTCAACATACAGGATCATCCGGTTTTAACTCTTGCACTAGAATAGTTTTCCAGGGCTTTAACTTAATCTTGTATTACCAAGGTAAGTAATAAGGGGACACTTGTCTCATCCTATGCAAGTTTTTGGTGTTGTGTCTTAACAGTTTATTAACACTCTCTTAATTACACTGTTCAATTCATTAATGGTTTGCATTATCCGCCTAATGCAATGAGTGTAATTATGTTGGGTCATAATCGTTTAAGCGTAATAAATAGACCACACAGGCAGAAAGGTTTTTTTTTTTCATTGGAGAGGTTTCATGTTCCTAGTAATCGTAAATGTTTAAACATTTTAAATAGTACTAAAAATTATACTCACATCCGACTCCACGTAATAAAGTATTTTTGAGGGTCAGTGTGAAATACACTTCAGGTGGTGACCGTTACCCTTGGAAAGAATAATGATGGTGAATGGACCAAGGCACCTATAACGTTTACAGTGGACGACTTAAAAATGCACATGTTTGTGTGAAACAAAATTTACACTGACTTCAAAGTCACAGACGTTCAGTGCTACAGCCTCCAACGGAACCAAGCAATCCAGTCTCCCTATACGTGCAGTGTGTAAGGTACCTTCAAATCCTACCTCAATTCTTTATTGCTTGCTAATTCTATGATATGTCAGCACTATAAGCAGCTGCCAATATAGGCTCAGTGTGCGATGTGCATTTCATACGAAGAGCAGTTATCTAATTTCTTTTTTGTGGTAAAGGAAAAATGATAAATGTTTCCAAGCACTTAAAGAACCTTAAGGGTACCTGACAATAAATATAAGCATAGTCGTTTGGTCTAAGTTAAGATCCTTATGAAACTGAAGAAAGACTCCAGTAGACTTATTCCCACAGGGATGTAAACCAACCTCTCTTCTCCACGACAGAACTAGATCATGTCTGCACACTTAAGAAATGATCACAACCTTTACCAGATTGTTTTTCCACAACCAATCTGCAATAGGGATATTGCGCCTTTTAACTTGTATCTCTTCGAACCTCTGAAGGCAACACTTATGAAGTACCTATTAAATATTTAAGAGGGTGGCTAAGATATAGACCAATAAAGTTGTACCATGTAGTCGCACAGAGTTTTCCATTTTGGTGACGCAAGACCAGTCTGAAATAATTCTGAAAAATAGGTTTGAATAACCAGGTAATTATACAAAATTACTTCAAAACGAATATCCTCTGAAAAAATATGTGATGTATGTATCTATTGGATGACACTCGTAATTAAGATTCATGAGGTACCTTAAGAAGCAAGAATGCCTTGTCCTTTTGGGGAGAATGCTACATACTTTGTGCAGTGTCGTCAAGAAATTCTTCTGTAAGCACTGTTTGTGATTTTTAATTGAACGTGTCCTATTTCCCGAAATATACGTATAAGCACATTATTAATGTCATGGCGACTAGGAAGCCAATTACTCGGGAATTTTCTCTCGAAATAATGCCCTACCAACACGATCACACTTGTACACACATGCGAATCGTAAATACTTTATGGGTAATGGTATAATTAGAGCTATTATACGACATTTAGCACCAATATTAGCAGCTGCTCTGTCGGCATCAAACTTTGTACCAGAAAAACTGGCACTAATGGTACAGTTTTTATTAACCTATCCCTGTCTGTCCGTTTAATTCTAAACAGTATGAATGAATGAATAAGTGTATTTATTGACATAACAATATCATACATCAAACTTCAACAATCGCATGGGCCCACAGACCGTACGTGCTTTTGTAATACACACTAAAAAGCAATATTAAAACAACAACAAAGAATCAAAAAAGTAAACACGAAAATAAAAAGACAAAGATATTCAAATACAGTCATTTAAATTTACAGAACAGAGTATACCTTATTCAGAAGCATAAATATACCCTCTTATAATAGATAAATACACTTAAAAATATATATACACAATATATAAAACCATAACACAATGGCCTAAATATGACATAAAATATATGTATGTAAAACATTGTAGTCACTTTTGTTTAGTTGTTCTTATCCCCCCCCCCCTATTCTCTATTGCCAGCCTTCTCAGATCTCGGCTGTCTTGCCTTGAGTATAAATTTACCTAGCCCGTCCACGTCTTCCATGCCTACCAGTAGCGTCCAACATGCTTCTAGCTCTACATTCGCGGTGGTAAAGAATCGCGGTAAATATTTTTCCCGCCATTCCTCCGTGCCCCTACATCTTGTCAAGATATGGGTCCACGACTCTTCCTCCTCGCAAATGGGACTGATTCTCATACCATTCTCATCAGCAATTTTTGTGCTCCTCCATGCTCCTAGTCTAGTCCATGCGAGCCTCTCTCTAATGAGCATGGTAACTGCTTTAATGTATTGCTCGATACCCCACTCCGATTTTAGCCCAGACTGTACTTCTAATGAAACCTTCTCCGTGCATTGCGCAACTATTTGCTGTCTATCAATATCACAGAGGCGGCTCTTAATTTTTCTCCGAATACTCCGCCTGTTTGCCTGCCCCGCCATACAAATGTATTCCATCCGAATGGTTTCCAACCCTTTCTTTAATTTTGATGCCCAAGTCGAATCACCTTCCATTCGGAACTGTTCACGGTGATCTAATCATAACACAATCCATGTTGATATGCGTATCGCCTATTATGTTTCGCCACAGTGGCTGAAATAATTTGTTCGCCTTGGAAACTGACTTCTTTTTCTGGTAGGGATGAATTTCTTTGGAGAAAGTTGATATCGCGCGACACTGACTACATCCAGACGAATATAACGGGTGAAGGCAAATTCTAGTGAAATCATGGGTAGATATTGATGATTATTAATGGAGAATCTTAATGCATAGAAAGCTGCAAGTAGTTCGCTTACTCCCATGTGAATTTTATGGTTTTGCTTACATTATAATTAACTGTAACAGGGTAGGAAAAGTACTGTATTTCAGCCATATATATATATATATATATATATATATATATATATATATATATCGAGATTTCGCAGAAATACAAGTTAATACTAAACGCGTAACTAGCTGCTCGTCAGTTTTTCTGTCAGAATATTTTCCATATCTTAAAACTCTCTAAATTATAAACTGTTATACGGAATGTCATATCTTACAAGAATTGCTCAAAAACAAAATTATAAATGTATTTGATGGTTAAGAAAAATGTTTGAACAAATAACGGGATTTTCTAAAGATGAAGCATAAACGAGGTTTCGCACATTAGAAGGAGAGTGCATGCCTCTACACCGAAAGAATGCAACTTTATGGTAGCATACTCATCGCAAAAGACTCCACCTGCTTGTTATATTTCATCACTAGAGATAGTGGCAAGAGTTTATGAGGCCCGAAAGTAGCAACATAAAACGGTAACGATTGTGAACAATAAGTTCAAGGAATGAAGTCACGAGGTTATTGCGATTTCTATAGGGAAAGTTAACAACGTAACGCACTGGCTGTCAAAGTAAAACACTTGTGAAACAATCAACTTCCTCTATCATGTACTACACAAATGGTGCTTACTGTTAGTGTAAACTACACCATCACACATATTAAGCATAAGAATAAATTGATTCCTTTTTCACATTGGCTAACGTAACATAATGCAAGTAATTTCCATGGAAATAAAAATGAAAAGGTTGAAAAGTGCGACAAAGGTGAACAAAAACTATTTGGGTGTGTTTGTATCTGGCTGGATGTGTAAGATTTTTAAAGCCTAAAGCATTATGTGCTGACTTTCAAAATTATTACTTAGGCTGTTTTGACGGAACAAAGATGATGCGATATATCAGCCTTTAATGAAAAGCGTAAAAACTCCCGTGTTTAAGAAGTACTAACAGAAACATACATATGTGAAGACCACTTGCAAGCATTTTTGTTAAGTATTGGGCGAAAAAGTTTGCTCAGGAAGATTCTGAACCACTAATAAAACCAAAGTTCCATTCCAGGTAATTCACGGAGTGTTGACGAAGCTAGTATCCGAAATTGAATGCGCACGCTCCCCGATTACTTTCACTAATGCACTGTGAAACATCACATCCGATCCAGATCGTTTTTGTATACTTCGGTTCGCCACCAATCTCGGGGTTTTTTCCTCTTTTGGTTCTAATCGGCAATTATGAATACCCCATAGCTTACTGGCAGCTAATAAGGGACCTTTATCACATTGATGTCGCAGATTGAACTGCAGAAATACCTTCGACTTTCTTTGCCATATGGTTCCTATTCGCCGGGAACAAAAGTGTATTAGTTTTTTGTTGTAACGGCTATTTTAGGTATATGTTCCGATCAACGATCAGCAGCCTTACACTATGTCAGATACTGCAGTAAGTGTATTCAAGGTTGCTACAGGGGAAAATAATGTCGTATTTCTTAAGAATCGGAATAATAAATTTGGAACCGAAAAGTGGAATGTATTACATACATAGATAAATTAAAAGTATAAAGTTATACACATGTAAACAACTGTTCTACAAGAACGTAGATACAATTTGAACACAACAGAATTTAGAGATTCGCTTCTCTTTGTATGGCCAGGAGGAAAGCAAAAGAAAAATAAATGAGCGCTTACCGTTTGAGAAAAGTTTAAGTGCTTTAAAATTGAAACCAATAACAAAGAATATCTTGGAAAAAATCAACTCCACAAGAAAGGGTACCTGATATAAATTGTGTTTTGTAAAGACGTCTACACTTTTTGTGTAGTAAACATTTGTCTATCTCTTGCGGTTTACCAGATATGCAAAATCCGTTCAGAATGAAGATAACTATTCCCAAAACTTTCAAGATATGCATTTTCTTTGTCCTGTATATATATTTAATATACGGTGTTTTAATCAAAATCGTTAGCCATTTTTGAGAATAACAATTTCTTAAAATCCTTCATGTAAAGGGCAGTTTGGGTTGGGGGGATATTCATATAATTACCAAGTTTGGTATTTAATGGACTTTCGGCTGTTGAGTTACTTTGCCCAAACACGCGCGCGCGTGATCGGAGCTTTTTTGATGTTGCTTTTTTGATTCAGGGGTTCTCAAAGCATGTATTTCCGGTGAAATCCTCTGGGATGAATACAATACCTTTATTTTAACTACTATGTACGTATATAATACTTGGTAGAGTGATTAAAAATTATTTCAAATATATATTTTTACCCAAGGCAAATTTAGACACACATTATTGAATTGGTGTGAACATCATACACATAACATTCACATTCAGAGGTTCCACCAGTTGGTCATTCATGATTATATATTCATTCCCAAATACGTGTCTAGGGAGAAGTAACATGCTGCATGGAGGCATAGAATTAATGGAAAAAATACTGTATTCCTTCGTCAATGTAGCACATATAATGAACGGTACGGTTGCCCCAAATCGAGGCTACAAAACTTAAGTTTCTTCGCACCAGATCGCTTAAAGGTAACTTGACAACCAGGATTTCATTTAACGAAGAGAAAATCGGCCTCCGTTACGTTTAATTCTTACTTTTTCTGGCACTATGTACAATGTACATAGGAGATGGAGAAGGTATTGGATTCCAACAAAAAATTCGAAACCAATGTCCCACCGGAAATAACGTGTTTGGTGAACCCTGATTTAAAAAAGAAAGAAAAAGAAATCGCGCGAGTGTGTGCGTGTGTGCGTGTGTGTGAGTGTGTGTGTGTGTGTGTGTCTGGGTGTGTGTAGCATAACTCATAAACGAAAAGTCCGTTAAATATTTTCCAGGAATGCACATGCAGATTTTTAGGAATATCTCCCCACCCCCAAATCACCTTTCACTTGGAATATTTTTCTAGATGTTCAATTTTCTAACAAAAATGACTTAACGATTTTGATTACAAGGCCTATATTAAAGATATTTACTGAATTTCTTGGGAATAGCTTCTGAAGTCCTCTTCATTGTGAATGACTTTTGCGTAACTGAAAAACCGTAAGAGAGAACAGTTTATTACGCTTAAAATGTAGAGGTCGTTAAAACATACAATTATTATAATTATTATAATTATAATTATTATTGTCATTTTAATCATAATTATTATAATTTTAATCATTGTTATTATAATTATAATCATTTTATTATAATTATAATCATTATTATTATAATTATAATAATTATTATTTGAATAGTTTGTTTGCATAACAGATAGAGAAAGTTATGGAATACATTAGGTTTATAGGTTTTTTTATCACGTAAGTACAATGTACATATTGGAAGAGAATATATTGTATTCTACACAAAACTCGATACAGAGCTTTCACCGGATATACATGTTTTGTGGACCCCTACATCCAGAAAAAGCTGTTTTAGAAAACGCTCCGTTTGTACTAGCGCATGTGCATGTATGTGTATGTGTCTTCTATACAGCATAACTCAGAATGAAAAGTCCGCTAAATACTAAATTTGGCATTTAAGTTCAGTATCTTCCAAAGATGTGACACGCAAGATTTTCAGGAGGTTCCTCCCACCCTGAAGAACCCTTTACATTGAACGTGTTTCGAAATGTTCGATTCTTTAAAAAGGTGTCTTTAATAGTTTGTATCGACATGCCGGATGTATTAAAGATATTTTCATGGCAAATAAGATGTATATCCCGAATTTCTTGGGAGTAGCTCCATGAGGTCCTCTTCATTCTGAACGACTTTTGTATAACTGGCATACCATGAGCAAGACAAAAACTTTATTGCACCAGAATGTACATCGCGTTAAAATACTCAGTTTTTTTTTTTTAATGTAGAGCTAACCATTTCCGAGATATTCCTGTTATTGGCAGAAAAGATAGTCAGCTATGTGAATGGAATACATCAGATTTTTTCCCCAATGGGTGCTTCCAAGAAAAATGGAAAAATAAAAATTGCACATTTCTGTAATTTCTCCCGTTTAATACTTTTTAAGCAGAAATACATACAAGGAATTATATATTAATACTCCGAAGTTTAAATAATCCTTAGGTAACATCCTTCGATTAATATTAAGTTCAACAGGTGGATACTGTTCACCATTGTAACCTATTTTAAACTTTATTCTATTATATTGTATTTGTACAGTTAGGCTAAGTGGCAAAAATGCACGCAATTTTTACTAAAATATATGTGGTAATACACTGAGGACAATAAAAATGCACTAAAATAATAAGTTTTATCAAAATTTCGAAACTATTACAGATGGTAGCTACTACGATATTTGTCTCTTGATGGCAGTCAAAATTACAGAATTTATATTTGTGCAAAAACTAATATTATCGAAATCTTTTTCCCTTCCTTTATATTGCCGCCTCCTTACTTTCCATTACCCTCCCGCCCATGCTTCCTCTAACAGTTTGAAAGTTCTGAAAAAATAGCAGCCGGCATTAGTACATAGTTATCAAAAATATGTGAAAATGTAATATTGCTCGTTCCAACATCGTTGTTGACGCGGAGGAGTGTAACTTGCTGAATGCATTAGAGTTCATATTCAACTCTAGTGTCTGCAGACTGAGTCAAATGGCTCCGCGGTATCGTGTGATGCCCGTATTCGGGAGGGGTTTAATACCCGTCCACTGTGGCCAAGAGACTTTTCGTGGTTTTCTCCTAGTCCATGCTGGGATGGTACATTCTACCGTGATTCTACTTTCCCTAATTTTCTCTGATTTTATTCCCCCTTCATGATTCAGATGTATTTGCAGGTCTTGCGGGTCGATCAGATGTCACAGTTTCTCGCGCTTTGCAAAGATTTCTACGCATGGACGCCAGACTCAGCTTTCTAGACTGCTAGAATCGCTATGTCGCCGTCGTGGGATCACTCTTTAATGGTGCGCGTGTGTTTACACTGGAAACTTTAGTGACTTCTGCGCGCCTCTGTGGACCTGTCTGTCTGCAGATATGCTACCTCCTGCTCATGCCTGCTTCTCCGGAGTGTAACTATAATCGATCCATAATGGTGTAGTGAGCGCGATGTCCTCTTCCGTTACAGTAGCGTACATTCTACATTGTCAAAGGACATGTCTCATTCGAAAAGAGAGTTGCCAGCTTCGCTGAATCGTAGCTTATTGTGGGATTGTGTTTGCACGCCTGAAAGGTTGTTATTATTATTATTATTATTATTATTATTATTATGCTTGTTGTTGTTATTATTGTTATTATTATTGTTATTGTTATTGTTATTATCATCCTTATTATCTTCATTGTATAATAATAATAATAATAATAATAATAATAATAATAATACTCTTCATGATGCAGTTTATTGAATACCCATTCACAAATGTAATTATTATTCTAATCACGCGGTTTAACTTCTTGCATCCTAGTAATTTTATTTCATACTAAGGAAGGACTGCTACGTTTTTCACACTAATTTATTAATATTGTCTGGCTCGTAATTACAAGTCGTTTCACCCTAGCCTAGATGGACTAAATGCAATGATATATGCATGCTTACTTTCGGAGGATCCAGTTTAGCTAGTTGGTAAAAATGCTACTTTTGGTTGTTCAATGTTTATCTTAAAAATTCTACAGAAAAATGCATTAAGTGGTTTGTATAAAAGTGATATAAGCTCTTTTAATCCGACGTTTAAAAACTGAGAATGAATAAAAATAACTCAAACCCAATTTGTGTAGAAAAATGTAATTTTCTGCCACCATTAGATGTAAATTATATTGCATCAAAATATTTTCAAACATGACTGTTGATTATTTTATAAAAAAATATTTGCACAGCTAAATTCGCTACCTGTTTTATAAAAAAGTAAATATCATTAAATTAAAATATATCTAAGCTTATCAAATCTGTTCTTCTATAAAAAATAAATTGATAAGTTATATATGGCAGTATGGACGAAAATCACTGTCAGTATTCAGAAAACACACGACTAATTAGTTGGTAGTTTAGAACTTCATAATATAATCTATTTCTTATATCTCGGATTACCCTACCCCTTCTGTAGGACTTATTCCCTTGGGTCAGAAGCTACCAAGAAAGCTCTAGAGTAGGCTGTTCCAGCTCTACTTGTCTGAGTAAGAATGTACGTACAAATGTACGTACTACACATCAGGTATCCGAGTTTGGCTAAATGGAAAGTGTGACAGCCAATACATGATTAGGCGATCATCGCTCAAGGGCTTTGGATTCATAACATATCCAGGATGGACGATCAACCCAATGGCTACACAACTGTTATCAAAACAGATTGAATAGAAAATTATCTAAAAGACGATTAAATGGTTTAAGCAAAATATTGTCGCAGTTCATAGTAGAAGGCCAATCTATTTGATTATAACGATTGTTAATTTACAAAGTCTAAAGTGATAATTCCAGAACTTTTCGACCCAGGCTATGTAGATATGCGTGGAAAGATAGTATATGCACGACACTTTAAAACATGTATCAACAAAACATGTGGGGAAAACCCGACTAATTGTAAAAAGCGAACTTGTAGTTTCACTGCGTTGAACAATAATTATTCTTTTCTAGGAAAAAGCAATATCTCCTTTGTCTGACAGAAGAACCATGTTTCATATTTTATGTACTTTACCGAAAATATAAAAATTACAACAATGGACAGTCTGTCCTTGCTGGGATGTATAGCATTAGGATCATCACGTATGGAACCCCCATTTCTGGGACAGAATACCACAGGTAGGCCATTGTAGCCCTTTGCGACTTATGACCCTTGAAAGGCAGGGATGAGGGGAGAGACCCATAAAGGCGACTAGAACCGAATGACGACGGACGCAAGAATGAACGGGGTCCCTAGCGTTTCCAGATCGAACGCATCCATCGCCGCGCGGACCTTACCCACAAGCGCTCCAGCCTCCGGGTGTCCCCAAATGGCGCCCGTCCGAAAGCGCCCGAAGGCGCGTCCTGACAGAGTGGTTTCACAACGACTCCGGGGAAGGTATCTTTACAGAGCCCACATCCACCGCTCAGCTGCAACTCGCCAAACACCGCCGTCTGGTCCTTAAACCCTGAAACAGATTCAAGGAAACAATAGGCAGGACGGTTGTAGTACATGATGAACTGCCCCAATGTTCGCCTACCGACCCCTGGGAAACACGACAAACACATGGGTCAAAATAGGGATCGTTAGGGATAGAACCCGGGACCTTCCGAATGTGGGTCAAATACGTTGAGCGGCAATTTGGTATTTGGATGTATAACATTTTATTTTCCCTACCAAATATTTAGCACTTGGGTGGAATGCAATACTCGATCTAAGTATGTATATGCATTTCAACGAAATACTTATTTTGAGGCACCTGAATAAAAAATACATTTATAGAAAAATATCTCTTTGTGTACAGTATAACTAAAAATGAAATGTCACAAGAAAATTTTCGGAAATTTACCAATATATACTACCCCCTATATGAAAAAAATATTAAAATAGCATCATGTTTAAGATATTCAAATGACAAATAATATGTGTATCTTCAATGTTCTTGGAGAAACTTCCAAATTTTAAAACACACTATATAATTAAAATAGGAATTTTGAGGCATCAACAATTTCCAAGATATCCATTATTGTTGGTTTGAATGGCCCAATACATCCACATATTTTTAAAAGTGTTTCCGCCATCAGTTGTTTCTCGCAATATCCTGGAAAGAATCTGCAATTTGAAGGTCAGCATTTAGCTCAGTTTTAAACATCTGACCATCGATTCGCTTTCCTCTATCAGTCTTGAGCCTGCAACGACATGTGTAAAGCTCCTCATATAAACTCAAATATTTGTCTCATTCTGTGCTTTAAAAGACCAAGAGTTGTCACAACTTCAATTTTTTACAAATGATTTCCAATACTTTTAAAGTCTTTGGCCTTCCAGCTCGATTTATATCGGTTGAAACCAGTTTTAAAAACACAGGGCATATAAGGAAATACTTGTCCCTTAGTAATAAGCCTTACCTGATTCCTGAATCTTGACTCAGATAGCTAAAGCGCCTATCATCACTGGCCAGGATTCTCATATCAGACATTAAGTAGGTTCGAATCATCTCTGCCCTGCGACCACATATCTGGTAAACAATGGGAAGCGCCCACGTAAATTAAACGGTAGTTGTCATTGGTGGATAGTTATGGAATTTCATTATTCCTGTAATGGAACATTTTTTCATGTATATAAAATACTATGGACATTCTTTTCGTTTTATTTATTTTAAGCCATTATATTAACACATTTAAAGAAAACCACAAACTGTGTACCAATACAAATACATAATTAACGAAAGTTTACGCGTATACATCCAATTTTTGCCCAACTATAGATATATCTATCTATCCATCCATCCATCCATCCACCCACTAAATGACAGAATTGGGTTAAAAGTTTTGAAAGCCAATAAGGTCGTGCTCTAAATAGTCAAAAGATTTGACAAAGTTTGCTAGTTTTAGCCAATGAAATGCGGGTATTTACAGTGTATCACGAAACCTACAACATAACTGAAAGGGAGGTGCTTAGAATATACGAAAGCTGGCCAGGTCTATTCATATCTTGAGAGCCCCTGGATTATTACAACGTGATGAAGACGAGGGTATTTCTTAACCTAAACTTAATATGTGAAAATGTTATTTAATTACCTAAATAGCAATGTTTCATTGTGCATTTTCGAACTGTGACACTAATTGAACATTACTTTGCATATGATAAACTATTAATATGTGCCGAAGGAGTTCAGTCTGGCAAAAGGACAACGTATAAAAACACATTTATGACATTGGTTAGTATTGCAATGGATTTGTAAAGCTCTGTCCAATTTTTTCAAAATTTTTTTTTAATATTTAGCCACCTTTATTGTAAATTCTTTAATTGAAAAACGCGTTTGGAAGTGTACAAGGGGCTAAAAAGAGTACCGGTGGTAAAATGTGTAATAAAACTGTTTATGTAATGGTTTGTCACAATTAACTTGGAGATAGAAAACTAAATGGTCGCAAGCACAAATAAAAATAAACGATAGTGAGTATAGAAAGTCATGTAAATATAGCACTGGAGTGTTTCGCGTTTCTTTTAACATCGAAAATCTGTGGTATGTATGTGGAATAACCCAATAAGCCTGGAGTCTACTGAGGTAAAGTTACGACAGACTAATACTAGGAAATACATTATCCAAGTAACTTGCCCCAAACGAGATTCGAATTCTGGTCCTCCGGATCACAGTGCCAACAGGCTACCCCACACCATGGCTAGCTGTTATTTCTGCAGCCAGATTATTATCATTGTCATTCACACGTGTTTCAGCTCAACCTACGTAATATTTATGGTTATAAAAACTGTTATTGCTAATATTAATCATTGTTCTCCTGTATAACTTTTAATGATGCAAGTTTTTGTTATTCAGAGTTTGCTTAATATGAAAACGTTTTCTTAATCATATAATTACACCATATTTAACGTAAGAACACGCTCATGTCATGTTAGGATAATAATACAGTGTCCATTTTTACCTACAGGAGAAGTAACGTAATAAGTGGCTTAAAGCACTGCCACTAATGTTTTAAACCCCGGTATGTCGAAAGTTCTGTAATCATGACGATAAACAGACACGCCCTCTTCGTCAGTGGCGGATCCAATAACAAAGTGCTTGATCACCTTTGTCTTAAAATATATTTCTTGTAGCGCTTTTAATGTCCAACCTTAAGGAGACGGTCACTTGAATGTTTTGGACCAAAGTTGTAACTTTTTATTATTAAAATGCCTTTGTTTCTTTGTGTACCTAAAATTGGTATTCTTTTTCATGCTGTATCCTTTTGTCTGTCTCAATGGTCAATTTAAACTTTAACTTGCACTTTACTTCTAATGGCGAGTCCTCATTCTCTTTATATCTTAAAACTGCATTTTTATTTGTATAAAAAGTAGGTATTATAACCGCTAACTGCTTTTCGTTGACATTTTAAACATTGTTTCACATCTTCTAGCTTCATGGTAGGAAAATGCAAATATTAATAATTTGAGAAATAAATGCACATTTTCCTATGTAAAATAAAAGATAGATAGGCATTTATTATTTACGGCTAAAATAATATATTATTCTCGCAAATGTGAACAGTTCTAAAAAAATCGCAAAGTAATAAACATATACATCATCTCAAAATTGTGTCAAAAGCGCACGAAGCCTTTTGGTTTTTATTTCAACGACACTTCTCACTTATCGTTAAAATCAATAGCTCTTGCGTATCTGTCAGTTATTAAAAAGCTTGTCGCTAAATGCTGCCCTTGAGAGTCCAATTCTTTCCACGATATTGCAGAAAAAAGAAAATAAATAAAAAAAAAAAAACTGAACTGACTAGCCCTAGCACTTTAAAAATTACAAAAGTATTGACAAATTTACAGCAATAGTAACAAACATCTCTCTATTTGAAATAAATGTAACGGCTGTACATACTTGAACAACATTCTTTCCCAATGAAGAGGACTTCGCAGTTTATTCCCAGAGAAATCGTTATATACATTTTATTTATCACGTAACTATCTTAAATTTATGGTATTTTCATGAAATTCATTGGATCCATTTTCAAGCAAAACAATATTTTTAAATATGGTCCATTGAGAGGGTAGTTCGTAGTGGGGGGATTTTCTTGAAAACCTTCGTATGGCATCTTTGGAAGCTACTAAACCTAAGCAAGTTTAGCATTTTTCCGACACTGAATTTCTGAGTTATGTTTTTTACATACACACGCAGGCGCTTTCGTGGGCCTTCTTCCAGATACCTTCATTCTTCCATGTACTTTTAGGGTGGAGGCAATACTTCCGTTACCTTTAGTAGGTCAGTTCCACATAAGTTTGCCCGGTATGCATAACGGTCGCGTGTACGGGCTAGGTAAGTTTCTACTTAAGGCAAGACAAAGGCTGATAATAGGGGTGATGGGGGGGACGATAAGAGCTAAACAAAAGTGATTTTATGTTTTACATATATTTTATGTCATACTATTCGGTCATTGCTCCTTTGTGGTGTTAGTATTGTGTGTATATATTTTCCTTATGTGTATTTGTCTACTATAATAGGGTACATTAATACATCTGAATACGGTTTATTCTGTAAATTGTAAATTCAAGTTGCCATATTTGAATATCTTTGTCCCTTTATTTTCGTGTTTACTGTCTTAATTTTTGTTTTTCAATATTGATTGCTACTTTTACAAAAACGGTCTGTGGACCCGTGCGATTGATGAAGATCAATGTATGCATACTGGTACTTCAATAAATACACTAATTCATTCATATAAGCTGCCCCTCGCAATTCCAACCCCTTTCCTCTGATTGGCTAAGTACACCAGAATGGCGATATACAAACCCTATGCAGAGCAAGCTAATGCGATGATAGTGATATACACACCGTTATGAAAGACGTGACTATAATGTTTTTCAAATGCGAAAATTTCTACGTTGCAGCGAATGATATGCGTTATCATGCTCTGCGTTGCCAGGTCACTACCCGCCTGTTTTCATAATGCCCTCTTACTCATACAATGAGCATGCAAATCTTCCTGGCGACATAATGTTTATCCATGTGCATTGTGAAAACTATTTGGGCTAAAAATCTCTGTTTTTTTACGGTTCTGCTACGAACATTACTCCCTATTTTCCTCGTTAATTATTTTCTGCAAAATATGAATATTTTGTCGTAGTGCAGGTAGTATTTATGAGAGACGGAATCACTTAGCGCGTTACTCCCCAGTTAAGCGGGAATGCAATATGTCAACACAGCACTCCGGTTGGCTGCCAGCCTGGTGGCGCTCAAGGACAAACCTCATCCAATTTGAAAGTCACTGTAGTTACGTGACAGGTGACAGTCAAGAACTAAGGGGCAAGCTTACGTGGAGCAGACTTTAGGTACCAGGTAGAGTATGTAACATAAAATTATAATGAAATGAATACAAAGCGAACTCCAAAGTTCGGAGGTAATTTCTTTTCGATCGTCATAGCTTAATTTTTTTTCTTATTTGGGCCGTTTAAAACGCATTTTGTGTTCGCGTTATCATTTTATGCTCTATTCTCCCTGCCATTGACCGTTATCAAGGATCACTGATAGCACCAAGGAATTGGTGCATGGCTTCCTATTACAACGCCGAAACCTTCATACTCTACAGAAATGTTGCTTATCGTGCTTTGCGTGGCGTGTTACATAATCTAATGCCAGAGTTTATTGCCCTTGAGGAACTTAAAACGTTTGTATATCCCAGCATAGTTTTTGCCATGGGTTTTATGACGCTGTCCATAAAATTCAATATCCGAGAAGTGTTTAACGTGCAGACATGCGTAGCTTTCACCAATAAAGTCGCTTTGCATTTTTTAAAATTAGCAGTCTTATCACCACAGCTCCACGTGTTTCTAAAATTGTTTTATGCAATGCACTAATGTATATAACGATAATGCGTTTAAAGTAATAAAAATATTGATTTAAAGCTAAAGAGTTTACAAACAAATCGTATGTGTTCGATTCTCATGACTTTCTGTAGCTGTTCCACATTATAAATATTCTTAAAAAACATTCTTCTTTTATCTACATCATACTAATCGATATTTACGGCCCTAATGCACACGTAATGTGTGCAACAATCTCCAGTGTTGTTAGTGCTAACATAGGTCTTTAACGGCGGATGTTTCAAGTAGGGCTGGGGACGATTCGGTACAAGTCCGTCCGGATCGGTCAACGTCATACGATTCAGATACATATCCCGGTTCTTTTGTCGGAAGTAGGTTTGAAAACGTAGGAATGAATATTGCATACAGCATCGGTCATTATATAATTGCTACGCTCCCTTTTTGCTTGTGGATAGTGAAGTTTCGGTAGTTAGTAACTGCCTAGTACTCAAACGTACAGTCTGAATACTTCTATAATCTCCGTTGTGCCATTTTATATAAAGAGCAGACAGTGTAATATATCCTTGAAATTGGATTCTGGCTTTAGGTAATTATACTACCATTAATAATTGTATAAAAATGGCTATATTTCACTTCATTGCACACTGCTAAAATAAACAACGTATTTGCCAATTTATTTTGTTGGTAATGTAACATGTTGGAGGAGATGAAGCAGTGAAGTTGGCAAGATTTTCCAACCCTTATTGCAAAACTTGCTGCAATGTTCACTAAGCCTAAGGCAGGATGCCAGACAGTCAGGAAAGTGGTAAAATGTGAATGTATTTTGTGATTATTTTGCATTACAACGGCTGTAAACATCAAGTTACCTACATTTTATGAATTCCAGCTTTCGTTGTCTAGAAAGCGCACATCATTTAAGTTGTTTCACTTCCAAAGAAATACAATGTGTTCTAGCTTTTATGTACGGGTATTTTTTTCTGGTGTTGCTTCAACTGTTTTCCTCTGTGAGTTTCTGCTCTTCTATAGAATATAAAATTATTTGTCTCTTCTTCAGGACACACTTGTTCCCCAACAGCTGAATTTTGAAGTCGTACTTGTTAACAAAACCGCAGCGTATGTATGTGGATTTCATAATTAATAAACTTGGAAAAAAGTTAAGCTGGATCTTAGTAGCCTATTAAGAACCACTACATCACTACCACCGCTGTATCAGCGAATAGTAACTGTAATGGCTATACTAAATTAAAACAACAATATTATAAAGCCGTTTAGCATCCCGAAAACCCGTTTCTGGCCACACCACCGGTTTTTGTTGAGCTGTTACTTATTTGGCGACAGGTTTGGAAAGTTTGTTGATGTTGTTTGAAAGGTTTCGGTTATGTGAAAAGAAGAATTAAAGGTAAAAAGCAGAGTTTAGTCTTCCAAAAAGAATTAGTATCTCATAAAATCATATCATACACAAAATACTTAGCCAGATATATAACTATGTAACCCCCCCCCCATATACATGTACTTTTGACTGCGCCGATAACGATTCCTCCTAAGTATAAATAAACCGAAACATTTACTCCGACAACAATATTCATTGAATAGGTATAGTTTTGCATATTTACATGAACCATATATCTGAATAACATTCTACAGAAGTGCTTTACAACATAGTAGTGAAGTGGCGAGCTAGGTAGCTGCGGTAGAACCGAAGAATTAGAAAAAAAGAAAATATATTCAAAAGTAGCACACAGATTCGATAGCGCCATCTGATTGATCCTTCGGTTGGATATGATCGGGGTTTTACACAAGCACTTGAACTTGAATTATCTCTCTGCTCATCGGCTTTACTCGTATCAACCCCACCCTTAGTTCCAAGTACTAAAATAAAGCTTAATGACGTTTAATCTGCGATCATTTCGTGATGTCTCACAAATGTTCATTTTGGTGCTATCCGCTTATTCTCGTTAAGTGAAAAACAGCATTGCGCTAATTTCTTCATTTGTGTGTTGCCTGTTTTCTCTTGGCCCTTTTTTCTCGGTTGCGTTGTGCGTTGTTTTTTCATCACATCCGTCAACAAATCGCCACGGAATGAAGAGCGCCTTTTCTATCATGTTAACACGTCCCTATTGCACTGACGCAAAACCGTAGCGACCTAGGTCGTCTTGGGACACGTGTGGTGTTAGTTGTTGTTCAAACATTGTGTAACTCGGTGGCATCGCAACTTTTTAGCATCTGCTTCCCAAGCAATCACGTCTCGGTCTAAGACCTCCCGCGAAATACCAATGATGATACAGTGGTGAACACATTTTTGGAAGTTTCAGATATACCCCATCACAAATGTAGATACTATTATTGTAAGAAATGGCAGAAAATGTCCTAACACTCTGTAAATGTTCACTTTACACTTATTCTTATGGCGTCTGTAAGCCGTCTCTTAAAGCGCTGATCCAAATAAGATAGCTCAGTACCGTTTAAGAAAATACAAATTGGTCCTATGATTCCTTGACATTGTTATTGCGTCACTGGTTGGAAATGGAATTTGTCTCTCCTGGTTTACATCATTTCTGCCAGGAATGATTATGCTGTGATGATGAAAAAGAGTTTTATATATTACAGTCATACGACCCTCTTTACGCACTGTGTTTAATCTACAAACTATCCACGCAAAAAATTTCTTTATTTCTGCTTCATGCTAAATGGTTTCAGAAATGCTTTCATTACATGGTACGTAGGGGAGGGCTGAGTTTATAGCCAGTTTTTCAGAAAGAAGATTGCTATATACAGACTTTTGATACTGCATACTATTTTCATGACCTCATGAGATATACATTAATATAGACTTGACACTTCAATAAATGTGAGCTTAAAATAATGAACAACTGAAACTAAAGCATATTATATGTTAAATCAAATGACTTTCTGTACCCTCAATTGTTCATTAGTGTGATGGCAAATTATTCTTACGAAAGTTATTTTTCTATCTACGAGCACTACGAACCTCTTCGGAAAAAATTGAATTTCACAGTTTATTTTAAATACCTACAAAGGTAGCAGCAATAGTCAAATATCTTAACAGCTGTATACTGGCCTTATCACTCTGTACTGTTTCCATTTAATCGCGAGATACAACTAAATGTCGAAGGGACTTCCAAAAATTAAAGTGTTGAAAAAATCGAAACAATAAAGACAAATATCACCGAAATGCCTTGTGAAACAAAAAGCTTATCTTCGTTTTCTGTGTGGTACGTTTTCGTCTATCGCTTGACAAGAAAAGTCCTTCAGAATGAACAGTACTTCACAGGGTTTTCCCAGAAACGCCAAGCTATACATTTTATTTAGCATTTAAATATCTTTAATATTAGGTATTTTAAACAGAACCGTTAGAACAATTTTTGAGAAAATCGGAAATTTAGAAAAACCTTTCATTAAACGATAGTTTCAGATAGCTGATTTTCTTGACAGGTTCATCTTTGGAAGACACTGTGCTTAAATACCATGTTTGGTATTTAACGGACTCCTCGTTTTGGAGTTAATGCTGCCACAGACACAGACAGACTTTTTCCTAAAACGCCTTTTTATTCATGGGTCCTCAAAATATGCATTTTCCAGTGAAATCTCGGTATCGAATTTTTGAGTGGATGCAATACATTCGCTATCTCTATGCACGTAGCAGAGAAAATATATGGCGAATATCTCGCAAAGAAATGATCACAAAATGTTAGACATATGAGATCTACATGTTTACTTTAGTAAAGTTTCTGCATCTCTTTTATGACTTCACAAAAAATAAATAAATGTATACAAAAATCACTTAAAAGATAGATGACTTCTCAGGTTAGATAAGCATTTTATTCATGATACATCCCAAGCAAATGCTACTTTTCATCAATGAAGAACATAACAGAAATGTTTCCGTGTAAAGGGTAGTTTTGTGACAATCTTCATAATGAATTCTTGAAAGCTGCTGGACTTAAGGTAATGCGTCTGTGAAATTTAACAAAAATTTTTGAAAAAACGAAGGATTATTTTTCTTTAGAATAACATACAATGCACCTTAAATTGTAATGAAATATATCGTTTTCTCACTTAGCGCACTTTAATTAACAATTAACTGAAACTATAAATGGGCAGTGGTATGCTTATTAATGTGCATGCCCAATTTTAAACCTTCTTTTCTCATAAATTTGTTTTCAACTATTGTCGGTACTCAAAATTCTCCACACGTCGTACTCTTTTATTAATTTATTTCAAAATAATGCTCCAGTGTTGACAAAAAAAAAAACAACTTATAACTCTCTCAATCAATCGCTCTCTCACTTACTCATACATATGTGCAGGCGTGCCTTTTTCTAAAATTGCTTTTCTTGAACTTAAGGAATCTTAAAAATCGATGACATATCGACAAACACAACTTACCATAGGTAAGTAGTAGAGAAAGTACTAATCATGGATGTGAAGAACAACTTCGTTGTCAAACTGTCCACATTATTCTCCCTTTCCCATCCTTACTTGGTTCTCACTGTCTAATAATATACCAAATAATAATCCCCACATATTTGGATTTTATCGCACCCCTTAAACCCCACCCCCACTTTTCGTAGTGTTTAATGCCCGCTTTTACTATTTGTGGCAGCACCACAGGCGATGATACTGGTGATATATGAAATGAAGATGGAGCACCGGTGGAATGCGATGGCGGGGGAAACCGGAGGACCTGGAGAAAACGCGCCTCCTGCGCCGCTTTGTCCACCAGAAATTTCACATAGTCACTTGGGATCGAACCCGGGCCGGCTAGATGAGAAGCGAGTGGTCTAACCACTCGGCCAGGGCGCGGTCCTTAATTGTTTCTGAAGCAGTCTCTAACGTGAATTTCCAACGAATAATAAAACAGTTGGAAAGAAGAATAAGACCTGAAATAAAGTTCATGCCGTAATTCGAACCCATTATATACTCTTTCCAATTATTTCTCTTGCAATTTTTCTACCCAAAAGTTTGATACTGAGATTTCACTGGAAATATATGTTCTGAGGTTCCTCTACTCTAAAAAAGATCGTAGAAAAGGCGGCACAAAACGTTCAAGAAAATCTCCTAACCCAAACTACCCCCAACAGGGAAAAGATCTCGTTATCTTTTATTTTCTAAAAATTGTTACACTTTTTTTTTAATGAATATCACATTTTTTTTTAAATATCTTCATGGCAGTAATGAAACCGATATCTTTATGTATACATTGCTTTTTCTGCGAATAGCTTATGAAGCCCCTTCATTTTGATGCACTAATTTGAAGATAGATTGGACATGTTAGTGGCTAAGCAGCTGCCGCAGTGGTAAGCTTGTGAGATCTGGGTACGCGTGAATGTTTACACTATTTTTACTATTTTTAGAAGATGTCTACACAAGCAAAATATTTAGGTTTACAAGATAGCGCTTCACCTTAATAGAACAACTTATACTACCATGATCATTCGCGAGAATGGACACCACCAGTTATATTTCCTGAGAATATTTGACGGAGGCTAATAGCTGACCTATTGATAACGAGTTTCAGATTGTTTTATGATGAAAAATCAACTGTTCCTGAATCTAAGCAGGAGGAAATATAATTGCGTCGTATTAAATCTGCTAACTTCTAAAGAACTTCACGTTGTAGATAAAATTTGTATCCTCAGTAGTTTTAGGTACCGTGACTCGATAAATTGCAATACGGCGAATCCGTTACCGATCATCGCTAAATGTGTGATGAACCTAGCGCTGCTGTATCATCGCAGTAACACTTTCGAAACTGGTAAAAACTGTAGCAGGAGTAACTTGAAAAGCAAGAGGCGTCAGAGAATGCATTTTAGCAATGCATGCTCTTATTACTACAAATCCCGCCTACACCAGACTACCTCAATATAGCTCCTGTGTTCTACATTGCCAACGTTTACACTTCAATCTTTTTGACTGCCTAATCTTGAGTATTTTTTTCTTTTGCCAATTCTCAGAAATCGTCCTTGGGTGATTTCTCAAAAACTTTTAGGATTTAGAATTACCTATTCCCATGAATTGAACCTTGAGCTTAATGGAGTTACTGCTTGCCAAATTTCTCGGTAACCTCACTACACTCGACTTCGAGCTAACCGCTTTCTCCAGCGAAACTTGCTTTGATTAATGTCTTCTGCATAATAACAGAATCCTAACTTCTGCTCTTTAAACATTATGTTCCCTAATAACTTACCTAAAACAAAATTATAACTTATGCATTTTACATTATTCGTTGATTTTTTTATTGGAAAACCTTTATCAGAATTATTTCTCTATTTCCCAATTATTTTTTCTGAAGTAATTATTAATTTAAACGACCATAATTCCTAGGAATGAAAATAATGGAATTTCAAACCCATTAATCACATAGCGATTCGTTCTTATAGGATTTGACGATTGATTAAGCTTACTGTATTCTCCTAATCCCCATATATCTTCATGGACATGCGTAATAAAATCATTTTTGCAAATGTCTGTCTTGATTAACATAGAATAGAAGAATAAGGTATTCTAATAAGAGTTTGTTGAATAGTGGGTAGAGAATATTCAGTGAATATAACGTAAGTATTTCTAAAGAGTTGTAGGTATTCAGTTGTTTCTTGTGATATATTGGTAAGATTATGAGCGATACGCTATTCAAAATTCGACTATTGCAACTTAAAATATTATTTTATCCTCTTCAATGTGTTAATTGCTTTACATGCCTTATTCTGTACGGATGTTGTTCTCTGTTTAAGAATGAGTCATTTAAAATAACGTCCGCGGCAGCGTGATATAGGGCCAAGGAACTGAAAAGAGTCCGAATACGAATAATAGTAAAATAAATCACAATTATTGGATATTTCACAAACAGTATAAGCAATTAACACAAAGAATAACACAAAATAATATTGTAATACTTAAGTTTGGGTTCCGTCTTCTTTAAAACGGATGAACATTAGGTGACATGTTTACCAACATTATGGTCAATGTACGAGTGGTTAAAAAAACCTTTCTGCTGCTTTACGGCAACGAATGCAGCCAATTGCTGTTAAATCGATACAATTTTTTTTTAAATATTCGGTAACTATATGTAACATCTTTTTGGCAACATAATAGCTGCTGGGCCCATTAGTATGCTATTCTTACGTCCTAACTTTCAAAATTAATGTGTAATTTACAAATTCAGACTGTGGCAGAAAATAAAGCAAGTACAACTGAACTGTTGTAGGTATAAATGTTTTTTAACATTATGAACACGTTTTATGTGAAGCTGGCGCCGATCCGCAACATTTGGGAATAGCATCTTCGCCTTGCTACAGATTCTGTTTTGCAGTAGTCACAAAACACGTCTTTGCTCTTTTAATAACCTGGACTTCGCATTTAAATCGTATAAAACAAAGGTATACAAACGTAGAAGTGATTTGGTAACTATGTACAATTGATCACTGAATGAAAATCAATCACAATAGTGTAGGCAAATGTATTCAATCACCGCTTCCTGAAAAGTTATGTTAGGTATTCCTCTATCTTGATTTCGGTGATATTTATTTTGCGTTTATTTACATTTTAGGCTACAAAAGTAAGAATTTCGAGAAATTTAGTAATGTTGCCGACCTCTTGAGCTAATAACGATTCGAATTAGGCATAAAGCATGTCCACATGTCTTGTAGTTTTCTCAAAATTTTGGGAAAGCTACAGAATGTATATATACTGTTTAACCAAACATTTGTGGCAATAACATGAAGATACAAGAATAAGGTCTTGCAAGAATAGTTTGTATGGACTATATAAAAATAAAGATATTGACTATAGAAACGTATATGAATGTAACACCAGAATTTTGAAAATGTTTTATCTTACATTTGGTCGCTTATATATTGTTTCACGCTTCACTTTGAAAAAAATGTATGTAATGTGGTTTATTGTATTTAATGCCCTTATCTTAGATGAAGTATGGTAGAATCGTAAGTAAATTTCAGTACATGCGCAACAACTTAAATTGTGAGAGATCGTAAGTTTTGCTCTGAAGACTTATGTAACTTCTCGATAACGAGGAGGCATATTCCTTCGTCACGTAGCCACGCTTAAAACACCTCGGAAAGTGAGATAAGGATTAATTTCGTCGTAAAGTGTACGCTAAAAGACACCTCGTTTTCGCTCAGCATGGGCTGCTCTGTTCTCGTGAATTCACATCAAAGAACTTTGCCTTGCATCCAAATCCGTTCTTGTTTCTTTTTTCGGTGCCAATAAAGGTCTTAGCTGAGTGAACAATCAAAGGCGATACCTGTTTAAAGCATATGACCCTAATGAATTGTACTGAATCCCATCGCCTTTCTAACACCTGTCTCCTTGTAGGGTAGCCGTATTATAAGCTGCTTGCAGCTCTGCTTTTATATAGACTTTTACTGTAAACTAGCCGCACTTGAACTATTATTAGCAATTTGAAACGAGTTTATGTGATTCCAATATAAAAATGCCAGATTACTTTGAATAATCCAATCATTAGGGTGCAGAACGGTTATTAAATCTTCAACAATTTACGAATCAAATGATTTCAACTCTTACATTAGCTGTTATTTCAAAACTCAAAAGTTGTATGTAACGTTGAACAGAAACTATGGAACAGAGCATATGCATTTATATGTTGCGGATCTATCAGGTATCTTTTTCCCTTTTCTTTCTTTACTTATTTATTTAATGAACATGTGTAAAAGTGTTTAAAAATCGACGTTAATACCCTCAACTCATGGCCTATAAGCGTATTTATAATAGTAATATGGAAAGGAATATTACTGTTTCTATCACGTATGTACAATGTACATAGTGGGTAGAGAATGTATTGTACGCCATCCAAAAATTTGATACCGAGATTTAACTGGAAATAAACGTTTGAGGACCCCTGAATAATATATATATATATATATATATATATATATATATATATATATATATAGATCCATTTGTGTGTACCTATGGACAGCATAACTCCGTAACGAAAAGTGCGTTGGTATTTAAGCTCAGTATCTTCCAAGCATGCGACACAAAGATTTTCAAGTAAATCTCCCATCCAAACTCCCTATGGAACATTTTTCGAATTTGCGATTCTCTCAAAAATGGCTCTAGAGGTTTTAAAGATATTATACGGCAAATAAAATGTATACGCTTAATTTCTTGGAAATAGCCCCTATAGTCCTCTTCATTCTGAATGAATATTTCCATAACTGGCCCAAACGTAAGAGAGAGGCGAAAGCTTACTGTAGAAAAACACGTAGATCATATACAGTTCTTTTTGCATAACTAACCATTTCCGAGATATTCTGTATCATCGTTTCTATTTCAATGTGCTTAAACTTTTCTCAAACGTCAATTTCTCACCCGTTTCAATTTCTTTTTGTTTACTCCTTACCATAGAAAGAGAACTGAATTTCAATGAGGTTGCATAGCGAAAGCTTTTGAAAGATTTAACAGTCCTTTCAGTCTGGTGTATTCTCTTATTCCCGCTCTACCTACAAGCAACTAAATAATGTAATGTTTATCGTGATTAGCATAATGTAGATAAAATAATAATCTTAGGTAAGGATAGTTGCAGAAGAGTTAGTCGTGTGAATGAAGCATACCAGATTTGTTTTCTTACTCGTATATGCCCACAGGGATTCAATAACATACGAAGCGACATTATGTCATTGTTTCAGTTCAGTTAGGCTAGTGAGCAAAAAAAAATATACCACCGCGCCTCAAGGGAAGCAAATGCTCACATCCTGAGTCGATTCTGTTTAAACTTGATTCTTTTCCATACTACATCAAGCATGCCATCTGCTGGTAGTCTTTGTAGCAAATTGATGCAGCATTACAGGCTTTTTTGGCAGTGTTACTGTGTCGATCACAAAAGTAATTTTACTACTAGAAGGCTCGAAGGTCAAATATTGTTATGAATATAATGTAAAAAAATCAACATTTTTAGTCGCGGCCTTTTTGGTGATAGTAAAATCCCTTGGCTACCTAATTATCTTTAAAACGTACGCGGATCACTGCAGCAGTATGAGGGGTACCTAAGAGCACATCTTATACCGAATAATTACTCAAACTTGTACGAGTATACTAGATATTCTGTTTTAAAAGTCCATTCTCATCTCGTGTGAACGTTGCTCAAAGTAGACTCATTTCCGAATAGATGTTGATTTGATTTCCCTTTAAAGCGAAAAAAAGGCAAAATTTGTGAACAGACAGACTTGAACACTCAAAAAGACTTAAAACACCTGTAACGTTTCACAACAACAGGACTAAGAACTCAAGATTGTAATCAAAATGTGTCAAAACATTGACCCCACTTCTCATATAATTGACCATGCTTCAGGTTTATACAGGCAAGTCCATATAACATGTTAGTGATCATTTGAATTTTGTAAGCGAAAATTGGGTTGGGTGCGAGTGAGATGCTCTGTAGTTTGCGACTCTGCAAACTACTATTAGAGTGCATTTAACATAATAGTTTTCATTGGGCAGTATTTCTGGCTGAAGATCAAGAAGTAAGCACCATTTAGAACTTTGTTTGAAATCTGAATATTTGCATATAAAAGAAGACAAAAATGTAAGTAAAATGTTTTAATGCTCCTTAAAGGCACGACGGATGCCAATACTTTCAGTTTCTGAGTGTTCTTTTGTGTTTAATGTTGGTAGATTCCCCTTATTATTTGTGTTCTATACCTTACAGGTTGTGGCAATTATTGAGTTGAACAAAGTGAGTGGGTAAAGGGGTGGAAAACTGAAGCATTTTACATTAGTGGCTAGAGGTCACTCGCCAGACACCCCTTAGATTGTTCATCTCCTATTGGATTGATGTCAAAGGTGTTGCACTCAAACCCTAACTAATGAACAGAAGCCGGTTTTTGGCCCAGGAGTGAAGGAAAGCGGAAGGGGTAAGCGGTGGTTGGATGAAATTGCCTTGTAACATTGTCCTCTTTATTATACATATATCATTTTAAAGGAACAAAGAACATGGACAATAAACCGAAAATTATTGCCCTGAGCAAGGTTATAGCGTTGCGAGGGCTGGAGTATCTCAAAGAAGAGCGTCAAACTGGTGGAAGAAATGCTATAAACGGGGTTACTAGAAAAGTGTGAAATTACAAACAGGTGTAAGAAAAGAAAAAGAAAGCATGGTAAGGAACTAGTTATACAGAAAAAAAGTTGCATTACAAAAAAGTCACAAATCGTAACATTTTCTTGTTACCTACTTGTAAAGTGTTGGCAACCTTCTTTATATTCATTTTCTTACAGAAAGAACTCTGTAACAATTTTTTAAGATAATATTAATTATGAAAAGTAGAATTAGAATAAATAATTCAACGCTAAGGGTGGGATTAGAACCACCAATCTTGACTTCCCGTGCCGCTGCTTTGCCATGTCAGCTACAACGTTGATGTTCAGTAAGTCATAAAAATCTCCTCTGGTGCATATCCGTCATCGCTAAAAATGAATACGCAGTCAACTTGGCTTACTAGAATCAGATGGAGCTATGATTGTAGGAAGGGTTGCCTTGTCAACTTAACATACTGCTCATTATTCGAACGTTGTTTTGCTCTGTACGGTACGTCATATAGTTTCATAATTCAGGATATATCACTGTTATGCAAACCAGCTTTTAATTATAAAACTTCTTCGTCCTTGTAACGAATATATGCATTAGTGCAAACTCTCTGAATCAAGTTAATGCAATCACACTGGCAGCTATAATGTCGTCATGTTTTCTCTTTTAATTACGATAATCTAAAATTCAAGTGTATACATTGGTTTTGATCAAGACCGGAATAGAAATAGCTCTCTGCTTGTACCTGTGCGAGTTGAACGTGTCGACTCCGTTTAAACGTTCATATTTTATTGAGTGGAGTGCGGAACGAGGAAGGTTGGGGTGCCGAAGAAAATATTAAGCGAGGATCAGTAAAGGTTTTTTAAAGAGAATTTGGAGTATACCTGTCAAAGATCGCTTTAGTTTAAACGTTTAAGGGTCGACATTATAAGGTCTGTGTCTTTTAAAAGTTCTTCCTTGATACATATACCCAAGAGCTAAAAAAAGGGGCCTATACAGGAACGAGGGAATTTCAGTTTGGTACTGAAATGTATAATTGAACCGTCTCCATACGTCACCCTCACTGTTTACATAATTATATCCACTTGATTGACAAGTTCATTACGTCATGAATAAAGATGAGCTGAGAGAAACATTGTCATTGTTTGGCTGGTTGAAACCGTTAATTTAGTAGAAATCTTGACAGAGGCATCAAAATAGTAGCCTATTTATTTAACGTAACTTTGATTACCAAGGCCGCATCCGAACTGTTACGCGATGATAATAATAATAATTAATAAAACCCCAACTTGCCAAAGATTAAATTATATTTTCCTATCAGTCAAGAAGACAGGAACAGGGAGTTTTAACCGCTTACTTGAACCAGTTTTAACATCTTGAAGAGATGGTATTATTATGATTACCAGCATCATTATCATTATTGTTGTTGCTGCTGTTGCTTTTATAGGCTTCGGGTTAAATCAGTGATTTCTTTCACGGCTGTCGTGCTGAGGGTCCGCGGTTCGAATACTGACTCTGGGGTGGCGATTTTAAGTCATCCTTATCCAAGCCTTTACCTCTTGTCTAGCTCATGTGATGTATCCTCAAGATCCAACCTGATTTCGGAGTTTCAATGCCATCATCGCCCTACCTTCGGAGATATCCCGTTAGTGTTCCACCTAGGATCCGGTTTCAATCACCCTTGGTGGAATAAGGTTTCCCCCCTAAGATGAGACGGCATAATATGGGGAGCGTTATAATAATAATAATAATAATAATAATAATAATAATAATAATAATAATAGTAAATGAATGTATTCTTTTGCTTCCGTTTCTGATGCTCCTGGTCTAAAGTAACTGTTGTAATTGACAAAAAGTGTATATATCCTTTGCGGCAGTAATTCGATTGCCACTAATAACTTGTGTATTTAGAAAAGACGTTTGAATTTAATATGTGAATTTCAGTACCACAATTTCAGTATTAATTTAACATCCATTTCTCTACAAAGTCGAGTGTCTAATCATATTTAATTGGGACATCATGTCTACAGGAGATATTTTTCTCCACTTCAAACTTCCCAAAATTATTCGTAAAACAACAAATAATATTGCAATTTGTGTGTTGTGGCATTTTTCAAGGTTCATCATATCTTAATTTTGTTTTGAAATTATTGCATCGATTTCTCAGTCTTCATGTTCGTGAGTTTAGTAGAGCAAATGTTTTGGTACAATGTCTGAAATTGTGATGAACATAGAGTTTGATCTGATGGAGGAAAAACGAAGTACGGAATTATCAACGTTTGCTGAACTTCTGCAGTAATGTTTTTACTCTAAAGATGCATTAAAATGCATTTTGTTCGTCAGTTTAAACCATATGTCGGTGACGTGTTCAGCTATCATAAAACAATTACTCTATAAGTGCTATAAAATAGTTTTCTAAACAGCAACATGAAAAAGTTTTAAGAATCTGTGCAAGTTTTAAAAAAGAATCCTAAAACTAATAAAATGAATTGAAAACACCACTCACTGCATCGATATTAGAAATGGAAATTTTTCTCAAGTAGTAGCAAATAGTTTCTGGAGTCTCTGAATGTTTCATCAAAGTTATTTTCACCATATGGAATGGCTTCTAATGAGGGACGAAGTAAACAGGTTATGTGGCACATTCATGTGACTTTCTCTACCCCATATCATTTATTAGTGGGGTATATAAAATATTCTTACGAAAGTTTATTTTCCCATAATGGTGAAATTAGTTGAAATATACTTTTGCAAAAATAAGTACATTTCACATTTTTTTTTACAAAATCAGAGAGTATAGCTGCAGTCAAACGTTTAAGAACTCTGGCTTCAGAACTCCATGTTTTTTCCATGCAGTCGCAAAAAGTAAATAAATAATTAATATTGTCGAAAATTGAAAATAAATATGTTATTTGACATACATTTCGCTTTTAAAGAGATTACATTTTCTTTGTAGTATGTTTTCGTCTCGCTTAACGTATACCAGTTATAAAACTATATGCAAAATCTCAACGAATGAAGAAAACTTCATTTCCAGAAAAATCAAGAAATCCAATTTATTTGTCATGCAAATATCTTCATTATGTTGTGTAATCAAAATAATTGGGAGACGTTTTTAAGGAATTCAAGAATGTTTAACAATGTTCCATGTATAGAGTAGTTGGGGCGGGGGTATTTTCTTTAAAAACTTCATGTCGTATCATTGGAAGAAACTAAACTTAAACACCAAGTTGGTTATTTATGAGACTTGTTTTTAGTTATGCTATTCACGCGCGTGCACGCACGCATACATGTCACACACACACACACACACACACAATACAAGCACACGCGCGTTTTTTTCCCCTCCTTCTTCTAAAAGTGATTTTTTTTTTAATTCGGGGCCTAAAATATCTATCAATGATGAACTCTTGATATAGAAGCTGTGCGTAGAATGCAATACCTTCTCTAACTATGTAAACTTGTTTGAATAAAATATGGCCCATTCCTCTAGGTTGTAATAGTGTTTTGTTTTTCTTTCCGTAAGGTTTCCACCCTCGAGTAACTAAACTTTTGACTCCTCCCAGCCGGTATCAGTTCTATGTGTGGCTGGTCCATACAACATCTCGGGGACATAAACACAACCAATGAGCGATTTTATTATGATATAAAGAGTAGATCGCATTACATCTATGAAGAGTTTCGCTACGTTGTTACACAAGGAAAGGCTAAACCAATTAAAACGTAATTCGACCTTGTAGAGGAAGGGGTTAAAATTATTCAATGTATTGTTAAACATAAAAAGAGCTTCAACATTTACATGTATTAGAGTTTTCATCAGAAAAACATGACGTTATCGAACGGTAACAACCAAATCGATATTAAGAAGACAGTAGCGTAGTATATAAATACAAGAGTTAAGTTTGTTACCCTTCGGCAGTTCAGCCATATTAGGAGAGCTAAAATAACCTGTCAATACAATGGCTAGAGAGCTATGTCCGGGGGAAAGCAGGTAGTTCACGTTTGTAGAAGATGGGGTGAAATTCTGTCAGTTCCGCTCCATTATGGACTACATTACTTGCACGAGAATGTATGTGCTGATGATTACGAGTATTCAATCCGAAGGTCGCAGAATAGCCGGGACGGAATTGTGGGAGAAAACTCACCCGACCGCGGCGTTTTAGGCAAGAATGATAACCACGGTGGTGTTGCCATTTCCCTTCCGCCGATACTGGGAAACGAACCAGGCTCCTCCGTGTCAGAGGCAGGCGCGCTACCACTGCATTAATGGGACGGACTGTAAATGGTAAACAAAGCAAAATTCAAATGTCGCCTATTTTAGTTAAAAAATAGAAAGAAAAGTTATTAACGACGCTGTCAATTGCAAACATCGTATCAGCGCCAACGGTGTGCCGTAATTTCCTCCTGCAAGAGTTCTTTTACATGCCAACAAATCTACAGACATGGGGCTGTCACTTCTACACACACTTAAAAACCATTGGTCTGGGTCTGGTCTGAACCCGCGACCTTCGAATCAGAAGGTCAGCGCTGAGCCACGCAGGTCAATAAAGATGTTAGAAAAATGTTACATTAGTTTCCAAGTGTTTTAGTAGTTTGATATCTTTGTTGTTACTAGCCATGTGTAGGCACTTAAATTTGAATATTGAACCAGACTTGAAAAATCCATTGTCTCTAGAACACGAAATATGGAAAATACATGTGAAGTACCTGACAATGGCTTCGAGGAATTTCACATGTTTATTTGCATTGTTCAGAAAAACCAATCGACTACGATTCTCTTTCCATAAATGCTTTTACATGCAAACTGAGAGCAATGGCAAGTGGAAGTTCGCAGTTGCCTTCAGAGAACTTGCAATGAGAATTATCTTTCTTCAAAATATTAAAAAAATTTAATTTATACAGACACACATTTACCCTAAATATTGTAGATTCTGTCTCAAAAAACACAAATTATTCTGATGTATAAATAGAAGCATAAACCAGGATTTATGACCTCGATTTTATCTTGTAAATCGTCGTACATTTAACGTCATGCAATTGCTCGCAAATTGTCTTTACGGTTGAGATATTTACCACTTTTCCATGAGGAATCGAAATCCATTTGAGAACACATTCCATATTGAATACTGTATCAAATCGCGGATTCAGATCGTATTGAATCATCTTAAAATGGGATCAGAACAGGATAGGATCGATATATTTTTCATTGGAAACACTTCCGTATTCAAATGGTATTGAATACGCCAAGGATACTATTGTACCCTTTACTATATACTGAACGCTCGTCATTTTGTTTTCTTAAATAACCTTGAAAGCAACTGGCGTATTAAAACACAACACAGCCATTTTTATGCTTCCATAATATCACAATTTCTCAAAAACCTGAATTATTTATTCTTGAACCTTGCGTATTCAAGACGATCTTAATGGATTTTGAATTTAACACGTGAAACGCGGCTGGTATTCAGATGGAAATGGATTCAAATCGATTTCAAGTTCCCATGAAAACATAGTAATTATGAGCGTCATACCAAATGACTTGTCATTTGTCCTTAGTCTCAGCAGGGTGGAAAAAGAAGGGGGGGGGGACCAATATATTGTTTTTCGACGCTTTACTTCACGTTCATGTCATTGTGAGAGTGTCCTATATTCAGTGCTTGTAGCATAGCCTACCTGTTGTTTTGCTTATTTTACTACGCATGACCTATAATAGCTCCTTAAGCCTGGTGTAGCATATTTTATACCAACGGTTTTTTTCCCTTAAGGTTTTAGATTTTATTGCTTTTTACTTTATCTACTACATGTGTACAATGCAATAGTATGTAGAAAAGGCATTATTCCACCCAAAAATTCGATACCAAGATTTCATCAGACATACAAGTTTTAGGACCCCTGAATCTAAAAAAGTAGAAAAAAGTCTGTGCGCGCGAGCGTGTGTGGGTGGGTGGGGTGGGGATGTGGGTGTGTGTACAGTATAACTCAAAAACGAAAAGTCCATTAAACACCAAACTTGGTATTTAATATCTTCCAAGGATGCTACACGAAGATTTTCCAGAAAAGTACCCCATCGCAAACTACCCTTTACATGGAAAACATTTAGAAGATTCTAATTTTTTAAAAACGGCTAACGATTTTTATTAAAATATCGTATATTAGAGATATTTACATGACAAATAAAATAAGTATCTTGCATTTTCTGGGAATAGCCTCTAAAGAACTCTTCATTCTGGATGCCTTTTTCATAACTGTCAACCGTAAGGGATAGACTAAAACGTTTTACACAAAAAGCAGATATTAAAACACACAGTTTATCATATTTTTTCTATGGAGTTGACTATTTCCGAGTAATTTTTTTTTACCTGGACGTCTTTTAACCTTATTGGTTTTATCGGACGGTGAATGAAATCGGTGAAATGATGCTCAAATGACCTCGGGACCCATATAGCTTAAAGTTACTCGACATCTGTCTTCTCAGGATAAGAGAGAACCCGGAAAAAGAAAAAAATCAACCTTATCCGCATGACTCACCCTAAGCAAGATTGGAGCACGTGACCTTGTGTATCTGTGGTATACATGCTACTCTCACGCTACTGAAGCGGGCTAAAGGTTTCAGTTCTAAAAAAACACTTTTAGACTTCACTTAAACTTTTTTCAAACGGTAAGTCGCTATTCGTTTCATGTCTCTCTTGTTTTATTCCTGGTTATCCAAAGAGAACCTAATTTCGTTGTTTCACATAGCGATCAGCTTTCAAAGGATTCGACTATGACTTTAGCCTAGTGTATTCCCTTATGTCCCTTCTAATTGCAACGAACTAACTATTAAAACCATCTCTGCTAATGTTTATCTTGATCACTATAAAGTAGAAAAATAAGGTTTTTTTAAAGAATAATTTGTTAAGAACAGTTAGAGAAAGTCAATGTGAATACCAACTTTATTTACTTTTCTAGCACGTACGAACAGTGTGTATAGGAGATAAAGAAGGTATTGCATTCCACCCAAAAATTCAATACCGTGATTTCACCGGAAATATATGTTTTGGCACCCTCTGAATCCAAAAACCATTTTAGAAAAAGGTTCGTGTGTGTCCGTGACTATGGGCAGCGTAACCCAAAACGAAAAGTCCGTTAAATGCCAAACTTGGTATTTAAGTTGAGTATCTTCCAAGGATGATTTGCGAATATCTTCAGGAAAATCCCCCCACCCCAACTACACTTCATATGGAACATTTTTAGAAATGTTTTATTTTCTCAAAAATGGCTCTTAACGATTTGGACTAAAATATCACATGTTTAAGATATCCATTTCTATTTGTGATGAAAATATCTTTAATTTTTCTGGGAATAACCTCAGGAGACCTCTTTATTCTGGATGACAGTTGCATGAAAGGTTAGACCGAAAGAGAGAAACAAAAAGTTACTACACAAAATATGTAATCTCCTTAAAACGCACAATTTTTGTATATTTTTTTTTTTCTAGAGTTAACCATTTCCGAGATATTTCTTGTTATGGTTTCGATTTTAAAATATCTATACTTTCCTCAAACAGGAAATCGTCCATGTTTCTGTTTTACTCCTGGCCATGCAAAAATAAATAAATAATCAATGGCTTTTATCGTTTTATCCTAGTGTATTCCCTTATGTCACTTCTACTTACTTACAAGGAAACAAGTAATAACTTCTGCTAATATTTATTTCAATTAGTATGATGGAGATAAAAGAATAATCTTCCGTCAGAATAGGTTGCTGAACAGGTACAGAAAGCCATGTGAATGGAACATATGCTATTTTGATTTTCATATTGGAAACCATAAAATTCAGCTATTTTTAGCTGGGTTATAAAAAATCCTTCTTAGGAAAAGGAAGCAAAATCCAAGCAACTGTAGTCGATATAATCCCGCCAGAAATCCAAGCGTACAATTGCACTAGCTATTTTACTTGGACTCTCCCCGTCTTTTACCAAGGTACATTTGATTGCATACCTGGGATGGATACGAACTCGCGACATTTGCTTTAAATGGTCAGTCCATTTCACCTTAACACTCATGGCTATTCAAACCGCCTCGCCTGTGGTGTACCCGAAAGGAATATGAAATATGGTTTAGGAATTGGAGGGAACAGCTCCATAATGAGCAAAATAATTCCGGCAATAAACCTCTAATATTATTAATTATTGTACACAAATATTATAATTATATATGATTTACCATTTGTCTTATCTGAATCCCAGCTGTATTTTTAACATTGATTTACGACTCAATTGAGTCAGAAGTATGAGCTGCAAATTGGTGATTTCTTTTGAGGTCTACAACCATGCAAGGGATCGATCGCCAACAGTAGTAGTGTTGGTGACCTTACTACTGAAACTATCATATTCAGCAGGGCCTCCTCTAACGAGTGGTTCCCAATAGACTGATTTCTCGCTTTGGAGAAATGATTTGACCCTTTTGCTCTCTGACATAGCAAACTCCGGATAACCTTATATGGGAATACTGGAAGGAAGAAGTATTCTCGCACCATTTCAACACCATCCAGGGGTTGAAAGATGCCATCCGCCACGAAATCAAAGCCATTCCTCGACAGATGACGCGTCATGCTATGGAGCCATTTTCGCACCATCTTCTTCAATGGATAAATGCAAATGAGGCTACTTTGCTGAGCTCATCTTCAGGAACTGCCGATGTAAGTGCAGTATCTATATGCAAATGTATATCGTTTTATCATTCTCACAAATAAAGTAGCTTCACTTTTACTTATAGTTCTAAATTATTTTTCTACGCAAATTGTTAGATACATTACGTACCATCCTATTTTATTGTTGTTATTATTATTACTATTATTATTGTTGTGGTGAGGATATTCTTTTGTTTAGGCCAGGCATCCCAGAGTCAAGGTCGCTTGAGGGCGCACGGGGCTGAATATTACACACTCTGCGGGCCGCACAGCTACACAGTCCTGTATATCCGTGCAGTAGTGGTGTAACGCCACTTATTAGTACTGTGGTGGCCTATTTACGATGGCACTGGGAAGCCGGTCGTCCTCACTTGTGATGTTTCGAGCAGAATGGGAAGAAAACTTTCTGTTTATGGAAGAAAATGAGGCGGCAAAATTTTTAGTGTATTACAAAGTTCTAATCAAAATAACTAAATATAATTTGCAATGACATTACTCGCAGTGACGGTACCTTTTCCGACCATAACCTCAGTTATTCAGTGTGTAGAAACCTTGTACTTTGATGAATATGTAACCATACTGCGACACTTGCGCGAAAAATTCGAACAGATTCCTGGATATTATACCACTTGAGAAACAATTTAAGTTATTTGCAACACCATTTCAGGGGATATCCTTGATAGCCCTGTTAACTGCAGACGGATGTAATAGATATGCAAAATAATATTGAGTAAAAAGATAAATATTGAAACAGAAAAAGTATAAATATCTTCTACACCTCTGTAAGACGTGAAAGATTTCCTCAACTCCACAATCTAGCTGGAAGAATTTTGTGCATGTTCGGGACAACCTATGTTTGAGAATCACTGTTTTTCTTAACGAAGTGTACAAAGTTTCGTCACAGAAGAGAATTAAGTGATGAACACTTGAAAGCATGCTTGCGATTGGCTAGCTCGCAAACAATAGTTCCACGTATTGAACAGCTGGTTGAAAACAGACAACTGCAAAAATCACGGCGATTGTCGGATGGCTAAGAAAGAGTAGTTTTCATAGAGATATTTATTTGAAGAATATTAGGTTTATTTGTATTGTTTACTTCATTGAATTGCATAGTATCAACAAGTCTATGTCATATTACATTATTTATTTAGTTTATTAGTTTTATATGAGTATTTGTATTTCGTTAATTGAATTTCCTGCCAATTAGATTTTACTTTGTATTATATTAGATATCAGTATGAAAGTGTCTAAAATACTGCTATCATTATTAAGTAATTGAGAGTGAAAGTGTAAGTTAATTTACACAATCGTAGTTCCGCCATTGTAGCACCTCCATTTCATGCCCCCAACCGGACGGTCAGGGCTTTTACTGACGCCCGAGCATGCGTTCTGTTGGGGACACCTGGTTTAGGCATTATGATTATAATATAAAAATGTAGCTATATTTCAATAGTACTGTTGATAATGCACTGTGATTCTTTTTTGTCGTTTTAACTTGTGTTATGTGTAGAAGATAGTTAAATTTTATCTACATTTAGATATGTATAGTCGAGAACAAAAAGTTAGCCACGTTCAGGATTCCGAATGTGGATGTCAAAGCCCCTTCTACATACAATCGCGCAATTTTCCCATGACTTCATATCCTAATACCTCGAAAATTAAGCACTTTGTCACAGATTGGTTCCAGATGTAACCTGTCATTTTGTGGGATAATGAAGCAATTCCTGTGTATGCGATGAAGAAGCAAACTACCACAAGATTACATAATGGTGAAAAGTGAACATTTAGCTTTTACTTTTGCTTTTCTTTACATGATACTTGCGCAAATCTATAAAAATCTGATGTGTACCATTCACATGACTTTCTCCATATCCTTGCAACAAATAATTCTTAAAAAGCTTATACTTCTATTTACTTTATGCTAATCAGAAAAAAATAGCAGAAATAGTCTTATTACTCGCTTCCTTGTAAGCAGAAGCGAAATAAGGGACAACCGTAGGTTAAAGTGATAGCCAAAAGCTGGTTGCTATGTCAATGAAGTTCCTTTGTTTATATGGATAGGAGTTGACAAGTTCCTGTATGAGAAAAGTATACGTTTTTCATAGCAGAAACCAAAAATAAGGAATGTCACAGAAACGACGGACTCCACGAAAAAAATGCATATAACATAAATGGTGTGTTTTAAAGTGCTCTACATTTTTTGTGCAGTAAGCTTTTGTCCATCTCTTACGGTTTAGCAGTCATTCAAAATTTAGTAAAATTCGTCCAGAATAAACTACTCTTCAGAGGCTATTCCCAGAAAGTTCAGGATATACATTTCATTTGTCAGGTAAATATGTTTAATATCCGAAATTTTAATCAAAATCGTTAGAGCCATTTTTGAGAAAATCAAAATGTTCGAAAAACGTTCCATGTAAAGGGTAATTGGCGGTGGGGGATTTTTCTCAAAATCTTCGTGTCGCATCCCTGAAAGATAATAAACTTAAATACCAAGTTTGGTATTTTACCGACTTTTCGTTTTTGAGTTATCGTGTTCACAGACACACGGACACACACACACACACACACACACACACACACACACGCGAACCTTTTTGTGAAAATGCTTTTTTTTTTTTGATATCGGGGACCCTAAAACATATATTTCCGGTGAAATCTCGGTATCGAATTTTTGGTGGAGTGCAATACTTTCTCTATACACTATGTACATAGTGCGTATGGAGAAAGTAAAAATGACCATCACTCAAATGAAACGAACAATGCTCCATAAGGTGCAATTGAAGCTTTCATAAGTCAAAAGTAATTTTCACAATTTTAATGTATATTTTGTCCTCTTGTGCACGTCAGTATGCGTAGTAGGAAGAGAAAGTATTGCATTCCATTAAAAATCGATATCGAGATATCACCAGAAGTAATGTTTTGAGCCTCCTAAAGTAAAGAAAAATGACTGCGCGAAATATATGTGTATGTAAACAGCATAACTACAAAATTATATGTCAGGTAAATATCAAGCTTGGTATTTAAATTAAATACCTTCCATAGGCACCCTTTCAACCGTCAATGTTTTATTTTAGATACTTTGCCATTCTTTGAAAGTCTTTCACCATTCAGTTGTTTCTCGCGATGCCAGGAAAAAATATGGAATTTCAAAGTCAGTATATAGGACCCAGCTTTTACACATCTGACTCTGAGTCTGTTGTATGCCCATTCTTCCTACAACGAAACATATAGTGGAACTATTTCTACCAAAGAATATATCGATTAACGTGAAATAGACTGAAAAAATTAATAAGCTTTCCTGAGAATAGTTTGCAAAATTATATAGGGTAGGGAAAGTTGTGTGAATGCAGCCCATGAGTTTTCTTATTTAGTGTCTCAAACTAATTCGTGTTACCGCTTGTTAAAACCTGCCCTGCACATTTTTTTTAGCAATTGTGTGCTCACAGTTGCTACTGAAAGCGTGTAGTGAGGAATGGGGCACTCGTTATGTTAAACATGTACGGTAAAAAATACAGTAGAAGGAGTGTGAAGTGTTGACTTCAGGGACTATCCTTTCTAATTGTAGTTCAGGGTTCTTGCTTTACTGTAAACATCAGCTTTAAATTCATGAAAGGTGTTTCGAAAGGACGCCGAACGAATATGTCTTATACATTATACTTGAACTAGTCAGAAGCTTTATGTCGCAGCTTTGAAACCGTTTAGGTATCTTTTTATGTAACACTGAAATTTGCATCATTTGGGATTAAGCAGAGCATGAAGCTTTTGTGTGTGATGCCCATATACTCACACTCAGAGATGCTCATGGTAAGCACGTGTCACTAAAACAAATGGGTTTATCGTTTACGTTATCAGCAAACCTGCCCTACATTTCAGGTAAGGGGCAAAGGCAGTTATCTACTCAGGCGAATACTTAAGAGGCCGACAGTTTAGAGGTTGTATTTATCCTAATGGTAATCTCGCAAGAACTTATTCTGATCAACAGTAACTTACTGTTAGGTGAACAAATATGTATTTTAGTATTACGAGGTAAAGACTATAAAATAAACTTCTTGTCTCGCTGCAAAGGGGGTTTACTTTCGTTTAACTTTATCTACAATACTTTGATAATATCCTGATACCATTCTTGCCTGCGCAGTCTTTGAGTTTCTTGCCTCTATCTACAAGATTACTAACGTTACATTGGCTCTAAAAGATAGTTTTAGAGGCGCATGTATCCCGATTTATTTTCCCCAGCAATTTCCTTTCATTCATTGTCTTATACTGAAGTATACTGGAGGAGTGAGGAAATAACTAAAAGTACAGGTTCTTTAGCGGGTTTCAGAGACGAGGAATCCCTTAATGCAGGGCCCCTCAGGATGCTTGAAATGGTGCACTGCACGGGGCAGAGTACAAAATACGACTTGGCTAGTTTGACGACAGTGAAAACTCCAACTCTCTACTTGTAACAATAGCGCTGTTTGTTTTCTTATGCTTGTTGCGCTGGCTTCTTCTGTCTTTCCCTCTCTCACCTTGGTTAGCATCCGTGCAAATTTTACGCGTTTGAGAGACCTTGCCTAAACGCGAGTTAATCACTGTGCAGCTTGTCGATATGTTTACAAAAACACTGACACAGCACGAGATTTGGAGCTTCTCTAGCTGCCAGTGTTACTTCCGGTAGAGCGGGGCCAGGGGGTGGCTTTTTCCTGGGTAATTGCATACCCACGTTGAAATTGAGACGTTTTGTTGATGTATCTCTATTGGCGTTGTAAAATTATATTTTGATATCACATGGAACCTGAGGAACAATGTCTATATCTTGGTTCGGTGTCGTTTTGAAACATCCAGTATACCAGGCGAATCCATTGGTATTCCTGGATAAGCAAACCGTATAAACTTGGCTCTTCTTGCAAAAAAGAATGTTTTTTCTTCTTATAGTTATTCATTCCTGTTCTCAACATGCATTAATTAATAACAAGGGCATAGGTGTATACACAGTATTACATTTCATATGTGCCTTGCATTCTGTTACCTAATAGACACTTTAGGAAACAATCCCAAAAATCATACACTCCCCATATAAAATTATATTAAATTTCTCCCATCGTTTGATAACATTCTTTATTTAAGGGGAGACTAAATGGCGAAAATTACCAAAAGTCATAACTGGAATGTCTTCTATAATTTGGTATATAAGTTTGCGTGTGTGTGAAATTGTCAAGACCAGTCTGCAATAAAGCTATAAATAGATACTAATCTAGAAGCGAGAGGCTATTACCAATTTGCAAAGAAAATAGCTTCATGAACACGCAGAAGCTGACTACTTAAGACATTACCAATCTATAGAGCCACACTTACCCTAACAGAAGAGCTAATATTTAACATTCTACTCTAAAGTGTTAGAAACTGTTTTTTAAGTTTTCATGAGAGGCGAGTGGTTAGACCTCCTACCTAGACCGCAAGTGACCGCATGTAAGATTTGTGGTGGACAAAGCGGCGCAGGGGCGGGTGTTCTCCGGTTTCGTCCGCCATCGTATTCCACCGGTGCTCCATCTTCATTCACATATCATCAGTGTCATAGCCTGTGGTGCCACAAGTAGTTAGAGGACGTTAAACACTACAAAAAAGAGCCATCCCGCTTGTTCCTCCTCATTGCTGTTGACTAAAAGTTTCTTTGGGGCCCTCAGCCGTTATGTGAATAGGTTATATAATTTACCGTGAACTAGCTAAATTATTAAACGAAACACTGTGCATGACTCTGGAATCTACAGACAGAATTATACCTTAGTACTGAAGCCACTAGATATCTGGTTGTATAGCGTACTTCACGTTTCAATATGTATTTTACTATGCTCGGTTGCTGTTGCTCTTGCGCGAAGCCTACTAAATGAACATTAGGGAACCGAGCGCCCAAGAAATCGTGCGCGCATAGAAAGCTGGCGTGTGCTCTGTTTGATGCCCCCTGCCCTCCTTCGTGATGCTTTTCAAAACGCGTACTACTCTTCACATTTGATAAATCTTCTCAAAATAGCTATTAGCAGTTTTTTTTATTAAATTAAGGATCTAAGATACTTAAATATGTAACAAAATATATGTATATTCTGAATTTTCTGGGATTAGCCTTAAAGTCACCTGCATTCGGAATTTGTATAATAGGAGAAGAGAGAGAGAGAGAGAGAGAGAGAGAGGAGAGAGGGAGTTAATTTCATTGAAATGCACAATTTATTTCACATCATTTTTGTGCCACCACCCGTTTCCGAGATATTAGTTATTATTGGCTTAATTTGTTAATACTTAAAGTGTAGTCGCTATCCAATTTGTTCTTGTGATATAGAAAGACACTGGAATTTAAAAGCTAATATATAACGCTCCGCTGTTAAACACCTGGTTATCGATTCACTGTACCCTTTTCCCCTTATTATAAACGAAATCTCGGTTAACATGAAGTAGAGAGAAACATAGGCTTTCATATGCATATTTTGTCGAAGTATGTACACATAAATGACAGTGGGTGGGAAAACTCATGTGAATGTAACACATTAGGTTTAGGCTTGCACTGCCCTTTCTTATGCAAGAAAGAACGTGTTCTGAAATCCATCTCGAATCACCATAATAGACATATGTTTGTTCTGTTGTTCAGTCTGCTTTTATACGAACTTGCAAAACATAGGAACATTGTTTCTAATTTGTTTGCACCCCACATGACAAGGCACCTTGCAGAGAAACGATTAGCTAATGTGACAGGTAATGACATCTTTCTGTCCATCATAAAACTGATTTATGATTTTGCCTTGACTGAAGAAGAATTAGAAGGTGAAGGTTTATTTGTGCAGAACCAAGTTGGGGTTCCTACTGAGAGGAGATAATACTGTTGTTTTGTCACGCGTGGAAAAAATTTACGAGCTCTCGAGCCATTAACCTTCTGTTGCCATTTGGTAACAGTGATAAGTCAAAGTTTTCATATATTTAATTTGTTTTGTTATTTTCATTTTATTCTGGTATTTAACGAAATCAAATTTTTGTAGCCGTTTCATATAAGTATATTAATTTATTTCAATGGTATTTTTTTTAAGAACAAAACGCAAAATTCGTGCAACAGCAGTCAAATGTGAACATTATCTACTCGTGCCACCGAACCGGTTATTTTACATGGACCCTCCCCGTCCTAAAGGAACCATAGGCACAGGTGACTGTAGTCACTGGAATTGGAACACAAGGCTTTTGGCTTTAAATGGATGTCCAGTGTATTACGGGTCGCCTTAACGATCATGTCTATTCACCGCTTATGTTAACGTGTCATTTATAGGAATATCTAAAGCGGTTCAAGGAACAAAAGAAGAGTAGCATATGTGGAGAAATAATTAAAGCCCTAGCGGGTTAATATGCTTTGCATTCAACAGTCCGAAAAAAACATTTCTATTATTTAATTGGCTCGAAAGCCACTGATGCTTTCTAGTTTTAATAGGCTTTACTCATATAAAAAGTTTGAGCTTATGGGATATTAAAAGATAATCAGTTTTGATTTAATAAGGCTTTGCACACTGGGGAACAGTAGTAATTCCCCATTCCCCTAAATATCAATAGTGTATTTTTCCTTCCACAAGATTTACACACGTATCTAAACAACACAACTGGGTGTGCATTTAAATTGATCCTGCCTCAGTTAAAACTTGCTCTACATTTTGATGCTAGTTTAACCTGCTTAGAGTTTGCAAAAGCGGAGCATTTTTGCGTCAAAGTAATTGCCGAATTTCCATGGTGTAACAATATCCTATAGCAGTATGGTGCTCGGAATTCTTAGGGACTTTCACGCGTTTCTGTGACCTGACTACCTGCATCCTATAGACTCCTGTGGTTCCATCACTTCATCACTTTCTCCCGAGGTGCGGTAGTCACAATAGACCCATGTAGGTCGCAGTGCGCGTGGTGTCTGCCTCTGTTGCATAAACTATGTTTCTTCCAAAGCATGATGGCCCTCAAACGGGACCGCTCCCCCTACCACTGGCAATAACGTTAGCAAACAAAAGACGACTCTGTACAAGGGGCGAAAAGCAATATGATAAAATCTATTTCCTGGAGACACTATATGCAAGTCGAGAATCGCACCTCAGTTAAGGGACCAGTAAGTGGAAGACTTAGCATCAGCGAGGGTTGCTTTCTAGTCGCACACACCCTAGTCCCAAAATTTAAACAAGAACGGGGCAGGGTCATCATGTTCTGAAAGATACTATATATTTACCTATACATCCTGCAGCGCAATAGTAGCTCGTCTGCAACTGGCACGGCGAACCAGCTTCATTACCGGTGGGGGCATAGGGATTTTTCTCCGACTAGGATTCTTCCTCGCCGCTTCCCAGGTCTTGAGTGTTGCGTCTCTTCACCTCCATCCCGTGGAAGCACCGGCAAATCACCACGGTATCATCCTGCCTAGTCACGAGGTCGGGTTGTGATCTCTCCCATGATTCCGTTCCCGGTTTCAACCAAACTTCAGGTCCCAGCATATGCAGCTCTGACGATCAAACAATCGAGAGCAACACCTCGGAAACATTTAAATAGGTAATGTGTTAATTCATACATATTCCATATTCTCTATTTTGTTAACGAAATGCGCATTTTTCGCTTACATTAATCAGGATCCTTGTGCTGGAAAAAGTGTACGAGGCATATATTTTGTAAGAGATGCTGACAATTATATATGATTAAAATTAATCTTTACATACTGTTGTTATCGACGAAATTATCACAACTCTCAATGCACTCTTGAGATTCTCAAATTTGACACTCCCTGATTTTAATTCTCCCACTCCTTATGGGTTTATCTGAAGGCTAGATCCTTTGCTAGACACACTGAAAATCTGAACCAGCTGCTAAACTTCATACTCTAGAAGATGACGGGAAGTCACACCCGCAGAGTTTGAGATTGTTTATAATAGCTCAATCAAGACAGTGAAACATTCAACGGAACTTTTTGTTTGAAAATTTATGTTAATGCTCGATACATATTGCAAAATTTTGGGCTATTTTTATATATAACGTTTCTTACAAAGCGTTCAATTCGTTATTCAAAACACGTAAAGCTATTTGCTTTGTTATCTTCTCTGCGTATCACTCTGCAATGAAAGAAAATGAATCCTTTAGAATGTCTGAAAATATTATCTAAAGAATTTGTCTCATAAATTACAGCTAGCGCATATGTGAAGTACGTCGGAAGTTTACAACCTTTCAGTGATGCTATTAAATTGTTTTGTAAAGAACATATAAATCCTTTAGTATCTAATTATTTATTATATTATATTTGTCCTATTTACGTTCATATACCACCGTCTCTTCACGAATTATTATGGCTCCGTCTTGTTGACCATAGAAACACCCATTGTCTTATATTTGTCTTTAAATTAATTCACAGCCGGCCCCGATACCATAGTCGTTGATGCGTTTGGTGTTGACGTTCTGCCGCGAAAGTGTTGCGGGTTGGAATCCCTCTATGGACATTGATGTTTAGTGTTGTGTGTTCCTGTGTTTGTGTACTATCTAGAGTTGTTCTATCCTCCTGATGGCCAAGTAGGTTACGCCTGAAATCCAATATATGTAAAAATAGAAATTCACACTTCTTCTCCTATATACTTTAGCTTCTAGCTTTAAAAGTTTGACCATGTCACAACCTTCAAACGCGCTCAGAAAAAAAAAATGTAGAGTGAAATGATTGGGGGAATTAATGGTGGCATTTATTATTTTTTTTTGGTAAATTTCATCGTGCTGATGGCACAATACGAATCTTAGTTGTATAATACTAACGCATTTGAGCCTAACTTTGTTCCATATATCTCCCTGGTTTAAACATATTGATTCTAAAATTTCTACTACGGGCATAGTGGGACGGTGCTTACCTCATAGCTGGTGCAAACTCTGCCTCCGCCCTAATAGGACTTCATGCTGGGTTTAATAATGAGTGTGGCGCCGAGTGCACCTATGCAACAACGCTACTACAGCGCTATGACAATATCCGTTGGTTCTAAACAATAAAAAAAAAAAAAAAAAAAAACTCAGAACATATAATTCCGTATTTCGGGCGTAACATTTGATAATATGAGGAGGGGGTTCTTACGACACCCCACGTTATCATTTTTTACAAAATTCATGTTACGATTAAGGGTTAAAGAAACAATTTTAGACTACCACGATAAAAGCTGTAAGATCCTGCAATATATTAATGTGTCAAAAGTAGGTTTGTATTATCCACTTTATCCTTTTGCGACCACCCTTAAAACCTAATCCGTTCAGCCCCATATACCTTTCATAGCGCAGCTTAATTTAGGTTAATTGATTAACAAAAAGGGATAATTTGTAGTTTTTGGTAATTTTACTGTCCTTATTAAATGCTATGCTAGATATGGCTGGAAAGAGTCAGAAAGAAATATGTTAATGAAAATACACTAGTTATTTTACTCGCTTTCTCAAATAGTTTTATCGCCTTCCTGCAACCGAGTTTTCTAAGGCAGAGCACGAAGGTCGTGCTGACAGAGTAAATATTAGGCAACTGCTGTTTGTTCTTTAAATTCCGTGATTTACAGGAGGATCATCCACGCATTTAATTTTTCAGATTCATGTTATCCTTATCTGAGGTGATTCTAGATAGCTGACAATGAAGTGTTATAGTTTATTCAGTCAACATGATTCCGTCCTTCCTCGTCCATTGGGGCCTGCTTCTTGTCTTGTTTGTTTCGATACAGTTGTGCGCCATTAAATTCGGACGTACTTCACCCTAAAGGCTTACTGAGCTACCTGTATCGTTTAAATACCAACTCATCATGCTTGTATCCTTTACCAAGGAGTACAGTGCCCCAACATATTGATTCAAAATATTCTGGTAATAAAACGTTTTCACGAAAGAAGCATATTTTTTGAGAGCCAAAGCGCCACAAGAGCATTGCTGGGCTGTTTCAGTTCGCTTCTTGCATAATCTGCTATCATAAGTTACCCTGAAGCAGTCCTATGCATTAAGTTGCTTTTTCAGAGGAATGTGTCCTGTGAGAGAAACCGTTATTTTTCTCAGCGAAATCTGTTGAATTTAAGTGAGATTTTGGTCCCTTATCTTGCATGGTTTGCTAATAAACACTTTATTTCCTGAAGTTTTAAGCCAGGTTTCACAGTGTTTTACCTTGGATAAGTTCTTAGCTGCCTCTTTTACCAAACCCGAGGTGATCTTAGAGCCGGCGCCCGTTCAATAAATTGAGAAACTGCTCCTTGTCGTGCAAGTTCTTAAACTTCTTAATTTCCTTCAATTCCACAATACGGGGCACCCTGATGAGCTGTACTTCATTCTATTCTTCCAGCTTGTGATTACATTCAGACAGTCTAAGAACAATCCTGATCTTATCTTGTGGCTACTTAGAACCTAAAGTGCAACTTGGCTATCTGAAAAGATACGATTCTATTTACCTATAATAGCATTTCCCTATATTTTCGTGTATGTAATGAATAATCACATAAACTTCTGTTTAAACAATTGTTAGGGGAAAAACATTCAAATCTTGGTTTTATGACATAGACTTTAGATCCAGTTCCTGAGTTATGCTTTGAACCACTCGTGAACTATAGCAAAATCTTCAGGAACTTTCAATGCTCAGGATAAACAATGACCTTGAAATGCTCTCTAAACTGAATTACTGGAATAATATAGTCTGATTGCACTTCTAAAATAGTATCTCTTTTATGTTTTCTTATTCTTATTGTTAACAAACCTGAGTCCGTTTCTGGAATTCTCAGTCGCTTTACATTTTGCAACCCATGGAGCTCATTCTGGTCTCCTCCATTTGAACTAAATATAATGGAATCGGGTTCAAGAGTTGCTAAAACTACTTATTATAACTGTAATAATTGGTTTAAGGATGTTACGCAGAATGCAGATAGAAAAGCTAATTCATTTCCCAACATGTTTTGAATATTTCGATTGTTTAAAGCGTTCGCTCTCCTTTTCTTTCGCTCACAGACTTTCACCTTTATTTTTTAAACAGTAGACTTCGAAGTGCTTGCTCTAGTCCATACACCACGCTACGCCTTGATATATATATATATATATATATATACTCACACACTGTTTTCTGAATTTAAGCTTGGGGTGTGATATCGCCCCTATTGGTAATATACGATATAGTAATAACCTTGGTTTTTAGAGGGTTAAATATTTTAATATCGCTCATTACTGTTCCACAGTAAGCTGCGCAGACAGAAATGTGGTGAATTCGACATGGTTTGCTCATTACGTAAGAGAACTCTTGAATGTTACTAAGAAATGACTAGAAAGAAAATGAAGGTTAAGATGAAAGTGTGTGTGGTGTTCAGTTCCCCGGATTTGGCAAGGACATAATACATACCAAGATCTGCATAACTGTTGGTTCTTTTCTGCATCTTATTTTATGTTCGGTTCCGCTTGGCCAATCCTACAAATTTGTGGTGTTCTTCGGAATGAGTCTTTGTTGTAATACTTTCTGAGTCCTTGTCCTACGTAAGTAAACGACATGCAAATCTTCCTCGCTGTGAGAAGTCTCTTCATTCATATCGCTGACACACTTTAGGATTTGAGTGGTAACCTTGAATCTAAACATCTGTAACGTTAAGAATGATACACAGCGTGAATCCAAACCTCAAACACGATACTGCTAATGGTGAACATATGCTTTGGTCAAACACTTTTGAGACGGGATGGGAGAGATATGTACGTCATGTGGCTGCAGCAGTGGCTACAGCTAAGTGCCACCCCACGTAACCGACAGCAGACAATGATCAACCTGTTTCGTACCTTTGCTCACTCCGCTGTCTCAAATGACTGTGTGTGTGTGTGTGTGTGTGTGTGTGTGTGTGTGGGCAGTGGCGTATCTAGAATTTGGCTCTGGGGGGGGGGTCAAGAATATTTTTTATGGTTGAAGTTTCCAGGAGTTTGGAATAACTCTCCTTCCTCATCACGCAGACATTTAAAAACATCTGCAATATCAATAGTCCTCCGTGGTTTAGGGGTAACATGCTAACCTCTAGTTTACAAGATTACGAGTTCAAATCTGGCGAAGGTGATGGATTTTTTTTTTTTCAGGCATAAAAATCCTTAGCGTAGCTTTCTTTGGAAGGGAAGTAAAGACGTTGGTCCCGTGTTGTAGATTTATGCCCTCAAAACATCAAGTGGCCTCTGAAGAAAATTAAGTGGTCTTTCACGCCTAAATGGGATGCTGAGAACTGTAGCATTAAAGAACTCCATAAATAAAACTTACTTTCCTTTTTACATAATCAATAAACTTATTTTTATTTCTGGACTTTTTATTTAATTTCAGACGATATTGCAGATTACTAAGACCAAATTAAAGGAAGGAAAGAGTTTCAGTAGTAGACTTATTTGTGATCTAGTCGAGTATACTCCTGTATTATACCACTTAATATTTTTGTTTAAAATTTCATTAATTATTCAACCTTCATATTTTATGTTTAGCTTGTATTTTTAGTTTCTCTTTAACGTACTATGTACATAATAGTTAGGAAAGGTATTGCAATCCATTTAGAAATTCAACGGTGATATTTTATCGAAAATACATGTTTTGAGGACAGGTGAACCCCAGAAAAACGCGGTGTGTGTGTGTGTGTGTGTGTGTGAACAGCACAACTAAACAAAAGTAGTTTAAGTACCAAACTTGGTATTTGAGTTTAGCATCTTTCAAGCATATGAGACGAAAGTTTTTAGTAAAATTCCCCATCCAATCCAAACTACCATTTATATGGAATATTTTTGAAACTTATTTTCTCATAAATGATTCTAACAGTTTGGATTAAATGCCACCATATAAATTTAGAGGCAAATATAATGTATATCTTGAGTTTTCGGGGAAATACCTCAGAAGCCTTCTTCATTCTGGATGACTTTAGCATTAGCGATAAACCATAAGATATAGATAAAAACTCATACTACACAAAAATGTAGATATCATTAAAAACAGACTTTATGACATTTTTTGTAGAGCTAGCATTTTGGAGTTATTCCTCGTTATTGGTATACATTTTCCAATAATGATTTTCTGAAATGGGAGGTCGTCATTCGTTTATTTTTTTACTCCTGACCATACATAGAGAACGGAATATCAAAGTCATCACTTGGCGACCAGTTTTTAATAGATTTGACAAATGCATTAGCCTAATATATTCCCTTATTTCTCTTTTACCTACAAAGAAATAACTAATGATTATTATTCATAAACATTTTGTGAAAATCGGCCTAAAACTTGTGATTGTAATGAACTTGTTATAAATCGACTTTCCTAGTTCCTCGGCGAATATAGCTCCAGCCTTGGAATGACTATCACTTAAAAAAATTGTTTCCAGAAACTGGACATGTACCAACTATTTCAGATACACCGCAAAGCCTAAACGTTTCTTTATTAGTTTAAATTAGGGTTACCACCTTTTTAGTTTTACATTCCCGGACACTTTTTTTTTGAGGGGGTTGGACAGAGGGTGCAGGGAAGAAATATTTTTGTATACTACTTAGTCAATCGAATATCAACTTAATTTTATAATATTCAGTAAATTTTTAAAATAATGGATATTTACAAAGTACATTTCTTATGCTTACAAATTGTGTCTCTTACACACTGCATATTATTAAGTATAACCAACTGTATCTTTGATCACTGAAACTTAAATGCATACTTCTTGTTTGATTTTTCAGCCTTAACAAGCAAGGCTTTAAATAGAAGGTAGTTATAAAAACTACAATATTTCATTGATTTGAAGTTGACTTTACATTGCATTTCTGCTTTAACCACTTTTACATCCAGGCTATTACGATTGTCAGTCCAAATAATTCACATTATGGAAAACACTCGTTCTGTAAATGCATTATAGAAAGTATATATGTACTGAGCAATTACAAACAAATTTGGTAGGGAATCAACTCCAGCTTTTGCAAATAAGAAGCTCCACTTTGAATCGCTTGAAGTAAGTTTTGAAATAAACCCTGGAAGAACTTCCTTTGTTCCGCTGTTTGCCAAAGCAACTTTGTACTAACTAATTATTGCTGTCCTCTTATTATGTAGAGTCTTACTACAGTATTTTTAAACATATAAATAGCAAATTATTGTGGACTTAAAAATATTATGGTGCAAAAATAAACCAGATTCCCGGACATATTAAGCCTGGGTCCGGGCTCCGGACAAATTTCTGAATACCCGGATTGTCAGGAGAAATCCCGGAAGAGTGGTAATCCTAGTTTAAATGCAATTGGTTTTTTACCATGCTTTTTAACTTATAACATGGTTTATCTTAATAGTTTTATTAATGTTTGATACAATAATGCAATTTTTATTTTTCTTATTTCAATCTCCCAGTGTCTGTAGCTCAAATAACAATGCGACTTGGTTTATGAGCTTTGTAGACTTTCTGTATTATATACGGTGCCTGAGTTTGATTTGCCTATATAAGTTACACTGTACGTAACTTTAACGGGGAAAAAATGTTCAATTCATTATAAAAATCGAATAAACACGGGTAAATAAGGTTCTACAGAATGGAGCACAAAAACCGGCTGGAAGTACTAGATTGCTCACTGTCGACTACGTGTTGTATATGGACCTTTGAATTAGCTTATTTGTTATTTCTTTATTATGTAATTATTACATGTTTACCCATTTGTTGTATCTGCTTGTGGCGGACAACAATTCGCGCGTAGTTGGCTGGCGAGCAGTCTGTACGCGGAGCCGGTTTTCATGCGCTACCCATGCGGAAAAACAATAAAATTCTCTTTTTTAAATAAAGTAATTTAAGAATACAAAGCAGCTCTGCAAATCTTAGTAGAAACATTACCTCTACTTTTACAGGTATACATCCCAATGCTGTTAGGATTGATAAAATGAGATGTGTTTTGGTTGGGAATGACCTTAAGACGCCGAAGCTTTACTACCCAAAAACTCAGCAGTGCATTGTTGTCTGATACTAGATTGGTCAGTTTTAACGTCCATTGTCACTTTCTGAAGTTGATCCAGTTGTTTTCCCTTTAAAAAAGGAATAAATTGTGCTAATACCAGTGTAAGCCTACCATCCCCCCCCCTGAAAAGTTTGTGATAAACTGATATATTTGTTCTAAATATGGCGTCAACATAACATTAGATCGAAGGAACCATGATATTGAATAAATACACTTTACAATATCAGAGTTCCCACCATGTGCAATCGAAAATGTCGATTGCAAATTTTACAGCGAACTCTGTAATTAAGCTTTGTCTCTTCGAAGAAAGGATATCTACCCTGTAAATTGGATAGGCAGGTGCATTTCCGTTTAGGCATAATAGCTTAAGTTCTCGCAAATATCACAGCACATCAACTGTCAACACTATACTGGAAAAAGTTCGTCTGTCTTTATTGTTCACAGAACGCGCTAAACACTGACAACAATAAGCGAGATAAGTGCCGACTCAGCATTTCTCTCAAGAAATGGCAACAATATCAGTTAGGTTTTAATTTAGGAAGGCAGTGTCAAGAAACTACGGGACCTATTCGCGTTCCAACAAAAATTCTCGGGATGCGGGACATAGAGTAAAAAAGGGGGACTGTCCCGTTTTTATGGGACGAATGGCTTATACCGATATCGTCAGCTTTACGTTTTTTTCCATGTCAATTAAATTGAATAATGAAGAAACAAAAGGTAAATTAATTAAGGTAACAGATCAACAAACCAGAGGAAAAGAGCACAATCATAATTATACCATGATACACATTACATTAACGCTATACGATGCAGAGCGGTTGGAGGTAGTTGTAGGAATGGCAGTCCCTGGTTGGAACTTGCACAAAAGCCACAAATAATCTTCTTTTATAATTTTGTTTATACTAAGATAAATATATTCCTTTATTTCTGTGGTATAGCAGAAAGCTGTTTATGACTGAGAATTTTAATGAATGTATCACTTTTAAGTTAAAAAAATTGGAAGAACTTGTACGTAGGTTTCTTTTTTTTTGGGGAGGGGAGAGGGCTTCTGGGGTGGTCCGGTCCCGTTCGCCCCCCCCCCGTAAATACGCTGTATGTGTGTGTGCGTTTGTGTCTTTTTTTTTTTTGTTTTTTTTTTCTTCCCGTGTTCGTCCGTCATATGCGATACAGTTTCTTCTTGCTTGGCGATGTCATCTGTATGCTCTAGAATATATTGTCTGCCCTCTACATGATCTGTCTTTGACTTTTATTTTGGATACATATGCAGTTTTGGATTTCGCAGTTTACACCATAAAACGCCGTGTTTATATATAGTTTATATAGCTATTGCTTACCTCGTTTAGTTTTGTTGATAAGCCAAACAACTCTGTTGGTTTTTATATGATTTCTATTTACCTTCTGTGAATGCAGCATGGGACATTCACATGCGATAGCGAGGTACAAACTCGGCGTGCGCCGTTACGGACTCGTAAAGCTAAACAGATAATATAAGCAAACAGGCTCAAATCGCATAGAAAGCATACAGTATTGAGCGACAAGTTCGAGCAACCAAATCTAAGTAGATACCTATCATGGCTTGAACTATGTAACTTGATGCCATAGGAATGCATGCTATTGGAGTTTACCAAAAGTCTGTTGTCATGATTTCTGGTTACGTTTGCTGACATTCTGTTCCTTCAGTTGACTAATACCAGTAACAGCTCCCAAAATATACTTATGGTAAATATTTGGCGTTAGTTGATGTTAATTACTAGTGATGGGCAATATTGAATGTTTTTGAATGTCAGAAATTACTATCCAATGATTCGGTTTTTCATTCGGATTTAAAAGCTGTTTATTTCCGCAAAATGCGCGAGGTAATACATAGATAAGTTACTAAAGTAGATAATTAGTTTTTGTTCGGGTATAAAAGTACGAGGTAAAAGAGGCTCTAGCCCTGGAGGCTATAAATATACTTTAGTGCACATTAGTTTGCAATATTAAAACACATAATTGCTTGCAGTTATTTCTAGTAAGTAACAAAAGAAAAATCGCGCGGTAAATATATTGGTACTAACCGCACTTAACTTTTCAGCATAACTTGTTCTTTCAAAGTGTGCGTGTATGTATGTGTTTTTATTTCATTTATACCCCACCTTTAAGGGGACCTAGGACAGATGTTTTAGCCAAAATGGCCAAAATTTTTTATTGTTTGATTTCTGCAAAAATTAGTTGTTTATTATGTTATTCATACCTTTAACTGAGTTGTATGGTGATCAGAACCTTTTTAAAGGGTTTAGCAGCCATTTTTAAAAACCCCTGCAAGGCAGTTTAAATACCAGTCACGCCCATTTTTTGTTCCGACTTCAAAGATAAGAACTTTCTGTCCAAAATTTGTTCAAATTTGCGCCATAATCAGTGTGTGTTGGTTTTTGCTTCCATCTGGTGTCCTTTACTGCAACTACTACAACAAAACTTGATCAAGAGTTCAAAATAAAGCCATAATATTTTATAATCAAAACTATACATGTAATTTCACACCAGTAAAACTGCTTATAATAATATTTAAATATGTTTACAATTTATTTATAACATTTTGCCTTTTTAATTAGATTTTAATTATTATGATTTATGTTTACATGCACATTGAATTTGTGAGGTTATTGGTTTCTGTGCCTTAGAAGTATATTTATTGGTATTTGCAATGCATAAAATCAGTGCAAGCTGGAGGAAACCCACAGGTAGGATGAGTAAAAAGAAACTCAAAGCTCTGAATAATATTGAAAAAAGATGGAAGGGCATTTCCAAAGAAACTATAGAACCACAAGCTGGTCCATCAACATTGCCATGTGATCACATAGATACAAATGCTAGCACAGAAAACTCATTATCTACTGCAGTGCTACATAATGCATTGCCCAAACATGCCAGTACACTTGAAATAATTTCTACTAGTGACAAAAAGCTCAAACTTTTTGAAACAATATCATCGGTTACACAGCCTAATCTATGTGAAAACAAATACATTTTGCTACATTCACAAATTCTTAATGAACTATGTAGTAATATAATATGTGATGAATGTGGCGAGAAGTCTTTGATTATAGAAACAGGAGAAAACAAGGGTCTAGCATGTAAGCTTACTGTAAAATGTAACAATTGTGACAACATATTTTCAGATGTGTACTCCAACCCTAAAGTAAACAGTGATTCTAAAAGTAAAAAAGTTGCATTTGATGTAAATAGAAGATGTGTGGAGTCATTTATAAAAATTGGTGGTCACAGAACAATGGAAAGATTTTACATGTGTATGAATTTAGATGTAATAGATTCCAAAACATGCACTAAGCATATGCATGTCTTAGCAGCTGAATCAGAGAGCATAAGAAAAAAAACCATAGGAAATGTCCTTCAGGAAAAGATTCATGGTGCTTCTACAACAGAAGTATTGCAGAAGCAAAAAAGCCAGAGAGCTATAAGAACATGTCTATACAGTTTTCTTCTGCTATGCTAGTCAAAATATTGCCATTGTACCAAAGACTAGCCTCCACTGAGCTTTTGTCAAGATGCACCCAAGGTGGAACCCAGAATGCAAATGAAAGTTTGCATTCTTCAATTTTGAGAAAGTGCCCTAAGGAAACCTTTGTTTCTAGAAAAAGGTTAGATATAGCAGTTATTGATGCCATTTCTGAATACAATATGGGATGCATTGCTTCACAAGAAACAAAAGCCAGTTCAACTGGAGAAGAAATTACAGAATTAGGAAAAAAAATTGCTCACAAAAGAGATTCACGTAGAAAGTATGAAAGTCGTCGCTCCACATCAGAACAGCTGAAGTCCACCAGAATGAAGAAGATGTTAAAAGTGTCTGCAGAGGAGACTAAGAAGAAGGTGGAGGGAAAGAGCTATGGTGCAGGACAATTTTTACCGTTTACACCAGGTAAATTAGTTGGAATTAATGTTTCCAGTATAAAAGTTATGTTTTCTCAGAACGACATTTTTCAATGTGTAAAATATCCCATGCGGGACAGTGTTCTTTACTTTTGCATGAAACTTGGTACAATTGTTCTACAGTACTAGCTAAAGAAGTTGTAGTATCCTTTTTGGACTAGCATGTAAAACTTGGACACTGTGGTGCTATTAATCCCAAAAATTTTGAGTTTTTTTGCTGAAATGTCTGTATTAATGATTATAATTAATAATTTTTCATTCAATGCCCAAAATGAAAAAAGCATACTAGGATTACTTCTTAGTAGTTCAAAGATTAATGTGACCAAATGCTACATTTGATGAAAAAAAAAAATTGTACCGCAAGAAGTATTTTACATTTTTTCAAATATTGTCATATGAAAAACACAGAATTGTTCATATATGAAAAACAATTTCATCAAATTTATTGAAATTTACACATAATGCTATTCATAATAATGTGAACCAGCATACAAAATTTCAAAAAGATTGAATAAAAATTGTAGAAATCAGTATAATCTGTCCCAGGTCCCCTTAACTGCACGGTTATATCGACGGCATTTCCCTTTGGAGCATACTGCCTATCGGCAATAGTATTCACTCATGTATTGTCATTGGGTTTCTGTTTTCTTTAGATTTGTTATTCATACATGTAGACGCCGAAAAGGTTAGGGAATAATGTTAGATAGAAAACAAAATGCCGACCCCCTGCTGGGAATCGAACCCGGGACCCTTCGCATGGTAGGCAGGCGCTCTAGCAATTGAGGTACCGGACCAGCCTCGGTCAAGTGTTGATTATACTGTTCATTGCATATATGCGGATCTTCATATTTTACTGCCTGTTTTTGAGCTACATAATGCTTCTAGTTTGATTGTTACGAAGGGGGGGGGGGGGAGAAAAGAAACCTACAAACCTTCTCTCACATGCTAGCTTGATTACAGGATTGCACTAGATCCAGTGGCCTATCGAAATTTTTATAGTAGCATTACTAAATAAACATGAAGTGATACAGCTGTATAAGACAATCATATTAATGGGTCAATTTATTATTAGTTTAATCCACCAAATAAAAGAACAAATATTCACATACATACACAGGGCCCTATTTAGGATGTGTGATGCTCCTGTGCAGTAATTTAATGCCCCCTTCCTGCAGCATTGTTATCTGTTCATGGACTATCAACAAAAAGGCTATGGAATCATTAACTTCAATTTTAAAGTTTATTGAAATATTTAAATAACATTTAGCACAAAGTACTATAGTTGAATAGCCCCTTTTGCTGAAAAATTGCTGAAGAAACATCAAACTTGGACTCAATCCTTCAGTGGGAATAGTTAACTCACTTAGCAATGGTTCTTTGAACAGTACTTAGAGAAATGCCAAGAACTGGATTTTGTCCAGTGGACAAGTGGTTGAGCAGACCCTTTCCTGCTTTTTCATTGCACTTATCAGATACCCACTTAAGTACAGCCTTATTATGTTTTGTGAGCTGTAAAATGTTTTTAGGCTGTTCTAGACTAATTTGGGTGTTATCTGGTAGCTTGCAATTCCTTTAAGTGCTGCCTGACTATCAAAAATATTTCAAATGTTGCTACTTTTGTAGCCCCCATTCTAGACTGATGCAAATTTCAATTGCATTGATATTGGCTTGGAACATTGTGGAAATGTGATCATGACAAATGTTTATGTCACACTTTGGTACCTTCCTATGAACTCCATCCTCTGATCCATTGCCCATTTTAGAGCCATCTGCGTACCAGATTAGACTCACAGCAAGACAATGTATTTTGTTTTGGCTTTATTCTAATACTATATTGAAGGCTTGTCTAAACATAGTTTTTGTATCAAATAACTACTGCCCTCTCAAATAGAGAGTTATTTTTTATATTTGTAGTTCTGGTATGCTTTGAAAAGTGCAGCTTTCCCTAGGAATAAGCAGTAGTAGTAAGAGCAGCATTAGAATTGCTTGGAACTAGCAACACTAGTGACATGTAGTCAAGAGGGATAAAAGCTAGATGTGTTATCTGGCTCTCTCTTCCCCAGTAACCTGTTTTTTTTATTTTTTGGAGGGTTTTTATTTGTTTTGTAATAAGCCTATGAATGAGGTGTCACAAGGAACACAACTGCATATCAGGGATCATGTTGAAGAATATAATCATTCTGTAAAATCATTTGAACAGGACAGTGTTTGTGATGTATAAATATTTGGTTTCTGCAGCTTTCCATGGTTTCTTCAGCATTATCTGTCATTCTTACCTCTGCCAACATACAGAAGTTTCACCAGTCAAATCAGCATATACTAAAATTTAATGCTTATGTTAACTACATATTTTGATAAGTGGGATAGTTGCTGATAACCTTGAGTAGGCTGGCTATTTCTATTATTTTTAAATTGTGTGCTTTTAATGAGCACTGACCAAACAAATGTATAATTAACTTTTGGTAAGTCTTTATAAGCTGTTTTGTATGACTTATATGTAAATGTTCAAACTCTTTTTACCTTTAGCATTGTTTCTCCAATTTCTAATGAATGAGTTATATCATACCTAAATAATCGCATAAGAGATTAGAAATTTATCTGATAAAACTCATATCTGTAATGGGAGTTTTTGAGACTATTCCATGAATAAAATATAAGAACTATATAAAATAAATATCAACTTGCTAAACATTATTGGTCATTGTGAAATGTGCATGTATGAATGGAATAGTGTGTATCACATCTACATTATATGAAGACATATCCAAATTTTAATACTATAATTCTTTGAAGCTAACTACAGCCTTTCTGTAAGAATTCAGTTATATCATAATAGCTGCAAGACATTTTTTTAATAGAATAGATTTATGAATGCTTGCTTTCTCTGGCTTTAAACGATAAATAATTTGTTTCCCCAAATGCTTAGGATTCTTTAGTTATAAATTCTATTGAGGTGAAATTAGAAGAATTTGGTAAAGGAATGCTAGTCACTTTCTAACCAGTATAAGTATTAGTTTACTGGATTAAGTGATATCATTACTGTGAATGCATACCTACATTCTGGGACACAGTGATGAATTAACTGCAGTGGAACAGAGGGGATGATTTGCTGAGACCACCTCATTCACTGTTATTGAAAAGTTGACCTAGGAAATAAACTCCAGAACAATATTTTATACCAGATATGAATCTGTTCTATTTCTTTTTAACTTATATGGAACATTTTACAAATGATTGGGCAAGTTACTTTTAACAGAAAATTTAAGTTTGCAATTGTATCAACTTTTTGGGTGGAGTATAATAGCTCTTCTACCTACTATGTTCACTGTACATATGTGCTAGAGAAAGTAAATATAATAACATATATATAAAATTTTAGTACATAATTCATATCAGTAGTTCCATTCTTTATCTGATGCCTCTGTACTCAACATTGTTGTTCCCTGTTGGTTTTGTTACAATGATTTGTAGTGAATATGATTGAGATCATTGTGTTTAAGGATTTGGCTGTAAAATACTGTGTAGGTGGTAGATATAAATAAACCAAGATTTCTAAATAGAGCTATTTCCATGATATAAATTGGTAATGAGATTATTAACCTTGCTGCTTACACTGAGATAATACAGATGTAAATAAATATTGTTTACTGTCAATAGATGTTTCAGTTTTTACACACACGCACAGACACTGCAATTTCACATCAAATATTTCTTCAGAGCACTCTCAAATTACTTACTCACAAGTAAGGCCCGGATTTTATGTAATTTCATAGGTAGGCTAGTCAAATTTCCATGTATGTTAATTTTTAATCACTTCACTTCTACTACAAAGTACTGAAGTGCAAGTTTTTAATTCGCATTGGAACTGGATGCACAATTATTCACAGGGGGTTCTATAATTTCACAATTAAATAAGTGAGAAAAAATAACAATATTTGATTATCCAGGGTTCTTATTCAGCATAGCTTGCAGTTGGGTAGCAACTACACCACCCACTTGACCTGATACAACACTGACCTACCATTATTTCCACAACTTGTAGAGAGGCATACTTGAAGACTCCAGTCTTGATTCTATCAGGAATCCAGTTAAAGAGACTTGTGATGTATGAAACTGAACTGACCACTTTAGAATTGTCAAATGCTAACAAGGAATCACTCACAGACACTGCAGAATCAGAAGAAATGTTTTCTATCACAAATTCACAGCTTCAAAAGGCTTACTGTAGAAGAAAGATAAACATTTAAAATGAGCCACCATTGTCTTAATCGACTCTTCCAATTTAGATTTGAATGTAACAGAAATGTACATGATTGCTGACAATGTATAAGAAGCATAATATAAAACTTACAATTTTTTCCTTTTCTTGCTTTGTAATGAAAATGTATGCGATTGATGAAAATGTTTAACTCCACAATGATATTAAAATATGTAAAATTATGTACTATAGTGTGAAAAATGTATTATGCCTATAAATATGTAATTTAAAAATTTGAAATAAGGGTTCCTTGAATGTTATTTGACAATATTTTAGCTTTTCTTACACTATGTATATAGGAACAGAATATGTAATTACATAAAATCCAGGCTCTACTTATAACATTTTAAATATATGGGCAGTTCTGTATGAAGGAATAGGTCCGTGACGAAGTAGCAAGTACTTCAATTATCCTTGCTTACTGTAATAGGATATAAGGATTTTCATCATAAAGAATTCATTTGTTATGCTGCTGTTGGTTGTTATGACACTGCATTAAAATCAACTCTTGACTTGGGTTAATTAAATTCAGAACAAGGTGAATCTTTAAATACCACTAAGTATATTAGTAAATAACCAGAAGTCCAAGATCTCATGCAAAGCTCCTATTTCTTTAAGTATTATGCTCAGCTGTTGGTTTTCATGTTGGAAGAGCTGTTATTTTTAAACAAATATCTGGTACTATTTTGCTCCCCTATAGAGAGAGGGAGGGTAGTTTGGTCTCCAAGATACACTAGTACTCAACATATCTTTATCCACTGTGTATATTTTGATTTTTAAGGTGTTTACTGCTAACATAAAGAAAGACATGAAATTAACTCCTATGTTTAGAGAAACAAACCTTTTGAAAATCAAAAAGATGCTAAAAATGGTTTAACTGGTGATATGCTAAGTTATTAGTAATTATTATAAACATTGAAAGTTTTAGTGTATTGTGAGTGGATTGATGATACTTTAGTTTCTCTGATAGTAAATACTTCCATGAAATATGCCTTGGGAAAATTGAGAGAACTCTACAAGAACTTTAAAACTTAAGCAAATAGACAAAATCTGTAGCAGCTCAACATTTTAGGTTAACAGGACACAAAATCAATAGGAAGTAAGCTTTTAAAACATGTCAAAATACCAACACAACTCACAATATGGGGGGGGGGGAAATCCACATCAGCAAAGTGATAAATTTTTAAATACTTCCTGTTGACAACAGAGTAAGGTTCTCCCCTAGACAACAAGAAAGCATTAAAACCAAATCTAAATGGAGGATATCCTTTCGGATATAAGGTGGACATAAAGCTGACTTTGGAGAACGAGCTCTTCTAAACATACTCTGAGTGAAAACCTAGTTATGAATTGACCTCAGACTCATTACATGCCTTCTCAAGTTACCTGTGCTTGAGACCTTAGGTGTATGCCAAGACTGGTTTGGGGAGATGGGAGGTAATGACTCATTCACTGTGTTGTATAGGCACCATGCAGTGAAGCACATTGTTGCTGCATGGCAGCATAGTTTCAGTGCCCCATATTCTGATACAAAACATCAATGAATAGAATATTTTTGAGTTGGGTTTGAAACCATCAACAATGATGCCCACATGGCTTCAAAACCGGTCTGGAAAAATTATACGCAAGTGATACTTAAGTGTTACAAACCCAACTCAAAATTATTCTATTCACATGTATCACTGTTCCAAAACACCCATTCATTAAAATTTTTCTTACATTAATGAATATTTTAATAGAATATGAATGATAAAGCAGTTTCCTTTCATAACCAACTTATTTATGTTTCTGCAGTTCTATTACAATAAAAACAATATTTTTGCAAAGTGTTCAAAAGTGAATGAATTTGAACTCATATATTGTGTGTATTTAATTACATTTTTGCCAAATATCTTTATACTTTTATATTTTGTTTAGAATTCCAGCGATTCTGGGTGAAAATCTTTCTCTGGCTTTTAAACTATATATGGCATAAATGGCAAAAAATACTTATTCCTCTTGTAGTGAAATGTCAATATCCAAACTCATCCATATATTCAAGGAACCTGTGTTTGCTTACCTCTGAAATGGTCATCCCTCTTACAACTCTGTACTCCATAAGACAGAATGACAAATTTTTGTTCCTTTCACCAATGAATATCTGCCCATTCCTGAATAACTAGATTGGAGGGATGGATGAGAGATGAAGTACATGCACAGGCAACCTGTGTCAGACTTAAGGCAATGAAGTCTTAGCTCTAAAAATTAACCTTAAATGTCATTTCCACTCATAACTTCAATCTGTTAACATGTGATATTTATGTGAAGAACCGTCTATGTAAATTCCTGTTACTATATGTGCTATAGAAAAATATAGCACCAATAAAGATTACACTTGGTTTCTACTTTAACAACTTGGTATTTCTAGACATGTTTTTTCTGCATCATACTGCAAAAAAAGGAATTTTTCTACTAATTTATAATGAACACACAGGTCGACTTTTAATGCCATTCTGCACATACCTTTTGCTTTATTTTCTTTTGTTTTTACGCCATAGACCTGAAGAGGTGAACTTGTATGCTACCAACCTATTATTGCATTTGTACAAGAAAATAGGGATTTGACAACATTTACATTGGGTATATTGTACTAAACTAATTCTGAGAATAGCAAATGTTTTTAAGGCACTGCATCTGTAAAAATCTCAGAAACTACAGTTTTCAACTTGTAATCTTAACATTTTTTATCAAACATGAGCTTAAAATGTAAAGAAATATAAAAATTTGCAACTCCACCCACTTCAGAAATAGGTACTAATATATTTTAAATTGTTTCAAATGGTTCATTATTTCTTATTAACTCTTTTATTTTAAAAGAACATAGATAATGGGTAGATATACTGGGCTTTTCTTTTATGCTTATCTTGAAAGTAATACATTTTAAAATAAGAAAAAAATGAAGAGTTTAATAGGAGGAAAACAATGGTATTAGCTATTTTTAATTATCAGAGGTTCTCCAGATCATTTTAATGTTAACTTGTATTTTTAATGTAAATACACATTTCTCCACTATATATTAAGCATGTGAAACATTTTGTTCTTGATTACACTCATATATGTAGGTACCTTTATGAGTTTTTAACAAAACTGAAAAATGCAACCTACGTTATACCGTAAAATGGTGAAGAATTGCATCTAAATCAGATTATTGTGTATCTGACTAAATTCATTCATATTCTGGTGGCAAGAGGGTGGCTTGATGAAGTAAATTTTTCGAATAGACACTAAATTATAATAGAATTTAAAATTGTATGTTAATTGATAATTTTGGAACTACCAGCATGAAGCAATGTAATAAATAACACTTTTTAGTTTGCTTAAACACTGTTAAGCTTTGTAGTGAGTGCAGCAAAGTACTCAAAGACCATTTCTTTTTCTATTGGTAACAGATTCTGCTACTCTAAATTCACCTAGATGGCCCAGGTTCGATCCCAAGTGACCACATGCGAGATTTGTGGTGGACAAAGTGGCACAGGGGCAGGTTTTCTCTGGGTTCTCTGGTTTCCCCCACCATCACATTCAACCAGTGCTCCATCTTCATTTCATGTATCACCAGTGTCATTGCCTGCAGAGCCATAATTTGTAAAAGTGGCATTAAACACTACCAAAAAAAAAAAAAAAAAAGACAATACTCTAAATTTCTGAACAAATAATAAGTCAAATGCTGAGCATCAGTGGAATTCTTTTACAAGGAACTGTTTTAATCCATGCAAGAGTTCTGTGATTTTTTTGCTGATTTGTGACCCATAAATGAAAATGAATTTAACTTTTCATGTGGTTTATAGTTTCAAAAAAAAAAGTCTCTGAATATTTCATAGTGAAATGGATCTCAGTTTATTACATTAAGTACTGACTACTGAGGTTTCACTCACCATGTTAACAGCAGGGGAATGGATGTTCAAAAGAGTCAACACCAGCTGATGATGTAAGCAACAGCTTAGAAAAACATGTTCCCTGCAGTTAATGTGGTGAGTGAAACCTACCAGTATTAAGTTGACTCAATTTTCTTAATTTATGTTCATGTTGATTTTACTGCAAGTTCCTACAAAAATTTAAATTGAAACCTATTTAAGCTAGTTGAATGTGCAGCTTTTAGTATTCTATTATACATATTAATGCCAATATTGCTATAGGTACCATTTTGATATAATTGCCCATTATTGGAGCTAGGAAACTCTACAAAAGCTTTTCAATTTAATCTGGAAGCTCTTAAAATACCATATTTTATGAAAAAATAGTTGTTGCTGAAATAAATAGTTATCAGGCATTCCAGAAGTTTGTTTTTGAAAGTATTTTGCAAGTCCCTTTCTATTTTTACAGTCAAATTCTTCACATTAGCTGTATATGATGAACTATTTCAGAAATTATGTGTATGAACTTTTTAGTACATAATCTGAAGCCCCCATAATGTGAAGCTACTGGTTGAAAGTTGTAATACATGGATAATTTTAAACATTAAACTTATTGGCAGAAATCTCTTAGATTTATGTGAATCTCGGCATGCTCATTATAAATAGTTTTGTGGAACCTTAACACAAAAAAGTATAAGGCCTCATCTAAACACAATAAAAAGCCAAAGCATCAAATTTTATGTATTTTTTAAATACTTTCACTTTCTAAATAAATTTCATTGATGCATTATGCCTTGATGAACATTACAGTTATTTAAGCAAGCCATATATTCAAAACATTTTCTTGAAAAAATTAGCATGACTTTTGTTTATTTCTGTTCCAGGTGAAGCAATATACACAGGTTGCTGTTAATATTTTATCAAGCATTTGATTTATTGTTATAGGCTGAAGAACTAATAGAAGATATCCTGTCATTTGAGGCATCTTCTCTAGCTTCAGAGGGTGTAAAGCCCCTTGACGCAAGTGCAGGATCTGATTTTCAGGTAAAGGTAGCCATTTGTCTGGAATAACTTGTTAAAGTTTACTTTAGTGTACTTGCCTTATTAATATGCATCCAAATGGTTCAATCTGGTGCCATCCATTCATGTCCGTATGTTATATTTTCTCCTTCTGCCTTTATGTACATTCCAATATTTATGATAACATGCACATCCCATTGATTATAATAAAACAGGTTTTAAATTGAAATTAGCTTATACCATTGAAAGTTGAAGCTGTTTCCTATCATTAATTTTATTTTGGCTGGGTACTATTTGATAAAACTGGAGTGAAATTATATTATAAACTATACATACTAAAATTCTACTCAACATCAAGGGTTTTATAACTAAACATTTTCTGTAAGTTTTCCAATACTGCATTTGTAGATGCAGATAAATTATTTTGCTTAACATTTCATTAAGAGGCTCTGGGAAAGTAAAAAAATCTTCAAATTTCAAATTTTGCATTCTGCTTTGCCCCTAATCTACATTTCCCCTTCCCAAATAAATAACTCATATTTTAAATAAACTCAGAAGTTTGAGACAAGTGAAGTAGTTCAATTGAAAATGAGTCGGAATAGTGACACTCACCTCACTTAAATGGAATTTTCTCAAAACATATGTTTCAAGGGCGTTTACCACCTTCTTCAGTTGAGGTCCAACTAATGGCTGGAATTTGTGCTCTGTGGTCTGTTACGGTGGAGACATCTGGTGTTCTCAGTAGAAGTTCATAATTATGTGGCAGTATTTCAAAATTCATCGATTGATCTTTGTGTTAGGTAATGAGAATATTCACCCAAATTGAGAGTGCTGCCGGGTTGTTTGCAGGTTTTAGTAACTTTGTCATTTTCTATTTCATGATGTGATGTCCAAAAATGGCGTGCTACTGCTGATTTATATGCCTGTTTCTGTTTGTTATGTCTGAAATATTCTTTTAACCTTGTTTCCAATCTTCTTTTTGTTTGACCAATGTAACATAATTTACAGTCCTTGCAGTCAATTCTGTAGATGCCTGATCTCTGGTTTGTAGGTATGGGGTCCTTAATGTCTGTTTTCAGTGTATTTTTATGTTGCATGTGGTTACTTGAAGCTAAACTTATATTATATTTCTTGAACATTTTTTTTTTAATTTTCTGTCTGCTGTTGGGTGATAAGTGAATTTTTTATATATAACTTATGGTTTTTGTGTGGACAGAGTGGTGATTTGTTTTAAGGTTAATTTCTCCTTATTTTTTCAATTTTTTGGTCAATGATGTCAGGTTTAAAACCATTGACTGAGGCTATGTGTTTTAATTGGAGGTGTTCTGTGTTGTACTCTTCTGGGTCAAGTGGGATGCTGAGGAGTCTGTGTACGGAGCTGTTGCAGACTGCCTGTTTGTGAGGTTCTGGGTTGAAACTATTCCCTTTTATGTAATTGTCTGTATGTGTGGTCTTCCTGTAGATGCCATAAGTGAACTTTTTTCTTCTTTCTGTATTAGTTTTAGGTCTAGGTATGGTAGAATTTGTTCAAAGAGTCTTCTGATAATTTTTTGGGGACCTCTGCAAAAACATCGACATATCTAAACCATTTTTTGAACACATTCGGGACGACTTGAAGTGCACATAATCTCCAGTTTTCCGAATGTGTTCAAAATATGGTTTAGATATGTCAATGATGTTTTTGCAGTGGTCCCCAAAAAATTAGCAGAAGACTCTTTGAAATTATTAAACCTACAGGACAGGCATATACAATTCACAATGGAAACAGAAAAAGAACAAATTCTACCATACCTAGACCTAAAACTAATACAGAAAGAAGAAAAGGACCACACATACAGACAATTACATAAAAGGGAATAGTTTCAACCCAGAACCTCACAAACAGGCAGTCTGCAACAGCTCCGTACACAGACTCCTCAGCATCCCACTTGACCCAGAAGAGTACAACACAGAACACCTCCAATTAAAACACATAGCCTCAGTCAATGGTTTTAAACCTGACATCATTGACCAAAAAATTGAAAAAATAAGGAGAAATTAACCTTAAAACAAATCACCACTCTGTCCACACAAAAACCATAAGTTATACATACAAAATTCACTTATCACCCAACAGGAGATAGAAAATTCAAAAAAATGTTCAAGAAATACAATATAAGTTTAGCATCAAGTAACCACATGCAACATAAAAAATACACTGAAAACAGACATTAAGGACCCCATACCTACAAACCAGAGATCAGGCATCTACAGAATTGACTGCAAGGACTGTAAATTATGTTACATTGGTCAAACAAAAAGAAGATTGGAAACATTTCAGACATATCAAATAGAAACAGACAAGATAAATTGGCAGTACACACCATTTTTGGACATCACATCACGAAATAGAAAATGACATAAAGTTGCTAAAATCTGTAAACAACCCGGCAGCACTCACAGTTTGGGAGAATATTCTCATTACCCAATACAAAGATCAATTGGTGAATTTTGAAATACCACCACATGATTATGAGCTTCTATCGAGAACACCAGATGTCTCCACCATAACAGACCACAGAGCACAAATTCCAGCCATTAGTCAGACCTCAACTGAAGAAGGGGGCAAATGCCCTTGAAACATATGTTTTGAGAAAATTTCATTTTTAAGCGAGTTGAGTGTCACTATTCCTACTCATTTTCAACCCATATTTTACCATAATTGCAAGACAAAGATAACAATACCAGCCTCACCTTATATGGCAAGAATTCACTGAAAACCTTGAGGCCTATTTTATGCAAGTTATTTTTTTATGAGATCTTCTTTATCTCAATTCAGTTTGTCAATATAATCAGACTTGCAGAAGATTTTATGCATAATATAATATACAGGATTATTATTACCTTCTTTAACCCAGAGAAGCTCAGAGCTCACAAATGATGTAAAAATTCCCACTTTAGTGATATTTTTGTAATTATTGAGATAATTAAAGGTTTCAGAAAGTCCTATACCAATGTTTTGTGTGCAGTTCATATAATGCCACAACAGCAGCCTCTTAAGAAAATGAAGCTTAAAATAATTATGCATTTTAAGTAAAATAGGACCCATCTGGAGTCCCTTAAAGAATAAGAGTTTCCATTTCATGTAATGCTGATGAGGGACATTTAGTTTTAAAATGGCTTAAATTCTAGTCAAGTGGTAATCCCAATTGTATGGATTCTGGGAATGTCTGATTTGTTTTCTTCATCTACATGCAAGATCTAACCAAACTTCATTCTTGCCATATTGTATTTAATACCAGGTTTTTTTGTGAATGACAAGGCTGTCAGTCACCTATGAATCAAGGAAGGTATTGGGAAGACATACCTTGTCTCATGTACCAGGAGAGTAACAGTATTTACAGTTCAGTCTAATGTTATTTGACATGATGTTTAGTAACAATAGTGTTATCTCATGCTGGCTGCTACACTATGTGTAGCTATCATGGTGTATATCACTGAACAGTGTATATGGTGCTTAGTTTTGCTTTGATGGAGTTGCATGTGGATTGTCAGAATACAGAAATTATGTGGCATTGGCATTCCAAACAAATCTATAATTTATAGATAATTAAACAACAGACTGGGCCATACTAGACAAAAAGAGACAAAGGAGTCAGCTGACAGTTCTAACCAAGGAAGAATAAGGCAAGATATGGCTTGACATGGGCAGCAGTCCAAGAGAATTGCTGCTACATATTATTGTATGTCTCTCAATGAAAACAGCATTTAAAAAAATTTTTTTTTGCTTTATTTCTCAACATAATGTTCAGAATTACATTTATCATATCAGTGTTCTAATTTAATTAAACCATCTCTGTAGTGCGATTTATCAAGGTCCTCAAAATAGCTGTTTACCGCATCAATGACCTCCTCCTTGCTGTGAAATCTTTGCCCTCCAAGAAATTTTTTTAGGTTTGGGAATAGGTGGTAGTCATTGGGTGCTAGATCTGGTGAATAGGGTGGATGTTCAAGCAATTCAAATTTTAATTCGCACATTTTTCCCATTGTAATGATTGCACAATGGGTCGGAGCATTGTTGTGATGAAACACAATTTTTTTTTTTTTTGCCAAATGAGGTCTTTTTCTTTTCACCTCATCATTCAAACGTTGCAGTAAGCTTGCGTAGTAGTCACCAGTGATACTTTTTCCCTTTTCCAAGTAATCAATAAAAATAATTTCCTGTGCATCCCAGAAAACACTCACTGTAACCTTGTTAACTGACAAAATTGATTTTGCCTTTTTTGGAGTTGGTTCACATGGCACAATCCACTGTTTTGACTGTGATTTATTTTCTGGAGTGTAGTGATGTATCCAAGTTTCATCCATGGTAATAAGCTGTCTCAAAAATTCACAGGGATTTTTACGGTAGAGCTCCACATTCTTAACAGAAACAGATTTTCTTTGCAACTTTTGATCAGCTGTCGATAAACACGGCACCCATCTTGCACAGACCTTGTGAAAGCCCAAAACATTACTTAAAATATTACCTGGACGTTCTCTTGATATGTTTACAGCCTTTAATCTGCGGTCTTCCAGTACTAAACAATGAATTTTTTTCAGGGCATCCAGAGTGAGGCCCATCACTAGTGCTCGTACATCCCATTTTAATCTCTGCAACCCACCTTTTAATCATTGAATATGAAGGGGCAGAGTCTTTCAATGTACTGTCCATTTCCTCCTTGATTTCTTTAGACGTTAAGCCTTTCAAATGGAAATATTTAATCACTGATCATTTTTCCAAATCCTCCATTTTCGTGAAAACTCTAAAGTTGTCTTGTTTTAAAATGCTATCATTCAAAAACTAAACAAGCTATTGACCTGTAACTGTGTATACAAGCTAATCTAAAGTTAAACTATATGATGCTACCATCTAACTGGCCTAGTGGCACCATAGCTGTGTGGGGCCCGGGACTTATCAGCTGACCCTTGTAAATGTATTTTTGATTACAGAAAATTGGCTGGTGTGCTCACTCTCCAAATCTTAATCTATAACATTATCTATGGAGAATGTTTAAAGACAAAAGTTTATGCAACAAATACCAATATGTGCAATGAATTAGATGATATCTGGTGTGCTTTTCCCAACATTTCATCTACAAAACTCATTAATATTGTTCAGCAATTTGCTCATAAGGTGCCAGGATTATATACACCCATAGAGGCACCATTTTGGATACCTTTTATAACAAATGGTATGCATAATTATTAATGTTATCTAGGGGAGAAATGGCTGGCCAGTCGGTCTATTGTGTAAATGAATTTCTGTAGAAGTGACATGGAGGTGGCAAGATGCAAGTCTTGTCATTCAAAAGAAACCCATTATGTATGTAAATTGTATTGCTTAACCCCTTCAGGAATATGGACGTGATATGCTGTACTGTGCAGGATTGTTAAATAATCCATTTTACCAATGGACAACATCAGATAACTCCAAAAAGTAATATAAATCTTGACATCTGTATTTACGGCCATGCAGTCTAGGCACAATAGAAGTGACTAGCCTATCAAACCAAGGATTACGGGAGCAAATCCAGTCAAAATGTATGTTCTGCATTCAAGAGAAACTGTGGTAAAGAATAGGGAAGGCCCAACTAAAGCAATCGATGCATGGTTGGATGTTGACAGGTTTCAAATGAATGCAGATATATGCACTTTACCATTTTATTATGTAACAAAAAATTCACTCACACCATTATGCAGCATTAGAAGATTATAAGAAAGATCTGATAATATTGCAGCCATTATGTGTCCGAACAGCCACATGTTGTAAGGCATGGTATCTGAGAGTTGACCATACTGGTAAAGTTGGAGGTTTGCATCCTAAAGGACCAAAATATTTTTAAACCTCACCTATCCTTGAAAGGGTTAATGATGTTTAATTTGACCATTTGACCTAACCCTCACTCTCAACCATACATATACATTTTTTAGTAGTATTACTAGTGTGAAAAATAGTACGAGTCAACAAAATGCATACATTAAACTCTGTGTGCATCTACAGAAGCAATTGGTGCAAAACAATTTTCAAATGTATTTCTTACAATTATACAAAGAGTAAATTTAAAGCTGCATCCCCTTTGCTTTGTATAAACAAAATTTTCCTCTCTGCCCCATAGAGAATAAAATGGATTAAATACAAGATTCATAACAAACATTTCTGTAGAATATTTCAAAACTCTAATTCATGTTTATTACTGAAGTATCTTACTTTTCTATGTAGTCATATTGGAGTGAAAATAGCAGTAGTCTTGGTAATAATGTTGTAAACAGTGGTTTTCAACATCTTCCAGCTGATATGCCTCCTTTTGTAAGCTGTACAATTCCCGTGAACTTTTCTTTAAAATCCTTTTTTTGCTTGAGAATAACCCTTTAAAGCCTAATGTCATGAACTTTTATCATACCAGATTAATTTATTTTTCAAAACATATACTTGCATTTAAAACCCTCCTCACAGCTGTTAAATATTTCCACTAGGTAGTGGAATTAAAATTCTGAATCATAGAGATCTATGGAGAAGAGAAAGATAGAACAAGAAATGTGATGAGAAAACTGTTTGAAAGTAAGAACATGGCTGGAAATGAAATGTTTTTGTAAGGGGCCTAAAATAAAGCCTAAAGTTCATAACATATTCAAATATTTTGTGTGGGTCATTCATATTCTGTTACTGAAATAGATAGAATGTTATCAGGACCAGCATAAGAACACAATTCAAGATAGTGCATACAATTCCACAGTCAGATGTTGGGTATTAACTAAATTTCCCAAACAATAATAATGTGAATTCTAATTTTATTTCTTCAAACTGAACTTAATTCAGACAGCAAGAGATTAACATTAAAGAGTATATTACTTCTTAAAATACTGGAAATTTAAAAACAGCAGATACTTGGGAAATGGTCAGTAATAAAAAAGTTTTTGACATGAATTCTGTGTTTTAATGACATCTATATTTATAGGCACTGACTTGTTATATATTATACAGTGTTAGGAGTGCAATTAAATTGGTATAATAAAATATTTAGTACAATTACTAAAGTAAAAGGTATTAGTCATAGTATAGTACAAATAATTTCAACTGCCTGAAAATTAGATTACCTAATTTAAAGTTTTAAGAAATATAACATTACATTTGTTTTGTCCTACTTTACAATTTTCTGACAAAAGTATTACATCTCAGTTAATTCCTACCAAAATGGGTGGATCCTGACCGGATCATCCTCCTGACAGATGCCCCCCACCTCCAAAGTTTTCTTCAGTCCTCATAGCTGGCAGATGTCAGAGGTATCTGAACTTTAGCTTGGAACATTTCCTTTCCCAATTATTTCATTTGTCCCCTGCCTGTGGTGGCATATGCAGTTAAGAACAAGTTTAATTCACTCCTGCTTATAAACTCATGTCACTGAATGTAGATCCAAGTTCATGGTTTCTTAATGACAGTGGATGTTTAGGCCAGGGCATCTAAAACGTGTAAAAGCTCACGCATGCAAACTGAGGTGCAAAAGTGCTGTGTACCATACATCAGTTTGACTCAGGTTGGCTCGGACATTTCACAAATAGTGGGGAAGGTGAGGAAGGGTAAAGCAGGTGGAGTGAGGGAGACAAGTGTAAAAAAAGAGACAGCCCTATTGCAGGAGTGGGGTTTGCACTGTAATCAACCTAGCGAAGTTTCCTTTTCGACCTTGTGCCATGTACTGCACCAGTGCATGCACTCTTAAGAGGTCCTGGTTTAGGTGAGTACAAGGAATTAAAATCCATAGACACACACATAGCAATGTAATTTTAAGAGCCTGCTACAACTTTGTTGTGAGGATATCCACCAACTTGAAAAATGGATACAATGCAGTTTCTCATGACATACAAAATGTATTGCATTTTGAATCACACTTTACTTCAAAAATTGATCACAAATAATATTTTCTGTATTACAGGATGAAACTATACACTTGTTAATACAAGAACAATTCAGTGTTTGTTTTCTGTTATTCTGAACTGCTTTTAAGTTTAAACTAGGTTGCATTATGTAAGATTTGAATTCTGAATTTGAGGTAAAGGTACCTAATCCTTTTAAAGATTTTTGGTCTGTTTAAACAATCTTTCCTTTTAATGGTTGAGTGATCTACCTTAAGGTATGCTCACACTTGGACGCACAGAAGTGAAACACAGCAAGTTAAATAATATCCTCTCCTGGTTAATAAATGAGATGGTTCTCATTAGATGGAGGCAAGATGCGCCAAACCAAAGGCTCGGAAGGTGAATTACTTCCAGAGAATAACTCTTCATCTTCAGTAGGCCGAGTTTCATCATCGGTATCAATCATGTCCTGTCAAGAGGCTTCGTGCTTTGCAGCTGACTAGCTAAGGTCATCATTATCTATATTTCTTTTTTTTTTAATATTGTTTAATGTCCGCTTTACCGCTTATGGCACTGCAGGCAATGACACTGATGATACATGGAATGAAGATGGAGCAGCAGTGGAATACGATAACAGGGGAAATTGGTGAATCTGGAGAAAACCCACCCCTGCACCGCTTTTGTCCATTACAAATCTCACATGCATCTTGGTGAGAGACAAATGGTCTAATGACTCAGCCATGGCGCAGCCTATTATCTAGTATTTCCCTTACCTCAGTGTCAATCATTGCATTCTTATACCTTTACCTGCAGGAATGAATGAGGAAAAGCTAATTAAATTGGTGCAGCAATATACATTTCTGTCTGATAAATGCCACAAAGTATATAGTAATAACAATGTAAGGGATAATGGTTAAGAACAAATAGCTACAGAAATTGGAAGTGTTACAGCTAATGGCTATAAAACATATATTTTATGGAAGAGCTGCATGAAATTATAATTGATTATAATTTGTGCTTTCCTATTAAATAGAAATAAAATAAAATGTACAATCATAGTAAAAAGAATCATATTTCATAAGGATTGGCCATAATTCTAAATCACATTGTAATGCTAATGATTGAATAAAAGTTTCAAAAATATCTAAGATCTAAGTATATTATCTGATAAAAATATAACATTGATTTTTCTACTATTCCATCAACTAGCATCATTGTTTCAAATTATATTACTGAATTTTAAGTGTAAAATAACAGCAAAGATGACGATGATGATGCCGACGATAGAATCCAACAAACTTGTAGTGAAACCCTCTAACAATAATTATAAGAGGCGTAAAATAGAGATATGACATATTTGTATAATTAAGTATATGATTATATGTAACTTAAAAAGGCACATCTGAACCAACAATGGATAATCAGAGATAAAGTTCATTATATAATATATGTTTATCATAATACATCTTTGTTTTATCAATAAATGTCTGTGTCCCCTTAAGTTTCAGGCTCAGCAGGAGGTCATATCTTCATTTAGGGAACTACTGGTTTAAAGCAACCTAGTGCATATTGCTATTTAAAAATTCATATAAGATTTTGAAGTAGCAAAAATGATTATAAGATTAATTCACTTCTCCTATTGCTTATTCTCAGCTTTAAAATCCAGATATATGAAATGTTCCTCTTATTGGAATGAAATAGGCAAACCGTTGAGTCACAGTTGTTGAAAAAAGTGAACTTAAATCTGTCAAAACATACATTTCTTTTAATCATATTCTTTATGTTCAAACTTTTTAAGAATGTTCTTTAATAAAAGTTACTTTTGAAATTAATTTCTTGAATAAATTATATTAGCTTTGAAGGATGCATTAGATGAGAAATTTTTAAGATATTTTTGGGTGCCTATGTCTCAAAATATCAGTGTGCAAAGTCAAACTTCCATGGATCAAGTTCTGGCTATGTCATTAAATTTCTCAAGTCAGATTCAAATGTGCAACTTCCATATACACCTAGCCAATGTTAAAAAATATATTATAAACACTAAATCAGCATTTGTTGAGTTTATCCTTCTTAATGTCCCTAGAAAATTGACCTCTGTTATTCCTTGCATTTACTTAAGCTTTCCTAGCTTTATGAAGTAAACCTTTAGACATTTGCTTTTGTAAGCAGAAATATTTGTGTTTAATAGACTAACCTTCTCTTTTAAGTAGCAAACAAACATGTTATACATATCTATGTTATTTTAAAATTCAAATATGTGCATGAACCACAATGGTCTATGGAGCAGTAAAGAGGAGCAGTTTAAAATACTTTAGACCTGAATTGTTGATGCTGAAATTACATGTTTTAGGTTGGTACCACAGGAAATTTGTACGAGCATCTGCTATCCTTTGGCAACTCGAGCAGTAACAAAACCAGCAATTCCTGTCCAACACTGACTCAAGTCAAAACTGAACCACAACAACTGACTGAAGCTGCAATCAAGGACAGACAAAAAAAGGATAATCACAATCAGGGTAGGAAATTTGCATCACTACATGTACATCTTTCATGCAGCCTAGGAATCATATTTGAATAAGTTAATATTGCAACTAACTGTAAGTGTAGCTATGGCAGTACATACAAGAAGTATCATTGTAGATCATATTATATCCAAAAAATGAAATGCTGGAGAGAAAGAGTTAAAAAAGTAATTTAAATATACAAAAATTCCATGTAAATATAACTGATTTTGGCAAATTAAGCAGTAAATCTTTATAAATCCCAAATTAAATACTATGACAAATTAAATTTTTTCAAGCCTTCAAATTCAGGGAATTTGCATTTAACTAATATGTTTGTAAAGACAATAATAAATTCAAAATAATAATTTCAAACTGAATCAGTCATGGCTTACAAATGAATAATAATAAATAAATCCTGTTGCACCTCAGCCCATGCAGAGCCTGGGCCTGCCTATCCACCTGTTAGCCTCATGCTCACTTATGCACAATAGAGGTTGGTGATCATTCTGCCAATATGGATAGTTGAAGTGGCAAGCATCATGCATCCCCAGCTGGAAAATTGTCTCATAAGGCCAGGATCACTCCTTCCTTCATGATGCCAAATGGGTGCCAATCATTTAACTTAAAATCTGCACCCCTATGAGTGAGATTGAAACTAGTTACACTCCATGGCTGGGAGCCAGAGCTCCATGCTCTAGCCCACAGTGCCACAGTGTAGGGTATAAAATATAAATATGCTCATGTAAAGGTAATATCTGATAATGAGCTATATTTCGATATTTGTACCACTGATCTTTGTTTCCTCGCATGTTTACTTGAAGGAAAAATTCGTAACTATTCACAAAAATCTTATTAACAATAGCTAAGTGTAAGAATGTTGCTTATTTAATATCCAAGGCCAAATAATAATCCAAAAGTTACAAAGGAGTTAATTTCAACTAATAGAGAATGACAAAATAAGAGTAAATTTCCTACAAGGGCTTACGTTTTTGTCGTCACATTCTGTTCAGATCATTCCCTTCCTCCAAGCAATCACACAAATGCATAATTTCATTCTCACCAGCAGCCAAAAAAATATTAAGGGACAGGTTTAAATAGGGATAACATTTTTTGAGAAACTTGTATAAATTCAAGTGATAAATATCAATTAATCATGAGCTAAAATATAATAAAATTTGCTTTTATATTCACAGATTAAGGTGCAGCAATTGGAATTAAAATTAGGATTATGCCTTTACTTTTTACACAATGAAATGGTTCTGATTAGAACTCTCCCTATTCACAAATCTCTATGTGATTTATAGCTATGAGTAGGGTAAATTGATAGAAAATTGTTTGTATCAGTTTATAGTTTTATATGTAATGTATATTCCCTCTGCCAAACGCCAACCTCCCTTCCTTTTTGAGTAGCCTGGTCTAATACAGTTAAAATATTTATAAAATAATGGTATTTTCTCTCATACTTCCAATCACTTCCATACCTTTTGAGTCGGGTATCTCAGGGCAAAATATCTATTCCTAGAACAGATCACTTTGACACTCGTCAACAACTGTTTCTATTCCTAGAATTGTATCTATTCATAGAACAGATCACCTTGACACTCATCAATCAAAGTTTCATGCCAGTTGTCACAAGATAAATGCCTCACTGGAAAGTTAGTCCCCTCTAGTTTTTCCTTCTTTCCACTTTCCATATTGTTTCTGTACATGAAGCTTTTATTGTAATATGAGGTTTGATCCATTGACTCCTGATCATATGAATGAGCCCATGTGTTGCTTAATGTGCATCTTTTGGTTTGGCATCAGTTACCAAAAATCATAAATGCATATGCCAATTGCTACATGTACCACTTTCTGGTGGTTTCTAACACAATCAGAAGTTTCTTGGAAGTGCTTGCTGAGACTATCAGAGACTCATCAGATGATGGATCAACCTATTATCTATCATCTGGGTTTTCTTCTGTCCCTGGTCTCTACCCATTAACTATCCCTTCCAGTGAATCTCTTAGTAAGTCATTCAATGTTGCAGCCAATCCCTTTTCTTCTTGATTTATTTCAGTAATTTTTTTTTTTTTTTTTTTTTTTTCACCTAAGCTAAAATGGCATTATCTTGTTTCCCCATTTCTCAAGCATTTCTCTTTTCATAACCACACAAACTATTAACATGTTTTCTTCCTCCTTTTCTTTGAAAGTTCCTTTTCCTGTTAAAAGCTTGCTATCTTCTGTGTAACTTACTGGCAACAGCTAACATTACTATACTTTGTTGAACATCCTAAGTATCTAAAGCTGTTTACTTGCTCCATTAATTCATCTTGAATTCACAGGTATATCTTCTATGTTGTTCTTTGACTTTTACTCACTCTTTATCTCATTTGCATTTGTCCTCACCATTACATGTATCTTGTCAATCTATTTTGAAAGAAAATTAACATTAAAAACATTTTACATTTCACTATTGGGCAAGCAAACATTTTAAAAAAATCTTGGGGAACTTTAATACAACTATAGCAAATATTAACAAACATAGCATGATAAACCTAATAAGGATAAACACAATGAATAAAATATCTATTCAGAGAATAACAGATATATACGCATGCATGCACACAAAGGTAAGCTGCAGCAACTATGAGTAAAGCTACATTGACAAAATAAAAAGAGGCATTAGTTTAAAGAGTACCAAAGTCATTAAATACAAATAAACAGATAAAAATTAAGAAAAATATCCAAATGCTTTTAAGTTAACCCTAGGGAAAACTACTAATATGACAGGAACTAGCTGATACATTTCAGCTCTTTAATGATAACAATCTCATCCACAGATATGTCCAACAGATCCACATCCATGCTAAGAAGCTGTTAGTGGATCACAGCTAATACTGAGGACATCATGCCTCCAAATTTTGTTTGAGAGAGCTTCATTATTTATTGTGCTTCAATGCAATGTTAACACTAGGAGGACCAGGAATTTTGTATTACCCTAATAAGACTAGCAGTGGTCATTAGGCCAGTACATCATGCTTTTTCACGCTATATTTTCTTTAATTTTTACTTTGAAATTAAATACTGGTTTGTGTTAATAAATCATAAATATCATATATATATATACTGCCCTTTTCACCTGTTTGAGCCATTCATCATCCTGATGATGGGAGAGATGCACGCTCCCAAAACTTCAATGACTCTTCATCACTACGCCTGGCTTGAAGCCTGAGAACTTCTAGAATATTTTGTCACCAGGAAAGCTTCAGATCCTATATCATAAATAGTATTCTGCAATAAGTTGAAATTATTTTCATCATGAATACAACCATAAAGTATGATCCTATGCTGGTCATACTGTTAATTATGACTTTATCACATCTTTACCTTAATTCTGCTGATTCAATATCAGTCAACAATTCAAAGTCAATTACATCATCTTTTAGAAGTCTCAGTACCATGGTGCCATGGGTGAGTGGTTAGACCGTTTGCCTCCCATCTAGGCAGCCCAGGTTCAATCCCAAGTGCCTGCATGTGGGATTCGTGGTGGACGAAGCGGTGCCTGGGCAGGTTTTCTCCAGGTCCTCTGGTTTCCCCCACCACTCCTCCCACCAATTGCTCCATCATCATCTTTCTAATCATCAATTTTGCTTGCATTTCATATCATCCACTTTCTCATGTTCATGCCTGGCTATGGGCTGATCCGTCATAACAGGTTCTCCATTCTGTCGTTTCATGCTGTAGGCTCCCCGACAGCTTCTGATCCCTAGGCATTGGCTTGTAAGTCCTAGGGGGATGTCAGTCCTACAACTCAACTCCAGGGGGGGGGGGTAAGCTGATTATGAAATGAAACAAAAGTACCATGTTAGTGCAGAAAAAATACAGTATCACAAATTAACTACTGTAGCATTTCAGCCTTTACATGTGTTAAAGAAACATGGCAAATTGCTAAATATGTAATGGTAAATTATTTTTGAGTTGCTGGAAGTAACAGCAGATTGCTAATTTTCATTTGCAGAGAAACAATACTGTTGTCAGCTGTGCACACAGTAGGCCATTTGTTGAAAACATGAGTAGTTGATTTCATCTTCCTCTAGCTGTCCAATGGAATTCTGCATCATTAAACAATAGCATTTACTGTTCAGTTTTTTCAAAGAATAAAGGGCCAATAATGTCCATTTGGATATTGCTACCCACACCCCAATTTTCTGATCTTTCATGGGTATTTTATGTACAGCATGAAGATTCTCCATGCACTTTGTGTATTGTATGTTAATATAAATTGAGAGGTGGAACTAGACGTTGTCAGCATAGAAAATTACATCGTGAATATCAGTGTTATTCCTTTCAATAAAAGATGTAAGCCAGATTCACTTTTCATGCTCTGCATCTTTCAATTCCTGCAATACTGCCATTTTATACGGGAAAATATTCAGTTTTCTTCTAATCCCTGTATACATGTTTGCAAGCCTAATATGTATTTCTTGTGCCAAATTGCACAATAATTTTTATGAATTCCATAGCATAGAGTCAGAAATGTGCAATACTTCTCTTTGTTTAATTTACATAGATCTCTTCCAGTTTATTTGTCATCTAACACTGAGCCTGTCTCTTGAAATTTCTCAGTAAGCTAATGAACTGCATTATGGTGAGATAAATATTTTGGGAAATTGTTCAACAAATGCCTCCAACATTAAATCTATATTTATCACTTTGTCAAAAGACTTATTCACTGAATAAAGTATATTTCTTAATTGAAAGCATAATAATTTAAAAGTAAATTGAACATTTAAATACACAAATATCACTTTCAATAGCTTTCTTGTAATTGAAGTAAACATTTAATCAATCTCACATCTATCAAAAATCAGTTATTCAGTTCAATTCATTCCTCATTTTTTGTCAAGATAATGTATATGTCAATACAGAATTTACAAAGGAAACGTAACATAGTGATTGCAGAAAATGCAAAATTTACAAAAGAAAATACAATGTAGTATTTGCAGAAGAGATAACCAACATTTATAAAATAAAATATAATAATAATAAATCTGATAATAAAACTAATTTAAAAATTTTTATATAGAATAAAAACATTTTCCAATTAAAAATTTGTAAAGCTTCTTTTAAATGTATCTAGCTGTTTTAAATAAGGTGGCAGCTTATTATACATTTGTATTCCATTGTAAGTGAAGGGATGTTTATACAGTTGGTATTATGGCTAATTGTTGATAGATTTGAATTTCCTCTTGTATCATGTTGATAAGTCATTGCATGAGTTATATTAGCTTTTACATGTAAAAGAACATTAAGAATCATAATTTTAAGTTCCTTAAAATTTGCTCTGCAGCTCACATTGGTTGGTTAGTTGTTCTTATAACTCTCCCTTTTGCATTATGAATACTTTTTCTGGTATTCTTGAGCTTCCCCAGAAAATGTCAACTTGTGTTAAAATTTTATGCAGTAAAGCACCTAACTTTGTCTCAAATTTCCATAGTCTTAAAGTGCACAGCAACAAACACTGTATATCTACAAGATATGACAATTTCAGAAAGAATGTGTGTGCTGCACTTACTTACTTTTTGTAACTTAGAAGTTTCTCTAATTTGCTACATTTTCTGTCACTTTAAAACGTGTTTCTTTTACAGTTGAACGAAGACGGCGCTTCAACATAAATGACCGTATTAAAGAGCTGGGCACGCTGCTTCCAAAGTGCAATGATCCGTAAGTATATCTACAATAAGAATTAAAATTATAGTACAAAATAATATGCTTCTAGTAAAAAAATCTCTAGGAGCAGTGATTTCTCATGGTCATTAGCTGAAATTCAATTTGGTTACTTCTTTTCACAATTGTGGGGTGTACTCTGGGATATACATATGGGAACATAAAAAGTTGCCCAAATAGGAATGAGGGAATTTTTACTGACATGTGTACCAATGGCTTCTCCAAATGCTACCTTTTTACTCCTGCTCTTGACCTAAATCCAAACAGTGTAGGCACTTTCACAGGCAGTTATGTCCTTGGTAAGTCTCATACAGTAACTGCAGATTTTTGAGGTAGATCCAGGATCACTGAGGGGTTTTCTAGTAGAATTTTTATATTTCTGTTTCCAATTTTTTAAATTAGTTTTGCATTATAGGAGCCATTCATTTTTCTTTATTCTTTTGATTCATGTGAAAAATCATTTGTTTCCTTCTGCTTCGTTCTACTTCTTTTTTTACTAATATATAGTCCTTTCATTCTCCTGTATTCCATAATGCGCTGAAATCCACTGCAACACTGCATGTGTTCCAGTTTTTTGATAGCATGATAGTTTGTATTTCCAAAACTGTTTTCATATTTGAATAAGATGATGCTACAGCTTGGATTGCTGCTTTAGAGTCTTGATAGGATAACACTATTTTTGCACTGAACCATGATTTGAAGCTTTCCTGGCAGTGATATGAAAATAACTTTTCTCGAGCTATCAGCCAGGTGAATTCTGGAATGATTTCCAAGCTTTCAAGAGCTAAGGTCGCTCTCATCCTCAGGGAATGATGCAGAGATTTTGGTCTGCCTGTATTTATAGTCAGTCCGGTGGGGGGACAGGCCAGATGCCACTCTGTGATTGGCCCGGGTCTGGCATAAGAGGCATTGACTGGGGACCAATGGCGTCCATTGCAGAGATGGACCTCTCTGATTGGCCCACTGCCAGATGTAAGCCTGTACCAAAACCAGGGCTAGCCTTTGGCAGTTTCGCACATCTTTCTGAGTGTTTGTTGAGCACTGAACTCCAAATACCATTCACCTACAAGCTGCTGTCCTTGTTGATATTATTGTCTTCATATTTTATAGCCATGGCTTCTTTGATGGAGCAGTCCCATTAGCTTGAAGATTTGAATTTGGTGGTTGTGTCGCCCTGTCTTGGTCTGTGTCCTTCTGGATGCAGTGCTCTGCAAGGCCAGGTTTTTCTGGGTACACCAGGTATTATAGCTCTCATGTTCTTTACATCTCTGTTCAGTCATTCTTCCTGTCTGTCCAATGTAGGCTCTACCACATTTGCATGGGAGTCTTGAGGCCGAGGGAATCTTTGACTTGTCTTAACATGTTCCATATTTTATTGGGCGGCATTGTCGGAGCCAACTGAAAATGTTTTGGAGTGACAGGTGAATGGCTAAAACTTCACTATCAAAATTTGTACTATCTTTTTCAGCATCTTTATAAAAAGAAAAGAAGTGGCATGTTTTGCCAGCTTCTGCCTCATTTTACCTGATAAATAATGGTCATTTTTTTCCCCTTCTCTTACAGACCTGCAAAGTGTTGTCTGTCAGATATAGTACAATGTCAGAAATATTACTAATATCCTTTTTAGATAGTCTATTGAATGAACTCAAAATTTTGTTGTGCAGCTCCTGATCATTGTGAAGGTAATGACCATAAAGCTCCTTTGTATGAAATAGGTGAACATCACATGGTGCTAGGTCCAGTGAATAAAAGTGGGGGGTGGCTGCTATCCAGTCAATCAAGGGAAAATGTCAGAAGAAATTATTAACCATCTGAATTTTTTACCAATAGTTAAAGCACACTTAGAGGTACAGCTTGTCAAAAGTTACCAGAATTTGAATTAATTGTTTTTTTCACACCAGTCATGTGTAGGACAGGAATTGGAAAGGTAGTGTCAGACTGAAAAATTCAATGCAATAGCCAGAATTTGAACCACAGATCTCCTGGTCTCTGTCCAGTTCAGTGGTTAGAGCAACTGAATGGAGACCAGGAGATCCATGGATCAAACCCTGGTTATGGCATTGAATTCTTCCATCTGACTATCTTTCTGTCCCCAGAATTCCTCCTGGTGTTTATCCCACTATTCCCCCTTAAAGCCCCTCCCCTTTGCAAGCCTTTACAGGGTCACTCTTATCTCCATTACTGTATATCATAACTGTTTAAACTTTTTGTTTTACTCCTGAGATTATACTGTATAAAAATGTCCGGGGCAAATTTAACTGGCATAACTGTTTATTAGGCTTTTTCAAAATTTGGTGAAATCATAACTTTGTATTTACTGGTTTTCCCTTGTAAAATGTTTCATTTTTGCAAAGTCTGAAAATAATTCAAATAAAACTTGTAGAACAAAATTTCAGATTTCTTTTTCTATATATACCTTTATGTGTATATGAACAGTACATGGGGAGGCAGATAATGGTAGGCACTTAAACTAGGTTTCATGGCTGGTGCAAGATGCAGCTTACCAGCTGCCCCATTCCCCTCTTATGCCCATCTATCTTGTTATTTCTGTTCTATTCTTAGGAGCTCTTTATGAACAATTGATTACGAGGGGCATACTGAAAGTCACGAGCAACCCATTGTAAAAATTTAAATTTCAACAATGTAACGAAATGAATTGCAGGATCGTAATCTACAGACTTTAAGCCACATGTTGACATATTGTGATGTCATTAGCTTCTATCACGTGACCACAGGTGGTGTTTGAAAAATGGCTGACATTGATGTTTCGTTTCGACAGCGTGCTGTCATTGAATTCCTTGTGAAAGAAGGAAAATCTGCTCCTGAAATTCATCTCAGACTTCAACGTGCATATGGAGGTGTCTGCATGGGTGCCAGCAGTGTTAGTAGATGGGTGAAACATTTCAAAGATGGAAACACGAGTCTGCAAAATGCGCCTCATAGCGGGTGTCCTCGAACTGCCTCTACAGAACGCAACAAGGAAAGAATTGATGAGCTCATTACAGGAGATAGGCGTTTCACTGTGAATGAAATTGCTGCGTAACTTGGAATAGGACATAGTGCAGTGCAAGAAATGATCCACAGCTTGGGATATCGAAACGTCTGTGCCCGTTGGGTCCCCCGTTTATTGACTGAAGACCACAAACTTCAGAGAAGAACCATTGCACAAAACCTTCTTCAGAGATTTCATAATGAAGGTGATGAATTTTTGACATGTATTGTGACTGGAGATGAGAGCTGGTTCCATCACTATGAGCCAGAAACGAAACGTCAGAGTATGGAATGGCACCACTTGAACTCACCATCGAAGAAGAAAGCGAAGACAGTGCAGTCTGTAGGAAAAGTTATGGGAAGTGTCTTTTGGGATGCACAAGGTTGCATTCTGGTTGACTTTCTTGAACCTGGACAAACCATAAATTCTGCCCGCTACATCAAGACACTTCTGAAGCTCCATCGGGCTTTGCGTGATAAACGCCCTGGAAAGAACATCATCCTTCAACAGGATAATGCGCGTCCGCATACTGCCCGTGCCACTATGGAGAAGATCAGGGCATTAGGGTGGGAAACTCTTCCACATCCTCCCTACAGTCCCGACTTGGCACCCTCTGACTACCATCTTTTCGGTTCTGTGAAGGAGCAGATGCGTGGCCAATGCTACGAGATGCTGGAGGATATTCGGAAAGCAGTACGTCAGGGTCTGCGGGCAGCTGGAACAAAGTTCTATCACAAGGGCATTTTCAAACTTGTAGAACGATGGGAAAAATGTGTGCAAAACAATGGAGACTATGTCGAAAAGTAAAAGAAAGTCTGTAGATTATGATGATGTATTTGGTTTGGCTTAAAAATAAATATTAAGACTGTAAAACAGTGTTGCTCGTGACTTTCAGTATGCCCCTCGTACATAGTACTAGTGCTCTTTCTGTTCGTACTACAGTACATTGTAGTAAAAGTAGCATAAAGTATCAACTTTTTAGGATTTTAGTTTCTCTTAAAAAACTGGTAGATTCAAATAGTTGTAGCATTTCCAAAATGTTTACATCAAATAATTGGTGGTATGCATAAAGTCAAGCATAAGCTTTGCCTTGCTAATTTTCAAGTGTAATCTTGGTTTCTAATGCATAAAACAGCTTCGACTTGACTTAAGTCTAGCGTTTGCTTTGGAGCCAACTAGCTGCCTAGCTTTGACTTGAATTTTCCAGCAATGACTTGACTTTGAGTGCAAATCCAATGCATAAAACAAGCGAAAGCTTCACTTCTTGTAGCTTAATCTTGACTTTTTTCAAGTTACCGCAGTAGGTGACTTGATTCGTACTAGAGAAGTGTTAAAGAGTTGTTTTATCCCACAAAATTGCACAGTTCATGAATATCCGTCGAAAAAAAGTGTATCAAGTAAAGCGACAGTGTAGAGAATGTGTATATAAATCATTTTATAGATTCAATGAGGACAATGTCGAGTTAATTTCACATCATTTCTTGGGAGAAAACGCAGAAACACGAAGAGGTGCACTGACATCGAAGCAAAGGATGCAAATATTTCTACGTTTCATCGGCGACCCGGGATTTCAGACTGGTGTCGGAGAAGATGCTGGAGTTCATCAATCAACTGTAAGTAGAACCATCGATTATGTGAGTGAAAGAATTTTTGAAAAAGCTAATCAGTGGATAAAATTTCCATCACGACTGCAAGAAGTTACTACTGCAAAGCAAGACTGGCAAAATAAATTTAATTTCCCAAGTGTAATAGGAGCAATAGATTGCACACATGTGCCAATTCTGAAGCCATGAGTACATAAATAGAAAAATGTTTTGTTCTATTAATGTTCAAGCGACATGCAGTTCCGATGAAGTGTTTACAAGTGTGGACGCAACGTGGCCTGGCAGTGTGCATGACAGCCGCATATTCAGAAATTCAAATATTTTTGAAAGATTGTGAGAACAAGACGGAACGGCGATACTGCTGGGCGACTCCTGGTATGGGATTGCTCCTTGGTTACTAACTCCATACAGAAACCCTGTGAATGCTGTGGAAGAATACTATAATCGTCAACATGCCCGAAGCAGAGTTACAATAGAGAGATGTTTCGGGCAATTAAAGAGACGATTTCCTATATTGATGAACACCATCAGAATTCCTACGGAGAAAGTACCGCATATTGTTGTATGTTGCTTTGTGTTGTATAATTTCGCAAAACAGCTGAGAGACGATGATGTAGAGGAAGAAGTTGATGATAACAATGAAATTGAAGAGGAATATGGAGAAGGGGAAGATAGGAATGAAAATGAAGATTGGAGACGACGTGGAATGCAAAGAAGAAACGAAATTTCACAGTTGTTGTATGAACATGTTGCAAATGATTAAATTACATATTGTTATGAATATAAATTATATATTTCAAGTTTGATGGCAATCTTAAACTTTATACACACAAATGCAAATGGTTATGCAGCTCGAGTGAAATATAAATGTCATCTGTTGTTACAGGTTCTGAATAAAATTTGATCCCTGTACTTCCATTACTGGAAGCAAGCTCCGTTTGATTAATATCCCCTCTTGCTGCATGCGTATCAGTTTTAGTTGTTCTAGGAGTACCAACCTTTGCAGTTCATGCGTAGTCAGGTGTTTTATTTCTGGGGTCTCAGGTAATTTACATTTATTCAATTGTGTACCTGTTTCATTAGCAATCTTATTGGAATTTGGGGCAATGCTCTCATTATTTGTAGATTCAACTTCAACCTGTTTGGTAGCTGTTCTTGCAAACCTTCCCCACCCACAGCACATCCACCTAAACAGTAAACAGAACAAAAAACTAAATAAACTAGCCGCAAGGGAGTTAAAAGAACAACTTGGTTTATTTACTTAGTGGCATATACTTGTTTGGAGTTGATGACGCTGTAAGTATATCACATTACCTTCCTGGAAATGCATTATCGTCCAGCTGTGACCTGATTATTGCTAACAATGTTCTTCTGTCAGTACATACAAGGTCGTGTTTACAGGTTAAGCTGACCTCCATGTGATAGTAGCGTCACTGCTTTTTCAGAGGTGATCCAGTGTGAAATTTCTTCAGTAGCACAAGGATGATGTCAATTACCATTGTGCTTTCAATAATTAACATCTTACATATAAATGCTGCGACTATTTTTGCTCATAAATAACTTCAAATCCCATGAAAATGTTACATTTCTTAGGAGAAATTATGAGCTAGTAAAACTAGCACCAGCAAACAAGAGCTATAGACAGTTACATTTTGTAACTATTCAAACCAGAGACGTCACAATGAAAACAAAAGTTTTCCAATAAAACGTATATAAATGGTAAACTCAGCAGCATCCATGTGCAATCTTTATGCAGAAATAAAGGCAAATAAAATCATCAATTTTAGTGCTGTTTACAGGAAAGTCATGTGTAAACCCCTTTGAAAAGCGTCTTTAAGAACCTAATAGAATTATTATGAAGCAAAAAGTGCATTTGAAACAGTCCCTTTTTCCCCCAAAGTAGTATTATTTTGTTATGTACTTTAATATTCACTGTAATTTTCCAATATATTTATATTTTATAGCAGTTACATGTAACATGTATCACATTACAGAATACGTTTGAAATTGCACTTGATAGTACAAACCAAAGGATACTACAAACTTTTAAATTTGGCTCCTGAGATCTATTTTTATTCTTACCTGGAATCCTACTAATGGTTGGGTTGCTTTCTCCATCAAGAAGTTGAAGAAATTCTTCTTCCCACCTTTTTAACTTTATTTTTTGATTTCCCGTGGCTTTACGGTCAGTTTTTCTTTTTAGTTCAGTCTTCATATTTTGAATCTTTTTCTGCACTTGCTGTGGAGTTGCTTTTCTGCCTAAAGTTTCTTCCAGCTTGACGCAGACGGTTCGCAAAGCGTTAATTTTTTCTTCTTTGATGCTCGGGATCTGAGATTTATTCAACAGTATTGGAAACTGCTTAAGAATTGCTACAAATGTATTCTGAATATTCACTTCGTCTGCCATACTTGCCATTACACATATAACTTTAAGGTTAGGTATCGTATTCGCAAAACACTTCTGTGCAGTACATGAGTGGCAGCACTTGGCAGATGACAGCTGCGCGCGCAACGTATTTCAAGCGTTTGCTAGGAAAACGTCTAGCGAAAGCTTGATAGATTAAGATTTTTTTTATGCATGAGTTGAACAAGCCAAAGCTTAATCTTGTAGAGTAATCTTAAAGCTTTCGCTTTAACTTAAACTATAATCTTCAAGACAAAGCTTGGATTTTATACATTTGACCCAATGCCAGTTTTGGTTTAGAAGGGGCTAGATGAATTGCCCTTAACCAATGTTAGATCTTTGCATTATCCACCACCTATGGACCCACTATATTCTGTCAACATTTGACTTCTGTAGAATGCATACTGTAACATTGTAATATTAATAAACCTTTAGCACTTTCAACTGCGTCTCAGACCTCACATCCACTGATATAATATATAAATTCTTTTTTTATGGTTATGGAGCCTGTTTATTTTGATTCTATTTACAGTTATATTCAAATTGTAAATTTAATTTTGGTATTTTTAGTGCCTATTTAATGTAATTCACTTTAGTGATATCAAATAGTGGTGTGGCATATTCCAACTCCCCATCAATGAAATCATCAGTTGCATTATCAATTCCAGCTATACGTCCACTGTGTATGAATTATGTGGCAAACTTTCCAATTTGAGTGTTTTGAAACCTACAATAATTCCCATATCCTGATTTACAGGAACAAACAATACACAAAATGTTGTTTGGTGCAAAACATTGTAATTAGTTACAAAACTCTTCTTTCCTCAATGTTTTATAGCACTGGTTTCATATTTCAACTACCATCCCCATTCACTTAGCAACACACTGTCTCAAGCCACCTCTTTACTTATACCCTTAGTAAGTGGTTCCTCACATGTCCCTGTTGTGGAGGCAATTTGGCAAATCAGAGTGAGGTCTCTGTGATCAAAGAACATTTGAAATATCAGGCTTCATTTAAGTTGGCATATTGACTCATTCCATATAACATGTATCTCTCTCCACAGGTTACAGTTCTGACTTGGATAAATTAATGTAAACAACGAAGCCTTATTCACCAATTCTTTCAAAATTTTCAAAATATATACAGTTTAAATGTCATACAAAGAATGTAGGTGTCACAACAGTGACTTCATATGCAAAAAATAGAGCTCTTCTCTTTTCTGTATAATAGTGACTCAACTTTGGTCTGGTGTTTACCACTTCTACATACATTTTCTTTTTTCATGGAGTAAGATTCATTTTGCTGTTGCTATTTTACAGCTCAGAACATTGCATATGATGTCTTTAGTTGATCCATATGAGATATTCATAATTACTACAATCTGCACAGTTTATACAGTACAGTTTTCTCATACAATGATATAAAGTGTGTTGACATCTTTGATGTTAAGAATGATCCAGAGCATGGAGCATCCTCAAAGTGTTTTACCCTTTCTGAATCATGTATGCCACTCAAAGATCATGTTTCTCCTCTTTGTAGGTTGCTGCAACATTTCCACTATTTGTGAAGGAGTTTTGTCAAGGAGAATACAAAATTTAAATGATGGATTCTAAAAATGATAGGCAACAGTGGACTTGTCTATTTCCTTATTGTGCAAATTTCCAAAATGCTTTTTTAATCAGGTGCATATTTTTCTCTTTGTCATTCCTATGTAAATCTTGATGCATTGTTTATAGTTAATGCAAAAGATACTTACTCTTTAGCTATTCATATCTTGGCTAAAAGGTTTTTAAAATAATTTTTACTTCCTCAATGTACCCTGTAGGGAAATAAGTTATTACACTCCACTCAAAAGTTTTATTCTAATGTTTAACCAGAAATACATTTTCCCCTGAATAAAAAGAAAATTAGAGAAACATCCATATGTATATGTGCAAGGGAGAGGGTTTGGGACTAGGGAGAGGGAACAGTACAATGGAAAAAGTGTGTGTGTGTGATTTTTTTTTTTGGGGGGGGGGGCAACCTATAAACTGCTTTATTTTGAAGGAAACTTGTATTATTTTGTATAACTAGTAAATGCTAGACGACATGGAAAGTGGTAATGGTGATGGTGATTGATGAGTGGTGTTAAGGGCATTCAACTCTAGTGGTTATTGGCACCCTTAATGTTACAGACAATAACATACATACTATTGAGAAAGTTTATCTCTCTTTGAAAAACACAATTTATTTCAAATAACTTTTTTATGGCTCAATTTTCTCAGATATGCATTATTATTGGTTTGATGTTTCAATACCTTATCATTTTTTAAAGTGCTGTCATTATTCAGCTGTTTCTCACAATGTCATGCAAAGAATATAGAATTTCAACTCCAGCATACCAATTACCTTTAAACATCTGATTATCAGTTTGTATTTTGCTATCCCCTTGTGCTTACAATGAAATATGTAATAAAGAATATCTGCAAAGTTCAGTATGAAGTATATAGAATAATAAGCTTTTGTAAGAATAGTTTGCAGAAGCTATATAAAAATAAACATAATTTTATAGAAATAGATTAGAATGTAACACACAAGACTTTTATCCTTTAGTGCTATGGTAGCTAATTTGTCATATAATAAATGTGCAGTTAAAATCTTTTTGTAGAGTTCAAGTCTATGAGATTTTATATGAAAATTTGTGTTTTTTCTATATTATGGTTACCTATATATAAAGTTATTTGCTTGTTTCTTTATCTTGATCTGCATGAAGTTTGATGGGACTTAGCTCATAGGGATACTGTATAACACCAGATCTCTGCTTTATTTACCTAGGCATTCATAGAATAGGTTTCACAAACTATGGTCAGCCAATATCTGAGTCATCAGTGTGTGAAATACTGTCTGCAAATGTTACGGGAAAATGGGGAAAGTGAAGTGTGCTTTGGACTCAAACAAAGCATCTTGGAAATTAAATTAAAAAATAATTACAATAAGTATGGAGTTAACTAAACTTTCAACAAGTTCCTCTCTCAGCGTTTTACCACAGCAACATTTACCTAGGCTGTTGCTTATCTCATCAGCTGCTGTCATACGCACACACGCGCATCCATACTCTCGCTCTCACATCTGTAGCTCCTATTATGAGATTGGACTCTATGCCCAAACTCTAGGATGTAGATCATGTCAAGAATTAAATTTACTCAATACTTATTAATACATTTATATACAAATAACTCTTGACAATGAATTTTCAGAGGTGTCTGTTTCTCTATGGCTGGACAGTGATCCCCTGGTGGCATTCATCAGTTTTACATATGTGTTAACATTTGTGAGAATTTCAAAGTTCATTGCCCGATCTTCATGTTTCATAATAAAAAACCATCCTCTCTCAATCTAATATGTTATTATGGATTTTTCAGAAATGATTGAGTACCACAGATTTGTTTTTTGTATGCATTTTATATTTCTGGAATGCTCTTTTAAGCTTAGATTCCAATTTCTCTGGAATTCTCCAAAATAAATCTTGGGTAATTGAGTGTTTCAGTGCTGATTGTCAATGCTTCATCAAAACATCTAACAAGCCAGCATTGCTAATGTATTTATCACTGTTTTCTATTTATATTCTCAAGTAAATTGCTGACTTCTTCTGTATAAGAATTTAATTCATAATGAAGACATATTGAACTACAATAAGCTTTCACGTGTTATTCCTTCCCTATGTACCAGCCTGTATAAATGAAATAAATGGTTTGCATGTTAAGAAACTTGAGATAATTTGGAGCTGTTGGAGATGAAGTTACAAAAAAAAAAAAAAAAAGAAAAGAAAAAAACACACACATAAAAATGTTGGGTTTATTTTAAAACAAAGTTATATAACTCCATGGCACGACAGCTCACGGGGAACCTTGGCTTACCGCCCGGCCGCTGCGTCCCCCATCTCGGTCCACTACAGACGTCATGGATGGGGTGCAGTATTGGAGGGTGAGACGTGGTCAGCGCCTCGAGTGCCCCCGGCCGGTTAATGCGGTCCTCATGACCTGGAGCCGCTACTTCTCCATCAAGTAGCTTCTCAATTGGCCCCCCAGGGACCTTACGAGGCTGAGTGCACCCCGGGCCAGGTCTCCCAGCGGGGGAAAAATCCCCACGCTGGTACTGGGGATCGAACCCAGGTCTCCCACTTGGTAAGTAGCAACGCTACCACCGCGCTATGGAGACGACCTTTAAAACAAAGTTACATTATTAATTCTTACATAACGATACTTAAAACTTAAGCCAGATCCATACTGTTTTTCTAGTACCTGAAGATGTATTGTTTTAGTGAATATTACCACTGAAATTTTACGTATTTGTTTCAGGTATTACGAACTTCTGAGAGATTTCAAGCCAAACAAAGGTGCCATCTTACAGTCCTCAGTAAATTATGTGAAAGTGTTGAAGAATGAAGTCACCAGATTGAAGGAATTGGAAGTTCGTCATAGATTATTAGAAAGTCAAAACAGGCGCCTTCTCTTGAGAATCAATGTTAGTAAGCAATAAATAAATATGACATTTGAGGAATAAGGATGGACTTAAAGACAGAAATAAAGTTTAGTTTTCATAATCCTATATTTTTGCAGTGAATTTGTTTGTAAAGGCTGTTAGATATTTCTCACACTTCCTTTTTTATCCTGTATTGTATAAAGGGTGTAAATGAATATCACCACATACATTTTAATTGTAATAGACTGTTAATAGATAATCAATTTAAGATAGGAAATCTATCATATGTGAATACAAATTAGAGTTTTGCCTTAAAATTGCTCAGTCACATGCAGGCCACTGATAATGCCCACTGTAAGGCATGTGTAGAAAACAAGTGAAAGAATTTAGAGCTTGTGCGTTTACCATAATGGCTATGGTGCGAGAATGCAAAAGTGTACATGCAGTAAAATGCCAGGCTTGAATCCCCATGACTACACATTTGTTTTTCTTTTTTTCCTTCTTTTTTTTTCTTTCTTTTCTCTTTCTTCACTTCGTTGAATGTGATTTACAGAAAACATTGTGTTGTGCTGTAAGTTTTCATTTAAACAATGCTTAAGCTTTTTATTTCAAATTCTTTTTACTATCATTTACATTTTTATGACCTAAATAGCAGATACATAGTGGAAACTTAATACATACTTAAGTGAGCTAGTTAAAGTTCAGCTAAAAACTTACAAAATGTAAATAAGTGATAGATTTGAAAGAGCTAAATGTTACCGAGTAATTATAAAAATAAGTTGTGTTGGTATTAACATTGCAATACAATAGGTAGGTGCAAGTAGAACAAAAGTAAGCAAACAAATTAGGAGTAGGCACAAGTTTCAAAGGAATTGCTCAAAATGGTGAACATAGGCATAGGCAACATTATGGAGAAATGATTCCTAAACCCTGTTGAGCATTCCTGGTGCATTGTGAATCTCATCACTGGCTGCAATAATGTGGGCAATTAATATCTCTTCAAAATCAATTGGCAATGAATACACCATAGTCTGAAGACCCCAGAAAAAAATTCCATGAGATTGAGATCTGGCAAACAAGGCGGTTAGGACACAGTATGGCTGCCTCTTCCAATCCAGTGATTTGGGAAGACTCGATTTAGATGTTCCTGTATGTTTATTGCACAATGTACAGGAGCTCCATTGTGTTGGAAATACAGTTGAGCCCAAACATCAAGTGAAACTTCTTCCAACAGGGCTGGCAGTACATGGTTTAGAAATGTTTTATAAGTGTTGCCTCATGGTCAAGGAGAAGGAAGGTGCTCAATAACATGGTTCGAAACAATGCCATCCCATATGTTCACCATTAAGTGCTGCTGGTAGCTCTTTTGAACAGTGGGGGTTTTTGTATGCCCATATGTGACTATTCTTGTAATTAAGAATCGGTTCATCCCTGGTAAACATGGCCTCATCGGTGGACAACACCAATGAAAACAATTCTGGTGGCTGCCTTAAAGCCCATTCACAAAACTGCAGGTGTAAATTATAATCCTCCTGAGTTAAGGCTTACACCTTTTGCAGATGGAAGGGGTAGAGTTGCTCCTCATGCAAGACTTTCCATACTCTTGTATGGTTGGTGGCTATTGCACATGCAATAGCATGGGTCCTAGTTGACAGTTCCTCTTTCAGTCTACACAATACGTTTTCTTCAAACTCGGGAATGCGATGGGTAGGTCTTGCACTGCAATCTGCTGTATTCAGCATCTCAGAAACCCAATCAACAGATATGAAAGTAGTCTGATGGGGCTGCCATCTTTAGGGGTATATTTCGCTGTAAAGCCATGCAACTATTGTAGATCGACATCTTGCTTTGCCATACACAAGGTGCATACCAGCAAATTCAGCAAAACTGTAATTTTGCTTCATGTTCCATGAATACCTATTTAACTGTTTCAACGTAGTGTTGTTGTGTACAAAAGGCAAATAGGAAATGAGATGTGGAAGACCACTTAAGTAAGAAACAATTACCATGTGGTGGTGTTAGTGACTGCCAGGGGAATCAAAGTCATCTATTGGCACCATTAGGCTGTGGTCATGCTACCACATAGGTACTCCACGTCTCTTTTGGGGAGTTGGACTTTGTGCCATTGCTTGTAACCAACTGACAACTTCAGTGTCAATACACAAACTTCCAGCCTTAGCATCAGATTGAGGGGAAGCAAAAATAAGCAATACCCTGTGCATTGTAAATGATAGTGGTAGTTTGCAATTTTATGGCATAAGCACTATATTGCTCCAAGATGGAAAGGAAATGAAAAAGAAAGGTTGCCCATATCCAGGTTTGAACTTGATTTCTCAGGTTTATTCAGGTTTCCAGTCAATCTGCCTAACCTTGCAGCCAAGTACAACTATCAGAATTTCCCCACGTTTCTTTAGTTGTTCACCACAATTTGTTATCCATTACAGTGGCATGCAGCCCTATATTAGATCTGCAATTTAAGTGATTTTGATAACGTTAAAGTTTAGAAATACTTCTTCAGAGGGACAAAACAATAAAAAGACAGGCTTTACTAAATGCAAAAGAAGCTCTAGTTTCATTTCAAATGCAGACTAGTTACATATTTCTTTCTGATTATGATTTATTGATCCCAATCTCTAATTACTTTGAATACACCTAACTTAGTAGCTGGGCCTCATAGATCAATGGTTTCTTATCTCAAATTGCCAACTAGGAACCATCTACTTCCAGTAAAATTTGTGCAGTGTTATTCATTAACTCCTGTATATGTACATTTCAAAAGAATTCAGCCATCATTTATGTGCCTCCCCCATAGCTCTGAGATCCCATTTCTCTGCATCATTTGAAAACTACACCTTTTTCTAATGTTTGAAGGCTTAAAATTAGGTTGTAAGCTTTACATCACTCTGCAGAAAACAGATGCTAGGAAACTGGATACTTAAAACTCCATATTTTGAAAACATAATTATTCCATTAGAAGTGAAATTTCAAAGAAACATAGTTTTGAGCGAAACGTCACAAGCAAATCCTATTTTTGGACCATAGCCTGCAAGCCCAGAAGAAATTTCACTTCAAATGGATGCCAGTAATATCATTTAGTCTAAACATTTCAGCTTTACAGTCTGTTTGATAGCTCTTCAACTTCTTAATTACTCTTGAATGCCTGCACTGTAAAGTAATGCAACAATTCAGAATGAAAAAGGACTTGATCCCACAACTACTTCAGCTTTATAAGTTGTTTGCTTAAGAAAATGTTTCAGGAACTGTTACTCCCATGATAGCTAATTCCACTAATGATGGTGATGTTCTGGATGATGGTTGATTGGTACCCCTCATGTTCATGATTGGAGATTTGGATGTATTGGTAAATCTTCCGTCAGAATATTAAAATTCACGTTTTTTTTTTTGTTTTTTTTTTTAGTACTTGACTAGTTTAGCATCTTTATTTATTTCATGATGAAATTTACAGAATAAGCCCACCTGGGTAGTGTGGTGGTAACGTGTCTGCCTCATATTCAACAGGTCGTGAGTACGAATCTTACTTAGGGTGAGATACCCGGATAAGGTTTTTTTGGGGGGTTTTCCTTAACCTGAGAAGACAAATGTTGAGTAACTTCAAGCCCCTCATTTGAGCATCCTTTCATCAATTTCATTCATCGTCCAACATGACCAACCAGGTTAAAGGACGTTAAACTAAAAAAAAAAAAATTGCTGATTTATCTGTTTGCTTATACTGAACGTTCTTAAACTGTTCTTTTACTCTGAAGCTTATGTATCTTTTTGTTTGAATAATAAAAACTTATTGTCACAGTTTTTTCATTCTATTTTGTCTGTCATGGATTATTTTCTTGGAGGTTTCTTACAATTATAATCCCCTTTTTGGCAGATACCCATCTTCATGAAAAACCTAGAAATGTGAATCACAAAAGAATTTCCATGGATGTTTCAGATATGGCATAGATATGTTGATATCTTTGCATAATACTAAAGCAATACATTTAAGAAACGTTAAAACCCCAGAGTTTGTAGGAAGAAAGTATAACATGCATAACAGAAATAGAAAGCAATTACTCACTTTTTCTGGATAAAAAATTAATCAAGAGGCACAACAAAATAATGTGGAATTCTCAGGAAAGAAGCACATGATAACTATACTAAAGAAAATAGTTACAATGCGATACCCACAAACAAGCAGCTATTAATAGCCTACAAAGTAGAATAGTTAACTTTCTTCTTCTTTAGGATGAATACAAAAAATAATAAAATTATATTTTAGAAGTAGATAATAAGTGAATTCAAGAAAGAATTAATCAACAAGAAAATTAAGAAATTCAAGAGGCTAAAAGTAATCAAGGAAATCTCAAAACTAACATTGAAAGGAAGGTACTAAATACATAAACTTGCATTCCAACTAAGGCATGCAGAAAGTTTCAAAATGTATTCAGTTATCTTAGTTTTACGTTAGACTCCCAAGACAAATTTAACTTGAGAAACCTAACCAAAGCAGATTATAAGGACAAGGAAAATCCAAGCTAAAGTTTGTCATGACAAAGTAGAATGCATAACCTGACACATTGTATATCAGGTAAATAAAGGGTGTGTAGGAATTAGAACTATAGACCATAAAGTATAGACAATATATAAATCAGACATAGCCATGCATCTTAGGAAACTCATCATGAAATAGACAAAGGTGCAAAATTAGTAAAGCACATCAACAATCAAAGGATGTGGGAGAATATTTTCATCCAAGAAAACCATCAACTGCTAAAGAATATGTATATCACAACAGAAGACAATTTGATTTGTCAGAACATCCAAATTTCCAACCATGACTACCAGGGACAACTAACCAACCATCATCCAGCTACCTCACCAATGAAATCAGCTGATGCTGACAACAGGAATTTAAAGGACACAGTATTGCCAAATATAGAAGATTAGAACTATAACATTACTGCAATACCTGATCCCTATCTGTCTGCTCTGCGGCGAGGCACTTTCTGTCCATCATGTCTTGGTGGAGTGTGCTCGTCTAGCACCACTGTGAGCCTCTCTGCAGCTGCCAACCAGGATTGCAGAGGTCTTGGCCGATGATACTAGAACGGTGGATAAGGTTTTTAAAATTTTTAGCCCAAGTGACATTTACCCTCAGAATCTAGTTTTATTTTACTTTTTAGGTTTTGACGGCAGACAATGAGGGACATGTAAGGCTTTTACATATTTTAGTACCCTTGCCACTTTGAGGTCTCAATTTTAACCTTTTTATCTCCTGTTCCCTCCATTGTCTGCTATGTTTTTGTAGATTGACGTATGTCTTTGGGCATTAATTGTTTTCTTTTATAGAAGATTTTAATGTAATTTTTATTCTCCGAGTTATTTTAATTTGTTTCTTTTTGGGGTTTTATCGATTTTTAAAGGTTGCTTTTTATTTCTGGTTTAGCCGCTATTTTATTTTTTGAGGTGCTAATAACCTTTGTAGTTGAGCACCCTTAAACCCCAATCATCATCATCATCATCATCATCATCATCATCATCATCACCATCATCACACACAGTACCTGATCAGAAGATGGTACAAGCTGATGGTGAGATTGATGTGTAGAAATGAACCCCTGGCTAAAAGATACTGAGATAAAGAAGACAAAAAGAAATTCAGAATCTGCAGGGAGGAAGATAGATGAGTTTGTCAACACTGGCAAATACACACACCCTAAAGACTTCCTGGAAGGAGGTAGTGTAGAAATGCTAATGAGAGAAATATTAAAGCAAAGAAATATGTAATTTTTAGAACTGTGTAAGAACTATGTAAATAAAAGTATTTATAATACCTAAGAGACCTGTAAATTTCAATGCCGAAAGGCAAGAAATAAAGATACTACTACTACTATTACTACTGCTACTGCTGCTGTTGTGGCCACTGCCACTACCGCTACGTTATAATTTTTTAAAAAATGGTCTGTGAGACAACTTTGGATATGTTAACAATATTATAGGACTGTGTTTGGAAGGAGGGAAGAGAGAGCTAGGGACATGATTTATTGTTGTTGATTATAGTAGAATCATTATACGAGGGGCATACTGAAAGTCACGAGCAACCCATTGTAAAAATTTAAATTTCAACAATGTAACGAAACGAATTGCAGGATCGTAATCTACAGACTTTAAGCCACATGTTGACATATTGTGACGTCATTAGCTTGTATTACGTGACCACAGACAGTGTTTGAAAAATGGCTGACATTGATGTTTCGTTTCGACAGCGTGCTGTCATTGAATTCCATGTGAAAGAAGGAAAATCAGCTCCTGAAATTCATCTCAGACTTCAACGTGCGTATGGAGGTGTCTGCATGGGTGCCAGCAGTGTTAGAAGATGGGTGAAACATTTCAAAGATGGAAACACGAGTCTGCAAAATGCACCTCGTAGCGGGCGTCCTCGAACTGCCTCTACAGAACGCAACAAGGAAAGAGTTGATGAGCTCATTACAGGAGATAGGCGTTTCACTGTAAATGAAATTGCTGCGCAACTTGGAATAGGATATAGTGCAGTGCAAGAAATGATCCACAGCTTGTGTTATCGAAAGGTCTGTGCCCGTTGGGTCCCCCGTTTATTGACTGAAGACCACAAACTTCAGAGAAGAACTATTGCACAAAACCTTCTTCAGAGATTTCATAATGAATGTGATGAATTTTTGACGTGTATTGTGACTGGAGATGAGAGCTGGTTCCATCACTATGAGCCAGAAACAAACGTCAGAGTATGGAATGGCACCACTTGAACTCACCATCGAAGAAGAAAGCGAAGACAGTGCAGTCTGTAGGAAAAGTTGTGGGAAGTGTCTTTTGGGATGCACAAGGTTGCATTCTGGTTGACTTTCTTGAACCTGGACAAACCATAAATTCTGCCCGCTACATCAAGACACTTCTGAAGCTCCATCGGGCTTTGCGTGATAAACGCCCTGGAAAGAGGATCATCCTTCAACAGGATAATGTGCGTCCGCATACTGCCCGTGCCACTCTGGAGAAGATCAGGGTATTAGGGTGGGAAACTCTTCCACATCCCCCCTACAGTCCCGACTTGGCACCCTCCGACTACCATCTTTTCGGTTCTGTGAAGGAGCAGATGCGTGGCCAATGCTATGAGACGCTGGAGGATATTTGGAAAACAGTGTGTCAGGGTCTGCGGGCAGCTGGAACGGAGTTCTATCACAAGGGCATTTTCAAACTTGTAGAACGATGGGAAAAATGTGTGCAAAACAATGGAGACTATGTCGAAAAGTAAAAGAAAGTCTGTAGATTATGATGATGTATTTGGTTTGGCTTAAAAATAAATATTAAGATTGTAAAACAGTGTTGCTCATGACTTTCAGTATGCCCCTCGTATCAATAGTTTTCAGAAGCAGTGTATGCTGTATATACACAGTCAGCTCTATGTAGAATTAAGAGTTGTGAGCACCTACAGCTGTGTTTTTTATTAAAATAGTGCGGTATATCGCTGTTGGAAATGCACGCTTTAACACCATTAATTGTGATATTATATTTCTAAAGAAAGTTGGGCAATTTTTCAAATTTATAGTTCTGAAGATCTTGTTGGCTTTCAAAGAAATTTATGAAACAGCTGATAGTTTTGTAAGTAAAAGGAATGTAGAGATTATGTGACCATCTTAGAAGTCCACATAATATATGTATTCCGCCTAAAGCAGGTTTTATATAATATTAGATATTACATACCTCAGACATTGTCAACAATTTTTAGCCATTCAGCTCACTGTAGTTCTAAATATGTATGTCCAAGTAGGAGCATCTAGCAAAAAAAAAAATATTAACTTCATTTTTTCTTAATAATGTATTTATCTTTATTCTTGACTTATGTATGTTTAAGAATTTGAAAATGTTATCTGTTTTCAGGAGTTAGAAAGACAGGTACGAGAACATGGTATTGCAGTATCAGAATTTACTTGGCAACCCACCACTCCTTCTACAGTGATCAATACCTACATAAAGCCAAATTCAATGATGGAGAATTCAGAGCAGAAGGTACTCCATGATTTTTGTTCTTTACTCGTTGTGGCCTATACTTATTTATATTGGCAGATGCGCTTTATCTATTCTTCATGAATTAATAGCTCATCCATCCCTAGATTTCTGTATCTATGAAATCTGCAGATTATATCTTGCATGAAAGCATTGGTTCTTTGGCAAATGGGTTATTCTGCAGTTACCATTTTAATAATACATTTATTTATTTTCTGTATATAACCATAATTGTTTCACCAATGAAGACAACCTGCAGAAAGTTTAAAAGGCAATATGCTTGAAAATATGAAAGTAAGGTGATACAGAAAATGTTTAGTTCTAATACACTGCAACACTTAATGTGTAATGGCTGAGTGGATTAGAACTTGGTAACTCCTGTGTTAGACTTAAGGGTTTAACTCATGTTATATGGGAAAACTTTGTTTTATTCTGTTTAATACTTTTATCACTTGAGCTGAAGTGACCCAAATTATAATAATATTCAAGTAATTGTTAAAACAGTATATTGTATTTAGCGCTGTAGGATAATTTCAATTTATATAATTTTAACCATTTCTCAAATGTATCCATGAGAGCATTACAAATATAAACTTTTATTCTTTCTGAACTGCCCTGAAAAACTAAGCTGGTGTAACTTATTTCTAGCATTATACAGTGCTGCTTCTTTACTCTCTGGCCACTGCTTGGCTGCGCGTGCACCAGCTGCTGCAGTTCAGACTCCCACATAAACAGGTATAATACCACTGCAACCACCTCATATTCTCATAGTTAAAATTACAATTCAAATGATAATAGGCTCATACTTTATCATAAAAGATGTTGGAAATGTGCTTAAATATCAATCAATTTCTGGTGACTTCTCAGGAAATTTGCATTCACAATCAAGAATTCAATGTTCAAAAATGAATGAACTTCTCACATGATGCTTTCTTTTAGTTATCAGTGGTGTTTGTTGCATACACTTTTTTTATGTGGTCTTCAGAGCCAGGTAAATTTCTGTTGTTGGGTTTTGTAAAATGATAAAGAGTAATTGACTCATGCTTAATATTCTTATCTAACAAATTGTGGTTCGATTTATATGGCTATGCTTTAATGCAAAATGACAGATATTGGAGTACAGAGAAATCCAAATTTACATATGACATTTTCTTGCATGATACAAAATTGGTGTGTGTTGAATGCATACAGAATAATAGGACCTACATTTATTGAACAAAAATAAATGCAGAGAGATACAGGAATACCATACTTGTGCCATTTTTTGAGCAGCTGACTGGTGTTGAGTGTCTGTTTGGATATTTTCAACAAGACTGTGCTACTGTATATCCACTGATGAGTCATTAAATTTAATTCAGGAAATTTTTGCAGATATGGTGGTTAGTAAAGTTTATTTTTGAGTATTTGTTTGTGATGTAGGGTTACAACTTCCTAACTCGCTTATTTAAATGAGTTAGTAAAGGTTTATGGCCCTTGCAATTCCTAATTTAGCTGTACGCAATTTTTATTTAGGGGAACTTTAAAAGGTAAAGTATATGCAACAAACCCAGTGTATTACAAGCACCAAAACAAAAACTCAAGTGAGGGATTGGCACGATTTCAGATTCTGATCTCTCGAGGGTGAATGAAAATTTCCTGAGGTAATATAAGATATACATGGATAGAGGAGGTCAGCATTACCAACATCTCTTATGGTAAGAAATGTGCGTATTATAATTGTAATAATCGTAACTATAATTTGAGATTGTGAAGCAGTTGTGGGGATATTATACCTCTTTTGGTGTTGCCAGCATGTGATCCATTAAGTAGTGGCGTAATGTGAGGGAAAAGCACTCTAGAATATTTTACACAAAAATACAGAAGTTCTGGGCCCAAAGTATTAAATATGAGAAGGGAGGGGATTAAAGACTGAGAGACTGTAAGACTAGCTCCAACATTGCCTTTTTATAATGCTGAAGAAATGATAATGATACCACTGAGCTATTTAGTACCTTGATATTTTAAATAACTCTAAACTACCTTTGTTAGTCAAACACTTTTGTTACCATTCTCCTTCTGCAGTACCATAATTAGTTAAAGCAGGCGATAAACACTACCAAAAATAAAAGTTACCATTCTGTTGCTTTGTTTGTATATAAGAGTCTTTTAAAAGGAATTTAAACCAATCTTTTTGCACTATACCCTGCAAAGGGCCTAGGCCTGTCAATGTGACTACCAGCCTCATACCCACATATGTATGGCAGAAGTGGGTGATCAGTTAATTGACACACAGAGGTGATGTGGCCAGCATCATGCATCCCTAGCAGGAAAGTTGGACTGTATGGCCAAAACACTGCCTATTGTAGCTCCTTGATTTTCTCATTATTGTGAGTGGATAGGTCCTATGCCCAGGGCTTAAAATCTGCACCCCCCCCCATGGGTGGGATCGAACCTGGGCACATTCCATAGCACAGAACCAGATTTCTACACTCTAACCCACAGGAATAAAGACTTTAAGCAGACATTATATGTTTTAACTTTATTAATTAAATTTTCACAATCTGTTATGATCGGTACATCAAATGTATTAGGCATAATTCAACCAAGCATTGAAATACTAATTCAACATCTTATGTTTGATATGCCTGTACAGCATAAACTTTTGTTATTGGTATGTGCCTTAATTGACTGTACCCTATTGTTTCTTTAGTTGTTTACATCCACCATTTTGTTATTGAATGAATTTTAAAATGAATCCATGGTAGGTATTTCATTATTAGTTATTCGAGGTGAATAGCAAAGTAAAAAATGTATAGTAAAAAGCATTAAAATAAGCTATAAGATTGACCCTACTAGCTTGCGTCCTTAAAATATGTTTCCACTTAGCATGCAGCCTGCTCCTATCAAGATAAATAAATGACTTGTAAACCAAATAATGAGAACAAATATGAAATGCATTTACTACTTAACAGGTCGCATAAATGTGACTTCATCTGGAATAGATAAGATATTCAACTCTCAGTATATGAGCAGTTTAGATTAAATAGAAGGAAAGAATATACCAATGAAAATCAGCTGTTCTTTCAAGATCCTTTAAAACAATAATTGAAGTAGTAGACAAGATTAAACCAGATTGTGATTCTCTTCTGCAACTCGTCTAAAAATGACACAGTACCATTTAAGTGTATATGATGTTTAAATGCATATAAAGGCCAGAGTTAATTGATAAAATTGTAAAATCTTCTGGGCTGAAAGATGGTATGCGAACTTCGATTAAAATTGTTAAAATCAGGCGTTTTAGCCAACACCAAGGACAATGATTTTATCTAGATCTACTGTGTTTGTCTTAGTCACCCAACAGATTGTGATGAGTGAGGTTTGAGCTTTCATATTTACAGTTGTACTATATTTTAGGGTACTTATAAATCCAAGTGATATAAACTGAGAACATGTAGATTGAGAAACCCACCAAGTCCACAAAATACAATCTCTGGAAAGCAAAGTAGCATAATTACATTTCCCCTCTTGTATATATACATAAGAATTTTGTTGCACTTATTATATGTCAGGAATTTGGGAATCAAATAACTGAAAATGAAATAATTTGTAGTAAATAAGAATTTCATTTTGACCTTATGCAACATTATAGTAGTTTTAAATTTAAGATCCTGCAATCTGCCTGCTTTGTCTCAGGATATGATAGTTTGCATAACAGACAGTGTTTCATGAAATAGACAGGCAGTGTTGCCAGTTCATGCCACTTGCTTGAACATGTTCGTAAACATGCCACTGTCCCACTTTTCACAGTTGTTTTACCCGTTTTCAGTAAATCACAAACTATCTACCTTTCTTGTTAAAGAATAAGAGATCTGCTGTTGCTTCATTGCTTAAAATACTCATGAGCTTGAATATAAAGTCATAAGTTTGGTCTGATAGGGCTAGATTATTTCTTGTTTTCAATTCTGATGAAGTACTAGCCACATTGCCCATGTTGCCTGCTGTATAAGAGCACAGACACTTTGTGGATTTATTGTTTTTTTTCTTTGATTGTTGTTAAACATAATATATATATATGTGGTAATTAAAGAGCTGTGGCATTTAAATCTACCCTACTACTTCTCTAAACTTGATGAAACATGACATTAGTGTCGCTAGCATCTCTTGACTAGTGTATACTTTAAGAAACTTTTGCACATACTTAGCTGGTATGACATAATTATCTTATGGGTGAAATATATGCGGTCATGGACAGCTGATTTTCATTGATATATCGTTCTTTCCTTCTAAATAATCTAAACTGCTTGAAAACTGAGAGATTAATGTCTTGTCTATAGCAGATGAAGTCACATTTATACAACCTGTTAAGAGCAGATGCATTTTATATTTGTTTTCATTATCTGTTTTACAAGGAGCTGCAATAGGCAGCATTTTGGCCATACAGTTCCAACTTTCTTGCTGGGGGATGGATAATGCTGACCACATCACCTCTCTGTCAGTTGGATGATCACTCACTTTTATCATATATATGTGGGCATGAGAGTGGTAGTCACATTACTTTTTGTGGAGTATAGCCAAAAAGGATTTATTTAGAGTCCTCTTAAAAAGCTATTATGTACAAGCAAAGCAACGAAGTGATGACAAAAGAGTTTGACTAACAAAGGTAGTTTAGAGCTATTGTAAATATCAAGGTACTAATTAGCTGCGTGGTATAATTATCATTCCTTCAGTATCATGAAAAGGCAGTCCTGGATCTAATCTTGCATTCTCTCATCGCTAAACCCCTCCCTTCTCATTTTAATGCTTTGGGCCCAGAATTTGTTTAAAATACTCACCATAGGGTGGTGTTAGTGCCTGCCAGCAGTATCAAGATCATTAGGCATTCTAGATGCTACCACATAGACTTTAGGGAAGTCAAAGCAGTTTGTACTATTGCTTGGTTCCAAGTTAAGTGAATTGTTCACAGTAGGTTAACTACTAGATTCAAATTACATTTATTGACATCGTGCACAAATGTTGCCAACCAACAGCTTCAGACTTATGCCAATACATAACTCTCCAGTCTTAGTCATCAGATGTGAGAATAAGCAACAGCAAGCAATACTCTGTGCATTGTGTTTCATGACGATACTTTGTGATTTTAAGACATTGTTCTTAAGGCTGAAAAGAAAGGAAGAAAAAAACTTTACCCATATCCAGCTGTGAACTTGATTTCTCAGATGTATTCAGGTCCACAGTCAATCCATCTAACTGTATGGCCAAAGCACAATTGTAAGAATTTCCATACAGTTCTTAAGCTGTTTGCCACAGCCTGTTATCCTTTGCAGTGGCATGCACCCACATGTTAGGTCTACAATTGAAATAATTTTGGTAACTGTAAAATTTAGAAATGCTTCTTCAGAGAGATAAAATACAGGCTTTACTAAGTGCCTAGTGAGCTGTAGTTCAGCTCTAATAGTGCCTATTTACATTATTCTCTGTGATTATGATCTATTGATCCCAATCTCATTAACTATCTTGCATATGCATAACTTGGTAACTTGACCTCGTAAACTATTGGTTTCTTATCTCAAATTGACTGACTAGAAGCCATCTATTCTGTGAAATTTGTGCATTGTAAATTTGTTTTAACCGAAGAAGAGAATAGCTCTTCAGTGGGGCTACTTGGTAAGAAATTAGCTAATCAGCTTGCTAACAAGAGATGCAATATTGTACAAAAACCCAAGGTTAGATTATCATTCTTCACAGTTAATGGATTAATCAACTTTAATTCCGGTATATAACTTCAGATCTTTTTCAAGAGAATTCAAGAAATGAAAGATGGGATTCCTGAATAAATAGCGATCAGTTATCCCCAAATATCCATAGAAGAATGCACTGATATCTTTCCAAATGATCATAGGATGTGATTGTCAAAGTACCTGCACAAGATTGGAATTTTTTATTCCTTAATTTGTCCATTGTGTGAACTTCAAGAGGAGTAGACCAGTAGCATAATCAGTAGTGCCTAGCTACTTTTGCAATATCTACTCTGTGAAAAATATTGGATTTCTTCAACACGCATTAAATATCAACAGCTTAACATAAATAGAGACTACTGGAGGCTGAAGCAATAGTAAAATCTTTCTAAAAGTTAGTTGTTATGTGCCAGTGTTAAATTATTTCTATGATATCCAAAGAAACAACTGAATAGTGACAACACTTCAAAACAAGCCAGCAAAACTGAGTATCTCAGAAATGGCTGTCACATAAAATGTCACTTGAAATAAATTATGTTTGTTTTAAAAGATTGAGACAGTACTAATGACTGTAAGAAGGCGTACATACATGCATGCACGCACACACAACATTGCAATCTGTAGATCCTATTATCAGCTAAGACTCAAAGCCCAAACTCTAGGATGTAGATCATGTCAACAATTACATTTATTCATACTTATTAATACATTTATTTACAAGTGATAACTCTGACAATGAATTTTCAGAGGTGTCAATTGACATAATTTTCGATTACATGTCTGTTTCCAAAAGTCTACCCGTACACTTGCATTCTAAGAATATTCATGTTTATTATATTTACATTGTTAGATTATTACCAGTATTTTTTGATTGAATGAAATCCTCCTCTGTATAGAAGGTGTGAGTAATAAGGTATATTTTTAATTCTGATCTAAACTTGTTTTTGTTCATTTGCAATTCTTTTATAGAAGAGGGAAGTGAATTAAACAAAACTATTCCTTTGTAGTAAACCCCTTTTTGGAATAACTGCAAATTATTTGTTGATCTATGTAAGTCCTGCCTATGTCTGGTCTCTTTGTTATGAATATCTGTATTTTCTGGGTTATTTGTTACAAATGACAATATGGCTAGAATATATTCACAGGCTAATGGTAAAATTCCAAACATTTTGAAGAGTGACTTGCAGTGAGTTCATTATCTTTCCCCTGCCATTATTCTTATTACCTTTTTTTTTGCATACTGAATACTTTTTTAGCATTTACTGAATTTCCCCAAAATAATATTCCATAGGTCATCAATGAATGAAAATATGCATAATAAGCTGTTTTTAGTATGCTCTTATTTATAAGCTGAATTAAAGATCGAATTTCAAAACATACAGAGCTCAGTTTGGGTAAGATATAATCAATATGGTGTTTCCAATTCATGTTACGATCAACCATAAGACCTAGGAATTTTGTATTACAGGCTTCTGCAATCTGATTATTTTCATATTCTATCCTTCGGTCTTTGTGCAAAAATTAATGTAGTTAGTTTTTTCAAAGTTTATGTGGATTTTATTACTTTCAAACCAATCATTTAGTGTTTTTAACATTTTATTAGATGAATTTGGGAACTGACTGACATTGTGTTCTTTAATTATAATACTTGTGTCATCCGCAAAAAGAACTTGATAGACATTGGTGTTTATTACTACCATTCAGAATATGCATTGCTGTTATTTGAAGTATTTATTATAGCCTTTTGCTTTCTTTTTGATAAGTAAGATGTAATCCATTGATACCCCTTGCCCCTAATTCCACAGTTTAATAATATTGATAGAAGTATTTCATGATTAACTCAGTCAAATGCCTTTGATAGATCATAGAATATTCCTAGTGTGTTAAGTGTGCCATCCAATGACTTGAGAACTTCATTTGTTAAATTGAAGATGGCATCACTTGTTGACATGCTCCTCCTGAATCCAAACTGCTCTTTTGCTAAAATATTATATTTATCTAGATGGTGATAAATTCTTTTGAACATAATTTTTTCAAAGATTTTTGAAAAAGCTGTAAGTAAAGATACTGGTCTATAGTTTGACATTTCTGAGATTTGCTCTTTCTTGTTTAATGGCTTAACGAATAAATATTTTAATCTGTCTGGAAATGTTCCTGTTAACAATTAATAAACAATGCAAATAGATGTAATATAGAAATGAGATTATATTATTAGAGGATGTTAGCATAAGCTTAGTTATGAGAGCAAATATTTATATGAAGCTGTGCATGTCATAAAAGAGAAACCCCTCAAAAGGTTCTTGGGGACAATGACCAAGGAATCAGGGTAAGTTGTATAGCCATTATCCTTCAGATAAAGATACAATGCAAGCTTTAGAGGATGGGGAGATAAAAAAAAAATGTGAAAGTTACTGGGGGAGCTAGATACCAGGATAGTTTTTATTGGATCATGAAAAGAGGGGCTACTGAGAGCAAGAAGTCTAGCTAATTAGAGTATAGTTTTAATGCTTAGGCGGAACAAGGGGCTGCAAATATATTCCACAGAGACACAATTCTCAACACAGTTCGTTTTCTGCTACTATAAAAGACAGATTATCTTTAGGTAGCAGTACATTCAGTTGTGTTTCACAGTAAGTCAGTCTTAAAGATTATTCACGTAAGAAAAGTGATATGCAAAATCAGAGTTTTGTGTGTAAATGAATGCAATACAATTTCAGCATAGAAATGAATGTGTAAACTAAATTATGAAATCTCTTGGTAACAGTTTAAATAAATTGCTGACATTAAAAGTTACAAATGTATTATCTCTGAATTAGTTCCTTTTACCATACAAGCCCTCTTAAGAGATACTTGCTCAACCAAAGAACCCAACTAGCTGGAGCAAATATAAATAATCTACTAAAACATAATTTACAATAAAACAAATAATTCAGAGATAAGGTGAAAGTGGGGGAATGCAACGAGATCTAAGTATAGGTGTACTAAGTTTTTATCTATCTCTTATAATATAGCCGTTACCCAAAATTATATACAATTCATTCCAAATAATGAGGACTTTACAGGCTAATCACAATAAATTCACCAATAAAAAAATTGTATTAGACATGTGAAAATGTTGGAGCTATTTTAGCAAAGAATTTTCCATATAAATGGTAGTTTGGGTGCATCCTTAGAAGATGCTGAATATAATGTGAAATTTGATATTTATCAAACTATTCATTTTCAAGATTTCTCTGTCTCTTTCTCTGTCTCTCCCTTATACACATCTGTTTCTATAAATGTTTATTTTGGATTCAGGGGACCTCAAAACATGTATTTCCAGCATAATTTTTATACCATATTTTTGTATAGAATTAAGTCTTCCTTTTATAAGTAGGATCTAGAGAAAATAAAAATGCAAAATGTTAATTGAGCATCTCTGTCACTACATTCCTCCAGACGTTATTTACTAGATACTATTCAGTTTCTCATGTTAATTTCTACTTTTTGAAAAACATTAGATAAATGTGGTGTATTGATTTTGACTACAGATGAACTTCATTGGGGAAGCTGGATTTCTGCAACAAGAGACTGTAACTGAAGCTGTTACCTTGAATGAGTCCCAGCTAGAAGATTTGATGGAGGATGACCATCCAGTGAATGGTGATCCAATGTTATCATCCCCTCACCTGCCGAGTCCTGGAGATGCTCATACTATTGATGAATTTGATGACGATGAGGACTCTCTTGTTGACATGGATATGGTTCCATGATCCCATTGTGTCGCAGTGTACATGAAATTTTGACTTGCATGTACTCATAGATCTTCCTCATATAAGATTTTACTTAATTTTTGTTATTAAGTAAAACAGTGACCTTTCATGTACTGAAGAAAGTGTACCTGAACAGATATGACAGAAAAAGAAACAGATATATATATTAATAGGTGCATATTAACATTTGAATTTCTTTGAAATGTTTGAGGCTCTGTTACATTAAACACAGTTTATTTTAAGCACTATTGCTGAATGTCATTGAATTATTAACTAATTTGATGTTTATGAATAGAAAAACTATATTTAAAATAAATTTTCATGTAGCAAGAGATGGCAAATATCTAAGGAAGGATGTATTGTATTATATGCAGAATAAGCAAATGGCAGTCAACCTCCAGAAATGAGTCCTTTTCTTTGTGAATTGGAACTATTTGATTTTGCCTATGAAATTAATGGAAAGATTGATAGAGTAAAGAAAACATAAGCAGCTCCATTGGAGATTGATAATAGATGTTAACACAGGTTTATTTTGATAATTTAGACACATTGGTACCTACCACTCAAATCCTGCAACTGCTCATTTCTATTATAATAACCATTCCTAATAAAAGGGATAGTTGAATGTGAATGTATGATTTTGCAGTGTTTGGTTTGCAGAATATTTATATATTATCAGCACTGTTTTAATAAACATTAAAATACTTCAGTTTTCTTTATCAGTAATTTTATTCCTTGTTATATATTCTCAAATGTTGCCTTATATGTTCTAAAGGCATGTGTATTCTGAATTTTTTTATTTCATTTGCAGTGCCTTGCAACAAAAGAATAGACTATTTGTCAAGAAGTGTAAATTAAATATGTGAACTTGTGCATAGAAACTACTTTGAAAAGCAGTAAACTTATGCCCCAAGTAAAACAAGAGTTCAGAGCAAACTGAAGTTCTCCTAGAGAGTAAATGAAGTTCTGTAAGTGGAGCAAGCGGTAAAAATTGGAACAAAGGATATCTTTTTAGTTTATTACAAATTGCCAATTCTTTAGAACATTTTCATGTAAATATTTTTGTTATTGGAGTGAAAATTAGAGAGTTGCTTAACAATTTGAATAACCTTGACTGGAGGGCATGGTTGTAGATTTGGGACTTTTTCTGCTATTTGTCACACTTCTTTCAAAATTACTAGAAGCATTTTTGTAAACTTGGCTGCACATATGTTAATCAGTTTCTAAATCAGGTTTTTAAGTAAACGTGTATGCTATTTAATAAAAAAGATACATAAGCAAAATGTTGTACCACTTTTTATTATTAAACTTTTTGATGCAGTTTTCTTTGTTGTAATATTTTACGCAGCTTTTAACATTTAAAATGCACCTTACGTTGCAATTTTTAAGTTATCAATTTTGTAAATATCTTCCACAATATATACTAACATGTGCTTGGCAGTTATTGATATAAGGCAAACACATTAAGTTGCAAAGCTTAATCCTATTTTGATTCCATATATATTGTTTGCAAAACCAAATCTCACAATTGATTAAACAAGCTTTATACAAAATAATTTAATAGTATATTTCTTAGCAAACTTATTTTCTAGCTCAATAAGAAGCATAAGTTTGAAATGTATAAATATTATGAAAATTCATAATCAGAATTGTTTTGCAAAACTACTTAAATTTATGTTTTGAAACCATAATCCAGAAACGACTGAATGTATATGCGCCAAACTTGCAACCACACTTCTTTATACAAAATGTGGCAAAGAATTCAAAATGTGCAATAAAATACTTTGGATTTTGAAAACTTCACCGATCAGTCCTTTGAGATAATTGTAAAATCTCGAGTGGAGAATGAGATTCTGGACAGTGCATTTATAACACCTGTTAAGTTGTCAGTTTCATTTCAAAATGTCTGAATGTTTTACTTCTTATTTATTGATGTTCTCTATATAATGCAAATAGATATTTAAGTGAATTCATATCTACATTGTTTTAATGCTAAAGAAAATATTAGAAATGTTTTGTATGTTCTGTTTAGAACTGCACTGTGATTTTGATTGAGTTTGGAATGTAAATATCCTATCTTACTGTTGATAAATAATAATTTTGTTCTTATTGAACTTGCTTTTGTTTATTACATGTTTCTCAGGGATTATGATTGCAGATACAATAATTTTGAGAACAGTAAGAATTTCTAAACCTGCACAAGAAGTGAATGGCACTATACTGATTTTCTCTGCTTTTTCCAGTGTGCAGAGCATCTATGTATCATAATAATAAATCTATTACAATATAAAAACAATAGGTTATGGGAAGCATGCATAAAATGCACAGTTTGGTACAATAATTAACAAAATGAATTACCGATTTGAAAATCTGACTACTTTTAAGAAACTAACATATTTCAGAGGCACATTACCTCCATTATCAGACAAAAGGTCACTGTTCTGGCTTGGTGCAGATGATAGGGTCAGCTGGATGCATTTAAAGATGAGATCACTGTCTTATATAAAGTTAAAATGTAATGAGTAGGTATGCCTTGTTATTCTGTACCAAGAGTTTTCTCATTCAGTCAACTCAATTATCATTCAGATTGCCTTGCTTCTCTTTGGATTTTATGTAATCATGTTTCCTTAAAATTAGTAATGAGGACTCACATTTTTAATCTTTGACATATGCATCTACAAATATCCAGTTTTCTTTCCACATCTGTGAATATGGTTGCTGCTAACAAAATGGATTGCTTGTACAATCCATTTTTGATTTTTGCCAGGTCACTCTTTGTTGACATCCACACATAACATAGCAGCATATTTTCCAGTGGAGAGCACTGTTAAGGCCATTAAATATTCTGTTGTTGTTGTTGGTCATGTTGATTGTTGTTTTCTGATATCTGTTTCACCAAGCATTGAAAGGTCCAGAGTTCAGTTTTTATGAACCAGTAATTCTTTGTTTCTTTACATTTTTTTACATGCCAATTTTAACCCAGCTAGCACTCTCTTTAGTAAAGAATAAACATATCTTCCTTATTAACTGAAGCCATACTTAAACTCAACAGAGTGAGTGAGTGAATGTGTTTAAGGGCCCATCGACAACTAGGTCATTTGGGCCCTAAACTCAACAGATCCCAAATATACCTGATAAGAGGGTTTTTGATGGGAATAAAGGATTGTAGATTAAGGAAACATCTACATACCATGGGAGTCTTCAAAAATGAACCAGTACGCAAATTGTGTGATTTAGAGGAAGAAACAGTCCTCAAATATAAAGCTAGGTAGGAAAAAGTATGAATTACTGGGCTTAATAAACCCAGAAGGTGATCTTTCTAAAGAAAATTTAGTTAATAACCTGTTGTCTCTCATTAGAGATGCAGACATAGTTAACTAAAATTATAAAGCAAAGAAATAATACAATAAGTGTTAAGGGTGAGTAACATGAGTTCTTTTGTTAGAAAGAGTCAAGTCAAAGAATAAAGGTTAAAAATGGAAACATCTGGTTCTTATAGCAAAAGTACAGTTTCATTCATAAATTTGGGGCTATAACATTTGATAAAACAATTTACACTTATAAGACCAGATCTGGGAAATGATGCAGAAGTGGCCTTCCCAAAATCTTTATCTTAAATTTTTACTCTAATGGAAAACCAGAAAAGTTTATTTCAGAGAGAACAGCAACATTGTTTTTTGTTATTATTAAAAGCACACTTTAAACTATCAGCATGTCTGCTCAGCATCAGTTTTCAAAAGCAAATAGAAGTGTGCATTGCAAGAGAGTACATTTATTAATCACTTAAAAATATTAGAATAAGGCAATTTTGTTAAAAATGTGGCAGTTACTGAACATCTTCCTCCAGCCCCTATCAAGTGCTATAAACTCAACCGAGATGAACTCCGCATTTGTCTACTAGTTCCAGGCATGGTAGGCTGAGGAGCAAAAAAAAAAAAGATGATCTCAAAGAAGGATAGTGATGTGACAGAAAGGGAAATACATATTTGAGAAACACTTTCCTCTGCATTTTTTACAGCACATTTTCCCTATACCTCTGTGTCTGCTGCTACCTAGGAATATTTTGAAGCCTTTTGCTGGTTCAGGCTGCAGAGTATACCCACAGTGCATTCCACCCTGCTTAAGAAGCCATATCTCCCTTATGCTCAAGTATGCGGAAGCTGAATAATCAGTAGTATCTCTCTTGTAATTTTTACTCTTAGAAGTATCTTAATTGGGAAAAATCATATTGATTTTCATATGCGCACCAGGGGTTTAAGCAGTGCCTGATGTTATGATTCACTTCCCAAAATTGTTATGGAAGCAGCAGTGACTGCAAAGGTAGTGCTGCTTTACCATGGTACTAGTTAAATAAAATAAAATAGAAATATTAAAATGTCTCCTAATCCATAATTGTCATATAAAATGGGAATAGGTAATGTTGCTGATTGATGGTGTATTCTATGAAACTTGGCTAAATAGTATCAGCATTAGAAACTGCAAAAAGTGCTGGAGAATGCAGAGTTTGGTAATCTGGTTAATGGAATCAATGCCACCAGGTGGTAGCAGTAGTGCACTATTTTCTTTGCCATATAATGCTAAGGGAATGCACCTGGTTAAAAAAAAGTCAATACCACAAGAAGGCAGCAGTATTGCACTTTGTTCCTTTTCTGTCAAGCAATGATTCTCCATCTTTAATGGAATAATCATTGTGATAATCATAAAAATGAGAAACATTGTTTAAAATTAATACATTAAAATGTATTTTCATATACAAACTATTCTTCCCTTGGTGAAATTGCTACTACGTAGGTACTCAGATTCTTCATTAATTCCTCTTGGAAACTGAAATTGGGGAAGTGATGGGACCTGGATAGTACTTTAAAGGTTAACCTACCTATTGCACAATTGTGGTTATTATTTAATAGTATTTGACATTATGTGATACATGAACTAGCTAAAGATGATTTCATCAGAATATGAAGATACCCAATTGTGGCTCTGTTATTACATTTTGGTCAACTGACATCTGGGTTAAATGGAGATTTGCATATGAACATGTTTTCCTACCTGCTGAGAATTGTGGAAAAGTGACATGACCCAAGGCTAACCTACCTCTTGGTGAACTTTGATTGTGATTTGAGGTCATGTGATACATGAATTTGCTAAAGGTGATTTCATCAGTACAGTGAGCTTGCTAAAGGTGACTTCATCAGAATAAGAAGGTACTATATTGCATACTGCAATTATTGCGATGTTAATACAGTAGCAACTGTAGTTCTGTGCCGGTAACCTTCTTTCTTCACGGAAAAGAGTCTATGCCCAAGCATCACTTATCTTCTGCTAGCAGCATGGCCATATTTCACAGACATGCCTTGTATTACAACTTAGATTTCATAAATGTTTTAATTTAAGGAAAAGAAAAATCTGAGGCATGGAGGCGAGTTAGCCAGTCCTTGTGGCTATTGTGGTTAGTGTATTTGATAGTTGTGCTCTGTCACATAGAGAACCACGGGGGTGAATTGTTCTGTTTGTGTAAAGTGGTGTATGTAAATGGTGAAGAAATAGTAAAACCCAGGAAAATAAAGCGGCAGAATAAAAAAAAATAGCATGCTATCATGTGAATACCATATTGTTGTTCATTCATAGAATGAAGGCACAAAATCACACTGTTCACAGAAGAGTTTGTACTGCACTCATTACAGAACACCAGGTTAATATAAACATTTTAAAAATTGTAGTCAAATTCATTTCTTTTTGCTTCACACACAGAGTTTTACTAATTTTTATTTATTTTTTTATGTTTGTTAATGAGACTGTCAATTGCCAGGTGCATGTCAGTGCTGCAGGTGTGCAGGAATTTTGCCCCAAAGGAATTATTTAACATGGCAGTAAATCTACCAACATGAAGCTGTCACTAATAAATACACTTAAAAACCATTGGTCTGGGCTGAGTTTGAACCCATGACCATGTGTTCAGAAGACCAGCACCTAACCAACTGAGCTACCCAGACTGACTCAGAGTTTTATCAACATGCATTCTAGTCGATGTGGCAAATATTCAAAACCTGACAGCACACTATTGTCATCGTGTTGTACTTCCCCTCCATCTTCTTCTGTTTCTTTACCTTCGCTGCTGTCACTGTCTCCTGATACACTATAAAGCTCTCTATTACATTTTCAAAGATTCCTTATTTTAAAAGGTAATCATTTTCAATGATTTCGACATTCAGACACATATTCTTCCACTTTATTTCATTTCATTTATAAAACTTTGTTATTTGATATCTCAACAAATAAGTAAGAATATTATGAAATGCATATCAATATACAGCAATTTTACAAGGTTACTTCAGTTAACCTAAGATTGAAAAATTTATGAACAGAATAATAACAGTTTGTCATTAAAAAGTTTCATAAACATTTATTCAAACCTTGGATGGATTTCATGTTCTTTATTGTAGCAGGTATATTGTTATATAGGTGGGTACCCTTGTACTAGAAGCAAATCTCAAATAATTTGAAATTATGAGGTGTAATGTGTAATTTTGACTTGTTACTTGTATCATACAATGAACATCTGAGTTAACATCAAGTGTCACAATATTTAACTCTCTAAAATATGATCTACAGCTGGTAGTATAAGGTAAATTGAACATAATTTGGATTAATTTTTTATTAATTTAAATATTTTAATTGCCTTGCTACTAGCCTCCATAGGCCTATCCTGAATGACAGAAGTGAATGAAAATATTTGCAAAATACACTATCCTAAGTGTGTGCTTGCTTACTGACTCACTAAGCATTTTAAGTTGAAAATACGTCTTACTAAGTCGCTTTTCTAATTCATAAATATGGACATTCCAGTTAAAGTTCTTATCAATTGAAACCCCAAGAAATTTTGTTTTATGGCATAGTCTATTTTTTCTCCCTCAAATAATATAGCTGAGCAATACAAATTTTTGTTGTTTTGTGGTGAAAAACAATGGCTATGCACTTTTCTTTTTTTAGAGATGCACAATTTCTCTTAAACCAGGGGATTGTATGAAACATTCTGAAATTAACCTTTCTTTTTAGCCTTTCTTTGTCGTTATCACAGATTAATATACTGGTGTCATCTGCAAATAAGGTAAATATTATATTTTTATTTCAATTACTACCTACAAGATCATTTATATACATATGGGTCCTAAAAACTGAACTTTGTGGGACACCACATCTAACTGTTTTTTCATTTATAATATCAATTTTTCACCTCCTTTTATCATCATAATATTCTATTTCAACTACTTGCTTTCCATGCACAAGCTATGAACGAAACATTTGTAGGCCACCCCTCTAATTGCATGCTTGAATAGTCTTTTAAGTAATATTTCATGATTTAAAGGTCAAAAACATTTGATAGATCAAGAAATATACCAATGCAATGCTTAGAGTTGTCTAATTTTGCATAAATTTCTTGCAGACCTGAATTAATGCTGTGGTAGTTGGCTTCCCCTTTTTAAATTCCATGTTGAAGTGATGATAGAATTTTAAATTTCTTAATTAAGCTCATCATTCTTTTATAAATTACTTTCTATAGAACTTTAGAAAAAAACCGACAAAAGGGAGATTGGACTATAACTTTTTATTTTAAATTTTGACTCTATTTTGAAGAAGCAGCCATTACTCATTGATAAATTAATTAAAGAACACAATAGCTTTATAAGAACATTTGAACAAGGTTTTAGCAAAAAATTAGCGCAGCCATCTAACCCATTTGATTTTTTATTTTGCATATTTTTGATTGTAGACAATAATTCATTTTCCGTTACTACTGAAAGGAAAAAGACGGATATGAACTTCCCTCTGTGAATACAGTGTCATGTTCTTAAAGTCGAATAGACATTAACTAACTTTTTGCTACTTCTACAAAATAAGCATTGAAGACCTTTGCTATTTCAAAAGGATCTGATGTAAGTTAATTATCCTGTATTAGATTATAATTTTGACAATCTTTCTTTTGTAAATGCAATTCTTTTTTGACTATATTGAGTCTTTGATTTGTTTTCCAAATTTGCAATTAAATTATCATTGTGGAGAAGTTTGGTATTTTTTATGTCTTTATTATAATGTTGTTTTATATATTTTTGAATGTATGTCCTAAAAGAATCAGTTATCTCTAATTCCTTTGCTAATTTATTTAAGTGTCTCAGCTTATCACTTGATTGTGAATTCCTTTTGTAATCCAACTTGCGCTTTTTCTTTTATTTTATATGACCCTTTTTAGTGGCAAGGCAATATTTGCATAAGCTGTGAATGTGTTTAGAAAACAAACTGTGGCTACATTAATATCTTCCTGAGAGTAAACATTTTCCCACATTTCTTTTGACAGTAAGCATTGCAAATAGTGTACATGTTCACTATTTCATTTAATTTTTGTTTTTTGACAATTCAATGTAGGTAACTAAATTTCTGCCCAGTGTGATCAGCTAAGCCTTTGTATAATTTCTACAGTATAATCAATGACTCACGAGTTTAGAATTAGCTGGTCTACTGAGGTTTGAGTTACATTAGTAATTCGTGTAGCCATATTTATTGCTGCTTTCATTCCATATACAAGGAGTAATTGTATTAATATCTGTTTATTTAAATATTCTGTAAGAAAATTTGGCTGTGGTAAACTACAATACAATATCGCCAACTATATAACTGCTTCCTGATGCCAAACACCATTCATACTTACTCATACTGAATGGTGTTTGCTAATACATAGCATTGCACATTTCAGCATATCTCCTATGGCTGCACTGCCTGCGCTTCCTAACACTTTTTCGTGTTTTGCTGCTTTCCTCTGAAACAGTATGATAGTACCAACACAGATCATTGCACAATTCAGCATTTTATTACTGCAAGGGTTGGCTGCCTAATGTATTGCAGATAATGCACTATCAGTCAGCAACATTACCTAAGAATATAACATTTTCCTGTTAGGAGCACAATCTTGAATGGCAGTATGGCAGTCACTTCGAAAGTTTTTAGTGTAGACTCAATAAAATATTAAAAGTATAAATTTGATCATTGCATTCTTTCAAAATTCCTCAGTTGCTTTCTATACATGTCTCATCCTTTCAAACCATCTTCCAAATGCTGAATGCCATTCTTCTTTGGAGAGAATGCAAATACACTCTTTGTATGTAGCTACTGCGGCTTCAGGTGATTCAAATTCACTTAAGGTGACCTTGAACTTTTCTTTCACTTTGGAGAACAGAAAAAAGTTCCATAGGGCTGCCATATCTGGACTGTAGGGAGGATGATAAATATATCGGACTCGTGCAGAAATTTGGCTTCTTCTTGTGCAGTGTGGAAAGGGCATTGGCATGGTGCAACAAAATGCTTCATAGATCAGTCTTTGAACACTTTTTTCTTAGCTCTTTCAACACTTATGGAGACATTTTGTGGTGCACCATTTGGCAGTAACAGTCTTTTGTCCTTCAAACAGGATCGTCACAATGTGGCCACATCCTGTGAAAAAGGGACAGATCATCTTCTGCCTAAAACTTGTTGTTCACTTCACTTTTGTTGGGGATCTTCACCTGGGAAGACCTTGATCGATGACTGTTGTTTAGTTTCTGGATCATACTGGTAAATCCAGGTTTCATCGTCTACTACAATGTTGAATATGTTTCTGGATCTTTCTCCATAGAATTTTTCAATTATTTCCTGGCACATGTGCTTGTCTCTGCTCATTTGTAAGGAGGTGGGGTGATACAGCAACCGCAGAGCTTCCTGACATCAAGTGTTTCTTTTTTTTTGGAATGTTTCCTCTGTTTTAGGGCTTCTTGAATCTGATCGTAACTATGATCTTCCTGCAACATGCACTCTGCTTTCACTATATTTTCATCTGTTGTTGCTGTAACCAGCTTTCGTGCTCAGCCTTCAAATTTGAGGGAATCCCTTCCTCTTCTAAACTCTGCACACCATTGTTAAATAGTGGATTGCAAAGGGTAAAGATCCCCATATGCAGTGTTTCAAGTTATTCTCTCTCCCCTAAACTGGTTATAAAGTCGAAAAATCATGACACGGAAATGCTCTCACCTGATATCCATCCTATGATGCAGCAACACCTACTTTACATGCGATGCTGATGATGCAAATTGTTGGAACACACTCAGACTGGCATTATCACAACTTAAATTTTGTGGTATTAAATTCAATTAGGCAGTACATTTGTACTGTAGGTTTTAAACCAGTATAATGGTAAATGCGTTTGTGTTGGTTGGTTGCGCTTTCTCGTATAGCAGAAGAAAAAAACAAGGAAAAAATATTTCAATACATAGGTTAGAGTACTCATTTAAGTGATTTTGTGGTGTTAAATGTTCAATTAAGTGGTAAATTTAGAGTGTAAGTTTTAAACAAGTACACTGATCAATAAGTGTGTGGTGTTTGGTTGTGACTTGTCGCATAGCGGAAGAAACAAGCAAGGAAAAATGAAATGTTTTAAAACATAGGTTAGGGGGCTTATTTAAACTATTTTGTAGGCCGCGCCATGGCCAAGTGGTTAGACTACTCGCCTTAACAGCCCGGGTTTGATTGCATGTGAGATATGTGGTGGACAAAGCGGCGCAGGGGCGGGTTTTCTCCGAGTTCTGCTGTTTCCCCCGCCATCACGTTCCTCCGGTACCCCATCTTCTTTCCAAGTATCATCAGTGTCATCGCTTGCGGTGCCTCAAGAGGTAAACGCGAGGGTTAAACCCTATCAAAAAAGTGATTTTGTGATGTTAAATATTCAATTAATCTTAACATTTAGAGTTAGTTTTAAGCCAATATAATGGTCAATACACGTGTGGTGTTTGGTTGTAGTTTCTGAATAACAGAAGCAAAAACAAAGAAAGGGAATTTCGCAGACAAAATTGGCAGTCTGCTTCGATTTATAAGAAACCTCTTGCTAATTCTCCCATTTAGTAGCTATCGCGAGAAATGATTACTATCAAATTATGTTTTTATGGTACCAGAAACGTGAGAGTGGGGATCGTGTTCCCCGTATTCTGAACGTAATTCATGCAGTCCATAGTGAAAGTTATTATACTCTTTTAGATAATCTAATATATTTTTTTTTCTTTTTTCTGTAGACTTAAAACTTATTTCAAGCTTTTCCCAAACGTGTGTGCGTGCGTGCATCCTATATATGACTGCGTCGTACATGTATTCAGTTTATAGAGTGGTTTAAGATCGAGAAATTAGAACAAAATTTGGTTATGACTTTCCGCGATGTTTACTGCGATAATATCAATTTATCAATAATATCAATAATAACGTCTGACAGGCCAAAAATGTGATTGTATTAAATATTCCTTCAACTAGAGATCTCTTCCCTTCTATTGTCCTTTGTTATGTACTTCAAAAACTTGGATAAACAATGGATGTAGATGGTAATATTTATAACCACAATATGGCGGCTGATCAAAAAAACCTGCTTCCGCAGTGGTTGGTAGCGTTGAAGGTCCAACGTAAAAATTGTACAGCGCTATCTAGTATAATTGAAAGCATGTGGAACTAAGATAGCTCAGATCGAATCCAACGCCAGCCGATTTAGGAATATCGTTGCGACACTGTTAGTTTAGATCTGTCGTAGTTCGAGATTGCTTCCACCAGGAAGCTCTGATGGCATTTACGATGTTACAAGACCCTCAATAGATAACACTAGCAGTCTTTTTCTCTTCAACTAGTTACATTTTATTTAATATTGTATATTTAATGAGATTTAACAACATAAAATCAAACAAAAATAAGAAAACTTAGCTAATAGAGTGTTGTCAAATTTAGCTGGAGGCTATATTTTCTATATACCTTCTGAACTGAACATTTTATTGGAACCATTGGCACCTTAAAGTCAATCTTTTTCACTATAATTCAGGAATTCTATTTGATCAAGTTGTAAAAGTGTAAACGGCATTTTGTGAAGTTTTTTAACGTCTCTTGACGTCAATTTTTGTAAGAGCTCCTCTGGTATCCAGGGGAGTTCACATAAACTTAGTATACATGATATTGGGTATACCGATCCAAAGTGTGTGCTCAAAGTCAAAGCGCCATTTCTGGAGGAAATGTAATTCCCACGTGACTGTCTGGCGTGACGTATCAGTGGTTTATTTGAAGCTACGATGAAATTGCAATGGTCATTAATTCGGCAATAGAGAGAGATCGTCCTTGTCTTTACCACTTCAATGGTGTGATTATATACATTACCGCATGAGGAAGAAAGTTTTGGCAGAAATATCTCAAAAGTAATCGTCAGCTAGTATAACTTTTTAAATAATATAATGTATGATATTTGTGATCATACAAAATAAGTTTGCTATTATGGCATTCAGATATTTGCAATTCCTATAATACATCCTAGCTTATTTTTCTTTATTTTATTGTTATTTTAATAGCTGTATGGTGTCACGTTATAAATGTTCATTACGTAAACCATCACTTTTGTCTGTAAAATGTAAGTTTCGCAAATTTATCTGAGAGAGAATGTTAATACTACGATATGCTATTTTAATATAGTATATTTTACTTTCGGTATTAAGTGAGCATGCTCTTGATTACTAAAGTATGTTTGTGTCTCATTTCCCCCGCAACCATATCTAGGTAGCAAGTAACAATAACATGTAAAGAACAGCGTATGCAAATAAAACTCCTAATAAAATAAAGCGTGAGAGGTATCTAATGTGAATATTTGTATATGGCTTTAATGTGTCCTTGACAGAGACGGAGTCTCGTGATGTCAGCAAGGTTACAGCTACTGTTACAATGCAGTGGAAGCTAGAAACAGAAAATTTTGTTGCTGAGGAACAGCTGCAACTTGCACTCCTCAGCAAGAAGTTTATTTTTGTCTGTATAACATCTCTAGTGGAACCAAAATCAAGGTTAGTAAGCTTTTACGGCCGTGTTATATTTTACAACCAATTATCTTAAAGTTATAATAGAAAACAGCTAAGTATGGATAGGCTGCATTCAAGAGGCCATGTAAAAGTATTCTCCTCACTATGATCAAGGGGACCCCCCCCCCCCCCGATGTAATACGGCCCTATAGAGAAACGAATTGCACCTTCTCTAATTGCTGGTCAATATGACAATTTATAATATATTCGTAATTTAAAATTTAAAAATGCAGTCATACGATACAATTTCTAATCGATAAATATCCTTCCTACAGAAAACCCTTCCGCATGTCTGTATTCGTCATTCCATACGAGGAGCTAATATACAGAACAATGAATACATCAACTTAATTAGGTTTTATCTGGTCTACTTACTAAGACAATTATTTTTCTAATAAGATCGTTCCGTTCATTAGATTTAATCCATTCTTTAGTTCTGTAGCGCAGCGTTTATAAATCCTCAATTAATAACTAATACCTAAAGAGAATAGTTAATTAACTTTACATCATATTAAAAGTAAATCTTTCACATAAATCTTAATTATTTACGTGGGCGCAACAAATGAAAAAATAATCAACCATAATATAGTCATTTACAATACTTCAAAACTTACATCAAAGTCAGTTCAACTTTCTCAGCACGCGCTTTAATTTACGTAAATAATTTGTGTAATTTCCTCTTCACTTTTACTTCGTATGCTTAGGCATAATTGAACTGATTCACATTCAAGTGGAATTTTTTTTTTTTTTTCATTAATGAGATTTCTGTTAATACAACACTGAAACCTTCAAATGTAGTTAATCGTCGAATGCGGTGGATTAATGCCCTTCTTAATGCTTTTGTCGTTTAGGAACAAACAAAAGAATATCATATTTCACTAAAAGAACGTCCATAGCTGATCTTTTGCAACCAATCTATCAATCAATCAAAGTATTTAGGTATTTCATGTATCAGGGTCATTTAGGGAAATGTCCCTCTTCGGCCGAGATTGTATAATATTTTATCTTGGTTTCCTTTATTCGGCAGAGCTTTGCGAGAAACTGTATCTTTTGTTCTATGTTCTACGCAAGCATCGCTGCAGCAATCTCCTGTCGTCACGCCTCCTAGGTCAGACGTTGCCATCGCTTGCTGAATCGCTCAAACGTCGCGCCTCTTAAGGAACACACCTCAGGACTGCAATAGGATGAAATTTACGTTTACATGCAGCGGACAGTTGCTAATCGAATATACTTGACATTAGTAAATTTCGTACGAATATACAAGATATTGAAGTAAGTAGGTACAATGGTTGTGAAATAAGCCTATATCATTATTCATTAGTTAAATTTCCAAATCATATGTACATATACTTGATAACATATTCTCATATTCCATGGTCCATCCTGGCCAGGTGATCACTTAGGTTGTTTATCAGCATCTCACCCCTCTGCTCTTCCCCCTCAAGTGTCAAGCATAAGAATGACCTTTAAGAGCACCAATCAGATTTAGGTAAAGCTATTCTCGAGAAGAGATCGCTATTCAGTTCGGTACACCTGCACCGATCCGAGACCCGAGTGCAGTATTCAATTACAGCATTCAGGGCATTTTCAAACGATAATTCATCCGAGTGGGGGATTCGAATTCAATACTCGGAATTCGAAAACATCTCGAGAACAAACAAGAATCGAATGCATGAACATCTTACATTCGAATACTCCGTGGCGCAGGGGATCGTGGGTTCGAGTCCCGCCTTGGACAAGAGTGTTTGTGAATGTGTGTGTGTGTGTATATATATATATATATATATATATATATATATATATGTGTGTGTGTGTGTGTGTGTGTGTATCTGTCATAAAAGAGAACAAATGGTAAATACAAGGTAATTTAGGGGGGAGGGGGGGAAAGACTAATAATAAGAAAAAAAAAATACTCCCATCACTAAAATGTATAGGATCAATGACAAGTATCGTGAATGTGAACGAATAAAGCTTATGTAATTAAATCTCAGCAATTTTAACTGAAAGAAGTTCATTCTCAACAAAATATGAATGATTCCTGTAGGACATTATTTAATATGCTCAATGTACGTAGTAGATTGAGAAAAGATTGTATTCTGCCCTTTAAATTGTTACATCGATTTCATTGGAAATACGTGTATTGAGGGTCTCTGAATCTAAAAGGCAGATGCTGAGAAAAGTCCAACTGGATTATAATTGTACCTGTGAGCAGCATTGCTGAAAAATGAAAAGTCGGTTCAATAACGAATTTTGTATGTAAGTTTCATGTCTTTCAAATATCCGATAGCCCAGCTCGGTAGCTGCGTGTCTCATATTCAAGAGGTCGCGAGTTCGAATCCCACGTAGGGTGAGTTACATGGATTAAGCTTTTTTCGACGCTTTCTCTTGTCCTGAGAAGATGAATGTCGGGTAACTGTAAGCTGCATTTCATCTATTTTCATTCGTCGGTTATGACCAACCAGGCTAAAGGCCGTTAAGTTACATCATATAGCATTTAAAAAAAAAGAAGGGGTGATACGAAGATTTACAAGGAAATCTCCCCACCTGAAATAACACTCTACATGGAGCATTTTTTGGAATTTTCAATTTTCTCAAAAATGGTTCAAACGATTTTGATAAAATATCACATATTAAATGTTTTACATCACAAATAAAGAAGAGTCCTAGAAGAAAAGTTAACTGGCATTGGTAAGGCTAGAAAAAAAAAAAAAAAAAGAGTGAAAGAAGAAAAAACTTTAAATTTCCGATGTTACAGCAATATTCCGGAAAAGACCAGTCGAAATATCATTTTGAGTGCTACATATGCAAGAGAACTAGAACGACAAAGGAGTTCACTACGAGAAAAATCTGTAATCTGTGACATCACGAATTCATAGTTCATGTACCCTCACCAGTTAGTGCTATGTAAACCAATTCGGTAAAGATCGGAGCCATTCGTAAATGATTATTTCCACGCTCTTTCAATAAATACTTTATGGAAATGAACCAGGCCTTTGCGGGTTCTGTATACTTGTTTATTGCTTATTTTTCACATTCACAGCTTCTGCGCGTTTTCCGTCCCTACCAAAATGTATATATAGACATCGTGAATGAGCTTATTGGATCTGGAAAGAAAATCGCATTTTTGTAATTAATACCTTTAAAATTGTCCTTTCACAAAATTAACTGCCATTAGTAAAAAACACACCTTTTCGTGTTGGTTGGTTTGTCTGTACGTATGAAACAATTCATAAATCGTTTTAATTACAAAGAAAATTTCTAATATATAATTTGGAGAAAATTTACCGATACATTTAATATGTGGTTGAAGTCGATACGATAAGCAGTTTGGAGGAGAGTCTCCTGGCAACTACTACTTGTAGGAAGCCGAAATCTTACACACGAGTTTAGCACACATGCTCAGAAAATTTAAAATCGGTACAAGATAAGAGTAGTTTAGATAGACAGCCTCCTATAAAAATGTTTCCAAAACGTCCACCAAATATCTTATGGAACGCATGACAAAATGCTGCGATTGCATCTGAATTTTGGCGGTACGGGTGAATTTGCGATGATACTTTTTGATAGCTACATAATCGGTCGTTCGAGTCCAGGATGTAGTAACCAATAATGATTTACCTTTATATCTAGCGGAAACAGTGAAAACATAGAAGTTAAGATACTCTTGAATTTACATGAATTACTGGAACTACAATCCCGTGTAACAGAGAAAGGATAGGGAACGAATCCCCCAATTGCCGATCCCGGTGGCCGCGCTCGCTAAAGTGTCTCGCTTTGGCGCTTTGTGGTGCACAGGATCGTGGGTTCGAGTCCCGCCATGGGCATGGGTGTTTCTGTGTTTGTAAATGTGTCTATGTTTGTGTATATGTAAAAGGAAAGCGTTAAGAATAATAAGGTCTACTAAGCAAATGTAGGAAACTGGAAAAAATGGAGAAAAAAGGAATACAGCGCCGGAGTCCTGACAGGCCTCCGGAACTGTATTAAAAAAAAAATCCCTCTGTCGTTCTAGCCCTCTTGTACATATGCCCATTGCTTTCAAATACATGTGTTAGATGGCACTGCAGTGCTCCTGCATTTAACATTCAAAGCTACCAACGTATTTATTACGCACCGCTGTGTTGCATATAAAATAGTATTAAATGTTTAGTAAATTTAATCCAAATTTTGATATAGCACATCGTTTTACTAAAGCTAAAGTAGCTTTCCGTATTAGTGGACTAAATTGTACCATATTTGAGCTCACTCTGAGAAGAGGTAGGAAAAGTAAAACTAAGTCATGTAATTGTTATAAATACGTCATTACAAGGCAACGCTGGTACTCAGAATAAATTATTATATTCTTCAGGAATATTCGAGGTAATTTTAATGCACTAGAATAGCACGTTTCTATTACTATTATGTTGGAACATAATTGCTTTATTTGTCGTAAAATTTTGTTTCTGAAATTATATATCTTGGCAATGTTGTGATAATTTATCTGTGCATATATTATATTTAAGCTACTGCAAAATATAAATAAACAAAGAAAGATGTTGTAAATTCTAACGCTTTCTTTCAAATGTGCAATAACTCGTCCCTAAACAATGAAGACGCTCGTGGTGGCTTCGCCAATGATCGGCAGTGTTCGTTTTCTTATGTACATTAAATATTACATATATTTATATATTCTTATACTTAGCCTCATGGCCTCAGCACTGTCTATTTTCTCACAATAAAATAAATGGTTATAAATCCCAGTAAACATCATCGTGCGTACTCAGCACTTTTCGTCGCTCGGCTTGGTACTTCGAAAGGTGGAAGCAAAAGAAAAATAAACCCCAATTCCTGATCACGATTCTTCAAATCTGCGATTTTTTTAAGGACGATACCTGCTATGGTTGACACGATGCATGATATTCTTTTCGATTCATTTTGAACGATGATTCATATTGAGACTAGTACAATTCTCACGATTCTTTTGGAATATCAGTTCATGTTGTGACTAGAACGATTCTCGCGATTCTTTTTGAACGACGATTCATGTTGAGATAAGCACGATTCTCGCGATTATTTTTGAACGAGGACATCTGCTATGGTTGACACGATTCATGCTATTCTTTTCGATTCATGCGATTCTTTTCGATTCATGCGATTCTTTATGAATGATGATTCATGTTGAGACTAGCACGATTCTCGCGATTCTTTTTTAACGACAATTCATGCCAAAATTGACACGATTCATGCGATCTTTCCTTGTAGCCGTTCATATGAACGATTTGTTCATGAATCGCCCCACGTCTATTTTGAGATAAAGTGAAGTAAACGTAGCCGAATATACTTGACATTCGAAAATTACATTACAATAAACAAGTTAATGAAATATTTAAGCGGTTGGTCACTAAACGTGCTTCAGCTAACTGTAGTAGAACACAGTGGTTGACAGCGTTGAATAACAAAAACGTCTAAACTGTAAAGCGCTATATGGCACGTACATTTGAAAGCAATTTGAAAGCTCGAAAGCTCTCAGATTGAAACCATCGCCGGTCAATACAGGAATATCGATGCGACACTGTTAGTTGTTATTTATCGTAGTTCATGATTGCTTCCGCCAGGTGTATCTAATAGAATTTAAGAGTTACTAGATGCTCAAAACGGGCGTCTCGCTTTGGTGCTTCGTGGGCAGGGGATCGTGGGTTCGAGTGCCGCCTTGGGCATGGGTGTTATATGTTTGTAAAAGAAACAGTAAAACCAGTAATCAGTAAAAACCTACGGGGGGAAATGTAGATAGGGATATAGTGCCGGAGTCCTGATCAGACTCCATTACTGTTTAAAAAAAAAAGAAAAGAAAAGAAAAAAAAAAAAAAAAAAACCTGACACTGAGAGTCTTTATTCACATTTTAATTCATAATGTATTTTCAATTGGACTGAAAAGCATAATATTATACGACAATAAAAAATACACAAATATAGTTATGCCAAATTTATCCGGAGACTATATTTTCTTTATACTTTCTAAAGTGAACATTTCGTTGGAACCTTTTGCATCGAGTTTGCGAACTATCAACTGATGCAACTGCATCTGAATTTGTTCATAATAAGTCAGTACTATAGTCCTTATCTGTTAAACAATTTTTGGAAGGGTTCTTATGATATCCATATGATACCTCTATGTTACCTAATATAAATAAATGTATATGAAATTAATCGTAAATGTGAGGGTATAAAGCCTGTACAAGCGTAGCTCAAAACTATTCACTGTCACTAGTCCTTTCCAATTATAACGTGAGAGACTCCTTGAACTGAAAATTTTAAAAATCTTAATTCCTGTTGGTACAGCAATAAATGGTATTATTTTTATAATAAGTGGCAAACAATCGCATTGAGAAACGTCAACTTGGAATGTGATTGTATGTGTCTGTGAACAACATTGTGTAAACATGGAGTCAGTTAAATAAAAAATTTTATGTGCAAATTTCGTGTCTTTCAAAGATCCGATAGCCTGCCTCGGTTGCTGCGTGTTTCACATTCAAGGGGTCGTGAGTTCGAATCCCACTAAGGGTGCGTTAACTAGATAAGTTTTTTTTCTCGGGGTTTTCCCTTTTCCTGAGTAGACGAATGTCGGGTAACTAAGCTGCATTTCATCTATTTCATTCGTCGTCTGAAATAACCAACCAGGTTAAAGGACGTTAAGCTACATTATATAAAATTTTAAAAAATGGGGGATACGAAGATTTCCAATGAAATCTCCCTACCTCAAATAACACTCTACATGAAGCATTTTTCGGAATTTTTAATTTTCTCGAAAATGGCTGTAACGATTTTGATAAAATAGCACATATTAAATGTATTTACATCACAAATAAAATAGAGCCCTAGGCGAAATGGTAACTGGTATGGGTAAGGCTAAAACACAGAAAGAAGGAAGAAAAAACTTTGAGTTTCCAATGTTGGAGCAATGTTCCAGAATCGGCCGTTCGAAATATTATTTTGATTACTAGATTTGCCCATTGGTTTTAAATACATGTGTTAGATGACTGCAGTGCTCCTGCGTTTAACATTCAACGCTGCCGATGTACATATTTATTATGCACCGTTTTGTTGCATGTAAAATGGTTCTAAATGTTTAGAAAATTTAATCCAAATTTTGATATAATACATTGATTTACTAAAGTTACAGTAGTTTTTACATATTGGTGGACTAAATTGTACCATATTTGAGCTCAATCTGAGATGAGGTAGAAAAAATAACATTTTGGCTTACTTTATCCAATTGGGACGAAGTTCAAATTTCAAAGTTGATGATGATGATGATGATAAAGCTTGTGAAAGTAAAACTTGAAATTAAAAGAAAATTCTTTGATTTAGATGAAACTAGCAACATTTGAGAGACATGTGTCAGCAAATGAGCAGCAAGAATGGAACGATACAGTTTTTTGGTAAGCATGATGTATAAATGTAGTAGTAGAGTAGTCACCAAATGTCCTGAATTAAATTACATGTATATTTAGTTTTAAAGATTTAAAAAAATCCTATTTTCTCACTCACCATATTCTGTAGAAAAAAATAGTTTTTAATAATACATGTAACAGGTAAATATTCCATATTTGGGGTAGACTGCATGCATTGATTTTCACTTGTTCATTATTGATATTCTTATATTAATGCACATTGGGGAGTTCACTTTTTAATTGGTGGTGGCTTAGAAATGTTCATCTTTGTTACAAAAAAAAAGTGTAGGGTACTTGTTATTAGCTAGGCTGTGTATCTCATTAATTGCATCACTTGTTCAAAGCCCCTGAGAATTGCTTGATGTGGGACCAAAATCAATTTGTATTGACAAGTGATATGTACATGGCTAATATTACCTCTAAGAAGTCAGCTGAATTTGAACCTAGTCTGCTTATACATGATAACAATTGGTAACTTGATAATGATAGTAGTGAAAAATAAAAACATATTTGGTATCCTAGATAGGCTTTACAATTGTTAGAAAGCTGGTGTTGAATGGTTTTTCCATCGCATTTCAATATTAAATTTACTTTTGCATTGTTTGATTTTCGGAACTTTTATCTTTTACATATGGGCTACTGCAGTGCATTCTCCAGCTCTTCAGAATTATGAAATATTTCCCTTATTCATTATTTGCAGCGATTTAAATTACAAATGTTATGCAAAATCATGCGAGTATTAGTGCTAACAGTACTAATAAGTTAACAATATCTCTAACTTATTTTGCATGAAACAAAACCAATTCAGTATGCATCCACAGATGAAGAGAAAATAGAGTCTGTAATTGCAGGTTTAAAAAATAAAAAATCCATGGACACAGATGGGTTCTCAAATCATCTAATTAAAACAGTGTCATCATCACCTTATGCTAAACCCATTGTGTTATTTAGTAAACTTATTGTTTAGCTCAGGGACTTTCCGAATTAATGTTATTATATTATCTAAAGCCAAACCATTGTTTAAAAATGGTTCTAGGGAAGAAATAAGCAACTGCAGACCTATTTCAATCTGGTCTGTTTTTTCTCAAAATGATAGAAAATAAAAACATTGTATAAAAGAAAATGTTACTTTTGTGAAAAATGCAATATCTTAACACACTGTCAGCATGTTTTTTTGTAAAGGAAGTTCTACTGCCTCAGCATTATTATATTTCTAGAAAATGCCAGAATGTAATGAATGGTTTAAATGTTATCATAAATAGATGCCAGTTTGTACAGCTAGACTGGGTAGACAAACATTTGGGTTTAATTAGGACTAAAATATCCTCAGAGAGAAATACAGCTTCAAGGAGAACCCCAGGGTTCAATACTTCCATTCCTTTTATTTAATTAATGATTTTATACAATAGGTAGGTAGTAACTTAAAATTAACTATTTTTTTCTGATGGTACCAGCGTACTGACGTTGCATAAAAGTTCTAGTGACCCATTAAGTCACATAAATGACTTCAATGACAAGATTATCTATTGGTTCCGAAAGTAGTTACATTAAAAATGAATGAAGGAAAATTGGTTGCTATAGGATCTTGCTTTAAATTAAAGATCTTGGCACAAGTTCAAAATAAATATACTTAAGCAATCACTTCTTTATGCACCAAATACATTTCTGGGAATATGGTGAGATGAATATGTGAAATTTGAAAAACAAATTCAACTGCTAGCATTGAAACTGAGTAGAATTACATTCTTTATTAAATACATGAAAGAATCTGAAAATGTAAATATGTTGCGAATTATATATCTAGTTTACTTTACTTCCATTCTGTTATGTTTTGTGGAATAATAAGCTGGGGTAATCAAGAGCTGTAGTAAAATATTTAGATTGCAGAAAAAGCAATATGCTTTATTGTAAATATTTCCACTTCTTCCAGCTGCACACTGTATTATACAATTTTAAAAGTACTTCCATTCTCCTGTGTTTATATTTATGAAGTCCTAGTCCTCACAAGATCTTGGATTTCTCAATTCAAAAGATATTCACAAGTACATACTCATATTACAAGAGTTAAAGCAGGTCTATATATTATAAAACCACAATACAATCTTATTTACACATGACATAACACAGTATTGTTATTCAAAAAATCTGTCAGATAACATTAAAGGTATAACTTGGCTCTATAAATATGTTTAATGGAAGGCTTCTTTTTTCAATAGAAGAATATGTAAGTCAGTTTCTCTTGTCAATGCTTCATAATATTTTGCCTTATGTAAATAACTAATGCAATGCCTTATGTAAATAACTAATGCAATGTTTTTTATGTATTCAGTTTAATTTTGTAAGACTTGATAGCTTTAGTTTTGTAAGTTTTAATGAAGCCGATGTCATGCACAACATTATAATGATGATGATGATGATGAAGTTGTTTTTACCACTTCAAAGATGCATTGATGCACACGGAAAACAGCGTGCACATAAAAGTAATTGTAAGTATTGTTTGTGTTTATAATGAAACATAAATTCAATCTTTTGTCAATGCTTCATAATATTTTGCCTTATGTAAATAACTAATGCCATGTTTTTTATGTATTCAGTTTAATTTTGTAAGACTTGATAGCTTTAGTTTTGTAAGTTTTAATGAAGTCGATGTCATGCACAACATTATAATGATGATGAAGTTGTTTTTACCACTTCAATGATGCATTGATGCACACGGAAAACAGCGTGCACATAAAAATAATTGTAAGTATTGTTTGTGTTTATAATGAAACATAAATTCAATCTTTGCCCAGTGTCCAGTTACTTTTGCAACACCTTGTATATGGAAAATTAACCCATTATCAATTACATTGTCTGTTAAGAGCGCAAATCAATCAGTAGCAGTAAATCAGTTTTGCCAAATCAATATTGCAGTAAATCAATATTGCCAACCTATGAAAATGTTGCTAAAATAAAAACTCACTATTTTTAGTAATTCAGGTAGGTTTAGCCCTCATAGACTCCACGGCTACACTATAGTCATAGGCATTTAGCTTCTGAGATCCCTCAGCTACGTCCTGTCATCACTCCACAGCTGCAGTCTTCGGCCGTGCCTGCTACACTCCTCTCTTAAAATTCCGGTGTCAGGGGCGACTGTAATGTTCAGGGTTGAGGGCTGGAGAGAACTTTAGAATATTGTGGAATAAGACGATGACCTGAACAGAGCCAAATTTCGGTTATGTGGTCTGCGAGAGAGTCAAACACTATCAATATCCTGTGTGTCACCTACACTCTGGGAATAAAACTTCTCATTTTGCTGCAAAATATTATGTAATGACATACAGAGATTGTTAATTTACTTATGTATAGACGACTTATCAGTTATGCCATTAATTAGTAAGGAATTGAAAGTGATACACATAAAACAATTAGTCTAAGCATGCATTATGCATGAACACTAAATATTAATTGTAACATGAATAAAAATATGCATATAATGCTTGGAAACATCTGTGTAAAGCATATATGGAATCAGCTGTGGAGAGATATGGGGTTGAAATTTATCTCTCAACAATGTGCTAAATATCACTGAAAGAGAGGGTCAGAGTTGAAACCATGCTTTTAGTTTCATGAATATAAGAGGTGGCTGCTCCAAAATATGTAATATCATGGTGGGCTAAAATATAGAGGTATGGGATCGAACCATACTTTTCATCCATATGACATATGTTTGGGGGAATTTAGTTGACGTCAACAGGAGAGCGAAGGACAGGGATAGAACCGACTCAAAATGGTTACAAACAATGTCTTAAAAACAACTTTAACATTTAATATTCTATATAACAACTGGACCTCCAGGCAAGCAAAGCTACTACTTACAAAAGGGGCTTGACTTAAATTAAGTGTTATACCTGTCATATGAGCATAGCACTAATGTCCCAGGTTCAGTACCTCGACGGTGTGGCCACAATGTTCCTACAGGCATAGCATTGGCGTCTTGATGTTCAGCAAGTATCACTGCCCCATTACTTTTATTTTATGGGGGTTTATATATTAAATGCTTACGCCTACAACCAGGAAATTGCCTAGCCATGATATGTCTTTGATGCACCCAAGGTTATCATGAGTAAGCTTGGAATAGTGTCATCCAGCCTGACGTACCTCTGTGCTCTGTCATCAGATTGCACCATGGGAGGTAATGATTTTTAATTCTACTTGGCTTAATAAACATTTATAATGTGACACCCTGTATACGGCAAATTATCACCATTATCAACTACATTGTGTGTTAAGAGCGCAAATCAATCAGTAGCAGTAAATCAATATTGTCAACCTATGAAAATGTTGCTAAAATAAAAATTTGCTATTTTTAGTAATTCAGGTAGATTTAGCCCTCGTAGATCCTAAGGCTATACTATAGTCATAGGCCTTAGGATTCTGATCTCCCTTGGCTACATCCTGTCGTCGCTCTGCAGCTGCAGTCTTCGGCTGTGCCTGCTACACTCCTCTCTTAAAAAACATCCCTCTGTATACTTTGTGGCTTAGGGCCCTCAATGAAGGAAACTTGTGTGATCATCCTGAAGAGATGTTCCAGCAACAAAATGCACTGCAATAGCTAAAATGTAATAGATACATAGTTCTGAAATTTAATGAATGTAAAAGTAAATTCAATATTAAGATGCAAGAGGAAAACCTTTCAATTCCACCTTTATATTAATTGCAAAACCAAACTACAATACTAATTTGGACCTTTTATTTTTCAATAGCATTTCAGTCTTTATCAAGTTACTGTGTTATCACGCATAAGCAGGCTAGATTTGAACTACAGCTGACTTCCTAAAGGTAACATTAGCCAAGGACATATCAAGAGTCAATACAATTTCATTTTGAAAATGAACATAAATGTAATGCAGTTCATGTTATGTTATGCTATGCCTATTCTTTGCTATTTATTACATTTATACATCTGACTTACTGACAAGTCTTTGAGAAAATTGAATCTCTTCCTTCTTACTGCTCGTATGCGCACACATGCCTTTCATATCTTGCTGTTTTATCTAAACCAAAGAATTTTCTTACCATTTCCAGTTTTGCTTTCGCAACCATTATATTTCAGTTTCAATACATCTCCAGTTTTGAAATTTTGCCTTAATCCATTATTGTTGGAGAAAGACAAAATGTGTTACATCTAATGCTACTAAGGGCCTATTTCATAAAGCTACAAGTAAATCTATACAAGTTACAAGTGCTTTCGACAAGTAAAAAACAAGCTTCTGTTTCATAAAGACACTTGTAGGTTACAGTTACTATAACATCTATAGACATCAAGATTTTTCTTATGGGTCAGTGGAAGCTTGTGGATCTGAATTGAATCTACCTAACCAACTATTTTAATTAACATCCTTGTTTTTGTTACTTTTGCTTACCTTTACTGCCATGAATTTGATTTTTAGTAGCAGTATTAGTGATGAAGAGTTTCTTGTGAATAGACACAGGTGAAGAAGAAGATTCAAAAAGAGGGTAAACATGGTCTTTAAAACCTTTTGTGAATATAATGAAAGATTTCAAATGAGTTCAGAGAAATTGGAGTTATTGTTGCAACATATAGGGAACCAACTTCAACATGATACTAATAGAAGTTATGCCTTATGTTCAAAAGAGCAATTGAGTATAGCATTATATTGGTTAAGACATGGAGGCCATTATCATTCTGTTGGTGATATGTACTGTGTGTAAAAAGCCAGTGTGTGCAGAACTGTTTATTCAGTTGTAAATGAGTTGAAGGACTCTCATGGATGAATTGCTTAATTTCTTTATCAATTCAAAAATTTTCTCCATCAATATTAGTCTGCACTTTAATTTTATTAATAGATTAAAGACTTTAGGTTAGTTAGCAATTGCTACTGACTGACCACCTAACATTGAGCAAATAATATAAGAATTTCCAGCTATAGCTGGAATGCCTCAAGTATGTGGCTATGGATGGAACTCTCATAAATATTGATGCTCTAGTTATAAATGAAAATTATGTTATAGGCAGACATGGAAACCATTCTATTAGCTGTATGTTGGTATGCAGACCCGATCTGAAATTTTATTATGCCAAAGTTAATTGGCCTGGCAGTGTGCATGGTGCCCAAGTACTACAAGATAGTACTTTGTCTCAATGCTTTGATGCTGGATGGCACCCAATTCCAAATGCAATAATTCTGGGGGATTCTGGTTGTCCATTGAAAGAATGGACAATAACACCAACCTTGAACAATGTTAATGAACCTAGAGTTATGCGCTTTAATAGAGCACATAAGTTAAATGACGTGTAATTGAAAAATCCATTGGAATCTTAAAAGAAAAATTTCCATGCCTGAACCATCTCAGGGTAATATTTTTAAATCTTATGTTACACTTTGTAATGTAGCAAGAGATCCTCAGGAACACTACATAGTGAATGTGGAGCTCAATGAAAATCATTATCCAGAATTTGACCAACCACATTCAGGTGCATAGAGGCATCTACAGCAACTTATAAATCACTTTGCACAAACAAAAAGGTACGAGTTGGATGATGACTTTGTTGTATTAGAACATCATTTGAAAGGTATTTATAGTCACACTCAAAGGCACTATTATTTATTTTTTTCTACATAACACCAAAATGAAAATTTTAACAGCTTACACATTATTTTCAAAAAACCATTTTCATTATTATTCAAGACATAATATATTTGTTTATCTGCATTGCTTGGATTGGAAATGTTTTGAAGTCCTATTGTGAACTCCAATCTTGTTAAACCCAACTTCTTTTGAAGCTTTAAAGCTTCTAGCTGGGTTATGTAGATCTGCACATGCAGTAGTTCCTTTTGCAGAGCAGCCTTTTTTTTTTTTTCTGCCTCATCATTCCCTCCTTGGTCTGAAGTGATTTCACTGAAAATTTGTCTTCTTTTCCTGAAATTGGAATATAAAATTTTAAAATAAGCAAATCAGAAGTAAAATGATAAAACCGAAATATAACAAATTAATTTATTTCTGTTTGTAGGTCTATTGCATGTACTATCATTCACAATGGTTAGAGAATACTCGCCAGCATTTTCTTGGTTCTGCATTTCCCATGTTTCATTACTCCTAAGCAGGTAATCAAAGGCAATTCTTTTGCAATTATGTCGATGACTGCACTGTCAACTTCAGTTAACTTGACATTTTTAATACCTCCAACACCAGTGCTTCCTTGAATTGTCCAGTTTAGCCTGAAAAGATAAGAATCATACTTGTGTTTGCATATAATAGCAATTTTATACGTACATTCAGCTTTTAAAATAAAAATGTATAGGATCTTATAAAGTTATTATCGTTTGGTATTTTAAAAAAATATATAAACCTAACCTTAAAGTTGAAACAATGCACCTATGTATGTAGTAAAAGTGAAAATGTAAATAAATAATAATAATTATTTAATACTTACAACAGTATCCTTCTTTAAATTCTGCCATACTACATCCCTCTTTTCTTTGTGGAATTAAGTTCAAAGACAAAGCAACACTGAACATTTTTCCATTCTCTAATTTTATCCTCTTTTGTCAGTGCATCATTGAAGACTCCAAAATATATCTCCTTCACTTCCTTTTATTTTGTCTGTATTTTCCTTACAAAGAAGTCCCTGCTAGAAATTTGGTTTTGGGATCTCTTCAGCTTTTCAGTTAATATTTTAATCTGTAATGATTTGTCTGACTTTATTTCAGATTCCAAGCATCTTCAATTGATTCTATAAAGATATACAAATAATATTAAACTAGTTATTGATGACAAGAAAAAACTATTTAAATTCTATAACATACTAATGTGTAACACATATACATCTTTATCTCTACCCAGACCCATTCTGTGCATTATACCTAGAGTTACCAATGGTTTGGAAATTCCCAGACATGACCTGTATTTTAACCATTTGTCCGGTGTCCAGGGGGAAAACAAAACAAGCAGTGATAGAAACTGGACTGGTAACTGAGAAAATAGAAATTAATAATTGGTTATTAGCAGCAACTGAAACTCGCTACAGCAATATCACGGAAAGCAGTCAAAGAGTGCACCTATTAATGTATTAGTAACATTGAATGAGAGATGTGGCAATGCAGAATATACACTTCACTTCAAAGCAAAGCAAAGCAATGCTCTACCCCATTTGCATTTATTAAAGAATAAGGAAGTGGAATGCTAACAGTTAATTCATAGGGTTTTTGTTGTAAGCCAAAATGCCAAAACAATAATGCAAATTCAATGATGCAATGTCATTTAGGTATAAGTGTCTCAGGAAGAAACGAATAGGAAACACAATGCCTTATTTGTCCTCCAGCAACATATGTTTCTGTTGCACACAAAGATAAGGTTATACATTTTTTTTCTCCTTTTTAAATATTTCATGTTTTTGGCTTCGATTGGCATATTGCTATGGCAATTATTTAAAGAATTTTGATTTATAATTAACAACTTTGGTAGATTATCATTATTTTAATACCTAACTTTCCTTTTGTAGATGTGCAAGATTTGGAAGTACACCTATCTTCTAAGGAACATGAAACTTCACAAACTTCTTTTGGTATTTCAGATATTAAAGGTTTCCTTGCTCAGCCCACACAATCAGCAAATCGTGTTAGCACTGCATGTTGTTCATCACCATGCATCATACAAACCCATGGACTGCATGCCAAAACAAAATGTAAAGCTATACTGCAATTCTAATATTGCAAAGCAAGTTTCATGTGCAAGAACAAAGGCCAAAGTTTTTATTAACAAAGTGGTTGCACCACATTCTGTTGATGTGATGCTATAATGTCTGAAAGAAATTTGTTTTGTAGTTAGTACTGATAGCAGTAATCATGGTTTCCAGAAAGTATTTCCTATTTTAATACAATATCTTGACATTAAAGCTGGTTGGTATACAGACAAAGGTAGTCAAAATTAATACTCGAAATGAAAGTGCTGAAACAATCTCATCATATGTTTGAGATACTTTAGTAGGGTTAGGAATAGAAAAGAAATGTTTAGCATTTGGGTGGACAATACAAACACAAATTTTGGTGGTATGTTGACTAAAAGGTAAAAATGTATTCACCAAACTAATGGATGGATTTAGTTGCAGTGGGTTGCCCAGCTTACATTCTTAACAATACCATTCAGCATGGGTTGGATAGTTTAAGTGTAGATTTAGAGTGTACTGTTTTCAAGCTGTACAATTACTTTTCTCTATACAATGTAAGAACTGAAGAACTCAGACATTATTGTGAATTTGTGGAAATAAACTATAAACAGCTTCTTCATCAGAGTAAAACTAGGTGATTATCTCTGTTCCTACACTTCACAAAATAATTGAAATGTACGAGGATTTAAAATCTTACTTTTTGTCTGTATCCAATGCTTCTAAAGTTCTAAAGATGTTCTTTGAAAACAATTTGAGTAAGGCTTATTTATATCACTTACATTCATTGATGTCTGTGTTTCATCATGGGATAAAACAGCTTGAAAGTGAAAAAATACCCATTGTTGAAATGACTGCAATATTAGATAATGTACGTTTACTTCTTAAAAATATATTGGAGAGTAATTTCATGTCACTAAAGATGAAACACACATTGATAAATACTAGGGAGTCTTGATGAAGAAGTTGACAATTTTGAGCAGGAAGCAGTTTTGCTGTATGGTAAATGTGTAAACTATTTAAATAAATGGTGTATGCCATTTTCAGAACTCAGATGTCTCAGTTGGTTTAACTGAAATGACAAAGCATGCTCAGATGATGTGCAGTGTTGTGATGAGATATGCAGTCTTTTTAGCAGCATAGCTCTGAACTTGAAAAATTGTCCTGTAATGTTAAGGGGGGTTAGATGTTTTACTGGTAGCAAACATGAGGACTGCCATTCTGAGCTGCTGAAACTAGTTTAGTATTTTTTTGCTATTCTTGCACTCAACGTTAATATTGAAAGAGTATTTTCATTAATAAGAGCACAGTGGACAGATGAAAGGATTCATTATCTATTGATTCAGTTGATTCAGTCAAAGGTATTGTTTTGGTGAAGTATAATTTTAAAAACTTCAGTTGTATGGAATTTCTTGATTATATTTCAAACAAGGTAAATGTTTGTGCAATATTACTTGTTCAGGGAAATATGACTGATGATGAATCACATTTAACATTTTATGTTTCAGGATTTTAAGAAAATATAAATGTATATACCTGTGAGTGTATATGAATAACATTTAAATTATAACTTTACATTATTTTTCCATTGACCAATAATATCCTACATTTTTTATTATTATGTCCTACATTTCCATAAAGTAATTATTTCATTCATATAAAGCACTCGTGCTTCTTTGCTTAATATACACAGTACTGTCATAAGTTCTGTCAGTAAAATTTAAACACTATAGTGTTATATTGCTGTATATGGTTGTCTACAAGGTCACCTTTACTGAAGTGTGCCAGTAACTGGTGAGAAAAAGATGGAGGAGGAGTAAACGAAAATTGTATCATTGTATTGGCATTATTTTGTTGTGGAAAGCGAACTAAGGAACTTTTTTTATGCTGAAACTCTTGGCATTAATGAAGGATTTGTGTTTTGAACAATGACAAACTTTAAAAAAATGGGTGAAACTGTTGATCGCGTCACATCTGGCCATACTAGATATGTACATACAAAAGAAGTAGTGAACACTGTTCATGCATGGATGACATTTGATGCAATCCTTCGCATAAACAAACAATTTTGTCTTGCGAAATGAACATCTCTTCACGAACAATGTCACATACTTTGAAGGATGATTTAAATATTAGAGCATATAAACATATAAGATACACAAGGCATTTGCTAACTGAAAAATTAAAGGAGATAGGCTGGGTTCAATACCAGGCTTTGTTAACAACATGTGGGGAGAACAAAAATACAAAGCAAAAACCATGCAGCAGTGGTTGGCAATCAATGTCTCACATTCATCTGTGCTGCTGATTGGCCTAGTGGAAGTCTGCACCTCAATCCATTGAATTATTCTCTGTGGCAGAAGCTCTCCAGGCAATAGCACATTAATAAAGGTATCACAATATTGAGATGCTGAAAAAAATCAATCACGTAAGCTGTCAAGAAAATTCCACTGGACACGATTCTGCAGGTATTGATGGGTGGCCTCAACATGGCGATAGTTTTGAATGAAAGTACGTTCATGATGTATGTTTACTGTATTCTTTCAAAATATATGCATATTAATATGCATTGTTTTATTTAGTAGTATATGCATTGAAAGCACTGATAGAACTTATAGCAGTACTGTATACACACACACATTGTGATCAAAAATCTATATTTTCCAGCAAATGTTTTCAAAATTTGTTGGTGTTGTTTGGCATGGCAAACTAAAATATTTTACAGTATCCAAAATTACAGATATTTTTTTTTGACAACTGTAAAAAATACAAAATTGAAAATTTTACACACTTTTTAAAACACTGTAACATCTATAAAAATCTGATGCGTTCCATTCACATGATTTTCTCTACATCTCTGTAACAAATTATTGTTAAAAAGGTTATTCTTCTATCTACTTCATGGTAATTGAGATAAAATTAGCAGAAATGGTTTTATTTGATGCTACCTTGTAAGTAGAAGGGAAATAAGGAAGAACACTAGGCTAAAGCAATAGTAAAATCTTTTAGAAGCTGATTGCCATGTGATTGAAATTCCTTTTATCTGTACGGCCAGGAGTTGACAAATTCTCATATGAGAAAAGTATATTATTTTAAAACTGAAACCAATAACAAGGATTATCTCGGAAATGGTCAGCTCTACTAAAACCATATATATGTCATAAATTATGTTTTAATGAGATCTACATTTTTTATGCAGTAAAATTTTGTCTTCTGGTTTATCAGTTAGCCAAATTCAGTAAAATACATCCAGAATAAAGAGGTCTTCAGAGACCATTCCCAAAAAATTCAAGATATATATTTTATTTATCATATAAATAACTTTAACATACAATATTTTAATCAAAATCATTAGACAATTTTTCAAAAAATCCAAATTTTTTAAAATCTTTGTGTCACATCCTTGGGAGATACTTAAGTACCAAGTTTAGTATTTAGTGGACTTTTCCTTTTTGAGCTATGCTGTACACCCACACACATTGACCTTTTTCTAACAATGCTATCTTTGGATTCAGGGTGTCTCAAAACATGTATTTATGGTGAAAACTAGGCATCAAATTTTTGGTCTATAGACTATGTACATAGCACATGTAGAGAAATTAAAAATATTGATCTCTCAAACTTCAATAAACCAATTTGTTTTGCTGAAAATGTGCTATGATATGATTTTCAAATACTTTCTAAACAATGTTCCTAAAAAGTTGTGACTTTTTCAATTCAAATAGGATTTTAATCCTTTGTATTTTGATTTAAAATTAGGATTTTCCTAACATAGGTTAAGGCCACATATAGGGTTGTTAAATCATAAGGTAACCCCAGCAACTCTCGGATTTCTTGCACAGTGGGGAGAGGTCGTGAGAGGGGTTACATTATAATTTAATAACCCTATATGTAGGTTCATATCACTGCCTCCTTAATAATTCTAAAATAGTGTACTAATGAGGGCTGTAGCTTAATTTTAACAGTCCTAGAGTACTACATTGTCATTTAAAATGTAAAAACATTGAACATTGGAGAAATAATGAAACAAAATTTCAACAATGTGCTCAGAGCAGCAACACAGGGTGGTACAAAATCCAACTTAAACCCACTTCTGGTAAGAAATATAATATAAACTATATGTTTTTGAAAACTAGAAACAATGTGCTATTATATGACACCAAAATGAAAAAAAAATATCACAATTTCCAACATGTAAGGTGCAAATAAAAATACGGACCTATGGTATTGCTGCCTGGAAGAGAAATTTACTTTACTTTCATAATTTCTCCACAGTTTTATCAAGAGTGCAGTAATAGTAACTTTGCAAAGGTTAATGCATATGACAATGCTTGGAAAGTAGTGGGTTAGGGGACATGTGGAGAAGAAGAGAAAATAATGTGAATAATTTCTGGAAGTTGGCAACAAGGAAAAGATTTGAGGATATAGAAATACAAAAAAAATTTTGTAAGATAGCTGAAAAAAAATCTTTAGCTTTTATATACCAATATGGTAGTAGCGTGTCTGCCTCACATTCAAAATGTTGTGAGTTCGAATCTCGCTTCAGGTGAGTTACCCGGATAAGGTTTTTTTGGGGGGTTTTCCCTTATCCTGAGAAGACGAATGTCGAGTAACTTTAAGCTCCATGGAGATCATTTGAGCATCATTTCACCAAAAAAAGGCTCATGGGGAATGGAAAAGTACATAGATGTGACAAATAAAAAGAAGCGAAAAACTATTGCATGGCTGAAAGCAGCAGTATGGAAGTTAAGTGGTTTAAGGAAGGGTATCCCACAAAAGCAATGTCCTATATGTGGTGGAAATGAAGTCATGGAACATATATTATTTAAATGTAAAGGGACTGAAGTTTGGAGAAAAGAGTATATTAATAAGAAATGGCTTAAAAAAAGATAGAAATGTAGCAGTAGTTGAAATGTTTCAAAAAGACAGTAAGAAGATTGAACAATTCTTATACAAAGTGAAAAATAAATGGGTAATAAACTAGAATTAATAAACTATTGTAAAATATGAATATGACCGGTAAAGAGCCAGGGCTGAACACCAGTCATATTCACCTGTATACAGCTTAGCATAAATAAATAAAATAAATATAGCAATGGTTTTAAGAGGAAAGGTGAATACTTTGAAGAGCTGAAGTCCTCCCTCCACCCATGTGAAGGCTTTTTGTATAATAAAATCATTCCAATATCTATAAAAGTGCTCCAGTTTGTTAATATGAGCACATGTGTAGATGAAACTGCCAACAAAACCATATTAGAGAATCTGTGAGAATCTTCTTCTATGTACAAACTTTAAGGAAGTAACCTAAGTGAATATATGCACACTAGATTCAGGTAAATCTAGAAAATACATAGCCCCTTGGATTCATTGCAGCTTACTATCACCTGACTGTCTATACTCAACTTCTAATTGTTCTATAATCATTTTTATGTGTGGTACTTTTCACTTTGCAGATTCAAACCGGGCCCAGATCAATGGTTTTTAAGTGTGCTTAAAAGTGACTGATGTCAGTAGATTTACTGCCATGTAAAAGAATTCCAGCAGACAGGCAGCACTGTTATGATTCTAGCAATTGACCAATTTCTGTAGAGCACTGGAGCTATTGCCACTAGCAGTTAAGAGTGCAATTGCAAATTACATTAATTACATTGTTCACATCACATACCTTGCAATTCCAAGGTGTTTCGCAATGCAGAAAGAGGTTATGCTTCCAAAGCTTATGCTAACAACTTTTATTTTTAACTTTTCACTCAAATGTTTGTTGTCCTTCATCCAACAGTAAAAAATATATTTAAGAGAGGTGATCAAAGAAAGTGCAAAATTTACAAAAGGATCAGCTTAGTGAACACAGAGTATAAGCTACATATAAAAACAAAAGCACTAATAAAATAATTATGGCTTTTAAAGGAAAAACTCCAGTATGATAAAAAATTGCTCTAGAGATTCAAACTCGAGAACAATTATCAAATTTTAAATATTTATAATGCGACATCAGCTTTAATGTAGAAAGGAATATAGATATTAAAATAAATTTCAGTCAGTTTGCTGAACTATACAAAGAATTTTTAAAAATAAAGTAACAAAAGAAACTAAAATAAAATTCTACAGAGTTAAGAGTTATGGCGATCTCCACAATTCTGTATAGCAGTGAAACTTAGGTTCCAACAAGAAAACAAAAAGTTATAATTTAGATAACAGAGATGAGGTTCCTTGGGAAAGTAAAGGATAGCACCAAACTCGATAACATTAAAAGTGAATAAATAAGAAAGCAACTAAAAGTAGAATCGTTATATAGCAAAGTAATGAACCAAAGACAAAATGGATTGAGCACATGAACAGAATGAGTGAAGGAAGGAACTACCAAGCAAGAGAACATGATGTTGGAGGTCCTCTGAAGCATTCCTGAAGCTAGAACAGGTAATTGCCTCAGCCATGTAGTGGTGGTGGGAGAGGGGGTGGTGGTGGTGATGATGCTTACAAATGTTTCAAAATATTTATCCCTATACATTATCCCCCACTTTTATCTTTTTCTGGCTATGCTACTGGTTTAAGAAATTGAGGCTTGTGATGTTTATATTTCAGGTATTGGCAACACGAGAAAAAAATTCAGGTTTTCTGAGAAGAAAAATTCATAGCAAGCAAAAATAGCTAGCACATCTTATATATTCAAGAATAGCATTATTGTTCACTTGTTTTGGGATCACAATAATACACTGTACCCTTTTATTTCAAGATTGTGGTACTTTTAGCACCAACAGGATAATAAAATAAATTCCAAACAACAATGGCAGAGGGTAACAATTATGTTGCATTGGGATAGATGGAGAGAACTCAGGAATAAGTAGCGAGCCACATATGATAAAACAAAAACTTTTATTATACCTTGCACTTGATCAAGGATTTTCAGTCTGCGTTCTAGCTTGTCATCTTGCCTTAACTGCTTATGTGGATTATGCCGAGTATGTGCCTCCTCTTCATTGGGTTGAGACTAAGAGGGAAGGAACCACATTTTTCTTTAACCTATAAAGTACACAAATTATATATGTATGTATTTACTCTCTGCAATTGGATACTGCCTGGTGGCAGAGTTAAACGCACAAAATTCACTTACAATAATAATCCATTCATGAAGGTGATCAGTTTGGTTGATGTTCTTTAGTCATAACAGTAGAAGTAGCAATAGTTCTGTTGTCATTGTCATTATTATTGGTGGTGGTGGTGGGGGTGGAGGCCTCCACAGCGGTGGCGGCAGTGGCAGCAGTGGTGGTAGGGAGTGGTGGTATAAAAAGAGAGCTAACTTAAACTAATATTTCCTTTGGTTACAAGTTTATACATAGATTCGTGTGTATTAACCACTAATTACTTACATATTTACATGATCCGGATTTGGTTATTCTGCCATTACATTTGCTTTGCAGTTACTGAGCTATTACAAACTATTAGGGTCCTATGCCAAAACTAGCAGATTTCAAATCTGGACATGTTAAAATTTTCAGCACTTTAAAATCCAGATTGCCTGTGGCTTTCATCTTCAGAGCTAACTTAACCTAACATTGCTTTTAGTTCACTTATATTACCCTTTTAACCTTTCAAATTTCTAAAGTTACATAGTTTGCATAAATGAAATCATCAGACAGGTGTATGAATTACACAAGGCAACAGGTTATGATGTGCTTAATGCATTCCAGTTAGAAAAGTTATAATAAAAGAATGTTACTTACCCTTGACTAGTAAGGTTTGGATTTCAGAAATCCAAAGGTTTTGAAATGTTTAGCACAGATCCTGTGAGGGCTGTTCAACTTAATTCGCCCATGAATTTTTAAAACCTTGTCCAAGTTGACCCTTCCATGCTTCCTTGCCCATTGAGCATAGCTGCAAATAGAATGAAAAACAAGTCTCAACTAATGCACTTAGCCACAATCATTGCACATTATGTATGTATTATTACTCCAAAAATTGTTGTAATTGGTACTTCAGAGTATTTTCTCAATATGCCTTTATATTTATTACTTTAACTAAATGTAATCTCATTGAGAATCACTGATCCTATGCATTAAAGCAGTGCTTATTTGGCTTTATCTCGATGAAATTGAAAGACAGAGATGGCCATTACTTTGCCAGGTATATCTCTGGCAATAAAATACTGCACACTTTCCTGTTCTTGAAACCAGAAAAAGTAAACCTAAACACCTGTTTCACCATATTACCTATACAGCTTATACCAATACTTCAGACCACTAGGGTTGCTGGTGTTCCTTCTCACCATTTTTTGCCAAATTTCCAGTATTGGTACTGAAGAATATGATCTTACATATTAAATGGTTTTAAATGTTTAATAAATTTAGTCCAAGTTTTGATATAATACATCTGTTTACAACGGTTAAGGTAGTTTTTACATATTGGTGGACTAAATTACTATATGTGACTTTAATCTGTGATGGGATAGAAAAACTAATTTTGGCTAACTTTATCAGATTTGAGAAGAGATTTAAATTTCAAATTAGATGATGACTGCTAATTTAACAGTTGCAAAAGCAAAACTGGAAATGGAATGAAACTTCTTTGATTTAGATGAAACTGGTAAGATACAAGCACGAGCAAATGAGCAGCAAGGAGGAGGCAGTGGCAGCCAGTTAGGTTTTACCTTGGGTCAGCAGTTTTGTCATATAATTTCATATCACACTACAATAACATTTTAACGCTAGGTACTAAAACTTTTTAAATCTACTGCAATTATAGTGCAATGACCTCATTTAAACAGAAAACCCATCTTTCTCTCTTTGATTGCTGCAAACTTATCAATTACGCATTGGTTGGAGTCTTTACTTTACATCAATGATTTATCTCAGTATATAAAGAACAATAAAGTATCAATGACCCTTTTTGCTGATGATGCTAGCATTTTTATTAAAGGGAAATTCAAGAAGAACCTAAATGAAAGCATTTCAAAATAAAAAAAAAAAAAAAAAAAAAAAAAAAAAAAAAAAAAAAAAGTCATAAGAATAATCATGAGAATATCTAACACAAAAAGTTATCGTGAGCACTTTAAAAATTTAAATGTTCTAGTATTACCATGTTTATACATAAAAATACTACTAGTTTATGTTAAGAAAAATATTACATGTTTGTCAACCAATACTGAAATAAAAATAATCTGCATGTGAGCTCTCATAAAACCAGTGTCTTTGAGAAATCATTTAAACTGTACAATCATCTTCCTATATATTTGAAAAACAAAAGTTGTACATCACAATCCAAAAATGAAATCCATAAATTCCTACTTAATAATCAGTTCTATTGAGTCAATAAATTGAAGAGCCACAGAATTGGTAAGATTTGAAATTATGTGAATTGCATAATCAGTATAACTACTTATACTAATATATTATCTTTATGGGGTCTGTTCCATGCCTGAAAACTGCCACGGTGAATAAATTAACAGGAAGAAGAATGCACTACCAGCTATGGAGAAGATGACTAAATCCTGCACTCACTTCAAGAAATATTTTATATTAAATTGGTCATTGCTTATAATTCATTTAGGATGTATAATGGGGTGTATAATATATATTATCCAATAATGTAACTTGATGTAAATAGTAACGCTCATGCTTTATCTTTTTAATTTATTTGCGAAGTGTATTAAACTTTTCATATAATGTAATTTCAAGCAGTATTTTGTAATTTTCAGTTGTTTATATTTGATGATAATATTTCTGTAATAAAAGCTTATGACAAATAAATTTGATTTGGCATTTCTGCAATCAGGTTCTTTTCAAAGGACAGCATAGCTAAAGTTGTCCATCTTTCCCAAGACATTGAGGTTCTCAAAAAAGTTTTCACCCTCTTTAATGTAAAGAAACATTGTTTCGCTTCCACCAATGTCATAGAAACAGTTAACACCAATTTTAAAAGATTTGTTGATTTGAATGTTTTTTCTAAATTATTCTGTAATATAAATTCTAACAGGCCTACTGCTCTGGGCAGCGATAGAAATTTCTCCTGGTGAGTAGATGGAAGGGAGTTCAAGTAAAAATTTCTTTTTGTCAGAGGAGCTGTATATTGAGTACACTTTTTTACTACAACCTCTGGAAATGTTGAACTGTATTGCCTAAACATATCTGGAGATTTGATACCATAAGGAGCGCCAAAAAACTAAAGCAAGCTTTAGTTTCACATATTATAATATCGCAGCAACAAGAATTATTAGTGCAATAATTAGATTCATTAAATTTTCTTATTTTTAATAAATGTTGATTTTTTTTAGTATCAGATGGGAATTTGATTTTTGTTTTTATGTTATCTTTATGTAATGTTTGATTTGTTTCACAAGACAAGAAACAAATCAAACAATACTTTCTTTGCTTCTCTTTTCCACTCTGTGTTGTCAGCCAGCCTCTTTTTTGATACTTGGAACTAGGTTCTGCAGAGTTGCTGGCCTTAATATCAATTTTCTCTAGAATAAATTTGATATTCTGATTGAAATTAGAAATGGTCTTTTGAGCAGTAAGGGAATCCATATCCCTCTTTTGAAGTTGTCCACACAGAATGCTCCACAAGGGGCATTATTTTACTAAATAAAGATGACCAAAATTGAATTCATAACTAGTAAGCAGCTTCTTATATCCAGACGCCTGGTCAATTGTTGGTGAGTGGGTGTTAAGACCCCCTTCAGAATTTCGTGAATACACTCGATATCAGTTTTGTGTCAAAAACAGTGTTCATACTTCCGGAGAGAGAGTCACAGTCAGTATTGCTGGGCCAGGGCAGCCTTCTGTTCATTTTTCAGTCCAAAATTACAGTTCACAGCGAGCTAACAGAAAAAAAAAAAAAAAAAAAAAAAACAATATATGAATACCTTGTGGACTATCAAAGAAGATCCTAACATTTGTATTTATAGATGCAGCCTTTCCCATGATGAGATTTTGGTGTGCATAGCTGTGGATATACTCAGTATTAGGAAATACCTGCTTTATGTGTGTTTGCACATCTCTAGAAAAACCAGACATTAAGGAAGCACCATTCGTGCATGTCTAACTCATGCTTATGCAGCTCTTCAAGCAGACAAGAAAAATCTTCAGAGTTTTAAATTACTTAGCAGTAAACAATGGTTACAATTTGAAATTTAGTTAAAGATATTGAGTCGATTTTGTAACACTACATCACTTACTTTTTTATTTTGGAAAACATGTTTCAGAAGCCATGTGCTTCCATTGTCAATTTCTTTGGTCGACTGCCGGCATCGCTTGCTGTGGTGGTTGTCTCTGTCCCTGGTGGTGGTTTGATGAACCTCTGAATGAGTAGATCGCCTGGCGGGATAAAACAATGGTTAATTTAGATTTAGTGGATACATCTGTTGTTTCATCTATAATTGAATGATAATCAGCCTCGCACATGTTTTGGTGGTTTCCTTTTGACAAACTTCTAGCTGGCTTGAAGCAATTCATTTTGGATTGTCTAAGACATTCCCCTAAATAATACCACTTTTTGTAGGTGGTCTTTTGGGTCAGATTCTAATTCCACACTGAAATTAATTAAGTCATCTATAAACACCAGGATTTAATGACAACTGTTTCATCATGCTCTCTTAAGGCCAGTTTGAACACTGATTTGCAGAATCTAATACAATTAATTAATATGCTCAAGATGTATTTATTCTGCTTCACATTTTTGTTTTCTCAGCAAGCACTTAAGGCACTGTCTAATTGCAGAGCCATGTTTGACTTCCTGAAAAATGCTAGTTTCAGTACATTTTCAAGTAAACAAGAGGTGGTCTCATTGTTTTATTTTTAATTCTTGAACTTATATTATTTATGTCGCCAATACTGATTTTCGTCCAACTTTGTTTGCCACCAAACAAAATACAAGGAAAACAAAACAGCATGCCACAAAGCCAATTGTGATTATTAGAACATTTGTCAAAACATTTGTGTGTGTGTGTGTGTGTGTGTGTGTGTGTGTCTATATATATATATATCTATCTTTAATCAGGTTGGTCAAGTTGGATGATGGACAAAATCGGTGAAATGACGTTCAAATCTTCTTAAAGTCCATGGAGCTTAAAATTACTTGACATTTGTCTTCCCCAAGATAAGGGAAAATCTTGAAAAAACCTTATCCTGGTAACTCGCCCAAAACAAAATTTGAACTCGTGACTATTTGAATGTGAGGCAGACACCTACCCTCACTCTACTGAGGCGGGCTGGTTTATATTATCTTTTATTTACAGTAATACTCTGAACAATATTTCATTCTGGCCATGGCCTAACTAGTTCTTTGAATTTCAACTCTTCTTCCTGAGAAAACTTAGAAAAATCCTTGCTTTGCAAGTTACTTTCATTGTGAAAACTTGAACACACATAAAATTTTAAGTAAAATGCAGTAACTTTATAGTGAAGCTCATTACACTCATCTCTTGCTGAATATTAACCAACACCATAGAATTTTTGGGATATAACCATAAAAGTGAAGCCACAAGTTAACTTAAAACCCATTCCAAGGTGCAAGCAGGCTTAGGTAATCGAGAAGAAGCCAAGAGGCCAGAAACAAAACTTAAAATGCTTGGAAGAACTCAATTAGTCCAACATCTGCACTCGTGTCTTTTTGGCAATGTGTACAGTTGCTTTGCAATGACCACCAACTTAGCAAGTGGGATAGAGAACACTGAAGTGAACCTCTCTGCCATATCACATACTGTAGCAATGTGGTTGAGGCTCAACAGGCAGAGCCACAACCAACAAGCACGGTGTGTAATTTATTTCTGCCACATGTTTTTTAGAGTAACGAATTAAACAGTATTGAACTACTTAAGCATAAATTAGTGATCTTTATACACTTTAAGACAATTTAAAGAAAGAAAAGGTAATCCAATGATTTTATAAGAAAATCTTTTCATTTCCTCCAATAACACTGGGTATTGCACAATGCTGCAATATAATCAGCAACCACCAATGGAAGGAAGCAATTCCATTTTCTCAAAGGTCTGTTGGTAAGTAAGATGTGTAATAAGAAGAATAGCTACCCTAGATTGTATTACATGTATATTTGTTTTCAATGATGTAAAGCAATTCCTATATGCACACTCCCATACTGTGCTGCATGTTTATGTGTTTTGGTGTTGTGATCATGTTTTTGTGTAGGTGTTCGCTTGAGTTGCTTTATGATAAATGGCAAATATTTGGTGGTTTTGCATAATTGAATTTCAGATCTGTGAATCTCTTTTATGTATAGGCTGTGCAGTGCATTCAGAGTTTCTGCTTTACTTGTCGCACGGATGATTGGGGATTTACATGAGCTGATCCCTAGGCAACTTGTCATCCCGCATTTACTGTTGAAACTCCTCTCATTCTAAAAACATCCGTCAGCTATGCTTTGCAGCTTAGGATCCCCAACATTGGGCTGCAATTATGTGCATGACAAAGTATTCCCTGCTCAACAACACCTCAGCACTTCTTCAGGATGAAGGTACAGATTTCTTTCATCTATCACTTGAAGTGAGTTATTCCATTTAGCTCTCATAAGCAGATGAATTATGGTTTGAAAATTACCTTCCCCCAAGAAGTAATAGCAAATTCTAATTTTAATTCCAATTGCTGCATTAATTTAAGAGAATAAAATAAATTTTTAAAAATATTTCAACTTATGATAAATTTATATTTTCCTACTATTTCTATAAGCAGTTTTTATAAAATGATTTCATATATATAACAAACCCTCCCCTCTTAGTACTACTGCTCCCTCCCCAGAATGTGAAAGTATCAGACACAAACATGAATGTCATGGTACCTAATACTAATTTTAAACACTTTTGTAAGCTGCAAAGAATCATACTGCCATGTATCAAAGAAATCAGATTTCAAACATCAGCAAATAAAGATATGGTAAAACATCTGGTATCACATACTCCGTAAGTTGTTGCAATATTTCATCTGCATTATCTTATCTTCATTTATTTGGGGATATTAAGTTTGTAGATTTCACCCGTGCGCATGTGCAAGCAGACAGAAACAACCAATGACTGCTAGCCCTATTGTTTCTCACAGCCAACATGTGCATCATTTGTGACAAGCAGAACCAAACACCACAAATTATCCCCAGATATATGCACAACAAATTGTGTACCACTATCTGTGACTAACAGCTGGTCATTTTTGAAATGTCCTGACCATGCTCTCTTTTGAGTTTTATTGCTTTACAAATATGGGGATGCAATTGAGCAGAATTTTTTTTTATTGTGTCATTTGTATAGGCCCTCTTTAACATTTGTGGTCATATCAGGGGCTCTGACTTGTGGACTGCCTGCGGTACCATAAGTAGTTAAAGCGGGCGTTAAACATTACCTACCTATCTGACTTGTGAAACAATTCATATATTCTCTGTAAGTTGTTGCCATTAGGTTAATCATCTTATATCATTAAACACATACATACATTCACGCCCACATGCATACTTCCAGACTCTGCGTGAGGAATAATTTTGGTTAAAGAAAAATTCCCTGCCCCCAGGAATCAAACTCAGGACCTCCAGGTGGCAGAATTTATTGTACTGCAGTAAGCAAACGTTGTATGTTCTTGGTGATATCCTTATAGACTATAACAGTTTTATAAAGGGCTTGTCCAATTAATAAGACAGATCTGTCAGTTTACTTCAATATTACAGAGGCCTGTCCTCAAATATTATTTGATTTTATAAATTCTGGTTTTGCACTTTGTCTAACATTTAACTTCAGCATAGTAAAAATTGAAAAAAGGGAAAAAGTGCTAAAATAAGGTGAAAAAAGTGACAAAAAGCTGTTCTTTTACTCAACTAATTAAAAAGTCTATCTTCAGTTTTAGGATATTGAGTTACAAACAATGGGTTTCTGGTATCACTCACCAGAAATAGGAAAATACCGGTAGCTGTTGTATTTCAACACATTAAGCATCTCTACATTTTTAAGAATCAATGTGTTTCTATAAGGAGTTAGATGGATGCTAAAGCGCCTTTCAACATCCTCAGAAACTAGTGGGCCAAATTTTGTATTCATTCAGAATGCCAACTCTACAGAGTGGCAAATTTCACAATGTACATATTTTTCTGAAGACTATACTCAAGTTTGTCTTTGGCAAAGTCCTAGAACTTGTCCATCACTGATGTAAAAATATCCCATTGTTTTTACTTTTCAAGGCTTTGTTCTTCGAATTGTTTAATAGCTGCAGTCAGGTGCTTGTAACCATGAACACAAAATAATTTAGTCTGCAAATTATGTATTTTTTCTGGAGCAGAAGTTGTTGAGCCTTGAAAATTGTACCTGGCTGGATCCAATGAAAGTAGAAACTCCTTAATCTTGTCAAAATTCTCACACAACACTGAACTCAATGCTCAAAGAGTAATGACGAGCTAATTTGGAAGGAGCACCATAGTGATTTCCTTGAAGGCAACAACATAATTCAGAGCTTTCTGTAGAATCTTGTTCAGTGCAGAGATAAATTATTTTGAGATGTCATATTCATTCCTAATGGATTCATAAACCCTGTGAAGGACATGCGTTAGGCATGTCACATGCTTAGGAAACAAAGGTTTCAATTGGTTAATTGCTAAAACCATGTATGGAGCCTGATATGCAAAAACTAAAATGCTCAAAACATACTGTTCCATTGAATTTGTAGTTTCACCCAACATGATTCCCATTTCACAATATCACTTTCTCCCCGATTCCTTGTGTGGTATCTTGGTAACAGCCTCTATGCAGTTTTTTTCTTATGGTACACTCATTTCATTTTTATTTTGTCTAAAAGCACTATACAGGCATTGACGCCTGTTGAAAGCAGTACAATAACCTTGTCATAATAAATTACAAAACAAGATCACAAAATTTATCATTAAAATATTCATGTATAGAATAAAAAGGATGTTTGACTAACCATGTATATGTCCTGGACTTAAAATTCTGCATGTTTAAACATTTAACACTATCAAGCAAGTTATTATACAACTTAATACCCAAGTACTTATAACTATTCTGAGATTTTGTTAGTCGATAATATGGAATGTTTACATTGGACCTGTATCTAGTACTATAACTATGAATATCCATCCTCAAAATATGTCTATGACAAGAGGCATGTATATATACTAAATTTTCTAAAATATAAAGATTATAAATAGTTAAAATGCCTAACTCAATAAATAGGGGTCTACATGAGGTTATATAGGAACTTTTTTTAACTATCCTAATAATTTTCTTTTGAAGACAAAAAATGTCATTTACTTTGTTAGCACCACCCCAAAGAATTAGGCCATATCTGATTACAGATTCACAGAAAGCAAAATACATACTTCTCACCTATTCAATTGGGATAGAATCTCTCAAATTAAGAATTAAAAATATAATGCTAGACAGTCTCTTTTTTAAATATTCAATATGGGTGGTCCACAATAATTGGTTATCAATATATACACCTAAGAATTTAGTACTTGTCTGATATTGTAATGCTAAGTTGTCTGATATACTTTTTAAAGTGAATAAAACAGAGATAGTCTTGGATTTATTTAAAAATATGCTATTAGCTTCAAACCATTCTGAAGCTTTAGACATTATGGCTTTATATTGATTATTCAATTCATTTGGGTCATTTCCGTTTGATATAAAAGTAGTATCGTCTGCAAACATTATGGTATCTGTAGGTATATTACTTGGTAAGTCATTAACTGCAATTAAAAATAGCAAAGGGCCCAAAATAGAAACCTGCGGGACACCACTTGCTATGTGGGACATAGATGAACATTCACCATTTACATAAACCAATTGTTTTCTACCAAATAAATAGGATTTAATGAGATTCAATTGAGTATTTTGTATGCCACAATAAGAAAGCTTTTCTAATAAAATATTATGATCAATGGAATCAAAAGCCTTACTCAAGTTGCAAAAATTAGCTAATACATATCCACCAGTTTCAAATGAATATATTTTATCGAACTCCCATTGAGCACTGACATCTTTGTGCATTTTTCAAGGATTTCTTTGAAAGCTGGATCATTTACCATATTGAATGGAATTCCTGCTTGTGTAAGACAGCACACAAATCAATGTTGAATTCCTTCAAATTTTGAATTTTTGAATAACACTGTTCAAATGCACTTCATAATAAAGATTGTCATGATTTATTTGTCTGAAGAGACTTGTTCTTTTGATGCTTAGAACTGGAAATGTGTTGTTTGATACAGTCTTGCTGGTGTTTCTCATCTAACAAAATTCCTGAATTGCAAATACATCATAGTACAGTTCCATCTGTTTCTGTGGAATCTTGTTTAATTCCTGAGACAGAGAAAAAATGGGCCCTGGGCACCTTCAGCATGGCAAAATCTAATAATACACTGATATAATAACAAACTTGCACTCACGATCAGCAAACTACTAATTCCAGTGAAATTAAGATGGAAGTGAGAGAAAGAGAATTTGCACACACAATACTATTTTCTATCGTTAGGTGTGCTTTCAGTCCTGCATTTACTGGAAGCAAAATGGAATGAAACACTCATTATAGATGATAAAATGCACTCTAGATTACTGAAAAGCTACAGTACCTATTAGAGAAAAAAAAGGGGGGGGGGAAATAGGGGATTATGGGCACCATTGAAAAAAGGGATGAATATCAAAAAAGGGAGGTGCTACAAAAGTGCCTCATTTATCAACTAGACAGAAACTCACACTGTGATATCTTTCTAAAGAGCTTTAATTTACCCTAAGAGAAAAGGTGCACATCTAAAAATCCTATTCTTGGTGATGATTAATTGCGTGTTTATTTGGATATCAATGTGCGAGCCTGCAGACAACATCTGATTGGTTCAGTAAGGTCTCCAATGATACCAAATACACTGTAAGAGGGGAAATTGGCAGTCCTGGCAACGTCATTGAAATCAACAGATGTAAAATAGGACAATGCAAATTTCATTAAGGGGCACATAGAAGAGGACAACTAGATGCTTGGAATGATGTATATTCAAACAAATGAGGTGTGGATAATGATGTGTCCTAATAATGATAGGGATGTGAGCACCAAAATGATACATATGAATGCCTGAAGGGGCTACTATGGGTTGATGGATGGAAGATTTGCTGCCCACCTTGCAGCACTTTGTAGATCCAGTAACAGAAGTACACACCAATAATACTAAGTCTCACTGGTGAGCTCTACAGCATTGTCTATTCAATGGGAATATTAAATGCTTACATTGTGATTATTTGTGGCATAGTGACACCAAAAATCATCCAGTAGACCCTTTCCAGGACCTTATGAAAGAAGGTCTACCCTGTGGCTAGGCTTAGTTAACGAGGAGTTCATGTTCAGCCAGTTGTCATAATTTAGGAACAGAGATTGTGCATGCAGCTTTTACAGTTTGTGTAATTTATGACTAAAAAGATTGCTGCAATGCATTAAGGCTGCACTGTATTCTTCAATATAGCTACATGCACAGTAAGTAAGTATATAAATAAAGAACTATAAACCCTAACTTATTTAAGAAAATGTTCTTCCGCATGACATCACAGTAAAAATAACTTTAAATAAATAAAATAATCTAAAATATTCTGCTTATGTTGGACTCGCGGGGACATGATCAATCTGCAATCTATAAGCAAATATCTATACTAGTAGGTACCCTTAATTGTTACTAATAGCTACATTTTCTGAGCCCTACTGTTTTCCAACAGTAACAGTTTAAACTTGGTAAGGGGTGAAGGTGCATCTAAACTGTAAAATATTGGAAAGGAGAACAATGCTATGTAATAAAGTTTTGTTGAACAAGAATGTTACAAAAACATTTTAAGATCATCATAGAGCCTATGGTGAGTCAACAATATCTCATGCTGCATGTTTCCATTGATATAAAGCATTTGAAAATGGAAAGAAAATTGTGAGCATAAAGGAGAGGGAGCCTCCCCACCACCCTTACAATTAACACTGCTGCCATCATTGTGAGCAAAGATCCCGTAAAGCTGTTGGGGAACTTGCAAATGTGCTACACATATCAGTGGAAAGCATTCATACAATTTTAAGGGATCATTTAAATATGTCAAGGATATGTGCTCACTGGATTTCCAAAGTGCTGACTCCTGCTTAGAAGCAGATTCAATATGATATTGTATACAACAGGTTTGTTCAGTGGTGCAAAGCAAAAAAAGCTGTAAATAATTTTAGTGATAATGTATTATTAGCTTATTTTAAAAAAAAGAGCAACATCTGGAAAGCTTCAACAATGTGGGCTAATTAATCAATGATTAAACACAGCCTCAATGTAAAAATGAACCAAGATACAAGTAAATATTGTAGACTTATTGCATTTCCTAAGCGTATTAGTGAAGGTTATAAGCTGAGAAAGTCTAAAATTCTTTCCGAAAAGGAAATTGATGATTTCATCAAAACAGCACCAGATGATAGATATTTGGTGATAAAGGTGGCATTGATTATGGGCGTGTATGGCGCATGCTGCAGACAAGAACTCTGCAACATGACAGTTGATGATATCCCAGGACTGTTACATGCCAATATGCTGACAATTTCCTCATAACAGCACAGAACAGAAATACCTGTTACTGTTTCCCCCCTTTCAGCGACACCTCCAGGTCATTGGCCAATGAAGTGAAAATTGGAAGATGGTCATCAGCCCAGGAAAGAGGTCAGCTCTCCTGGAGAACGTTTTCATTGCTGGCAGCTGGAGCAGCCTCTGATGAAGCGGCAGAGGCAAATCCCTTGGGTTACCTCTGCCAAATACCCCAAAGACTTCAACTGTGGGCTCACTTTCACACTATATCCAGGACCAAGGCAGGGCTCAGCCATGCTGCACTCAGGCAGTTGTACTCAGTGTTTTAAGTCCATTATGCCCACACTCCTAAAACTGAGCCTGTATCAGGGAATTATTCCGTGCCTGATCCTGAATGGCTGCAAGGTCAGGATCACGGCACCAACCAGCATTCGCAGACTGCAGACCGAGAAGAACAGGGTGCTAAGAATAATCTATGATACTAGGTGCAGATTCCTGTCTCACATCCTACATACCTAATCAGGAATCCCATACATCACTGACATTGTATAAGAGAGAATCTACACGCTGTATGCAAAGTTAACCTTTCACCTAAGCTTTCCAGGGTGTGCACTAATTGGACCACTATGACCATAGGGTGCCAAGGAGGAGGAAAAGCTACTGCTTACCTAGGGATGCTTTAGGTCTGTCATTCCCATTCACTCACAGCCCCAAGTTAAGCAGCACTGGACCTGGTCACTAATGGATGGGACACCAGAGAGTGGTGCCCTGCTTTCTTAACATGGCAATCACCACTTCCTGCCTGCTTATCTTGGCAGCCTTGCAAGCAGAGGCCAAGTTAAGCAGCATTGGGCATGATCACATTTGGACGGACCACCCTTGCCTATGGTAGTGGAGGAAGCAAAACACTGCCCGGCAGATACATAGCATGCAAAGCTTGCAAACAATCTTTTAACTTTGCATATCACAAGGTAAAACCACTCTAAGCAGTTAGATACTGTGCCCGAAATATATCCCACCCAGCTTAACCTGTTCTCGATTGCTGCATTTAATCAGAAAGGCACATTTTAATGATTTTTCAAACCACGCATTTCTTGGTATGTCCTCTATAAGTATGCTCAAGCTGGAGAATTTTTCAAAGAGCTCTATGGTTTCAACATTGCATACTTTAGCACATTGCACTGAGTTGACCACAGCAAATGCTGCAACTTGTCAATATCATAATTTCTCTTATAGAGTCTAAATCATTACTTGAACTTTTTCGAATAACTTTATATCCTTTTTGTGGTTGGTTTCGTTAAAAGCCTTGTAAATGAATATTGAATTTGATCCTACCTTTTTAGCGTCCATCTTCTGTTCCTTTCACCACGTGTTGTATATGTTTACGGCAATCTACGTCCACAAGGTTTGTATTTCCCTGAATTATCCTGATATATGGTGGACTTTGAGACACTGATGTGTTTTAACAATTTGAGATTTAGTTGAGTCGATTTTGTAACACTACATCAGTTACCTTTTTATTTCGGAAAACATGTTTCAGAAGCCATGTGCTTCCATTGTCAATTCCTTTGGTCGACTGCTGGCATCGCTTGCTGTGGTGGTTGTCTCTGTCCCTGGTGGTGGTTTGATGAACCTCTGAATGAGTAGATCGCCTGGCGGGATTTCAAAATTGAAAACCTGGTTCTTGTTTTTCCAAATATATATGCTTTCCCAAACTTTTAATTCTATCTTCCTTGTGATATTTTTGAGGATTTTTGGGCTTCTATTTATAGTGTGTTTCTCTTTCCAAAAATGCCAAGCTACTGCAGATTTGTCTTCTTGTTTGAGTTTAATATTTCTGTGGTGTTCTTTTGCCCTTGTTTTTATATTTCTTTTTGTTTGGCCGATGTAGATTTTTTCACAGTCATTACAGCTGAACTGATATATTCCTGGTTTGTTTTCTTGTGGGATATCATCTTTTAATTTAGGATTTAAAATGTTTTTTATAGAGTAATTGTTTTTAGGGTCTAGAATGATGTTATGTCGTTTGAAGATCCTCTGGAATTTGTAGAAAGTTGTAGGGTGGTATGTAAACCTTTTGTAGATCTTGTTTCCTTTCTGGTTATGAGTGAGTGTGCTGACTTCTTTAATTCTCTTTCTATTTTTGGCCTTATTAACTTTTTTGTACACCAGTTCTGCCCGAAATACATTCTCTGTAGCTATGTCCAATATTTTAGTACGTTCACATTCGTATTCTGTTTTGCCCATTGGTACATTTACCAATCTGTGTGCAAGGCTGTTGAGTAAAACATGCTGATGGGGAATGGGATTGTAACTCTTTTGTTTTATATAGCTGTTGGTGTGGGTAGGTTTTCTGTCGATGCCAAATGTAAGGTGATTATTAGTTTTGATGATTTTTAGGTCGAGGAATGGTAGTTGTCCATCACATTCCTTCTCCATTGTGAACTTTATAGACTTTTCTTGCATATTTAGGAGTTTTAGTGCATCTTCTAGGTGTTTTTCTGGGACTATTGCAAAGATGTCGTCTACATAGCAGTATCATATTTTGAACATCCAGGGGAATGCCTTTTTAATCCTAGTTTCCATAGTGCTCATGAAGAGATCTGCTAATATTGGTGACAGCGGGCTGCCCATAGCTAAACCAGATGTTTGTTTGTAATATTTCCCGTTAAATGTGAAAAAATTTTGATAGCCCCTAAAAATAATTACTCTATAAAAAGCATTTTAAATTCTAAATTAAAAGGTGATATCCCACAAGAAAACAAACCAGGAATATATCAGTTCAGCTGTAATGACTGTGAAAAAATCTACATCGGCCAAACAAAAAGAAATATAAAAACAAGGGCAAAAGAACACCACAGAAATATTAAACTCAAACAAGAAGACAAATCTGCTGTAGCTTGGCATTTTTGGAAAGAGAAACACACTATAAATAGAAGCCCAAAAATCCTCAAAAACATCACAAGGAAGACAGAATTAAAAGTTGGGGAAAACATATATATTTGGAAAAACAAGAACCGGGTTTTCAATTTTGAAATCCTGCCAGGCGATCTACTCATTCAGAGGTTCATCAAACCACCACCAGGGACAGAGACAACCACCACAGCAAGCGATGCCAGCAGTCAACCAAAGGAATTGATAATGGAAGCACATGGCTTCTGAAACCTGTTTTCTGAAATAAAAAAGTAACTGATGTAGTGTTACAAAATCGACTCAACTAAATTTCAAATTGTTAAAACACATCACTGTCTCAAAGTCCACCATATATCAGGATAATTCAGAGGAATACAAACCTTGTGGATGTAGATTGCCGTAAACATATGCAACACGTGGTGAAAGGAACAGAAGATGGCCGCTACAAAGGTAGGATCAAATTCAATATTCATTTACGAGGCTTTTAACGAAACCAACCACAAAAAGGATATAAAGTTATTCGAAAAACTACAAGAACAAAACGCAAATTAGCCGCAGATATCTGGTTTCTAAATTTATGTAGAATTAAAAAGGCCACGCCAAAATTTGTCAGAAAAATAATACGAAATGATAACAATAGTAAACTAGAAAAAGCAGCCGTCAAAAAAGTCTTGGAAATGGAGAAGAACAAACATTACAAAAGTAGAAGTGAGGTAGAATTACAGCTATATGAATTACACTTGAAACTAACCAGAAAATTAGGAAGCATCATTTGGGAAAATTTAGAAAGCAATCTTTTGGCTAAATTAAGCATCAAAATGAGAAACAAAACTTTAACGCAAAAACGTAAACTTGAAAAGCTGTGCAAAGAACAGGGGAAAAGAAAACCAATTCGAAAATCCACACCACAAATGAACGTCAAAAACCTATCGGAACAAACTTTCACCAAATCAGAACTGGATTTCTTAAACAAAGGGATGAAAACTTGCGTCGATTTTTCCGATAAAATTGACGATTACATTGCGGACGTACAAATAGCCACCCAGCACATAAATGATATTGATAAAAGTATAATAAAAAGTGAATGTTGCCAAATTATCGAAACAATAGAAAGCAAAAAGAAAACTAACCCCCCAAAAAATGTAATAAGAGCATTAAAAAGCAAACCGGTAATTTATAGCAAAGCTGACAAAGGAAACACAATAGTAATTATGGACAAAACTAAATATGTAGAAAGAATGGAAACACTTTTAGAAAAAGAATACTCTACAGTACAAAAGAACCCTCTAAACCAATGTATAGATAAATTAAATGCCAGTATTCAAGAATGTAAACTAATAGACAAAAAAGAAAAGTGCAAAATTAAAGTTGATAATCCAGTTCTGCCCAGAATTTATGGCCTTCCAAAAATACACAAGCCGAGAAATGCAATGAGACCAATTATAAACAATATAAGTGCACCTACATATAATCTAGCAAAATGGTTAACAAACAGATTCTCTTCCATCCCTAAATTTGAAACAGCAAGTATAAAAAACTCTCTAGATCTGATCGATAAAATTAAAGACATAAAATTAGAAAAAACCGATATGTTAGTTTCCTTTGATGTTACTGCTCTGTTTCCAAGCATACCTACAGAAAGCATACAATCCCACATCAAAAACTGGTTACTTGCAATAGGGAAAACAACAGAGAATACATCATATTAACGAATCTGTGCATAAATCAAAATTGTTTCACATTTGACGGGAAATATTACAAACAAACATCTGGTTTAGCTATGGGCAGCCCGCTGTCACCAACATTAGCAGATCTCTTCATGAGCACTATGGAAACTAGGATTAAAAAGGCATTCCCCTGGATGTTCAAAATATGGTACCGCTATGTAGACGACACCTTTGCAATAGTCCCAGAAAAACACCTAGAAGATGCACTAAAACTCCTAAATATGCAAGAAAAGTCTATAAAGTTCACAATGGAGAAGGAATGTGATGGACAACTACCATTCCTCGACCTAAAAATCATCAAAACTAAAAATCACCTTACATTTGGCATCGACAGAAAACCTACCCACACCAACATCTGTATAAACCAAAAGAGTTACAATCCCATTCCCCATCAGCATGCTTTACTCAACAGCCTTACACACAGATTGGTAAATGTACCAATGGGCAAAACAGAATACCACTGTGAACTTACTAAAATATTGGACTTAGCAACAGAGAATGGATTTCGGGCAAAACTGGTGTACAAAAAAGTTAATAAGGCCATAAATAGAAAGAGAATTAAAGAAGTCAGCACACTCACTCATAACCAGAAAGAAAACAAGATCTACAAGAAGTTACATAACACCCTAAAACTTTCTACAAATTCCAGAGGATCTTCAAACGACATAACAACATTCTAGTCCCTAAAAACTATTACTCTATAAAAAACATTTTAAATTCTAAATTAAGAGATGATATCCCACAAGAAAACAAGCCCGGAATATATCAGTTGTAATGACTGTGAAAAAATCTACATTGGCCAAACAGAGGATCTTCAAACGACATAACATCATTCTAGCCCCTAAAAACAATTACTCTGTAAAAACATTTTAAATTCTAAATTAAGAGATGATGATATCCCACAAGAAAACAAACCAGGAATATATCAGTTCAGCTGTAATGACTGTGAAAAAATCTACATCGGCCAAACAAAAAGAAATATGAAAACAAGGGCAAAAGAACACCACAGAAATATTAAACTCAAACAAGAAGACAAATCTGCAGTAGCTTGGCATTTTTGGAAAGAGAAACACACTATAAATAGAAGCCCAAAAATCCTCAAAAAGATCACAAGGAAGACAGAATTAAAAGTTTGGGAAAACATATATATTTGGAAAAACAAGAACCGGGTATTCAATTTTGAAATACCGCCAGGCGATCTACTCATTCAGAGGTTCATCAAACCACCACCAGGGACAGAGACAACCACCACCGCAAGCGATGCTGGCAGTCGACCAAAGGAATTGACAATGGAAGCACATGGCTTCTGAAACATGTTTTCCGAATAAAAAAGTAAGTGATGTAGTGTTACGAAATTGACTCAACTAAATTTCAAATTGTTAAGACACATCACTGTCTCAAAGTCCACCATATATCAGGATAATTGTGATCATAAGTTTCTACTGTAGTGGAACCTTAACTCAAGTGAATGGCCAGCCATTCTAAGTGTTCAATTTGTTTCACCCATGAAAACATTTACATGTTGTGGATTCATCAAATACAATAATTACTTACAATTCTTAGTTAAAAGTTCACACTTAAAACTCATCCAGACTATAATGTGCATTTGCGATTAAGAACCTCTTCATTGCTTTCATATTAAGATCAGCATTTTTGATTAGATTTATTTCTTCTCCAGGTAATTTTATAAAGTTGTTTTCCCATGTTTTTATACAACGTCTGCTCAATATCTGTATTTATTGATCTGAAATGATCATTGTTTCCTCGGTTCTGTGCGTGTGCGTGCTTGCATGTGCATACATGTATGTATACCATCATTTTTTGTACATTTTCTTGTAAAACGTTTTCTGTTTCATAAATACAATTAAAAGAGACAAACTATGTGCCAAATTGTTTAAAAATTAACCTGCATCTTTGCCTGCTACTTATTTTACGTATTATTTTAATTGTTTCTTTTTGGTAACTTAAATATCTTTTCAACCACTATTACTGTAATATTTACCCACATCATTATCCTAAATTTTATGTGGTAATTTTAAAAGCAGAGTACACCTGTTTAGCTGTTTCATCATCTATAGTTTTCCTTGCCTATCTCCCATATAAACCAGCATTTAACTTGTTTGTATGTTCTAAATATGGCTACCAATTTAACTGTTTATCTTTCGTGAATCAAAAAAATTGTGTATTGCATTTCTGGTATTTTCTCCCTCTATTTCCATTTAAATAATATTTAGACTACAAAGTTTTATTTTAAAATTTATCCGGGCTGTATTTTCAATATTTAGTATGACCAAGGGATTATAGTAATGTTTAATTTTTCCATTAACTCACTGGCTTTTAACTCTACCTCCACAGCCGACTTACCTTTAATTACTATTGTCATGTCATCTGCATATACAATTGATATATTTGCACTTCTTTGTACTAATTAAAAATTTTGCTAATATATATAAGAAAAAAATGGACCTAATTTCAAGCCTTACAGTTCTCCTTACCTAACTATTTGGAAATTTGATTAAATTTGTTCTACTATACCACAGGGCTATTTATAATTTATTTCAGTGCACTGCATTCATTTGTAAGATATGAACTTACACTTCTGTGCTATCGCACAAACCCCATAATTTTCTAATTTACTTTCCAGTATGTCTATACTAACAAAGTCAAATAGCTTAGACAAGTCCAAAAAACAGCTATTACCTTTTCCTGTTTATTTAATGCTTAAATTATATAATAGCACTGATTGTTGATTTCTCCATTTAGAATCCAAACTGTCATTCTGTTATTATGTATAGTTTAGTGAAATAGTTTTAATTGGTTTAAAAATAGGCCTTCCATTACTTTTAAAATAGTTACACAATGTAATTGTCCTACAATTTCCTACTTTCATCCTGTTTTCTTCTTGTTGAAATAATGACCTCATGATTACTTCTTTTCAAGTATCTGAAAACGTCCTTTGATTTATTGGCTCATTTGTCATGTGCATCAGCACTTTAGCAATCACAAGTTTAATATATTTTGCAATTTTATGTGATATTTCATCTAAACCAACTGATTTCTAGCAAGAGTGCCAGAAGACAGTGCACAGTCCCCATTACTCTTTGCAGCCTACATGTCCAACTTCCTAACGGATCCCAGGACTGTTACATGACAATATGCTGACAATTTCCTCATAACACCACACAACAGAAATACCTGTTACTGTTTACCCCCTTTCAGTGACACCTCCAGGTCATTGGCCAATGAAGTGAAAATTGGAAGATGGTCATCAGCCCAAGAAAGAGGTCAGCTCTCCTGGAGATCGTTTTCATTGCTGGCGGCTGGAGCAGCAGAGGCAAATCCCTTCGGTTACCTCTGCCAAATACCTCAAAGTCTTCTTCAACTGTGGGCTCACTTTCACACTATACCTAAGGGCCAAGGCAGGGCTCAGCCATGCTGCACTCAGGCAGCTGTACTCAGTGTTTTAAGTCCATTATGCCCACACTCCTAAAACTGAGCCTGTATCAGGGAATTATTCCGTGCCTGATCCTGAATGGCTGCAAGGTCAGGATCACGGCACCAACCAGCATTCGCAGACTGCAGACCGAGAAGAACAGGGTGCTAAGAATAATCTATGATACTAGGTTCAGATTCCTGTCTCACATCCTACAGCCCTAATCAGGAATCCCATACATCACTGACATTGTGTAGGAGAGAATCTACACACTGTATGCACAGTTAACCTTTCACCCCAACTAATTGGTGCACACCCTGGACCACTATGACCATAGGGTGCCAAGGAGGAGGAAAAGCTACTGCTCACCTACGGATGCTTTAGGTCTGTCATTCCCATTCACTCACAGCCCCAAGTTAAGCAGCACTGGACCTGGTCACTAATGGATGGGACACCAGAGAGTGGTGCCCTGCTTTCTTAACATGGCAATCACCACTTCCTGCCTGCTTATCTTGGCAGCCTTGCAAGCAGAGGCCAAGTTAAGCAGCATTGGGCATGATCACATTTGGACGGACCACCCTTGCCTGTGGTAGTGGAGGAAGCAAAACTCTGCCCGGCAGATACATAGCATGCAAAGCTTGCAAACAATCTTTTAACTTTGCATATCATAAGGTAAAACCACTCTAAGCAGTTAGATACTGTGCCGAAATATATCCCACCCAGCTTAACCTGTTCTCGATTACTGCATTTAATCAGAAAGGCAGATTTTAATGATTTTTCGGACCACACATTTCTTGGTATGTCCTCTATAAGTATGCTCAAGCTGGAGTATTTTTCATAGAGCTCTATGGTTTCAACATTGCATACTTTAGCACATTGCACTGAGTTGACCACAGCAAATGCTGCAACTTGTCAATATCATAATTTCTCTTATAGAGTCTAAATCATTACTTGAACTTGTGTAATTTATCTGCTTATTACCTGATTTGAATATTTTTCTCTTCTTTGCAAGATCTGATGATGCATCAATTAATCCTAAACCAGGACTGCAAGGCTCCCCCTGTCGTTCCTACTTGACAGACTGGGCAGAACCAGGATGTAGCAAGCATGGAGGTGGAGCTTTCCTTGGTTACGGTGTTCTTGGTTTATTTGGAACATGAAAAGTCTTGGAATGACACTTCCTTAGAGTGGTGTTTTCCCATCGCTTCTGTTTAGTTCAAATTCACTTTCTTCAAAATGAACCTGGAAATGTTTGTTTACATAAGAATGCTGTAATTATAAATAATTTAAAATGCTATGGTTTGGAAAAACAAATGTGTGACAAATTTCAGTTCATAACTAAGAATTCATTAGGAAGACAAAATTACAGAAAGAGCAGAAAATGAAGACACACACTAGTGTATAAAGAATTAAAAACCTTTTAAGAATGTTGCAGGGCAATAAATCTAGCAGTTTATTTAAATATTAGGGGGATCTGAATAGTATGGGCTGAAAGTACTTTATTTGTAATTTTCAAGGTTAGGATTACTGAAATGCTACCCAGAGTTTTAAACCAAAATTTCCGAAGGTGTTGGCACATTTTCCAAACCATATCCCTTTGAACTTTCTGTCTCAAATAGTGTTTGATTAGCTTTTTAATCCTATATGCAACATTCACATACCTTCTTTACCCTCTATCATTTGGTATGGAGTATACAAATTATTCTTAATAAAGCTTATTTTTCTATCTATTTCAGTTTAGTCAAGATAAACTATTGCACAAATAGCTACATTACACATTTCATTTAGGATATAAATCAATATAGTCAAAAGTTTAAGAACTAGACACTACATGCTGGCCTTAGAATTCAATACAATCAAGAGAATCAATTAAAAATAGATAGGACTGTAAAAGAATGCCAAACTGTGAACAATTTGAACCACTAATAATGGATTTCTCAAAAACTGGTTTGTGCCACAACAAAACTTTGTGTCCCATCTTTGCAACATAATGACTCAACTTAAACATTGGTATTTATCCAATATTTTGTTTTCAGTTACATTTTAGTGGGACACAGACATACACATGCATGGATTTTCTTCCTGAAAAACTTTCTTTTTGGATAAAGGGCCCTCAAAACATTGTAGTTCAATGAAATTTCAGTACTAAATTTTTGTTGAAATGCCTTCTCTGCCTATCATGTAAGTTATACAGAAACAGTTCAACCAATTTAATGCTCCCGAGTCCCTATAAGCTGAAGCGACCTGCTCTTTGAAAAGCAGTGAAGGATGAGTAGGGGAAGGCTGGCAAATACATAGAAAGCTGACATAGGGCAAGTGGGGGAATGTAGTGGTTATATATCAGTTTATCATTTTTTTTTTATCATTATTATTATTATTATTATTTAGGTGAAATGAACTGTGACTCCAAATGTCTACCACAAGGCTAGCTACCACTCAGAGAAATTGTTGCGTTTGTCTAGTAAAGCTGCAGACATCAATTTTAGCAATGGTCCAACAGCTGTATAGTAATTAGGGGCTTTATCTGAAATGAGATAATGCTCCAGTTGATTATCAAGACTTCAGAGAGTACCCTGATGAAACTTTCTCTGGACAATGGATAGGCCAAGGAGGTGCTATTAACTATTCAGCATTCCCCCAGACCTAAAGCCACTAGACATCTACCTCTGGGAGATCCTAAAGGATATTTTGTATAGGGCAAAGCCAGCTTCATTACGCAAACGCAATTAATTATTGTGTGCAGCACTACCACTGTACACATTAGATCAGATTCTTTTGTCAGCTCTTTTGCCTTGTGTTTGACTGCTGATTGTCGGCACTTCAAATATCTCAAGTGATTTCAATAAGTTGTACATTAAGCTATATTTTCACTAAATTTGAGACTTTTATATGAATTAATCATAAGGTAATGAATGATCAAACCAAAGTACATTACTTTAGACCCCTCTCTATAGTACAGGGTTACTACAAAATAAATAGACAACTTCAACTGCCTGTAAAACAAAAACTATTAGAGATAGCAACCTAATTATTTTGGAGGTATGTTGAGAAACTCTCAAAGTTTCGTTTGTTACTATTGGTAAAGCTGTAGTGTTTAGTTTGATGTTGCAGATGCTGAAATGGCAGAAAATCCTGTGGAAAAGGCATATTGCGTGTTGGAATTTGCCAGAACGCAATCAGCAACTGTTGTCCGACATTTTAGAACACGTTACCACAAAAATGAAATGATGCGCTCACAAAAACCAGCATCGTCTTCATCATGTCGCAACATGTCGATGCAAAAGTCACGCCGTATGAAATTATCTGCTTCACTCAGAAACTGCAACATCTGTAATCTGTGAGGCATCATGTGCAGCCGCTTCAGCAAGATTTTCCATACAGTTTACTGTGGAGTTTTGTAATTGCATGCTTGCCCTAGATGTCGATTTCCGTGGGATTCTTATGTAGGCAGAACGAACACGTTCAACGTTTCTTCCGAAACTTTTGGTCTTCCCGAGCTCTTCCCTTAGCACAAACATCCCGTTGTCTCGACTTTTCTATACCAGTCATAGATTGAGTGTCTAGTCGGTGGCGTTTTGTGGTAACGTGTTCTAAAATGTCGTTGGACAACAGTTGCTGATTGCGTTCTAGCAAATTCCAACACACAATATGCCTTTTCCACAGGATTTTCCGCCATTTCACCTTCTGCAACAACAAACAAAACACTACAGCGTTACCAATAGTAACAAACTAAACTTTGAGATTTTCTCAACATATCTCCAAAATAATTAGGTTCCTATCTCTAATAGTTTTTGTTTTACAGGCAGTTGACGTTGTCTATTTCTTTTGTAGTAACCCTGTATTATGGTAATGTTTAATTTTTCCATTAACTCACTGGCTTTTAACTCTATTTCCGCAGCCGACTTACCTTTAATTACTATTGTCATGTTATCTGCATAAACAATTGATATACTTGCACTTCTTTGCACTAGTTAAAAATGTTGTTAATATATATAAGAAAAAATGGACCTAATTTCAAGCCTTGCAGCTCTCCTTACCTACCTATTTGGAAATTTGATTAAATTTGTTCTACTATACCACAGGGCTATTTATAATTTAGTTCAGTGCACTGCATTCATTTTTAAGATATGAACTTACACTTTCGTGCCATTGCACAAACCCCATAATTTTCTAATTTACTTTCCAGTATGTCTATACCAACAAGGTCAAATAGCTTAGACAAGTCCAAAAAATAGCTATTACCTTTTCCTGTTTATTTAATGCTTCAATTATATGATTGCACTGATTGTTGATTTCTCCTTTTGGAATCCAAACTGCCATTCTGTCATTATGTTCAGTTTAGTAAAATAGTTTTAATTGGTTTAAAAATAGGCCTTCCATTACTTTTAAAATAGTTACACAATGTAATTGTCCTACAATTTCCTACTTTCATCCTGTTTTCTTCTTGTTGAAATAATGACCTCATGATTACTTCTTTTCAAGTATCTGAAAACGTCCTTTGATTTATTGGCTCATTTGTCATGTGCATCAGCACTTTAGCAATCACAAGTTTAATATATTTTGCAATTTTATGTGATATTTCATCTAAACCAACTGATTTCTAGCAAGAGTGCCAGAAGACAGTGCACAGTCCCCATTACTCTTTGCAGCCTACATGTCCAACTTCCTAACGGATCCCAGGACTGTTACATGACAATATGCTGACAATTTCCTCATAACACCACACAACAGAAATACCTGTTACTGTTTACCCCCTTTCAGTGACACCTCCAGGTCATTGGCCAATGAAGTGAAAATTGGAAGATGGTCATCAGCCCAAGAAAGAGGTCAGCTCTCCTGGAGATCGTTTTCATTGCTGGCGGCTGGAGCAGCAGAGGCAAATCCCTTCGGTTACCTCTGCCAAATACCTCAAAGTCTTCTTCAACTGTGGGCTCACTTTCACACTATACCTAAGGGCCAAGGCAGGGCTCAGCCATGCTGCACTCAGGCAGCTGTACTCAGTGTTTTAAGTCCATTATGCCCACACTCCTAAAACTGAGCCTGTATCAGGGAATTCTTCCGTGCCTGATCCTGAATGGCTGCAAGGTCAGGATCACGGCACCAACTAGCATTCGCAGACTGCAGACCGAGAAGAACAGGGTGCTAAGAATAATCTATGATACTAGGTTCAGATTCCTGTCTCACATCCTACAGCCCTAATCAGGAATCCCATACATCACTGACATTGTGTAGGAGAGAATCTACACGCTGTATGCACAGTTAACCTTTCACCCCAACTAATTGGTGCACACCCTGGACCACTATGACCATAGGGTGCCAAGGAGGAGGAAAAGCTACTGCTCACCTACGGATGCTTTAGGTCTGTCATTCCCATTCACTCACAGCCCCAAGTTAAGCAGCACTGGACCTGGTCACTAATGGATGGGACACCAGAGAGTGGTGCCCTGCTTTCTTAACATGGCAATCACCACTTCCTGCCTGCTTATCTTGGCAGCCTTGCAAGCAGAGGCCAAGTTAAGCAGCATTGGGCATGATCACATTTGGACGGACCACCCTTGCCTGTGGTAGTGGAGGAAGCAAAACTCTGCCCGGCAGATACATAGCATGCAAAGCTTGCAAACAATCTTTTAACTTTGCATATCATAAGGTAAAACCACTCTAAGCAGTTAGATACTGTGCCGAAATATATCCCACCCAGCTTAACCTGTTCTCGATTACTGCATTTAATCAGAAAGGCAGATTTTAATGATTTTTCGGACCACACATTTCTTGGTATGTCCTCTATAAGTATGCTCAAGCTGGAGTATTTTTCATAGAGCTCTATGGTTTCAACATTGCATACTTTAGCACATTGCACTGAGTTGACCACAGCAAATGCTGCAACTTGTCAATATCATAATTTCTCTTATAGAGTCTAAATCATTACTTGAACTTGTGTAATTTATCTGCTTATTACCTGATTTGAATATTTTTCTCTTCTTTGCAAGATCTGATGATGCATCAATTAATCCTAAACCAGGACTGCAAGGCTCCCCCTGTCGTTCCTACTTGACAGACTGGGCAGAACCAGGATGTAGCAAGCATGGAGGTGGAGCTTTCCTTGGTTACGGTGTTCTTGGTTTATTTGGAACATGAAAAGTCTTGGAATGACACTTCCTTAGAGTGGTGTTTTCCCATCGCTTCTGTTTAGTTGAAATTCACTTTCTTCAAAATGAACCTGGAAATGTTTGTTTACATAAGAATGCTGTAATTATAAATAATTTAAAATGCTATGGTTTGGAAAAACAAATGTGTGACAAATTTCAGTTCATAACTAAGAATTCATTAGGAAGACAAAATTACAGAAAGAGCAGAAAATGAAGACACACACTAGTGTATAAAGAATTAAAAACCTTTTAAGAATGTTGCAGGGCAATAAATCTAGCAGTTTATTTAATTATTAGGGGGATCTGAATAGTATGGGCTGAAAGTACTTTATTTGTAATTTTCAAGGTTAGGATTACTGAAATGCTACCCAGAGTTTTAAACCAAAATTTCCGAAGGTGTTGGCACATTTTCCAAACCATATCCCTTTGAACTTTCTGTCTCAAATAGTGTTTGATTAGCTTTTTAATCCTATATGCAACATTCACATACCTTCTTTACCCTCTATCATTTGGTATGGAGTATACAAATTATTCTTAATAAAGCTTATTTTTCTATCTATTTCAGTTTAGTCAAGATAAACTATTGCACAAATAGCTATATTACACATTTCATTTAGGATATAAATCAATATAGTCAAAAGTTTAAGAACTAGACACTACATGCTGGCCTTAGAATTCAATACAATCAAGAGAATCAATTAAAAATAGATAGGACTGTAAAAGAATGCCAAACTGTGAACAATTTGAACCACTAATAATGGATTTCTCAAAAACTGGTTTGTGCCACAACAAAACTTTGTGTCCCATCTTTGCAACATAATGACTCAACTTAAACATTGGTATTTATCCAATATTTTGTTTTCAGTTACATTTTAGTGGGACACAGACATACACATGCATGGATTTTCTTCCTGAAAAACTTTCTTTTTGGATAAAGGGCCCTCAAAACATTGTAGTTCAATGAAATTTCAGTACTAAATTTTTGTTGAAATGCCTTCTCTGCCTATCATGTAAGTTATACAGAAACAGTTCAACCAATTTAATGCTCCCGAGTCCCTATAAGCTGAAGCGACCTGCTCTTTGAAAAGCAGTGAAGGATGAGTAGGGGAAGGCTGGCAAATACATAGAAAGCTGACATAGGGCAAGTGGGGGAATGTAGTGGTTATATATCAGTTTATCATTTTTTTTTTATCATTATTATTATTATTATTATTTAGGTGAAATGAACTGTGACTCCAAATGTCTACCACAAGGCTAGCTACCACTCAGAGAAATTGTTGCGTTTGTCTAGTAAAGCTGCAGACATCAATTTTAGCAATGGTCCAACAGCTGTATAGTAATTAGGGGCTTTATCTGAAATGAGATAATGCTCCAGTTGATTATCAAGACTTCAGAGAGTACCCTGATGAAACTTTCTCTGGACAATGGATAGGCCAAGGAGGTGCTATTAACTATTCAGCATTCCCCCAGACCTAAAGCCACTAGACATCTACCTCTGGGAGATCCTAAAGGATATTTTGTATAGGGCAAAGCCAGCTTCATTACGCAAACGCAATTAATTATTGTGTGCAGCACTACCACTGTACACATTAGATCAGATTCTTTTGTCAGCTCTTTTGCCTTGTGTTTGACTGCTGATTGTCGGCACTTCAAATATCTCAAGTGATTTCAATAAGTTGTACATTAAGCTATATTTTCACTAAATTTGAGACTTTTATATGAATTAATCATAAGGTAATGAATGATCAAACCAAAGTACATTACTTTAGACCCCTCTCTATAGTACAGGGTTACTACAAAATAAATAGACAACTTCAACTGCCTGTAAAACAAAAACTATTAGAGATAGCAACCTAATTATTTTGGAGGTATGTTGAGAAACTCTCAAAGTTTCGTTTGTTACTATTGGTAAAGCTGTAGTGTTTAGTTTGATGTTGCAGATGCTGAAATGGCAGAAAATCCTGTGGAAAAGGCATATTGCATGTTGGAATTTGCCAGAACGCAATCAGCAACTGTTGTCCGACATTTTAGAACACGTTACCACAAAAATGAAATGATGCGCTCACAAAAACCAGCATCGTCTTCATCATGTCGCAACATGTCGATGCAAAAGTCACGCCGTATGAAATTATCTGCTTCACTCAGAAACTGCAACATCTGTAATCTGTGAGGCATCATGTGCAGCCGCTTCAGCAAGATTTTCCATACAGTTTACTGTGGAGTTTTGTAATTGCATGCTTGCCCTAGATGTCGATTTCCGTGGGATTCTTATGTAGGCAGAACGAACACGTTCAACGTTTCTTCCGAAACTTTTGGTCTTCCCGAGCTCTTCCCTTAGCACAAACATCCCGTTGTCTCGACTTTTCTATACCAGTCATAGATTGAGTGTCTAGTCGGTGGCGTTTTGTGGTAACGTGTTCTAAAATGTCGTTGGACAACAGTTGCTGATTGCGTTCTAGCAAATTCCAACACACAATATGCCTTTTCCACAGGATTTTCCGCCATTTCACCTTCTGCAACAACAAACAAAACACTACAGCGTTACCAATAGTAACAAACTAAACTTTGAGATTTTCTCAACATATCTCCAAAATAATTAGGTTCCTATCTCTAATAGTTTTTGTTTTACAGGCAGTTGACGTTGTCTATTTCTTTTGTAGTAACCCTGTATTATGGTAATGTTTAATTTTTCCATTAACTCACTGGCTTTTAACTCTATTTCCGCAGCCGACTTACCTTTAATTACTATTGTCATGTTATCTGCATAAACAATTGATATACTTGCACTTCTTTGCACTAGTTAAAAATGTTGTTAATATATATAAGAAAAAATGGACCTAATTTCAAGCCTTGCAGCTCTCCTTACCTACCTATTTGGAAATTTGATTAAATTTGTTCTACTATACCACAGGGCTATTTATAATTTAGTTCAGTGCACTGCATTCATTTTTAAGATATGAACTTACACTTTCGTGCCATCGCACAAACCCCATAATTTTCTAATTTACTTTCCAGTATGTCTATACCAACAAGGTCAAATAGCTTAGACAAGTCCAAAAAATAGCTATTACCTTTTCCTGTTTATTTAATGCTTCAATTATATGATTGCACTGATTGTTGATTTCTCCTTTTGGAATCCAAACTGCCATTCTGTCATTATGTTCAGTTTAGTAAAATAGTTTTAATTGGTTTAAAAATAGGCCTTCCATTACTTTTAAAATAGTTACACAATGTAATTGTCCTACAATTTCCTACTTTCATCCTGTTTTCTTCTTGTTGAAATAATGACCTCATGATTACTTCTTTTCAAGTATCTGAAAACGTCCTTTGATTTATTGGCTCATTTGTCATGTGCATCAGCACTTTAGCAATCACAAGTTTAATATATTTTGCAATTTTATGTGATATTTCATCTAAACCAACTGATTTCTAGCAAGAGTGCCAGAAGACAGTGCACAGTCCCCATTACTCTTTGCAGCCTACATGTCCAACTTCCTAACGGATCCCAGGTATGTTACATGCCAATATGCTGGCAATTTCCTCATAACAGCACACAACAGAAATACCTGTTACCGTTTCCCCCCTTTCAGTGACACCTCCAGGTCATTGGCCAATGAAGTGAAAATTGGAAGATGGTCATCAGCCCAAGAAAGAGGTCAGCTCTCCTGGAGAACGTTTTCATTGCTGGCGGCTGGAGCAGCAGAGGCAAATCCCTTGGGTTACGTCTGCCAAATACCTCAAAGTCTTCTTCAACTGTGGGCTCACTTTCACACTATACCTAAGGGCCAAGGCAGGGCTCAGCCATGCTGCACTCAGGCAGCTGTACTCAGTGTTTTAAGTCCATTATGCCCACACTCCTAAAACTGAGCCTGTATCAGGGAATTATTCCGTGCCTGATCCTGAATGGTTGCAAGGTCAGGATCACGGCACCAACTAGCATTCGCAGACTGCAGACCGAGAAGAACAGGGTGCTAAGAATAATCCATGATACTAGGTGCAGATTCCTGTCTCACATCCTACAGCCCTAATCAGGAATCCCATACATCACTGACATTGTGTAGGAGAGAATCTACATGCTGTATGCACAGTTAAACTTTCACCCCAACTAATTGGTGCACACCCTGGACCACTATGACCATAGGGTGCCAAGGAGGAGGAAAAGCTACTGCTCACCTACGGATGCTTTAGGTCTGTCATTCCCATTCACTCACAGCCCCAAGTTAAGCAGCACTGGACCTGGTCACTAATGGATGGGACACCAGAGAGTGGTGCCCTGCTTTCTTAACATGGCAATCACCACTTCCTGCCTGCTTATCTTGGCAGCCGTGCAAGCAGAGGCCAAGTTAAGCAGCATTGGGCATGATCACATTTGGACGGACCACCCTTGCCTGTGGTAGTGGAGGAAGCAAAACACTGCCTGGCAGATACATAGCATGCAAAGCTTGCAAACAATCTTTTAACATTGCATATCATAAGGTAAAACCACTCTAAGCAGTTAGATACTGTGCCGAAATATATCCCACCCAGCTTAACCTGTTCTCGATTACTGCATTTAATCAGAAAGGCAGATTTTAATGATTTTTCGGACCACACATTTCTTGGTATGTCCTCTATAAGTATGCTCAAGCTGGAGTATTTTTCATAGAGCTCTATGGTTTCAACATTGCATACTTTAGCACATTGCACTGAGTTGACCACAGCAAATGCTGCAACTTGTCAATATCATAATTTCTCTTATAGAGTCTAAATCATTACTTGAACTTGTGTAATTTATCTGCTTATTACCTGATTTGAATATTTTTCTCTTCTTTGCAAGATCTGATGATGCATCAATTAATCCTAAACCAGGACTGCAAGGCTCCCCCTGTCATTCCTACTTGACAGACTGGGCAGAACCAGGATGTAGCAAGCATGGAGGTGGAGCTTTCCTTGGTTACGGTGTTCTTGGTTTATTTGGAACATGAAAAGTCTTGGAATGACACTTCCTTAGAGTGGTGTTTTCCCATCGCTTCTGTTTAGTTCAAATTCACTTTCTTCAAAATGAACCTGGAAATGTTTGTTTACATAAGAATGCTGTAATTATAAATAATTTAAAATGCTATGGTTTGGAAAAACAAATGTGTGACAAATTTCAGTTCATAACTAAGAATTCATTAGGAAGACAAAATTACAGAAAGAGCAGAAAATGAAGACACACACTAGTGTATAAAGAATTAAAAACCTTTTAAGAATGTTGCAGGGCAATAAATCTAGCAGTTTATTTAAATATTAGGGGGATCTGAATAGTATGGGCTGAAAGTACTTTATTTGTAATTTTCAAGGTTAGGATTACTGAAATGCTACCCAGAGATTTAAACCAAAATTTCCGAAGGTGTTGGCACATTTTCCAAACCATATCCCTTTGAACTTTCTGTCTCAAATAGTGTTTGATTAGCTTTTTAATCCTATATGCAACATTCACATACCTTCTTTACCCTCTATCATTTGGTATGGAGTATACAAATTATTCTCAATAAAGCTTATTTTTCTATCTATTTCATTTTAGTCAAGATAAACCATTGCAGAAATAGCTACATTACACATTTCATTTAGGATATAAATCAATATAGTCAAAAGTTTAAGAACTAGACACTACATGCTCGCTTAAAATTCAATACAATCAAGAGAATCAACTAAAAATAGATAGGACTGTAAAAGAATGCCAAACTGTGAACAATTTGAACCACTAATAATGGATTTCTCAAAAACTGGTTTGTGCCACAACAAAACTTTGTGTCCCATCTTTGCAACATAATGACTCAACTTAAACATTGGTATTTATCCAATATTTTGTTTTCAGTTACATTTTAGTGGGACACAGACATACACATGCATGGATTTTCTTCCTGAAAATCTTTCTTTTTGGATAAAGGGCCCTCAAAACATTGTAGTTCAATGAAATTTCAGTACTAAATTTTTGTTGAAATGCCTTCTCTGCCTATCATGTAAGTTATACAGAAACATTTCAACCAATGTAATGCTCCCGAGTCCCTATAAGCTGAAGCGACCTGCTCTTTGAAAAGCAGTGAAGGATGAGTAGGAGAAAGCTGGCAAATGCATAGAAAGCTGACATAGGGCAAGTGGGGGAATGTAGTGGTTATATATCAGTTTATCATTTTTTTTTTATCATTATTATTATTATTATTATTTAGGTGAAATGAACTGTGACTCCAAATGTCTACCACAAGGCTAGCTACCACTCAGAGAAATTGTTGCGTTTGTCTAGTAAAGCTGCAGACATCAATTTTAGCAATGGTCCAACAGCTGTATAGTAATTAGGGGCTTTATCTGAAATGAGATAATGCTCCAGTTGATTATCAAGACTTCAGAGAGTACCCTGATGAAACTTTCTCTGGACAATGGGTAGGCCAAGGAGGTGCTATTAACTATTCAGCATTCCCCCAAACCTAAAACCACTAGCCATCTACCTCTGGGAGATCCTAAAGGATATTTTGTATAGGGATGGGCCAGCTTCATTACGCAAAAGCAACTAATTATTGTGTGCAGCACTACCACTGTACACATTAGATCAGATTCTTTTGTCAGCTCTTTTGCCTGCGTTTGGCTGCTGATTGTCGGCACTTCAAATTTCTAAAGTGATTTCAATAAGTTGTACATTAAGCTATATTTTCACTAAATTTGAGACTTTTATATGAATTAATCATAAAGTAATGAATGATCAAAGCAAAGTACATTACTTTAGACCCCTCTCTATAGTACAGGGTTAGTACATAGGAAATAGACAACTTCAACTGCCTGTAAAACAAAAACTATTAGAGATAGCAACCTAATTATTTTGGAGGTATGTTGAGAAACTCTCAAAGTTTCGTTTGTTACTATTGGAAAAGCTGTAGTGTTTAGTTTGATGTTGCAGATGCTGAAATGGCAGAAAATCCTGTGGAAAAGGCATATTGCGTGTTGGAATTTGCCAGAACGCAATCAGCAACTGTTGTCCGACATTTTAGAACACGTTACCACAAAAATGAAATGATGCGCTCACAAAAACCAGCATCGTCTTCATCATGTCGCAACATGTCGATGCAAAAGTCACGCCGTATGAAATTATCTGCTTCACTCAGAAACTGCAACATCTGTAATCTGTGAGGCATCATGTGCAGCCGCTTCAGCAAGATTTTCCATACAGTTTACTGTGGAGTTTTGTAATTGCATGCTTGCCCTGGATGTCGATTTCCGTGGGCTTCTTATGTAGGCAGAACGAACACGTTCAACGTTTCTTCCGAAACTCTTGGTCTTCCCGAGCTCTTCCCTTAGCACAAACATCCCGTTGTCTCGAATTTTCTATACCAGTCATAGATTGAGTGTCTAGTCGGTGGCGTTTTGTGGTAACGTGTTCTAAAATGTCGTTGGACAACAGTTGCTGATTGCGTTCTAGCAAATTCCAACACGCAATATGCCTTTTCCACAGGATTTTCCGCCATTTCACCTTCTGCAACAACAAACAAAACACTACAGCGTTACCAATAGTAACAAACGAAACTTTGAGAGTTTCTCAACATATCTCCAAAATAATTAGGTTCCTATCTCTAATAGTTTTTGTTTTACAGGCAGTTGACGTTGTCTATTTCTTTTGTAGTAACCCTGTATTATGGTAAAGTTTAATTTTTCCATTAACTCACTGGCTTTTAACTCTACTTCCGCAGCCGACTTACCTTTAATTACTATTGTCATGTTATCTGCATATACAATTGATATAGTTGCACTTCTTTGCACTAGTTAAAAATGTTGTTAATATATATAAAAAAAGAATGGACCTAATTTCAAGACTTGCAGTTCTCCTTACCTAACTATTTGGAAATTTGATTAAATTTGTTCTACTATACCACAGGGCTATTTATAATTTAGTTCAGTGCACTGCATTCATTTTTAAGATATGAACTTACACTTTCGTGCCATCGCACAAACCCCATAATTTTCTAATTTACTTTCCAGTATGTCTATACCAACAAGGTCAAATAGCTTAGACAAGTCCAAAAAATAGCTATTACCTTTTCCTGTTTATTTAATGCTTCAATTATATGATTGCACTGATTGTTGATTTCTCCTTTTGGAATCCAAACTGCCATTCTATCATTATGTTCAGTTTAGTAATATAGTTTTAATTTGTTTACAAATAGGCCTTCCATTACTTTTTAAATAGCTACACAATGTAATTGTCCTACAATTTCCTACTTTCATCCTGTTTTCTTTTTGTTGAAATAATGACCTCATGATTACTTCTTTTCAAGTATCTGAAAACGTCCTTTGTTTTATTGGCTCATTTGTCATGTGCATCAGCACTTTAGCAATCACAAGTTTAATATATTTTGCAATTTTATGTGATATTTCATCTAAACCAACTGATTTCTAGCAAGAGTGCCAGAAGACAGTGCACAGTCCCCATTACTCTTTGCAGCCTACATGTCCAACTTCCTAACATGCCAATATGCTGACAATTTCCTCATAACAGCACACAACAGAAATACCTGTTACTGTTTTCCCCCCTTTCAGCGACACCTCCAGATCAATGGCCAATGAAGTGAAAATTGGAAGATGGTCATCAGCCCAGGAAAGAGGTCAGCTCTCCTGGAGAATGTTTTCATTGCTGGCAGCTGGAGCAGCCTCTGATGAAGCGGCAGAGGCAAATCCCTTGGGTTACCTCTGCCAAATACCCCAAAGTCTTCTTCAACTGTGGGCTCACTTTCACACTATATCTAAGGGCCAAGGCAGGGCTCAGCCATGCTGCACTCAGGCAGTTGTACTCAGTGTTTTAAGCCCATTATGTCCACACTCCTAAAACTGCGCCTGTATCAGGGAATTATCCGTGCCTGATCCTGAATGGCTGCAAGGTTATGATCACGGCACCAACCAGCATTCGCAGACTGCAGACCGAGAAGAACAGGGTGCTAAGAATAATCTATGATACTAGGTGCAGATTCCTGTCTGACATCCTACATACCTAATCAGGAATCCCATACATCACTGACATTGAGTAGGAGAGAATCTACACGCTGTATGCAAAATTAACCTTTCACCCCAACTAATTGGTGCACAGCCTGGACCACTATGACCATAGGGTGCTTTTTTTTTTTTTTTTTTTTTTAGTGGTAGCGGAAAAGGCTACTGACGCCCTAACCCCAGGCAAGCCTGGGAGTTGAGACTCCCCGCCCTGGACTAGAACCAGGGCTGCACTACCCACGAAAAACACCCACCGGAAGTAGGAGACCCCTGTCTCCCTCATGCAGTACCGCATTAAGCACCTGCGCATTTGTTGTGATGAATGGATGCTGCGTGCCAGTGGCAGTAACAGCGAGTGAAAGACTGAAGTGCCAGGGTACACACATGGCTTGCGCCCTGAGAGCACCCTGGGGGCAGTTGGTGGTGATATAGGTTTTGTAGTAAATGGTGGTATTTTATGTGTAACAGCCTGCGGGCCTCGTCAGTAATTAGTTAACTTAAAGTAAGAGTTAGCCTTAGTAAGTGTTATACTGTTGCCTATTGGCTTCATAAATTGTGCTTAGTTGAATTTGGGGCGTCTGTATGTTGGAGTGTTCATGCAATGATGCATCCAAGGTTGCATTTTGCAGTCGTACTATGTTAGCCTTACGATTACATATATGTGTATTTATTTACAAGTATTAAGGGTGTATGTAACATCCGCCGGAAGCTTCGTTTGAAGTTTCTTAGTATCTATGCTTAATTAATAAGGTTTGTTTATCTCTAATAAGTTGAGGCGTATTTGTGTAAGTATCCGCCTAGCGGCTTCATTTTGGCTTCATGTAAGTAATATTGCTATTATCTATTACTATATATGTATAAGGATTTCCGCCTGTCAGCTCCGTCAATTGTTATCATCTCGTTAACCGGTGTGTAGCAGGGTTGTATATAGTGGACACATCTGCCTTAGTGCAGGAGCGAGCCTGTGCCATTTGCGGGTGGGGGCCCTCAACCCCCGGGGCTGCCTTGGTTGTGTAACACAAGGACTTGTGAGGGCAGCTGAATATTGTAATGTGTATGTGTGCATGAGTGATGTGTGCCTATGAGTTCCTGCGCTCTCGCATCATGGCTAGTGCATTAATGTGTTTAAGTAGTCTTCTATAACAATTTCTGGTTCGCCAATGCCAATAGTGCGGTCGAATAGTGGCAGAGGGCGGAGGTGCTTGTCGTGCGCAGTTTCATATTCTCCTAGCATTCTAATGTGATCGTTGTAGTTTTTGTTCTTTTTCGCGTATAGGTTGTATGCTAGGTGTTTGATGAATTGCTCGATTGTCAGCATTTTCAGCTCTTCATGCATTTCATGCGCAGGAGCTTCTTCGGGGGTTTGGCAATTATTCGCAGTATTCTGTTTTGCATTTTTTGGAGGCGCTTTATGTGTGTTTGTGCCGCATATCCCCATACGGGAGCAGCGTAAGTTAGGATGGGACGGATTAGCGTTTTGTATAACGTAAGTCTCATCTGTAGTTTAAGACTGCTATTAAGATTTATGAGTGGGTAGAGTCTGTTAAGTTGGCCATTGGCCTTTGCTCTAGCTGAGTTTATATGGTGTTTCCAGCTAAGATATTCATCCATCTTAACGCCTAGGTATGTGACATTTGTCTCCCACCCTATTGGTTCTTGTCTGTAGGTGAGGGGTGGGAGGATTCGCTTCCTGTGTCTATGCAGGTTTCTTCGGCTAAAAATGATGGCTTGGCATTTTCTTGAATTGAGTTTAACCCGCCATTTAGTGAACCACGGCTCCATAGTGTTAAGCGCATTCTGTAGCCTTAGATGTATGATGCGCGGCTGGGTTGATTGTGTCGCTAAAGCTGTGTCGTCAGCACATATGTATTTATCTACTCTGATCAATTGGGGAAGGTCGTTGATGTAGATGTTAAACAGCGTGGGCCCCAGTCAACTTCCTTGGGGTACTCCAGCGCCAATTGGGTGAGCAGTAGATTCACTTTCACCTACGGAGATGAGAAAACTCCTTCCGCTAAGATAATCTTTGATTTATGCGATAATCGAGTCTTGCACACCTATGTTTATTAGCTTTCTAAGTAGACCTGCATGCCAAACTTTGTCGAAGGCGCGTTCTATGTCCAATAGGACTACGCCCGTGGATCGCTTGGTATTAAACCCTGCAGTTATTTTCTCTGTTATTCTGAGTAGTTGCAGCGTTGTTGAATGATTAGCCCGAAAACCAAACTGTTCACTGATTAGGATGTTATTTTTGACTAGGAATGAGTTTAGGCGTTTCAGAATGACCTTTTCCAGGAGTTTACTCAAAGTGTTAAGAAGGCTAATTGGCCTATGATTCGTTGGAATTGAGGGGTCTTTATGTTGTTTAGGGAACATCAAAATTTGTGCTTCCTTCCAGAGTGTTGGGAATTTTACATTCTGGAGGGCATGGTTAAATATGTCCGATAGTAATTTTAGTGCGCTTGGTGGAAGATGTTTGAGCACCAGATTGGGAATCACAACCGCGCCCGATGTTTTTCTATTGGGCAGATGCATGATCAGCCATTTAATTTCACCGACACTGGTTTTTCTCATTTTGTTGTGAGTTGCTGTGTTGCAAATTTCAGCAATTTGATCTTCCGTTGCTGCTGCAAAATTTATATCGCATGGGTCAGCATTCGGTTGGAATGTTTCTTATAACGCATCCGCGAAAGCTTCGGCCTTTTGTTCATCTGTTTCCGCTATGCGGCCGCCTGAATGCAGGGGCAGGATGTTAAATCGTGCAAACATTAGGCATTATGCGATTCGCCACACTTTTTGGTTAGTGGATCTATAGTCTCCATTGGTCTCATATGTGTTCTGTTATATGCGTGCTGGCAGCAATTCTGAGATTTTCATATTCATTTTTGTGTATGATGTTGCGTGTGGGCTGCCATGGACGTCTGGCTCTGTTGCAGTCTTGTATCGCCCGTCTTACTGCCAGAGGGAATTGTGTCATCGCGTAATTGCTTGGCCGTATTTTTGGCACATGTCTTTCTGTTGCGTGGTGAATAGCTTTTGTTATTGTGTCAACCGCTTGGTCTTGTGTTTCGTGGGAGTTGACATTAACCTCCCTTTGACCAAGATCGCTTTCTATTTGCGCCTCAAACTCTGGCCAGTTTGTTTGGTTATAATTGCATGTGGCTGGTTCTGGTTTGAACGCTAGAGGCTCCGCGATCTCCATTAGTACTGGAAGGTGATCTGAAGTGAGATCGTTTATAACCGTTGTTTCTGTGTCATATGGCATATCTTTAAGTAGGGCAATGTCTAGAATATCCGGCTTTTGGTTGACCTGTCTGGGTATATACGTGGGTTCATTTGGTCCTGTTAGTAGGACGTTTGACCTGTTAACATACGTTAGCAGTTTGGAGCCGGAAGTGTTTGTAGCTCTGCAGTTCCAAAGGTGATGTTTCGAGTTTAAGTCACCTGCGGCAATCAACTTACGGTCAAGGCGCATAATTTTGTCTACATCCTCTATGTTGATATTGCCTGTAGGATTGTAAAGTGCTACAACTGTTACTGCGTCATTGTGCAATTGCACATTTACTGCCGTTGCTTCCAGACGGTTTAGTTGAGGCACGTGTTTTTGATGGTGTGTTACCGAATTTTGGATGGCCACCACGGTACCTCCACCTCTACGATTTCTATCATTTCTGTAGATTTTGTAACCTGGTACCGTGAAGCGGTCTTCTGGTCCTAAGTGGGTCTCGTTAAGCAGTGCAATCTGAATGGAGTTCCTGACTAGGCAATCTGCTAGTTCTTTGCGTTTTCGTCGGAGGTTGTTGCAGTTCCAGTATATTATGTTTACTACTGTTGTACTAGCCATGATAAGTTTCTGCAATTACTAAGAGATATCTGGTGAGGTAATTGAACAGGTATATTGGGTCTGCGCGGTCATCTGTAATTAGTTCCAGGAGCCATTTGCTATGTATTTTAATCTTGTTGTAAGCTATCGTTGAGGAGCAATCTAGCTTACTTAAGAGCTCCCTCAAGGCCATTCCATTCTCAAATGCTTTCCGGGTGGTGAGCGCTGTTGGGCAGAAGACTGAATCTCCCAACGGTGGTGGTGGTTTGTGTGTATGTGTTTGTGTGCTAGCCTGTGTGTGTTGGTGTTTGTGTTATGTCGCGTTAGGGGCGCGCTCATGTTGTGCTGGTGGCAGACTGGTCCTGACCCGATCTCCATCCGCTCTCGAGGGGCAGGGTTCGGGGACTGGCCGGTTTCTGCCTCGACGGTCCTGAGTGTACCACTGCGCCTCGGTGTTAGTTGGAGCAGCCATGGTATTCTGTTGCTGTTCTACAGATTGTGGTCGGGGGGCCCTAGATGTCTGCTCCCTTGGCCTTTAGTTCAGTGCCGCTAGGTACTTCGGGCAACCGCGCCATTTTGCCCCATGTCCCGCACCATTACACAGCGTGCACTGTCGTTCCCCTGGGGGAACTCTACAAGAGTAAGAGGGGTGGGGGCCTTTACATTTGGCGCATGTGTCTTGGGGGACCTGGCATTCTAAATGTGTATGGTACAGCATTTGGCATTTTTTACATTGTTTGGACGCTGGAACGGTCCTGTATTCTTCAATCCTGACCCTAAAGTGAGCTACATACTTGAGGCCCACTATCTTTCTGTTTTCAGGGGTGTCCGCCAGTTCCACAAGGAACATGGGGAGAGGGGCTCTAAACCTATTCCTTCTGTGTATTCGCACAGCCCTAAGGACCTCAAGGTTGTGAGTTGCCAGTTCCTGCTTTATGTGTTCACCGGAGACCTCTGCATACAGCCCTTTTATAACAAATCTAATGGTCCTAAGTGAAGGTTCGGGCATGAGGTGGAACTGTATGCAGTCCTGCTTGAGGTGACCTACAAAAGCATTGTAGTCCCTCCTGCAAAACAGCTTCACCGCATAGTCTCCGGATCGTGGCGCGATGCGAATGGTGTACTTGTGTAGAGGTTTGTGTGTTTTATCAAATTTGAGTGAGAGAGTGTGTATGTGAGTTGTCTGGCTGTTTTTCACGAAGATAGGTGCCAGATCGGACCTAAACTCCATGAAAGTGTTTGTGTGTGTGTTGGATTTTGCCTGCGCCGCCTGTGCGTAGCTCTCAGGTAATGGTGAGTGTGCATTTGGAGTAGATGAAGGTCGATGAAGTCCACGTCATGAAGTGAGATGGGTGTGATATGTGTGCTGTTGTCGCTTGCGTCAGTGAGAGTGTGTGTGTTGGAGAGTGTGGTGGTGATGTGTGTTGGTGTGTGTGAGTGTGTGTGGGTGTGTGATTGTGAGTGGGTGTCTGAGTGTGTGTAGGAGTCTGAGTGTGTGTGTGTGTAGGAGTCTGAGTGTGTGTAGCAGTCTGAGTGTGTGTAGGAGTCTGAGGGTGTGTAGGAGTCTGAATGTAAGTAGGAGTCTGAGTGGGTGTGAGTGTACTAGTCTGGTCGTCTGTTGGTGTATGTGGGGGTGTGTTGGTGTGTGTGCGTGTATGTGTCAGTGTGAGTGACGGTGATGTTTGTGTAGGTGTGGTAGTGTGTGTGTATAATGATAGATCGCTATTGCACCTCTGAGGTGGTGTGGGTATGAGAGAGCGTCTGGTGTTACGTGTAGATGGTGCATTCAATATTTCCACCTCAGGAGTGTTACTACGCAGAGTGCACGCGCACATGCATGGGCATCAGGTGTGCTGTGAAGGTGATGATGAAGGTGCTGATGGTTTGTCCTTTGTCATTTTCAGAGCCTTAGCCACTATGGGCCTTTTGGTATTGGACAGTGATGATGGGGAAAGTCGAACAGTCGTGGATGTACCTGGACGTACCATCATCAAATATTCCAGTGGCTATTTGTGTATGGAAGTTAAATGGAAGCTAGCTAAGAAGAAATGAAGTGAGAAGATAAGGAAAGCCTAGAACCTCTGCTGCTGTACCACAGTTACTTGTAGGACCACTGCTCTCTTGTGGATACAGCTAGCAGCACCTAACATAAAATTAGGGGAAACTTAAAAACCAGACAGATAGATAAAAATAGAGATGGGAGAAGAGATAGAGCAGCTAGAGGGCGCTGAAAAGCCCGAGAAACAGAGGACCTACCCGTGGGGCACCTTGGTACCAGTCGTGAGACTGTTGGCTGCGGCCTTGTTTCTCTACCCTGCTAAACTGTTAGTGATACTAGCCACAGGTTGAGCTAGTATGTGACGGACCTCTTGGAGAGCGCCGGAGGCAGCCACGGCTCAGATGCTGGCTGCTGAGCACTCGCTCGCAGAACGGAGAAAGTCGGGTGGTTGCCGAGTGCCGGCTCTCAGTCGGGGTCAACCGTCAGATCTCCGCCCGCATTCGTGGAGCTTCGCTGGTCATCGCTGTGCCTCGGATCCTCCAGTAGTTACCTCTCGTAGATCTCCCTCTAGATCTCCACAAGCCCTTGAGAAGCAACCAAAAAACTTAATATCAATTCATTAATCTATGATCACAGATAATCAGACTATTAGAAGAGAAATTTCCCTGGAACGATGAGGTCACACAGAACCTAAAAATATTCAACATCGACATCAATGTAAAATGGTAATTGCTCATTTCTAAGGGATTATTTCCATCCCTAATGTATCTTTTGAAAATCTGAAAAGCAGTTTGAGCATTGAACTCTGCAATTTCATGATCCTGCAAATTTGTGATCATAAATTTCTACTGTAGTGGAACCTTAACTCAAGTGAATGGCCAGCCATTCTAAGTGTTCAATTTGTTTCACCCATGAAAACATTTACATGTTGTGGATTCATCAAATACAATAATTACCTACAATTCCTAGTTAAAAGCTCACACTTAAACTCATCCAGACTATAATGTGCATTTACGATTAAGAACCTCTTCATTGCTTTCATATTAAGATCACCATTTTTGATTAGATTTATTTCTTCTTCAGGTAATTTTATAAAGTTGTTTTCCCATGTTTTTATACCCCGTCTGCTTAATATCTGTATTTATTCATCTGAAATGATCATTATTTATTCGGTTCTGTGCGTGTGCGCGCTTGCATGTGCATTCACGCATGTATACACTCATTTTTGGTTCATTTTCTTGTAAAACGTTTTCTGTTTCATAAATACAATTAAAAGAAACAATCTATGTGCCACATTGTTTAAAAATTAACCTGCATCTTTGCCTGCTATTTATTTTACGTATTATTTTAATTGCTTCTTTTTTGTAACTTAAAAATCTTTTCAACCACTATTACTGTAATGTTTAATCACATCATTATCCTAAATTTTATGTGGAGTTTATAGAAGCAGAGTACACCTGTTTAACTGTATCATCATTATAGTTTTCCTTATTTATCTCACATATAAACCAGTATCTAACTTGTTGTTTGTGTGTTTAAAACATGGCTACCAATTTAACTGTTTATCTTACGTGAATCAAAAAGATTGTGTATTGCATTTCTGGTATTTTCTCCCTCTATTTCCATTTAAATTATATTTAGACTACAAAATTTGATTTTAAAATTTATCCGGGCTGTATTTTCAATATTTAGTATGACCAAAGTATTATGGTAATGTTTAATTTTTCCATTAACTCACTGGCTTTTAACTCTACCCCCGCAGCCGACTTACCTTTAATTACTATTGTCATGTCATCTGCATATACAATTGATATATTTGCACTTCTTTGCACTAATTAAAAATGTTGTTAATATATATAAGAAAAAAATGGACCTAATTTCAAGCCTTGCTTCTCCTTACCTAACTATTTGGAAATTTGATTAAATTTGTTCTACTATACCACAGGGCTATTTATAATTTATTTCAGTGCACTGCATTCATTTTTAAGATATGAACTTACACTTTTGTGCTATCGCACAAACCCCATAATTTTCTAATTTACTTTCCAGTATGTCTATACTAACAAAGTCAAATAGCTTAGACAAATCCAAAAAATAGCTATTACCTTTTCCTGTTTATTTAATGCTTCAATTATATAATTGCACAGATTGTTGATTTCTCCTTTTGGAATCCAAACTGCCATTCTGTTATTATGTTCAGTTTAGTAAAATAGTTTTTATTGGTTTAAAAATAGGCCTTCCATTACTTTTTAAATAGTTACACAATGTAATTGTCCTACAATTTCCTACTTTCATCCTGTTTTCTTCTTGTTGAAATACTGACCTCATGATTACTTCTTTTCAAGTATCTGAAAATGTCTTTTGATTTATTGGCACATTTGTCATCAGCACCTTAGCAATCACAAGTTTAATATATTTTGTAATTTTATGTGATATTTCATCTAAACCAACTGATTTCTAGCAAGAGTGCCAGAAGACAGTGCACAGTCCCCATTACTCTTTGCAGCCTACATGTCCAACTTCCTAACATGCCAATATGCTGACAATTTCCTCATAACAGCACACAACAGAAATACCTGCTATTGTTTTCCCCCATTTGAGCGACACCTCCAGGTCATTGCCCAATGAAGTGAAAATTGGAAGATGGTCATCAGCCCAGGAAAGAGGTCAGCTCTCCTGGAGAACGTTTTCATTGCTGGCGGCTGGAGCAGCCTCTTATGAAGCGGCAGAGGCAAATCCCTTGGGTTACGTCTGCCAAATACCCCAAAGTCTTCTTCAACTGTGGGCTCACTTTCACACTATATCTAAGGGCCAAGGCAGGGCTCAGCCATGCTGCACTCAGGCAGTTGTACTCAGTGTTTTAAGCCCATTATGTCCACACACCTAAAACTGCGCCTGTATCAGGGAATTATTCCGTGCCTGATCCTGAATGGCTGCAAGGTTAGGATCACGGCACCAACCAGCATTCGCAGACTGCAGACCGAGAAGAACAGGGTGCTAAGAATAATCTATGATACTAGGTGCAGATTCCTGTCTCACATCCTACATACCTAATCAGGAATCCCATACATCACTGACATTGTGTAGGAGAGAATCTACACGCTGTATGCAAAATTAACCTTTCACCCCAACTAATTGGTGCACACCCTGGACCACTATGACCATAGGGTGCCAAGGAGGAGGAAAAGCTACTGCTTACCTAGGGAAGCTTTAGGTCTGTCATTCCCATTCACTCACAGCCCCAAGTTAAGCAGCACTGGACCTGGTCACTAATGGATGGGACACCAAGAGTGGTGCCCTGCTTTCTTAACATGGCAATCACCACTTCCTGCCTGCTTATCTTGGCAGCCTTGCAAGCAGAGGCCAAGTTAAGCAGCATTGGGCATGATCACATTTCGACGGATCACCCTTGCCTATGGTAGTGGAGGAAGCAAAACACTGCCCGGCAGATACATAGCATGCAAATCTTGCAAACAATCTTTTAACTTTGCATATCACAAGGTAAAACCACTCTAAGGAGTTAGATACTGTGCCGTAATATATCCCACCCAGCTTAACCTGTTCTCGATTGCTGCATTTAATCAGAAAGGCACATTTTAATGATTTTTCAGACCACGCATTTCTTGGTATGTCCTCTATAAGTATGCTCAAGCTGGAGAATTTTTCAAAGAGCTCTATGGTTTCAACATTGTACTGCATACTTTAGCACATTGCACTGAGTTGACCACAGCAAATGCTGCAACTTGTCAACAGCAATTTTTGGTTGTGTGACAATGATTTTGGTAAAGATGGGATCCACCTGAATCGAAGAGGTTTTTTCAAGTTTGGCAACCTACTCACTGATGTAATAACTTCAGTTTTGCAGGAAAACTAGAAACTAAAGTGGTGGATGAAATAGTTAACATAAATTCAGTGCAGTCAGCAAGTTATGAGATACCTCTCTCCTGTTCAAATGACATTAATCAGATTATGCTGCAAAATATACAATGCATGAAAAATAAATTGATAGATCTCGACCTAATGTTAAACCAGGAATATACAAATGTAGATATAGTATGTATGATGGAACACTGGCTCAAAGATGATGAATGTGCATTGTATACAATTCCTAACTATTGCATGGTAAACGCATACTGTAGGTTAGATCGTAAAAATGGGGGTGTAGGTATTATTCTAAGATCTGATCTGCAATACAAAAATATTATTCATACATCATATTTAAATGAAGAAATTAATTTTGAACATGTTGTATGTGAAATCATATACCCTAATTTTAAATTCCTGGTCATCTGTATATATAGATCCCCTGATGGAAATATTGATACATTCTTAGATAAACTTGATATGATGTTGGGTATCTTACAAAATATAAAGCTTCCTATAATATTGTGTGGAGATTTTAATATAGATTTTTTACTTGATTACCCTCTAAGAATGAAAATACTCATGGTTACTGACTACTATAACCTAAAGCTACCGATACAAAATGCAACGCGTATCACTAGCTCTTCAAAAACATGCTTAGATCAGGTCTTTGCCAGCTACAATTTTCCTTATTGTACAATCAATAACATTAATACAGGAATCTCTGATCATAACTCAATATTTGTAAGCCCGGAACTACCGGAGAAGAGTAATAAAATTTCATCTAAGGAAAACAAAACCATTTACAAGCGGGTATTTAATGAGCAAAATATAGACTATTTTAAGCATCTTTTAAGTATAGAGACTTGGGATACTTTAGATAATAATTGCGTTAACAAAAAAGCAGCAGGTTTTTTTAACATAATCTCCCATTATCGGGACGTAGCATTTCCATTATAGAAAGTGAGACCCTACTCTAATTTCTCGTCTAATTGTAAAGTTGGCTAACAAAAGGAATTATTTTATCATGTAAAAGAAAGAGGATGCTTAGGGAAGTTAATAAAATGACAGAGGATCCCAAATTTAAAGAATATTTTAAAAAGTATTGTAACACTTTATATAAAGTTGTAATTGCAGCAAAGAAATTATATAATGACAATTATATTAATAGTCACCAGAATAAGGGCAAGGCTATTTGGAACATAGTAAAAAAAGAAACTAATAGTAAACAAAAAAATGATAAAATAACATTAACTGTGAATAACAACACAATAGTAAATAAAAAAACAATCACTGACACATTTAATAATTACTTTGCAGTAGTGGCTAAGAATGTAACTAAAACCATGCCTCCACTATCTGATAATATAACCTCACCACAGATTATAAATAATTATGCCTCACTTTATTTATTTCCAACTACAGAAAAAGAAATAGAACAAACTATTGATAGTCTAAAAAATAAAAAATGTAGTGGATATGACGACATACCTGATGCTCTCGTAAAGGAATGTGGAACTTATTTACTCAAACCATTATCAGATATCTGCAATATATCCCTTACTACCGGCTGCTTTCCGGATGTTTTAAAAATTGCTAAAATTGTGCCCATTTATAAGAAAGGTAATAAAACCTGTGTTGAAAATTATAGACCCATTTCTTTACTCTGTGTGTTTGCTAAAATACTCGAAAAAATAATGTACAATAGATTAGTACCCTTTTTATTAAAGTACAATATAATATCTGAATCACAGTTTGGGTTTCAAAAGGGTAAGTCAATAAATATGGCTATTTTCTCCTTTTTAGAAGAAATATTTAGTGCAAAAGACAAGAATGAACATGCCTTAGGGCTGTTTGTCGATTTATCTAAGGCATTCGACACAGTAAACCACAACATTTTATTAAATAAGCTTGAAAATTATGGCATCCGAGGAGTTGCTAATGACTGGTTTAGATCATACCTTACAAATAGAGCCCATTTAGTCGAAATTGATGGTATGAGGTCAAATTTACAAATAGCTGAGTGTGGCGAACCACAAGGCTCCATATTAGGGCCAGTTCTCTTCCTTATTTATATAAATGACTTACCATTACACATGACTCCCCTTAATACTGTTCTTTTTGCAGATGATGCAAACTTTGTGTTCAAAAGTCATTGCCAAAATTCGCTACAACGGACTATACATGACTCAATGCAAAATTGTGTAACTGGTTAAATTATAATAAATTATTGTTAAATGTTAATAAATCAAGCTACTTAAATTTTGAAAAGTATCCAAACCTCACAAATCAATTCCAAATACTTGTAGAAAATAGCCAATAAGTCACCAACATTCTAGTAAATTCCTTGGTATTACAATTGACAACACATTAACATGGAAAGATCACATTCTCATTCTTAGTAATAAATTGAATCGTTTAACTTACGCAATAAGAGTGTTAAGCAAAGTTTGTAGTAAAGAGGTAATGAGAGTGGTATACTTTGGACATATACATTCAATAATTTCATTTGGAATACTCTTTTGGGGGAAAACTACCCAATCAAATATAGTATTTAAAATACAAAAGAAAATATTAAGAATAATGAATCAGGAACCACCCCATGCTCCAAGTAAACCTATCTTTGAAGAGCTTAACATACTACCTCTACCATGTATATATATCTTAGAAACAGTCTCCTTCATTCATAATAATATGCAATGTTTTAAGAGAAACAAGGATTATCATGCCCATAATACCCGAACAGCTGAAGCAATACACCTACTGTGTCATCGACTTAATAAAGCTCTCAATAGTGTATCCCACAAAGGAATAATTTTATATAATAAGATACCCAAATCTTTAAAAGCTGTGCCAGGAAAATTCTTTAAATCCAAAATGTATAAATGGTTATTAAAACACAACTTTTATAGCATAAATGAATTTCTTAACCTAGATATTTAACTACTTAACTGTATTCTGTCACACCTGTATATTGTATATTTATATTTCTTGTAATAATTAGTTTGTAAGTCTTGACGAAGCCATATGTACAAATTGTATATCCTCGGTGAATAAAAAATTTAACTGAATTGTATTGAAATATCATAATTTCTCTTATAGAGTCTAAATCATTACTTGAACTTGTGTAATTTATCTGCTTATTACCTGATTTGAATATATTTCCTCTTCTTTGCAGGATCTGATGATGCGTCAATTAAATCTAAACCAGGACTGCAAGGCTCCCCCTGTCGTTCCTACCTGACTGACTGGGCAGAACCAGGATGTAGCAAGCATGGAAGTGGAGCTTTCCTTGGTTACGGTGTTCTTGGTTTATTTGGAACATGAAAAGTCTCGGAATTACACTTCCTTACAGTGGTGTTTCCCATCCCTTCTGTTTAGATCAAATTCACTTTCTTCAAAATGAACCTGGAAATGTTTGTTTACATAAGAATTCTGTGATTATAAATAATTTAAAAATGCTATGGTTTGGAAAAACACATGTGTGACAAATTTCAGTTCATAACTAAAAATTCAAAAGGAAGACAAAATTACAGAAAGAGCTGAAAATGAAGACACACACTAGTGTATAAAGAATTAAAAACCTTTAAAGAATGTTGCAGGGCAATAAATCTAGCAGTTTATTTAAATATTAGGGGGATCTGAATAGTATAGGCTGAAATTACTTTATTTGTAATTTTCAAGGTGAGGATTACTGAAATGCTACCCAAAGTTTTAATCCAAAATTCCCGAAGGTGTTACCACATTTTCCAAACCATATCCCTTTGAACTTTCTGCCTCAAATAGTGTTTAATTAGTTTCTTAATCCTATATGCAACATTCAAATACCTTCTTTACCCTCTATCATTTGGTATGGAGTATACAAATTATTCTCAATAAAGCTTATTTTTCTATCTATTTCATTTTAGTCAAGATAAACCATTGCACAAATAGCTACATTACACATTTCATTTAGGATATAAATCAATATAGTCAAAAGTTTAAGAACTAGACACTACATGCTGGCCTTAAAATTCAATACAATCAAGAGAATCAACTAAAAATAGATAGGACTGTAAAAGTATGCCAAACGGTGAACAATTTGAACCACTAATAATGGATTTCTCAAAAACTGGTTTGTGCCACAACAAAACTTTGTGTCCCATCTTTGCAAAATAATAACTCAACTTAAACATTGGTATTTATCCAATATTTTGTTTTCAGTTACATTTTAGTGGGACACAGACATACACATGCATGGATTTTCTTCCTGAAAAACTTTCTTTTTTAATACAGGGGCCCTCAAAACATTGTAGTTCAATGAAATTTCAGTACTAAATTTTTGTTGAAATGCCTTCTCTGCCTATCATGTAAGTTATACAGAAACGTTCAACCAATGTAATGCTCCCGAGTCCCTATAAGCTGAAGCAACCTGCTCTTTGAAAAGCAGCGAAGGATGAGTAGGGGAACGCTGGCAAATGCATAGAAAGCTGACATAGGGCAAGTGGGGGAATGTAGTGGTTATATATCAGTTAATCATTTTTTTTTATCATCATTATTATTATTATTTAGGTGAAATGAACTGTGACTCCAAATGTCTACCACAAGGCTAGCTACCACTCAGAGAAATTGTTGCGTTTGTCCAGTAAAGCTGCAGATATCAATTTTAGCAATGGTCCAACAGCTGTATAGTAATTAGGGGCTTTATCTGAAATGAGATAATGCTCCAGTTGATTATCAAGACTTCAGAGAGTACCCTGATGAAACTCTCTCTGGACAATGGATAGGCCAAGGAGGTGCTATTAACTATTCAGCATTCCCTCAGACCTAAAAGCACTAGACATCTACCTCTGGGAGATCCTAAAGGATATTTTGTATAGGGCAAAGCCAGCTTCATTACACAAAAGCAACTAATTATTGTGTGCAGCACTATCACTGTACACATTAGATCAGATTCTTTTGTCAGCTCTTTTGCCTGCGTTTGGCTGCTGATTGTCGGCACTTCAAATTTCTAAAGTGATTTCAATAAGTTGTACATTAAGCTACATTTTCACTAAATTTGAGACTTATATATGAATTAATTATAAAGTAATGAATGATCAAACAAAAGTACATTACTTTAGACCCCTCTCTATAGTACAGGGTTACTACAAAAGAAATAGACAACTTCAACCGCCTGTAAAACAAAAACTATTAGAGATAGCAACCTAATTATTTTGGAGGTATGTTGAGAAACTCTCAAACTTTCGTTTGTTACTATTGGTAAAGCTGTAGTGTTTAGTTTGTTGTTGCAGAAGCTGAAATGGCAGAAAATCCTGTGGAAAAGGCATATTGCGTGTTGGAATTTGCCAGAACGCAATCAGCAACTGTTGTCCGACATTTTAGAACACGTTACCACAAAAATGAATTGATGCGCTCACAAAAACCAGCATCGTCTTCATAATGTCGCAACATGTCGATGCAAAAGTCACGCCGTATGAAATAATCTGCTTCACTCAGAAACTGCAACATATGTAATCTGTGAGGCATCATGTGCAGCCGCTTCCGCAAGGTTTTCCATACAGTTTACTGTGGAATTTTATAATTGCATGCTTGCCCTAGATGTCGATTTCAGTGGGCTTCTTATGTAGGCAGAACGAACACGTTCAACGTTTTCTTCCAAAACTCTTGGTCTTCCCGAGCTCTTCCCTTAGCACAAACATCCCGTCATCTCGAATTTTCTATACCAGTCGTAGATTGAGTGTCTAGTCTGTGGCGGTTTGTTGTAAAGTGTTCTAAAATGTCGTTGGACAACAGCTGCTGATTGCGTTCTAGCAAATTCCAACATGCAATATGCCTTTTCCACAGGATTTTCCGCCATTTCACCTTCTGCAACAACAAAAAAAACACTACAGCGTTACCAATAGTAACAAACGAAACTTTGAGAGTTTCTCAACATATCTCCAAAATAATTAGGTTCCTATCTCTAATAGTTTTTGTTTTACAGGCAGTTGACGTTGTCTATTTCTTTTGTAGTAACCCTGTTCTATGGTAAAGTTTAATTTTTCCATTAACTCACTGGCTTTTAACTCTACTTCCGCAGCCGACTTACCTTTAATTACTATTGTCATGTTATCTGCATATACAATTGATATAGTTGCACTTCTTTGTACTAGTTAAAAATGTTGTTAGTATATATAAGAAAAAATGGACCTAATTTCAAGCCTTGCAGTTCTATTTACCTAACTATTTGGAAATTTGATTAAATTTGTTCTACTATACCACAGGGCTATTTATAATTTAGTTCAGTGCACTGCATTCATTTTTAAGATATGAACTTACACTTTCGTGCCATCGCACAAACCCCATAATTTTCTAATTTACTTTCCAGTATGTCTATACTAACAAGGTCAAATAGCTTAGACAAGTCCAAAAAATAGCTATTACCTTTTCCTGTTTATTTAATGCTTCAATTATATAATTGCACTGATTGTTGATTTCTCCTTTTAGAATCCAAACTGCCATTCTGTTATTATGTTCAGTTTAGTAAAATAGTTTTAATTGGTTTAAGAATGGGCCTTCCATTACTTTTTAAATAGTTACACAATGTAATTGTCCTACAATTTCCTACTTTCATCCTGTTTTCTTTTTGTTGAAATAATGGCCTCATGATTACTTCTTTTCAAGTATCTGAAAACGTCCTTTGATTTATTGGTTCATTTGTCATGTGCATCAGCACTTTAGCAATCACAAGTTTAATATATTTTGCAACTTTATGTGATATTTCATCTAAACCAACTGATTTCTAGCAAGAGTGCCAGAAGACAGTGCACAGTCCCCATTACTCTTTGCAGCCTACATGTCCAACTTCCTAACATGCCAATATGCTGACAATTTCCTCATAACAGCACAGAACAGAAATACCTGCTATTGTTTTCCCCCCTTTGAGCGACACCTCCAGGTCATTGGCCAATGAAGTGAAAATTGGAAGATGGTCATCAGCCCAGGAAAGAGGTCAGCTCTCCTGGAGAACGTTTTCATTGCTGGCGGCTGGAGCAGCCTCTTATGAAGCGGCAGAGGCAAATCCCTTGGGTTACGTCTGCCAAATACCGCAAAGTCTTCTTCAACTGTGGGCTCACTTTCACACTATATCTAAGGGCCAAGGCAGGGCTCAGCCATGCTGCACTCAGGCAGTTGTACTCAGTGTTTTAAGCCCATTATGTCCACACACCTAAAACTGCGCCTGTATCAGGGAATTATTCCGTGCCTGATCCTGAATGGCTGCAAGGTTAGGATCACGGCACCAACCAGCATTCGCAGACTGCAGACCGAGAAGAACAGGGTGCTAAGAATAATCTATGATACTAGGTGCAGATTCCTGTCTCACATCCTACATACCTAATCAGGAATCCCATACATCACTGACATTGTGTAGGAGAGAATCTACACGCTGTATGCAAAATTAACCTTTCACCCCAACTAATTGGTGCACACCCTGGACCACTATGACCATAGGGTGCCAAGGAGGAGGAAAAGCTACTGCTTACCTAGGGAAGCTTTAGGTCTGTCATTCCCATTCACTCACAGCCCCAAGTTAAGCAGCACTGGACCTGGTCACTAATGGATGGGACACCAAGAGTGGTGCCCTGCTTTCTTAACATGGCAATCACCACTTCCTGCCTGCTTATCTTGGCAGCCTTGCAAGCAGAGGCCAAGTTAAGCAGCATTGGGCATGATCACATTTCGACGGATCACCCTTGCCTATGGTAGTGGAGGAAGCAAAACACTGCCCGGCAGATACATAGCATGCAAAGCTTGCAAACAATCTTTTAACTTTGCATATCACAAGGTAAAACCACTCTAAGGAGTTAGATACTGTGCCGTAATATATCCCACCCAGCTTAACCTGTTCTCGATTGCTGCATTTAATCAGAAAGGCACATTTTAATGATTTTTCAGACCACGCATTTCTTGGTATGTCCTCTATAAGTATGCTCAAGCTGGAGAATTTTTCAAAGAGCTCTATGGTTTCAACATTGTACTGCATACTTTAGCACATTGCACTGAGTTGACCACAGCAAATGCTGCAACTTGTCAACGGCAATTTTTGGTTGTGTGACGATGATTTTGGTAAAGATGGGATCCACCTGAATCGAAGAGGTTTTTTCAAGTTTGGCAACCTACTCACTGATGTAATAACTTCAGTTTTGCAGGAAAACTAGAAACTAAAGTGGTGGATGAAATAGTTAACATAAATTCAGTGCAGTCAGCAAGTTATGAGATACCTCTCTCCTGTTCAAATGACATTAATCAGATTATGCTGCAAAATATACAATGCATGAAAAATAAATTGATAGATCTCGACCTAATGTTAAACCAGGAATATACAAATGTAGATATAGTATGTATGATGGAACACTGGCTCAAAGATGATGAATGTGCATTGTATACAATTCCTAACTATTGCATGGTAAACGCATACTGTAGGTTAGATCGTAAAAATGGGGGTGTAGGTATTATTCTAAGATCTGATCTGCAATACAAAAATATTAATCATACATCATATTTAAATGAAGAAATTAATTTTGAACATGTTGTATGTGAAATCATATACCCTAATTTTAAATTCCTGGTCATCTGTATATATAGATCCCCTGATGGAAATATTGATACATTCTTAGATAAACTTGATATGATGTTGGGTATCTTACAAAATATAAAGCTTCCTATAATATTGTGTGGAGATTTTAATATAGATTTTTTACTTGATTACCCTCTAAGAATGAAAATACTCATGGTTACTGACTACTATAACCTAAAGCTACCGATACAAAATGCAACGCGTATCACTAGCTCTTCAAAAACATGCTTAGATCAGGTCTTTGCCAGCTACAATTTTCCTTATTGTACAATCAATAACATTAATACAGGAATCTCTGATCATAACTCAATATTTGTAAGCCCGGAACTACCGGAGAAGAGTAATAAAATTTCATCTAAGGAAAACAAAACCATTTACAAGCGGGTATTTAATGAGCAAAATATAGACTATTTTAAGCATCTTTTAAGTATAGAGACTTGGGATACTTTAGATAATAATTGCGTTAACAAAAAAGCAGCAGGTTTTTTTAACATAATCTCCCATTATCGGGACGTAGCATTTCCATTATAGAAAGTGAGACCCTACTCTAATTTCTCGTCTAATTGTAAAGTTGGCTAACAAAAGGAATTATTTTATCATGTAAAAGAAAGAGGATGCTTAGGGAAGTTAATAAAATGACAGAGGATCCCAAATTTAAAGAATATTTTAAAAAGTATTGTAACACTTTATATAAAGTTGTAATTGCAGCAAAGAAATTATATAATGACAATTATATTAATAGTCACCAGAATAAGGGCAAGGCTATTTGGAACATAGTAAAAAAAGAAACTAATAGTAAACAAAAAAATGATAAAATAACATTAACTGTGAATAACAACACAATAGCAAATAAAAAAACAATCACTGACACATTTAATAATTACTTTGCAGTAGTGGCTAAGAATGTAACTAAAACCATGCCTCCACTATCTGATAATATAACCTCACCACAGATTATAAATAATTATGCCTCACTTTATTTATTTCCAACTACAGAAAAAGAAATAGAACAAACTATTGATAGTCTAAAAAATAAAAAATGTAGTGGATATGACGACATACCTGATGCTCTCGTAAAGGAATGTGGAACTTATTTACTCAAACCATTATCAGATATCTGCAATATATCCCTTACTACCGGCTGCTTTCCGGATGTTTTAAAAATTGCTAAAATTGTGCCCATTTATAAGAAAGGTAATAAAACCTGTGTTGAAAATTATAGACCCATTTCTTTACTCTGTGTGTTTGCTAAAATACTCGAAAAAATAATGTACAATAGATTAGTACCCTTTTTATTAAAGTACAATATAATATCTGAATCACAGTTTGGGTTTCAAAAGGGTAAGTCAATAAATATGGCTATTTTCTCCTTTTTAGAAGAAATATTTAGTGCAAAAGACAAGAATGAACATGCCTTAGGGCTGTTTGTCGATTTATCTAAGGCATTCGACACAGTAAACCGCAACATTTTATTAAATAAGCTTGAAAATTATGGCATCCGAGGAGTTGCTAATGACTGGTTTAGATCATACCTTACAAATAGAGCCCATTTAGTCGAAATTGATGGTATGAGGTCAAATTTACAAATAGCTGAGTGTGGCGAACCACAAGGCTCCATATTAGGGCCAGTTCTCTTCCTTATTTATATAAATGACTTACCATTACACATGACTCCCCTTAATACTGTTCTTTTTGCAGATGATGCAAACTTTGTGTTCAAAAGTCATTGCCAAAATTCGCTACAACGGACTATACATGACTCAATGCAAAATTGTGTAACTGGTTAAATTATAATAAATTATTGTTAAATGTTAATAAATCAAGCTACTTAAATTTTGAAAAGTATCCAAACCTCACAAATCAATTCCAAATACTTGTAGAAAATAGCCAATAAGTCACCAACATTCTAGTAAATTCCTTGGTATTACAATTGACAACACATTAACATGGAAAGATCACATTCTCATTCTTAGTAATAAATTGAATTGTTTAACTTACGCAATAAGAGTGTTAAGCAAAGTTTGTAGTAAAGAGGTAATGAGAGTGGTATACTTTGGACATATACATTCAATAATTTCATTTGGAATACTCTTTTGGGGGAAAACTACCCAATCAAATATAGTATTTAAAATACAAAAGAAAATATTAAGAATAATGAATCAGGAACCACCCCATGCTCCAAGTAAACCTATCTTTGAAGAGCTTAACATACTACCTCTACCATGTATATATATCTTAGAAACAGTCTCCTTCATTCATAATAATATGCAATGTTTTAAGAGAAACAAGGATTATCATGCCCATAATACCCGAACAGCTGAAGCAATACACCTACTGTGTCATCGACTTAATAAAGCTCTCAATAGTGTATCCCACAAAGGAATAATTTTATATAATAAGATACCCAAATCTTCAAAAGCTGTGCCAGGAAAATTCTTTAAATCCAAAATGTATAAATGGTTATTAAAACACAACTTTTATAGCATAAATGAATTTCTTAACCTAGATATTTAACTACTTAACTGTATTCTGTCACACCTGTATATTGTATATTTATATTTCTTGTAATAATTAGTTTGTAAGTCTTGACGAAGCCATATGTACAAATTGTATATCCTCGGTGAATAAAAAATTTAACTGAATTGTATTGAAATATCATAATTTCTCTTATAGAGTCTAAATCATTACTTGAACTTGTGTAATTTATCTGCTTATTACCTGATTTGAATATATTTCCTCTTCTTTGCAGGATCTGATGATGCGTCAATTAAATCTAAACCAGGACTGCAAGGCTCCCCCTGTCGTTCCTACCTGACTGACTGGGCAGAACCAGGATGTAGCAAGCATGGAAGTGGAGCTTTCCTTGGTTACGGTGTTCTTGGTTTATTTGGAACATGAAAAGTCTCGGAATTACACTTCCTTACAGTGGTGTTTCCCATCCCTTCTGTTTAGATCAAATTCACTTTCTTCAAAATGAACCTGGAAATGTTTGTTTACATAAGAATTCTGTGATTATAAATAATTTAAAAATGCTATGGTTTGGAAAAACACATGTGTGACAAATTTCAGTTCATAACTAAAAATTCAAAAGGAAGACAAAATTACAGAAAGAGCTGAAAATGAAGACACACACTAGTGTATAAAGAATTAAAAACCTTTAAAGAATGTTGCAGGGCAATAAATCTAGCAGTTTATTTAAATATTAGGGGGATCTGAATAGTATAGGCTGAAATTACTTTATTTGTAATTTTCAAGGTGAGGATTACTGAAATGCTACCCAAAGTTTTAATCCAAAATTCCCGAAGGTGTTACCACATTTTCCAAACCATATCCCTTTGAACTTTCTGCCTCAAATAGTGTTTGATTAGTTTCTTAATCCTATATGCAACATTCAAATACCTTCTTTACCCTCTATCATTTGGTATGGAGTATACAAATTATTCTCAATAAAGCTTATTTTTCTATCTATTTCATTTTAGTCAAGATAAACCATTGCACAAATAGCTACATTACACATTTCATTTAGGATATAAATCAATATAGTCAAAAGTTTAAGAACTAGACACTACATGCTGGCCTTAAAATTCAATACAATCAAGAGAATCAACTAAAAATAGATAGGACTGTAAAAGAATGCCAAATGGTGAACAATTTGAACCACTAATAATGGATTTCTCAAAAACTGGTTTGTGCCACAACAAAACTTTGTGTCCCATCTTTGCAAAATAATAACTCAACTTAAACATTGGTATTTATCCAATATTTTGTTTTCAGTTACATTTTAGTGGGACACAGACATACACATGCATGGATTTTCTTCCTGAAAAACTTTCTTTTTTAATACAGGGGCCCTCAAAACATTGTAGTTCAATGAAATTTTAGTACTAAATTTTTGTTGAAATGCCTTCTCTGCCTATCATGTAAGTTATACAGAAACGTTCAACCAATGTAATGCTCCCGAGTCCCTATAAGCTGAAGCAACCTGCTCTTTGAAAAGCAGCGAAGGATGAGTAGGGGAACGCTGGCAAATGCATAGAAAGCTGACATAGGGCAAGTGGGGGTATGTAGTGGTTATATATCAGTTAATCATTTTTTTTTATCATCATTATTATTATTATTTAGGTGAAATGAACTGTGACTCCAAATGTCTACCACAAGGCTAGCTACCACTCAGAGAAATTGTTGCGTTTGTCCAGTAAAGCTGCAGATATCAATTTTAGCAATGGTCCAACAGCTGTATAGTAATTAGGGGCTTTATCTGAAATGAGATAATGCTCCAGTTGATTATCAAGACTTCAGAGAGTACCCTGATGAAACTCTCTCTGGACAATGGATAGGCCAATGAGGTGCTATTAACTATTCAGCATTCCCCCAGACCTAAAACCACTAGACATCTACCTCTGGGAGATCCTAAAGGATATTTTGTATAGGGCAAAGCCAGCTTCATTACACAAAAGCAACTAATTATTGTGTGCAGCACTATCACTGTACACATTAGATCAGATTCTTTTGTCAGCTCTTTTGCCTGCGTTTGGCTGCTGATTGTCGGCACTTCAAATTTCTAAAGTGATTTCAATAAGTTGTACATTAAGCTACATTTTCACTAAATTTGAGACTTATATATGAATTAATTATAAAGTAATGAATGATCAAACAAAAGTACATTACTTTAGACCCCTCTCTATAGTACAGGGTTACTACAAAAGAAATAGACAACTTCAACCGCCTGTAAAACAAAAACTATTAGAGATAGCAACCTAATTATTTTGGAGGTATGTTGAAAAACTCTCAAAGTTTCGTTTGTTACTATTGGTAAAGCTGTAGTGTTTAGTTTGTTGTTGCAGAAGCTGAAATGGCAGAAAATCCTGTGGAAAAGGCATATTGCGTGTTGGAATTTGCCAGAACGCAATCAGCAACTGTTGTCCGACATTTTAGAACACGTTACCACAAAAATGAATTGATGCGCTCACAAAAACCAGCATCGTCTTCATAATGTCGCAACATGTCGATGCAAAAGTCACGCCGTATGAAATAATCTGCTTCACTCAGAAACTGCAACATATGTAATCTGTGAGGCATCATGTGCAGCCGCTTCCGCAAGGTTTTCCATACAGTTTACTGTGGAATTTTATAATTGCATGCTTGCCCTAGATGTCGATTTCAGTGGGCTTCTTATGTAGGCAGAACGAACACGTTCAACGTTTTCTTCCAAAACTCTTGGTCTTCCCGAGCTCTTCCCTTAGCACAAACATCCCGTCATCTCGAATTTTCTATACCAGTCGTAGATTGAGTGTCTAGTCTGTGGTGGTTTGTTGTAAAGTGTTCTAAAATGTCGTTGGACAACAGCTGCTGATTGCGTTCTAGCAAATTCCAACACGCAATATGCCTTTTCCACAGGATTTTCCGCCATTTCACCTTCTGCAACAACAAACAAAACACTACAGCGTTACCAATAGTAACAAACGAAACTTTGAGAGTTTCTCAACATATCTCCAAAATAATTAGGTTCCTATCTCTAATAGTTTTTGTTTTACAGGCAGTTGACGTTGTCTATTTCTTTTGTAGTAACCCTGTTCTATGGTAAAGTTTAATTTTTCCATTAACTCACTGGCTTTTAACTCTACTTCCGCAGCCGACTTACCTTTAATTACTATTGTCATGTTATCTGCATATATAATTGATATAGTTGCACTTCTTTGTACTAGTTAAAAATGTTGTTAATATATATAAAGAAAGAATGGACCTAATTTCAAGCCTTGCAGTTCTCCTTACCTAACTATTTAGAAAATTGATTAAATTTGTTCTACTATACCACAGGGCTATTTATAATTTAGTTCAGTGCACTGCATTCATTTTTAAGATATGAACTTACACTTTCGTGCCATCGCACAAACCCCATAATTTTCTAATTTACTTTCCAGTATGTCTATACTAACAAGGTCAAATAGCTTAGACAAGTCCAAAAAATAGCTATAACCTTTTCCTGTTTATTTAATGCTTCAATTATATAATTGCACTGATTGTTGATTTCTCCTTTTAGAATCCAAACTGCCATTCTGTTATTATGTTCAGTTTAGTAAAATAGTTTTAATTGGTTTAAGAATGGGCCTTCCATTACTTTTTAAATAGTTACACAATGTAATTGTCCTACAATTTCCTACTTTCATCCTGTTTTCTTTTTGTTGAAATAATGGCCTCATGATTACTTCTTTTCAAGTATCTGAAAACGTCCTTTGATTTATTGGTTCATTTGTCATGTGCATCAGCACTTTAGCAATCACAAGTTTAATATATTTTGCAACTTTATGTGATATTTCATCTAAACCAACTGATTTCTAGCAAGAGTGCCAGAAGACAGTGCACAGTCCCCATTACTCTTTGCAGCCTACATGTCCAACTTCCTAACATGCCAATATGCTGACAATTTCCTCATAACAGCACAGAACAGAAATACCTGCTATTGTTTTCCCCCCTTTGAGCGACACCTCCAGGTCATTGGCCAATGAAGTGAAAATTGGAAGATGGTCATCAGCCCAGGAAAGAGGTCAGCTCTCCTGGAGAACGTTTTCATTGCTGGCGGCTGGAGCAGCCTCTTATGAAGCGGCAGAGGCAAATCCCTTGGGTTACGTCTGCCAAATACCGCAAAGTCTTCTTCAACTGTGGGCTCACTTTCACACTATATCTAAGGGCCAAGGCAGGGCTCAGCCATGCTGCACTCAGGCAGTTGTACTCAGTGTTTTAAGCCCATTATGTCCACACACCTAAAACTGCGCCTGTATCAGGGAATTATTCCGTGCCTGATCCTGAATGGCTGCAAGGTTAGGATCACGGCACCAACCAGCATTCGCAGACTGCAGACCGAGAAGAACAGGGTGCTAAGAATAATCTATGATACTAGGTGCAGATTCCTGTCTCACATCCTACATACCTAATCAGGAATCCCATACATCACTGACATTGTGTAGGAGAGAATCTACACGCTGTATGCAAAATTAACCTTTCACCCCAACTAATTGGTGCACTCCCTGGACCACTATGACCATAGGGTGCCAAGGAGGAGGAAAAGCTACTGCTTACCTAGGGAAGCTTTAGGTCTGTCATTCCCATTCACTCACAGCCCCAAGTTAAGCAGCACTGGACCTGGTCACTAATGGATGGGACACCAAGAGTGGTGCCCTGCTTTCTTAACATGGCAATCACCACTTCCTGCCTGCTTATCTTGCAGCCTTGCAAGCAGAGGCCAAGTTAAGCAGCATTGGGCATGATCACATTTCGACGGATCACCCTTGCCTATGGTAGTGGAGGAAGCAAAACACTGCCCGGCAGATACATAGCATGCAAAGCTTGCAAACAATCTTTTAACTTTGCATATCACAAGGTAAAACCACTCTAAGGAGTTAGATACTGTGCCGTAATATATCCCACCCAGCTTAACCTGTTCTCGATTGCTGCATTTAATCAGAAAGGCACATTTTAATGATTTTTCAGACCACGCATTTCTTGGTATGTCCTCTATATGTATGCTCTAGCTGGAGAATTTTTCAAAGAGCTCTATGGTTTCAACATTGTACTGCATACTTTAGCACATTGCACTGAGTTGACCACAGCAAATGCTGCAACTTGTCAACGGCAATTTTTGGTTGTGTGACGATGATTTTGGTAAAGATGGGATCCACCTGAATCGAAGAGGTTTTTTCAAGTTTGGCAACCTACTCACTGATGTAATAACTTCAGTTTTGCAGGAAAACTAGAAACTAAAGTGGTGGATGAAATAGTTAACATAAATTCAGTGCAGTCAACAAGTTATGAGATACCTCTCTCCTGTTCAAATGACATTAATCAGATTATGCTGCAAAATATACAATGCATGAAAAATAAATTGATAGATCTCGACCTAATGTTAAACCAGGAATATACAAATGTAGATATAGTATGTATGATGGAACACTGGCTCAAAGATGATGAATGTGCATTGTATACAATTCCTAACTATTGCATGGTAAACGCATACTGTAGGTTAGATCGTAAAAATGGGGGTGTAGGTATTATTCTAAGATCTGATCTGCAATACAAAAATATTAATCATACATCATATTTAAATGAAGAAATTAATTTTGAACATGTTGTATGTGAAATCATATACCCTAATTTTAAATTCCTGGTCATCTGTATATATAGATCCCCTGATGGAAATATTGATACATTCTTAGATAAACTTGATATGATGTTGGGTATCTTACAAAATATAAAGCTTCCTATAATATTGTGTGGAGATTTTAATATAGATTTTTTACTTGATTACCCTCTAAGAATGAAAATACTCATGGTTACTGACTACTATAACCTAAAGCTACCGATACAAAATGCAACGCGTATCACTAGCTCTTCAAAAACATGCTTAGATCAGGTCTTTGCCAGCTACAATTTTCCTTATTGTACAATCAATAACATTAATACAGGAATCTCTGATCATAACTCAATATTTGTAAGCCCGGAACTACCGGAGAAGAGTAATAAAATTTCATCTAAGGAAAACAAAACCATTTACAAGCGGGTATTTAATGAGCAAAATATAGACTATTTTAAGCATCTTTTAAGTATAGAGACTTGGGATACTTTAGATAATAATTGCGTTAACAAAAAAGCAGCAGGTTTTTTTAACATAATCTCCCATTATCGGGACGTAGCATTTCCATTAAAGAAAGTGAGACCCTACTCTAATTTCTCGTCTAATTGTAAAGTTGGCTAACAAAAGGAATTATTTTATCATGTAAAAGAAAGAGGATGCTTAGGGAAGTTAATAAAATGACAGAGGATACCAAATTTAAAGAATATTTTAAAAAGTATTGTAACACTTTATATAAATTTGTAATTGCAGCAAAGAAATTATATAATGACAATTATATTAATAGTCACCAGAATAAGGGCAAGGCTATTTGGAACATAGTAAAAAAAGAAACTAATAGTAAACAAAAAAATGATAAAATAACATTAACTGTGAATAACAACACAATAGCAAATAAAAAAAACAATCACTGACACATTTAATAATTACTTTGCAGTAGTGGCTAAGAATGTAACTAAAACCATGCCTCCACTATCTGATAATATAACCTCACCACAGATTATAAATAATTATGCCTCACTTTATTTATTTCCAACTACAGAAAAAGAAATAGAACAAACTATTGATAGTCTAAAAAATAAAAAATGTAGTGGATATGACGACATACCTGATGCTCTCGTAAAGGAATGTGGAACTTATTTACTCAAAACCATTATCAGATATCTGCAATATATCCCTTACTACCGGCTGCTTTCCGGATGTTTTAAAAATTGCTAAAATTGTGCCCATTTATAAGAAAGGTAATAAAACCTGTGTTGAAAATTATAGACCCATTTCTTTACTCTGTGTGTTTGCTAAAATACTCGAAAAAATAATGTACAATAGATTAGTACCCTTTTTATTAAAGTACAATATAATATCTGAATCACAGTTTGGGTTTCAAAAGGGTAAGTCAATAAATATGGCTATTTTCTCCTTTTTAGAAGAAATATTTAGTGCAAAAGACAAGAATGAACATGCCTTAGGGCTGTTTGTCGATTTATCTAAGGCATTCGACACAGTAAACCACAACATTTTATTAAATAAGCTTGAAAATTATGGCATCCGAGGAGTTGCTAATGACTGGTTTAGATCATACCTTACAAATAGAGCCCATTTAGTCGAAATTGATGGTATGAGGTCAAATTTACAAATAGCTGAGTGTGGCGAACCACAAGGCTCCATATTAGGGCCAGTTCTCTTCCTTATTTATATAAATGACTTACCATTACACATGACTCCCCTTAATACTGTTCTTTTTGCAGATGATGCAAACTTTGTGTTCAAAAGTCATTGCCAAAATTCGCTACAACGGACTATACATGACTCAATGCAAAATTGTGTAACTGGTTAAATTATAATAAATTATTGTTAAATGTTAATAAATCAAGCTACTTAAATTTTGAAAAGTATCCAAACCTCACAAATCAATTCCAAATACTTGTAGAAAATAGCCAATAAGTCACCAACATTCTAGTAAATTCCTTGGTATTACAATTGACAACACATTAACATGGAAAGATCACATTCTCATTCTTAGTAATAAATTGAATCGTTTAACTTACGCAATAAGAGTGTTAAGCAAAGTTTGTAGTAAAGAGGTAATGAGAGTGGTATACTTTGGACATATACATTCAATAATTTCATTTGGAATACTCTTTTGGGGGAAAACTACCCAATCAAATATAGTATTTAAAATACAAAAGAAAATATTAAGAATAATGAATCAGGAACCACCCCATGCTCCAAGTAAACCTATCTTTGAAGAGCTTAACATACTACCTCTACCATGTATATATATCTTAGAAACAGTCTCCTTCATTCATAATAATATGCAATGTTTTAAGAGAAACAAGGATTATCATGCCCATAATACCCGAACAGCTGAAGCAATACACCTACTGTGTCATCGACTTAATAAAGCTCTCAATAGTGTATCCCACAAAGGAATAATTTTATATAATAAGATACCCAAATCTTTAAAAGCTGTGCCAGGAAAATTCTTTAAATCCAAAATGTATAAATGGTTATTAAAACACAACTTTTATAGCATAAATGAATTTCTTAACCTAGATATTTAACTACTTAACTGTATTCTGTCACACCTGTATATTGTATATTTATATTTCTTGTAATAATTAGTTTGTAAGTCTTGACGAAGCCATATGTACAAATTGTATATCCTCGGTGAATAAAAAATTTAACTGAATTGTATTGAAATATCATAATTTCTCTTATAGAGTCTAAATCATTACTTGAACTTGTGTAATTTATCTGCTTATTACCTGATTTGAATATATTTCCTCTTCTTTGCAGGATCTGATGATGCGTCAATTAAATCTAAACCAGGACTGCAAGGCTCCCCCTGTCGTTCCTACCTGACTGACTGGGCAGAACCAGGATGTAGCAAGCATGGAAGTGGAGCTTTCCTTGGTTACGGTGTTCTTGGTTTATTTGGAACATGAAAAGTCTCGGAATTACACTTCCTTACAGTGGTGTTTCCCATCCCTTCTGTTTAGATCAAATTCACTTTCTTCAAAATGAACCTGGAAATGTTTGTTTACATAAGAATTCTGTGATTATAAATAATTTAAAAATGCTATGGTTTGGAAAAACACATGTGTGACAAATTTCAGTTCATAACTAAAAATTCAAAAGGAAGACAAAATTACAGAAAGAGCTGAAAATGAAGACACACACTAGTGTATAAAGAATTAAAAACCTTTAAAGAATGTTGCAGGGCAATAAATCTAGCAGTTTATTTAAATATTAGGGGGATCTGAATAGTATAGGCTGAAATTACTTTATTTGTAATTTTCAAGGTGAGGATTACTGAAATGCTACCCAAAGTTTTAATCCAAAATTCCCGAAGGTGTTACCACATTTTCCAAACCATATCCCTTTGAACTTTCTGCCTCAAATAGTGTTTGATTAGTTTCTTAATCCTATATGCAACATTCAAATACCTTCTTTACCCTCTATCATTTGGTATGGAGTATACAAATTATTCTCAATAAAGCTTATTTTTCTATCTATTTCATTTTAGTCAAGATAAACCATTGCACAAATAGCTACATTACACATTTCATTTAGGATATAAATCAATATAGTCAAAAGTTTAAGAACTAGACACTACATGCTGGCCTTAAAATTCAATACAATCAAGAGAATCAACTAAAAATAGATAGGACTGTAAAAGAATGCCAAACGGTGAACAATTTGAACCACTAATAATGGATTTCTCAAAAACTGGTTTGTGCCACAACAAAACTTTGTGTCCCATCTTTGCAAAATAATAACTCAACTTAAACATTGGTATTTATCCAATATTTTGTTTTCAGTTACATTTTAGTGGGACACAGACATACACATGCATGGATTTTCTTCCTGAAAAACTTTCTTTTTTAATACAGGGGCCCTCAAAACATTGTAGTTCAATGAAATTTTAGTACTAAATTTTTGTTGAAATGCCTTCTCTGCCTATCATGTAAGTTATACAGAAACGTTCAACCAATGTAATGCTCCCGAGTCCCAATAAGCTGAAGCAACCTGCTCTTTGAAAAGCAGCGAAGGATGAGTAGGGGAACGCTGGCAAATGCATAGAAAGCTGACATAGGGCAAGTGGGGGAATGTAGTGGTTATATATCAGTTAATCATTTTTTTTTATCATCATTATTATTATTATTTAGGTGAAATGAACTGTGACTCCAAATGTATACCACAAGGCTAGCTACCACTCAGAGAAATTGTTGCGTTTGTCCAGTAAAGCTGCAGATATCAATTTTAGCAATGGTCCAACAGCTGTATAGTAATTAGGGGCTTTATCTGAAATGAGATAATGCTCCAGTTGATTATCAAGACTTCAGAGAGTACCCTGATGAAACTCTCTCTGGACAATGGATAGGCCAATGAGGTGCTATTAACTATTCAGCATTCCCCCAGACCTAAAACCACTAGACATCTACCTCTGGGAGATCCTAAAGGATATTTTGTATAGGGCAAAGCCAGCTTCATTACACAAAAGCAACTAATTATTGTGTGCAGCACTATCACTGTACACATTAGATCAGATTCTTTTGTCAGCTCTTTTGCCTGCGTTTGGCTGCTGATTGTCGGCACTTCAAATTTCTAAAGTGATTTCAATAAGTTGTACATTAAGCTACATTTTCACTAAATTTGAGACTTATATATGAATTAATTATAAAGTAATGAATGATCAAACAAAAGTACATTACTTTAGACCCCTCTCTATAGTACAGGGTTACTACAAAAGAAATAGACAACTTCAACCGCCTGTAAAACAAAAACTATTAGAGATAGCAACCTAATTATTTTGGAGGTATGTTGAAAAACTCTCAAAGTTTCGTTTGTTACTATTGGTAAAGCTGTAGTGTTTAGTTTGTTGTTGCAGAAGCTGAAATGGCAGAAAATCCTGTGGAAAAGGCATATTGCGTGTTGGAATTTGCCAGAACGCAATCAGCAACTGTTGTCCGACATTTTAGAACACGTTACCACAAAAATGAATTGATGCGCTCACAAAAACCAGCATCGTCTTCATAATGTCGCAACATGTCGATGCAAAAGTCACGCCGTATGAAATAATCTGCTTCACTCAGAAACTGCAACATATGTAATCTGTGAGGCATCATGTGCAGCCGCTTCCGCAAGGTTTTCCATACAGTTTACTGTGGAATTTTATAATTGCATGCTTGCCCTAGATGTCGATTTCAGTGGGCTTCTTATGTAGGCAGAACGAACACGTTCAACGTTTTCTTCCAAAACTCTTGGTCTTCCCGAGCTCTTCCCTTAGCACAAACATCCCGTCATCTCGAATTTTCTATACCAGTCGTAGATTGAGTGTCTAGTCTGTGGTGGTTTGTTGTAAAGTGTTCTAAAATGTCGTTGGACAACAGCTGCTGATTGCGTTCTAGCAAATTCCAACACGCAATATGCCTTTTCCACAGGATTTTCCGCCATTTCACCTTCTGCAACAACAAACAAAACACTACAGCGTTACCAATAGTAACAAACGAAACTTTGAGAGTTTCTCAACATATCTCCAAAATAATTAGGTTCCTATCTCTAATAGTTTTTGTTTTACAGGCAGTTGACGTTGTCTATTTCTTTTGTAGTAACCCTGTTCTATGGTAAAGTTTAATTTTTCCATTAACTCACTGGCTTTTAACTCTACTTCCGCAGCCGACTTACCTTTAATTACTATTGTCATGTTATCTGCATATACAATTGATATAGTTGCACTTCTTTGTACTAGTTAAAAATGTTGTTAATGTATATAAAGAAAGAATGGACCTAATTTCAAGCCTTGCAGTTCTCCTTACCTAACTATTTGGAAATTTGATTAAATTTGTTCTACTATACCACAGGGCTATTTATAATTTAGTTCAGTGCACTGCATTCATTTTTAAGATATGAACTTACACTTTCGTGCCATCGCACAAACCCCATAATTTTCTAATTTACTTTCCAGTATGTCTATACTAACAAGGTCAAATAGCTTAGACAAGTCCAAAAAATAGCTATTACCTTTTCCTGTTTATTTAATGCTTCAATTATATAATTGCACTGATTGTTGATTTCTCCTTTTAGAATCCAAACTGCCATTCTGTTATTATGTTCAGTTTAGTAAAATAGTTTTAATTGGTTTAAGAATGGGCCTTCCATTACTTTTTAAATAGTTACACAATGTAATTGTCCTACAATTTCCTACTTTCATCCTGTTTTCTTTTTGTTGAAATAATGGCCTCATGATTACTTCTTTTCAAGTATCTGAAAACGTCCTTTGATTTATTGGTTCATTTGTCATGTGCATCAGCACTTTAGCAATCACAAGTTTAATATATTTTGCAACTTTATGTGATATTTCATCTAAACCAACTGATTTCTAGCAAGAGTGCCAGAAGACAGTGCACAGTCCCCATTACTCTTTGCAGCCTACATGTCCAACTTCCTAACATGCCAATATGCTGACAATTTCCTCATAACAGCACAGAACAGAAATACCTGCTATTGTTTTCCCCCCTTTGAGCGACACCTCCAGGTCATTGCCCAATGAAGTGAAAATTGGAAGATGGTCATCAGCCCAGGAAAGAGGTCAGCTCTCCTGGAGAACGTTTTCATTGCTGGCGGCTGGAGCAGCCTCTTATGAAGCGGCAGAGGCAAATCCCTTGGGTTACGTCTGCCAAATACCGCAAAGTCTTCTTCAACTGTGGGCTCACTTTCACACTATATCTAAGGGCCAAGGCAGGGCTCAGCCATGCTGCACTCAGGCAGTTGTACTCAGTGTTTTAAGCCCATTATGTCCACACACCTAAAACTGCGCCTGTATCAGGGAATTATTCCGTGCCTGATCCTGAATGGCTGCAAGGTTAGGATCACGGCACCAACCAGCATTCGCAGACTGCAGACCGAGAAGAACAGGGTGCTAAGAATAATCTATGATACTAGGTGCAGATTCCTGTCTCACATCCTACATACCTAATCAGGAATCCCATACATCACTGACATTGTGTAGGAGAGAATCTACACGCTGTATGCAAAATTAACCTTTCACCCCAACTAATTGGTGCACACCCTGGACCACTATGACCATAGGGTGCCAAGGAGGAGGAAAAGCTACTGCTTACCTAGGGAAGCTTTAGGTCTGTCATTCCCATTCACTCACAGCCCCAAGTTAAGCAGCACTGGACCTGGTCACTAATGGATGGGACACCAAGAGTGGTGCCCTGCTTTCTTAACATGGCAATCACCACTTCCTGCCTGCTTATCTTGGCAGCCTTGCAAGCAGAGGCCAAGTTAAGCAGCATTGGGCATGATCACATTTCGACGGATCACCCTTGCCTATGGTAGTGGAGGAAGCAAAACACTGCCCGGCAGATACATAGCATGCAAAGCTTGCAAACAATCTTTTAACTTTGCATATCACAAGGTAAAACCACTCTAAGGAGTTAGATACTGTGCCGTAATATATCCCACCCAGCTTAACCTGTTCTCGATTGCTGCATTTAATCAGAAAGGCACATTTTAATGATTTTTCAGACCACGCATTTCTTGGTATGTCCTCTATAAGTATGCTCAAGCTGGAGAATTTTTCAAAGAGCTCTATGGTTTCAACATTGTACTGCATACTTTAGCACATTGCACTGAGTTGACCACAGCAAATGCTGCAACTTGTCAACGGCAATTTTTGGTTGTGTGACGATGATTTTGGTAAAGATGGGATCCACCTGAATCGAAGAGGTTTTTTCAAGTTTGGCAACCTACTCACTGATGTAATAACTTCAGTTTTGCAGGAAAACTAGAAACTAAAGTGGTGGATGAAATAGTTAACATAAATTCAGTGCAGTCAGCAAGTTATGAGATACCTCTCTCCTGTTCAAATGACATTAATCAGATTATGCTGCAAAATATACAATGCATGAAAAATAAATTGATAGATCTCGACCTAATGTTAAACCAGGAATATACAAATGTAGATATAGTATGTATGATGGAACACTGGCTCAAAGATGATGAATGTGCATTGTATACAATTCCTAACTATTGCATGGTAAACGCATACTGTAGGTTAGATCGTAAAAATGGGGGTGTAGGTATTATTCTAAGATCTGATCTGCAATACAAAAATATTAATCATACATCATATTTAAATGAAGAAATTAATTTTGAACATGTTGTATGTGAAATCATATACCCTAATTTTAAATTCCTGGTCATCTGTATATATAGATCCCCTGATGGAAATATTGATACATTCTTAGATAAACTTGATATGATGTTGGGTATCTTACAAAATATAAAGCTTCCTATAATATTGTGTGGAGATTTTAATATAGATTTTTTACTTGATTACCCTCTAAGAATGAAAATACTCATGGTTACTGACTACTATAACCTAAAGCTACCGATACAAAATGCAACGCGTATCACTAGCTCTTCAAAAACATGCTTAGATCAGGTCTTTGCCAGCTACAATTTTCCTTATTGTACAATCAATAACATTAATACAGGAATCTCTGATCATAACTCAATATTTGTAAGCCCGGAACTACCGGAGAAGAGTAATAAAATTTCATCTAAGGAAAACAAAACCATTTACAAGCGGGTATTTAATGAGCAAAATATAGACTATTTTAAGCATCTTTTAAGTATAGAGACTTGGGATACTTTAGATAATAATTGCGTTAACAAAAAAGCAGCAGGTTTTTTTAACATAATCTCCCATTATCGGGACGTAGCATTTCCATTAAAGAAAGTGAGACCCTACTCTAATTTCTCGTCTAATTGTAAAGTTGGCTAACAAAAGGAATTATTTTATCATGTAAAAGAAAGAGGATGCTTAGGGAAGTTAATAAAATGACAGAGGATCCCAAATTTAAAGAATATTTTAAAAAGTATTGTAACACTTTATATAAAGTTGTAATTGCAGCAAAGAAATTATATAATGACAATTATATTAATAGTCACCAGAATAAGGGCAAGGCTATTTGGAACATAGTAAAAAAAGAAACTAATAGTAAACAAAAAAATGATAAAATAACATTAACTGTGAATAACAACACAATAGCAAATAAAAAAACAATCACTGACACATTTAATAATTACTTTGCAGTAGTGGCTAAGAATGTAACTAAAACCATGCCTCCACTATCTGATAATATAACCTCACCACAGATTATAAATAATTATGCCTCACTTTATTTATTTCCAACTACAGAAAAAGAAATAGAACAAACTATTGATAGTCTAAAAAATAAAAAATGTAGTGGATATGACGACATACCTGATGCTCTCGTAAAGGAATGTGGAACTTATTTACTCAAACCATTATCAGATATCTGCAATATATCCCTTACTACCGGCTGCTTTCCGGATGTTTTAAAAATTGCTAAAATTGTGCCCATTTATAAGAAAGGTAATAAAACCTGTGTTGAAAATTATAGACCCATTTCTTTACTCTGTGTGTTTGCTAAAATACTCGAAAAAATAATGTACAATAGATTAGTACCCTTTTTATTAAAGTACAATATAATATCTGAATCACAGTTTGGGTTTCAAAAGGGTAAGTCAATAAATATGGCTATTTTCTCCTTTTTAGAAGAAATATTTAGTGCAAAAGACAAGAATGAACATGCCTTAGGGCTGTTTGTCGATTTATCTAAGGCATTCGACACAGTAAACCGCAACATTTTATTAAATAAGCTTGAAAATTATGGCATCCGAGGAGTTGCTAATGACTGGTTTAGATCATACCTTACAAATAGAGCCCATTTAGTCGAAATTGATGGTATGAGGTCAAATTTACAAATAGCTGAGTGTGGCGAACCACAAGGCTCCATATTAGGGCCAGTTCTCTTCCTTATTTATATAAATGACTTACCATTACACATGACTCCCCTTAATACTGTTCTTTTTGCAGATGATGCAAACTTTGTGTTCAAAAGTCATTGCCAAAATTCGCTACAACGGACTATACATGACTCAATGCAAAATTGTGTAACTGGTTAAATTATAATAAATTATTGTTAAATGTTAATAAATCAAGCTACTTAAATTTTGAAAAGTATCCAAACCTCACAAATCAATTCCAAATACTTGTAGAAAATAGCCAATAAGTCACCAACATTCTAGTAAATTCCTTGGTATTACAATTGACAACACATTAACATGGAAAGATCACATTCTCATTCTTAGTAATAAATTGAATTGTTTAACTTACGCAATAAGAGTGTTAAGCAAAGTTTGTAGTAAAGAGGTAATGAGAGTGGTATACTTTGGACATATACATTCAATAATTTCATTTGGAATACTCTTTTGGGGGAAAACTACCCAATCAAATATAGTATTTAAAATACAAAAGAAAATATTAAGAATAATGAATCAGGAACCACCCCATGCTCCAAGTAAACCTATCTTTGAAGAGCTTAACATACTACCTCTACCATGTATATATATCTTAGAAACAGTCTCCTTCATTCATAATAATATGCAATGTTTTAAGAGAAACAAGGATTATCATGCCCATAATACCCGAACAGCTGAAGCAATACACCTACTGTGTCATCGACTTAATAAAGCTCTCAATAGTGTATCCCACAAAGGAATAATTTTATATAATAAGATACCCAAATCTTCAAAAGCTGTGCCAGGAAAATTCTTTAAATCCAAAATGTATAAATGGTTATTAAAACACAACTTTTATAGCATAAATGAATTTCTTAACCTAGATATTTAACTACTTAACTGTATTCTGTCACACCTGTATATTGTATATTTATATTTCTTGTAATAATTAGTTTGTAAGTCTTGACGAAGCCATATGTACAAATTGTATATCCTCGGTGAATAAAAAATTTAACTGAATTGTATTGAAATATCATAATTTCTCTTATAGAGTCTAAATCATTACTTGAACTTGTGTAATTTATCTGCTTATTACCTGATTTGAATATATTTCCTCTTCTTTGCAGGATCTGATGATGCGTCAATTAAATCTAAACCAGGACTGCAAGGCTCCCCCTGTCGTTCCTACCTGACTGACTGGGCAGAACCAGGATGTAGCAAGCATGGAAGTGGAGCTTTCCTTGGTTACGGTGTTCTTGGTTTATTTGGAACATGAAAAGTCTCGGAATTACACTTCCTTACAGTGGTGTTTCCCATCCCTTCTGTTTAGATCAAATTCACTTTCTTCAAAATGAACCTGGAAATGTTTGTTTACATAAGAATTCTGTGATTATAAATAATTTAAAAATGCTATGGTTTGGAAAAACACATGTGTGACAAATTTCAGTTCATAACTAAAAATTCAAAAGGAAGACAAAATTACAGAAAGAGCTGAAAATGAAGACACACACTAGTGTATAAAGAATTAAAAACCTTTAAAGAATGTTGCAGGGCAATAAATCTAGCAGTTTATTTAAATATTAGGGGGATCTGAATAGTATAGGCTGAAATTACTTTATTTGTAATTTTCAAGGTGAGGATTACTGAAATGCTACCCAAAGTTTTAATCCAAAATTCCCGAAGGTGTTACCACATTTTCCAAACCATATCCCTTTGAACTTTCTGCCTCAAATAGTGTTTGATTAGTTTCTTAATCCTATATGCAACATTCAAATACCTTCTTTACCCTCTATCATTTGGTATGGAGTATACAAATTATTCTCAATAAAGCTTATTTTTCTATCTATTTCATTTTAGTCAAGATAAACCATTGCACAAATAGCTACATTACACATTTCATTTAGGATATAAATCAATATAGTCAAAAGTTTAAGAACTAGACACTACATGCTGGCCTTAAAATTCAATACAATCAAGAGAATCAACTAAAAATAGATAGGACTGTAAAAGAATGCCAAATGGTGAACAATTTGAACCACTAATAATGGATTTCTCAAAAACTGGTTTGTGCCACAACAAAACTTTGTGTCCCATCTTTGCAAAATAATAACTCAACTTAAACATTGGTATTTATCCAATATTTTGTTTTCAGTTACATTTTAGTGGGACACAGACATACACATGCATGGATTTTCTTCCTGAAAAACTTTCTTTTTTAATACAGGGGCCCTCAAAACATTGTAGTTCAATGAAATTTTAGTACTAAATTTTTGTTGAAATGCCTTCTCTGCCTATCATGTAAGTTATACAGAAACGTTCAACCAATGTAATGCTCCCGAGTCCCTATAAGCTGAAGCAACCTGCTCTTTGAAAAGCAGCGAAGGATGAGTAGGGGAACGCTGGCAAATGCATAGAAAGCTGACATAGGGCAAGTGGGGGTATGTAGTGGTTATATATCAGTTAATCATTTTTTTTTATCATCATTATTATTATTATTTAGGTGAAATGAACTGTGACTCCAAATGTCTACCACAAGGCTAGCTACCACTCAGAGAAATTGTTGCGTTTGTCCAGTAAAGCTGCAGATATCAATTTTAGCAATGGTCCAACAGCTGTATAGTAATTAGGGGCTTTATCTGAAATGAGATAATGCTCCAGTTGATTATCAAGACTTCAGAGAGTACCCTGATGAAACTCTCTCTGGACAATGGATAGGCCAATGAGGTGCTATTAACTATTCAGCATTCCCCCAGACCTAAAACCACTAGACATCTACCTCTGGGAGATCCTAAAGGATATTTTGTATAGGGCAAAGCCAGCTTCATTACACAAAAGCAACTAATTATTGTGTGCAGCACTATCACTGTACACATTAGATCAGATTCTTTTGTCAGCTCTTTTGCCTGCGTTTGGCTGCTGATTGTCGGCACTTCAAATTTCTAAAGTGATTTCAATAAGTTGTACATTAAGCTACATTTTCACTAAATTTGAGACTTATATATGAATTAATTATAAAGTAATGAATGATCAAACAAAAGTACATTACTTTAGACCCCTCTCTATAGTACAGGGTTACTACAAAAGAAATAGACAACTTCAACCGCCTGTAAAACAAAAACTATTAGAGATAGCAACCTAATTATTTTGGAGGTATGTTGAAAAACTCTCAAAGTTTCGTTTGTTACTATTGGTAAAGCTGTAGTGTTTAGTTTGTTGTTGCAGAAGCTGAAATGGCAGAAAATCCTGTGGAAAAGGCATATTGCGTGTTGGAATTTGCCAGAACGCAATCAGCAACTGTTGTCCGACATTTTAGAACACGTTACCACAAAAATGAATTGATGCGCTCACAAAAACCAGCATCGTCTTCATAATGTCGCAACATGTCGATGCAAAAGTCACGCCGTATGAAATAATCTGCTTCACTCAGAAACTGCAACATATGTAATCTGTGAGGCATCATGTGCAGCCGCTTCCGCAAGGTTTTCCATACAGTTTACAGTGGAATTTTATAATTGCATGCTTGCCCTAGATGTCGATTTCAGTGGGCTTCTTATGTAGGCAGAACGAACACGTTCAACGTTTTCTTCCAAAACTCTTGGTCTTCCCGAGCTCTTCCCTTAGCACAAACATCCCGTCATCTCGAATTTTCTATACCAGTCGTAGATTGAGTGTCTAGTCTGTGGTGGTTTGTTGTAAAGTGTTCTAAAATGTCGTTGGACAACAGCTGCTGATTGCGTTCTAGCAAATTCCAACACGCAATATGCCTTTTCCACAGGATTTTCCGCCATTTCACCTTCTGCAACAACAAACAAAACACTACAGCGTTACCAATAGTAACAAACGAAACTTTGAGAGTTTCTCAACATATCTCCAAAATAATTAGGTTCCTATCTCTAATAGTTTTTGTTTTACAGGCAGTTGACGTTGTCTATTTCTTTTGTAGTAACCCTGTTCTATGGTAAAGTTTAATTTTTCCATTAACTCACTGGCTTTTAACTCTACTTCCGCAGCCGACTTACCTTTAATTACTATTGTCATGTTATCTGCATATACAATTGATATAGTTGCACTTCTTTGTACTAGTTAAAAATGTTGTTAATATATATAAAGAAAGAATGGACCTAATTTCAAGCCTTGCAGTTCTCCTTACCTAACTATTTAGAAAATTGATTAAATTTGTTCTACTATACCACAGGGCTATTTATAATTTAGTTCAGTGCACTGCATTCATTTTTAAGATATGAACTTACACTTTCGTGCCATCGCACAAACCCCATAATTTTCTAATTTACTTTCCAGTATGTCTATACTAACAAGGTCAAATAGCTTAGACAAGTCCAAAAAATAGCTATTACCTTTTCCTGTTTATTTAATGCTTCAATTATATAATTGCACTGATTGTTGATTTCTCCTTTTAGAATCCAAACTGCCATTCTGTTATTATGTTCAGTTTAGTAAAATAGTTTTAATTGGTTTAAGAATGGGCCTTCCATTACTTTTTAAATAGTTACACAATGTAATTGTCCTACAATTTCCTACTTTCATCCTGTTTTCTTTTTGTTGAAATAATGGCCTCATGATTACTTCTTTTCAAGTATCTGAAAACGTCCTTTGATTTATTGGTTCATTTGTCATGTGCATCAGCACTTTAGCAATCACAAGTTTAATATATTTTGCAACTTTATGTGATATTTCATCTAAACCAACTGATTTCTAGCAAGAGTGCCAGAAGACAGTGCACAGTCCCCATTACTCTTTGCAGCCTACATGTCCAACTTCCTAACATGCCAATATGCTGACAATTTCCTCATAACAGCACAGAACAGAAATACCTGCTATTGTTTTCCCCCCTTTGAGCGACACCTCCAGGTCATTGGCCAATGAAGTGAAAATTGGAAGATGGTCATCAGCCCAGGAAAGAGGTCAGCTCTCCTGGAGAACGTTTTCATTGCTGGCGGCTGGAGCAGCCTCTTATGAAGCGGCAGAGGCAAATCCCTTGGGTAACGTCTGCCAAATACCCCAAAGTCTTCTTCAACTGTGGGCTCACTTTCACACTATATCTAAGGGCCAAGGCAGGGCTCAGCCATGCTGCACTCAGGCAGTTGTACTCAGTGTTTTAAGCCCATTATGTCCACACACCTAAAACTGCGCCTGTATCAGGGAATTATTCCGTGCCTGATCCTGAATGGCTGCAAGGTTAGGATCACGGCACCAACCAGCATTCGCAGACTGCAGACCGAGAAGAACAGGGTGCTAAGAATAATCTATGATACTAGGTGCAGATTCCTGGCTCACATCCTACATACCTAATCAGGAATCCCATACATCACTGACATTGTGTAGGAGAGAATCTACACGCTGTATGCAAAATTAACCTTTCACCCCAACTAATTGGTGCACTCCCTGGACCACTATGACCATAGGGTGCCAAGGAGGAGGAAAAGCTACTGCTTACCTAGGGAAGCTTTAGGTCTGTCATTCCCATTCACTCACAGCCCCAAGTTAAGCAGCACTGGACCTGGTCACTAATGGATGGGACACCAAGAGTGGTGCCCTGCTTTCTTAACATGGCAATCACCACTTCCTGCCTGCTTATCTTGCAGCCTTGCAAGCAGAGGCCAAGTTAAGCAGCATTGGGCATGATCACATTTCGACGGATCACCCTTGCCTATGGTAGTGGAGGAAGCAAAACACTGCCCGGCAGATACATAGCATGCAAAGCTTGCAAACAATCTTTTAACTTTGCATATCACAAGGTAAAACCACTCTAAGGAGTTAGATACTGTGCCGTAATATATCCCACCCAGCTTAACCTGTTCTCGATTGCTGCATTTAATCAGAAAGGCACATTTTAATGATTTTTCAGACCACGCATTTCTTGGTATGTCCTCTATATGTATGCTCTAGCTGGAGAATTTTTCAAAGAGCTCTATGGTTTCAACATTGTACTGCATACTTTAGCACATTGCACTGAGTTGACCACAGCAAATGCTGCAACTTGTCAACGGCAATTTTTGGTTGTGTGACGATGATTTTGGTAAAGATGGGATCCACCTGAATCGAAGAGGTTTTTTCAAGTTTGGCAACCTACTCACTGATGTAATAACTTCAGTTTTGCAGGAAAACTAGAAACTAAAGTGGTGGATGAAATAGTTAACATAAATTCAGTGCAGTCAGCAAGTTATGAGATACCTCTCTCCTGTTCAAATGACATTAATCAGATTATGCTGCAAAATATACAATGCATGAAAAATAAATTGATAGATCTCGACCTAATGTTAAACCAGGAATATACAAATGTAGATATAGTATGTATGATGGAACACTGGCTCAAAGATGATGAATGTGCATTGTATACAATTCCTAACTATTGCATGGTAAACGCATACTGTAGGTTAGATCGTAAAAATGGGGGTGTAGGTATTATTCTAAGATCTGATCTGCAATACAAAAATATTAATCATACATCATATTTAAATGAAGAAATTAATTTTGAACATGTTGTATGTGAAATCATATACCCTAATTTTAAATTCCTGGTCATCTGTATATATAGATCCCCTGATGGAAATATTGATACATTCTTAGATAAACTTGATATGATGTTGGGTATCTTACAAAATATAAAGCTTCCTATAATATTGTGTGGAGATTTTAATATAGATTTTTTACTTGATTACCCTCTAAGAATGAAAATACTCATGGTTACTGACTACTATAACCTAAAGCTACCGATACAAAATGCAACGCGTATCACTAGCTCTTCAAAAACATGCTTAGATCAGGTCTTTGCCAGCTACAATTTTCCTTATTGTACAATCAATAACATTAATACAGGAATCTCTGATCATAACTCAATATTTGTAAGCCCGGAACTACCGGAGAAGAGTAATAAAATTTCATCTAAGGAAAACAAAACCATTTACAAGCGGGTATTTAATGAGCAAAATATAGACTATTTTAAGCATCTTTTAAGTATAGAGACTTGGGATACTTTAGATAATAATTGCGTTAACAAAAAAGCAGCAGGTTTTTTTAACATAATCTCCCATTATCGGGACGTAGCATTTCCATTAAAGAAAGTGAGACCCTACTCTAATTTCTCGTCTAATTGTAAAGTTGGCTAACAAAAGGAATTATTTTATCATGTAAAAGAAAGAGGATGCTTAGGGAAGTTAATAAAATGACAGAGGATACCAAATTTAAAGAATATTTTAAAAAGTATTGTAACACTTTATATAAAGTTGTAATTGCAGCAAAGAAATTATATAATGACAATTATATTAATAGTCACCAGAATAAGGGCAAGGCTATTTGGAACATAGTAAAAAAAGAAACTAATAGTAAACAAAAAAATGATAAAATAACATTAACTGTGAATAACAACACAATAGCAAATAAAAAAAACAATCACTGACACATTTAATAATTACTTTGCAGTAGTGGCTAAGAATGTAACTAAAACCATGCCTCCACTATCTGATAATATAACCTCACCACAGATTATAAATAATTATGCCTCACTTTATTTATTTCCAACTACAGAAAAAGAAATAGAACAAACTATTGATAGTCTAAAAAATAAAAAATGTAGTGGATATGACGACATACCTGATGCTCTCGTAAAGGAATGTGGAACTTATTTACTCAAAACCATTATCAGATATCTGCAATATATCCCTTACTACCGGCTGCTTTCCGGATGTTTTAAAAATTGCTAAAATTGTGCCCATTTATAAGAAAGGTAATAAAACCTGTGTTGAAAATTATAGACCCATTTCTTTACTCTGTGTGTTTGCTAAAATACTCGAAAAAATAATGTACAATAGATTAGTACCCTTTTTATTAAAGTACAATATAATATCTGAATCACAGTTTGGGTTTCAAAAGGGTAAGTCAATAAATATGGCTATTTTCTCCTTTTTAGAAGAAATATTTAGTGCAAAAGACAAGAATGAACATGCCTTAGGGCTGTTTGTCGATTTATCTAAGGCATTCGACACAGTAAACCACAACATTTTATTAAATAAGCTTGAAAATTATGGCATCCGAGGAGTTGCTAATGACTGGTTTAGATCATACCTTACAAATAGAGCCCATTTAGTCGAAATTGATGGTATGAGGTCAAATTTACAAATAGCTGAGTGTGGCGAACCACAAGGCTCCATATTAGGGCCAGTTCTCTTCCTTATTTATATAAATGACTTACCATTACACATGACTCCCCTTAATACTGTTCTTTTTGCAGATGATGCAAACTTTGTGTTCAAAAGTCATTGCCAAAATTCGCTACAACGGACTATACATGACTCAATGCAAAATTGTGTAACTGGTTAAATTATAATAAATTATTGTTAAATGTTAATAAATCAAGCTACTTAAATTTTGAAAAGTATCCAAACCTCACAAATCAATTCCAAATACTTGTAGAAAATAGCCAATAAGTCACCAACATTCTAGTAAATTCCTTGGTATTACAATTGACAACACATTAACATGGAAAGATCACATTCTCATTCTTAGTAATAAATTGAATCGTTTAACTTACGCAATAAGAGTGTTAAGCAAAGTTTGTAGTAAAGAGGTAATGAGAGTGGTATACTTTGGACATATACATTCAATAATTTCATTTGGAATACTCTTTTGGGGGAAAACTACCCAATCAAATATAGTATTTAAAATACAAAAGAAAATATTAAGAATAATGAATCAGGAACCACCCCATGCTCCAAGTAAACCTATCTTTGAAGAGCTTAACATACTACCTCTACCATGTATATATATCTTAGAAACAGTCTCCTTCATTCATAATAATATGCAATGTTTTAAGAGAAACAAGGATTATCATGCCCATAATACCCGAACAGCTGAAGCAATACACCTACTGTGTCATCGACTTAATAAAGCTCTCAATAGTGTATCCCACAAAGGAATAATTTTATATAATAAGATACCCAAATCTTTAAAAGCTGTGCCAGGAAAATTCTTTAAATCCAAAATGTATAAATGGTTATTAAAACACAACTTTTATAGCATAAATGAATTTCTTAACCTAGATATTTAACTACTTAACTGTATTCTGTCACACCTGTATATTGTATATTTATATTTCTTGTAATAATTAGTTTGTAAGTCTTGACGAAGCCATATGTACAAATTGTATATCCTCGGTGAATAAAAAATTTAACTGAATTGTATTGAAATATCATAATTTCTCTTATAGAGTCTAAATCATTACTTGAACTTGTGTAATTTATCTGCTTATTACCTGATTTGAATATATTTCCTCTTCTTTGCAGGATCTGATGATGCGTCAATTAAATCTAAACCAGGACTGCAAGGCTCCCCCTGTCGTTCCTACCTGACTGACTGGGCAGAACCAGGATGTAGCAAGCATGGAAGTGGAGCTTTCCTTGGTTACGGTGTTCTTGGTTTATTTGGAACATGAAAAGTCTCGGAATTACACTTCCTTACAGTGGTGTTTCCCATCCCTTCTGTTTAGATCAAATTCACTTTCTTCAAAATGAACCTGGAAATGTTTGTTTACATAAGAATTCTGTGATTATAAATAATTTAAAAATGCTATGGTTTGGAAAAACACATGTGTGACAAATTTCAGTTCATAACTAAAAATTCAAAAGGAAGACAAAATTACAGAAAGAGCTGAAAATGAAGACACACACTAGTGTATAAAGAATTAAAAACCTTTAAAGAATGTTGCAGGGCAATAAATCTAGCAGTTTATTTAAATATTAGGGGGATCTGAATAGTATAGGCTGAAATTACTTTATTTGTAATTTTCAAGGTGAGGATTACTGAAATGCTACCCAAAGTTTTAATCCAAAATTCCCGAAGGTGTTACCACATTTTCCAAACCATATCCCTTTGAACTTTCTGCCTCAAATAGTGTTTGATTAGTTTCTTAATCCTATATGCAACATTCAAATACCTTCTTTACCCTCTATCATTTGGTATGGAGTATACAAATTATTCTCAATAAAGCTTATTTTTCTATCTATTTCATTTTAGTCAAGATAAACCATTGCACAAATAGCTACATTACACATTTCATTTAGGATATAAATCAATATAGTCAAAAGTTTAAGAACTAGACACTACATGCTGGCCTTAAAATTCAATACAATCAAGAGAATCAACTAAAAATAGATAGGACTGTAAAAGAATGCCAAACGGTGAACAATTTGAACCACTAATAATGGATTTCTCAAAAACTGGTTTGTGCCACAACAAAACTTTGTGTCCCATCTTTGCAAAATAATAACTCAACTTAAACATTGGTATTTATCCAATATTTTGTTTTCAGTTACATTTTAGTGGGACACAGACATACACATGCATGGATTTTCTTCCTGAAAAACTTTCTTTTTTAATACAGGGGCCCTCAAAACATTGTAGTTCAATGAAATTTTAGTACTAAATTTTTGTTGAAATGCCTTCTCTGCCTATCATGTAAGTTATACAGAAACGTTCAACCAATGTAATGCTCCCGAGTCCCAATAAGCTGAAGCAACCTGCTCTTTGAAAAGCAGCGAAGGATGAGTAGGGGAACGCTGGCAAATGCATAGAAAGCTGACATAGGGCAAGTGGGGGAATGTAGTGGTTATATATCAGTTAATCATTTTTTTTTATCATCATTATTATTATTATTTAGGTGAAATGAACTGTGACTCCAAATGTATACCACAAGGCTAGCTACCACTCAGAGAAATTGTTGCGTTTGTCCAGTAAAGCTGCAGATATCAATTTTAGCAATGGTCCAACAGCTGTATAGTAATTAGGGGCTTTATCTGAAATGAGATAATGCTCCAGTTGATTATCAAGACTTCAGAGAGTACCCTGATGAAACTCTCTCTGGACAATGGATAGGCCAATGAGGTGCTATTAACTATTCAGCATTCCCCCAGACCTAAAACCACTAGACATCTACCTCTGGGAGATCCTAAAGGATATTTTGTATAGGGCAAAGCCAGCTTCATTACACAAAAGCAACTAATTATTGTGTGCAGCACTATCACTGTACACATTAGATCAGATTCTTTTGTCAGCTCTTTTGCCTGCGTTTGGCTGCTGATTGTCGGCACTTCAAATTTCTAAAGTGATTTCAATAAGTTGTACATTAAGCTACATTTTCACTAAATTTGAGACTTATATATGAATTAATTATAAAGTAATGAATGATCAAACAAAAGTACATTACTTTAGACCCCTCTCTATAGTACAGGGTTACTACAAAAGAAATAGACAACTTCAACCGCCTGTAAAACAAAAACTATTAGAGATAGCAACCTAATTATTTTGGAGGTATGTTGAAAAACTCTCAAAGTTTCGTTTGTTACTATTGGTAAAGCTGTAGTGTTTAGTTTGTTGTTGCAGAAGCTGAAATGGCAGAAAATCCTGTGGAAAAGGCATATTGCGTGTTGGAATTTGCCAGAACGCAATCAGCAACTGTTGTCCGACATTTTAGAACACGTTACCACAAAAATGAATTGATGCGCTCACAAAAACCAGCATCGTCTTCATAATGTCGCAACATGTCGATGCAAAAGTCACGCCGTATGAAATAATCTGCTTCACTCAGAAACTGCAACATATGTAATCTGTGAGGCATCATGTGCAGCCGCTTCCGCAAGGTTTTCCATACAGTTTACTGTGGAATTTTATAATTGCATGCTTGCCCTAGATGTCGATTTCAGTGGGCTTCTTATGTAGGCAGAACGAACACGTTCAACGTTTTCTTCCAAAACTCTTGGTCTTCCCGAGCTCTTCCCTTAGCACAAACATCCCGTCATCTCGAATTTTCTATACCAGTCGTAGATTGAGTGTCTAGTCTGTGGCGGTTTGTTGTAAAGTGTTCTAAAATGTCGTTGGACAACAGCTGCTGATTGCGTTCTAGCAAATTCCAACACGCAATATGCCTTTTCCACAGGATTTTCCGCCATTTCACCTTCTGCAACAACAAACAAAACACTACAGCGTTACCAATAGTAACAAACGAAACTTTGAGAGTTTCTCAACATATCTCCAAAATAATTAGGTTCCTATCTCTAATAGTTTTTGTTTTACAGGCAGTTGACGTTGTCTATTTCTTTTGTAGTAACCCTGTTCTATGGTAAAGTTTAATTTTTCCATTAACTCACTGGCTTTTAACTCTACTTCCGCAGCCGACTTACCTTTAATTACTATTGTCATGTTATCTGCATATACAATTGATATAGTTGCACTTCTTTGTACTAGTTAAAAATGTTGTTAATATATATAAAGAAAGAATGGACCTAATTTCAAGCCTTGCAGTTCTCCTTACCTAACTATTTGGAAATTTGATTAAATTTGTTCTACTATACCACAGGGCTATTTATAATTTAGTTCAGTGCACTGCATTCATTTTTAAGATATGAACTTACACTTTCGTGCCATCGCACAAACCCCATAATTTTCTAATTTACTTTCCAGTATGTCTATACTAACAAGGTCAAATAGCTTAGACAAGTCCAAAAAATAGCTATTACCTTTTCCTGTTTATTTAATGCTTCAATTATATAATTGCACTGATTGTTGATTTCTCCTTTTAGAATCCAAACTGCCATTCTGTTATTATGTTCAGTTTAGTAAAATAGTTTTAATTGGTTTAAGAATGGGCCTTCCATTACTTTTTAAATAGTTACACAATGTAATTGTCCTACAATTTCCTACTTTCATCCTGTTTTCTTTTTGTTGAAATAATGGCCTCATGATTACTTCTTTTCAAGTATCTGAAAACGTCCTTTGATTTATTGGTTCATTTGTCATGTGCATCAGCACTTTAGCAATCACAAGTTTAATATATTTTGCAATTTTATGTGATATTGCATCTAAACCAACTGATTTCTAGCAAGAGTGCCAGAAGACAGTGCACAGTCCCCATTACTCTTTGCAGCCTACATGTCCAACTTCCTAACATGCCAATATGCTGACAATTTCCTCATAACAGCACAGAACAGAAATACCTGCTATTGTTTTCCCCCATTTGAGCGACACCTCCAGGTCATTGCCCAATGAAGTGAAAATTGGAAGATGGTCATCAGCCCAGGAAAGAGGTCAGCTCTCCTGGAGAACGTTTTCATTGCTGGCGGCTGGAGCAGCCTCTTATGAAGCGGCAGAGGCAAATCCCTTGGGTTACGTCTGCCAAATACCCCAAAGTCTTCTTCAACTGTGGGCTCACTTTCACACTATATCTAAGGGCCAAGGCAGGGCTCAGCCATGCTGCACTCAGGCAGTTGTACTCAGTGTTTTAAGCCCATTATGTCCACACACCTAAAACTGCGCCTGTATCAGGGAATTATTCCGGGCCTGATCCTGAATGGCTGCAAGGTTAGGATCACGGCACCAACCAGCATTCGCAGACTGCAGACCGAGAAGAACAGGGTGCTAAGAATAATCTATGATACTAGGTGCAGATTCTTGTCTCACATCCTACATACCTAATCAGGAATCCCATACATCACTGACATAGTGTAGGAGAGAATCTACACGCTGTATGCAAAATTAACTTTTCACCCCAACTAATTGGTGCACACCCTGGACCACTATGACCATAGTGTGCTTTTTTTTTTTTTAGTGGTGGGGGAAAAGGCTACTGACGCCCTAACCTCAGGCAAGCCTGGGAGTGTGAGACTCCCCGCCCTGGACTCGAACCAGGGGGGCACTACCCACCGGAAGTTGGAGACCCCTGTCTCCCTTGTGCAGTACCGCATTAAGCACCTGCGCATTTGTTGTGATAAATGGATGCTGCGTGCCAGTGGCAGTAACAGCGAGTGAAAGACTGAAGTGCCAGGGGGGGGGGAGTTGGTGGTGATATAGGTTTTGTAGTAGATGGTGGTATTTTATGTGTAACAGCCTGCGGGCCTCGTCAGTAATTAGTTAACTGAAAGTAAGAGTTAGCCTTAGTAAGTTTTATACTGTTGCCTATTGGCTTCATAAATTGTGCTTAGTTGAATTTGGGGCATCTATATGTTGGAGTGTTCATGCAATGATGCATCCAAAGTTGCATTTTGCAGTCGTACTATGTTAGCCTTACGATTACATATATGTGTATTTATTTACAAGTATTAAGGGTGTATATAACATCCGCCGGAAGCTTCGTTTGAAGTTTCTTAGTATCTATGCTTAATTAATAAGGTTTGTTTATCTCTAATAAGTTGAGGCGTATTTGTGTAAGTATCCGCCTAGCGGCTTCATTTTGGCTTCAAGTAAGTAATATTGCTATTATCTATTACTACATATGTATAAGGATTTCCGCCTGTCAGCTCCGTCAATTGTTATCATCTCGTTAACCGGTGTGTAGCAGGGTTGTATATAGTGGACACATCTGCCTTAGTGCAGGAGCGAGCCTGTGCCATTTGCGGGGGGGCCCTCAACCCCCGGGGCCGCCTTGGTTGTGCAACACAAAGACTTGTGAGGGCAGCTGAATATTGTAATGTGTATGTGTGCATGAGTGATGTGTGCCTATGAGTTCCTGCGTTCTCGCATCATGGCTAGTGCTTTAATGTGTTTAAGTAGTCTTCTATAGCAATTTCTGGTTCGCCAATGCCAATAGTGCGGTCGAATAGAGACAGAGGGCGGAGGTGCTTGTCGTGCGCCGTTTCATATTCTCCTAGCATTCTAATGTTATCGTTGTAGTTTTTGTTCTTTTTGGCGAATAGGTTGTATGCTAGGTGTTTGATGAATTGCTCGATTGTCAGCATTTTCAGCTCTTCATGCATTTCATGCGCAGGAGCTTCATCGGGGGTTTGGCAATTATTCGCAGTATTCTGTTTTGCATTTTTTGGAGGCGCTTTATGTGTGTTTGTGCCGCATAACCTTATACGGGGGCAGCGTAAGTTAGGATGGGACGGATTACCGTTTTGTATAACGTAAGTCCCATCTGTAGTTTAAGGCTGCTATTAAGATTTATGAGTGGGTAGAGTCTGTTAAGTTGGCCATTGGCCTTTGCTCTAGCTGAGTTTATATGGTGTTTCCAGCTAAGATATTCATCCATCTTAACGCCTAGGTATGTGACATTTTTCTGCCACCCTATTGGTTCTTGTCTGTAGGTGAGGGGTGGGAGGATTCGCCTCCTGTGTCTAGGCAGGTTTCTTCGGCTAAAAATGATGGTTTGGCATTTTCTTGAATTGAGTTTAACCCGCCATTTAGTGAACCACGGCTCCATAGTGTTAAGCGCATTCTGTAGCCTTAGATGTATGATGCACGGCTGGGTTGATTGTGTCGCTAAAGCTGTGTCGTCAGCACATATGTATTTATCTACTCTGACCAATTGGGGAAGGTCGTTGATGTAGATGTTAAACAGCGTGGGCCCCAGTAAACTTCCTTGGGGTACTCCAGCGCCAATTGGGTGAGCAGTAGATTTACTTTCACCTACGGAGATGAGAAAACTCCTTCCGCTAAGATAATCTTTGATTAATGCGATAATCGAGTCTTGCACACCTATGTTTATTAGCTTTCTAAGTAGAACTGCATGCCAAACTTTGTCGAAGGCGCGTTCTATGTCCAATAGGACTACGCCCGTGGATCGCTTGGTATTAAACCCTGCAGTTATTTCCTCTGTTATTCTGAGTAGTTGCAGCGTTGTTGAATGATTAGCCCGAAAACCAAACTGTTCACTGATTAGGATGTTATTTTTGACTAGGAATGAGGTTAGGCGTTTCAGAATGACCTTTTCCAGGAGTTTACTCAAAGTGTTAAGAAGGCTAATTGGCCTATGATTCGTTGGGATTGAGGAGTCTTTATGTTGTTTAGGGAACATCAAAATTTGTGCTTCCTTCCAATGTGTTGGGAATTTTCCATTCTGGAGGGCATGGTTAAATATGTTCGCTAGAAATTTTAGTGCGCTTGGTGGAAGATGTTTGAGCACCAGATTGGGAATCGCATCCAGGCCCGATGTTTTTCTATTGGGCAGATGCATGATCAGCCATTTAATTTCACCGACACTGGTTTTTCTCATTTTGTTGTGAGTTGCACAGTTGCCAATTTCAGCAATTTGATCTTCCGTTGCTGCTGCAAAATTTATATCGCATGGGTCAGCATTCGGTTGGAATGTTTCTTCTAATGCATCCGCGAAGGCTTCGGCCTTTTGTTCATCTGTTTCCGCTATTCGGCCGCCGGAATGCAGGGGCAGGATGTTGAATCGTGCACGCGTTAGGCATTTTGCGATTCGCCACACTTTTTGGTTAATGGATCTATAGTGTCCAGCATGGCGGTCCATTGGTCTCGTATGTGTTCTGTTATATGCGTGCTGGCAGCAATTCCGAGATTTTCATATTCATTTTTGTGTATGATGTTGGGTGTGAGCTGCCACTGATATCTGGCTCTGTTGCAGTCTTGTATCGCCCGTGTTACTGCCAGAGGGAATTGTGTCGTCGCGTAATTGCTTGCCCGTATTATTGCCACATGTCTTTCGGTTGCGTGGTGAATAGCTTCTGTTATTGTGTCAACCGCTTGGTCTTGTGTTTCGTGGGAGTTGACATTAACCTCCCTTTGACCAAGTTAACTTTCTATTTGCGCATCAAACTCTGGCCAGTTTGTTTGGTTATAATTGCTTCTGGCTGGTTCTGGTTTGAACGCTAGAGGCGCTGCGATCTCCATTAGTACTGGAAGGTGATCTGAAGTGAGATCGTTTATAACCGTTGTTTCTGTGTCATATGGCATATCTTTAAGTAGGGCAATGTCTAGAATATCTGGCTTTTGGTTGACCTGTCTGGGTATATACGTGGGTTCGTCTGGTCCTGTTAGTAGGACGTTTGACCTGTTAACGTACGTTAGCAGATTGGAGCCGGAAGTGTTTGTAGCTCTGCAGTTCCAAAGGTGATGTTTCGAGTTTAAGTCACCTGCGGCAATCAACTTACGGTCAAGGCGCATAATTTTGTCTACATCCTCTACGTCGATATCGCCTGGAGGATTGTAAACTGCTACAACTGTTACTGCGTCGTTGTGCAATTGCACATTTACTGCCGTTGCTTTCAGACGGTTTAGTTGAGGCACGTGTTTTTGATGGTGTGTTACCGAATTTTGGATGGCCACCACAGCACCTCCACCTCTACGATTTCTATCATTTCTGTAGATTTTGTAACCTGGTACCGTGAAGCGGTCTTCTGGTCCTAAGTGGGTCTCGTTAAACAGTGCAATCTGAATGGAGTTCCTGACTAGGCAATCTGCTAGTTCTTTGCATTTTCGTCGGAGGTTGTTGCAGTTCCAGTATATTATGTTTACTACTGTTGTACTAGCCATGATAAGTTTCCGCAATTACTAGGAGATATCTGGTGGGGTAATTGAACAGGTATATTGGGTCTGCGCGGTCATCTGTAATTAGTTCCAGGAGCCATTTGCTATGTATTTTAAACTTGTTGTAAGCTATCGTTGAGGAGCAATCTAGCTTACTTAGGAACTCCTTCAAGGCCATTCCATTCCCAAATGCTTCCCGGGTGGTGAGTGCTGTTGGGCAGAAGACTGAATCTCCCAACGGTGGTGGTGGTTTGTGTGTTAGCCTGTGTGTGTTGGTGTTTGTGTTGTGTCGCGTTAGGGGCTCCCTCATGTTGTGCTGGTGGCAGACTGGTCCTGACCCGATCTCCATCCGCTCTCGAGGGGCAGGGTTCGGGGGCTGGCCGGTTTTTGCCTCGACGGTCCTGAGTGTACCACTGCCCCTCGGTGTTAGTTGGAGCAGCCATGGTATTCTGTTGCTGTTCTACAGATTGTGGTCGGGGGGCCCTAGATGTCTGCTCCCTTGGCCTTGAGTTCAGTGCCGCTAGGTACTTCGGGCAACCGCACCATTTTGCCCCATGTCCCGTACCATTAAACAGCGCACTGTCGTTACCCTGGGGGAACTCTACAAGAGTAAGAGGGGTGGGGGCCTTTACATTTGGCGCATGTGTCTTGGGGGGCCTGGCATTCTAAATGTGTATGGTACAGCGTTTGGCATTTTTTACATTGTTTGGGCGCTGGAACGGTCCTGTATTCTTATATCCTGACCTTAAAGTGAGCTACATACTTGAGGCCCACTATCTTTCTGTTTTCAGGTGAGTCTGCCAGTTCCACAAGGAACATGGGGAGAGGGGCTCTAAACCTATTTCTTCTGTGTATTCGCACAGCCCTAAGGACCTCAAGGTTGTGAGTTGCCAGTTCCTGCTTTATGTGTTCACCGGAGACCCTTGCATACAGCCCTTTTATAACAAATCTAATGGTCCCAAGTGAAGGTTCGGGCATGAGGTGGAACTGTATGCATTCCTGCTTGAGGTGATCTACAAAAGCATTGTAGTCCCTCCTGCAAAACAGCTTCACCACATAGTCTCCAGATCGTGGCGCGATGCGAATGGTGTACTTGTGTAGAGGTTTGTGTGTTCTATCAAATTTGAGTGAGAGAGTGTGTATGTGAGTTGTCTGGCTGTTTTTCACGAAGATAGGTGCCAGATCGGACCTAAACTCCATGAAAGTGTTTGTGTGTGTGTTGGATTTTGCCTGCGCCGCCTGTGCATAGCTCTCAGGTAACGGTGAGTGTGCATTTGGAGTAGGTGAAGGTCTTATGTCTGACAGGTCGATGAGGTCCACGTCATGAAGTGAGATGGGTGTGATATGTGTGCTGTGTTCGCTTGCGTCAGTGAGAGTGTGTGTGTTGGAGAGTGTGGTGGTGATGTCTGAGTGTGTGTGTTGGTGTATGTGAGTGTGTGTGGGTGTGTGATTGTGAGTGGGTGTCTGAGTGTGTGTAGGAGTCAGAGGGTATGTAGCAGTCTGAATGTAAGTAGGAGTCTGAGTGGGTGTGAGTGTACTAGTCTGGTCGTCTGTTGGTGTATGTGGGGGTGTGTTGGTGTGTGTGCATGTATGTGTCAGTGTGAGTGACGGTGATGTTTGTGTAGGTGTGGTAGCGTGTGTGTACAATGATTGATCGCTATTGCACCTCTGAGGTGGTGTGGGTATGAGAGAGCGTCTGGTGTTACGTGTTATGGTGCATTCAATATTTCCACCTCAGGAGTGTTACTACGCAGAGTGCACGCGCACGTGCATGGGCATCAGGTGTGCTGTGAAGGTGGTGATGAAGGTGCTGATGGTTTGTCCTTTGTCATTTTCAGAGCCTTAGCCACTATGGGCCTTTTGGTATTGGACAGTGATGATGGGGAAAGTCGAACAGTCGTGGATGCACCTGGACGTACCATCATCAAATATTCCAGTGGCTATTTGTGTATGGAAGTTAAATGGAAGCTAGCTAAGAAGAAATGAAGTAAGAAGATAAGGAAAGCCTAGAACCTCTGCTGCTGTACCACAGTTACTTGTAGGACCACTGCTCTCTTGTGGATACAGCTAGCAGCACCTAACATAAAATTAGGGGAAACTTAAAAACCAGACAGATAGATAAAAATAGAGATGGGAGAAGAGATAGAGCAGCTAGAGGGCGCTGAAAAGCCCGAGAAACAGAGGACCTACCCGTGGGGCACCTTGGTACCAGTCGTGAGACTGTTGGCTGCGGCCTTGTTTTTCTACCCTGCTAAACTGTTAGTGATACTAGCCCAGGTTGAGCTAATATGTGACGGACCTCTTGGAGAGCGCCGGAGGCAGCCACGGCTCAGATGCTGGCTGCTGAGCACTCGCTCGACCAACGGAGAAAGTCGGGTGGTTGCCGAGCGCCGGCTCTCAGTCGGGGTCAACCGTCAGATCTCCGCCCGCCTTCGTGGAGCTTCGCTGGTCATCGCTGTGCCTCGGATCCTCCAGTAGTTACTTCTCGTAGATCTCACTCTAGATCTCCACAAGCCCTTGAGAAGCAACCAAAAAACTTAATATCAATTCATGGCAAGACTATCACCTTCTATTAATCTATGATCACAGATAATCAGACTATTAGAAGAGAAATTTCCCTGGAACGATGAGGTCACACAGAACCTAAAAATATTCAACATCGACATCAATGTAAAATGGTAATTGCTCATTTCTAAGGGATTATTTCCATCCCTAATGTATCTTTTGAAAATCTGAAAAGCAGTTTGAGCATTGAACTCTGCAATTTCATGATCCTGCAAATTTGTGATCATAAATTTCTACTGTAGTGGAACCTTAACTCAAGTGAATGGCCAGCCATTCTAACTGTTCAATTTGTTTCACCCATGAAAAAATTACATGTTGTGGATTCATCAAGTACAATAATTACCTACAATTCCTAGTTAAAAGTTCACACTTAAACTCATCCAGGCTATAATGTGCATTTACGATTAAGAACCTCTTCATTGCTTTCATATTAAGATCAGCATTTTTGATTAGATTTATTTCTTCTTCAGGTAATTTTATAAAGTTGTTTTCCCGTGTTTTTATACCCCGTCTGCTTAATATCTGTATTTATTGATCTGAAATGATCATTGTTTCCTCGGTTCTGTGCGTGTGCGCGCTTGCATGTGCATTCATGTATGTATACACTCATTTTTGGTTCATTTTCTTGTAAAACGTTTACTGTTTCATAGATACAATTAAAAGAAACAATCTATGTGCCAAATTGTTTAAAAATTACCCTGCATCTTTGCCTGCTATTTATTTTACGTATTATTTTAATTGCTTCTTTTTTGTAACTTAAAAATCTTTTCAACCACTAATACTGTAATGTTTATCCACATCATTATCCTAAATTTTATGTGGAATTTATAAAAGCAGAATACACCTGTTTAACTGTATCATCATCTATAGTTTTCCTTACCTATCTCACATATAACCAGTATTTAACTTGTTTGTGTGTTTAAAATGTGGCTACCAATTTAACTGTTTATCTTTCGTGAATCAAAAGAATTGTGAATTGCATTTCTGGTATTTTCTCCCTCTTTTCCATTAAAATAATATTCATACTACAAAGTTTGATTTTCAAATTCATCCGGGCTGTATTTTCAATATTTAGTATGACCAAAGTATTATGGTAATGTTTAATTTTTCCATTAACTCACTGGCTTTTAACTCTACCTCCGCAGCCGACTTACCTTTAATTACTATTGTCATGTCATCTGCATATACAATTGATATATTTGCACTTCTTTGCACTAAATAAAAATGTTGTTAATATATATAAGAAAAAATGGACCTAATTTCAAGCCTTGCAGTTCTCCTTACCAAACTATTTGGAAATTTGATTAAATTTGTTCTACTATACCACAGGGCTATTTATAATTTATTTCAGTGCACTGCATTCATTTTTAAGATGTGAACTTACACTTTTGTGCTATTGCACAAACCCCATAATTTTCTAATTTACTTTCCAGTATGTCTATACTAACAAAGTCAAATAGCTTAGACATGTCCAAAAAATAGCTATTATCTTTTCCTGTTTATTTAATGCTTCAATTAAATAATTGCACTGATTGTTGATTTCTCCTTTTGGAATCCAAACTGCCATTCTGTTATTATGTTCAGTTTAGTAAAATAGTTTTAATTGGTTTAAAATTAGGCCTTCCATTACTTTTTAAATAGTTACACAATGTAATTATTCTACAATTTCCTACTTTCATCCTGTTTTCTTCTTGTTGAAATAATGACCTCATGATTACTTCTTTTCAAGTATCTGAAAACGTCCTTTGATTTATTGGCACATTTGTCATCAGCACTTTAGCAATCACAAGTTTAATATATTTTGTAATTTTATGTGATATTTCATCTAAACCAACTGATTTCTAGCAAGAGTGCCAGAAGACAGTGCACAGTCCCCATTACTCTTTGCAGCCTACATGCCCAACTTCCTAACGGATCCCAGGACTGTTACATGCCAATATGCTGACAATTTCCTCCTAACATAACACAATAGAAATACATGTTACTGTTTTCCCCCCTTTCAGCGACACCTCCAGGTCAATGGCCAATGAAGTGAAAATTGGAAGATGGTCATCAGCCCAGGAAAGAGGTCAGCTCTCCTGGATAACGTTTTCATTGCTGGCGGCTGGAGCAGCCTCTGATGAAGCGGCAGAGGCAAATCCCAAGGGTTACCTCTGCCAAATACCCCAAAGCCTTCTTCAACTGTGGGCTCACTTTCACACTATATCTAAGGGCCAAGGCAGGGCTAAGCCATGCTGCACTCAGGCAGTTGTACTCAGTGTTTTAAGCCCATTATGTCCAAACTCCTAAAACTGCGCCTGTATCAGGGAATGATTCCGTGCCTGATCCTGAATGGCTACAAGGTTAGGATCACGGCACCAACAGGCATTCGCAGACTGCAGACTGAGAAGAACTGGGTGCTAAGAACAATCTGTGATACTAGGTGCAGATTCCTGTCTCACATCCTACATATCTAATCAGGAATCCCATACATCACTGACATTGTGTAGGAGAGAATCTACACGCTGTATGCAAAATTAACCTTTCACCCCAACTAATTGGTGCACACCCTGGACCACTATGACCATAGGGTGCCAAGGAGGAGGAAAAGCTACTGCTTACCTAGGGATGCTTTAAGTCTGTCATTCCCATTCACTCACAGCCCCAAGTTAAGCAGCACTGGACCTGGTCACTAATGGATGGGACACCAGAGAGTGGTGCCCTGCTTTCTTAACATGGCAATCACCACTTCCTGCCTGCTTATCTTGGCAGCCTTGCAAGCAGAGGCCACGTTAAGCAGCATTGGGCATGATCACATTTGGACGGACCACCCTTGCCTATGGTAGTAGAGGAAGCAAAACACTGCCCGGCAGTTACATAGCATGCAAAGCTTGCAAACTATCTTTTAACTTTGCATATCACAAGGTAAAACCACTCTAAGCAGTTAGATACTGTGCCCCGAAATATATCCCACCCAGCTTAACCTGTTCTCGATTGCTGCATTTAATCAGAAAGGCACATTTTAATGATTTTTCAGACCACGCATTTCTTGGTATGTCCTGTATAAGTAGCTCAAGCTGGAGAATTTTTCAAAGAGCTCTATGGTTTCAACATTGCACTGCATACTTTAGCACATTGCACTGAGTTGACCAGAGCAAATGCTCCAACTTGTCAATATCATAATTTCTCTTATAGAGTCTAAATCATTACTTGAACTTGTGTAATTTATCTGCTTTTTACTTGATTTGAATATTTTTCTCTTCTTTGCAAGATCCGATGATGCATCAATTAATCCTAAACCAGGACTGCAAGGCTCCCCCTGTCGTTCCTACTTGACAGACTGGGCAGAACCAGGATGTAGCAAGCATGGAGCTGGAGCTTTCCTTGGTTACGGTGTTCTTGGTTTATTTGGAACATGAAAAGTCTTGGAATGACACTTCCTTACAGTGGTGTTTTCCCATCACTTCTGTTTAGTTCAAATTCACTTTCTTCAAAATGAACCTGGAAATGTTTGTTTACATAAGAATGCTGTAATTATAAATAATTTAAAATGCTATGGTTTGGTAAAACAAATGTGTGACAAATTTCAGTTCATAGCTAAGAATTCATTAGGAAGACAAAATTACAGAAAGAGCAGAAAATGAAGACACACACTAATGTATAAAGAATTAAAAACCTTTAAAGAATGTTGCAGGGCAATAAATCTAGCAGTTTATTTAAATATTAGGGGGATCTGAATAGTATAGGCTGAAATTACTTTATTTGTAATTTTCAAGGTAAGGATTACTGAAATGTTACCCAAAGTTTTGATCCAAAATTCCCGACGGTGTTAGCACATTTTCCAAACCATATCCCTTTGAACTTTCTGCCTCAAATAGTGTTTGATTAGTTTTTTAATCCTATATGCAACATTCACATACCTTCTTTACCCTCTATCAATTGGTATGGAGTATACAAATTATTCTTAATAAAGCTTATTTTTCTATCTATTTCATTTTAGTCAAGATAAACCATTGCAGAAATAGCTACATTACACATCTCATTTAGGATATAAATCAATATAGTCAAAAGTTTAAGAACTAGACACTAAATGCTGGCCTTAAAATTCAATACAATTAAGAGAATCAACTAAAAATAGATAGGACTGTAAAAGAATGCCAAACTGTGAACAATTTGAACCACTAATAATGGATTTCTCAAAAACTGGTTTGTGCCACAACAAAACTTTGTGTCCCATCTTTGCAACATAATGACTCAACTTAAACATTGGTATTTATCCAATATTTTGTTTTCAGTTACATGCTTGTTGGACACAGACATACACATGCATGGATTTTCTTCCTGAAAAACTTTCTTTTTGGATAAACGGGCCCTCAAAACATTGTAGTTCAATGAAATTTCAGTACTAAATTTTTGTTGAAATGCCTTCTCTGCCTATCATGTAAGTTATAGAGAAACGGGTCAACCAATGTAATGCTCCCGTGTCCCTATAAGCTGAAGCAACCTGCTCTTTGAAAAGCAGCGAAGGATGAGTAGGGGAAGGTTGGCAAATGCATAGAAAGCTGACATAGGGCAAGTGAGGGAATGTAGTGGTTATATATCAGTTTATCATTTTTTTTTATTATGGTTATTATCATTTAGGTGAAATGAACTGTGACTCCAAATGTCTACCACAAGGCTAGCTACCACTCAGAGAAATTGTTGCATTTGTCTAGTAAAGCTGCAGACATCAATTTAAGCAATGGTGCAACAGCTGTATAGTAATTAGGGGCTTTATCTGCAATTAGATAATGCTCCAGCTGATTATCAAGACTTCAGAGAGTACCCTGATGAAACTTTCTCTGGACAATGGATAGGCCAAGGAGGTGCTATTAACTATTCAGCATTTCCCCAGACCTAAAACCACTAGACATCTACCTCTGGGAGATCCTAAAGGATATTTTGTATAGGGCAAAGCCAGCTTCATTACGCAAAAGCAATTAATTATTGTGAGCAGCACTACCACTGTACACATTAGATCAGATTCTTTTGTCAGCTCTTTTGCCTTGTGTTTGACTGTTGATTGTCGGCACTTCAAATATCTCAAGTGATTTCAATAACTTGTACATTAAGCTACATTTTCACTAAATTTGAGACTTTTATCTGAATTAATTATAAAGTAATGAATGATCAAACAAAAGTACATACTTTAGACCCCTCTCTATAGTACAGGGTTACTACAAAAGAAATAGACAACTTCAACCGCCTGTAAAACAAAAACTATTAGAGATAGCAACCTAATTATTTTGGAGGTATGTTGAGAAACTCTCAAAGTTTCGTTTGTTACTATTGGTAACGCTGTAGTGTTTAGTTTGTTGTTGCAGAAGCTGAAATGGCGGAAAATCCTGTGGAAAAGGCATATTGCGTGTTGGAATTTGCTAGAACGCAATTAGCAACTGTTGTCCAACTACATTTTAGAACACGTTACCACAAAAATGAAATGATGTGCTCACAAAAACTAGCATCGTCTTCATCATGTCGCAACATGACCAAGCAAAAGTCACACCGTATGACCTTATCTTCTTCATTCAGAAACTGCAACATCTGTATTCTTTAAGGCATCATGTGCAGTCGCTTCCGCAAGATTTTCCATACAGTTTGCTGTGGAATTTGTAATTACATGCTTGCCCTAGATGTCGATTTCCGTGGGCTTCTTATGTAGGCAGAACGAACACGTTCAACGTTTTCTTCCGAAACTCTTGGTCTTCCAGAGCTCTTCGCTTTGCACAAACATCCTGTTGTCTCGAATTTTCTATACCAGTCGTAGATTGACTGTCTAGTCGGTGGCGTTTTGTGGTAACGTGTTCTAAAATGTCGTTGGACAACAGTTGCTGATTGCGTTCTAGCAAATTCCAACACGCAATATGCCTTTTCACCAGGATTTTCCGCCATTTCAGCTTCTGCAACAAGAAACAAAACACTACAGCATTAATAATAGTAACAAACAAAACTTTGAGAGTTTCTCAACATATCTCCAAAATAATTAGGTTCCTATATCTAATAGTTTTTGTTTTACAAGCAGTTGAAGTTGTCTATTTCTTTTGTAGTAAGCCTGTATAAGGATGGGCTGCAATGCATTTTGTTAAAATGGTTTCTGTGAGTTATCTAAATCATTTGAGTAAATCTACATGATAACTTTACGTATTGTGTAACTGCTGTAATTAACAAGGATGATAAGTATAAAGTTCACTGTAATATTAATTTGCTGTTTTTGTCTTTCTGGCAAAATATGCATTCCATTTACAGTCCAATTTATGTTGTGTACAGGAAGATAGGCAGACACATCCATACCAAAATGGAAACAATAGGAGTAGCTAAAACTAAAGGATGCATAAGCTCTTGCTTTGCAGCACTTCTAGTACACAAGCCTTTGAGAAGCAACCAAAAAACTTAATATCAATTCATGGCAAGACTATCACCATCTATTAATCTATGATCACAGATAATCAGACTATTAGAAGAGAAATTTCCCTGGAACGATGAAGTCACACAGAACCTAAAAATATTCAACATCGACATCAATGTAAAATGGTAATTGCTCATTTCTATCCCTTATGTAACTTTTGGGAGTGCTAAGCCAGCAGTGATAGAGGAAGGTTGTGTTTTGAGAGGTGCTCCTGCGGTGAAGGAAGAAGGATCTAAGTCACGATGGGAGTGGACATTACAGTGTATAGAGCAAGAATTGGACAGTTTAGAAAAGTAAAATTGGTGAATAGTAAACACAGTTTTGGAGAGAAGATGACAAACATATTGGTTTTAGCAAGTGTTATAACTTTGTTGCTAGTGATTGGAGGAATTGAGGTAAACCCCGGCCCTGCAGATATAATAACAATGCTGGAAAACCTGACTGAGAAAATGAACAAAATAGAAGGTATGGAACAACGAATAGGTAAACAATTGGAAAATATGGCAACAGATATCAAAGAAGATGTTAGAGTTGAGGTGCAGGAAGCAAGAAGGGAAGTTGAAATGGTTAAGGAAAGAATGGAAAGATTGGAAGAAAGGGAGAGAAGATTTAATTTAGTGTTCATAGGAGTTAAGGAAAGAAGGTATAAATGGCCAGCAGAAGAAATATTAGAAATAACGAAGGAAAAGCTGAATTTGGAATTGTATAGATGGGAAATTATTGAAGCTTATCGAGTTGGAAGACAACTTGGCAAGAGAACAATTATAGTGAAATTTGCAACAGCCCAATTAGTACATGAAGTACTTAAAAGAGCCAAGAAATTAAAAGGAACAGACATTTTTATTAATAAAGATTTATCACCTAAGAAGAGAGCTCTGCAAAGAAATTTGGTACAAAAAATGAAAGAAGCAAGAGCCCAGGGAAGAAGAGCTTATATTAGAAATTTCCAATTGTGGATTGACGGAGAAAAGACATCGCATCTGGACAAGAAGGAGCTAAGAGAACCCCAATCAGGCACAGAGGAAATTACTCAGCAAATGTCAACGCCAACTTTAGGAAGCACAACAGGAAGATCAAAGTCCGAGCAAAAAGGAATGGATGTGGGTGAAGACAGTGAAAGTGTGTGTTTGAACCGAAATCTGCCTGTCAGCATGGATATGAGAACGGCATATGCAGATAGGACGTCATCCAACTTCCCTACGAGAGAAACAACAGCTGACGAAGAAATGACGTCAACAGAGGAAGCAACAGGAGGAGGAGCCACCAGAGTGACGTCACCCAAGAAAATAGTGTCACCGAGAAGAGGGGAAGTAATAGCCGCACGTAATTTGGCTTCGAAGGGAAAGAAGGCGTGGCAACAGAGTAGCGGGGAGAATACAGAAGGGGAAGAAGATCTAGTTTTAGACAGAAATAAAACTATTCCTTCCGGAGAAGGGATACAATTAAGGAGTAAAAGAACTAGATTTAGATTAGGCTCACAATAGGGAAGGGAGAATATAAGGAGGCTTGGATTCTGGAATTGTGAGGGAGTTAAAAACAAAATATATACGGGGAGTTTAAATCAATTATTGACAAAACTTGATTATCTCGCGGTAGCTGAAACATGGCTAAAAGAGGACCAGGTTTACGTAAAGGATTTTGATTTTGTAGGGATAAAAGGAGATAAGGTAGCAAGAAAGGGGAGGGCATCTGGAGGCATAGGCTTTTTTATAAAGAAGACGTTAAGTAAAGGAGTTGAAGAAACTTGGTCAAGGAGAAAAGAAATACTATGGATTGTATTAGAGGAGAAACAAATAGTTGAAAATGTTATATGTAGAGGCATAGTATACAATCCTCCTCTTCCTTCGCGCTTTCATAATCCGGACCTCCTTAAACACCTAGAGATAGAAATAGAACATTTAAAGGAGAGATATGGTAATTCTGAGATTATATTAATGGGAGACTTTAACATTAGGATTGGCGAAAATGATGTTATTGGAGGGAATAGGTGGATGAGTAATGATACATTAGAGAAACCTGAGAAAATTAGATACAGCAAAGATAAGATAGTTGACAAAGGCTATATGAAATTTATAGAATTCTGTGAATTGAATGCCTTTGATATTTTGAATGGGAAATATGGAGAAGATGTGAATGGAGAATATACGTATGTTAGTAATAATGGTCAAAGTGTGATTGATTATGTATTATGGCCAATTAATATGGGGTATATTTTAAGTAATTTTAAGATACTAAATTTAAGTTCCAACAGTGGGCATTTTCCATTGATAGTAGACATAAAAACATGCACAGAGCAAATAGTCTATAATTTAAGGGAGGAAAAGTGCAACATAGAAGAATACAGTAGATACAAATGGAAGGAAGAGTATTGCAATAAATTTAGGCAGACACTTAACTCTAATTATGGCCAGATATGTCAGTGTGGAATAAGTTTTATGATAAAGAAATTGAAAGGGCTATGGATATCTTAAATATCATTATGCTAAGGGCTGGGGAGGAAATGAAAATGAGAAAGAAGGTTTACAAAAGAGATGAGGGCTGGTTTGATGAAGAATGTAGAGTAACTAAAAGACAAGTCAAACAGCTGCTCATAAAGTGGAGGGAATTAGGAAACATAGAATTAAAGAAAGAGTATATGCAAGGGAGGGATTTATATAATTCATTACTGGAACAAAAGAAAACAAGCTGGATGAAAAAATATGAAAGTAATTTGATACGAATTCTAAATGAAAATAATGCAAATGAGATATGGAAGGTTATGAAATCAATGTATAATAAATATGTAACAAAACCAAGTATAAAACCAGGAGAATGGATGGAATATTTTAAAAATTTGTATGGGGAAAAAAAGAGTAAAAATGAGATAGGAAATTGGGAAATAGGTAATAACTATGTAGATATACTCGATGATATAATAAGAAGTGAAGAAATAATCCAACAGGTGAAAATAATGAAGAGAAATAAAGCAACGGGAATAGATGGAATCCCTCCAGAGTTCCTTAAGGAATGGTGCACTGAAATAAACAGAGTTAAGGTTTTAGTAGACTTATTTAACACAATTAAGGTGAAGGGGTATATACCAGATAAGTGGAGGAAAGCAATCATACATCCAATATACAAAGGCAAGGGTAGTGTTGACAAACCAAACAACTATAGAGGCATTGCATTATTATCAAATGTAGGAAACATTTTTACTGGTATTATGGCAAGCAGGATACAAACATGGGTTGAAGAATATGATATCCTCTCGGAACTTCAGATGGGCTTTAGAAAAGGGAGGAGGACAGTTGATAACTTATTCATTATAAAAACACTGGTAGATAAATACTTGAAAGACAAAAGAGAAAAGTTATATATGGCTTTTGTGGATTTAGAGAAAGCATACGATAGGATAGAGCTTCAATTGCTGTGGCATAAGTTGTTGACTAAAGGAGTGAGTAAACAAATGGTGGACACCCTTAGAGCATTATATAAGGAAAATACTTTTTGTATAAGAGTGGAGGAAGTGGTTGTAACAAGAGAAATCCAACAAGAGAAAGGCCTTAGACAGGGATGTAAGTTAAGTCCAGTCCTATTCAATTTATATATAGATGATGTATTAACAGAAATTGGGAGAAATAATAACTCGATGCCAGTAATTAATAATATTCAGATTCCAGGATTACTGTTTGCAGATGATCTAGTTATAGGTGCAATTACAGTGAATGGCTTGAAACAATCCTTGCAAACATTAAATAATTACTGTAAAGAGTGGAGTTTAAAAGTGAACCAGGACAAGACGCAGATTGTAGTGTTCAAAAAAGGGGGAAAATTGAGCAAATATGAAAAATGGAAGAATGAGAATGAAAAGGAGTACAGGGTAGTGAGAGAATGTATTTATCTAGGAGTTAAAATTGATAGTGGTGGCAATTGGGAAAAGCAAAAGAAATTTGCATTGGCAAAAGGAAAAGGAGCTTTATCAGCTATTAGAAGTTGCAAATACAAAGCACCTAATATAAATATTAGATGGTTAGAAAAAGTGTACAATATGGTGGTTGAGGCAAAAATGCTATATGGGATAGAAGTATGGGGATTAGAAGGAGGATGGGAAGGCATAGATGAGGTGCATAGGAAATTTTGCAAAGAAATACTGGGGTTACCAAATGCAACTGTTAGGCAGGTAGCACAAATAGAGCTGGGTAGAGTGGCAAGTAAGGGAAAGATTATGGAAAGGGCATTGAAATTTTGGCATAGGATATTGAAATTGGAAGAAAGGAATTTGTTAAAACAGTGTTTAGTATATCAAGAGAAAAGTTTAAAGAACAAGGGATGGGTAGACTGTCTTCGAAATAACCTGGAAAGTAGTGGGTTAGGGGAAATGTGGAGAAGAAGAGAAAATAATGTGAATAACTTCTGGAAGTTGGCAAGGAAAAGATTTGAGGATATAGAAATACAAAAAATATTTAGTGAAATAACTGAAAAGAGATCTTTAGTTTTCTATATACCAATGAAAGTCTCATGGGGAAGGGAAAAGTACATTGATGTGACAAATAAAGAGGAGCGAGAAGGTATTGCATGGCTGAAAGCAGGAGTATGGAGATTAAAAGGTCTAAGGAAAGGTATTCCACAAAATCAATGTCCTATATGTGGCGGAAATGAAGATATAGAACACATTTTATTTAAATGTAAAGGAACTGAAATTTGGAGAAAAAAGTATATTAATAAGAAATGGTTTAAAATAGATAGAAATGTAGTAGTAGTTGAAATGTTTCAAAAAGATAGTAAGAAGATTGGACAATTCTTATGCAAAGTGAAAAATAAATGGATATGGACAGTAAATAGACAAAATGGTGTAATAAACTAGAATTAATAAACTATTGTAAAATATGAGTATGACCGGTAAAGAGCTGAACACCGGTCATATTCACCTGTATAAAGCTTAGCAAAAATAAATAAATAAATAAATGTAACTTTTGAAAATCTGAAAAGCAGTTTGAGCATTGAATCTGCAATTTCATGATCCTGCAAATTTGTGATCATAAATTTCTACTATAGTGGAACCTTAACTCAAGTGAATGGCCAGCCATTCTAACTGTTCAATTTGTTTCACCCATGAAAACATTTACATGTTGTGGATTCATCAAATACAATAATTACCTACAATTCCTAGTTAAAAGCTCACACTTAAACTCATCCAGACTATAATGTGCATTTACGATTAAGAACCTCTTCATTGCTTTCATATTAAGATCACCATTTTTGATTAGATTTATTTCTTCTTCAGGTAATTTTATAAAGTTGTTTTCCCATGTTTTTATACCCCGTCTGCTTAATATCTGTATTTATTCATCTGAAATGATCATTGTTTATTCGGTTCTGTGCGTGTGCGCGCTTGCATGTGCATTCACGTATGTATACACTCATTTTTGGTTCATTTTCTTGTAAAACGTTTTCTGTTTCATAAATACAATTAAAAGAAACAATCTATGTGCCAAATTGTTTAAAAATTAACCTGCATTTTGCCTGCTATTTATTTTACGTATTATTTTAATTGCTTCTTTTTTGTAACTTAAAAATCTTTTCAACCACTATTACTGTAATGTTACCCACATCATTATCCTAAATTTTATGTGGAATTTATAAAAGCAGAGTACACCTGTTTAACTGTATCATCATCTATAGTTTCCCTTACCTATCTCACATATAAACCAGTATTTAACTTGTTGTTTGTGTGTTTAAAATATGGCTACCAATTTAACTGTTTATCTTTCGTGAATCAAAAAGATTGTGTATTGCATTTCTGGTATTTTCTCCCTCTATTTCCATTTAAATAATATTTAGACTACAAAGTTTGATTTTAAAATTTATCCGGGCTGTATTTTCAATATTTAGTATGACCAAAGTATTATGGTAAAGTTTAATTTTTCCATTAACTCACTGGCTTTTGACTCTACCTCCGCAGCCGACTTACCTTTAATTACTATTGTCATGTCATCTGCATATACAATTGATATATTTGCACTTCTTTGCACTAATTAAAAATGTTGTTAATATATATAAGAAAAAAATGGACCTAATTTCAAGCCTTGCAGTTCTCCTTACCAAACTATTTGGAAATTTGATTAAATTTGTTCTACTATACCACAGGGCTATTTATAATTTATTTCAGTGCACTGCATTCATTTTTAAGATATGAACTTACACTTTTGTGCTATAGCACAAACCCCATAATTTTCTAATTTACTTTCCAGTATGTCTATACTAACAAGGTCAAATAGCTTAGACAAGTCCAAAAAATAGCTATAACCTTTTCAGGTTTATTTAATGCTTCAATTATATAATTGCACTGATTGTTGATTTCTCCTTTTGGAATCCAAACTGCCATTCTGTTATTATGTTCAGGTTAGTAAAATAGTTTTAATTGGTTTAAAAATAGGCCTTCCATTACTTTTTAAATAGTTCCACAATGTAATTGTCCTACAATTTCCTACTTTCATCCTGTTTTCTTCTTGTTGAAATAATGACCTCATGATTACTTCTTTTCAAGTATCTGAAAACGTCCTTTGATTTATTGGCACATTTGTCATCAGCACTTTAGCAATCACAAGTTTAATATATTTTGCAATTTTATGTGATATTTCATCTAAGCCAACTGATTTCTAGCAAGAGTGCCAGAAGACAGTGCACAGTCCCCATTACTCTTTGCAGCCTACAAGTCCAACTTCCTAACGGATCCCAGTACTGTTACATGCCAATATGCTGACAATTTCCTCATAACAGCACACAACAGAAATACCTGTTACTGTTTTCCCCCCTTTCAGCGACACCTCCAGGTCAATGGCCAATGAAGTGAAAATTGGAAGATGGTCATCAGCCCAGGAAAGAGGTCAGCTCTCCTGGAGAACGTTTTCATTGCTGGCAGCTGGATGTGCAGATTCCTGTCTCACATCCTACATACCTAATCAGGAATCCCATACATCACTGACATTGTGTAGGAGAGAATCTACACGCTGTATGCAAAATTAACCTTTCATCCCAACTAATTGGTGCACACCCTGGACCACTATGACCATAGGGTGCCAAGGAGGAGGAAAAGCTACTGCTTACCTAGGGATGCTTTAAGTCTGTCATTCCCATTCACTCACAGCCCCAAGTTAAGCAGCACTGGACCTGGTCACTAATGGATGGGACACCAGAGAGTGGTGCCCTGCTTTCTTAACATGGCAATCACCACTTCCTGCCTGCTTATCTTGGCAGCCTTGCAAGCAGAGGCCACGTTAAGCAGCATTGGGCATGATCACATTTGGACGGACCACCCTTGCCTATGGTAGTGGAGGAAGCAAAACACTGCCCGGCAGTTACATAGCATGCAAAGCTTGCAAACAATCTTTTAACTTTGCATATCACAAGGTAAAACCACTCTAAGCAGTTAGATACTGTGCCCCGAAATATATCCCACCCAGCTTAACCTGTTCTCGATTGCTGCATTTAATCATAAAGGCACATTTTAATGATTTTTCAGACCACGCATTTCTTGGTATGTCCTGTATAAGTATGCTCAAGCTGGAGAATTTTTCAAAGAGCTCTATGGTTTCAACATTGCACTGCATACTTTAGCACATTGCACTGAGTTGACCACAGCAAATGCTCCAACTTGTCAATATCATAATTTCTCTTATAGAGTCTAAATCATTACTTGAACTTGTGTAATTTATCTGCTTATTACCTGATTTGAATATTTTTCTCTTCTTTGCAAGATCTGATGATGCATCAATTAATCCTAAACCAGGACTGCAAGGCTCCCCCTGTCCTTCCTACTTGACAGACTGGGCAGAACCAGGATGTAGCAAGCATGGAGGTGGAGCTTTCCTTGGTTACGGTGTTCTTGGTTAATTTGGAACATGAAAAGTCTTGGAATGACACTTCCTTACAGTGGAGTTTTCCCATCGCTTCTGTTTAGTTCAAATTCACTTTCTTCAAAATGAACCTGGAAATGTTTGTTTACATAAGAATGCTGTAATTATAAATAATTTAAAATGCTATGGTTTGGAAAAACAAATGTGTGACAAATTTCAGTTCATAACTAAGAATTCATTAGGAAGACAAAATTACAGAGAGAGCAGAAAATGAAGACACACACTAGTATATAAAGAATTAAAAACCTTTAAAGAATGTTGCAGGGCAATAAATCTAGCAGTTTATTTAAATATTAGGGGGATCTGAATAGTATAGGCTGAAATTACTTTATTTGTAATTTTCAAGGTTAGGATTACTGAAATGCTACCCAGAGTTTTAAACCAAAATTCCTGAAGGTGTTGGCACATTTTCCAAACCATATCCCTTTGAACTTTCTGTCTCAAATAGTGTTTGATTAGCTTTTTAATCCTATATGCAACATTCACATACCTTCTTTACCCTCTATCATTTGGTATGGAGTATACAAATTATTCTTAATAAAGCTTATTTTTCTATCTATTTCATTTTAGTCAAGATAAACCATTGCACAAATAGCTACATTACACATTTCATTTAGGATATAAATCAATATAGTCAAAAGTTTAAGAACTAGACACTACATGCTGGCCTTAAAATTCAATACAATCAAGAGAATCAACTAAAAATAGATAAGACTGTAAAAGAATGCCAAACTGTGAACAATTTGAACCACTAATAATGGATTTCTCAAATACTGGTTTGTGCCACAACAAAACTTTGTGTCCCATCTTTGCAACATAATGACTCAACTTAAACATTGGTATTTATCCAATATTTTGTTTTCAGTTACATGCTTGTTGGACACAGACATACACATGCATGGATTTTCGTCCTGAAAAACTTTCTTTTTGGATAAACGGGACCTCAAAACATTGTAGTTCAATGAAATTTCAGTACTAAATTTTTGTTGAAATGCCTTCTCTGCCTATCATGTAAGTTATACAGAAACAGTTCAACCAATGTAATGCTCCCGTGTCCCTATAAGCTGAAGCAACCTGCTCTTTGAAAAGCAGCGAAGGATGAGTATGGGAAGGCTGGCAAATGCATAGAAAGCTGACATAGGGCAAGTGGGGGAATGTAGTGGTAATATATCAGTTTATCATTTTTTTTTATTATGGTTATTATCATTTAGGTGAAATGAACTGTGACTCCAAATGTCTACCACAAGGCTAGCTACCACTCAGAGAAATTGTTGCGTTTGTCTAGTAAAGCTGCAGACATCAATTTTAGCAATGGTCCAACAGCTGTATAGTAATTAGGGGCTTTATCTGAAATGAGATAATGCTCCAGTTGATTATCAAGACTTCAGAGAGTACCCTGATGAAACTTTCTCTGGACAATGGATAGGCCAAGGAGGTGCTATTAACTATTCAGCATTCCCCCAAACCTAAAACCACTAGACATCTACCTCTGGGAGATCCTAAAGGATATTTTTATAGGGCAAAGCCAGCTTCATTACGCAAAAGCAACTAATTATTGTGAGCAGCACTACCACTGTACACATTAGATCAGATTCTTTTGTCAGCTCTTTTGCCTGCGTTTCGCTGCTGATTGTCGGCACTTCAAATTTCTAAAGTGATTTCAATAAGTTGTACATTAAGCTACATTTTCACTAAATTTGAGACTTCTATATGAATTAATTATAAAGTAATGAATTATCAAACCAAAGTACATTACTTTAGACCCCTCTCTATAGTACAGGGTTACTACAAACGAAATAGACAACTTCAACTGCCTGTAAAACAAAAAATATTAGAGATAGCAACCTAATTATTTTGGAGCTATGTTGAGAAACTCTCAAAGTTTCGTTTGTTACTATTGGCAAAGCTGTAGTGTTTAGTTTGTTGTTGCAGAAGCTGAAATGGCAGAAAATCCTGTGGAAAAGGCATATTGCATGTTGGAATTTGCCAGAACGCAATCAGCAACTGTTGTCCGACATTTTAGAACACGTTACCATCAAAATGAAATGATGCGCTCACAAAAACCAGCATCGTCTTCATCATGTCGCAACATTTCGATGCAAAGGTCACGCCGTATGAAATTATCTGCTTCACTCAGAAACTGCAAGGCATCATGTGAAGCCGCTTCCGCAAGATTTTCCATACAGTTTACTGTGGAATTTTATAATTGCATGCTTGCCCTATATGTCGATTTCCGTGGGCTTCTTATGTAGGCAGAACGAACACGTTCAACGTATTCTTCCGAAGCTCTTGGTCTTCCCGAGCTCTTCCCTTAGCACAAACATCCCGTCGTCTCGAATTTTCTATACCAGTCGTAGATTGAGTGTCTAGTCGGTGGCGTTTTGTGGTAATGTGCTCTAAAATGTCGTTGGACAACAATAGCTGATTACGTTCTAGCAAATTCCAACACGCAATATGCCTTTTACACAGGATTTTCTGCCATTTTACCTTCTGCAACAACAAACAAAACACTACAGTGTTACCAATAGTAACAAACGAAACTTTGAGAGTTTCTCAACATACCTCCAAAATAATTAGGTTCCTATCTCTAATAGTTTTTGTTTTACAGGCAGTTGACGTTGTATATTTCTTTTGTAGTAACCCTGTATTATGGTAATGTTTAATTTTTCCATTAACTCACTGGCTTTTAACTCTACTTCCGCAGCCGACTTACCTTAAATTACTATTGTCATGTTATCTGCATATACAATAGATATACTTGCACTTCTTTGCACTAGTTAAAAATGTTGTTAATATATATAAGAAAAAATGGACCTAATTTCAAGCCTTGCAGTTCTCCTTACCAAACTATCTGGAAATTTGTTTAAATTTGTTCTACTATACCACAGGGGTATTTATAATTTAGTTCAGTGCACTGCATTCATTTTTAAGATATGAACTTACACTTTCGTGCCATCGCACACACCCCATAATTTTCTAATTTAATTTCCAGTTTGTCTATACTAACAAGGTCAAATAGCTTAGACAAGTCCAAAAAATAGCTATTACCTTTTCCTGTTTATTTAATGCTTCAATTATATAATTGCACTGATTGTTGATTTCTCCTTTTGGAATCCAAACTGCCATTCTGTTATTATGTTCAGTTTAGTAAAATAGTTTTAATTGGTTTAAAAATAGGCCTTCCATTACTCTTTAAATAGTTACACAATGTAATTGTGCTACAATTTCCTACTTTCATCCTGTTTTCTTTTTGTTGAAATAATGACCTCAAGATTACTTCTTTTCAAGTATCTGAAAACGTCCTTTGATTTATTGGCTCATTTGTCATGTGCATCAGCACTTTAGCAATAACAAGTTTAATATATTTTGCAATTTTATGTGATATTTCATCTAAACCAACTGATTTCTAGCAAGAGTGCCAGAAGACAGTGCACAGTCCCCATTACTCTTTGCAGCCTACATGTCCAACTTCCTAACATGCCAATATGCTGACAATTTCCTCATAACAGCACAGAACAGAAATACCTTTTATTGTTTTCCCCCCTTTGAGCGACACCTCCAGGTCATTGGCCAATGAAGTCAAAATTGGAAGATGGTCATCAGCCCAGGAAAGAGGTCAGCTCTCCTGGAGAACGTTTTCATTGCTGGCGGCTGGAGCAGCCTCTTATGAAGCGGCAGAGGTAAATCCCTTGGGTTACCTCTGCCAAATACCCCAAGGTCTATTTCAACTCTTTCGGCTCACTTTCACACTATATCTAAGGGCCAAGGCAGGACTCAGCCATGCTGCACTCAGGCAGTTGTACTCAGTGTTTTAAGCCCATTATATCCACACTCCTAAAACTGCGCCTGTATAAGGGAATTATTCCGTGCCTGATCCTGAATGGCTGCAAGGTTAGGATCACGGCACCAACCAGCATTCGCAGACTGCAGACCGAGAAGAACAGGGTGCTAAGAATAATCTATGATACTAGGTGCAGATTCCTGTCTCACATCCTACATACCTAATCAGGAATACCATACATCACTGCCATTGTGTAGGAGAGAATCTACACGCTGTATGCAAAATTAACCTTTCACCCCAACTAATTGGTGCACACCCTGGACCACTATGACCATAGGGTGCTTTTTTTTTTTTTTTTTAGTGGTGGGGGAAAAGGCTACTGACACCCTAACCCCAGGCAAGCCTGGGAGTGTGAGAATTAACGCCCTGGACTCGAACCAGGGCAGCACTACCCACCGGAAGTTGGAGACCCCTGTCTCCCTTGTGCAGTACCGCATTAAGCACCTGCGCATTTGTTGTGATGAATGGATGCTGCGTGCCAGTGGCAGTAACAGCGAGTGAAAGACTGAAGTGCCAGGGTACACAGATGGCTTGCGCCCTGAGTGCACCCTGGGGGGAGTTGGTGGTGATATAGGTTTTGTAGTAGATGGTGGTATTTTATGTGTAACAGCCTGCGGGCCTCGTCAGTAATTAGTTAACTTAAAGTAAGAGTTAGCCTTAGTAAGTGTTATACTGTTGCCTATTGGCTTCATAAATTGTGCTTAGTTGAATTTGGGGCGTCTATATGTTGGAGTGTTCATGCAATGATGCATCCAAAGTTGCATTTTGCAGTCGTACTATGTTAGCCTTACGATTACATATATGTGTATTTATTTACAAGTATTAAGGGTGTATATAACATCCGCCGGAAGCTTCGTTTGAAGTTTCTTAGTATCTATGCTTAATTAATAAGGTATCTCTAATAAGTTGAGGCGTATTTGTGTAAGTATCCGCCTACCGGCTTCATTTTGGCTTCATGTAAGTAATATTGCTATTATCTATTACTAAATATGTATAAGGATTTCCGACTGTCAGCTCCGTCAATTTTTACCATCTCGTTAACCGGTATGTAGCAGGGTTGTATATAGTGGACACATCTGCCTTAGTGCAGGAGCGAGCCTGTGCCATTTGCGGGAGGGCCCTCAACCCCCGGGGCCGCCTTGGTTGTGTAACACAAGGACTTGTGAGGGCAGCTGAATATTGTAATGTGTATGTGTGCATGAGTGATGTGTGCCTATGAGTTCCTGCGTTCTCGCATCACGGCTAGTGCATTAATGTGTTTAAGTAGTCTTCTATAGCAATTTCTGGTTCGCCAATGCCAATAGTGCGGTCGAATAGTGACAGAGGGCGGAGGTGCTTGTCGTGCGCCGTTTCATATTCTCCTAGCATTCTAATGTGATCATTGTAGTTTTTGTTCTTTTTGGCGAATAGGTTGTATGCTAGGTGTTTGATGAATTGCTCGATTGTCAGCATTTTCAGCTCTTCATGCATAGGAGCTTCTTCGGGGGTTTGGCAATTATTCGCAGTATTCTGTTTTGCATTTTTTGTAGGCGCTTTATGTGTGTTTGTGCCGCATAACCTCATACAGGGGCAGCGTAAGTTAGGATGGGACGGATTAGCGTTTTGTGTAACGTAAGTCCCATCTGTAGTTTAAGGCTGCTATTAAGATTTATGAGTGGGTAGAGTCTGTTAAGTTGGCCATTGGCCTTTGCTCTAGCTGAGTTTATATGATGTTTCCAGCTAAGATATTCATCCATCTTAACGCCTAGGTATGTGACATTTTTCTGCCACCCTATTGGTTCTTGTCTGTAGGTGAGGGGTGGGAGGATTCGCCTCCTGTGTCTATGCAGGTTTCTTCGGCTAAAAATGATGGCTTGGCATTTTCTTGAATTGAGTTTAACCCGCCATTTAGTGAACCACGGCTCCATAGTGTTAAGCGCATTCTGTAGCCTTAGATGTATGATGCGCGGCTGGGTTGATTGTGTCGCTAAAGCTGTGTCGTCAGCACATATGTATTTATCTACTCTGACCAATTGGGGAAGGTCGTTGATGTAGATGTTAAACAGCGTGGGCCTCAGTAAACTTCCTTGGGGTACTCCAGCGCCAATTGGGTGAGCAGTAGATTTACTTTCAACTACGGAGATGAGAAAACTCCTTCCGCTAAGATAATCTTTGATTAATGCGATAATCGAGTCTTGCACACCTATGTTTATTAGCTTTCTAAGTAGACCTGCATGCCAAACTTTGTCGAAGGCGCGTTCTATGTCCAATAGGACTACGCCCGTGGATCGCTTGGTATTAAATCCTGCAGTTATTTTCTCTGTTATTCTGAGTAGTTGCAGCGTTGTTGAATGATTAGCACGAAAACCAAACTGTTCACTGATTAGGATGTTATTTTTGACTAGGAATGAGGTTAGGCGTTTCAGAATGACCTTTTCCAGGAGTTTACTCAAAGTGTTAAGAAGGCTGATTGGCCTATGATTCGTTGGAATTGAGGGGTCTTTATGTTGTTTAGGGAACATCAAAATTTGTGCTTCCTTCCAGTGTGTTGGGAATTTTCCATTCTGGAGGGCATGGTTAAATATGTCCGCTAGTAATTTTAGTGCGCTTGGTGGAAGATGTTTGAGCACCAGATTGGGAATCGCATCCAGGCCCGATGTTTTTCTATTGGGCAGATGCATGATCAGCCATTTAATTTCACCGACACTGGTTTTTCTCATTTTGTTGTGTGTTGCAGAGTTGCCAATTTCAGCAATTTGATCTTCCGTTGCTGCTGCAAAATTTATATCGCATGGGTCAGCATTCGGTTGGAATGTTTCTTCTAACGCATCCGCGAAGGCTTCGGCCTTTTGTTCATCTCTTTCCGCTATGCGGCCGCCGGAATGCAGGGGCAGGATGTTGAATCGTGCACGCGTTAGGCATTTTGCGATTCGCCACACATTTTGGTTAGTGGATCTGTAGTGTCCAGCGTGGCGTTCCATTGGTCTCGTATGTGTTCTGTTATATGCATGCTGGCAGCAATTCTGAGATTTTCATAGTCATTTTTGTGTATGATGTTGCGTGTGGGCTGCCACTGACATCTGGCTCTGTTGCAGTCTTGTATCGCCCGTCTTACTGCCAGAGGGAATTGTGTCATCGCGTAATTGCTTGGCCGTATTATTGGCACATTTCTTTCTGTTGCGTGGTGAATAGCTTCTGTTATTGTGTCAACCGCTTGGTCTTGTGTTTCGTGGGAGTTGACATTAACCTCCCTTTGACCAAGTTCACTTTCTATTTGCGCCTCAAACTCTGGCCAGTTTGTTTGGTTATAATTGCATCTGGCTGGTTCTGGTTTGAACGCTAGAGGCGCTGCGATCTCCATTAGTACTGGAAGGTGATCTGAAGTGAGATCGTTTATAACCGTTGTTTATGTGTCATATGGCATATCTTTAAGTAGGGCAATGTCTAGAATATCTGTCTTTTGGTTGACCTGTCTAGGTATATAAGTGGGTTCGTCTGGTCCTGTTAGTAGGACGCTTGACCTGTTAACGTACGTTAGCAGTTTGGAGCTGGAAGTGTTTGTAGCTCTGCAGTTCCAAAGGTGATGTTTCGAGTTTAAGTCACCTGCGGCAATCAACTTACGGTCAAGGCGCATAATTTTGTCTACATCATCTACGTCGATATCGCCTGGAGGATTGTAAACTGCTACAACTGTTACTGCGTCGTTGTGCAATTGCACATTTACTGCCGTTGCTTCCAGACGGTTAAGTTGAGGCACGTGTTTTTGATGGTGTGTTACCGAATTTTGGATGGCCACCACGGCACCTCCACCTCTACGATTTCTATCATTTCTGTAGATTTTGTAACCTGGTACCGTGAAGCGGTATTCTGGTCCTAAGTGGGTCTCGTTAAGCAGTGCAATCTGAATGGAGTTCCTGACTAGGCAATCTGCTAGTTCTTTGCGTTTTCGTCGGAGGTTGTTGCAGTTCCAGTATATTATGTTTACTACTGTTGTACTAGCCATGATAAGTTTCCGCAATTACTAGGAGATATCTGGTGAGGTAATTGAACAGGTATATTGAGTCTGCGCGGTCATCTGTAATTAGTTCCAGGAGCCATTTGATATGTATTTTAAACTTGTTGTAAGCTATCGTTGAGGAGCAATCTAGCTTACTTAGGAGCTCCCTCAAGGCCATTCCATTCTCAAATGCTTCCCGGGTGGTGAGCGCTGTTGGGCAGAAGACTGAATCTCCCAACGGTGGTGGTGGTTTGTGTGTATGTGTTTGTGTGTTAGCTTGTGTGTGTTGGTGTTTGTGTTGTGTCGCGTTAGGTGCGCGCTCATGTTGTGCTGGTGGCAGAATGGTCATGATCCGATCTCCATCCGCTCTCGAGGGGCAGGGTTCGGGGGCTGGCCGGTTTCTGCCTCGACGGTCCTGAGTGTACCACTGCCCCTCGGTGTTAGTTGGAGCAGCCATGGTATTCTGTTGCTGTTCTACAGATTGTGGTCGGGGGGCCCTAGATTTCTGCTCCCTTGGCCTTGAGTTCAGTGCCGCTAGGTACTTTGGGCAACCGCGCCATTTTGCCCCATGTCCCGTAATATTACAAAGCGCGCACTGTCGTTCCCCTGGGGGAACACTACAAGAGTAAGAGAGGTGGGGGCCTTTACATTTGGCGCATGTGTCTTGGGGGGCCTGGCATTCTAAATGTGTATGGTACAGCATTTGGCATTTTTTACATTGTTTGGGCGCTGGAACGGTCCTGTATTCTTCAATCCTGACCCTAAAGTGAGCTACATACTTGAGGCCCACTATCTTTCTGTTTTCAGGGGAGTCCGCCAGTTCCACAAGGAACATGGGGAGAGGGGCTCTAAACCTATTTCTTCTGTGTATTCGCACAGCCCTAAGGACCTCAAGGTTGTGAGTTGCCAGTTCCTGCTTTATGTGTTCACCGGAGACCCTTGCATACAGCCCTTTTATAACAAATCTAATGGTCCCAAGTGAAGGTTCGGGCATGAGGTGGAACTGTAAGCGTTCCTGCTTGAGGTGATCTACAAAGGCATTGTAGTCCCTCCTGCAAAACAGCTTCACCACATAGTCTCCGGATCGTGGCGCGATGCGAATGGTGTACTTGTGTAGAGGTTTGTGTGTTCTATCAAATTTGAGTGAGAGAGTGTGTATGTGAGTTGTCTGGCTGTTTTTCACGAAGATAGGTGCCAGATCGGACCTAAACTCCATGAAAGTGTCTGTGTGTGTGTTGGATTTTGCCTGCGCCGCCTGTGCATAGCTCTCAGGTAACGGTGAGTGTGCATTTGGAGTAGGTGAAGGTCTTATGTCTGACAGGTCGATGAGGTCCACGTCATGAAGTGAGATGGGTGTGATATGTGTGCTGTGTTCGCTTGCGTCAGTGAGAGTGTGTGTATTGGAGAGTGTGGTGGTGATGTCTGAGTGTGTGTGTTGGTGTATGTGAGTGTGTGTGGGTGTCTGATTGTGAGTGGGTGTCTGAGTGTGTGTAGGAGTCTGAGGGTGTGTAGCAGTCTGAATGTAAGTAGGATTCTGAGTGGGTGTGGGTGTGAGTGTACTAGTCTGGTCGTCTGTTGGTGTATGTGGGGGTGTGTTGGTGTGTGTGCGTGTATGTGTCAGTGTGAGTGACGGTGATGTTTGTGTAGGTGTGGTAGCATGTGTGTATAATGATTGATCGCTATTGCGCCTCTGAGGTGGTGTGGGTATGAGAGAGCGTCTGGTGTTACGTGTTATGGTGCATTCAATATTTCCACCTCAGGAGTGTTACTACGCAGAGTGCATGCGCACGTGCATGGGCATCAGGTGTGCTGTGAAGGTGGTGATGAAGGTGCTGATGGTTTGTCCTTTGTCATTTTCAGAGCCTTAGCCACTATGGGCCTTTTGGTATTGGACAGTGATGATGGGGAAAGTCGAACAGTCGTGGATGTACCTGGACGTACCATCATCAAATATTCCAGTGACTATTTGTGTATGGAAGTTAAATGGAAGCTAGCTAAGAAGAAATGAAGTGAGAAGATAAGGAAAGCCTAGAACCTCTGCTGCTGTACCACAGTTACTTGTAGGACCACTGCTCTCTTGTGGATACAGCTAGCAGCACCTAACATAAAATTAGGGGAAACTTAAAAACCAGACAGATAGATAAAAATAGAGATGGGAGAAGAGATAGAGCAGCTAGAGGGCGCTGAAAAGCCCGAGAAACAGAGGACCTACCTGTGGGGCACCTTGGTACCAGTCGTGAGACTATTGGCTGCGGCCTTGTTTCTCTACCCTGCTAAACTGTTAGTGATATTAGCCCAGGTTGAGCTAGTATGTGACGGACCTCTTGGAGAGCGCCGGAGGCAGCCACGTCTCAGATGCTGGCTGCTGAGCACTCGCTCGCCGAACGGAGAAAGTCGGGTGGTTGCCGAGCGCCGGCTCTCAGTCGGGGTCAACCGTCAGATCTCCGCCCGCCTTCGTGGAGCTTCGCTGGTCATCGCTGTGCCTCAGATCCTCCAGTAGTAACCTCTCATAGATCTCCCTCTAGATCTCCACAAGCCCTTGAGAAGCAACCAAAAAACTTAACATCAATTCATGGCAAGACAATCACCTTCTATTAATCTATGATCACAGATAATCAGACTATTACAAGAGAAATTTCCCTGGAACGATGAGGTCACACAGAATCTAAAAATATTCAACATCGACATCAATGTAAAATGGTAATTGCTCATTTCTAAGGGATTATTTCCATCCCTAATGTATCTTTTGAAAATCTGAAAAGCAGTTTGAGCATTGAACTCTGCAATTTCATGATCCTGCAAATTTGTGATCATAAATTTCTACTGTAGTGGAACCTTAACTCAAGTGAATGGCCAGCCATTCTAACTGTTCAATTTGTTTCACCCATGAAAACATTTACATGTTGTGGATTCATCAAATACAATAATTACCTACAATTCCTAGTTAAAAGCTCACACTTAAACTCATCCAGACTATAATGTGCATTTACGATTAAGAACCTCTTCATTGCTTTCATATTAAGATCACCATTTTTGATTAGATTTATTTCTTCTTCAGGTAATTTTATAAAGTTGTTTTCCCATGTTTTTATACCCCGTCTGCTTAATATCTGTATTTATTCATCTGAAATGATCATTGTTTATTCGGTTCTGTGCGTGTGCGCGCTTGCATGTACATTCACGTATGTATACACTCATTTTTGGTTCATTTTCTTGTAAAACGTTTTCTGTTTCATAAATACAATTAAAAGAAACAATCTATGTGCCAAATTGTTTAAAAATTAACCTGCATCTTTGCCTGCTATTTATTTTACGTATTATTTTAATTGCTTCTTTTTTGTAACTTAAGAATCTTTTCAACCACTATTACTGTAATGTTACCCACATCATTATCCTAAATTTTATGTGGAATTTATAAAAGCAGAGTACACCTGTTTAACTGTATCATCATCTATAGTTTTCCTTACCTATCTCACATATAAACCAGTATTTAACTTGTTGTTTGTGTGTTTAAAATATGGCTACCAATTTAACTGTTTATCTTTCGTGAATCAAAAAAATTGTGTATTGCATTTCTGGTATTTTCTCCCTCTATTTCCATTTAAATAATATTTAGACTACAAAGTTTGATTTTAAAATTTATCCGGGCTGTATTTTCAATATTTAGTATGACCAAAGTATTATGGTAAAGTTTAATTTTTCCATTAACTCACTGGCTTTTGACTCTACCTCCGCAGCCGACTTACCTTTAATTACTATTGTCATGTCATCTGCATATACAATTGATATATTTGCACTTCTTTGCACTAATTAAAAATGTTGTTAATATATATAAGAAAAAAATGGACCTAATTTCAAGCCTTGCAGTTCTCCTTACCAAACTATTTGGAAATTTGATTAAATTTGTTCTATTATACCACAGGGCTATTTATAATTTATTTCAGTGCACTGCATTCATTTTTAAGATATGAACTTACACTTTTGTGCTATAGCACAAACCCCATAATTTTCTAATTTACTTTCCAGTATGTCTATACTAACAAAGTCAAATAGCTTAGACAAGTCCAAAAAATAGCTATTACCTTTTCCTGTTTATTTAATGCTTCAATTATATAATTGCACTGATTGTTGATTTCTCCTTTTGGAATCCAAACTGCCATTCTGTTATTATGTTCAGTTTAGTAAAATAGTTTTAATTGGGTTAAAAATAGGCCTTCCATTACTTTTTAAATAGTTACACAATGTAATTGTCCTACAATTTCCAACTTTCATCCTGTTTTCTTCTTGTTGAAATAATGACCTCAGGATTACTTCTTTTCAAGTATCTGAAAACGTCCTTTGATTTATTGGCACATTTATCATCAGCACTTTAGCAATCACAAGTTTAATATATTTTGCAATTTTATGTGATATTTCATCTAAGCCAACTGATTTCTAGCAAGAGTGCCAGAAGACAGTGCACAGTCCCCATTACTCTTTGCAGCCTGCATGTCCAACTTCCTAACGGATCCCAGGACTGTTACATGCCAATATGCTGACAATTTCCTCCTAACAGCACACAACAGAAATACCTGTTACTGTTTTCCCCCCTTTCAGCGACACCTCCAGGTCAATGGCCAATGAAGTGAAAATTGGAAGATGGTCATCAGCCCAGGAAAGAGGTCAGCTCTCCTGGAGAACGTTTTCATTGCTGGCAGCTGGAGCAGCCTCTGATGAAGCGGCAGAGGCAAATCCCTTGGGTTACCTCTGCCAAATACCCCAAAGTCTTCTTCAACTGTGGGCTCACTTTCACACTATATCTAAGGGCCAAGGCAGGGCTCAGCCATGCTGCACTCAGGCAGTTGTACTCAGTGTTTTAAGCCCATTATGTCCACACTCCTAAAACTGCGCCTGTATCAGGGAATTATTCCGTGCCTGATCCTGAATGGCTGCAAGGTTAGGATCACGGCACCAACCAGCATTCGCAGACTGCAGACCGAGAAGAACAGGGTGCTAAGAATAATCTGTGATACTAGGTGCAGATTCCTGTCTCACATCCTACATACCTAATCAGGAATCCCATACATCACTGACATTGTGTAGGAGAGAATCTACACGCTGTATGCAAAATTAACCTTTCACCCCAACTAATTGGTGCACACCCTGGACCACTATGACCATAGGGTGCCAAGGAGGAGGAAAAGCTACTGCTTACCTAGGGAAGCTTTAGGTCTGTCATTCCCATTCACTCACAGCCCCAAGTTAAGCAGCACTGGACCTGGTCACTAATGGATGGGACACCAAGAGTGGTGCCCTGCTTTCTTAACATGGCAATCACCACTTCCTGCCTGCTTATCTTGGCAGCCTTGCAAGCAGAGGCCAAGTTAAGCAGCATTGGGCATGATCACATTTCGACGGATCACCCTTGCCTATGGTAGTGGAGGAAGCAAAACACTGCCCGGCAGATACATAGCATGCAAAGCTTGCAAACAATCTTTTAACTTTGCATATCACAAGGTAAAACCACTCTAAGGAGTTAGATACTGTGCCGTAATATATCCCACCCAGCTTAACCTGTTCTCGATTGCTGCATTTAATCAGAAAGGCACGTTTTAATGATTTTTCAGACCACGCATTTCTTGGTATGTCCTCTATAAGTATGCTCAAGCTGGAGAATTTTTCAAAGAGCTCTATGGTTTCAACATTGTACTGCATACTTTAGCACATTGCACTGAGTTGACCACAGCAAATGCTGCAACTTGTCAACGGCAATTTTTGGTTGTGTGACGATGATTTTGGTATAGATGGGATCCACCTGAATCGAAGAGGTTTTTTCAAGTTTGGCAACCTACTCACTGATGTAATAACTTCAGTTTTGCAGGAAAACTAGAAACTAAAGTGGTGGATGAAATAGTAAACATAAATTCAGTGCAGTCAGCAAGTTATGAGATACCTTTCTCCTGTTCAAATGACATTAATCAGATTATGCTGCAAAATATACAATGCATGAAAAATAAATTGATAGATCTCGACCTAATGTTAAACCAGGAATATACAAATGTAGATATAGTATGTATGACGGAACACTGGCTCAAAGATGATGAATGTGCATTGTATACAATTCCTAACTATTGCATGGTAAACGCATACTGTAGGTTAGATCGTAAAAATGGGGGTGTAGGTATTATTCTAAGATCTGATCTGCAATACAAAAATATTAATCATACATCATATTTAAATGAAGAAATTAATTTTGAACATGTTGTATGTGAATATACCCTAATTTTAAATTCCTGGTCATCTGTATATATAGATCCCCTGATGGAAATATTGATACATTCTTAGATAAACTTGATATGATGTTGGGTATCTTACAAAATATAAAGCTTCCTATAATATTTGTGGAGATTTTAATATAGATTTTTTACTTGATTACCCTCTAAGAATGAAAATACTCATGGTTACTGACTCCTATAACCTCAAGCTACTGATACAAAATGCAACGCGTATCACTAGCTCTTCAAAAACATGCTTAGATCAGGTCTTTGCCAGCTACAATTTTTCTTATTGTACAATCAATAACATTAATATAGGAATCTCTGATCATAACTCAATATTTGTAAGCCCGGAACTACCGGAGAAGAGTAATAAAATTTCATCTAAGGAAAACAAAACCATTTACAAGCGGGTATTTAATGAGCAAAATATAGACTATTTTAAGCATCTTTTAAGTATAGAGTCTTGGGATACTTTAGATAATAATTGCGTTAACAAAAAAGCAGCAGGTTTTTTTAACATAATCTCCCATTATCGGGACGTAGCATTTCCATTAAAGAAAGTGAGACCCTACTCTAATTTCTCGTCTAATTGTAAAAGTTGGCTAACAAAAGGAATTATTTTATCATGTAAAAGAAAGAGGATGCTTAGGGAAGTTAATAAAATGACAGAGGATCCCAAATTTAAAGAATATTTTAAAAAGTATTGTAACACTTTATATAAAGTTGTAATTGCAGCAAAGAAATTATATAATGACAATTATATTAATAGTCACCAGAATAAGGGCAAGGCTATTTGGAACATAGTAAAAAAAGAAATTAATAGTAAACAAAAAAATGATAAAATAACATTAACTGTGAATAACAACACAATAGCAAATAAAAAAACAATCACTGACACATTTAATAATTACTTTGCAGTAGTGGCTAAGAATGTAACTAAAACCATGCCTCCACTATCTGATAATATAACCTCACCACAGATTATAAATAATTATGCCTCACTTTATTTATTTCCAACTACAGAAAAAGAAATAGAACAAACTATTGATAGTCTAAAAAATAAAAAATGTAGTGGATATGACGACATACCTGATGCTCTCGTAAAGGAATGTGGAACTTATTTACTCAAACCATTATCAGATATCTGCAATATATCCCTTACTACCGGCTGCTTTCCGGATGTTTTAAAAATTGCTAAAATTGTGCCCATTTATAAGAAAGGTAATAAAACCTGTGTTGAAAATTATAGACCCATTTCTTTACTCTGTGTGTTTGCTAAAATACTCGAAAAAATAATGTACAATAGATTAGTACCCTTTTTATTAAAGTACAATATAATATCTGAATCACAGTTTGGGTTTCAAAAGGGTAAGTCAATAAATATGGCTATTTTCTCCTTTTTAGAAGAAATATTTAGTGCAAAAGACAAGAATGAACATGCCTTAGGGCTGTTTGTCGATTTATCTAAGGCATTCGACACAGTAAACCACAACATTTTATTAAATAAGCTTGAAAATTATGGCATCCGAGGAGTTGCTAATGACTGGTTTAGATCATACCTTACAAATAGAGCCCATTTAGTCGAAATTGATGGTATGAGGTCAAATTTACAAATAGCTGAGTGTGGCGTACCACAAGGCTCCATATTAGGGCCAGTTCTCTTCCTTATTTATATAAATGACTTACCATTACACATGACTCCCCTTAATACTGTTCTTTTTGCAGATGATGCAAACTTTGTGTTCAAAAGTCATTGCCAAAATTTGCTACAACGGACTATACATGACTCAATGTCAAAATTGTGTAACTGGTTAAATTATAATAAATTATTGTTAAATGTTAATAAATCAAGCTACTTAAATTTTGAAAAGTATCCAAACCTCACAAATCAATTCCAAATACTTGTAGAAAATAGCCCAATAAGTCACCAACATTCTACTAAATTCCTTGGTATTACAATTGACAACACATTAACATGGAAAGATCACATTCTCATTCTTAGTAATAAATTGAATCGTTTAACTTACGCAATAAGAGTGTTAAGCAAAGTTTGTAGTAAAGAGGTAATGAGAGTGGTATACTTTGGACATATACATTCAATAATTTCATTTGATATACTCTTTTGGGGGAAAACTACACAATCAAATATGGTATTTAAAATACAAAAGAAAATATTAAGAATAATGAATCAGGAACCACCCCATGCTCCAAGTAAACCTATCTTTGAAGAGCTTAACATACTACCTCTACCATGTATATATATCTTAGAAACAGTCTCCTTCATTCATAATAATATGCAATGTTTTAAGAGAAACAAGGATTATCATGCCCATAATACCCGAACAGCTGAAGCAATACACCTACTGTGTCATCGACTTAATAAAGCTCTCAATAGTGTATCCCACAAAGGAATAATTTTGTATAATAAGATACCCAAATCTTTAAAAGCTGTGCCAGGAAAATTCTTTAAATCTAAAATGTATAAATGGTTATTAAAACACAAATTTTATAGCATGAATGAATTTCTTAACTTAGATATTTAACTACTTAACTGTATTATGTCACACCTGTATATTGTATATTTATATTTCTTGTAATAATTAGTTTGTAAGTCTTGACGAAGCCATATGTACAAATTCTATATCCTCGGTGAATAAAAAATTTAATTGAATTGAATTGAAATATCATAATTTCTCTTACTGAGTCTAAATCATTACTTGAACTTGTGTAATTTATCTGCTTATTACCTGATTTGAATATTTTTCCTCTTCTTTGCAAGATCTGATGATGCATCAATTAATCCTAAACCAGGACTGCAAGGCTCCCCCTGTCGTTCCTACTTGACAGACTGGGCAGAACCAGGATGTAGCAAGCATGGAGGTGGAGCTTTCCTTGGTTACGGTGTTCTTGGTTTATTTGGAACATGAAAAGTCTTGGAATGACACTTCCTTACAGTGGTGTTTTCCCATCGCTTCTGTTTAGTTCAAATTCACTTTCTTCAAAATGAACCTGGAAATGTTTGTTTACATAAGAATGCTGTAATTATAAATAATTTAAAATGCTATGGTTTGGAAAAACAAATGTTTGACAAATTTCAGTTCATAACTCAGAATTCAAAAGGAAGACAAAATTACAGAAAGAGCAGAAAATGAATACACACACTAGTGTATAAAGAATTAAAAACCTTTAAAGAATGTTGCAGGGCAATAAATCTAGCAGTTTATTTAAATATTAGGGGGATCTGAATAGTATAGGCTGAAATTACTTTATTTGTAATTTTCAAGGTGAGGATTACTGAAATGCTACCCAAAGTTTTAATCCAAAATTCCCGAAGGTGTTACCACATTTTCCAAATCATATCCCTTTGAACTTTCTGCCTCAAATAGTGTTTGATTAGTTTCTTAATCCTATATGCAACATTCAAATACCTTCTTTACCCTCTATCATTTGGTATGGAGTATACAAATTATTCTCAATAAAGCTTATTTTTCTATCTATTTCATTTTAGTCAAGATAAACCATTGCAGAAATAGCTACATTACACATTTCATTTAGGATATAAATCAATATAGTCAAAAGTTTAAGAACTAGACACTACATGCTGGCCTTAAAATTCAATACAATCAAGAGAATCAACTAAAAATAGATAGGACTGTAAAAGAATGCCAAACGGTGAACAATTTGAACCACTAATAATGGATTTCTCAAAAACTGGTTTGTGCCACAACAAAACTTTGTGTCCCATCTTTGCAAAATAATGACTCAACTTAAACATTGGTATTTATCCAATATTTTGTTTTCAGTTACATTTTAGTGGGACACAGACATACACATGCATGGATTTTCTTCCTGAAAAACTTTCTTTTTTAATACAGGGGCCCTCAAAACATTGTAGTTCAATGAAATTTCAGTACTAAATTTTTGTTGAAATGCCTTCTCTGCCTATCATGTAAGTTATACAGAAACAGTTCAACCAATGTAATGCTCCCGAGTCCCTATAAGCTGAAGCAACCTGCTCTTTGAAAAGCAGTGAAGGATGAGTAGGGGAACGCTGGCAAATGCATAGAAAGCTGACATAGGGCAAGTGAGGGAATGTAGTGGTTATATATCAGTTTATCATTTTTTTTTATCATTATTATTATTATTATTTAGGTGAAATGAACTGTGACTCCAAATGTCTACCACAAGGCTAGCTACCACTCAGAGAAATTGTTGCGTTTGTCTAGTACAGCTGCAGATATCAATTTTAGCAAAGGTCCAACAGCTGTATAGTAATTAGGGGCTTTATCTGAAATGAGATAATGCTCCAGTTGATTATCAAGACTTCAGAGAGTACCCTGATGAAACTCTCTCTGGACAATGGATAGGCCAAGGAGGTGCTATTAACTATTCAGCATTCCCCCAGACCTAAAACCACTAGACATCTACCTCTGGGAGATCCTAAAGGATATTTTGTATAGGGCAAAGCCAGCTTCATTACACAAAAGCAACTAATTATTGTGTGCAGCACTATCACTGTACACATTAGATCAGATTCTTTTGTCAGCTCTTTTGCCTGCGTTTGGCTGCTGATTGTCGGCACTTCAAATTTCTAAAGTGATTTCAATAAGTTGTACATTAAGCTACATTTTCACTAAATTTGAGACTTTTATATGAATTAATTATAAAGTAATGAATGATCAAACAAAATTACATTACTTTAGACCCCTCTCTATAGTACAGGGTTACTACAAAAGAAATAGACAACTTCAACCGCCTGTAAAACAAAAACTATTAGAGATAGCAACCTAATTATTTTGGAGGTATGTTGAAAAACTCTCAAAGTTTCATTTGTTACTATTGGTAAAGCTGTAGTGTTTAGTTTGTTGTTGCAGAAGCTGAAATGGCAGAAAATCCTGTGGAAAAGGCATATTGCGTGTTGGAATTTGCCAGAACGCAATCAGCAACTGTTGTCCGACATTTTAGAACACGTTACCACAAAAATGAATTGATGCGCTCACAAAAACCAGCATCGTCTTCATGATGTCGCAACATGTCGATGCAAAAGTCACGCCGTATGAAATTATCTGCTTCACTCAGAAACTGCAACATAAGTAATCTGTGAGGCATCATGTGCAGCCGCTTCTGCAAGGTTTTCCATACAGTTTACTGTGGAATTTTATAATTGCATGCTTGCCCTAGATGTCGATTTCAGTGGGCTTCTTATGTAGGCAGAACGAACACGTTCAACGTTTTCTTCCAAAACTCTTGGTCTTCCCGAGCTCTTCCCTTAGCACAAACATCCCGTCGTCTCGAATTTTCTATACCAGTCGTAGATTGAGTGTCTAGTCGGTGGCGGTTTGTAGTAAGGTGTTCTAAAATGTCGTTGGACAACAGTTGCTGATTGCGTTCTAGCAAATTCCAACACGCAATATGCCTTTTCCACAGGATTTTCTGCCATTCCACCTTCTGCAACAACAAACAAAACACTACAGCGTTACCAATAGTAACAAACGAAACTTTGAGAGTTTCTCAACATATCTCCAAAATAATTAGGTTCCTATCTTTAATAGTTTTTGTTTTAGAGGCAGTTGACGTTGTCTATTTCTTTTGTAGTAACCCTGTATTATGGTAAAGTTTAATTTTTCCATTAACTCACTGGCTTTTAACTCTACTTCCGCAGCCGACTTACCTTTAATTACTATTGTCATGTTATCTACATATACAATTGATATACTTGCACTTCTTTGTACTAGTTAAAAATGTTGTTAATATATATAAAGAAAGAATGGACCTAATTTCAAGCCTTGCAGTTCTCCTTACCAAACTATTTGGAAATTTGATTAAATTTGTTCTACTATACCACAGGGCTAGTTATAATTTAGTTCAGTGCACTGCATTCATTTTTAAGATATGAACTTACACTTTCGTGCCATCGCACAAACCCCATAATTTTCTAATTTACTTTCCAGTATGTCTATACTAACAAGGTCAAATAGCTTAGACAAGTCCAAAAAATAGCTATTACCTTTTCCTGTTTATTTAATGCTTCAATTATATAATTGCACTGATTGTTGATTTCTCCTTTTAGAATCCAAACTGCCATTCTGTTATTATGTTCAGTTTAGTAAAATAGTTTTAATTGGTTTAAGAATGGGCCTTCCATTACTTTTTAAATAGTTACACAATGTAATTGTCCTACAATTTCCTACTTTCATCCTGTTTTCTTTTTGTTGAAATAATGGCCTCATGATTACTTCTTTTCAAGTATCTGAAAACGTCCTTTGATTTATTGGTTCATTTGTCATGTGCATCAGCACTTTAGCAATCACAAGTTTAATATATTTTGCAATTTTATGTGATATTTCATCTAAACCAAGTGATTTCTAGCAAGAGTGCCTGAAGACAGTGCACAGTCCCCATTACTCTTTGCAGCCTACATGTCCAACTTCCTAACATGCCAATATGCTGACAATTTCCTCATAACAGCACAGAACAGAAATACCTGTTATTGTTTTCCCCCCTTTGAGCGACACCTCCAGGTCATTGGCCAATGAAGTGAAAATTGGAAGATGGTCATCAGCCCAGGAAAGAGGTCAGCTCTCCTGGAGAACGTTTTCATTGCTGGCGGCTGGAGCAGCCTCTTATGAAGCGGCAGAGGCAAATCCCTTGGGTTACCTCTGCCAAATACCCCAAAGTCTTCTTCAACTGTGGGCTCACTTTCACACTATATCTAAGGGCCAAGGCAGGGCTCAGCCATGCTGCACTCAGGTAGTTGTACTCAGTGTTTTAAGCCCATTATGTCCACACTCCTAAAACTGCGCCTGTATCAGGGAATTATTCCGTGCCTGATCCTGAATGGCTGCAAGGTTAGGATCACGGCACCAACCAGCATTCGCAGACTGCAGACCAAGAAGAACAGGGTGCTAAGAATAATCTATGATACTAGGTGCAGATTCCTGTCTCACATCCTACATACCTAATCAGGAATCCCATACATCACTGACATAGTGTAGGAGAGAATCTACACGCTGTATGCAAAATTAACCTTTCACCCCAACTAATTGGTGCACACCCTGGACCACTATGACCATAGTGTGCTTTTTTTTTTTTTTTTAGTGGTGGGGGAAAAGGCTACTGACGCCCTAACCTCAGGCAAGCCTGGGAGTGTGAGACTCCCCGCCTTGGACTCGAACCAGGGGGGCACTACCCACCGGAAGTTGGAGACCCTTGTCTCCCTTGTGCAGTACCGCATTAAGCACCTGCGCATTTGGTGTGATGAATGGATGCTGCGTGCCAGTGGCAGTAACAGCGAGTGAAAGACTGAAGTGCCAGGGGGGGGAGTTGGTGGTGATATAGGTTTTGTAGTAGATGGTGGTATTTTATGTGTAACAGCCTGCGGGCCTCGTCAGTAATTAGTTAACTTAAAGTAAGAGTTAGCCTTAGTAAGTGTTATACTGTTGCCTATTGGCTTCATAAATTGTGCTTAGTTGAATTTGGGGCATCTATATGTTGGAGTGTTCATGCAATGATGCATCCAAAGTTGCATTTTGCAGTCGTACTATGTTAGCCTTACGATTACATATATGTGTATTTATTTACAAGTATTAAGGGTGTATATAACATCCGCCGGAAGCTTCGTTTGAAGTTTCTTAGTATCTATGCTTAATTAATAAGGTTTGTTTATCTCTAATAAGTTGAGGCGTATTTGTGTAGGTATCCGCCTAGCGGCTTCATTTTGGCTTCAAGTAAGTAATATTACTATTATCTATTACTATATATGTATAAGGATTTCCGCCTGTCAGCTCCGTCAATTGTTACCATCTCGTTAACCGGTGTGTAGCAGGGTTGTATATAGTGGACACATCTGCCTTAGTGCAGGAGCGAGCCTGTGCCATTTGCGGGGGGGCCCTCAACCCCCGGGGCCGCCTTGGTTGTGTAACACAAGGACTTGTGAGGGCAGCTGAATATTGTAATGTGTATGTGTGCATGAGTGATGTGTGCCTATGAGTTCCTGCGTTCTCGCATCATGGCTAGTGCATTAATGTGTTTAAGTAGTCTTCTATAGCAATTTATGGTTCGCCAATGCCAATAGTGCGGTTGAATAGTGACAGAGGGCGGAGGTGTTTGTCGTGCGCCGTTTTATATTCTCCTAGCATTCTAATGTGATCGTTGTAGTTTTTGTTCTTTTTTGCGTATAGGTTGTATGCTAGGTGTTTGATGAATTGCTCGATTGTCAGCATTTTCAGCTATTCATGCATTTCATGCGCAGGAGCTTCTTCGGGGGTTTGGCAACTATTCGCAGTATTCTGTTTTGCATTTTTTGGAGGCGCTTTATGTGTGTTTGTGCCGCATAACCCCATACGGGGGCAGCGTAAGTTAGGATGGGACGGATTACCGTTTTGTATAACGTAAGTCCCATCTGTAGTTTAAGGCTGCTATTAAGATTTTTGAGTGGGTAGAGTCTGTTAAGTTGGCCATTGGCCTTTGCTCTAGCTGAGTTTATATGGTGTTTCCAGCTAAGATATTCATCCATCTTAACGCCTAGGTATGTGACATTTTTCTGCCACCCTATTGGTTCTTGTCTGTAGGTGAGGGGTGGGAGGATCGCCTCCTGTGTCTATGCAGGTTTCTTCGGTTAAAAATGATGGCTTGGCATTTTCTTGAATTGAGTTTAACCCGCCATTTAGTGAACCACGGCTCCATAGTGTTAAGCGCATTCTGTAGCCTTAGATGTATGATGCACGGCTGGGTTGATTGTGTCGCTAAAGCTGTGTCGTTAGCACATATGTATTTATCTACTCTGACCAATTGGGGAAGGTCGTTGATGTAGATGTTAAACAGCGTGGGCCCCAGTAAACTTCCTTGGGGTACTCCAGCGCCAATTGGGTGAGCAGTAGATTTACTTTCACCTACGGAGATGAGAAAACTCCTTCCGCTAAGATAATCTTTGATTAATACGATAATCGAGTCTTGCACACCTATGTTTATTAGCTTTCTAAGTAGACCTGCATGCCAAACTTTGTCGAAGGCGCGTTCTATGTCCAATAGGACTACGCCCGTGGATCGCTTGGTATTAAACCCTGCAGTTATTTCCTCTGTTATTCTGAGTAGTTGCAGCGTTGTTGAATGATTAGCCCGAAAACCAAACTGTTCACTGATTAGGATGTTATTTTTGACTAGGAATGAGTTTAGGCGTTTCAGAATGACCTTTTCCAGGAGTTTACTCAAAGTGTTAAGAAGGCTAATTGGCCTATGATTCGTTGGAATTGAGGGGTCTTTATGTTGTTTAGGGAACATCAAAATTTGTGCTTCCTTCCAATGTGTTGGGAATTTTCCATTCTGGAGGGCATGGTTAAATATGTCCGATAGTAATTTTAGTGCGCTTGGTGGAAGATGTTTGAGCACCAGATTGGGAATCGCATCCGGGCCCGATGTTTTTCCTTTGGGCAGATGCATGATCAGCAATTTAATTTCACCGACACTGGTTTTTCTCATTTTGTTGTGAGTTGCAGTGTTGCCAATTTCAGCAATTTGATCTTCCGTTGCTGCTGCAAAATTTATATCGCATGGGTCAGCATTCGGTTGGAATGTTTCTTCTAACGCATCCGCGAAGGCTTCGGCCATTTGTTCATCTGTTTCCGCTATGCGGCCGCCTGAATGCAGGGGCAGGCTGTTGAATCGTGCACGCGTTAGGCATTTTGCGATTCGCCACACTTTTTGGTTAGTGGATCTATAGTGTCCAGCGTGGCGTTCCATTGGTCTTGTATGTGTTCTGTTATATGCGTGCTGGCAGCAATTCTGAGATTTTCATATTCATTTTTGTGTATGATGTTGCGTGTGGGCTGCCACTGACATCTGGCTCTGTTGCAGTCTTGTATCGCCCATCTTACTGGCAGAGGGAATTGTGTCGTCGCGTAATTGCTTGGCCGTATTATTGGCACATGTCTTTCTGTTGCGTGGTGAATAGCTTCTGTTATTGTGTCAACCGCTTGGTCTTGTGTTTCGTGGGAGTTAACATTAACCTCCCTTTGACCAAGTTCACTTTCTATTTGCGCCTCAAACTCTGGCCAGTTTGTTTGGTTATAATTGCATCTGGCTGGTTCTGGTTTGAACGCTAGAGGTGCTGCGATCTCCATTAGTACTGGAAGGTGATCTGAAGTGAGATCGTTTATAACCGTTGTTTCTGTGTCATATGGCATATCTTTAAGTAGGGCAATGTCTAGAATATCTGGCTTTTGGTTGACCTGTCTGGGTATATACGTGGGTTCGTCTGGTCCTGTTAGTAGGACGTTTGACCTTTTAACGTACGTTAGCAGTTTGGAGCCGGAAGTGTTTGTAGCTCTGCAGTTCCAAAGGTGATGTTTCGAGTTTAAGTCACCTGCAGCAATCAACTTACGGTCAAGGCGCATAATTTTGTCTACATCATCTACGTCGATATCGCCTGGAGGATTGTAAACTGCTACAACTGTTACTGCGTCATTGTGCAATTGCACATTTACTGCCGTTGCTTCCAGACGGTTAAGTTGAGGCACGTGTTTTTGATGGTGTGTTACCGAATTTTGGATGGCCACCACAGCACCTCCACCTCTACGATTTCTATCATTTCTGTAGATTTTGTAACCTGGTACCGTGAAGCGGTATTCTGGTCCTAAGTGGGTCTCGTTAAGCAGTGCAATCTGAATGGAGTTCCTGACTAGGCAATCTGCTAGTTCTTTGCGTTTTCGTCGGAGGTTGTTGCAGTTCCAGTATATTATGTTTACTACTGTTGTACTAGCCATGATAAGTTTCCGCAATTACTAGGAGATATCTGGTGAGGTAATTGAGCAGGTATATTGGGTCTGCGCGGTCATCTGTAATTAGTTCCAGGAGCCATTTGCTATGTATTTTAAACTTGTTGTAAGCTATCGTTGAGGAGCAATCTAGCTTACTTAGGAGCTCCCTCAAGGCCATTCAATTCTCAAATGCTTCCCGGGTGGTGAGTGCTGTTGGGCAGAAGACTGAATCTCCCAACGGTGGTGGTGGTTTGTGTGTTAGCCTGTGTGTGTTGGTGTTTGTGTTGTGTCGCATTAGGGGCGCGCTCATGTTGTGCTGGTGGCAGACTGGTCCTGACCCGATCTCCATCCGCTCTCGAGGGGCAGGGTTCGGGGGCTGGCCGGTTTCTGCCTCGACGGTCCTGAGTGTACCACTGCCCCTCGGTGTTAGTTGGAGCAGCCATGGTATTCTGTTGCTGTTCTACAGATTGTGGTCGGGGGGCCCTAGATTTCTGCTCCCTTGGCCTTGAGTTCAGTGCTGCTAGGTACTTTGGGCAACCGCGCCATTTTGCCCCATGTCCCGTAATATTACACAGCGCGCACTGTCGTTCCACTGGGGGAACTCTACAAGAGTAAGAGGGGTGGGGGCCTTTACATTTGGCGCATGTGTCTTGGGGGGCCTGGCATTCTAAATGTGTATGGTACAGCATTTTGCATTTTTTACATTGTTTGGGCGCTGGAACGGTCCTGTATTCTTCAATCCTGACCCTAAAGTGAGCTACATACTTGAGGCCCACTATCTTTCTGTTTTCAGGGGAGTCCGCCAGTTCCACAAGGAACATGGGGAGAGGGGCTCTAAACCTATTTCTTCTGTGTATTCGCACAGCCCTAAGGACCTCAAGGTTGTGAGTTGCCAGTTCCTGCTTTATGTGTTCACCGGAGACCCTTGCATACAGCCCTTTTATAACAAATCTAATGGTCCCAAGTGAAGGTTCGGGCATGAGGTGGAACTGTATGCGTTCCTGCTTGAGGTGATCTACAAAGGCATTGTAGTCCCTCCTGCAAAACAGCTTCACCAAATAGTCTCCGGATCGTGGCGCGATGCGAATGGTGTACTTGTGTAGAGGTTTGTGTGTTCTATCAAATTTGAGTGAGAGAGTGTGTATGTGAGTTGTCTGGCTGTTTTTCACGCAGATAGGTGCCAGATCGGACCTAAACTCCATGAAAGTGTTTGTGTGTGTGTTGGATTTTGCCTGCGCCGCCTGTGCATACCTCTTAGGTAACGGTGAGTGTGCATTTGGAGTAGGTGAAGGTCTTATGTCTGACAGGTCGATGAGGTGCACGTCATGAAGTGAGATGGGTGTGATATGTGTGCTGTGTTCGCTTGCGTCAGTGAGGGTGTGTGTGTTGGAGAGTGTGGTGGTGATGTCTGAGTGTGTGTGTTGGTGTATGTGAGTGTGTGTGGGTGTGTGATTGTGAGTGGGTGTCTGAGTGTGTGTAGGATTCTGAGTGTGAGTAGGATTCTGAGGGTGTGTAGCAGTCTGAATGTAAGTAGGAGTCTGAGTGGGTGTGAGTGTACTAGTCTGGTCGTCTGTTGGTGTATGTGGGGGTGTGTTGGTGTGTGTGCGTGTATGTGTCAGTGTGAGTGACGGTGATGTTTGTGTAGGTGTGGTAGCGTGTGTGTATAATGATTGATCGCTATTGTGCCTCTGAGGTGGTGTGGGTATGAGAGAGCGTCTGGTGTTACGTGTTATGGTGCATTCAATATTTCCACCTCAGGAGTGTTACTACGCAGAGTGCACGCGCACGTGCATGGGCATCAGGTGTGCTGTGAAGGTGGTGATGAAGGTGCTGATGGTTTGTCCTTTGTCATTTTCAGAGCCTTAGCCACTATGGGCCTTTTGGTATTGGACAGTGATGATGGGGAAAGTCGAACAGACGTGGATGTACCTGGACGTACCATCATCAAATATTCCAGTGGCTATTTGTGTATGGAAGTTAAATGGAAGCTAGCTAAGAAGAAATGAAGTGAGAAGATAAGGAAAGCCTAGAACCTCTGCTGCTGTACCACAGTTACTTGTAGGACCACTGCTCTCTTGTGGATACAGCTAGCAGCACCTAACATAAAATTAGGGGAAACTTAAAAACCAGACAGATAGATAAAAATAGAGATGGGAGAAGAGATAGAGCAGCTAGAGGGCGCTGAAAAGCCCGAGAAACAGAGGACCTACCCGTGGGGCACCTTGGTACCAGTCGTGAGACTGTTGGCTGCGGCCTTGTTTCTCTACCCTGCTAAACTGTTAGTGATACTAGCCCAGGTTGAGCTAGTATGTGACGGACCTCTTGGAGAGCGCCGGAGGCAGCCACGGCTCAGATGCTGGCTGCTGAGCACTCGCTCGCCGAACGGAGAAAGTCGGGTGGTTGCCGAGCGCCGGCTCTCAGTCGGGGTCAACCGTCAGATCTCCGCCCGCCTTCATGGAGCTTCGCTGGTCATCGCTGTGCCTCAGAGCCTCCAGTAGTTACCTCTCGTAGATCTTCCTCTAGATCTCCACAAGCCCTTGAGAAGCAACCAAAAAACTTAATATCAATTCATGGCAAGACTATCACCTTCTATTAATCTATGATCACAGATAATCAGACTATTAGAAGAGAAATTTCCCTGGAACGATGAGGTCACACAGAACCTAAAAATATTCAACATCGACATCAATGTAAAATGGTAATTGCTTATTTCTAAGGGATTATTTCCATCCCTAATGTATATTTTGAAAATCTGAAAAGCAGTTTGAGCATTGAACTCTGAAATTTCATGATCCTGCAAATTTGTGATCATAAATTTCTACTGTAGTGGAACCTTAACTCAAGTGAATGGCCAGCCATTCTAACTGTTCAATTTGTTTCACCCATGAAAACATTTACATGTTGTGGATTCATCAAATACAATAATTACCTACAATTCCTAGTTAAAAGCTCACACTTAAACTCATCCAGACTATAATGTGCATTTACGATTAAGAACCTCTTCATTGCTTTCATATTAAGATCACCATTTTTGATTAGATTTATTTCTTCTTCAGGTAATTTTATAAAGTTGTTTTCCCATGGTTTTATACCCCGTCTGCTTAATATCTGTATTTATTCATCTGAAATGATCATTGTTTCCTATGTTCTGTGCGTGTGCGCACTTGCATGTGCATTCACGTATGTATACACTCATTTTTGGTTCATTTGCTTGCAAAACGTTTTCTGTTTCATAAATACAATACCAAAATGTCTTTGGACAACAGTTGCTGATTGCGTTCTAGCAAATTCCAACAAGCAATATGCCTTTTCCAAAGGATTTTCCGCCATTTCAGCTTTTGCAACAAGAAACAAAACACTACAGCATTACCAATAGTAACAAACAAAACTTTGAGAGCTTCTCAACATATCTCCAAAATAATTAGGTTCCTATCTCTAACAGTTTTTGTTTTACAAGCAGTTGAAGTTGTCTATTTCTTTTGTAGTAAGCCTGTATAAGGATGGGCTGCAATGCATTTTGTTAAAATGGTTTCTGTGAGTTATCTAAATCATTTGAGTAAATCTACATGATAACTTTACGTATTGTGTAACTGTTGTAATTAACAAGGATGATAAGTATAAAGTTCACTGTAATATTAATTTGCTGTTTTTGTCTTTCTGGCAAAATATGCATTCTATTTACAGTCCAATTTATGTTGTGTACAGGAAGATAGGCAGACACATCCATACCAAAATGGAAACAATAGGAGTAGCTAAAACTAAAGGATGCATAAGCTTTTGCCTTGCAGCACTACTAGTACACAAGCCCTTGAGAAGCAACCAAAAAACTTAATATCAATTCATGGCAAGACTATCACCATCTATTAATCTATGATCACAGATAATCAGACTATTAGAAGAGAAATTTCCCTGGAACGATGAAGTCACACAGAACCTAAAAATATTCTACATCGACATCAATGTAAAATGGTAATTGCTCATTTCTAAGGAATTATTTCCATCCCTAATGTATCTTTTGAAAATCTGAAAAGCAGTTTGAGCATTGAATCTGCAATTTCATGATCCAGCAAATTTGTGATCATAAATTTCTACTGTAGTGGAACCTTAACTCAAGTGAACGGCCAGCCATTCTAACTGTTCAATTTGTTTCACCCATGAAAACATTTACATGTTGTGGATTCATCAAATACAATAATTACCTACAATTCCTAGTTAAAAGCTCACACTTAAAGTCATCCAGACTATAATGTGCATTTACGATTAAGAACCTCTTCATTGCTTTCATATTAAGATCACCATTTTTGATTAGATTTATATCTTCTTCAGGTAATTTTATAAAGTTGTTTTCCCATGTTTTTATACCCCGTCTGCTTAATATCTGTATTTATTCATCTTAAATGATCATTGTTTGCTCAGTTCTGTGCATGTGCGCGCTTGCATGTGCATTCACGTATGTATACACTCTTTTTTGGTTCATTTTCTTGTAAAACGTTTTCTGTTTCATAAATACAATTAAAAGAAACAATCTATGTGCTAAATTGTTTAAAAATTAACCTGCATTTTGCCTGCTACATATTTTACGTATTATTTTAATTGCTTCTTTTTTGTAACTTGAAAATCTTTTCAACCACTATTACTGTAATGTTACCCACATCATTATCCTAAATTTTATGTGGAATTTATAAAAGCAGAGTACACCTGTTTAACTGTATCATCATCTATAATTTTCCTTACCTATCTCACATATAAACCAGTATTTAACTTGTTGTTTGTGTGTTTAAAATATGGCTACCAATTTAACTGTTTATCTTTCGTGAATCAAAAAGATTGTGTATTGCATTTCTGGTATTTTCTCCCTCTATTTCCATTTAAATGATATTTAGACTACAAAGTTTGATTTTAAATTTTATCCGGGCTGTATTTTCAATATTTAGTATGACCAAAGTATTATGGTAAAGTTTAATTTTTCCATTAACTCACTGGCTTTTGACTCTACCTCCGCAGCCGACTTACCTTTAATTACTATTGTCATGTCATCTGCATATACAATTGATATATTTGCACTTCTTTGCACTAATTAAAAATGTTGTTAATATATATAAGAAAAAAATGGACCTAATTTCAAGCCTTGCAGTTCTCCTTACCAAACTATTTAGAAATTTGATTAAATTTGTTCTACTGTACCACAGGGCTATTTATAATTTATTTCAGTGCACTGCATTCATTTTTAAGATATGAACTTACACCTTTGTGCTATCGCACAAACCCCATAATTTTCTAATTTACTTTCCAGTATGTCTATACTAACAAAGTCAAATAGCTTAGACAAGTCCAAAAAATAGCTATTACCTTTTCCTGTTTATTTAATGCTTCAATTATATAATTGCACTGATTGTTGATTTCTCCTTTTGGAATCCAAACTGCCATTCTGTTATTATGTTCAGTTTAGTAAAATAGTTTTAATTGGGTTAAAAATAGGCCTTCCATTACTTTTTAAATAGTTCCACAATGTAATTGTCCTACAATTTCCTACTTTCATCCTGTTTTCTTCTTGTTGAAATAATGACCTCATGATTACTTCTTTTCAAGTATCTGAAAACGTCCTTTGATTTATTGGCACATTTGTCATCAGCACTTTAGCAATCACAAGTTTAATATATTTTGCAATTTTATGTGATATTTCATCTAAACCAACTGATTTCTAGCAAGAGTGCCAGAAGACAGTGCACAGTCCCCATTACTCTTTGCAGCCTACATGTCCAACTTCCTAACGGATCCCAGGACTGTTACATGCCAATATGCCGACAATTACCTCATAACAGCACACAACAGAAATACCTGTTACTGTTTTCCCCCTTTCAGCGGCACCTCCAGGTCAATGGCCAATGAAGTGAAAATTGGAAGATGGTCATCAGCCCAGGAAAGAGGTCAGCTCTCCTGGATAACGTTTTCATTGCTGGCGGCTGGAGCAGCCTCTGATGAAGCGGCAGAGGCAAATCCCTTGGGTTACCTCTGCCAAATACCCCAAAGCCTTCTTCAACTGTGGGCTCACTTTCACACTATATCTAAGGGCCAAGGCAGGGCTCAGCAATGCTGCACTCAGGCAGTTGTACTCAGTGTTTTAAGCCCATTATGTCCACACTCCTAAAACTGCGCCTGTATCAGGGAATTATTCTGTGCCTGATCCTGAATGGCTACAAGGTTAGGATCACGGCACCTTCCAGCATTCGCAGACTGCAGACTGAGAAGAACTGGGTGCTAAGGTGCAGATTCCTGTCTCACATCCTACATACCTAATCAGGAATCCCATACATCACTGACATTGTGTAGGAGAGAATCTACACACTATATGCAAAATTAACCTTTCACCCCAACTAACTGGTACACACCCTGGACCACTATGACCATAGGGTGCCAAGGAGGAGGAAAAGCTACTGCTTACCTAGGGATGCTTTAAGTCTGTCATTCCCATTCACTCACAGCCCCAAGTTAAGCAGCACTGGACCTGGTCACTAATGGATGGGACACCAGAGAGTGGTGCCCTGCTTTCTTAACATGGCAATCACCACTTCCTGCCTGCTTATCTTGGCAGCCTTGCAAGCAGAGGCTACGTTAAGCAGCATTGGGCATGATCACATTTGGACGGACCACCCTTGCCTATGGTAGTGGGGGAAGTAAAACACTGCCCGGCAGTTACATAGCATGCAAAACTTGCAAACAATCTTTTAACTTTGCATATCACAAGGTAAAACCACTCTAAGCAGTTAGATACTTGCCCCGAAATATATCCCACCCAGCTTAACCTGTTCTCGATTGCTGCATTTAATCAGAAAGGCACATTTTAATGAATTTTCAGACCACGCATTTCTTGGTATGTCCTGTATAAGTATGCTCAAGCTGGAGAATTTTTCAAAGAGCTCTATGGTTTCAACATTGCACTGCATACTTTAGCACATTGCACTGAGTTGACCACAGCAAATGCTCCAACTTGTCAATATCATAATTTCTCTTATAGAGTCTAAATCATTACTTGAACTTGTGTAATTTATCTGCTTATTACCTGATTTGAATATTTTTCTCTTCTTTGCAAGATCTGATGATGCATCAATTAATCCTAAACCAGGACTGCAAGGCTCCCCCTGTCGTTCCTACTTGACAGACTGGGCAGAACCAGGATGTAGCAAGCATGGAGGTGGAGCTTTCCTTGGTTACGGTGTTCTTGGTTTATTTGGAACATGAAAAGTCTTGGAATGACACTTCCTTACAGTGGAGTTTTCCCATCGCTTCTGTTTAGTTCAAATTCACTTTCTTCAAAATGAACCTGGAAATGTTTGTTTACATAAGAATGCTGTAATTATAAATAATTTAAAATGCTATGGTTTGGAAAAACAAATGTGTGACAAATTTCAGTTCATAACTAAGAATTCAAAAGGAAGACAAAATTACAGAAAGAGCAGAAAATGAAGACACACACTAGTGTATAAAGAATTAAAAACCTTTAAAGAATGTTGCAGGGCAATAAATCAAACAGTTTATTTAAATATTAGGGGGATCTCTATAGTATAGGCTGAAATTACTTTATTTGTAATTTTCAAGGTAAGGATTACTGAAATGTTACCCAAAGTTTTAATCCAAAATTCCCGACGGTGTTAGCACATTTTCCAAACCATATCCCTTTGAACTTTCTGCCTCAAATAGTGTTTGATTAGTTTTTTAATCCTATATGCAACATTCACATACCTTCTTTACCCTCTATCAATTGGTATGGAGTATACAAATTATTCTTAATAAAGCTTATTTTTCTATCTATTTCATTTTAGTCAAGATAAACCATTGCACAAATAGCTACATTACACATTTCATTTAGGATATAAATCAATATAGTCAAAAGTTTAAGAACTAGACACTACATGCTGGCCTTAAAATTCAATACAATCAAGAGAATCAACTAAAAATAGATAGGACTGTAAAAGAATGCCAAACTGTGAACAATTTGAACCACTAATAATGGATTTCTCAAAAACTGGTTTGTGCCACAACAAAACTTTGTGTCCCATCTTTGCAACATAATGACTCAACTTAAACATTGGTATTTATCCAATATTTTGTTTTCACTTACATGCTTGTTGGAAACAGACATACACATGCATGGATTTTCTTCCTGAAAAACTTTCTTTTTGGATAAACGGGCCCTCAAAACATTGTAGTTCAATGAAATTTCAGTACTAAATTTTTGTTGAAATGCCTTCTCTGCCTATCATGTAAGTTATACAGAAACAGTTCAACCAATGTAATGCTCCCGTGTCCCTATAAGCTGAAGCAACCTGCTCTTTGAAAAGCAGCGAAGGATGAGTATGGGAAGGCTGGCAAATGCATAGAAAGCTGACATAGGGCAAGTGAGGGAATGTAGTGGTTATATATCAGTTTATCATTTTTTTTAATTATGGTTATTATCATTTAGGTGAAATGAACTGTGACTCCAAATGTCTACCACAAGGCTAGCTACCACTCAGAGAAATTGTTGCGTTTGTCTAGTAAAGCTGCAGACATCAATTTAAGCAATGGTACAACAGCTGTATAGTAATTAGGGGCTTTATCTGCAATGAGATAATGCTCCAGCTGATTATCAAGACTTCAGAGAGTACCCTGATGAAACTGTCTCTGGACAATGGATAGGCCAAGGAGGTGCTATTAACTATTCAGCATTCCCCCAGACCTAAAACCACTAGACATCTACCTCTGGGAGATCCTAAAGGATATTTTGTATAGGGCAAAGCCAGCTTCATTACGCAAACGCAATTAATTATTGTGTGCAGCACTACCACTGTACACATTAGATCAGATTCTTTTGTCAGCTCTTTTGCCTTGTGTTTGGCTGCTGATTGTCGGCACTTCAAATATCTCAAGTGATTTCAATAACTTGTACATTAAGCTACATTTTCACTAAATTTGAGACTTTTATCTGAATTAATTATAAAGTAATGATTGATCAAACAAAAGTACATACTTTAGACCCCTCTCTATAGTACACGGTTACTACAAAAGAAATAGACAACTTCAACCGCCTGTAAAACAAAAACTATTAGAGATAGCAACCTATTTTATTTTGGAGGTATGTTGAGAAACTCTCAAAGTTTCGTTTGTTACTATTGGTAAAGCTGTATTGTTTCTTTTCTTTATGCAGAAGCTGAAATGGCGGAAAATCCTGTGGAAAAGGCATATTGCGTGTTGGAATTTGCTAGAACGCAATCAGCAACTGTTGTCCAACTACATTTTAGAACACGTTACCACAAAAATGAAATGATGTGCTCACAAAAACTAGCATCGTCTTCATCATGTCGCAACATGTCCAAGCAAAAGTCACAACGTATGACCATATCTTCTTCATTCAAAAACTGCAACATCTGTATTCTGTAAGGCATCATGTGCAGTCGCTTCCGCAAGACTTTCCATTCAGTTTGCTGTGGAATTTGTAATTGCATGCTTGCCCTAGATGTCGATTTCCGTGGGATTCTTATGTAGGTAGAACGAACACGTTCAACGTTTTCTTCTGAAACTCTTGGTCTTCCAGAGCTCTTCGCTTTGCACAAACATCCCGTTGTCTCGAATTTTCTATACCAGTCGTAGATTGACTGTCTAGTCCGTGGCGTTTTGTGGTAACGTGTTCTAAAATGTCGTTGGACAACAGTTGCTGATTGCGTTCTAGCAAATTCCAACACGCAATATGCCTTTTCCACAGGATTTTCCGCCATTTCAGCTTTTGCAACAAGAAACGAAACACTACAGCATTACCAATAGTAACAAACAAAACTTTGAGAGTTTCTCAACATATCTCCAAAATAATTAGGTTCCTATCTCTAACAGTTTTTGTTTTACAAGCAGTTGAAGTTGTCTATTTCTTTTGTAGTAAGCCTGTATAAGGATGGGCTGCAATGCATTTGTTAAAATGGTTTCTGTGAGTTATCTAAATCATTTGAGTAAATCTACATGATAACTTTACGTATTGTGTAACTGTTGTAATTAACAAGGATGATAAGAATAAGGTTCACTGTAATATTAATTTGCTGTTTTTGTCTTTCTGGCAAAATATGCATTCCATTTACAGTCCAATTTATGTTGTGTACAGGAAGATAGGCAGACACATCTATACCAAAATGGAAACAATAGGAGTAGCTAAAACTAAGGGATGCATAAGCTCTTGCCTTGCAGCACTACTAGTACACAAGCCCTTGAGAAGCAACCAAAAAACTTAATATCAATTCATGGCAAGACTATCACCATCTATTAATCTATGATCACAGATAATCAGACTATTAGAAGAGAAATTTCCCTGGAACGATGAAGTCACACAGAACCTAAAAATATTCTACATCGACATCAATGTAAAATGGTAATTGCTCATTTCTAAGGGATTATTTCCATCCCTAATGTATCTTTTGAAAATCTGAAAAGCAGTTTGAGCATTGAATCTGCAATTTCATGATCCAGCAAATTTGTGATCATAAATTTCTACTGTAGTGGAACCTTAACTCAAGTGAATGGCCAGCCATTCTAACTGTTCAATTTGTTTCACCCATGAAAACATTTACATGTTGTGGATTCATCAAATACAATAATTACCTACAATTCCTAGTTAAAAGCTCACACTTAAACTCATCCAGACTATAATGTGCATTTACGATTAAGAACCTCTTCATTGCTTTCATATTAAGATCACCATTTTTGATTAGATATATATCTTCCTCAGGGAATTTTATAAAGTTGTTTTCCCATGTTTTTATACCCCGTCTGCTTAATATCTGTATTTATTCATCTTAAATGCTCATTGTTTGCTCGGTTCTGTGCATGTGCGTGCTTGCATGTGCATTCACGTATGTATACACTCATTTTTGGTTCATTTTCTTGTAAAACGTTTTCTGTTTCATAAATACAATTAAAAGAAACAATCTATGTGCCAAATTGTTTAAAAATTAACCTGCATCTTTGCCTACTATTTATTTTACGTATTATTTTAATTGCTTCTTTTTTGTAACTTAAAAATCTTTTCAACCACTATTACTGTAATGTTACCCACATCATTATCCTAAATTTTATGTGGAATTTATAAAAGCAGAGTACACCTGTTTAACTGTATCATCATCTCTAATTTTCCTTACCTATCTCACATATAAACCAGTATTTAACTTGTTGTTTGTGTGTTTAAAATATGGCTACCAATTTAACTGTTTATCTTTCGTGAATCAAAGAGATTGTGTATTGCATTTCTGGTATTTTCTCCCTCTATTTCCATTTAAATAATATTTAGACTACAAAGTTTGATTTTAAAATTTATCCGGGCTGTATTTTCAATATTTAGTATGACCAAAGTATTATGGTAAAGTTTAATTTTTCCATTAACTCACTGGCTTTTGACTCTACCTCCGCAGCAGACTTACCTTTAATTACTATTGTCATGTCATCTGCATATACAATTGATATATTTGCACTTCTTTGCACTAATTAAAAATGTTGTTAATATATATAAGAAAAAAATGGTCCTAATTTCAAGCCTTGCAGTTCTCCTTACCAAACTATTTGGAAATTTGATTAAATTTGTTCTACTATACCACAGGGCTATTTATAATTTATTTCAGTGCACTGCATTCATTTTTAAGATATGAACTTACACTTTTGTGCTATCACACAAACCCCATAATTTTCTAATTTACTTTCCAGTATGTCTATACTAACAAAGTCAAATAGCTTAGACAAGTCCAAAAAATAGCTATTACCTTTTCCTGTTTATTTAATGCTTCAATTATATAATTGCACTGATTGTTGATTTCTCCTTTTGGAATCCAAACTGCCATTCTGTTATTATGTTCAGTTTAGTAAAATAGTTTTAATTGGGTTAAAAATAGGCCTTCCATTACTTTTTAAATAGTTCCACAATGTAATTGTCCTACAATTTCCTACTTTCATCCTGTTTTCTTCTTGTTGAAATAATGACCTCATGATTACTTCTTTTCAAGTATCTGAAAACGTCCTTTGATTTATTGGCACATTTGTCATCAGCACTTTAGCAATCACAAGTTTAATATATTTTGCAATTTTATGTGATATTTCATCTAAGCCAAATGATTTCTAGCAAGAGTGCCAGAAGACAGTGCACAGTCCCCATACTCTTTGCAGCCTACAAGTCCAACTTCCTAACGGATCCCAGTACTGTTACATGCCAATATGCTGACAATTTCCTCATAACAGCACACAACAGAAATACCTGTTACTGTTTTCCCCCCTTTCAGCGACACCTCCAGGTCAATGGCCAATGAAGTGAAAATTGGAAGATGGTCATCAGCCCAGGGAAGAGGTCAGCTCTCCTGGATAACGTTTTCATTGCTGGCGGCTGGAGCAGCCTCTGATGAAGCGGCAGAGGCAAATCCCTTGGGTTACCTCTGCCAAATACCCCAAAGCCTTCTTCAACTGTGGGCTCACTTTCACACTATATCTAATGGCCAAGGCAGGGCTCAGCCATGCTGCACTCAGGCAGTTGTACTCAGTGTTTTAAGACCATTATGTCCACACTCCTAAAACTGCGCCTGTATCAGAGAATTATTCCGTGCCTGATCCTGAATGGCTACAAGGTTAGGATCACGGCACCAACCAGCATTCGCAGACTGCAGACTGAGAAGAACTGGGTGCTAAGAACAATCTGTGATACTAGGTGCAGATTCCTGTCTCACATCCTACATACCTAATCAGGAATCCCATACATCACTGACATTGTGTAGGAGAGAATCTACACGCTGTATGCAAAATTAACCTTTCACCCCAACTAATTGGTACACACCCTGGACCACTATGACCATAGGGTGCCAAGGAGGAGGAAAAGCTACTGCTTACCTAGGGATGCTTTAAGTGTGTCATTCCCATTCACTCACAGCCCCAAGTTAAGCAGCACTGGACCTGGTCACTAATGGATGGGACACCAGAGAGTGGTGCCCTGCTTTCTTAACATGGCAATCACCACTTCCTGCCTGCTTATCTTGGCAGCCTTGCAAGCAGAGGCCACGTTAAGCAGCATTGGGCATGATCACATTTGGACGGACCACCCTTGCCTATGGTAGTAGAGGAAGCAAAACACTGCCCGGCAGTTACATAGCATGCAAAGCTTGCAAACTATCTTTTAACTTTGCATATCACAAGGTAAAACCACTCTAAGCAGTTAGATACTGTGCCCCGAAATATATCCCACCCAGCTTAACCTGTTCTCGATTGCTGCATTTAATCAGAAAGGCACATTTTAATGATTTTTCAGACCACGCATTTCTTGGTATGTCCTGTATAAGTATGCTCAAGCTGGAGAATTTTTCGAAGAGCTCTATGGTTTCAACATTGCACTGCATACTTTAGCACATTGCACTGAGTTGACCACAGCAAATGCTCCAACTTGTCAATATCATAATTTCTCTTATAGAGTCTAAATCATTACTTGAACTTGTGTAATTTATCTGCTTATTACCTGATTTGAATATTTTTCTCTTCTTTGCAAGATCTGATGATGCATCAATTAATCCTAAACCAGGACTGCAAGGCTCCCCCTGTCGTTCCTACTTGACAGACTGGGCAGAACCAGGATGTAGCAAGCATGGAGGTGGAGCTTTCCTTGGTTACGGTGTTCTTGGTTTATTTGGAACATGAAAAGTCTTGGAATGACACTTCCTTACAGTGGAGTTTTCCCATCGCTTCTGTTTAGTTCAAATTCACTTTCTTCAAAATGAACCTGGAAATGTTTGTTTACATAAGAATGCTGTAATTATAAATAATTTAAAATGCTATGGTTTGGAAAAACAAATGTGTGACAAATTTCAGTTCATAACTAAGAATTCATTAGGAAGACAAAATTACAGAAAGAGCAGAAAATGAAGACACACACTAGTGTATAAAGCATTAAAAACATTTAAAAAATGTTGCAGGGCTATAAATCTAGCAGTTTATTTAAATATTAGGGGGATCTGAATAGTTCAGTCTGAAATTACTTTATTTGTAATTTTCAAGGTTAGGATTACTGAAATGCTACCCAGGGTTTTAAACCAAAATTCTCGAAGGTGTTGGCACATTTTACAAACCATATCCCTTTGAACTTTCTGTCTCAAATAGTGTTTGATTAGCTTTTTAATCCTATATGCAACATTCACATACCTTCTTTACGCTCTATCATTTGGTATGGAGTATACAAATTATTCTTAATAAAGCTTATTTTTCTATCTATTTCATTTTAGTCAAGATAAACTATTGCACAAATAGCTACATTACACATTTCATTTAGGATATAAATCAATATAGTCAAAAGTTTAAGAACTAGACACTACATGCTGGCCTTAAAATTCAATACAATCAAGAGAATCAACTAAAAATAGATAGGACTGTAAAAGAATGCCAAACTGTGAACAATTTGAACCACTAATAATGGATTTCTCAAAAACTGGTTTGTGCCACAACAAAACTTTGTGTCCCATCTTTGCAACATAATGACTCAACTTAAACATTGGTATTTATCCAATATTTTGTTTTCAGTTACATGCTTTTTGGATACAGACATACACATGCATGGATTTTCTTCCTGAAAAACTTTCTTTTTGGATAAACGGGACCTCAAAACATTGTAGTTCAATGAAATTTCAGTACTAAATTTTTGTTGAAATGCCTTCTCTGCCTATCATGTAAGTTATACAGAAACAGTTCAACCAATGTAATGCTCCCGTGTCCCTATAAGCTGAAGCAACCTGCTCTTTGAAAAGCAGCGAAGGATGAGTAGGGGAAGGTTGGCAAATGCATAGAAAGCTGACATAGGGCAAGTGAGGGAATGTAGTGGTTATATATCAGTTTATCATTTTTTTTTATTATGGTTATTATCATTTAGGTGAAATGAACTGTGACTCCAAATGTCTACCACAAGGCTAGCTACCACTCAGAGAAATTGTTGCATTTGTCTAGTAAAGCTGCAGACATCAATTTAAGCAATGGTGCAACAGCTGTATAGTAATTAGGGGCTTTATCTGCAATTAGATAATGCTCCAGCTGATTATCAAGACTTCAGAGAGTACCCTGATGAAACTTTCTCTGGACAATGGATAGGCCAAGGAGGTGCTATTAACTATTCAGCATTTCCCCAGACCTAAAACCACTAGACATCTACCTCTGGGAGATCCTAAAGGATATTTTGTATAGGGCAAAGCCAGCTTCATTACGCAAAAGCAATTAATTATTGTGAGCAGCACTACCACTGTACACATTAGATCAGATTCTTTTGTCAGCTCTTTTGCCTTGTGTTTGACTGCTGATTGTCGGCACTTCAAATATCTCAAGTGATTTCAATAACTTGTACATTAAGCTACATTTTCACTAAATTTGAGACTTTTATCTGAATTAATTATAAAGTAATGAATGATCAAACAAAAGTACATACTTTAGACCCCTCTCTATAGTACAGGGTTACTACAAAAGAAATAGACAACTTCAACCGCCTGTAAAACAAAAACTATTAGAGATAGCAACCTAATTATTTTGGAGGTATGTTGAGAAACTCTCAAAGTTTCGTTTGTTACTATTGGTAACGCTGTAGTGTTTAGTTTGTTGTTGCAGAAGCTGAAATGGCGGAAAATCCTGTGGAAAAGGCATATTGCGTGTTGGAATTTGCTAGAACGCAATTAGCAACTGTTGTCCAACTACATTTTAGAACACGTTACCACAAAAATGAAATGATGTGCTCACAAAAACTAGCATCGTCTTCATCATGTCGCAACATGACCAAGCAAAAGTCACACCGTATGACCTTATCTTCTTCATTCAGAAACTGCAACATCTGTATTCTTTAAGGCATCATGTGCAGTCGCTTCCGCAAGATTTTCCATACAGTTTGCTGTGGAATTTGTAATTACATGCTTGCCCTAGATGTCGATTTCCGTGGGCTTCTTATGTAGGCAGAACGAACACGTTCAACGTTTTCTTCCGAAACTCTTGGTCTTCCAGAGCTCTTCGCTTTGCACAAACATCCTGTTGTCTCGAATTTTCTATACCAGTCGTAGATTGACTGTCTAGTCGGTGGCGTTTTGTGGTAACGTGTTCTAAAATGTCGTTGGACAACAGTTGCTGATTGCGTTCTAGCAAATTCCAACACGCAATATGCCTTTTCACCAGGATTTTCCGCCATTTCAGCTTCTGCAACAAGAAACAAAACACTACAGCATTAATAATAGTAACAAACAAAACTTTGAGAGTTTCTCAACATATCTCCAAAATAATTAGGTTCCTATATCTAATAGTTTTTGTTTTACAAGCAGTTGAAGTTGTCTATTTCTTTTGTAGTAAGCCTGTATAAGGATGGGCTGCAATGCATTTTGTTAAAATGGTTTCTGTGAGTTATCTAAATCATTTGAGTAAATCTACATGATAACTTTACGTATTGTGTAACTGCTGTAATTAACAAGGATGATAAGTATAAAGTTCACTGTAATATTAATTTGCTGTTTTTGTCTTTCTGGCAAAATATGCATTCCATTTACAGTCCAATTTATGTTGTGTACAGGAAGATAGGCAGACACATCCATACCAAAATGGAAACAATAGGAGTAGCTAAAACTAAAGGATGCATAAGCTCTTGCTTTGCAGCACTACTAGTACACAAGCCTTTGAGAAGCAACCAAAAAACTTAATATCAATTCATGGCAAGACTATCACCATCTATTAATCTATGATCACAGATAATCAGACTATTAGAAGAGAAATTTCCCTGGAACGATGAAGTCACACAGAACCTAAAAATATTCAACATCGACATCAATGTAAAATGGTAATTGCTCATTTCTAAGGGATTATTTCTATCCCTTATGTAACTTTTGAAAATCTGAAAAGCAGTTTGAGCATTGAATCTGCAATTTCATGATCCTGCAAATTTGTGATCATAAATTTCTACTGTAGTGGAACCTTAACTCAAGTGAATGGCCAGCCATTCTAACTGTTCAATTTGTTTCACCCATGAAAACATTTACATGTTGTGGATTCATCAAATACAATAATTACCTACAATTCCTAGTTAAAAGCTCACACTTAAACTCATCCAGACTATAATGTGCATTTACGATTAAGAACCTCTTCATTGCTTTCATATTAAGATCACCATTTTTGATTAGATTTATTTCTTCTTCAGGTAATTTTATAAAGTTGTTTTCCCATGTTTTTATACCCCGTCTGCTTAATATCTGTATTTATTCATCTGAAATGATCATTGTTTATTCGGTTCTGTGTGTGTGCGCGCTTGCATGTGCATTCACGTATGTATACACTCATTTTTGGTTCATTTTCTTGTAAAACGTTTTCTGTTTCATAAATACAATTAAAAGAAACAATCTATGTGCCAAATTGTTTAAAAATTAACCTGCATTTTGCCTGCTATTTATTTTACGTATTATTTTAATTGCTTCTTTTTTGTAACTTAAAAATCTTTTCAACCACTATTACTGTAATGTTACCCACATCATTATCCTAAATTTTATGTGGAATTTATAAAAGCAGAGTACACCTGTTTAACTGTATCATCATCTATAGTTTCCCTTACCTATCTCACATATAAACCAGTATTTAACTTGTTGTTTGTGTGTTTAAAATATGGCTACCAATTTAACTGTTTATCTTTCGTGAATCAAAAAGATTGTGTATTGCATTTCTGGTATTTTCTCCCTCTATTTCCATTTAAATAATATTTAGACTACAAAGTTTGATTTTAAAATTTATCCGGGCTGTATTTTCAATATTTAGTATGACCAAAGTATTATGGTAAAGTTTAATTTTTCCATTAACTCACTGGCTTTTGACTCTACCTCCGCAGCCGACTTACCTTTAATTACTATTGTCATGTCATCTGCATATACAATTGATATATTTGCACTTCTTTGCACTAATTAAAAATGTTGTTAATATATATAAGAAAAAAATGGACCTAATTTCAAGCCTTGCAGTTCTCCTTACCAAACTATTTGGAAATTTAATTAAATTTGTTCTACTATACCACAGGGCTATTTATAATTTATTTCAGTGCACTGCATTCATTTTTAAGATATGAACTTACACTTTTGTGCTATAGCACAAACCCCATAATTTTCTAATTTACTTTCCAGTATGTCTATACTAACAAGGTCAAATAGCTTAGACAAGTCCAAAAAATAGCTATTACCTTTTCCTGTTTATTTAATGCTTCAATTATATAATTGCACTGATTGTTGATTTCTCCTTTTGGAATCCAAACTGCCATTCTGTTATTATGTTCAGGTTAGTAAAATAGTTTTAATTGGTTTAAAAATAGGCCTTCCATTACTTTTTAAATAGTTCCACAATGTAATTGTCCTACAATTTCCTACTTTCATCCTGTTTTCTTCTTGTTGAAATAATGACCTCATGATTACTTCTTTTCAAGTATCTGAAAACGTCCTTTGATTTATTGGCACATTTGTCATCAGCACTTTAGCAATCACAAGTTTAATATATTTTGCAATTTTATGTGATATTTCATCTAAGCCAACTGATTTCTAGCAAGAGTGCCAGAAGACAGTGCACAGTCCCCATTACTCTTTGCAGCCTACAAGCCCAACTTCCTAACGGATCCCAGTACTGTTACATGCCAATATGCTGACAATTTCCTCATAACAGCACACAACAGAAATACCTGTTACTGTTTTCCCCCCTTTCAGCGACACCTCCAGGTCAATGGCCAATGAAGTGAAAATTGGAAGATGGTCATCAGCCCAGGAAAGAGGTCAGCTCTCCTGGAGAACATTTTCATTGCTGGCAGCTGGATGTGCAGATTCCTGTCTCACATCCTACATACCTAATCAGGAATCCCATACATCACTGACATTGTGTAGGAGAGAATCTACACGCTGTATGCAAAATTAACCTTTCATCCCAACTAATTGGTGCACACCCTGGACCACTATGACCATAGGGTGCCAAGGAGGAGGAAAAGCTACTGCTTACCTAGGGATGCTTTAAGTCTGTCATTCCCATTCACTCACAGCCCCAAGTTAAGCAGCACTGGACCTGGTCACTAATGGATGGGACACCAGAGAGTGGTGCCCTGCTTTCTTAACATGGCAATCACCACTTCCTGCCTGCTTATCTTGGCAGCCTTGCAAGCAGAGGCCACGTTAAGCAGCATTGGGCATGATCACATTTGGACGGACCACCCTTGCCTATGGTAGTGGAGGAAGCAAAACACTGCCCGGCAGTTACATAGCATGCAAAGCTTGCAAACAGTCTTTTAACTTTGCATATCACAAGGTAAAACCACTCTAAGCAGTTAGATACTGTGCCCCGAAATATATCCCACCCAGCTTAACCTGTTCTCGATTGCTGCATTTAATCAGAAAGGCACATTTTAATGATTTTTCAGACCACGCATTTCTTGGTATGTCCTGTATAAGTATGCTCAAGCTGGAGAATTTTTCAAAGAGCTCTATGGTTTCAACATTGCACTGCATACTTTAGCACATTGCACTGAGTTGACCACAGCAAATGCTCCAACTTGTCAATATCATAATTTCTCTTATAGAGTCTAAATCATTACTTGAACTTGTGTAATTTATCTGCTTATTACCTGATTTGAATATTTTTCTCTTCTTTGCAAGATCTGATGATGCATCAATTAATCCTAAACCAGGACTGCAAGGCTCCCCCTGTCGTTCCTACTTGACAGACTGGGCAGAACCAGGATGTAGCAAGCATGGAGGTGGAGCTTTCCTTGGTTACGGTGTTCTTGGTTTATTTGGAACATGAAAAGTCTTGGAATGACATTTCCTTACAGTGGAGTTTTCCCATCGCTTCTGTTTAGTTCAAATTCACTTTCTTCAAAATGAACCTGGAAATGTTTGTTTACATAAGAATGCTGTAATTATAAATAATTTAAAATGCTATGGTTTGGAAAAACAAATGTGTGACAAATTTCAGTTCATAACTAAGAATTCATTAGGAAGACAAAATTACAGAAAGAGCAGAAAATGAAGACACACACTAGTGTATAAAGAATTAAAAACCTTTAAAGAATGTTGCAGGGCAATAAATCTAGCAGTTTATTTAAATATTAGGGGGATCTGAATAGTATAGGCTGAAATTACTTTATTTGTAATTTTCAAGGTTAGGATTACTGAAATGCTACCCAGAGTTTTAAACCAAAATTCCTGAAGGTGTTGGCACATTTTCCAAACCATATCCCTTTGAACTTTCTGTCTCAAATAGTGTTTGATTAGCTTTTTAATCCTATATGCAAAATTCACATACCTTCTTTACCCTCTATCATTTGGTATGGAGTATACAAATTATTCTTAATAAAGCTTATTTTTCTATCTATTTCATTTTAGTCAAGATAAACCATTGCACAAATAGCTACATTACACATTTCATTTAGGATATAAATCAATATAGTCAAAAGTTTAAGAACTAGACACTACATGCTGGCCTTAAAATTCAATACAATCAAGAGAATCAACTAAAAATAGATAGGACTGTAAAATAATGCCAAACTGTGAACAATTTGAACCACTAATAATGGATTTCTCAAATACTGGTTTGTGCCACAACAAAACTTTGTGTCCCATCTTTGCAACATAATGACTCAACTTAAACATTGGTATTTATCCAATATTTTGTTTTCAGTTACATGCTTGTTGGACACAGACATACACATGCATGGATTTTCGTCCTGAAAAACTTTCTTTTTGGATAAACGGGACCTCAAAACATTGTAGTTCAATGAAATTTCAGTACTAAATTTTTGTTGAAATGCCTTCTCTGCCTATCATGTAAGTTATACAGAAACAGTTCAACCAATGTAATGCTCCCGTGTCCCTATAAGCTGAAGCAACCTGCTCTTTGAAAAGCAGCGAAGGATGAGTATGGGAAGGCTGGCAAATGCATAGAAAGCTGACATAGGGCAAGTGAGGGAATGTAGTGGTAATATATCAGTTTATCATTTTTTTTTATTATGGTTATTATCATTTAGGTGAAATGAACTGTGACTCCAAATGTCTACCACAAGGCTAGCTACCACTCAGAGAAATTGTTGCGTTTGTCTAGTAAAGCTGCAGACATCAATTTTAGCAATGGTCCAACAGCTGTATAGTAATTAGGGGCTTTATCTGAAATGAGATAATGCTCCAGTTGATTATCAAGACTTCAGAGAGTACCCTGATGAAACTTTCTCTGGACAATGGATAGGCCAAGGAGGTGCTATTAACTATTCAGCATTCCCCCAAACCTAAAACCACTAGACATCTACCTCTGGGAGATCCTAAAGGATATTTTTATAGGGCAAAGCCAGCTTCATTACGCAAAAGCAACTAATTATTGTGAGCAGCACTACCACTGTACACATTAGATCAGATTCTTTTGTCAGCTCTTTTGCCTGCGTTTCGCTGCTGATTGTCGGCACTTCAAATTTCTAAAGTGATTTCAATAAGTTGTACATTAAGCTACATTTTCACTAAATTTGAGACTTTTATATGAATTAATTATAAAGTAATGAATTATCAAACCAAAGTACATTACTTTAGACCCCTCTCTATAGTACAGGGTTACTACAAACGAAATAGACAACTTCAACTGCCTGTAAAACAAAAAATATTAGAGATAGCAACCTAATTATTTTGGAGCTATGTTGAGAAACTCTCAAAGTTTCGTTTGTTACTATTGGTAAAGCTGTAGTGTTTAGTTTGTTGTTGCAGAAGCTGAAATGGCAGAAAATCCTGTGGAAAAGGCATATTGCGTGTTGGAATTTGCCAGAACGCAATCAGCAACTGTTGTCCGACATTTTAGAACACGTTACCATCAAAATGAAATGATGCGCTCACAAAAACCAGCATCGTCTTCATCATGTCGCAACATTTCGATGCAAAAGTCACGCCGAATGAAATTATCTGCTTCACTCAGAAACTGCAAGGCATCATGTGAAGCCGCTTCCGCAAGATTTTCCATACAGTTTACTGTGGAATTTTATAATTGCATGCTTGCCCTATATGTCGATTTCCGTGGGCTTCTTATGTAGGCAGAACGAACACGTTCAACGTATTCTTCCGAAGCTCTTGGTCTTCCCGAGCTCTTCCCTTAGCACAAACATCCCGTCGTCTCGAATTTTCTATACCAGTCGTAGATTGAGTGTCTAGTCGGTGGCGTTTTGTGGTAATGTGCTCTAAAATGTCGTTGGACAACAATAGCTGATTACGTTCTAGCAAATTCCAACACGCAATATGCCTTTTACACAGGATTTTCTGCCATTTTACCTTCTGCAACAACAAACAAAACACTACAGTGTTACCAATAGTAACAAACGAAACTTTGAGAGTTTCTCAACATACCTCCAAAATAATTAGGTTCCTATCTCTAATAGTTTTTGTTTTACAGGCAGTTGACGTTGTATATTTCTTTTGTAGTAACCCTGTATTATGGTAATGTTTAATTTTTCCATTAACTCACTGGCTTTTAACTCTACTTCCGCAGCCGACTTACCTTAAATTACTATTGTCATGTTATCTGCATATACAATAGATATACTTGCACTTCTTTGCACTAGTTAAAAATGTTGTTAATATATATAAGAAAAAATGGACCTAATTTCAAGCCTTGCAGTTCTCCTTACCAAACTATCTGGTAATTTGTTTAAATTTGTTCTACTATACCACAGGGGTATTTATAATTTAGTTCAGTGCACTGCATTCATTTTTAAGATATGAACTTACACTTTCGTGCCATCGCACACACCCCATAAATTTCTAATTTAATTTCCAGTTTGTCTATACTAACAAGGTCAAATAGCTTAGACAAGTCCAAAAAATAGCTATTACCTTTTCCTGTTTATTTAATGCTTCATTTATATAATTGCACTGATTGTTGATTTCTCCTTTTGGAACCCAAACTGCCATTCTGTTATTATGTTCAGTTTAGTAAAATAGTTTTAATTGGTTTAAAAATAGGCCTTCCATTACTCTTTAAATAGTTACACAATGTAATTGTGCTACAATTTCCTACTTTCATCCTGTTTTCTTTTTGTTGAAATAATGACCTCAAGATTACTTCTTTTCAAGTATCTGAAAACGTCCTTTGATTTATTGGCTCATTTGTCATGTGCATCAGCACTTTAGCAATCACAAGTTTAATATATTTTGCAATTTTATGTGATATTTCATCTAAACCAACTGATTTCTAGCAAGAGTGCCAGAAGACAGTGCACAGTCCCCATTACTCTTTGCAGCCTACATATCCAACTTCCTAACATGCCAATATGCTGACAATTTCCTCATAACAGCACAGAACAGAAATACCTGTTATTGTTTTCCCCCCTTTGAGCGACACCTCCAGGTCATTGGCCAATGAAGTGAAAATTGGAAGATGGTCATCAGCCCAGGAAAGAGGTCAGCTCTCCTGGAGAACGTTTTCATTGCTGGCGGCTGGAGCAGCCTCTTATGAAGCGGCAGAGGTAAATCCCTTGGGTTACCTCTGCCAAATACCCCAAAGTCTATTTCAACTGTCGGCTCACTTTCACACTATATCTAAGGGCCAAGGCAGGACTCAGCCATGCTGCACTCAGGCAGTTGTACTCAGTGTTTTAAGCCCATTATATCCACACTTCTAAAACTGCGCCTGTATAAGGGAATTATTCCGTGCCTGATCCTGAATGGCTGCAAGGTTAGGATCACAGCACCAACCAGCATTCGCAGACTGCAGACCGAGAAGAACAGGGTGCTAAGAATAATCTATGATACTAGGTGCAGATTCCTGTCTCACATCCTACATACCTAATCAGGAATACCATACATCACTGCCATTGTGTAGGAGAGAATCTACACGCTGTATGCAAAATTAACCTTTCACCCCAACTAATTGGTGCACACCCTGGACCACTATGACCATAGGGTGCTTTTTTTTTTTTTTTTTAGTGGTGGGGGAAAAGGCTACTGACACCCTAACCCCAGGCAAGCCTGGGAGTGTGAGAATTAACGCCCTGGACTCGAACCAGGGCAGCACTACCCACCGGAAGTTGGAGACCCCTGTCTCCCTTGTGCAGTACCGCATTAAGCACCTGCGCATTTGTTGTGATGAATGGATGCTGCGTGCCAGTGGCAGTAACAGCGAGTGAAAGACTGAAGTGCCAGGGTACACAAATGGCTTGCGCCCTGAGTGCACCCTGGGGGGAGTTGGTGGTGATATAGGTTTTGTAGTAGATGGTGGTATTTTATGTGTAACAGCCTGCGGGCCTCGTCAGTAATTAGTTAACTTAAAGTAAGAGTTAGCCTTAGTAAGTGTTATACTGTTGCCTATTGGCTTCATAAATTGTGCTTAGTTGAATTTGGGGCATCTATATGTTGGAGTGTTCATGCAATGATGCATCCAAAGTTGCATTTTGCAGTCGTACTATGTTAGACTTACTATTACATATATGTGTATTTATTTACAAGTATTAAGGGTGTATATAACATCCGCCGGAAGCTTCGTTTGAAGTTTCTTAGTATCTATGCTTAATTAATAAGGTTTGTTTATCTCTAATAAGTTGAGGCGTATTTGTGTAGGTATCCGCCTAGCGGCTTCATTTTGGCTTCAAGTAAGTAATATTACTATTATCTATTACTATATATGTATAAGGATTTCCGCCTGTCAGCTCCGTCAATTGTTACCATCTCGTTAACCGGTGTGTAGCAGGGTTGTATATAGTGGACACATCTGCCTTAGTGCAGGAGCGAGCCTGTGCCATTTGCGGGGGGGCCCTCAACCCCCGGGGCCGCCTTGGTTGTGTAACACAAGGACTTGTGAGGGCAGCTGAATATTGTAATGTGTATGTGTGCATGAGTGATGTGTGCCTATGAGTTCCTGCGTTCTCGCATCATGGCTAGTGCATTAATGTGTTTAAGTAGTCTTCTATAGCAATTTCTGGTTCGCCAATGCCAATAGAGCGGTTGAATAGTGACAGAGGGCGGAGGTGTTTGTCGTGCGCCGTTTCATATTCTCCTAGCATTCTAATGTGATCGTTGTAGTTTTTGTTCTTTTTTGCGTATAGGTTGTATGCTAGGTGTTTGATGAATTGCTCGATTGTCAGCATTTTCAGCTATTCATGCATTTCATGCGCAGGAGCTTCTTCGGGGGTTTGGCAATTATTCGCAGTATTCTGTTTTGCATTTTTTGGAGGCGCTTTATGTGTGTTTGTGCCGCATAACCCCATACGGGGGCAGCGTAAGTTAGGATGGGACGGATTACCGTTTTGTATAACGTAAGTCCCATCTGTAGTTTAAGGCTGCTATTAAGATTTTTGAGTGGGTAGAGTCTGTTAAGTTGGCCATTGGCCTTTGCTCTAGCTGAGTTTATATGGTGTTTCCAGCTAAGATATTCATCCATCTTAACGCCTAGGTATGTGACATTTTTCTGCCACCCTATTGGTTCTTGTCTGTAGGTGAGGGGTGGGAGGATCGCCTCCTGTGTCTATGCAGGTTTCTTCGGTTAAAAATGATGGCTTGGCATTTTCTTGAATTGAGTTTAACCCGCCATTTAGTGAACCACGGCTCCATAGTGTTAAGCGCATTCTGTAGCCTTAGATGTATGATGCACAGCTGGGTTGATTGTGTCGCTAAAGCTGTGTCGTTAGCACATATGTATTTATCTACTCTGACCAATTGGGGAAGGTCGTTGATGTAGATGTTAAACAGCGTGGGCCCCAGTAAACTTCCTTGGGGTACTCCAGCGCCAATTGGGTGAGCAGTAGATTTACTTTCACCTACGGAGATGAGAAAACTCCTTCCGCTAAGATAATCTTTGATTAATACGATAATCGAGTCTTGCACACCTATGTTTATTAGCTTTCTAAGTAGACCTGCATGCCAAACTTTGTCGAAGGCGCGTTCTATGTCCAATAGGACTACGCCCGTGGATCGCTTGGTATTAAACCCTGCAGTTATTTCCTCTGTTATTCTGAGTAGTTGCAGCGTTGTTGAATGATTAGCCCGAAAACCAAACTGTTCACTGATTAGGATGTTATTTTTGACTAGGAATGAGTTTAGGCGTTTCAGAATGACCTTTTCCAGGAGTTTACTCAAAGTGTTAAGATGGCTAATTGGCCTATGATTCGTTGGAATTGAGGGGTCTTTATGTTGTTTAGGGAACATCAAAATTTGTGCTTCCTTCCAATGTGTTGGGAATTTTCCATTCTGGAGGGCATGGTTAAATATGTCCGCTAGTAATTTTAGTGCGCTTGGTGGAAGATGTTTGAGCACCAGATTGGGAATCGCATCCGGGCCCGATGTTTTTCCTTTGGGCAGATGCATGATCAGCAATTTAATTTCACCGACACTGGTTTTTCTCATTTTGTTGTGAGTTGCAGTGTTGCCAATTTCAGCAATTTGATCTTCCGTTGCTGCTGCAAAATTTATATCGCATGGGTCAGCATTCGGTTGGAATGTTTCTTCTAACGCATCCGCGAAGGCTTCGGCCATTTGTTCATCTGTTTCCGCTATGCGGCCGCCTGAATGCAGGGGCAGGCTGTTGAATCGTGCACGCGTTAGGCATTTTGCGATTCGCCACACTTTTTGGTTAGTGGATCTATAGTGTCCAGCGTGGCGTTCCATTGGTCTCGTATGTGTTCTGTTATATGCGTGCTGGCAGCAATTCTGAGATTTTCACATTCATTTTTGTGTATGATGTTGCGTGTGGGCTGCCACTGACATCTGGCTCTGTTGCAGTCTTGTATCGCCCATCTTACTGGCAGAGGGAATTGTGTCGTCGCGTAATTGCTTGGCCGTATTATTGGCACATGTCTTTCTGTTGCGTGGTGAATAGCTTCTGTTATTGTGTCAACCGCTTGGTCTTGTGTTTCGTGGGAGTTAACATTAACCTCCCTTTGACCAAGTTCACTTTCTATTTGCGCCTCAAACTCTGGCCAGTTTGTTTGGTTATAATTGCATCTGGCTGGTTCTGGTTTGAACGCTAGAGGCGCTGCGATCTCCATTAGTACTGGAAGGTGATCTGAAGTGAGATCGTTTATAACCGTTGTTTCTGTGTCATATGGCATATCTTTAAGTAGGGCAATGTCTAGAATATCTGGCTTTTGGTTGACCTGTCTGGGTATATACGTGGGTTCGTCTGGTCCTGTTAGTAGGACGTTTGACCTGTTAACGTACGTTAGCAGTTTGGAGCCGGAAGTGTTTGTAGCTCTGCAGTTTCAAAGGTGATGTTTCGAGTTTAAGTCACCTGCAGCAATCAACTTACGGTCAAGGCGCATAATTTTGTCTACATCATCTACGTCGATATCGCCTGGAGGATTGTAAACTGCTACAACTGTTACTGCGTCATTGTGCAATTGCACATTTACTGCCGTTGCTTCCAGACGGTTAAGTTGAGGCACGTGTTTTTGATGGTGTGTTACCGAATTTTGGATGGCCACCACAGCACCTCCACCTCTACGATTTCTATCATTTCTGTAGATTTTGTAACCTGGTACCGTGAAGCGGTATTCTGGTCCTAAGTGGGTCTCGTTAAGCAGTGCAATCTGAATGGAGTTCCTGACTAGGCAATCTGCTAGTTCTTTGCGTTTTCGTCGGAGGTTGTTGCAGTTCCAGTATATTATGTTTACTACTGTTGTACTAGCCATGATAAGTTTCCGCAATTACTAGGAGATATCTGGTGAGGTAATTGAGCAGGTATATTGGGTCTGCGCGGTCATCTGTAATTAGTTCCAGGAGCCATTTGCTATGTATTTTAAACTTGTTGTAAGCTATCGTTGAGGAGCAATCTAGCTTACTTAGGAGCTCCCTCAAGGCCATTCCATTCTCAAATGCTTCCCGGGTGGTGAGTGCTGTTGGGCAGAAGACTGAATCTCCCAACGGTGGTGGTGGTTTGTGTGTTAGCCTGTGTGTGTTGGTGTTTGTGTTGTGTCGCATTAGGGGCGCGCTCATGTTGTGCTGGTGGCAGACTGGTCCTGACCCGATCTCCATCCGCTCTCGAGGGGCAGGGTTCGGGGGCTGGCCGGTTTCTGCCTCGACGGTCCTGAGTATACCACTGCCCCTCGGTGTTAGTTGGAGCAGCCATGGTATTCTGTTGCTGTTCTACAGATTGTGGTCGGGGGGCCCTAGATTTCTGCTCCCTTGGCCTTGAGTTCAGTGCTGCTAGGTACTTTGGGCAACCGCGCCATTTTGCCCCATGTCCCGTAATATTACACAGCGCGCACTGTCGTTCCACTGGGGGAACTCTACAAGAGTAAGAGGGGTGGGGGCCTTTACATTTGGCGCATGTGTCTTGGGGGGCCTGGCATTCTAAATGTGTATGGTACAGCATTTTGCATTTTTTACATTGTTTGGGCGCTGGAACGGTCCTGTATTCTTCAATCCTGACCCTAAAGTGAGCTACATACTTGAGGCCCACTATCTTTCTGTTTTCAGGGGAGTCCGCCAGTTCCACAAGGAACATGGGGAGAGGGGCTCTAAACCTATTTCTTCTGTGTATTCGCACAGCCCTAAGGACCTCAAGGTTGTGAGTTGCCAGTTCCTGCTTTATGTGTTCACCGGAGACCCTTGCATACAGCCCTTTTATAACAAATCTAATGGTCCCAAGTGAAGGTTCGGGCATGAGGTGGAACTGTATGCGTTCCTGCTTGAGGTGATCTACAAAGGCATTGTAGTCCCTCCTGCAAAACAGCTTCACCACATAGTCTCCGGATCGTGGCGCGATGCGAATGGTGTACTTGTGTAGAGGTTTGTGTGTTCTATCAAATTTGAGTGAGAGAGTGTGTATGTGAGTTGTCTGGCTGTTTTTCACGCAGATAGGTGCCAGATCGGACCTAAACTCCATGAAAGTGTTTGTGTGTGTGTTGGATTTTGCCTGCGCCGCCTGTGCATACCTCTTAGGTAACGGTGAGTGTGCATTTGGAGTAGGTGAAGGTCTTATGTCTGACAGGTCGATGAGGTCCACGTCATGAAGTGAGATGGGTGTGATATGTGTGCTGTGTTCGCTTGCGTCAGTGAGGGTGTGTGTGTTGGAGAGTGTGGTGGTGATGTCTGAGTGTGTGTGTTGGTGTATGTGAGTGTGTGTGGGTGTGTGATTGTGAGTGGGTGTCTGAGTGTGTGTAGGATTCTGAGTGTGTGTAGGATTCTGAGGGTGTGTAGCAGTCTGAATGTAAGTAGGAGTCTGAGTGGGTGTGAGTGTACTAGTCTGGTCGTCTGTTGGTGTATGTGGGGGTGTGTTGGTGTGTGTGCGTGTATGTGTCAGTGTGAGTGACGGTGATGTTTGTGTAGGTGTGGTAGCGTGTGTGTATAATGATTGATCGCTATTGTGCCTCTGAGGTGGTGTGGGCATGAGAGAGCGTCTGGTGTTACGTGTTATGGTGCATTCAATATTTCCACCTCAGGAGTGTTACTACGCAGAGTGCACGCGCACGAGCATGGGCATCAGGTGTGCTCTGAAGGTGGTGATGAAGGTGCTGATGGTTTGTCCTTTGTCATTTTCAGAGCCTTAGCCACTATGGGCCTTTTGGTATTGGACAGTGATGATGGGGAAAGTCGAACAGTCGTGGATGTACCTGGACGTACCATCATCAAATATTCCAGTGGCTATTTGTGTATGGAAGTTAAATGGAAGCTAGCTAAGAAGAAATGAAGTGAGAAGATAAGGAAAGCCTAGAACCTCTGCTGCTGTACCACAGTTACTTGTAGGACCACTGCTCTCTTGTGGATACAGCTAGCAGCACCTAACATAAAATTAGGGGAAACTTAAAAACCAGACAGATAGATAAAAATAGAGATGGGAGAAGAGATAGAGCAGCTAGAGGGCGCTGAAAAGCCCGAGAAACAGAGGACCTACCCGTGAGGCACCTTGGTACCAGTCGTGAGACTGTTGGCTGCGGCCTTGTTTCTCTACCCTGCTAAACTGTTAGTGATACTAGCCCAGGTTGAGCTAGTATGTGACGGACCTCTTGGAGAGCGCCGGAGGCAGCCACGGCACAGATGCTGGCTGCTGAGCACTCGCTCGCCGAACGGAGAAAGTCGGGTGGTTGCCGAGCGCCGGCTCTCAGTCGGGGTCAACTGTCAGATCTCCGCCCGCCTTCATGGAGCTTCGCTGGTCATCGCTGTGCCTCAGAGCCTCCAGTAGTTACCTCTCGTAGATCTTCCTCTAGATCTCCACAAGCCCTTGAGAAGCAACCAAAAAACTTAATATCAATTCATGGCAAGACTATCACCTTCTATTAATCTATGATCACAGATAATCAGACTATTAGAAGAGAAATTTCCCTGGAACGATGAGGTCACACAGAACCTAAAAATATTCAACATCGACATCAATGTAAAATGGTAATTGCTCATTTCTAAGGGATTATTTCCATCCCTAATGTATATTTTGAAAATCTGAAAAGCAGTTTGAGCATTGAACTCTGAAATTTCATGATCCTGCAAATCTGTGATCATAAATTTCTACTGTAGTGGAACCTTAACTCAAGTGAATGGACAGCCATTCTAACTGTTCAATTTGTTTCACCCATGAAAACATTTACATCTTGTGGATTCATCAAATACAATAATTACCTACAATTCCTAGTTAAAAGCTCACACTTAAACTCATCCAGACTATAATGTGCATTTACGATTAAGAACCTCTTCATTGCTTTCATATTAAGATCACCATTTTTGATTAGATTTATTTCTTCTTCAGGTAATTTTATAAAGTTGTTTTCCCATGGTTTTATACCCCGTCTGCTTAATATCTGTATTTATTCATCTGAAATGATCATTGTTTGCTATGTTCTGTGCGTGTGCGCACTTGCATGAGCATTCACGTATGTATACACTCATTTTTGGTTCATTTGCTTGTAAAACGTTTTCTGTTTCATAAATACAATACCAAAATGTCTTTGGACAACAGTTGCTGATTGCGTTCTAGCAAATTCCAACACGCAATATGCCTTTTCCACAGGATTTTCCGCCATTTCAGCTTTTGCAACAAGAAACAAAACACTACAGCATTACCAATAGTAACAAACAAAACTTTGAGAGTTTCTCAACATATCTCCAAAATAATTAGGTTCCTATCTCTAATAGTTTTTGTTTTACAAGCAGTTAAAGTTGTCTATTTCTTTTGTAGTAAGCCTGTATAAGGATGGGCTGCAATGCATTTTGTTAAAATGGTTTCTGTGAGTTATCTAAATCATTTGAGTAAATCTACATGATAACTTTACGTATTGTGCAACTGTTGTAATTAACAAGGATGATAAGTATAAAGTTCACTGTAATATTAATTTGCTGTTTTTGTCTTTCTGGCAAAATATGCATTCCATTTACATTCCAATTTATGTTGTGTACAGGAAGATAGGCAGACACATCCATACCAAAATGGAAACAATAGGAGTAGCTAAAACTAAAGGATGCATAAGCTCTTGCTTTGCAGCACTACTAGTACACAAGCCCTTGAGAAGCAACCAAAAAACTTAATATCAATTCATGGCAAGACTATCACCATCTATTAATCTATGATCACAGATAATCAGACTATTAGAAGAGAAATTTCCCTGGAACGATGAAGTCACACAGAACCTAAAAATATTCAACATCGACATCAATGTAAAATGGTAATTGCTCATTTCTAAGGGATTATTTCCATCCCTAATGCATCTTTTGAAAATCTGAAAAGCAGTTTGAGCATTGAATCTGCAATTTCATGATCCTGCAAATTTGTGATCATAAATTTCTACTGTAGTGGAACCTTAACTCAAGTGAATGGCCAGCCATTCTAACTGTTCAATTTGTTTCACCCATGAAAACATTTACATCTTGTGGATTCATCAAATACAATAATTACCTACAATTCCTAGTTAAAAGCTCACACTTAAACTCATCCAGACTATAATGTGCATTTACGATGAAGAACCTCTTCATTGCTTTCATATTAAGATCACCATTTTTGATTAGATTTATTTCTTCTTCAGGTAATTTTATAAAGTTGTTTTCCCATGTTTTTATACCCCGTCTGCTTAATATCTGTATTTATTCATCTTAAATGATCATTGTTTGCTCGGTTCTGTGCATGTGCGCGCTTGCATGTGCATTCACGTATGTATACACTCATTTTTGGTTCATTTTCTTGTAAAACGTTTTCTGTTTCATAAATACAATTAAAAGAAACAATCTATGTGCCAAATTGTTTAAAAATTAACCTGCATCTTTGCCTGCTATTTATTTTACGTATTATTTTAATTGCTTCTTTTTTGTAACTAAAAAATCTTTTCAACCACTATTACTGTAATGTTACCCACATCATTATCCTAAATTTCATGTGGAATTTATAAAAGCAGAGTACACCTGTTTAACTGTATCATCATCTATAGTTTTCCTTACCTATCTCACATATAAACCAGTATTTAACTTGTTGTTTGTGTGTTTAAAATATGGCTACCAATTTAACTGTATATCTTTCGTGAATCAAAAAGATTGTGTATTGCATTTCTGGTATTTTCTCCCTCTATTTCCATTTAAATAATATTTAGACTACAAAGTTTGATTTTAAAATTTATCCGGGCTGTATTTCCAATATTTAGCATGACCAAAGTATTATGGTAAAGTTTAATTTTTCCATTAACTTACTGGCTTTTGACTCTACCTCCGCAGCCGACTTACCTTTAATTACTATTGTCATGTCATCTGCATATACTTGATATATTTGCACTTCTTTGCACTAATTAAAAATGTTGTTAATATATATAAGAAAAAAATGGACCTAATTTCAAGCCTTGCAGTTCTCCTTACCAAACTATTTGGAAATTTGATTAAATTTGTTCTACTATAACACAGGGCTATTTATAATTTATTTCAGTGCACTGCATTCATTTTTAAGATATGAACTTACACTTTTGTGCTATCGCACAAACCCCATAATTTTCTAATTTACTTTCCAGTATGTCTATACTAACAAATTCAAATAGCTTAGACAAGTCCAAAAAATAGCTATTACCTTTTCCTGTTTATTTAATGCTTCAATTATATAATTGCACAGATTATTGATTTCTCCTTTTGGAATCCAAACTGCCATTCTGTTATTATGTTCAGTTTAGTAAAATAGTTTTAATTGGTTTAAAAATAGGCCTTCCATTACTTTTTAAATAGTTACACAATGTAATTGTCCTACAATTTCCTACTTTCATCCTGTTTTCTTCTTGTTGAAATAATGACCTCATGATTACTTCCTTTCAAGTATCTGAAAACGTCCTTTGATTTATTGGCACATTTGTCATCAGCACTTTAGCAATCACAAGTTTAATATATTTTGTAATTTTATGTGATATTTCATCTAAACCAACTGATTTCTAGCAAGAGTGCCAGAAGACAGTGCACTGTCCCCATTACTCTTTGCAGCCTACATGTCCAACTTCCTAACGGATCCCAGTGCTGTTACATGCCAATATGCTGACAATTTCCTCATAACAGCACACAACAGAAATACCTGTTACTGTTTTCCCCCCTTTCAGCGACACCTCCAGGTCATTGGCTAATGAAGTGAAAATTGGAAGATGGTCATCAGCCCAGGAAAGAGGTCAGCTCTCCTGGATAACGTTTTCATTGCTGGCGGCTGGAGCAGCCTCTGATGAAGCGGCAGAGACAAATCCCTTGGGTTACCTCTGCCAAATACCCCAAAGCCTTCTTCAAATGTGGGCTCACTTTCACACTATATCTAAGGGCCAAGGGAGGGCTAAGCCATGCTGCACTCAGGCAGTTGTACTCAGTGTTTTAAGCCCATTATGTCCACACTCCTAAAACTGCGCCTGTATCAGGGAATTATTCCGTGCCTGATCCTGAATGGCTACAAGGTTAGGATCACGGCACCAACCAGCATTCGCAGACTGCAGACTGAGAAGAACTGGGTGCTAAGAACAATCTGTGATACTAGGTGCAGATTCCTGTCTCACATCCTACATACCTAATCAGGAATCCCATACATCACTGACATTGTGTAGGAGAGAATCTACACGCTGTATGCAAAATTAACCTTTCACCCCAACTAATTGGTACACACTCTGGACCACTATGACCATAGGGTGCCAAGGAGGAAAAGCTACTGCTTACCTAGGGATGCTTCAAGTGTGTCATTCCCATTCACTCACAGCCCCAAGTTAAGCAGCACTGGACCTGGTCACTAATGGATGGGACACCAGAGAGTGGTGCCCTGCTTTCTTAACATGGCAATCACCACTTCCTGCCTGCTTATCTTGGCAGCCTTGCAAGCAGAGGCCACGTTAAGCAGCATTGGGCATGATCACATTTGGACGGACCACCCTTGCCTATCGTAGTAGAGGAAGCAAAACACTGCCCGGTAGTTACATAGCATGCAAAGCTTGCAAACTATCTTTTAACTTTGCATATCACAAGGTAAAACCACTCTAACCAGTTAGATACTGTGCCCCGAAATATATCCCACCCAGCTTAACCTGTTCTCGATTGCTGCATTTAATCAGAAAGGCACATTTTAATGATTTTTCAGACCACGCATTTCTTGGTATGTCCTGTATAAGTATGCTCAAGCTGGAGAATTTTTCAAAGAGCTCTATGGTTTCAACATTGCACTGCGTACTTTAGCACATTGCACTGAGCTGACCACAGCAAATGCTGCAACTTGTCAATATCATAATTTCTCTTATAGAGTCTAAATCATTACTTGAACTTGTGTAATTTATCTGATTATTACCTGATTTGAATATTTTTCTCTTCTTTGCAAGATCCGATGATGCATCAATTAATCCTAAACCAGGACTGCAAGGTTCCCCCTGTCGATCCTACTTGACAGACTGGGCAGAACCAGGATGTAGCAAGCATGGAGCTGGAGCTTTCATTGGTTACGGTGTTCTTGGTTTATTTGGAACATGAAAAGTCTTGGAAGGTCACTTCCTTACAGTGGTGTTTTCCCATCGCTTCTGTTTAGTTCAAATTCACTTTCTTCAAAATGAACCTGGAAATGTTTGTTTACATAAGAATGCTGTAATTATAAATAATTTAAAATGCTATGGTTTGGAAAAACAAATGTATGACAAATTTCAGTTCATAGCTAAGAATTCATTAGGAAGACAAAATTACAGAAAGAGCAGAAAATGAAGACACACACTAATGTATAAAGAATTAAAAACCTTTAAAGAATGTTGCAGGGCAATAAATCTAGCAGTTTATTTAAATATTAGGGGGATCTGAATAGTATAGGCTGAAATTACTTTATTTGTAATTTTCAAGGTAAGGATTACTGAAATGTTACCCAAAGTTTTAATCCAAAATTCCCGAAGGTGTTAGCACATTTTCCAAACCATATCCCTTTGAACTTTCTGCCTCAAATAGTGTTTGATTAGTTTTTTAATCCTATATGCAACATTCACATACCTTCTTTACCCTCTATCAATCGGTATGGAGTATACAAATTATTCTTAATAAAGCTTATTTTTCTATCTATTTCATTTTAGTCAAGATAAACCATTGCAGAAATAGCTACATTACACATCTCATTTAGGATATAAATCAATATAGTCAAAAGTTTAAGAACTAGACACTAAATGCTGGCCTTAAAATTCAATACAATCAAGAGAATCAACTAAAAATAGATAGGACTGTAAAAGAATGCCAAACTGTGAACAATTTGAACCACTAATAATGGATTTCTCAAAAACTGGTTTGTGCCACAACAAAACTTTGTGTCCCATCTTTGCAACATAATGACTCAACTTAAACATTGGTATTTATCCAATATTTTGTTTTCAGTTACATGCTTGTTGGACACAGACATACACATGCATGAATTTTCTTCCTGAAAAACTTTCTTTTTGGATAAACGGGCCCTCAAAACATTGTAGTTCAATGAAATTTCAGTACTAAATTTTTGTTGAAATGCCTTCTCTGCCTATCATGTAAGTTATACAGAAACAGTTCAACCAATGTAATGCTCCCGTGTCCCTATAAGCTGAAACAACCTGCTCTTTGAAAAGCAGCGAAGGATGAGTAGGGGAAGGTTGGCAAATGCATAGAAAGCTGACATAGGGCAAGTGAGGGAATGTAGTGGTTATATATCAGTTTATCATTTTTTTTTATTATGGCTATTATTATTTAGGTGAAATGAACTGTGACTCCAAATGTCTACCACAAGGCTAGCTACCACTCAGAGAAATTGTTGCGTTTGTCTAGTAAAGCTGCAGACATCAATTTAAGCAATGGTGCAACAGCTGTATAGTAATTAGGGGCTTTATCTGCAATTAGATAATGCTCCAGCTGATTATCAAGACTTCAGAGAGTACCCTGATGAAACTTTCTCTGGACAATGGATAGGCCAAGGAGGTGCTATTAACTATTCAGCATTCCCCCAGACCTAAAACCACTAGACATCTACCTCTGGGAGATCCTAAAGGATATTTTGTATAGGGCAAAGCCAGCTTCATTACGCAAAAGCAATTAATTATTGTGTGCAGCACTACCATGGTACACATTAGATCAGATTCTTTTGTCAGCTCTTTTGCCTTGTGTTTGACTGCTGATTGTCGGCACTTCAAATATCTCAAGTGATTTCAATAACTTGTACATTAAGCTACATTTTCACTAAATTTGAGACTTTTTTCTGAATTAATTATAAAGTAATGAATGATCAAACAAAAGTACATACTTTAGACCCCTCTCTATAGTACAGGGTTACTACAAAAGAAATAGACAACTTCAACCGCCTGTAAAACAAAAACTATTAGAGATAGCAACCGAATTATTTTGGAGGTATGTTGAGAAACTCTCAAAGTTTCGTTTGTTACTATTGGTAACACTGTAGTGTTTAGTTTGTTGTTGCAGAAGCTGAAATGGCGGAAAATCCTGTGGAAAAGGCATATTGCGTGTTGGAATTTGCTAGAACGCAATCAGCAACTGTTGACCAACTACATTTTAGAACACGTTACCACAAAAATGAAATGATGTGCTCACAAAAACCAGCATCGTCTTCATCATGTCGCAACATGACCAAGCAAAAGTCACACCGTATGACCTTATCTTCTTCATTCAGAAACTGCAACATCTGTATTCTGTAAGGCATCATGTGCAGTCGCTTCCGCAAGATTTTCCATACAGTTTGCTGTGGAATTTGTAATTGCATGCTTGCCCTAGATGTCGATTTCCATGGGCTTCTTATGTAGGCAGAACGAACACGTTCAACGTTTTCTTCCGAAACTCTTGGTCTTCCCGAGCTCTTCGCTTTGCATAAACATCCTGTTGACTCAAATTTTTATACCAGTCGTAGATTGACTGTCTAGTCGGTGGCGTTTTGTGGTAACGTGTTCTAAAATGTCGTTGGACAACAGTTGCTGATTGCGTTCTAGCAAATTCCAACACGCAATATGCCTTTTCCAAAGGATTTTCCGCCATTTCAGCTTCTGCAACAAGAAACAAAACACTACAGCATTAATAATAGTAACAAACAAAACTTTGAGAGTTTCTCAACATATCTCCAAAATAATTAGGTTCCTATCTCTAATAGTTTTTGTTTTACAAGCAGTTGAAGTTGTCTATTTCTTTTGTAGTAAGCCTGTATAAGGATGGGCTGCAATGCATTTTGTTAAAATGGTTTCTGTGAGTTATCTAAATCATTTGAGTAAATCTACATGATAACTTTACGTATTGTGTAACTGTTGTAATTAACAAGGATGATAAGTATAAAGTTCACTGTAATATTAATTTGCTGTTTTTGTCTTTCTGGCAAAATATGCATTCCATTTACAGTCCAATTTATGTTGTATACAGGAAGATAGGCAGACACATCCATACCAAAATGGAAACAATAGGAGTAGCTAAAACTAAAGGATGCATAAGCTCTTGCTTTGCAGCACTACTAGTACACAAGCCCTTGAGAAGCAACCAAAAAACTTAATATCAATTCATGGCAAGACTATCACCATCTATTAATCTATGATCACAGATAATCAGACTATTAGAAGAGAAATTTCCCTGGAACGATGAAGTCACACAGAACCTAAAAATATTCAACATCGACATCAATGTAAAATGGTAATTGCTCATTTCTAAGGGATTATTTCCATCCCTAATGTATCTTTTGAAAATCTGAAAAGCAGTTTGAGCATTGAATCTGCAATTTCATGATCCTGCAAATTTGTGATCATAAATTTCTACTGTAGTGGAACCTTAACTCAAGTGAATGGCCAGCCATTCTAACTGTTCAATTTGTTTCACCCATGAAAACATTTACATGTTGTGGATTCATCAAATACAATAATTACCTACAATTCCTAGTTAAAAGCTCACACTTAAACTCATCCAGACTATAATGTGCATTTACGATTAAGAACCTCTTCATTGCTTTCATATTAAGATCACCATTTTTGATTAGATTTATTTCTTCTTCAGGTAATTTTATAAAGTTGTTTTCCCATGTTTTTATACCCCGTCTGCTTAATATCTGTATTTATTCATCTTAAATGATCATTGTTTGCTCGGTTCTGTGCATGTGCGCGCTTGCATGTGCATTCACGTATGTATACACTCATTTTTGGTTCATTTTCTTGTAAAACGTTTTCTGTTTCATAAATGCAATTAAAAGAAACAATCTATGTGCCAAATTGTTTAAAAATTAACCTGCATCTTTGCCTGCTATTTATTTTACGTATTATTTTAATTGCTTCTTTTTTGTAACTTAAAAATCTTTTCAACCACTATTACTGTAATGTTACCCACATCATTATCCTAAATTTCATGTGAAATTTATAAAAGCACAGTACACCTGTTTAACTGTATCATCATCTATAGTTTTCCTTACCTATCTCACATATAAACCAGTATTTAACTTGTTTGTGTGTTTAAAATATGGCTACCAATTTAACTGTTTATCTTTCGTGAATCAAAAAGATTGTGTATTGCATTTCTGGTATTTTCTCCCTCTATTTCAATTTAAATGATATTTAGACTACAAAGTTTGATTTTAAAATTTATCCGGGCTGTATTTTCAATATTTAGTATGACCAAAGTATTATGGTAAAGTTTAATTTTTCCATTAACTTACTGGCTTTTGACTCTACCTCTGCAGCCGACTTACCTTTAATTACTATTGTCATGTCATCTGCATATACTTGATATATTTGCACTTCTTTGCACTAATTAAAAATGTTGTTAATATATATAAGAAAAAAATGGACCTCAAGCCTTGCAGTTCTCCTTACCAAACTATTTGGAAATTTGATTAAATTTGTTCTACTATAACACAGGGCTATTTATAATTTATTTCAGTGCACTGCATTCATTTTTAAGATATGAACTTACACTTTTGTGCTATCGCACAAACCCCATAATATTCTAATTTACTTTCCAGTATGTCTATACTAACAAATTCAAATAGCTTAGACAAGTCCAAAAAATAGCTATTACCTTTTCCTGTTTATTTAATGCTTCAATTATATAATTGCACAGATTGTTGATTTCTCCTTTTGGAATCCAAACTGCCATTCTGTTATTATGTTCAGTTTAGTAAAATAGTTTTAATTGGTTTAAAAATAGGCCTTCCATTACTTTTTAAATAGTTACAGAATGTAATTGTCCTACAATTTCCTACTTTCATCCTGTTTTCTTCTTGTTGAAATAATGACCTCATGATTACTTCCTTTCAAGTATCTGAAAACGTCCTTTGATTTATTGGCACATTTGTCATCAGCACTTTAGCAATCACAAGTTTAATATATTTTGTAATTTTATGTGGTATTTCATCTAAACCAACTGATTTCTAGCAAGAGTGCCAGAAGACAGTGCACAGTCCCCATTACTCTTTGCAGCCTACATGTCCAACTTCCTAACGGATCCCAGTGCTGTTACATGCCAATATGCTGACAATTTCCTCATAACAGCACCCAACAGAAATACCTGTTACTGTTTTCCCCCCTTTCAGCGACACCTCCAGGTCAATGGCCAATGAAGTGAAAATTGGAAGATGGTCATCAGCCCAGGAAAGAGGTCAGCTCTCCTGGATAACGTTTTCATTGCTGGCGGCTGGAACAGCCTCTGATGAAGCGGCAGAGGCAAATCCCTTGGGTTACCTCTGCCAAATACCCCAAAGCCTTCTTCAACTCTGGGCTCACTTTCACACTATATCTAAGGGCCAAGGCAGGGCTCAGCCATGCTGCACTCAGGCAGTTGTACTCAGTGTTTTAAGCCCATTATGTCCACACTCCTAAAACTGCGCCTGTATCAGGGAATTATTCCGTGCCTGATCCTGAATGGCTACAAGGTTAGGATCACGGCACCAACCAGCATTCGCAGACTGCAGACTGAGAAGAACTGGGTGCTAAGAACAATCTGTGATACTAGGTGCAGATTCCTGTCTCACATCCTACATACCTAATCAGGAATCCCATACATCACTGACATTGTGTAGGAGAGAATCTACACGCTGTATGCAAAATTAACCTTTCACCCCAACTAATTGGTACACACCCTGGACCACTATGACCATAGGGTGCCAAGGAGGAGGAAAAGCTACTGCTTACCTAGGGATGCTTTAAGTGTGTCATTCCCATTCACTCACAGCCCCAAGTTAAGCAGCACTGGACCTGGTCACTAATGGATGGGACACCAGAGAGTGGTGCCCTGCTTTCTTAACATGGCAATCACCACTTCCTGCCTGCTTATCTTGGCAGCCTTGCAAGCAGAGGCCACGTTAAGCAGCATTGGGCATGATCACATTTGGACGGACCACCCTTGCCTATGGTAGTGGAGGAAGCAAAACACTGCCCGGCAGATACATAGCATGCAAAGCTTGCAAACAATCTTTTAACTTTGCATATCACAAGGTAAAACCACTCTAAGCAGTTAGATACTGTGCCCCGAAATATATCCCACCCAGCTTAACCTGTTCTCGATTGCTGCATTTAATCAGAAAGGCACATTTTAATGATTTTTCAGACCACGCATTTCTTGGTATGTCCTGTATAAGTATGCTCAAGCTGGAGAATTTTTCAAAGAGCTCTATGGTTTCAACATTGCACTGCATACTTTAGCACATTGCACTGAGTTGACCACAGCAAATGCTGCAACTTGTCAATATCATAATTTCTCTTATAGAGTCTAAATCATTACTTGAACTTGTGTAATTTATCTGCTTATTACCTGATTTGAATATTTTTCTCTTCTTTGCAAGATCCGATGATGCATCAATTAATCCTAAACCAGGACTGCAAGGCTCCCCCTGTCGTTCCTACTTGACAGACTGGGCAGAACCAGGATGTAGCAAGCATGGAGCTGCAGCTTTCCTTGGTTACGGTGTTCTTGGTTTATTTGGAACATGAAAAGTCTTGGAATGACACTTTCTTACAGTGGTGTTTTCCCATCGCTTCTGTTTAGTTCAAATTCACTTTCTTCAAAATGAACCTGGAAATGTTTGTTTACATAAGAATGCTGTAATTATAAATAATTTAAAATGCTATGGTTTGGAAAAACAAATGTGTGACAAATTTCAGTTCATAGCTAAGAATTCATTAGGAAGACAAAATTACAGAAAGAGCAGAAAATGAAGACACACACTAATGTATAAAGAATTAAAAACCTTTAAAGAATGTTGCAGGGCAATAAATCTAGCAGTTTATTTAAATATTAGGGGGATCTGAATAGTATAGGCTGAAATTACTTTATTTGTAATTTTCAAGGCAAGGATTACTGAAATGTTACCCAAAGTTTTAATCCAAAATTCCCGACGGTGTTAGCACATTTTCCAAACCATATCCCTTTGAACTTTCTGCCTCAAATAGTGTTTGATTAGCTTTTTAATCCTATATGCAACATTCACATACCTTCTTTACCCTCTATCAATTGGTATGGAGTATACAAATTATTCTTAATAAAGCTTATTTTTCTATCTATTTCATTTTAGTCAAGATAAACCATTGCAGAAATAGCTACATTACACATCTCATTTAGGATATAAATCAATATAGTCAAAAGTTTAAGAACTAGACACTACATGCTGGCCTTAAAATTCAATACAATCAAGAGAATCAACTAAAAATAGATAGGACTGTAAAAGAATGCCAAACTGTGAACAATTTGAACCACTAATAATGGATTTCTCAAAAACTGGTTTGTGCCACAACAAAACTTTGTGTCCCATCTTTGCAACATAATCACTCAACTTAAACATTGGTATTTATCCAATATTTTGTTTTCAGTTACATGCTTGTTGGACACAGACATACACATGCATGGATTTTCTTCCTGAAAAACTTTCTTTTTGGATAAACGGGCCCTCAAAACATTGTAGTTCAATGAAATTTCAGTACTAAATTTTTGTTGAAATGCCTTCTCTGCCTATCATGTAAGTTATACAGAAACAGTTCAACCAATATAATGCTCCCGTGTCCCTATAAGCTGAAACAACCTGCTCTTTGAAAAGCAGCGAAGGATGAGTAGGGGAAGGTTGGCAAATGCATAGAAAGCTGACATAGGGCAAGTGAGGGAATGTAGTTGTTATATATCAGTTTATCATTTTTTTTTATTATGGTTATTATCATTTAGGTGAAATGAACTGTGACTCCAAATGTCTACCACAATGCTAGCTACCACTCAGAGAAATTGTTGCGTTTGTCTAGTAAAGCTGCAGACATCAATTTAAGCAATGGTGCAACAGCTGTATAGTAATTAGGGGCTTTATCTGCAATTAGATAATGCTCCAGCTGATTATCAAGACTTCAGAGAGTACCCTGATGAAACTTTCTCTGGACAATGGATAGGCCAAGGACGTGCTATAAACTATTCAGCATTCCCCCAGACCTAAAACCACTAGACATCTACCTCTGGGAGATCCTAAAGGATATTTTGTATAGGGCAAAGCCAGCTTCATTACGCAAAAGCAATTAATTATTGTGTGCAGCACTACCACTGTACACATTAGATCAGATTCTTTAGTCAGCTCTTTTGCCTTGTGTTTGACTGCTGATTGTCGGCACTTCAAATATCTCAAGTGATTTCAATAACTTGTACATTAAGCTACATTTTCACTAAATTTGAGACTTTTATCTGAATTAATTATAAAGTAATGAATGATCAAACAAAAGTACATACTTTAGACCCCTCTCTATAGTACAGGGTTACTACAAAAGAAATAGACAACTTCAACCGCCTGTAAAACAAAAACTATTAGAGATAGCAACCTAATTATTTTGGAGGTATGTTGAGAAACTCTCAAAGTTTCGTTTGTTACTATTGGTAACGCTGTAGTGTTTAGTTTGTTGTTGCAGAAGCTGAAATGGCGGAAAATCCTGTGGAAAAGGCATATTACGTGTTGGAATTTGCTAGAACGCAATCAGCAACTGTTGTCCAACTACATTTTAGAACACGTTACCACAAAAATGAAATGATGTGCTCACAAAAACCAGCATCGTCTTCATCATGTCGCAACATGACCAAGCAAAAGTCACACCGTATGACCTTATCTTCTTCATTCAGAAACTGCAACATCTGTATTCTGTAAGGCATCATGTGCAGTCGCTTCCGCAAGATTTTCCATACAGTTTGCTGTGGAATTTGTAATTGCATGCTTGCCCTAGATGTCGATTTCCGTGGGCTTCTTATGTGGGCAGAACGAACACGTTCAACGTTTTCTTCCGAAACTCTTGGTCTTCCCGAGCTCTTCGCTTTGCACAAACATCCTGTTGTCTCGAATTTTCTATACCAGTCGTAGATTGACTGTCTAGTCGGTGGCGTTTTGTGGTAACGTGTTCTAAAATGTCGTTGGACAACAGTTGCTGATTGCGTTCTAGCAAATTCCAACACGCAATATGCCTTTTCCACAGGATTTTCCGCCATTTCAGCTTCTGCAACAAGAAACAAAACACTACAGCATTAATAATAGTAACAAACAAAACTTTGAGAGTTTCTCAACATATCTCCAAAATAATTAGGTTCCTATCTCTAATAGTTTTTGTTTTACAAGCAGTTGAAGTTGTCTATTTCTTTTGTAGTAAGCCTGTATAAGGATGGGCTGCAATGCATTTTGTTAAAATGGTTTCTGTGAGTTATCTAAATCATTTGAGTAAATCTACATGATAACTTTACGTATTGTGTAACTGTTGTAATTAACAAGGATGATAAGTATAAAGTTCACTGTAATATTAATTTGCTGTTTTTGTCTTTCTGGCAAAATATGCATTCCATTTACAGTCCAATTTATGTTGTATACAGGAAGATAGGCAGACACATCCATACCAAAATGGAAACAATAGGAGTAGCTAAAACTAAAGGATGCATAAGCTCTTGCTTTGCAGCACTACTAGTACACAAGCCCTTGAGAAGCAACCAAAAAACTTAATATCAATTCATGGCAAGACTATCACCATCTATTAATCTATGATCACAGATAATCAGACTATTAGAAGAGAAATTTCCCTGGAACGATGAAGTCACACAGAACCTAAAAATATTCAACATCGACATCAATGTAAAATGGTAATTGCTCATTTCTAAGGGATTATTTCCATCCCTAATGTATCTTTTGAAAATCTGAAAAGCAGTTTGAGCATTGAATCTGCAATTTCATGATCCTGCAAATTTGTGATCATAAATTTCTACTGTAGTGGAACCTTAACTCAAGTGAATGGCCAGCCATTCTAACTGTTCAATTTGTTTCACCCATGAAAACATTTACATGTTGTGGATTCATCAAATACAATAATTACCTACAATTCCTAGTTAAAAGCTCACACTTAAACTCATCCAGACTATAATGTGCATTTACGATTAAGAACCTCTTCATTGCTTTCATATTAAGATCACCATTTTTGATTAGATTTATTTCTTCTTCAGGTAATTTTATAAAGTTGTTTTCCCATGTTTTTATACCCCGTCTGCTTAATATCTGTATTTATTCATCTTAAATGATCATTGTTTGCTCGGTTCTGTGCATGTGCGCGCTTGCATGTGCATTCACGTATGTATACACTCATTTTTGGTTCATTTTCTTGTAAAACGTTTTCTGTTTCATAAATGCAATTAAAAGAAACAATCTATGTGCCAAATTGTTTAAAAATTAACCTGCATCTTTGCCTGCTATTTATTTTACGTATTATTTTAATTGCTTCTTTTTTGTAACTTAAAAATCTTTTCAACCACTATTACTGTAATGTTACCCACATCATTATCCTAAATTTCATGTGGAATTTATAAAAGCACAGTACACCTGTTTAACTGTATCATCATCTATAGTTTTCCTTACCTATCTCACATATAAACCAGTATTTAACTTGTTTGTGTGTTTAAAATATGGCTACCAATTTAACTGTTTATCTTTCGTGAATCAAAAAGATTGTGTATTGCATTTCTGGTATTTTCTCCCTCTATTTCAATTTAAATAATATTTAGACTACAAAGTTTGATTTTAAAATTTATCCGGGCTGTATTTTCAATATTTAGTATGACCAAAGTATTATGGTAAAGTTTAATTTTTCCATTAACTTACTGGCTTTTGACTCTACCTCTGCAGCCGACTTACCTTTAATTACTATTGTCATGTCATCTGCATATACTTGATATATTTGCACTTCTTTGCACTAATTAAAAATGTTGTTAATATATATAAGAAAAAAATGGACCTCAAGCCTTGCAGTTCTCCTTACCAAACTATTTGGAAATTTGATTAAATTTGTTCTACTATAACACAGGGCTATTTATAATTTATTTCAGTGCACTGCATTCATTTTTAAGATATGAACTTACACTTTTGTGCTATCGCACAAACCCCATAATTTTCTAATTTACTTTCCAGTATGTCTATACTAACAAATTCAAATAGCTTAGACAAGTCCAAAAAATAGCTATTACCTTTTCCTGTTTATTTAATGCTTCAATTATATAATTGCACAGATTGTTGATTTCTCCTTTTGGAATCCAAACTGCCATTCTGTTATTATGTTCAGTTTAGTAAAATAGTTTTAATTGGTTTAAAAATAGGCCTTCCATTACTTTTTAAATAGTTACACAATGTAATTGTCCTACAATTTCCTACTTTCATCCTGTTTTCTTCTTGTTGAAATAATGACCTCATGATTACTTCCTTTCAAGTATCTGAAAACGTCCTTTGATTTATTGGCACATTTGTCATCAGCACTTTAGCAATCACAAGTTTAATATATTTTGTAATTTTATGTGGTATTTCATCTAAACCAACTGATTTCTAGCAAGAGTGCCAGAAGACAGTGCACAGTCCCCATTACTCTTTGCAGCCTACATGTCCAACTTCCTAACGGATCCCAGTGCTGTTACATGCCAATATGCTGACAATTTCCTCATAACAGCACCCAACAGAAATACCTGTTACTGTTTTCCCCCCTTTCAGCGACACCTCCAGGTCAATGGCCAATGAAGTGAAAATTGGAAGATGGTCATCAGCCCAGGAAAGAGGTCAGCTCTCCTGGATAACGTTTTCATTGCTGGCGGCTGGAACAGCCTCTGATGAAGCGGCAGAGGCAAATCCCTTGGGTTACCTCTGCCAAATACCCCAAAGCCTTCTTCAACTCTGGGCTCACTTTCACACTATATCTAAGGGCCAAGGCAGGGCTCAGCCATGCTGCACTCAGGCAGTTGTACTCAGTGTTTTAAGCCCATTATGTCCACACTCCTAAAACTGCGCCTGTATCAGGGAATTATTCCGTGCCTGATCCTGAATGGCTACAAGGTTAGGATCACGGCACCAACCAGCATTCGCAGACTGCAGACTGAGAAGAACTGGGTGCTAAGAACAATCTGTGATACTAGGTGCAGATTCCTGTCTCACATCCTACATACCTAATCAGGAATCCCATACATCACTGACATTGTGTAGGAGAGAATCTACACGCTGTATGCAAAATTAACCTTTCACCCCAACTAATTGGTACACACCCTGGACCACTATGACCATAGGGTGCCAAGGAGGAGGAAAAGCTACTGCTTACCTAGGGATGCTTTAAGTGTGTCATTCCCATTCACTCACAGCCCCAAGTTAAGCAGCACTGGACCTGGTCACTAATGGATGGGACACCAGAGAGTGGTGCCCTGCTTTCTTAACATGGCAATCACCACTTCCTGCCTGCTTATCTTGGCAGCCTTGCAAGCAGAGGCCACGTTAAGCAGCATTGGGCATGATCACATTTGGACGGACCACCCTTGCCTATGGTAGTGGAGGAAGCAAAACACTGCCCGGCAGATACATAGCATGCAAAGCTTGCAAACAATCTTTTAACTTTGCATATCACAAGGTAAAACCACTCTAAGCAGTTAGATACTGTGCCCCGAAATATATCCCACCCAGCTTAACCTGTTCTCGATTGCTGCATTTAATCAGAAAGGCACATTTTAATGATTTTTCAGACCACGCATTTCTTGGTATGTCCTGTATAAGTATGCTCAAGCTGGAGAATTTTTCAAAGAGCTCTATGGTTTCAACATTGCACTGCATACTTTAGCACATTGCACTGAGTTGACCACAGCAAATGCTGCAACTTGTCAATATCATAATTTCTCTTATAGAGTCTAAATCATTACTTGAACTTGTGTAATTTATCTGCTTATTACCTGATTTGAATATTTTTCTCTTCTTTGCAAGATCCGATGATGCATCAATTAATCCTAAACCAGGACTGCAAGGCTCCCCCTGTCGTTCCTACTTGACAGACTGGGCAGAACCAGGATGTAGCAAGCATGGAGCTGCAGCTTTCCTTGGTTACGGTGTTCTTGGTTTATTTGGAACATGAAAAGTCTTGGAATGACACTTTCTTACAGTGGTGTTTTCCCATCGCTTCTGTTTAGTTCAAATTCACTTTCTTCAAAATGAACCTGGAAATGTTTGTTTACATAAGAATGCTGTAATTATAAATAATTTAAAATGCTATGGTTTGGAAAAACAAATGTGTGACAAATTTCAGTTCATAGCTAAGAATTCATTAGGAAGACAAAATTACAGAAAGAGCAGAAAATGAAGACACACACTAATGTATAAAGAATTAAAAACCTTTAAAGAATGTTGCAGGGCAATAAATCTAGCAGTTTATTTAAATATTAGGGGGATCTGAATAGTATAGGCTGAAATTACTTTATTTGTAATTTTCAAGGCAAGGATTACTGAAATGTTACCCAAAGTTTTAATCCAAAATTCCCGACGGTGTTAGCACATTTTCCAAACCATATCCCTTTGAACTTTCTGCCTCAAATAGTGTTTGATTAGCTTTTTAATCCTATATGCAACATTCACATACCTTCTTTACCCTCTATCAATTGGTATGGAGTATACAAATTATTCTTAATAAAGCTTATTTTTCTATCTATTTCATTTTAGTCAAGATAAACCATTGCAGAAATAGCTACATTACACATCTCATTTAGGATATAAATCAATATAGTCAAAAGTTTAAGAACTAGACACTACATGCTGGCCTTAAAATTCAATACAATCAAGAGAATCAACTAAAAATAGATAGGACTGTAAAAGAATGCCAAACTGTGAACAATTTGAACCACTAATAATGGATTTCTCAAAAACTGGTTTGTGCCACAACAAAACTTTGTGTCCCATCTTTGCAACATAATCACTCAACTTAAACATTGGTATTTATCCAATATTTTGTTTTCAGTTACATGCTTGTTGGACACAGACATACACATGCATGGATTTTCTTCCTGAAAAACTTTCTTTTTGGATAAACGGGCCCTCAAAACATTGTAGTTCAATGAAATTTCAGTACTAAATTTTTGTTGAAATGCCTTCTCTGCCTATCATGTAAGTTATACAGAAACAGTTCAACCAATATAATGCTCCCGTGTCCCTATAAGCTGAAACAACCTGCTCTTTGAAAAGCAGCGAAGGATGAGTAGGGGAAGGTTGGCAAATGCATAGAAAGCTGACATAGGGCAAGTGAGGGAATGTAGTTGTTATATATCAGTTTATCATTTTTTTTTATTATGGTTATTATCATTTAGGTGAAATGAACTGTGACTCCAAATGTCTACCACAATGCTAGCTACCACTCAGAGAAATTGTTGCGTTTGTCTAGTAAAGCTGCAGACATCAATTTAAGCAATGGTGCAACAGCTGTATAGTAATTAGGGGCTTTATCTGCAATTAGATAATGCTCCAGCTGATTATCAAGACTTCAGAGAGTACCCTGATGAAACTTTCTCTGGACAATGGATAGGCCAAGGACGTGCTATTAACTATTCAGCATTCCCCCAGACCTAAAACCACTAGACATCTACCTCTGGGAGATCCTAAAGGATATTTTGTATAGGGCAAAGCCAGCTTCATTACGCAAAAGCAATTAATTATTGTGTGCAGCACTACCACTGTACACATTAGATCAGATTCTTTAGTCAGCTCTTTTGCCTTGTGTTTGACTGCTGATTGTCGGCACTTCAAATATCTCAAGTGATTTCAATAACTTGTACATTAAGCTACATTTTCACTAAATTTGAGACTTTTATCTGAATTAATTATAAAGTAATGAATGATCAAACAAAAGTACATACTTTAGACCCCTCTCTATAGTACAGGGTTACTACAAAAGAAATAGACAACTTCAACCGCCTGTAAAACAAAAACTATTAGAGATAGCAACCTAATTATTTTGGAGGTATGTTGAGAAACTCTCAAAGTTTCGTTTGTTACTATTGGTAACGCTGTAGTGTTTAGTTTGTTGTTGCAGAAGCTGAAATGGCGGAAAATCCTGTGGAAAAGGCATATTACGTGTTGGAATTTGCTAGAACGCAATCAGCAACTGTTGTCCAACTACATTTTAGAACACGTTACCACAAAAATGAAATGATGTGCTCACAAAAACCAGCATCGTCTTCATCATGTCGCAACATGACCAAGCAAAAGTCACACCGTATGACCTTATCTTCTTCATTCAGAAACTGCAACATCTGTATTCTGTAAGGCATCATGTGCAGTCGCTTCCGCAAGATTTTCCATACAGTTTGCTGTGGAATTTGTAATTGCATGCTTGCCCTAGATGTCGATTTCCGTGGGCTTCTTATGTGGGCAGAACGAACACGTTCAACGTTTTCTTCCGAAACTCTTGGTCTTCCCGAGCTCTTCGCTTTGCACAAACATCCTGTTGTCTCGAATTTTCTATACCAGTCGTAGATTGACTGTCTAGTCGGTGGCGTTTTGTGGTAACGTGTTCTAAAATGTCGTTGGACAACAGTTGCTGATTGCGTTCTAGCAAATTCCAACACGCAATATGCCTTTTCCACAGGATTTTCCGCCATTTCAGCTTCTGCAACAAGAAACAGAACACTACAGCATTAATAATAGTAACAAACAAAACTTTGAGAGTTTCTCAACATATCTCCAAAATAATTAGGTTCCTATCTCTAATAGTTTTTGTTTTACAAGCAGTTGAAGTTGTCTATTTCTTTTGTAGTAAGCCTGTATAAGGATGGGCTGCAATGCATTTTGTTAAAATGGTTTCTGTGAGTTATCTAAATCATTTGAGTAAATCTACATGATAACTTTACGTATTGTGTAACTGTTGTAATTAACAAGGATGATAAGTATAAAGTTCACTGTAATATTAATTTGCTGTTTTTGTCTTTCTGGCAAAATATGCATTCCATTTACAGTCCAATTTATGTTGTATACAGGAAGATAGGCAGACACATCCATACCAAAATGGAAACAATAGGAGTAGCTAAAACTAAAGGATGCATAAGCTCTTGCTTTGCAGCACTACTAGTACACAAGCCCTTGAGAAGCAACCAAAAAACTTAATATCAATTCATGGCAAGACTATCACCATCTATTAATCTATGATCACAGATAATCAGACTATTAGAAGAGAAATTTCCCTGGAACGATGAAGTCACACAGAACCTAAAAATATTCAACATCGACATCAATGTAAAATGGTAATTGCTCATTTCTAAGGGATTATTTCCATCCCTAATGTATCTTTTGAAAATCTGAAAAGCAGTTTGAGCATTGAATCTGCAATTTCATGATCCTGCAAATTTGTGATCATAAATTTCTACTGTAGTGGAACCTTAACTCAAGTGAATGGCCAGCCATTCTAACTGTTCAATTTGTTTCACCCATGAAAACATTTACATGTTGTGGATTCATCAAATACAATAATTACCTACAATTCCTAGTTAAAAGCTCACACTTAAACTCATCCAGACTATAATGTGCATTTACGATTAAGAACCTCTTCATTGCTTTCATATTAAGATCACCATTTTTGATTAGATTTATTTCTTCTTCAGGTAATTTTATAAAGTTGTTTTCCCATGTTTTTATACCCCGTCTGCTTAATATCTGTATTTATTCATCTTAAATGATCATTGTTTGCTCGGTTCTGTGCATGTGCGCGCTTGCATGTGCATTCACGTATGTATACACTCATTTTTGGTTCATTTTCTTGTAAAACGTTTTCTGTTTCATAAATGCAATTAAAAGAAACAATCTATGTGCCAAATTGTTTAAAAATTAACCTGCATCTTTGCCTGCTATTTATTTTACGTATTATTTTAATTGCTTCTTTTTTGTAACTTAAAAATCTTTTCAACCACTATTACTGTAATGTTACCCACATCATTATCCTAAATTTCATGTGGAATTTATAAAAGCACAGTACACCTGTTTAACTGTATCATCATCTATAGTTTTCCTTACCTATCTCACATATAAACCAGTATTTAACTTGTTTGTGTGTTTAAAATATGGCTACCAATTTAACTGTTTATCTTTCGTGAATCAAAAAGATTGTGTATTGCATTTCTGGTATTTTCTCCCTCTATTTCAATTTAAATAATATTTAGACTACAAAGTTTGATTTTAAAATTTATCCGGGCTGTATTTTCAATATTTAGTATGACCAAAGTATTATGGTAAAGTTTAATTTTTCCATTAACTTACTGGCTTTTGACTCTACCTCTGCAGCCGACTTACCTTTAATTACTATTGTCATGTCATCTGCATATACTTGATATATTTGCACTTCTTTGCACTAATTAAAAATGTTGTTAATATATATAAGAAAAAAATGGACCTCAAGCCTTGCAGTTCTCCTTACCAAACTATTTGGAAATTTGATTAAATTTGTTCTACTATAACACAGGGCTATTTATAATTTATTTCAGTGCACTGCATTCATTTTTAAGATATGAACTTACACTTTTGTGCTATCGCACAAACCCCATAATTTTCTAATTTACTTTCCAGTATGTCTATACTAACAAATTCAAATAGCTTAGACAAGTCCAAAAAATAGCTATTACCTTTTCCTGTTTATTTAATGCTTCAATTATATAATTGCACAGATTGTTGATTTCTCCTTTTGGAATCCAAACTGCCATTCTGTTATTATGTTCAGTTTAGTAAAATAGTTTTAATTGGTTTAAAAATAGGCCTTCCATTACTTTTTAAATAGTTACACAATGTAATTGTCCTACAATTTCCTACTTTCATCCTGTTTTCTTCTTGTTGAAATAATGACCTCATGATTACTTCCTTTCAAGTATCTGAAAACGTCCTTTGATTTATTGGCACATTTGTCATCAGCACTTTAGCAATCACAAGTTTAATATATTTTGTAATTTTATGTGGTATTTCATCTAAACCAACTGATTTCTAGCAAGAGTGCCAGAAGACAGTGCACAGTCCCCATTACTCTTTGCAGCCTACATGTCCAACTTCCTAACGGATCCCAGTGCTGTTACATGCCAATATGCTGACAATTTCCTCATAACAGCACCCAACAGAAATACCTGTTACTGTTTTCCCCCCTTTCAGCGACACCTCCAGGTCAATGGCCAATGAAGTGAAAATTGGAAGATGGTCATCAGCCCAGGAAAGAGGTCAGCTCTCCTGGATAACGTTTTCATTGCTGGCGGCTGGAACAGCCTCTGATGAAGCGGCAGAGGCAAATCCCTTGGGTTACCTCTGCCAAATACCCCAAAGCCTTCTTCAACTCTGGGCTCACTTTCACACTATATCTAAGGGCCAAGGCAGGGCTCAGCCATGCTGCACTCAGGCAGTTGTACTCAGTGTTTTAAGCCCATTATGTCCACACTCCTAAAACTGCGCCTGTATCAGGGAATTATTCCGTGCCTGATCCTGAATGGCTACAAGGTTAGGATCACGGCACCAACCAGCATTCGCAGACTGCAGACTGAGAAGAACTGGGTGCTAAGAACAATCTGTGATACTAGGTGCAGATTCCTGTCTCACATCCTACATACCTAATCAGGAATCCCATACATCACTGACATTGTGTAGGAGAGAATCTACACGCTGTATGCAAAATTAACCTTTCACCCCAACTAATTGGTACACACCCTGGACCACTATGACCATAGGGTGCCAAGGAGGAGGAAAAGCTACTGCTTACCTAGGGATGCTTTAAGTGTGTCATTCCCATTCACTCACAGCCCCAAGTTAAGCAGCACTGGACCTGGTCACTAATGGATGGGACACCAGAGAGTGGTGCCCTGCTTTCTTAACATGGCAATCACCACTTCCTGCCTGCTTATCTTGGCAGCCTTGCAAGCAGAGGCCACGTTAAGCAGCATTGGGCATGATCACATTTGGACGGACCACCCTTGCCTATGGTAGTGGAGGAAGCAAAACACTGCCCGGCAGATACATAGCATGCAAAGCTTGCAAACAATCTTTTAACTTTGCATATCACAAGGTAAAACCACTCTAAGCAGTTAGATACTGTGCCCCGAAATATATCCCACCCAGCTTAACCTGTTCTCGATTGCTGCATTTAATCAGAAAGGCACATTTTAATGATTTTTCAGACCACGCATTTCTTGGTATGTCCTGTATAAGTATGCTCAAGCTGGAGAATTTTTCAAAGAGCTCTATGGTTTCAACATTGCACTGCATACTTTAGCACATTGCACTGAGTTGACCACAGCAAATGCTGCAACTTGTCAATATCATAATTTCTCTTATAGAGTCTAAATCATTACTTGAACTTGTGTAATTTATCTGCTTATTACCTGATTTGAATATTTTTCTCTTCTTTGCAAGATCCGATGATGCATCAATTAATCCTAAACCAGGACTGCAAGGCTCCCCCTGTCGTTCCTACTTGGCAGACTGGGCAGAACCAGGATGTAGCAAGCATGGAGCTGCAGCTTTCCTTGGTTACGGTGTTCTTGGTTTATTTGGAACATGAAAAGTCTTGGAATGACACTTTCTTACAGTGGTGTTTTCCCATCGCTTCTGTTTAGTTCAAATTCACTTTCTTCAAAATGAACCTGGAAATGTTTGTTTACATAAGAATGCTGTAATTATAAATAATTTAAAATGCTATGGTTTGGAAAAACAAATGTGTGACAAATTTCAGTTCATAGCTAAGAATTCATTAGGAAGACAAAATTACAGAAAGAGCAGAAAATGAAGACACACACTAATGTATAAAGAATTAAAAACCTTTAAAGAATGTTGCAGGGCAATAAATCTAGCAGTTTATTTAAATATTAGGGGGATCTGAATAGTATAGGCTGAAATTACTTTATTTGTAATTTTCAAGGCAAGGATTACTGAAATGTTACCCAAAGTTTTAATCCAAAATTCCCGACGGTGTTAGCACATTTTCCAAACCATATCCCTTTGAACTTTCTGCCTCAAATAGTGTTTGATTAGCTTTTTAATCCTATATGCAACATTCACATACCTTCTTTACCCTCTATCAATTGGTATGGAGTATACAAATTATTCTTAATAAAGCTTATTTTTCTATCTATTTCATTTTAGTCAAGATAAACCATTGCAGAAATAGCTACATTACACATCTCATTTAGGATATAAATCAATATAGTCAAAAGTTTAAGAACTAGACACTACATGCTGGCCTTAAAATTCAATACAATCAAGAGAATCAACTAAAAATAGATAGGACTGTAAAAGAATGCCAAACTGTGAACAATTTGAACCACTAATAATGGATTTCTCAAAAACTGGTTTGTGCCACAACAAAACTTTGTGTCCCATCTTTGCAACATAATCACTCAACTTAAACATTGGTATTTATCCAATATTTTGTTTTCAGTTACATGCTTGTTGGACACAGACATACACATGCATGGATTTTCTTCCTGAAAACTTTCTTTTTGGATAAACGGGCCCTCAAAACATTGTAGTTCAATGAAATTTCAGTACTAAATTTTTGTTGAAATGCCTTCTCTGCCTATCATGTAAGTTATACAGAAACAGTTCAACCAATATAATGCTCCCGTGTCCCTATAAGCTGAAACAACCTGCTCTTTGAAAAGCAGCGAAGGATGAGTAGGGGAAGGTTGGCAAATGCATAGAAAGCTGACATAGGGCAAGTGAGGGAATGTAGTTGTTATATATCAGTTTATCATTTTTTTTTATTATGGTTATTATCATTTAGGTGAAATGAACTGTGACTCCAAATGTCTACCACAATGCTAGCTACCACTCAGAGAAATTGTTGCGTTTGTCTAGTAAAGCTGCAGACATCAATTTAAGCAATGGTGCAACAGCTGTATAGTAATTAGGGGCTTTATCTGCAATTAGATAATGCTCCAGCTGATTATCAAGACTTCAGAGAGTACCCTGATGAAACTTTCTCTGGACAATGGATAGGCCAAGGACGTGCTATTAACTATTCAGCATTCCCCCAGACCTAAAACCACTAGACATCTACCTCTGGGAGATCCTAAAGGATATTTTGTATAGGGCAAAGCCAGCTTCATTACGCAAAAGCAATTAATTATTGTGTGCAGCACTACCACTGTACACATTAGATCAGATTCTTTAGTCAGCTCTTTTGCCTTGTGTTTGACTGCTGATTGTCGGCACTTCAAATATCTCAAGTGATTTCAATAACTTGTACATTAAGCTACATTTTCACTAAATTTGAGACTTTTATCTGAATTAATTATAAAGTAATGAATGATCAAACAAAAGTACATACTTTAGACCCCTCTCTATAGTACAGGGTTACTACAAAAGAAATAGACAACTTCAACCGCCTGTAAAACAAAAACTATTAGAGATAGCAACCTAATTATTTTGGAGGTATGTTGAGAAACTCTCAAAGTTTCGTTTGTTACTATTGGTAACGCTGTAGTGTTTAGTTTGTTGTTGCAGAAGCTGAAATGGCGGAAAATCCTGTGGAAAAGGCATATTACGTGTTGGAATTTGCTAGAACGCAATCAGCAACTGTTGTCCAACTACATTTTAGAACACGTTACCACAAAAATGAAATGATGTGCTCACAAAAACCAGCATCGTCTTCATCATGTCGCAACATGACCAAGCAAAAGTCACACCGTATGACCTTATCTTCTTCATTCAGAAACTGCAACATCTGTATTCTGTAAGGCATCATGTGCAGTCGCTTCCGCAAGATTTTCCATACAGTTTGCTGTGGAATTTGTAATTGCATGCTTGCCCTAGATGTCGATTTCCGTGGGCTTCTTATGTGGGCAGAACGAACACGTTCAACGTTTTCTTCCGAAACTCTTGGTCTTCCCGAGCTCTTCGCTTTGCACAAACATCCTGTTGTCTCGAATTTTCTATACCAGTCGTAGATTGACTGTCTAGTCGGTGGCGTTTTGTGGTAACGTGTTCTAAAATGTCGTTGGACAACAGTTGCTGATTGCGTTCTAGCAAATTCCAACACGCAATATGCCTTTTCCACAGGATTTTCCGCCATTTCAGCTTCTGCAACAAGAAACAGAACACTACAGCATTAATAATAGTAACAAACAAAACTTTGAGAGTTTCTCAACATATCTCCAAAATAATTAGGTTCCTATCTCTAATAGTTTTTGTTTTACAAGCAGTTGAAGTTGTCTATTTCTTTTGTAGTAAGCCTGTATAAGGATGGGCTGCAATGCATTTTGTTAAAATGGTTTCTGTGAGTTATCTAAATCATTTGAGTAAATCTACATGATAACTTTACGTATTGTGTAACTGTTGTAATTAACAAGGATGATAAGTATAAAGTTCACTGTAATATTAATTTGCTGTTTTTGTCTTTCTGGCAAAATATGCATTCCATTTACAGTCCAATTTATGTTGTATACAGGAAGATAGGCAGACACATCCATACCAAAATGGAAACAATAGGAGTAGCTAAAACTAAAGGATGCATAAGCTCTTGCTTTGCAGCACTACTAGTACACAAGCCCTTGAGAAGCAACCAAAAAACTTAATATCAATTCATGGCAAGACTATCACCATCTATTAATCTATGATCACAGATAATCAGACTATTAGAAGAGAAATTTCCCTGGAACGATGAAGTCACACAGAACCTAAAGATATTCAACATCGACATCAATGTAAAATGGTAATTGCTCATTTCTAAGGGATTATTTCCATCCCTAATGTATCTTTTGAAAATCTGAAAAGCAGTTTGAGCATTGAATCTGCAATTTCATGATCCTGCAAATTTGTGATCATAAATTTCTACTGTAGTGGAACCTTAACTCAAGTGAATGGCCAGCCATTCTAACTGTTCAATTTGTTTCACCCATGAAAACATTTACATGTTGTGGATTCATCAAATACAATAATTACCTACAATTCCTAGTTAAAAGCTCACACTTAAACTCATCCAGACTATAATGTGCATTTACGATTAAGAACCTCTTCATTGCTTTCATATTAAGATCACCATTTTTGATTAGATTTATTTCTTCTTCAGGTAATTTTATAAAGTTGTTTTCCCATGTTTTTATACCCCGTCTGCTTAATATCTGTATTTATTCATCTTAAATGATCATTGTTTGCTCGGTTCTGTGCATGTGCGCGCTTGCATGTGCATTCACGTATGTATACACTCATTTTTGGTTCATTTTCTTGTAAAACGTTTTCTGTTTCATAAATGCAATTAAAAGAAACAATCTATGTGCCAAATTGTTTAAAAATTAACCTGCATCTTTGCCTGCTATTTATTTTACGTATTATTTTAATTGCTTCTTTTTTGTAACTTAAAAATCTTTTCAACCACTATTACTGTAATGTTACCCACATCATTATCCTAAATTTCATGTGGAATTTATAAAAGCACAGTACACCTGTTTAACTGTATCATCATCTATAGTTTTCCTTACCTATCTCACATATAAACCAGTATTTAACTTGTTTGTGTGTTTAAAATATGGCTACCAATTTAACTGTTTATCTTTCGTGAATCAAAAAGATTGTGTATTGCATTTCTGGTATTTTCTCCCTCTATTTCAATTTAAATAATATTTAGACTACAAAGTTTGATTTTAAAATTTATCCGGGCTGTATTTTCAATATTTAGTATGACCAAAGTATTATGGTAAAGTTTAATTTTTCCATTAACTTACTGGCTTTTGACTCTACCTCTGCAGCCGACTTACCTTTAATTACTATTGTCATGTCATCTGCATATACTTGATATATTTGCACTTCTTTGCACTAATTAAAAATGTTGTTAATATATATAAGAAAAAAATGGACCTCAAGCCTTGCAGTTCTCCTTACCAAACTATTTGGAAATTTGATTAAATTTGTTCTACTATAACACAGGGCTATTTATAATTTATTTCAGTGCACTGCATTCATTTTTAAGATATGAACTTACACTTTTGTGCTATCGCACAAACCCCATAATTTTCTAATTTACTTTCCAGTATGTCTATACTAACAAATTCAAATAGCTTAGACAAGTCCAAAAAATAGCTATTACCTTTTCCTGTTTATTTAATGCTTCAATTATATAATTGCACAGATTGTTGATTTCTCCTTTTGGAATCCAAACTGCCATTCTGTTATTATGTTCAGTTTAGTAAAATAGTTTTAATTGGTTTAAAAATAGGCCTTCCATTACTTTTTAAATAGTTACAGAATGTAATTGTCCTACAATTTCCTACTTTCATCCTGTTTTCTTCTTGTTGAAATAATGACCTCATGATTACTTCCTTTCAAGTATCTGAAAACGTCCTTTGATTTATTGGCACATTTGTCATCAGCACTTTAGCAATCACAAGTTTAATATATTTTGTAATTTTATGTGGTATTTCATCTAAACCAACTGATTTCTAGCAAGAGTGCCAGAAGACAGTGCACAGTCCCCATTACTCTTTGCAGCCTACATGTCCAACTTCCTAACGGATCCCAGTGCTGTTACATGCCAATATGCTGACAATTTCCTCATAACAGCACCCAACAGAAATACCTGTTACTGTTTTCCCCCCTTTCAGCGACACCTCCAGGTCAATGGCCAATGAAGTGAAAATTGGAAGATGGTCATCAGCCCAGGAAAGAGGTCAGCTCTCCTGGATAACGTTTTCATTGCTGGCGGCTGGAACAGCCTCTGATGAAGCGGCAGAGGCAAATCCCTTGGGTTACCTCTGCCAAATACCCCAAAGCCTTCTTCAACTCTGGGCTCACTTTCACACTATATCTAAGGGCCAAGGCAGGGCTCAGCCATGCTGCACTCAGGCAGTTGTACTCAGTGTTTTAAGCCCATTATGTCCACACTCCTAAAACTGCGCCTGTATCAGGGAATTATTCCGTGCCTGATCCTGAATGGCTACAAGGTTAGGATCACGGCACCAACCAGCATTCGCAGACTGCAGACTGAGAAGAACTGGGTGCTAAGAACAATCTGTGATACTAGGTGCAGATTCCTGTCTCACATCCTACATACCTAATCAGGAATCCCATACATCACTGACATTGTGTAGGAGAGAATCTACACGCTGTATGCAAAATTAACCTTTCACCCCAACTAATTGGTACACACCCTGGACCACTATGACCATAGGGTGCCAAGGAGGAGGAAAAGCTACTGCTTACCTAGGGATGCTTTAAGTGTGTCATTCCCATTCACTCACAGCCCCAAGTTAAGCAGCACTGGACCTGGTCACTAATGGATGGGACACCAGAGAGTGGTGCCCTGCTTTCTTAACATGGCAATCACCACTTCCTGCCTGCTTATCTTGGCAGCCTTGCAAGCAGAGGCCACGTTAAGCAGCATTGGGCATGATCACATTTGGACGGACCACCCTTGCCTATGGTAGTGGAGGAAGCAAAACACTGCCCGGCAGATACATAGCATGCAAAGCTTGCAAACAATCTTTTAACTTTGCATATCACAAGGTAAAACCACTCTAAGCAGTTAGATACTGTGCCCCGAAATATATCCCACCCAGCTTAACCTGTTCTCGATTGCTGCATTTAATCAGAAAGGCACATTTTAATGATTTTTCAGACCACGCATTTCTTGGTATGTCCTGTATAAGTATGCTCAAGCTGGAGAATTTTTCAAAGAGCTCTATGGTTTCAACATTGCACTGCATACTTTAGCACATTGCACTGAGTTGACCACAGCAAATGCTGCAACTTGTCAATATCATAATTTCTCTTATAGAGTCTAAATCATTACTTGAACTTGTGTAATTTATCTGCTTATTACCTGATTTGAATATTTTTCTCTTCTTTGCAAGATCCGATGATGCATCAATTAATCCTAAACCAGGACTGCAAGGCTCCCCCTGTCGTTCCTACTTGGCAGACTGGGCAGAACCAGGATGTAGCAAGCATGGAGCTGCAGCTTTCCTTGGTTACGGTGTTCTTGGTTTATTTGGAACATGAAAAGTCTTGGAATGACACTTTCTTACAGTGGTGTTTTCCCATCGCTTCTGTTTAGTTCAAATTCACTTTCTTCAAAATGAACCTGGAAATGTTTGTTTACATAAGAATGCTGTAATTATAAATAATTTAAAATGCTATGGTTTGGAAAAACAAATGTGTGACAAATTTCAGTTCATAGCTAAGAATTCATTAGGAAGACAAAATTACAGAAAGAGCAGAAAATGAAGACACACACTAATGTATAAAGAATTAAAAACCTTTAAAGAATGTTGCAGGGCAATAAATCTAGCAGTTTATTTAAATATTAGGGGGATCTGAATAGTATAGGCTGAAATTACTTTATTTGTAATTTTCAAGGCAAGGATTACTGAAATGTTACCCAAAGTTTTAATCCAAAATTCCCGACGGTGTTAGCACATTTTCCAAACCATATCCCTTTGAACTTTCTGCCTCAAATAGTGTTTGATTAGCTTTTTAATCCTATATGCAACATTCACATACCTTCTTTACCCTCTATCAATTGGTATGGAGTATACAAATTATTCTTAATAAAGCTTATTTTTCTATCTATTTCATTTTAGTCAAGATAAACCATTGCAGAAATAGCTACATTACACATCTCATTTAGGATATAAATCAATATAGTCAAAAGTTTAAGAACTAGACACTACATGCTGGCCTTAAAATTCAATACAATCAAGAGAATCAACTAAAAATAGATAGGACTGTAAAAGAATGCCAAACTGTGAACAATTTGAACCACTAATAATGGATTTCTCAAAAACTGGTTTGTGCCACAACAAAACTTTGTGTCCCATCTTTGCAACATAATGACTCAACTTAAACATTGGTATTTATCCAATATTTTGTTTTCAGTTACATGCTTGTTGGACACAGACATACACATGCATGGATTTTCTTCCTGAAAAACTTTCTTTTTGGATAAACGGGCCCTCAAAACATTGTAGTTCAATGAAATTTCAGTACTAAATTTTTGTTGAAATGCCTTCTCTGCCTATCATGTAAGTTATACAGAAACAGTTCAACCAATGTAATGCTCCCGTGTCCCTATAAGCTGAAACAACCTGCTCTTTGAAAAGCAGCGAAGGATGAGTAGGGGAAGGTTGGCAAATGCATAGAAAGCTGACATAGGGCAAGTGAGGGAATGTAGTGGTTATATATCAGTTTATCATTTTTTTTTATTATGGTTATTATCATTTAGGTGAAATGAACTGTGACTCCAAATGTCTACCACAATGCTAGCTACCACTCAGAGAAATTGTTGCGTTTGTCTAGTAAAGCTGCAGACATCAATTTAAGCAATGGTGCAACAGCTGTATAGTAATTAGGGGCTTTATCTGCAATTAGATAATGCTCCAGCTGATTATCAAGACTTCAGAGAGTACCCTGATGAAACTTTCTCTGGACAATGGATAGGCCAAGGAGGTGCTATTAACTATTCAGCATTCCCCCAGACCTAAAACCACTAGACATCTACCTCTGGGAGATCCTAAAGGATATTTTGTATAGGGCAAAGCCAGCTTCATTACGCAAAAGCAATTAATTATTGTGTGCAGCACTACCACTGTACACATTAGATCAGATTCTTTAGTCAGCTCTTTTGCCTTGTGTTTGACTGCTGATTGTCGGCACTTCAAATATCTCAAGTGATTTCAATAACTTGTACATTAAGCTACATTTTCACTAAATTTGAGACTTTTATCTGAATTAATTATAAAGTAATGAATGATCAAACAAAAGTACATACTTTAGACCCCTCTCTATAGTACAGGGTTACTACAAAAGAAATAGACAACTTCAACCGCCTGTAAAACAAAAACTATTAGAGATAGCAACCTAATTATTTTGGAGGTATGTTGAGAAACTCTCAAAGTTTCGTTTGTTACTATTGGTAACGCTGTAGTGTTTAGTTTGTTGTTGCAGAAGCTGAAATGGCGGAAAATCCTGTGGAAAAGGCATATTGCGTGTTGGAATTTGCTAGAACGCAATCAGCAACTGTTGTCCAACTACATTTTAGAACACGTTACCACAAAAATGAAATGATGTGCTCACAAAAACCAGCATCGTCTTCATCATGTCGCAACATGACCAAGCAAAAGTCACACTGTATGACCTTATCTTCTTCATTCAGAAACTGCAACATCTGTATTCTGTAAGGCATCATGTGCAGTCGCTTCCGCAAGATTTTCCATACAGTTTGCTGTGGAATTTGTAATTGCATGCTTGCCCTAGATGTCGATTTCCGTGGGCTTCTTATGTGGGCAGAACGAACACGTTCAACGTTTTCTTCCGAAACTCTTGGTCTTCCCGAGCTCTTCGCTTTGCACAAACATCCTGTTGTCTCGAATTTTCTATACCAGTCGTAGATTGACTGTCTAGTCGGTGGCGTTTTGTGGTAACGTGTTCTAAAATGTCGTTGGACAACAGTTGCTGATTGCGTTCTAGCAAATTCCAACACGCAATATGCCTTTTCCACAGGATTTTCCGCCATTTCAGCTTCTGCAACAAGAAACAAAACACTACAGCATTAATAATAGTAACAAACAAAACTTTGAGAGTTTCTCAACATATCTCCAAAATAATTAGGTTCCTATCTCTAATAGTTTTTGTTTTACAAGCAGTTGAAGTTGTCTATTTCTTTTGTAGTAAGCCTGTATAAGGATGGGCTGCAATGCATTTTGTTAAAATGGTTTCTGTGAGTTATCTAAATCATTTGAGTAAATCTACATGATAACTTTACGTATTGTGTAACTGTTGTAATTAACAAGGATGATAAGTATAAAGTTCACTGTAATATTAATTTGCTGTTTTTGTCTTTCTGGCAAAATATGCATTCCATTTACAGTCCAATTTATGTTGTATACAGGAAGATAGGCAGACACATCCATACCAAAATGGAAACAATAGGAGTAGCTAAAACTAAAGGATGCATAAGCTCTTGCTTTGCAGCACTACTAGTACACAAGCCCTTGAGAAGCAACCAAAAAACTTAATATCAATTCATGGCAAGACTATCACCATCTATTAATCTATGATCACAGATAATCAGACTATTAGAAGAGAAATTTCCCTGGAACGATGAAGTCACACAGAACCTAAAGATATTCAACATCGACATCAATGTAAAATGGTAATTGCTCATTTCTAAGGGATTATTTCCATCCCTAATGTATCTTTTGAAAATCTGAAAAGCAGTTTGAGCATTGAATCTGCAATTTCATGATCCTGCAAATTTGTGATCATAAATTTCTACTGTAGTGGAACCTTAACTCAAGTGAATGGCCAGCCATTCTAACTGTTCAATTTGTTTCACCCATGAAAACATTTACATGTTGTGGATTCATCAAATACAATAATTACCTACAATTCCTAGTTAAAAGCTCACACTTAAACTCATCCAGACTATAATGTGCATTTACGATTAAGAACCTCTTCATTGCTTTCATATTAAGATCACCATTTTTGATTAGATTTATTTCTTCTTCAGGTAATTTTATAAAGTTGTTTTCCCATGTTTTTATACCCCGTCTGCTTAATATCTGTATTTATTCATCTTAAATGATCATTGTTTGCTCGGTTCTGTGCATGTGCGCGCTTGCATGTGCATTCACGTATGTATACACTCATTTTTGGTTCATTTTCTTGTAAAACGTTTTCTGTTTCATAAATGCAATTAAAAGAAACAATCTATGTGCCAAATTGTTTAAAAATTAACCTGCATCTTTGCCTGCTATTTATTTTACGTATTATTTTAATTGCTTCTTTTTTGTAACTTAAAAATCTTTTCAACCACTATTACTGTAATGTTACCCACATCATTATCCTAAATTTCATGTGGAATTTATAAAAGCACAGTACACCTGTTTAACTGTATCATCATCTATAGTTTTCCTTACCTATCTCACATATAAACCAGTATTTAACTTGTTTGTGTGTTTAAAATATGGCTACCAATTTAACTGTTTATCTTTCGTGAATCAAAAAGATTGTGTATTGCATTTCTGGTATTTTCTCCCTCTATTTCAATTTAAATAATATTTAGACTACAAAGTTTGATTTTAAAATTTATCCGGGCTGTATTTTCAATATTTAGTATGACCAAAGTATTATGGTAAAGTTTAATTTTTCCATTAACTTACTGGCTTTTGACTCTACCTCTGCAGCCGACTTACCTTTAATTACTATTGTCATGTCATCTGCATATACTTGATATATTTGCACTTCTTTGCACTAATTAAAAATGTTGTTAATATATATAAGAAAAAAATGGACCTCAAGCCTTGCAGTTCTCCTTACCAAACTATTTGGAAATTTGATTAAATTTGTTCTACTATAACACAGGGCTATTTATAATTTATTTCAGTGCACTGCATTCATTTTTAAGATATGAACTTACACTTTTGTGCTATCGCACAAACCCCATAATTTTCTAATTTACTTTCCAGTATGTCTATACTAACAAATTCAAATAGCTTAGACAAGTCCAAAAAATAGCTATTACCTTTTCCTGTTTATTTAATGCTTCAATTATATAATTGCACAGATTGTTGATTTCTCCTTTTGGAATCCAAACTGCCATTCTGTTATTATGTTCAGTTTAGTAAAATAGTTTTAATTGGTTTAAAAATAGGCCTTCCATTACTTTATAAATAGTTACAGAATGTAATTGTCCTACAATTTCCTACTTTCATCCTGTTTTCTTCTTGTTGAAATAATGACCTCATGATTACTTCCTTTCAAGTATCTGAAAACGTCCTTTGATTTATTGGCACATTTGTCATCAGCACTTTAGCAATCACAAGTTTAATATATTTTGTAATTTTATGTGGTATTTCATCTAAACCAACTGATTTCTAGCAAGAGTGCCAGAAGACAGTGCACAGTCCCCATTACTCTTTGCAGCCTACATGTCCAACTTCCTAACGGATCCCAGTGCTGTTACATGCCAATATGCTGACAATTTCCTCATAACAGCACACAACAGAAATACCTGTTACTGTTTTCCCCCCTTTCAGCGACACCTCCAGGTCAATGGCCAATGAAGTGAAAATTGGAAGATGGTCATCAGCCCAGGAAAGAGGTCAGCTCTCCTGGATAACGTTTTCATTGCTGGCGGCTGGAACAGCCTCTGATGAAGCGGCAGAGGCAAATCCCTTGGGTTACCTCTGCCAAATACCCCAAAGCCTTCTTCAACTCTGGGCTCACTTTCACACTATATCTAAGGGCCAAGGCAGGGCTCAGCCATGCTGCACTCAGGCAGTTGTACTCAGTGTTTTAAGCCCATTATGTCCACACTCCTAAAACTGCGCCTGTATCAGGGAATTATTCCGTGCCTGATCCTGAATGGCTACAAGGTTAGGATCACGGCACCAACCAGCATTCGCAGACTGCAGACTGAGAAGAACTGGGTGCTAAGAACAATCTGTGATACTAGGTGCAGATTCCTGTCTCACATCCTACATACCTAATCAGGAATCCCATACATCACTGACATTGTGTAGGAGAGAATCTACACGCTGTATGCAAAATTAACCTTTCACCCCAACTAATTGGTACACACCCTGGACCACTATGACCATAGGGTGCCAAGGAGGAGGAAAAGCTACTGCTTACCTAGGGATGCTTTAAGTCTGTCATTCCCATTCACTCACAGCCCCAAGTTAAGCAGCACTGGACCTGGTCACTAATGGATGGGACACCAGAGAGTGGTGCCCTGCTTTCTTAACATGGCAATCACCACTTCCTGCCTGCTTATCTTGGCAGCCTTGCAAGCAGAGGCCACGTTAAGCAGCATTGGGCATGATCACATTTGGACGGACCACCCTTGCCTATGGTAGTGGAGGAAGCAAAACACTGCCCGGCAGATACATAGCATGCAAAGCTTGCAAACAATCTTTTAACTTTGCATATCACAAGGTAAAACCACTCTAAGCAGTTAGATACTGTGCCCCGAAATATATCCCACCCAGCTTAACCTGTTCTCGATTGCTGCATTTAATCAGAAAGGCACATTTTAATGATTTTTCAGACCACGCATTTCTTGGTATGTCCTGTATAAGTATGCTCAAGCTGGAGAATTTTTCAAAGAGCTCTATGGTTTCAACATTGCACTGCATACTTTAGCACATTGCACTGAGTTGACCACAGCAAATGCTGCAATTTGTCAATATCATAATTTCTCTTATAGAGTCTAAATCATTACTTGAACTTGTGTAATTTATCTGCTTATTACCTGATTTGAATATTTTTCTCTTCTTTGCAAGATCCGATGATGCATCAATTAATCCTAAACCAGGACTGCAAGGCTCCCCCTGTCGTTCCTACTTGACAGACTGGGCAGAACCAGGATGTAGCAAGCATGGAGCTGCAGCTTTCCTTGGTTACGGTGTTCTTGGTTTATTTGGAACATGAAAAGTCTTGGAATGACACTTCCTTACAGTGGTGTTTTCCCATCGCTTCTGTTTAGTTCAAATTCACTTTCTTCAAAATGAACCTGGAAATGTTTGTTTACATAAGAATGCTGTAATTATAAATAATTTAAAATGCTATGGTTTGGAAAAACAAATGTGTGACAAATTTCAGTTCATAGCTAAGAATTCATTAGGAAGACAAAATTACAGAAAGAGCAGAAAATGAAGACACACACTAATGTATAAAGAATTAAAAACCTTTAAAGAATGTTGCAGGGCAATAAATCTAGCAGTTTATTTAAATATTAGGGGGATCTGAATAGTATAGGCTGAAATTACTTTATTTGTAATTTTCAAGGCAAGGATTACTGAAATGTTACCCAAAGTTTTAATCCAAAATTCCCGACGGTGTTAGCACATTTTCCAAACCATATCCCTTTGAACTTTCTGCCTCAAATAGTGTTTGATTAGCTTTTTAATCCTATATGCAACATTCACATACCTTCTTTACCCTCTATCAATTGGTATGGAGTATACAAATTATTCTTAATAAAGCTTATTTTTCTATCTATTTCATTTTAGTCAAGATAAACCATTGCAGAAATAGCTACATTACACATCTCATTTAGGATATAAATCAATATAGTCAAAAGTTTAAGAACTAGACACTAAATGCTGGCCTTAAAATTCAATACAATCAAGAGAATCAACTAAAAATAGATAGGACTGTAAAAGAATGCCAAACTGTGAACAATTTGAACCACTAATAATGGATTTCTCAAAAACTGGTTTGTGCCACAACAAAACTTTGTGTCCCATCTTTGCAACATAATGACTCAACTTAAACATTGGTATTTATCTAATATTTTGTTTTCAGTTACATGCTTGTTGGACACAGACATACACATGCATGGATTTTCTTCCTGAAAAACTTTCTTTTTGGATAAACGGGCCCTCAAAACATTGTAGTTCAATGAAATTTCAGTACTAAATTTTTGTTGAAATGCCTTCTCTGCCTATCATGTAAGTTATACAGAAACAGTTCAACCAATGTAATGCTCCCGTGTCCCTATAAGCTGAAACAACCTGCTCTTTGAAAAGCAGCGAAGGATGAGTAGGGGAAGGTTGGCAAATGCATAGAAAGCTGACATAGGGCAAGTGAGGGAATGTAGTGGTTATATATCAGTTTATCATTTTTTTTTATTATGGTTATTATCATTTAGGTGAAATGAACTGTGACTCCAAATGTCTACCACAATGCTAGCTACCACTCAGAGAAATTGTTGCGTTTGTCTAGTAAAGCTGCAGACATCAATTTAAGCAATGGTGCAACAGCTGTATAGTAATTAGGGGCTTTATCTGCAATTAGATAATGCTCCAGCTGATTATCAAGACTTCAGAGAGTACCCTGATGAAACTTTCTCTGGACAATGGATAGGCCAAGGAGGTGCTATTAACTATTCAGCATTCCCCCAGACCTAAAACCACTAGACATCTACCTCTGGGAGATCCTAAAGGATATTTTGTATAGGGCAAAGCCAGCTTCATTACGCAAAAGCAATTAATTATTGTGTGCAGCACTACCACTGTACACATTAGATCAGATTCTTTAGTCAGCTCTTTTGCCTTGTGTTTGACTGCTGATTGTCGGCACTTCAAATATCTCAAGTGATTTCAATAACTTGTACATTAAGCTACATTTTCACTAAATTTGAGACTTTTATCTGAATTAATTATAAAGTAATGAATGATCAAACAAAAGTACATACTTTAGACCCCTCTCTATAGTACAGGGTTACTACAAAAGAAATAGACAACTTCAACCGCCTGTAAAACAAAAACTATTAGAGATAGCAACCTAATTATTTTGGAGGTATGTTGAGAAACTCTCAAAGTTTCGTTTGTTACTATTGGTAACGCTGTAGTGTTTAGTTTGTTGTTGCAGAAGCTGAAATGGCGGAAAATCCTGTGGAAAAGGCATATTACGTGTTGGAATTTGCTAGAACGCAATCAGCAACTGTTGTCCAACTACATTTTAGAACACGTTACCACAAAAATGAAATGATGTGCTCACAAAAACCAGCATCGTCTTCATCATGTCGCAACATGACCAAGCAAAAGTCACACCGTATGACCTTATCTTCTTCATTCAGAAACTGCAACATCTGTATTCTGTAAGGCATCATGTGCAGTCGCTTCCGCAAGATTTTCCATACAGTTTGCTGTGGAATTTGTAATTGCATGCTTGCCCTAGATGTCGATTTCCGTGGGCTTCTTATGTGGGCAGAACGAACACGTTCAACGTTTTCTTCCGAAACTCTTGGTCTTCCCGAGCTCTTCGCTTTGCACAAACATCCTGTTGTCTCGAATTTTCTATACCAGTCGTAGATTGACTGTCTAGTCGGTGGCGTTTTGTGGTAACGTGTTCTAAAATGTCGTTGGACAACAGTTGCTGATTGCGTTCTAGCAAATTCCAACACGCAATATGCCTTTTCCACAGGATTTTCCGCCATTTCAGCTTCTGCAACAAGAAACAAAACACTACAGCATTAATAATAGTAACAAACAAAACTTTGAGAGTTTCTCAACATATCTCCAAAATAATTAGGTTCCTATCTCTAATAGTTTTTGTTTTACAAGCAGTTGAAGTTGTCTATTTCTTTTGTAGTAAGCCTGTATAAGGATGGGCTGCAATGCATTTTGTTAAAATGGTTTCTGTGAGTTATCTAAATCATTTGAGTAAATCTACATGATAACTTTACGTATTGTGTAACTGTTGTAATTAACAAGGATGATAAGTATAAAGTTCACTGTAATATTAATTTGCTGTTTTTGTCTTTCTGGCAAAATATGCATTCCATTTACAGTCCAATTTATGTTGTATACAGGAAGATAGGCAGACACATCCATACCAAAATGGAAACAATAGGAGTAGCTAAAACTAAAGGATGCATAAGCTCTTGCTTTGCAGCACTACTAGTACACAAGCCCTTGAGAAGCAACCAAAAAACTTAATATCAATTCATGGCAAGACTATCACCATCTATTAATCTATGATCACAGATAATCAGACTATTAGAAGAGAAATTTCCCTGGAACGATGAAGTCACACAGAACCTAAAAATATTCAACATCGACATCAATGTAAAATGGTAATTGCTCATTTCTAAGGGATTATTTCCATCCCTAATGTATCTTTTGAAAATCTGAAAAGCAGTTTGAGCATTGAATCTGCAATTTCATGATCCTGCAAATTTGTGATCATAAATTTCTACTGTAGTGGAACCTTAACTCAAGTGAATGGCCAGCCATTCTAACTGTTCAATTTGTTTCACCCATGAAAACATTTACATGTTGTGGATTCATCAAATACAATAATTACCTACAATTCCTAGTTAAAAGCTCACACTTAAACTCATCCAGACTATAATGTGCATTTACGATTAAGAACCTCTTCATTGCTTTCATATTAAGATCACCATTTTTGATTAGATTTATTTCTTCTTCAGGTAATTTTATAAAGTTGTTTTCCCATGTTTTTATACCCCGTCTGCTTAATATCTGTATTTATTCATCTTAAATGATCATTGTTTGCTCGGTTCTGTGCATGTGCGCGCTTGCATGTGCATTCACGTATGTATACACTCATTTTTGGTTCATTTTCTTGTAAAACGTTTTCTGTTTCATAAATGCAATTAAAAGAAACAATCTATGTGCCAAATTGTTTAAAAATTAACCTGCATCTTTGCCTGCTATTTATTTTACGTATTATTTTAATTGCTTCTTTTTTGTAACTTAAAAATCTTTTCAACCACTATTACTGTAATGTTACCCACATCATTATCCTAAATTTCATGTGGAATTTATAAAAGCACAGTACACCTGTTTAACTGTATCATCATCTATAGTTTTCCTTACCTATCTCACATATAAACCAGTATTTAACTTGTTTGTGTGTTTAAAATATGGCTACCAATTTAACTGTTTATCTTTCGTGAATCAAAAAGATTGTGTATTGCATTTCTGGTATTTTCTCCCTCTATTTCAATTTAAATAATATTTAGACTACAAAGTTTGATTTTAAAATTTATCCGGGCTGTATTTTCAATATTTAGTATGACCAAAGTATTATGGTAAAGTTTAATTTTTCCATTAACTTACTGGCTTTTGACTCTACCTCTGCAGCCGACTTACCTTTAATTACTATTGTCATGTCATCTGCATATACTTGATATATTTGCACTTCTTTGCACTAATTAAAAATGTTGTTAATATATATAAGAAAAAAATGGACCTCAAGCCTTGCAGTTCTCCTTACCAAACTATTTGGAAATTTGATTAAATTTGTTCTACTATAACACAGGGCTATTTATAATTTATTTCAGTGCACTGCATTCATTTTTAAGATATGAACTTACACTTTTGTGCTATCGCACAAACCCCATAATTTTCTAATTTACTTTCCAGTATGTCTATACTAACAAATTCAAATAGCTTAGACAAGTCCAAAAAATAGCTATTACCTTTTCCTGTTTATTTAATGCTTCAATTATATAATTGCACAGATTGTTGATTTCTCCTTTTGAAATCCAAACTGCCATTCTGTTATTATGTTCAGTTTAGTAAAATAGTTTTAATTGGTTTAAAAATAGGCCTTCCATTACTTTTTAAATAGTTACACAATGTAATTGTCCTACAATTTCCTACTTTCATCCTGTTTTCTTCTTGTTGAAATAATGACCTCATGATTACTTCCTTTCAAGTATCTGAAAACGTCCTTTGATTTATTGGCACATTTGTCATCAGCACTTTAGCAATCACAAGTTTAATATATTTTGTAATTTTATGTGGTATTTCATCTAAACCAACTGATTTCTAGCAAGAGTGCCAGAAGACAGTGCACAGTCCCCATTACTCTTTGCAGCCTACATGTCCAACTTCCTAACGGATCCCAGTGCTGTTACATGCCAATATGCTGACAATTTCCTCATAACAGCACCCAACAGAAATACCTGTTACTGTTTTCCCCCCTTTCAGCGACACCTCCAGGTCAATGGCCAATGAAGTGAAAATTGGAAGATGGTCATCAGCCCAGGAAAGAGGTCAGCTCTCCTGGATAACGTTTTCATTGCTGGCGGCTGGAACAGCCTCTGATGAAGCGGCAGAGGCAAATCCCTTGGGTTACCTCTGCCAAATACCCCAAAGCCTTCTTCAACTCTGGGCTCACTTTCACACTATATCTAAGGGCCAAGGCAGGGCTCAGCCATGCTGCACTCAGGCAGTTGTACTCAGTGTTTTAAGCCCATTATGTCCACACTCCTAAAACTGCGCCTGTATCAGGGAATTATTCCGTGCCTGATCCTGAATGGCTACAAGGTTAGGATCACGGCACCAACCAGCATTCGCAGACTGCAGACTGAGAAGAACTGGGTGCTAAGAACAATCTGTGATACTAGGTGCAGATTCCTGTCTCACATCCTACATACCTAATCAGGAATCCCATACATCACTGACATTGTGTAGGAGAGAATCTACACGCTGTATGCAAAATTAACCTTTCACCCCAACTAATTGGTACACACCCTGGACCACTATGACCATAGGGTGCCAAGGAGGAGGAAAAGCTACTGCTTACCTAGGGATGCTTTAAGTGTGTCATTCCCATTCACTCACAGCCCCAAGTTAAGCAGCACTGGACCTGGTCACTAATGGATGGGACACCAGAGAGTGGTGCCCTGCTTTCTTAACATGGCAATCACCACTTCCTGCCTGCTTATCTTGGCAGCCTTGCAAGCAGAGGCCACGTTAAGCAGCATTGGGCATGATCACATTTGGACGGACCACCCTTGCCTATGGTAGTGGAGGAAGCAAAACACTGCCCGGCAGATACATAGCATGCAAAGCTTGCAAACAATCTTTTAACTTTGCATATCACAAGGTAAAACCACTCTAAGCAGTTAGATACTGTGCCCCGAAATATATCCCACCCAGCTTAACCTGTTCTCGATTGCTGCATTTAATCAGAAAGGCACATTTTAATGATTTTTCAGACCACGCATTTCTTGGTATGTCCTGTATAAGTATGCTCAAGCTGGAGAATTTTTCAAAGAGCTCTATGGTTTCAACATTGCACTGCATACTTTAGCACATTGCACTGAGTTGACCACAGCAAATGCTGCAACTTGTCAATATCATAATTTCTCTTATAGAGTCTAAATCATTACTTGAACTTGTGTAATTTATCTGCTTATTACCTGATTTGAATATTTTTCTCTTCTTTGCAAGATCCGATGATGCATCAATTAATCCTAAACCAGGACTGCAAGGCTCCCCCTGTCGTTCCTACTTGGCAGACTGGGCAGAACCAGGATGTAGCAAGCATGGAGCTGCAGCTTTCCTTGGTTACGGTGTTCTTGGTTTATTTGGAACATGAAAAGTCTTGGAATGACACTTTCTTACAGTGGTGTTTTCCCATCGCTTCTGTTTAGTTCAAATTCACTTTCTTCAAAATGAACCTGGAAATGTTTGTTTACATAAGAATGCTGTAATTATAAATAATTTAAAATGCTATGGTTTGGAAAAACAAATGTGTGACAAATTTCAGTTCATAGCTAAGAATTCATTAGGAAGACAAAATTACAGAAAGAGCAGAAAATGAAGACACACACTAATGTATAAAGAATTAAAAACCTTTAAAGAATGTTGCAGGGCAATAAATCTAGCAGTTTATTTAAATATTAGGGGGATCTGAATAGTATAGGCTGAAATTACTTTATTTGTAATTTTCAAGGCAAGGATTACTGAAATGTTACCCAAAGTTTTAATCCAAAATTCCCGACGGTGTTAGCACATTTTCCAAACCATATCCCTTTGAACTTTCTGCCTCAAATAGTGTTTGATTAGCTTTTTAATCCTATATGCAACATTCACATACCTTCTTTACCCTCTATCAATTGGTATGGAGTATACAAATTATTCTTAATAAAGCTTATTTTTCTATCTATTTCATTTTAGTCAAGATAAACCATTGCAGAAATAGCTACATTACACATCTCATTTAGGATATAAATCAATATAGTCAAAAGTTTAAGAACTAGACACTACATGCTGGCCTTAAAATTCAATACAATCAAGAGAATCAACTAAAAATAGATAGGACTGTAAAAGAATGCCAAACTGTGAACAATTTGAACCACTAATAATGGATTTCTCAAAAACTGGTTTGTGCCACAACAAAACTTTGTGTCCCATCTTTGCAACATAATGACTCAACTTAAACATTGGTATTTATCCAATATTTTGTTTTCAGTTACATGCTTGTTGGACACAGACATACACATGCATGGATTTTCTTCCTGAAAAACTTTCTTTTTGGATAAACGGGCCCTCAAAACATTGTAGTTCAATGAAATTTCAGTACTAAATTTTTGTTGAAATGCCTTCTCTGCCTATCATGTAAGTTATACAGAAACAGTTCAACCAATGTAATGCTCCCGTGTCCCTATAAGCTGAAACAACCTGCTCTTTGAAAAGCAGCGAAGGATGAGTAGGGGAAGGTTGGCAAATGCATAGAAAGCTGACATAGGGCAAGTGAGGGAATGTAGTGGTTATATATCAGTTTATCATTTTTTTTTATTATGGTTATTATCATTTAGGTGAAATGAACTGTGACTCCAAATGTCTACCACAATGCTAGCTACCACTCAGAGAAATTGTTGCGTTTGTCTAGTAAAGCTGCAGACATCAATTTAAGCAATGGTGCAACAGCTGTATAGTAATTAGGGGCTTTATCTGCAATTAGATAATGCTCCAGCTGATTATCAAGACTTCAGAGAGTACCCTGATGAAACTTTCTCTGGACAATGGATAGGCCAAGGAGGTGCTATTAACTATTCAGCATTCCCCCAGACCTAAAACCACTAGACATCTACCTCTGGGAGATCCTAAAGGATATTTTGTATAGGGCAAAGCCAGCTTCATTACGCAAAAGCAATTAATTATTGTGTGCAGCACTACCACTGTACACATTAGATCAGATTCTTTAGTCAGCTCTTTTGCCTTGTGTTTGACTGCTGATTGTCGGCACTTCAAATATCTCAAGTGATTTCAATAACTTGTACATTAAGCTACATTTTCACTAAATTTGAGACTTTTATCTGAATTAATTATAAAGTAATGAATGATCAAACAAAAGTACATACTTTAGACCCCTCTCTATAGTACAGGGTTACTACAAAAGAAATAGACAACTTCAACCGCCTGTAAAACAAAAACTATTAGAGATAGCAACCTAATTATTTTGGAGGTATGTTGAGAAACTCTCAAAGTTTCGTTTGTTACTATTGGTAACGCTGTAGTGTTTAGTTTGTTGTTGCAGAAGCTGAAATGGCGGAAAATCCTGTGGAAAAGGCATATTGCGTGTTGGAATTTGCTAGAACGCAATCAGCAACTGTTGTCCAACTACATTTTAGAACACGTTACCACAAAAATGAAATGATGTGCTCACAAAAACCAGCATCGTCTTCATCATGTCGCAACATGACCAAGCAAAAGTCACACTGTATGACCTTATCTTCTTCATTCAGAAACTGCAACATCTGTATTCTGTAAGGCATCATGTGCAGTCGCTTCCGCAAGATTTTCCATACAGTTTGCTGTGGAATTTGTAATTGCATGCTTGCCCTAGATGTCGATTTCCGTGGGCTTCTTATGTGGGCAGAACGAACACGTTCAACGTTTTCTTCCGAAACTCTTGGTCTTCCCGAGCTCTTCGCTTTGCACAAACATCCTGTTGTCTCGAATTTTCTATACCAGTCGTAGATTGACTGTCTAGTCGGTGGCGTTTTGTGGTAACGTGTTCTAAAATGTCGTTGGACAACAGTTGCTGATTGCGTTCTAGCAAATTCCAACACGCAATATGCCTTTTCCACAGGATTTTCCGCCATTTCAGCTTCTGCAACAAGAAACAAAACACTACAGCATTAATAATAGTAACAAACAAAACTTTGAGAGTTTCTCAACATATCTCCAAAATAATTAGGTTCCTATCTCTAATAGTTTTTGTTTTACAAGCAGTTGAAGTTGTCTATTTCTTTTGTAGTAAGCCTGTATAAGGATGGGCTGCAATGCATTTTGTTAAAATGGTTTCTGTGAGTTATCTAAATCATTTGAGTAAATCTACATGATAACTTTACGTATTGTGTAACTGTTGTAATTAACAAGGATGATAAGTATAAAGTTCACTGTAATATTAATTTGCTGTTTTTGTCTTTCTGGCAAAATATGCATTCCATTTACAGTCCAATTTATGTTGTATACAGGAAGATAGGCAGACACATCCATACCAAAATGGAAACAATAGGAGTAGCTAAAACTAAAGGATGCATAAGCTCTTGCTTTGCAGCACTACTAGTACACAAGCCCTTGAGAAGCAACCAAAAAACTTAATATCAATTCATGGCAAGACTATCACCATCTATTAATCTATGATCACAGATAATCAGACTATTAGAAGAGAAATTTCCCTGGAACGATGAAGTCACACAGAACCTAAAGATATTCAACATCGACATCAATGTAAAATGGTAATTGCTCATTTCTAAGGGATTATTTCCATCCCTAATGTATCTTTTGAAAATCTGAAAAGCAGTTTGAGCATTGAATCTGCAATTTCATGATCCTGCAAATTTGTGATCATAAATTTCTACTGTAGTGGAACCTTAACTCAAGTGAATGGCCAGCCATTCTAACTGTTCAATTTGTTTCACCCATGAAAACATTTACATGTTGTGGATTCATCAAATACAATAATTACCTACAATTCCTAGTTAAAAGCTCACACTTAAACTCATCCAGACTATAATGTGCATTTACGATTAAGAACCTCTTCATTGCTTTCATATTAAGATCACCATTTTTGATTAGATTTATTTCTTCTTCAGGTAATTTTATAAAGTTGTTTTCCCATGTTTTTATACCCCGTCTGCTTAATATCTGTATTTATTCATCTTAAATGATCATTGTTTGCTCGGTTCTGTGCATGTGCGCGCTTGCATGTGCATTCACGTATGTATACACTCATTTTTGGTTCATTTTCTTGTAAAACGTTTTCTGTTTCATAAATGCAATTAAAAGAAACAATCTATGTGCCAAATTGTTTAAAAATTAACCTGCATCTTTGCCTGCTATTTATTTTACGTATTATTTTAATTGCTTCTTTTTTGTAACTTAAAAATCTTTTCAACCACTATTACTGTAATGTTACCCACATCATTATCCTAAATTTCATGTGGAATTTATAAAAGCACAGTACACCTGTTTAACTGTATCATCATCTATAGTTTTCCTTACCTATCTCACATATAAACCAGTATTTAACTTGTTTGTGTGTTTAAAATATGGCTACCAATTTAACTGTTTATCTTTCGTGAATCAAAAAGATTGTGTATTGCATTTCTGGTATTTTCTCCCTCTATTTCAATTTAAATAATATTTAGACTACAAAGTTTGATTTTAAAATTTATCCGGGCTGTATTTTCAATATTTAGTATGACCAAAGTATTATGGTAAAGTTTAATTTTTCCATTAACTTACTGGCTTTTGACTCTACCTCTGCAGCCGACTTACCTTTAATTACTATTGTCATGTCATCTGCATATACTTGATATATTTGCACTTCTTTGCACTAATTAAAAATGTTGTTAATATATATAAGAAAAAAATGGACCTCAAGCCTTGCAGTTCTCCTTACCAAACTATTTGGAAATTTGATTAAATTTGTTCTACTATAACACAGGGCTATTTATAATTTATTTCAGTGCACTGCATTCATTTTTAAGATATGAACTTACACTTTTGTGCTATCGCACAAACCCCATAATTTTCTAATTTACTTTCCAGTATGTCTATACTAACAAATTCAAATAGCTTAGACAAGTCCAAAAAATAGCTATTACCTTTTCCTGTTTATTTAATGCTTCAATTATATAATTGCACAGATTGTTGATTTCTCCTTTTGGAATCCAAACTGCCATTCTGTTATTATGTTCAGTTTAGTAAAATAGTTTTAATTGGTTTAAAAATAGGCCTTCCATTACTTTTTAAATAGTTACAGAATGTAATTGTCCTACAATTTCCTACTTTCATCCTGTTTTCTTCTTGTTGAAATAATGACCTCATGATTACTTCCTTTCAAGTATCTGAAAACGTCCTTTGATTTATTGGCACATTTGTCATCAGCACTTTAGCAATCACAAGTTTAATATATTTTGTAATTTTATGTGGTATTTCATCTAAACCAACTGATTTCTAGCAAGAGTGCCAGAAGACAGTGCACAGTCCCCATTACTCTTTGCAGCCTACATGTCCAACTTCCTAACGGATCCCAGTGCTGTTACATGCCAATATGCTGACAATTTCCTCATAACAGCACACAACAGAAATACCTGTTACTGTTTTCCCCCCTTTCAGCGACACCTCCAGGTCAATGGCCAATGAAGTGAAAATTGGAAGATGGTCATCAGCCCAGGAAAGAGGTCAGCTCTCCTGGATAACGTTTTCATTGCTGGCGGCTGGAACAGCCTCTGATGAAGCGGCAGAGGCAAATCCCTTGGGTTACCTCTGCCAAATACCCCAAAGCCTTCTTCAACTCTGGGCTCACTTTCACACTATATCTAAGGGCCAAGGCAGGGCTCAGCCATGCTGCACTCAGGCAGTTGTACTCAGTGTTTTAAGCCCATTATGTCCACACTCCTAAAACTGCGCCTGTATCAGGGAATTATTCCGTGCCTGATCCTGAATGGCTACAAGGTTAGGATCACGGCACCAACCAGCATTCGCAGACTGCAGACTGAGAAGAACTGGGTGCTAAGAACAATCTGTGATACTAGGTGCAGATTCCTGTCTCACATCCTACATACCTAATCAGGAATCCCATACATCACTGACATTGTGTAGGAGAGAATCTACACGCTGTATGCAAAATTAACCTTTCACCCCAACTAATTGGTACACACCCTGGACCACTATGACCATAGGGTGCCAAGGAGGAGGAAAAGCTACTGCTTACCTAGGGATGCTTTAAGTGTGTCATTCCCATTCACTCACAGCCCCAAGTTAAGCAGCACTGGACCTGGTCACTAATGGATGGGACACCAGAGAGTGGTGCCCTGCTTTCTTAACATGGCAATCACCACTTCCTGCCTGCTTATCTTGGCAGCCTTGCAAGCAGAGGCCACGTTAAGCAGCATTGGGCATGATCACATTTGGACGGACCACCCTTGCCTATGGTAGTGGAGGAAGCAAAACACTGCCCGGCAGATACATAGCATGCAAAGCTTGCAAACAATCTTTTAACTTTGCATATCACAAGGTAAAACCACTCTAAGCAGTTAGATACTGTGCCCCGAAATATATCCCACCCAGCTTAACCTGTTCTCGATTGCTGCATTTAATCAGAAAGGCACATTTTAATGATTTTTCAGACCACGCATTTCTTGGTATGTCCTGTATAAGTATGCTCAAGCTGGAGAATTTTTCAAAGAGCTCTATGGTTTCAACATTGCACTGCATACTTTAGCACATTGCACTGAGTTGACCACAGCAAATGCTGCAATTTGTCAATATCATAATTTCTCTTATAGAGTCTAAATCATTACTTGAACTTGTGTAATTTATCTGCTTATTACCTGATTTGAATATTTTTCTCTTCTTTGCAAGATCCGATGATGCATCAATTAATCCTAAACCAGGACTGCAAGGCTCCCCCTGTCGTTCCTACTTGACAGACTGGGCAGAACCAGGATGTAGCAAGCATGGAGCTGCAGCTTTCCTTGGTTACGGTGTTCTTGGTTTATTTGGAACATGAAAAGTCTTGGAATGACACTTCCTTACAGTGGTGTTTTCCCATCGCTTCTGTTTAGTTCAAATTCACTTTCTTCAAAATGAACCTGGAAATGTTTGTTTACATAAGAATGCTGTAATTATAAATAATTTAAAATGCTATGGTTTGGAAAAACAAATGTGTGACAAATTTCAGTTCATAGCTAAGAATTCATTAGGAAGACAAAATTACAGAAAGAGCAGAAAATGAAGACACACACTAATGTATAAAGAATTAAAAACCTTTAAAGAATGTTGCAGGGCAATAAATCTAGCAGTTTATTTAAATATTAGGGGGATCTGAATAGTATAGGCTGAAATTACTTTATTTGTAATTTTCAAGGCAAGGATTACTGAAATGTTACCCAAAGTTTTAATCCAAAATTCCCGACGGTGTTAGCACATTTTCCAAACCATATCCCTTTGAACTTTCTGCCTCAAATAGTGTTTGATTAGCTTTTTAATCCTATATGCAACATTCACATACCTTCTTTACCCTCTATCAATTGGTATGGAGTATACAAATTATTCTTAATAAAGCTTATTTTTCTATCTATTTCATTTTAGTCAAGATAAACCATTGCAGAAATAGCTACATTACACATCTCATTTAGGATATAAATCAATATAGTCAAAAGTTTAAGAACTAGACACTAAATGCTGGCCTTAAAATTCAATACAATCAAGAGAATCAACTAAAAATAGATAGGACTGTAAAAGAATGCCAAACTGTGAACAATTTGAACCACTAATAATGGATTTCTCAAAAACTGGTTTGTGCCACAACAAAACTTTGTGTCCCATCTTTGCAACATAATGACTCAACTTAAACATTGGTATTTATCCAATATTTTGTTTTCAGTTACATGCTTGTTGGACACAGACATACACATGCATGGATTTTCTTCCTGAAAAACTTTCTTTTTGGATAAACGGGCCCTCAAAACATTGTAGTTCAATGAAATTTCAGTACTAAATTTTTGTTGAAATGCCTTCTCTGCCTATCATGTAAGTTATACAGAAACAGTTCAACCAATGTAATGCTCCCGTGTCCCTATAAGCTGAAACAACCTGCTCTTTGAAAAGCAGCGAAGGATGAGTAGGGGAAGGTTGGCAAATGCATAGAAAGCTGACATAGGGCAAGTGAGGGAATGTAGTGGTTATATATCAGTTTATCATTTTTTTTTATTATGGTTATTATCATTTAGGTGAAATGAACTGTGACTCCAAATGTCTACCACAATGCTAGCTACCACTCAGAGAAATTGTTGCGTTTGTCTAGTAAAGCTGCAGACATCAATTTAAGCAATGGTGCAACAGCTGTATAGTAATTAGGGGCTTTATCTGCAATTAGATAATGCTCCAGCTGATTATCAAGACTTCAGAGAGTACCCTGATGAAACTTTCTCTGGACAATGGATAGGCCAAGGAGGTGCTATTAACTATTCAGCATTCCCCCAGACCTAAAACCACTAGACATCTACCTCTGGGAGATCCTAAAGGATATTTTGTATAGGGCAAAGCCAGCTTCATTACGCAAAAGCAATTAATTATTGTGTGCAGCACTACCACTGTACACATTAGATCAGATTCTTTAGTCAGCTCTTTTGCCTTGTGTTTGACTGCTGATTGTCGGCACTTCAAATATCTCAAGTGATTTCAATAACTTGTACATTAAGCTACATTTTCACTAAATTTGAGACTTTTATCTGAATTAATTATAAAGTAATGAATGATCAAACAAAAGTACATACTTTAGACCCCTCTCTATAGTACAGGGTTACTACAAAAGAAATAGACAACTTCAACCGCCTGTAAAACAAAAACTATTAGAGATAGCAACCTAATTATTTTGGAGGTATGTTGAGAAACTCTCAAAGTTTCGTTTGTTACTATTGGTAACGCTGTAGTGTTTAGTTTGTTGTTGCAGAAGCTGAAATGGCGGAAAATCCTGTGGAAAAGGCATATTACGTGTTGGAATTTGCTAGAACGCAATCAGCAACTGTTGTCCAACTACATTTTAGAACACGTTACCACAAAAATGAAATGATGTGCTCACAAAAACCAGCATCGTCTTCATCATGTCGCAACATGACCAAGCAAAAGTCACACCGTATGACCTTATCTTCTTCATTCAGAAACTGCAACATCTGTATTCTGTAAGGCATCATGTGCAGTCGCTTCCGCAAGATTTTCCATACAGTTTGCTGTGGAATTTGTAATTGCATGCTTGCCCTAGATGTCGATTTCCGTGGGCTTCTTATGTGGGCAGAACGAACACGTTCAACGTTTTCTTCCGAAACTCTTGGTCTTCCCGAGCTCTTCGCTTTGCACAAACATCCTGTTGTCTCGAATTTTCTATACCAGTCGTAGATTGACTGTCTAGTCGGTGGCGTTTTGTGGTAACGTGTTCTAAAATGTCGTTGGACAACAGTTGCTGATTGCGTTCTAGCAAATTCCAACACGCAATATGCCTTTTCCACAGGATTTTCCGCCATTTCAGCTTCTGCAACAAGAAACAAAACACTACAGCATTAATAATAGTAACAAACAAAACTTTGAGAGTTTCTCAACATATCTCCAAAATAATTAGGTTCCTATCTCTAATAGTTTTTGTTTTACAAGCAGTTGAAGTTGTCTATTTCTTTTGTAGTAAGCCTGTATAAGGATGGGCTGCAATGCATTTTGTTAAAATGGTTTCTGTGAGTTATCTAAATCATTTGAGTAAATCTACATGATAACTTTACGTATTGTGTAACTGTTGTAATTAGCAAGGATGATAAGTATAAAGTTCACTGTAATATTAATTTGCTGTTTTTGTCTTTCTGGCAAAATATGCATTCCATTTACAGTCCAATTTATGTTGTATACAGGAAGATAGGCAGACACATCCATACCAAAATGGAAACAATAGGAGTAGCTAAAACTAAAGGATGCATAAGCTCTTGCTTTGCAGCACTACTAGTACACAAGCCCTTGAGAAGCAACCAAAAAACTTAATATCAATTCATGGCAAGACTATCACCATCTATTAATCTATGATCACAGATAATCAGACTATTAGAAGAGAAATTTCCCTGGAACGATGAAGTCACACAGAACCTAAAAATATTCAACATCGACATCAATGTAAAATGGTAATTGCTCATTTCTAAGGGATTATTTCCATCCCTAATGTATCTTTTGAAAATCTGAAAAGCAGTTTGAGCATTGAATCTGCAATTTCATGATCCTGCAAATTTGTGATCATAAATTTCTACTGTAGTGGAACCTTAACTCAAGTGAATGGCCAGCCATTCTAACTGTTCAATTTGTTTCACCCATGAAAACATTTACATGTTGTGGATTCATCAAATACAATAATTACCTACAATTCCTAGTTAAAAGCTCACACTTAAACTCATCCAGACTATAATGTGCATTTACGATTAAGAACCTCTTCATTGCTTTCATATTAAGATCACCATTTTTGATTAGATTTATTTCTTCTTCAGGTAATTTTATAAAGTTGTTTTCCCATGTTTTTATACCCCGTCTGCTTAATATCTGTATTTATTCATCTTAAATGATCATTGTTTGCTCGGTTCTGTGCATGTGCGCGCTTGCATGTGCATTCACTTATGTATACACTCATTTTTGGTTCATTTTCTTGTAAAACGTTTTCTGTTTCATAAATGCAATTAAAAGAAACAATCTATGTGCCAAATTGTTTAAAAATTAACCTGCATCTTTGCATGCTATTTATTTTACGTATTATTTTAATTGCTTCTTTTTTGTAACTTAAAAATCTTTTCAACCACTATTACTGTAATGTTACCCACATCATTATCCTAAATTTTATGTGGAATTTATAAAAGCACAGTACACCTGTTTAACTGTATCATCATCTATAGTTTTCCTTACCTATCTCACATATAAACCAGATTTAACTTGTTGTTTGTGTGTTTAAAATATGGCTACCAATTTAACTGTTTATCTTTCGTGAATCAAAAAGATTGTGTATTGCATTTCTGGTATTTTCTCCCTCTATTTCCATTTAAATAATATTTAGACTACTAGTTTGATTTTCAAATTTATCCGGGCCTTATTTTCAATATTTAGTATGACCAAAGTATTATGGTAAAGTTTAATTTTTCCATTAACTCACTGGCTTTTGACTCTACCTCCGCAGCCGACTTACCTTTAATTACTATTGTCATGTCATCTGCATATACAATTGATATATTTGCACTTCTTTGCACTAATTAAAAATGTTGTTAATATATATTAGAAAAAAATGGACCTAATTTCAAGCCTTGCAGTTCTCCTTACCAAACTATTTGGAAATTTGACTAAATTTGTTCTACTATACCACAGGGCTATTTATAATTTATTTCAGTGCACTGCATTCATTTTTAAGATATGAACTTACACTTTTGTGCTATCGCACAAACCCCATAATTTTCTAATTTACTTTCCAGTATGTCTATACTAACAAAGTCAAATAGCTTAGACAAGTCCAAAAAATAGCTATTACCTTTTCCTGTTTATTTAATGCTTCAATTATATAATTGCACAGATTGTTGATTTCTCCTTTTGGAATCCAAACTGCCATTCTGTTATTATGTTCAGTTTAGTAAAATAGTTTTAATTGGTTTAAAAATAGGCCTTCCATTACTTTTTAAATAGTTCCACAATGTAATTGTCCTACAATTTCCTACTTACATCCTGTTTTCTTCTTGTTGAAATAATGACCTCATGATTACTTCTTTTCAAGTATCTGAAAATGTCCTTCGATTTATTGGCACATTTGTTATCAGCACTTTAGCAATCACAAGTTTAATATATTTTGCAATTTTATGTGATATTTCATCTAAGCCAACTGATTTCTAGCAAGAGTGCCAGAAGACAGTGCACAGTCCCCATTACTCTTTGCAGCCTACATGTCCAACTTCCTAACGGATCCCAGTACTGTTACATGCCAATATGCTGACAATTTCCTCATAACAGCACACAACAGAAATACCTGTTACTGTTTTCCCCCCTTTCAGCGATCCCTCCAGGTCAATGGCCAATGAAGTGAAAGTTGGAAAAAAATGTCGTTGGACAACAGTTGCTGATTGCGTTCTAGCAAATTCCAACACGCAATATGCCTTTTCCACAGGATTTTCCGCCATTTCAGCTTCTGCAACAAGAAACAAAACACTACAGCACTTTAGCAATCACAAGTTTAATATATTTTGCAATTTTATGTGATATTTCATCTAAGCCAACTGATTTCTAGCAAGAGTGCCAGAAGACAGTGCACAGTCCCCATTACTCTTTGCAGCCTACATGTCCAACTTCCTAACGGATCCCAGTACTGTTACATGCCAATATGCTGACAATTTCCTCATAACAGCACACAACAGAAATACCTGTTACTGTTTTCCCCCCTTTCAGCGACACCTCCAGGTCAATGGCCAATGAAGTGAAAATTGGAAGATGGTCATCAGCCCAGGAAAGAGGTCAGCTCTCCTGGATAACGTTTTCATTGCTGGCGGCTGGAGCAGCCTCTGATGAAGCGGCAGAGGCAAATCCCTTGGGTTACCTCTGACAAAAACCCCAAAGCCTTCTTCAACTGTGGGCTCACTTTCACACTATATCTAAGGGCCAAGGCAGGGCTCAGCCATGCTGCACTCAGGCAGTTGTACTCAGTATTTTAAGCCCATTATGTCCACACTCCTAAAACTGCGCCTGTATATCAGGGAATTATTCCGTGCCTGATCCTGAATGGCTACAAGGTTAGGATCACGGCACCAACCAGCATTCGCAGACTGCAGACTGAGAAGAACTGGGTGCTAAGAACAATCTGTGATACTAGGTGCAGATTCCTGTCTCACATCCTACATACCTAATCAGGAATCCCATACATCACTGACATTGTGTAGGAGAGAATCTACACGCTGTATGCAAAATTAACCTTTCATCCCAACTAATTGGTGCACACCCTGGACCACTATGACCATAGGGTGCCAAGGAGGAGGAAAAGCTACTGCTTACCTAGGGATGCTTTAAGTCTGTCATTCCCATTCACTCACAGCCCCAAGTTAAGCAGCACTGGACCTGGTCACTAATGGATGGGACACCAGAGAGTGGTGCCCTGCTTTCTTAACATGGCAATCACCACTTCCTGCCTGCTTATCTTGGCAGCCTTGCAAGCAGAGGCCACGTTAAGCAGCATTGGGCATGATCACATTTGGACGGACCACCCTTGCCTATGGTAGTGGAGGAAGCAAAACACTGCCCGGTAGTTACATAGCATGCAAAGCTTGCAAACTATCTTTTAACTTTGCATATCACAAGGTAAAACCACTCTAAGCAGTTAGATACTGTGCCCCGAAATATATCCCACCCAGCTTAACCTGTTCTCGATTGCTGCATTTAATCAGAAAGGCACATTTTAATGATTTTTCAGACCACGCATTTCTTGGTATGTCCTGTATAAGTATGCTCAAGCTGGAGAATTTTTCAAAGAGCTCTATGGTTTCAACATTGCACTGCATACTTTAGCACATTGCACTGAGTTGACCACAGCAAATGCTGCAACTTGTCAATATCATAATTTCTCTTATAGAGTCTAAATCATTACTTGAACTTGGGTAATTTATCTGCTTATTACCTGATTTGAATATTTTTCTCTTCTTTGCAAGATCCGATGATGCATCAATTAATCCTAAACCAGGACTGCAAGGCTCCCCCTGTCGTTCCTACTTGACAGACTGGGCAGAACCAGGATGTAGCAAGCATGGAGCTGCAGCTTTCCTTGGTTACGGTGTTCTTGGTTTATTTGGAACATGAAAAGTCTTGGAATGACACTTCCTTACAGTGGTGTTTTCCCATCGCTTCTGTTTAGTTCAAATTCACTTTCTTCAAAATGAACCTGGAAATGTTTGTTTACATAAGAATGCTGTAATTATAAATAATTTAAAATTCTATGGTTTGGAAAAACAAATGTGTGACAAATTTCAGTTCATAGCTAAGAATTCATTAGGAAGACAAAATTACAGAAAGAGCAGAAAATGAAGACACACACTAATGTATAAAGAATTAAAAACCTTTAAAGAATGTTGCAGGGCAATAAATCTAGCAGTTTATTTAAATATTAGGGGGATCTGAATAGTATAGGCTGAAATTACTTTATTTGTAATTTTCAAGGTAAGGATTACTGAAATGTTACCCAAAGTTCTAATCCAAAATTCCCGACGGTGTTAGCACATTTTCCAAACCATATCCCTTTGAACTTTCTGCCTCAAATAGTGTTTGATTAGCTTTTTAATCCTATATGCAACATTCACATACCTTCTTTACCCTCTATCAATTGGTATGGAGTATACAAATTATTCTTAATAAAGCTTATTTTTCTATCTATTTCATTTTAGTCAAGATAAACCATTGCAGAAATAGCTACATTACACATCTCATTTAGGATATAAATCAATATAGTCAAAAGTATAAGAACTAGACACTAAATGCTGGCCTTAAAATTCAATACAATCAAGAGAATCAACTAAAAATAGATAGGACTGTAAAAAAATGCCAAACTGTGAACAATTTGAACCACTAATAATGGATTTCTCAAAAACTGGTTTGTGCCACAACAAAACTTTGTGTCCCATCTTTGCAACATAATGACTCAACTTAAACATTGGTATTTATCCAATATTTTGTTTTCAGTTACATGCTTGTTGGACACAGACATACACATGCATGGATTTTCTTCCTGAAAAACTTTCTTTTTGGATAAACGGGCCCTCAAAACATTGTAGTTCAATGAAATTTCAGTACTAAATTTTTGTTGAAATGCCTTCTCTGCCTATCATGTAAGTTATACAGAAACAGTTCAACCAATGTAATGCTCCCGTGTCCCTATAAGCTGAAACAACCTGCTCTTTGAAAAGCAGCGAAGGATGAGTAGGGGAAGGTTGGCAAATGCATAGAAAGCTGACATAGGGCAAGTGAGGGAATGTAGTGGTTATATATCAGTTTATCATTTTTTTTTATTATGGTTATTATCATTTAGGTGAAATGAACTGTGACTCCAAATGTCTACCACAAGGCTAGCTACCACTCAGAGAAATTGTTGCGTTTGTCTAGTAAAGCTGCAGACATCAATTTAAGCAATGGTGCAACAGCTGTATAGTAATTAGGGGCTTTATCTGCAATTAGATAATGCTCCAGCTGATTATCAAGACTTCAGAGAGTACCCTGATGAAACTTTCTCTGGACAATGGATAGGCCAAGGAGGTGCTATTAACTATTCAGCATTCCCCCAGACCTAAAACCACCAGACATCTACCTCTGGGAGATCCTAAAGGATATTTTGTATAGGGCAAAGCCATCTTCATTACGCAAAAGCAATTAATTATTGTGTGCAGCACTACCACTGTACACATTAGATCAGATTCTTTTGTCAGCTCTTTTGCCTTGTGTTTGACTGCTGATTGTCGGCACTTCAAATATCTCAAGTGATTTCAATAACTTGTACATTAAGCTACATTTTCACTAAATTTGAGACTTTTATCTGAATTAATTATAAAGTAATGAGTGATCAAACAAAAGTACATACTTTAGACCCCTCTCTATAGTACAGGGTTACTACAAAAGAAATAGACAACTTCAACCGCCTGTAAAACAAAAACTATTAGAGATAGCAACCTAATTATTTTGGAGGTATGTTGAGAAACTCTCAAAGTTTCGTTTGTTACTATTGGTAACGCTGTAGTGTTTAGTTTGTTGTTGCAGAAGCTGAAATGGCGGAAAATCCTGTGGAAAAGGCATATTGCGTGTTGGAATTTGCTAGAACGCAATCAGCAACTGTTGTCCAACTACATTTTAGAACACGTTACCACAAAAATGAAATGATGTGCTCACAAAAACCAGCATCGTCTTCATCATGTCGCAACATGACCAAGCAAAAGTCACACCGTATGACCTTATCTTCTTCATTCAGAAACTGCAACATCTGTATTCTGTAAGGCATCATGTGCAGTCGCTTCCGCAAGATTTTCCATACAGTTTGCTGTGGAATTTGTAATTGCATGCTTGCCCTAGATGTCGATTTCCGTGGGCTTCTTATGTAGGCAGAACGAACACGTTCAACGTTTTCTTCCGAAACTCTTGGTCTTCCCGAGCTCTTCGCTTTGCACAAACATCCTGCTGTCTCGAGTTTTCTATACCAGTCGTAGATTGACTGTCTAGTCGGTGGCGTTTTGTGGTAATGTGTTCTAAAATGTCGTTGGACAACAGTTGCTGATTGCGTTCTAGCAAATTCCAACACGCAATATGCCTTTTCCACAGGATTTTCCGCCATTTCAGCTTCTGCAACAAGAAACAAAACAATACAGCATTAATAATAGTAACAAACAAAACTTTGAGAGTTTCTCAACATATCTCCAAAATAATTAGGTTCCTATCTCTAATAGTTTTTGTTTTACAAGCAGTTGAAGTTGTCTATTTCTTTTGTAGTAAGCCTGTATAAGGATGGGCTGCAATGCATTTTGTTAAAATGGTTTCTGTGAGTTATCTAAATCATTTGAGTAAATCTACATGATAACTTCACGTATTGTGTAACTGTTGTAATTAACAAGGATGATAAGTATAAAGTTCACTGTAATATTAATTTGCTGTTTTTGTCTTTCTGGCAAAATATGCATTCCATTTACAGTCCAATTTATGTTGTGTACAGGAAGATAGGCAGACACATCCATACCAAAATGGAAACAATAGGAGTAGCTAAAACTAAAGGATGCATAAGCTCTTGCTTTGCAGCACTACTAGTACACAAGCCCTTGAGAAGCAACCAAAAAACTTAATATCAATTCATGGCAAGACTATCACCATCTATTAATCTATGATCACAGATAATCAGACTATTAGAAGAGAAATTTCCCTGGAACGATGAAGTCACACAGAACCTAAAAATATTCAACATCGACATCAATGTAAAATGGTAATTGCTCATTTCTAAGGGATTATTTCCATCCCTAATGTATCTTTTGAAAATCTGAAAAGCAGTTTGAGCATTGAATCTGCAATTTCATGATCCTGCAAATTTGTGATCATAAATTTCTACTGTAGTGGAACCTTAACTCAAGTGAATGGCCAGCCATTCTAACTGTTCAATTTGTTTCACCCATGAAAACATTTACATGTTGTGGATTCATCAAATACAATAATTACCTACAATTCCTAGTTAAAAGCTCACACTTAAACTCATCCAGACTATAATGTGCATTTACGATTAAGAACCTCTTCATTGCTTTCATATTAAGATCACCATTTTTGATTAGATTTATTTCTTCTTCAGGTAATTTTATAAAGTTATTTTCCCATGTTTTTATACCCCGTCTGCTTAATATCTGTATTTATTCATCTTAAATGATCATTATTTGCTCGGTTCTGTGCATGTGCGCGCTTGCATGTGCATTCACGTATGTATACACTCATTTTTGGTTCATTTTCTTGTAAAACGTTTTCTGTTTCATAAATACAATTAAAAGAAACAATCTATGTGCCAAATTGTTTAAAAATTAACCTGCATCTTTGCCTGCTATTTATTTTACGTATTATTTCAATTGCTTCTTTTTTGTAACTTAAAAATCTTTTCAACCACCATTACTGTAATGTTACCCACATCATTATCCTAAATTTTATGTGGAATTTATAAAAGCAGAGTACACCTGTTTAACTGTATCATCATCTATAGTTTTCCTTACCTATCTCACATATAAACCAGTATTTAACTTGTTGTTTGTGTGTTTAAAATATGGCTACCAATTTAACTGTTTATCTTTCGTGAATCAAAAAGATTGTGTATTGCATTTCTGGTATTTTCTCCCTCTATTTCCATTTAAATAATATTTAGACTACAAAGTTTGATTTTAAAATTTATCCGGGCTGTATTTTCAATATTTAGTATGACCAAAGTATTATGGTAAAGTTTAATTTTTCCATTAACTCTCTGGCTTTTGACTCTACCTCCGCAGCCGACTTACCTTTAATTACTATTGTCATGTCATCTGCATATACTTGATATATTTGCACTTCTTTGCACTAATTAAAAATGTTGTTAATATATATAAGAAAAAAATGGACCTAATTTCAAGCCTTGCAGTTCTCCTTACCAAACTATTTGGAAATTTGACTAAATTTGTTCTACTATACCACAGGGCTATTTATAATTTATTTCAGTGCACTGCATTCATTTTTAAGATATGAACTTACACTTTTGTGCTATCGCACAAACCCCATAATTTTCTAATTTACTTTCCAGTATGTCTATACTAACAAAGTCAAATAGCTTAGACAAGTCCAAAAAATAGCTATTACCTTTTCCTGTTTATTTAATGCTTCAATTATATAATTGCACAGATTGTTGATTTCTCCTTTTGGAATCCAAACTGCCATTCTGTTATTATGTTCAGTTTAGTAAAATAGTTTTAATTGGTTTAAAAATAGGCCTTCCATTACTTTTTAAATAGTTCCACAATGTAATTGTCCTACAATTTCCTACTTACATCCTGTTTTCTTCTTGTTGAAATAATGACCTCATGATTACTTCTTTTCAAGTATCTGAAAACGTCCTTTGATTTATTGGCACATTTGTTATCAGCACTTTAGCAATCACAAGTTTAATATATTTTGCAATTTTATGTGATATTTCATCTAAGCCAACTGATTTCTAGCAAGAGTGCCAGAAGACAGTGCACAGTCCCCATTACTCTTTGCAGCCTACATGTCCAACTTCCTAACGGATCCCAGTACTGTTACATGCCAATATGCTGACAATTTCCTCATAACAGCACACAACAGAAATACCTGTTACTGTTTTCCCCCCTTTCAGCGATCCCTCCAGGTCAATGGCCAATGAAGTGAAAATTGGAAGATGGTCATCAGCCCAGGAAAGAGGTCAGCTCTCCTGGAGAACGTTTTCATTGCTGGCAGCTGGATGTGCAGATTCCTGTCTCACATCCTACATACCTAATCAGGAATCCCATACATCACTGACATTGTGTAGGAGAGAATCTACACGCTGTATGCAAAATTAACCTTTCATCCCAACTAATTGGTGCACACCCTGGACCACTATGACCATAGGGTGCCAAGGAGGAGGAAAAGCTACTGCTTACCTAGGGATGCTTTAAGTCTGTCATTCCCATTCACTCACAGCCCCAAGTTAAGCAGCACTGGACCTGGTCACTAATGGATGGGACACCAGAGAGTGGTGCCCTGCTTTCTTAACATGGCAATCACCACTTCCTGCCTGCTTATCTTGGCAGCCTTGCAAGCAGAGGCCACGTTAAGCAGCATTGTGCATGATCACATTTGGACGGACCACCCTTGCCTATGGTAGTGGAGGAAGCAAAACACTGCCCGGTAGTTACATAGCATGCAAAGCTTGCAAACTATCTTTTAACTTTGCATATCACAAGGTAAAACCACTCTAAGCAGTTAGATACTGTGCCCCGAAATATATCCCACCCAGCTTAACCTGTTCTCGATTGCTGCATTTAATCAGAAAGGCACATTTTAATGATTTTTCAGACCACGCATTTCTTGGTATGTCCTGTATAAGTATGCTCAAGCTGGAGAATTTTTCAAAGAGCTCTATGGTTTCAACATTGCACTGCATACTTTAGCACATTGCACTGAGTTGACCACAGCAAATGCTGCAACTTGTCAATATCATAATTTCTCTTATAGAGTCTAAATCATTACTTGAACTTGGGTAATTTATCTGCTTATTACCTGATTTGAATATTTTTCTCTTCTTTGCAAGATCCGATGATGCATCAATTAATCCTAAACCAGGACTGCAAGGCTCCCCCTGTCGTTCCTACTTGACAGACTGGGCAGAACCAGGATGAAGCAAGCATGGAGCTGCAGCTTTCCTTGGTTACGGTGTTCTTGGTTTATTTGGAACATGAAAAGTCTTGGAATGACACTTCCTTACAGTGGTGTTTTCCCATCGCTTCTGTTTAGTTCAAATTCACTTTCTTCAAAATGAACCTGGAAATGTTTGTTTACATAAGAATGCTGTAATTATAAATAATTTAAAATTCTATGGTTTGGAAAAACAAATGTGTGACAAATTTCAGTTCATAGCTAAGAATTCATTAGGAAGACAAAATTACAGAAAGAGCAGAAAATGAAGACACACACTAATGTATAAAGAATTAAAAACCTTTAAAGAATGTTGCAGGGCAATAAATCTAGCAGTTTATTTAAATATTAGGGGGATCTGAATAGTATAGGCTGAAATTACTTTATTTGTAATTTTCAAGGTAAGGATTACTGAAATGTTACCCAAAGTTTTAATCCAAAATTCCCGACGGTGTTAGCACATTTTCCAAACCATATCCCTTTGAACTTTCTGCCTCAAATAGTGTTTGATTAGCTTTTTAATCCTATATGCAACATTCACATACCTTCTTTACCCTCTATCAATTGGTATGGAGTATACAAATTATTCTTAATAAAGCTTATTTTTCTATCTATTTCATTTTAGTCAAGATAAACCATTGCAGAAATAGCTACATTACACATCTCATTTAGGATATAAATCAATATAGTCAAAAGTTTAAGAACTAGACACTAAATGCTGGCCTTAAAATTCAATACAATCAAGAGAATCAACTAAAAATAGATAGGACTGTAAAAAAATGCCAAACTGTGAACAATTTGAACCACTAATAATGGATTTCTCAAAAACTGGTTTGTGCCACAACAAAACTTTGTGTCCCATCTTTGCAACATAATGACTCAACTTAAACATTGGTATTTATCCAATATTTTGTTTTCAGTTACATGCTTGTTGGACACAGACATACACATGCATGGATTTTCTTCCTGAAAAACTTTCTTTTTGGATAAACGGGCCCTCAAAACATTGTAGTTCAATGAAATTTCAGTACTAAATTTTTGTTGAAATGCCTTCTCTGCCTATCATGTAAGTTATACAGAAACAGTTCAACCAATGTAATGCTCCCGTGTCCCTATAAGCTGAAACAACCTGCTCTTTGAAAAGCAGCGAAGGATGAGTAGGGGAAGGTTGGCAAATGCATAGAAAGCTGACATAGGGCAAGTGAGGGAATGTAGTGGTTATATATCAGTTTATCATTTTTTTTTATTATGGTTATTATCATTTAGGTGAAATGAACTGTGACTCCAAATGTCTACCACAAGGCTAGCTACCACTCAGAGAAATTGTTGCGTTTGTCTAGTAAAGCTGCAGACATCAATTTAAGCAATGGTGCAACAGCTGTATAGTAATTAGGGGCTTTATCTGCAATTAGATAATGCTCCAGCTGATTATCAAGACTTCAGAGAGTACCCTGATGAAACTTTCTCTGGACAATGGATAGGCCAAGGAGGTGCTATTAACTATTCAGCATTCCCCCAGACCTAAAACCACCAGACATCTACCTCTGGGAGATCCTAAAGGATATTTTGTATAGGGCAAAGCCATCTTCATTACGCAAAAGCAATTAATTATTGTGTGCAGCACTACCACTGTACACATTAGATCAGATTCTTTTGTCAGCTCTTTTGCCTTGTGTTTGACTGCTGATTGTCGGCACTTCAAATATCTCAAGTGATTTCAATAACTTGTACATTAAGCTACATTTTCACTAAATTTGAGACTTTTATCTGAATTAATTATAAAGTAATGAGTGATCAAACAAAAGTACATACTTTAGACCCCTCTCTATAGTACAGGGTTACTACAAAAGAAATAGACAACTTCAACCGCCTGTAAAACAAAAACTATTAGAGATAGCAACCTAATTATTTTGGAGGTATGTTGAGAAACTCTCAAAGTTTCGTTTGTTACTATTGGTAACGCTGTAGTGTTTAGTTTGTTGTTGCAGAAGCTGAAATGGCGGAAAATCCTGTGGAAAAGGCATATTGCGTGTTGGAATTTGCTAGAACGCAATCAGCAACTGTTGTCCAACTACATTTTAGAACACGTTACCACAAAAATGAAATGATGTGCTCACAAAAACCAGCATCGTCTTCATCATGTCGCAACATGACCAAGCAAAAGTCACACCGTATGACCTTATCTTCTTCATTCAGAAACTGCAACATCTGTATTCTGTAAGGCATCATGTGCAGTCGCTTCCGCAAGATTTTCCATACAGTTTGCTGTGGAATTTGTAATTGCATGCTTGCCCTAGATGTCGATTTCCGTGGGCTTCTTATGTAGGCAGAACGAACACGTTCAACGTTTTCTTCCGAAACTCTTGGTCTTCCCGAGCTCTTCGCTTTGCACAAACATCCTGCTGTCTCGAGTTTTCTATACCAGTCGTAGATTGACTGTCTAGTCGGTGGCGTTTTGTGGTAATGTGTTCTAAAATGTCGTTGGACAACAGTTGCTGATTGCGTTCTAGCAAATTCCAACACGCAATATGCCTTTTCCACAGGATTTTCCGCCATTTCAGCTTCTGCAACAAGAAACAAAACAATACAGCATTAATAATAGTAACAAACAAAACTTTGAGAGTTTCTCAACATATCTCCAAAATAATTAGGTTCCTATCTCTAATAGTTTTTGTTTTACAAGCAGTTGAAGTTGTCTATTTCTTTTGTAGTAAGCCTGTATAAGGATGGGCTGCAATGCATTTTGTTAAAATGGTTTCTGTGAGTTATCTAAATCATTTGAGTAAATCTACATGATAACTTCACGTATTGTGTAACTGTTGTAATTAACAAGGATGATAAGTATAAAGTTCACTGTAATATTAATTTGCTGTTTTTGTCTTTCTGGCAAAATATGCATTCCATTTACAGTCCAATTTATGTTGTGTACAGGAAGATAGGCAGACACATCCATACCAAAATGGAAACAATAGGAGTAGCTAAAACTAAAGGATGCATAAGCTCTTGCTTTGCAGCACTACTAGTACACAAGCCCTTGAGAAGCAACCAAAAAACTTAATATCAATTCATGGCAAGACTATCACCATCTATTAATCTATGATCACAGATAATCAGACTATTAGAAGAGAAATTTCCCTGGAACGATGAAGTCACACAGAACCTAAAAATATTCAACATCGACATCAATGTAAAATGGTAATTGCTCATTTCTAAGGGATTATTTCCATCCCTAATGTATCTTTTGAAAATCTGAAAAGCAGTTTGAGCATTGAATCTGCAATTTCATGATCCTGCAAATTTGTGATCATAAATTTCTACTGTAGTGGAACCTTAACTCAAGTGAATGGCCAGCCATTCTAACTGTTCAATTTGTTTCACCCATGAAAACATTTACATGTTGTGGATTCATCAAATACAATAATTACCTACAATTCCTAGTTAAAAGCTCACACTTAAACTCATCCAGACTATAATGTGCATTTACGATTAAGAACCTCTTCATTGCTTTCATATTAAGATCACCATTTTTGATTAGATTTATTTCTTCTTCAGGTAATTTTATAAAGTTATTTTCCCATGTTTTTATACCCCGTCTGCTTAATATCTGTATTTATTCATCTTAAATGATCATTATTTGCTCGGTTCTGTGCATGTGCGCGCTTGCATGTGCATTCACGTATGTATACACTCATTTTTGGTTCATTTTCTTGTAAAACGTTTTCTGTTTCATAAATACAATTAAAAGAAACAATCTATGTGCCAAATTGTTTAAAAATTAACCTGCATCTTTGCCTGCTATTTATTTTACGTATTATTTCAATTGCTTCTTTTTTGTAACTTAAAAATCTTTTCAACCACTATTACTGTAATGTTACCCACATCATTATCCTAAATTTTATGTGGAATTTATAAAAGCAGAGTACACCTGTTTAACTGTATCATCATCTATAGTTTTCCTTACCTATCTCACATATAAACCAGTATTTAACTTGTTGTTTGTGTGTTTAAAATATGGCTACCAATTTAACTGTTTATCTTTCGTGAATCAAAAAGATTGTGTATTGCATTTCTGGTATTTTCTCCCTCTATTTCCATTTAAATAATATTTAGACTACAAAGTTTGATTTTAAAATTTATCCGGGCTGTATTTTCAATATTTAGTATGACCAAAGTATTATGGTAAAGTTTAATTTTTCCATTAACTCTCTGGCTTTTGACTCTACCTCCGCAGCCGACTTACCTTTAATTACTATTGTCATGTCATCTGCATATACTTGATATATTTGCACTTCTTTGCACTAATTAAAAATGTTGTTAATATATATAAGAAAAAAATGGACCTAATTTCAAGCCTTGCAGTTCTCCTTACCAAACTATTTGGAAATTTGACTAAATTTGTTCTACTATACCACAGGGCTATTTATAATTTATTTCAGTGCACTGCATTCATTTTTAAGATATGAACTTACACTTTTGTGCTATCGCACAAACCCCATAATTTTCTAATTTACTTTCCAGTATGTCTATACTAACAAAGTCAAATAGCTTAGACAAGTCCAAAAAATAGCTATTACCTTTTCCTGTTTATTTAATGCTTCAATTATATAATTGCACAGATTGTTGATTTCTCCTTTTGGAATCCAAACTGCCATTCTGTTATTATGTTCAGTTTAGTAAAATAGTTTTAATTGGTTTAAAAATAGGCCTTCCATTACTTTTTAAATAGTTCCACAATGTAATTGTCCTACAATTTCCTACTTACATCCTGTTTTCTTCTTGTTGAAATAATGACCTCATGATTACTTCTTTTCAAGTATCTGAAAACGTCCTTTGATTTATTGGCACATTTGTTATCAGCACTTTAGCAATCACAAGTTTAATATATTTTGCAATTTTATGTGATATTTCATCTAAGCCAACTGATTTCTAGCAAGAGTGCCAGAAGACAGTGCACAGTCCCCATTACTCTTTGCAGCCTACATGTCCAACTTCCTAACGGATCCCAGTACTGTTACATGCCAATATGCTGACAATTTCCTCATAACAGCACACAACAGAAATACCTGTTACTGTTTTCCCCCCTTTCAGCGATCCCTCCAGGTCAATGGCCAATGAAGTGAAAATTGGAAGATGGTCATCAGCCCAGGAAAGAGGTCAGCTCTCCTGGAGAACGTTTTCATTGCTGGCAGCTGGATGTGCAGATTCCTGTCTCACATCCTACATACCTAATCAGGAATCCCATACATCACTGACATTGTGTAGGAGAGAATCTACACGCTGTATGCAAAATTAACCTTTCATCCCAACTAATTGGTGCACACCCTGGACCACTATGACCATAGGGTGCCAAGGAGGAGGAAAAGCTACTGCTTACCTAGGGATGCTTTAAGTCTGTCATTCCCATTCACTCACAGCCCCAAGTTAAGCAGCACTGGACCTGGTCACTAATGGATGGGACACCAGAGAGTGGTGCCCTGCTTTCTTAACATGGCAATCACCACTTCCTGCCTGCTTATCTTGGCAGCCTTGCAAGCAGAGGCCACGTTAAGCAGCATTGGGCATGATCACATTTGGACGGACCACCCTTGCCTATGGTAGTGGAGGAAGCAAAACACTGCCCGGTAGTTACATAGCATGCAAAGCTTGCAAACTATCTTTTAACTTTGCATATCACAAGGTAAAACCACTCTAAGCAGTTAGATACTGTGCCCGAAATATATCCCAACCAGCTTAACCTGTTCTCGATTGCTGCATTTAATCAGAAAGGCACATTTTAATGATTTTTCAGACCACGCATTTCTTGGTATGTCCTGTATAAGTATGCTCAAGCTGGAGAATTTTTCAAAGAGCTCTATGGTTTCAACATTGCACTGCATACTTTAGCACATTGCACTGAGTTGACCACAGCAAATGATGCAACTTGTCAAAATCATAATTTCTCTTATAGAGTCTAAATCATTACTTGAACTTGGGTAATTTATCTGCTTATTACCTGATTTGAATATTTTTCTCTTCTTTGCAAGATCCGATGATGCATCAATTAATCCTAAACCAGGACTGCAAGGCTCCCCATGTCGTTCCTACTTGACAGACTGGGCAGAACCAGGATGTAGCAAGCATGGAGCTGGAGCTTTCCTTGGTTACGGTGTTCTTGGTTTATTTGGAACATGAAAAGTCTTGGAATGACACTTCCTTACAGTGGTGTTTTCCCATCGCTTCTGTTTAGTTCAAATTCACTTTCTTCAAAATGAACCTGGAAATGTTTGTTTACATAAGAATGCTGTAATTATAAATAATTTAAAATGCTATGGTTTGGAAAAACAAATGTGTGACAAATTTCAGTTCATAGCTAAGAATTCATTAGGAAGACAAAATTACAGAAAGAGCAGAAAATAAAGACACACACTAATGTATAAAGAATTAAAAACCTTTAAAGAATGTTGCAGGGCAATAAATCTAGCAGTTTATTTAAATATTAGGGGGATCTGAATAGTATAGGCTGAAATTACTTTATTTGTAATTTTCAAGGTAAGGATTACTGAAATGTTACCCAAAGTTTTAATCCAAAATTCCCGACGGTGTTAGCACATTTTCCAAACCATATCCCTTTGAACTTTCTGCCTCAAATAGTGTTTGATTAGCTTTTTAATCCTATATGCAACATTCACATACCTTCTTTACCCTCTATCAATTGGTATGGAGTATACAAATTATTCTTAATAAAGCTTATTTTTCTATCTATTTCATTTTAGTCAAGATAAACCATTGCAGAAATAGCTACATTACACATCTCATTTAGGATATAAATCAATATAGTCAAAAGTTTAAGAACTAGACACTAAATGCTGGCCTTAAAATTCAATACAATCAAGAGAATCAACTAAAAATAGATAGGACTGTAAAAGAATGCCAAACTGTGAACAATTTGAACCACTAATAATGGATTTCTCAAAAACTGGTTTGTGCCACAACAAAACTTTGTGTCCCATCTTTGCAACATAATGACTCAACTTAAACATTGGTATTTATCCAATATTTTGTTTTCAGTTACATGCTTGTTGGACACAGACATAAACATGCATGGATTTTCTTCCTGAAAAACTTTCTTTTTGGATAAACGGGCCCGCAAAACATTGTAGTTCAATGAAATTTCAGTACTAAATTTTTGTTGAAATGCCTTCTCTGCCTATCATGTAAGTTATACAGAAACAGTTCAACCAATGTAATGCTCCCGTGTCCCTATAAGCTGAAGCAACCTGCTCTTTGAAAAGCAGCGAAGGATGAGTAGGGGAAGGTTGGCAAATGCATAGAAAGCTGACATAGGGCAAGTGAGGGAATGTAGTGGTTATATATCAGTTTATCATTTTTTTTTATTATGGTTATTATCATTTAGGTGAAATGAACTGTGACTCCAAATGTCTACCACAAGGCTAGCTACCACTCAGAGAAATTGTTGCGTTTGTCTAGTAAAGCTGCAGACATCAATTTAAGCAATGGTGCAACAGCTGTATAGTAATTAGGGGCTTTATCTGCAATTAGATAATGCTCCAGCTGATTATCAAGACTTCAGAGAGTACCCTGATGAAACTTTCTCTGGACAATGGATAGGCCAAGGAGGTGCTATTAACTATTCAGCATTCCCCCAGACCTAAAACCACTAGACATCTACCTCTGGGAGATCCTAAAGGATATTTTGTATAGGGCAAAGCCAGCTTCATTACGCAAAAGCAATTAATTATTGTGTGCAGCACTACCACTGTACACATTAGATCAGATTCTTTTGTCAGCTCTTTTGCCTTGTGTTTGACTGCTGATTGTCGGCACTTCAAATATCTCAAGTGATTTCAATAACTTGTACATTAAGCTACATTTTCACTAAATTTGAGACTTTTATCTGAATTAATTATAAAGTAATGAATGATCAAACAAAAGTACATACTTTAGACCCCTCTCTATAGTACAGGGTTACTACAAAAGAAATAGACAACTTCAACCGCCTGTAAAACAAAAACTATTAGAGATAGCAACCTAATTATTTTGGAGGTATGTTGAGAAACTCTCAAAGTTTCGTTTGTTACTATTGGTAACGCTGTAGTGTTTAGTTTGTTGTTGCAGAAGCTGAAATGGCGGAAAATCCTGTGGAAAAGGCATATTGCGTGTAGGAATTTGCTAGAACGCAATCAGCAACTCTTGTCCAACTACATTTTAGAACACGTTACCACAAAAATGAAATGATGTGCTCACAAAAACCAGCACTGTCTTCATCATGTCGCAACATGACCAAGCAAAAGTCACACCGTATGACCTTATCTTCTTCATTCAGAAACTGCAACATCTGTATTCTGTAAGGCATCATGTGCAGTCGCTTCCGCAAGATTTTCCATACAGTTTGCTGTGGAATTTGTAATTGCATGCTTGCCCTAGATGTCGATTTCAGTGGGCTTCTTATGTAGGCAGAACGAACACGTTCAACGTTTTCTTCCGAAACTCTTGGTCTTCCCGAGCTCTTCGCTTTGCACAAACATCCTGTTGTCTCGAATTTTCTATACCAGTCGTAGATTGACTGTCTAGTCGGTGGCGTTTTGTAGTAACGTGTTCTAAAATGTCGTTGGACAACAGTTGCTGATTGCGTTCTAGCAAATTCCAACACGCAATATGCCTTTTCCACAGGATTTTCCGCCATTTCAGCTTCTGCAACAAGAAACAAAACACTACAGCATTAATAATAGTAACAAACAAAACTTTGAGAGTTTCTCAACATATCTCCAAAATAATTAGGTTCCTATCTCTAATAGTTTTTGTTTTACAAGCAGTTGAAGTTGTCTATTTCTTTTGTAGTAAGCCTGTATAAGGATGGGCTGCAATGCATTTTGTTAAAATGGTTTCTGTGAGTTATCTAAATCATTTGAGTAAATCTACATGATAACTTTACGTATTGTGTAACTGTTGTAATTAACAAGGATGATAAGTATAAAGTTCACTGTAATATTAATTTGCTGTTTTTGTCTTTTTGGCAAAATATGCATTCCATTTACAGTCCAATTTATGTTGTGTACAGGAGGATAGGCAGACACATCCATACCAAAATGGAAACAATAGGAGTAGCTAAAACTAAAGGATGCATAAGCTCTTGCTTTGCAGCACTACTAGTACACAAGCCCTTGAGAAGCAACCAAAAAACTTAATATCAATTCATGGCAAGACTATCACCATCTATTAATCTATGATATCAGATAATCAGACTATTAGAAGAGAAATTTCCCTGGAACGATGAAGTCACACAGAACCTAAAAATATTCAACATCGACATCAATGTAAAATGGTAATTGCTCATTTCTAAGGGATTATTTCCATCCCTAATGTATCTTTTGAAAATCTGAAAAGCAGTTTGAGCATTGAATCTGCAATTTCATGATCCTGCAAATTTGTGATCATAAATTTCTACTGTAGTGGAACCTTAACTCAAGTGAATGGCCAGCCATTCTAACTGTTCAATTTGTTTCACCCATGAAAACATTTACATGTTGTGGATTCATCAAATACAATAATTACCTACAATTCCTAGTTAAAAGCTCACACTTAAACTCATCCAGACTATAATGTGCATTTACGATTAAGAACCTCTTCATTGCTTTCATATTAAGATCACCATTTTTGATTAGATTTATTTCTTCTTCAGGTAATTTTATAAAGTTATTTTCCCATGTTTTTATACCCCGTCTGCTTAATATCTGTATTTATTCATCTGAAATGATCATTGTTTATTCGGTTCTGTGCGTGTGCGCGCTTGCATGTGCATTCACGTATGTATACACTCATTTTTGGTTCATTTTCTTGTAAAACGTTTTCTGTTTCATAAATACAATTAAAAGAAACAATCTATGTGCCAAATTGTTTAAAAATTAACCTGCATTTTGCCTGCTATTTATTTTACGTATTATTTTAATTGCTTCTTTTTTGTAACTTAAAAATCTTTTCAACCACTATTACTGTAATGTTACCCACATCATTATCCTAAATTTTATGTGGAATTTATAAAAGCACAGTACACCTGTTTAACTGTATCATCATCTATAGTTTTCCTTACCTATCTCACATATAAACCAGTATTTAACTTGTTGTTTGTGTGTTTAAAATATGGCTACCAATTTAACTGTTTATCTTTCGTGAATCAAAAAGATTGTGTACTGCATTTCTGGTATTTTCTCCCTCTATTTCCATTTAAATAATATTTAGACTACCAGGTTTGATTTTCAAATTTATCCGGGCTGTATTTTCAATATGTAGTATGACCAAAGTATTATGGTAAAGTTTAATTTTTCCATTAACTCACTGGCTTTTGACTCTACCTCCGCAGCCGACTTACCTTTAATTACTATTGTCATGTCATCTGCATATACAATTGATATATTTGCACTTCTTTGCACTAATTAAAAATGTTGTTAATATATATAAGAAAAAAATGGACCTAAATTCAAGCCTTGCAGTTCTCCTTACCAAACTATTTGGAAATTTGACTAAATTTGTTCTACTATACCACAGGGCTATTTATAATTTATTTCAGTGCACTGCATTCATTTTTAAGATATGAACTTACACTTTTGTGCTATCGCACAAACCCCATAATTTTCTAATTTACTTTCCAGTATGTCTATACTAACAAAGTCAAATAGCTTAGACAAGTCCAAAAAATAGCTATTACCTTTTCCTGTTTATTTAATGCTTCAATTATATAATTGCACAGATTGTTGATTTCTCCTTTTGGAATCCAAACTGCCATTCTGTTATTATGTTCAGTTTAGTAAAATAGTTTTAATTGGTTTAAAAATAGGCCTTCCATTACTTTTTAAATAGTTCCACAATGTAATTGTCCTACAATTTCCTACTTTCATCCTGTTTTCTTCTTGTTGAAATAATGACCTCATGTTTACTTCTTTTCAAGTATCTGAAAACGTCCTTTGATTTATTGGCACATTTGTTATCAGCACTTTAGCAATCACAAGTTTAATATATTTTGCAATTTTATGTGATATTTCATCTAAGCCAACTGATTTCTAGCAAGAGTGCCAGAAGACAGTGCACAGTCCCCATTACTCTTTGCAGCCTACATGTCCAACTTCCTAACGGATCCCAGTACTGTTACATGCCAATATGCTGACAATTTCCTCATAACAGCACACAACAGAAATACCTGTTACTGTTTTCCCCCCTTTCAGCGATCCCTCCAGGTCAATGGCCAATGAAGTGAAAATTGGAAGATGGTCATCAGCACAGGAAAGAGGTCAGCTCTCCTGGAGAACGTTTTCATTGCTGGCAGCTGGATGTGCAGATTCCTGTCTCACATCCTACATACCTAATCAGGAATCCCATACATCACTGACATTGTGTAGGAGAGAATCTGCACGCTGTATGCAAAATTAACCTTTCATCCCAACTAATTGGTGCACACCCTGGACCACTATGACCATAGGGTGCCAAGGAGGAGGAAAAGCTACTGCTTACCTAGGGATGCTTTAAGTCTGTCATTCCCATTCACTCACAGCCCCAAGTTAAGCAGCACTGGACCTGGTCACTAATGGATGGGACACCAGAGAGTGGTGCCCTGCTTTCTTAACATGGCAATCACCACTTCCTGCCTGCTTATCTTGGCAGCCTTGCAAGCAGAGGCCACGTTAAGCAGCATTGGGCATGATCACATTTGTACGGACCACCCTTACCTATGGTAGTGGAGGAAGCAAAACACTGCCCGGCAGTTACATAGCATGCAAAGCTTGCAAACAATCTTTTAACTTTGCATATCACAAGGTAAAACCACTCTAAGCAGTTAGATACTGTGCCCCGAAATATATCCCACCCAGCTTAACCTGTCCTCGATTGCTGCATTTAATCAGAAAGGCACATTTTAATGATTTTTCAGACCACGCATTTCTTGGTATGTCCTGTATAAGTATGCTCAAGCTGGAGCATTTTTCAAAGAGCTCTATGGTTTCAACATTGCACTGCATACTTTAGCACATTGCACTGAGTTGACCACAGCAAATGCTGCAACTTGTCAATATCATAATTTCTCTTATAGAGTCTAAATCATTACTTGAACTTGTGTAATTTATCTGCTTATTACCTGATTTGAATATTTTTCTCTTCTTTGCAAGATCCGATGATGCATCAATTAATCCTAAACCAGGACTGCAAGGCTCCCCCTGTCGTTCCTACTTGACAGACTGGGCAGAACCAGGATGTAGCAAGCATGGAGCTGGAGCTTTCCTTGGTTACGGTGTTCTTGGTTTATTTGGAACATGAAAAGTCTTGGAATGTCACTTCCTTACAGTGGTGTTTTCCCATCGCTTCTGTTTAGTTCAAATTCACTTTCTTCAAAATGAACCTGGAAATGTTTGTTTACATAAGAATGCTGTAATTATAAATAATTTAAAATGCTATGGTTTGGAAAAACAAATGTGTGACAAATTTCAGTTCATAGCTAAGAATTCATTAGGAAGACAAAATTACAGAAAGAGCAGAAAATGAAGACACACACTAATGTATAAAGAATTAAAAACCTTTAAAGAATGTTGCAGGGCAATAAATCTAGCAGTTTATTTAAATATTAGGGGGATCTGAATAGTATAGGCTGAAATTACTTTATTTGTAATTTTCAAGGTAAGGATTACTGAAATGTTACCCAAAGTTTTAATCCAAAATTCCCAACGGTGTTAGCACATTTTCCAAACCATATCCCTTTGAACTTTCTGCCTCAAATAGTGTTTGATTAGCTTTTTAATCCTATATGCAACATTCACATACCTTCTTTACCCTCTATCAATTGGTATGGAGTATACAAATTATTATTAATAAAGCTTATTTTTCTATCTATTTCATTTTAGTCAAGATAAACCATTGCAGAAATAGCTACATTACACATCTCATTTAGGATATAAATCAATATAGTCAAAAGTTTAAGAACTAGACACTAAATGCTGGCCTTAAAATTCAATACAATCAAGAGAATCAACTAAAAATAGATAGGAATGTAAAAGAATGCCAAACTGTGAACAATTTGAACCACTAATAATGGATTTCTCAAAAACTGGTTTGTGCCACAACAAAACTTTGTGTCCCATCTTTGCAACATAATGACTCAACTTAAACATTGGTATTTATCCAATATTTTGTTTTCAGTTACATGCTTGTTGGACACAGACATACACATGCATGGATTTTCTTCCTGAAAAACTTTCTTTTTGGATAAACGGGCCCTCAAAACATTGTAGTTCAATGAAATTTCAGTACTAAATTTTTGTTGAAATGCCTTCTCTGCCTATCATGTAAGTTATATAGAAACAGTTCAACCAATGTAATGCTCCCGTGTCCCTATAAGCTGAAGCAACCTGCTCTTTGAAAAGCAGCGAAGGATGAGTAGGGGAAGGTTGGCAAATGCATAGAAAGCTGACATAGGGCAAGCGAGGGAATGTAGTGGTTATATATCAGTTTATCATTTTTTTTTATTATGGTTATTATCATTTAGGTGTGACTCCAAATGTCTACCACAAGGCTAGCTACCACTCAGAGAAATTGTTGCGTTTGTCTAGTAAAGCTGCAGACATCAATTTTAGCAATGGTCCAACAGCTGTATAGTAATTAGGGGCTTTATTTGAAATGAGATAATGCTCCAGTTGATTATCAAGACTTCAGAGAGTACCCTGATGAAACTCTCTCTGGACAATGGATGGGCCAAGGAGGTGCTATTAACTATTCAGCATTCCCCCAAACCTAAAACCACTAGACATCTACCTCTGGGAGATCCTAAAGGATATTTTTATAGGGCAAAGCCAGCTTCATTACGCAAAAGCAACTAATTATTGTGAGCAGCACTACCACTGTACACATTAGATCAGATTGTTTTGTCAGCTCTTTTGCCTGCGTTTGGCTGCTGATTGTCGGCACTTCAAATTTCTAAAGTGATTTCAATAAGTTGTACATTAAGTTACATTTTCACTAAATTTGAGACTTTTATATGAATTAATTATAAAGTAATGAATTATCAAACCAAAGTACATTACTTTAGACCCCTCTCTATAGTACAGGGTTACTACAAAGCAAATAGACAACTTCAACTGCCTGTAAAACAAAAACTATTAGAGATAGCAACCTAATTATTTTGGAGCTATGTTGAGAAACTCTCCAAAATAATTAGGTTCCTATCTCTAATAGTTTTTGTTTTACAGGCAGTTGACGTTGTCTATTTCTTTTGTAGTAACCCTGTATTATGGTAATGTTTAATTTTTCCATTAACTCACTGGCTTTTAACTCTACTTCCGCAGCCAACTTTCCTTAAATTACTATTGCCATGTTATCTGCATATACAATTGATATACTTGCACTTCTTTGCACTAGTTAAAAATGTTGTTAATAAATATAAGAAAAAATGGACCTAATTTCAAGCCTTGCAGTTCTCCTTACCTAACTATCTGGAAATTTGATTAAATTTGTTCTACTATACCACAGGGCTATTTATAATTTAGTTCAGTGCACTGCATTCATTTTTAAGATATGAACTTACACTTTCGTGCCATCGCACAAACCCCATAATTTTCTAATTTAATTTCCAGTTTGTCTATACTAACAAGGTCAAATAGCTTAGACAAGTCCAAAAAATAGCTATTACCTTTTCCTGTTTATTTAATGCTTCAATTATATAATTGCACTGATTGTTGATTTCTCCTTTTGGAATCCAAACTGCCATTCTGTTATTGTGTTCAGTTTAGTAAAATAGTTTTAATTGGTTTAAAAATAGGCCTTCCATTACTCTTTAAATAGTTACACAATGTAATTGTCCTACAATTTCCTACTTTCATCCTGTTTTCTTTTTGTTGAAATAATGACCTCATGATTACTTCTTTTCAAGTATCTGAAAACGTCCTTTGATTTATTGGCTCATTTGTCATGTGCATCAGCACTTTAGCAATCACAAGTTTAATATATTTTGCAATTTTATGTGATATTTCATCTAAACCAACTGATTTCTAGCAAGAGTGCCAGAAGACAGTGCACAGTCCCCATTACTCTTTGCAGCCTACATGTCCAACTTCCTTACATGCCAATATGCTGACAATTTCCTCATAACAGCACAGAACAGAAATACCTGTTATTGTTTTCCCCCCTTTGAGCGACACCTCCAGGTCATTGGCCAATGAAGTCAAAATTGGAAGATGGTCATCAGCCCAGGAAAGAGGTCAGCTCTCCTGGAGAACGTTTTCATTGCTGGCGGCTGGAGCAGCCTCTTATGAAGCGGCAGAGGTAAATCCCTTGGGTTACCTCTGCCAAATACCCCAAAGTCTATTTCAACTGTCGGCTCACTTTCACACTATATCTAAGGGCCAAGGCAGGGCTCAGCCATGCTGCACTCAGGCAGTTGTACTCAGTGTTTTAAGCCCATTATATCCACACTCCTAAAACTGCACCTGTAGCAGGGAATTATTCCGTGCCTGATCTTGAAGGGCTGCAAGGTTAGGATCACAGCACCAACCAGCATTCGCAGACTGCAGACCGAGAAGAACAGGGTGCTAAGAATAATCTATGATACTAGGTGCAGATTCCTGTCTCACATCCTACATACCTAATCAGGAATACCATACATCACTGCCATTGTGTAGGAGAGAATCTACACGCTGTATGCAAAATTAACCTTTCACCCCAACTAATTGGTGCACACCCTGGACCACTATGACCATAGGGTGCTTTTTTTTTTTTTTTTAGTGGTGGGGGAAAAGGCTACTGATGCCCTAACCCCAGGCAAGCCTGGGAGTGTGAGACTTAACGCCCTGGACTCGAACCAGGGCGGCACTACCCACCGGAAGTTGGAGACCCCTGTCTCCCTTGTGCAGTACCGCATTAAGCACCTGCGCATTTGTTGTGATGAATGGATGCTGCGTGCCAGTGGCAGTAACAGCGAGTGAAAGACTGAAGTGCCAGGGTACACACATGGCTGGCGCCCTGAGTGCACCCTGGGGGGGAGTTGGTGGTGATATAGGTTTTGTAGTAGATGGTGGTATTTTATGTGTAACAGCCTGCGGGCCTCGTCAGTAATTAGTTAACTTAAAGTAAGAGTTAGCCTTAGTAAGTGTTATACTGTTGCCTATTGGCTTCATAAATTGTGCTTAGTTGAATTTGGGGCGTCTATATGTTGGAGTGTTCATGCAATGATGCATCCAAAGTTGCATTTTGCAGTCGTACTATGTTAGCCTTACGATTACATATATGTGTATTTATTTACAAGTATTAAGGGTGTATATAACATCCGCCGGAAGCTTCGTTTGAAGTTTCTTAGTATCTATGCTTAATTAATAAGGTATCTCTAATAAGTTGAGGCGTATTTGTGTAAGTATCCGCCTACCGGCTTCATTTTGGCTTCATGTAAGTAATATTGCTATTATCTATTACTAAATATGTATAAGGATTTCCGACTGTCAGCTCCGTCAATTTTTACCATCTCGTTAACCGGTATGTAGCAGGGTTGTATATAGTGGACACATCTGCCTTAGTGCAGGAGCGAGCCTGTGCCATTTGCGGGGGGGCCCTCAACCCCCGGGGCCGCCTTGGTTGTGTAACACAAGGACTTGTGAGGGCAGCTGAATATTGTAATGTGTATGTGTGCATGAGTGATGTGTGCCTATGAGTTCCTGCGTTCTCGCATCACGGCTAGTGCATTAATGTGTTTAAGTAGTCTTCTATAGCAATTTCTGGTTCGCCAATGCCAATAGTGCGGTCGAATAGTGACAGAGGGCGGAGGTGCTTGTCGTGCGCCGTTTCATATTCTCCTAGCATTCTAATGTGATCGTTGTAGTTTTTGTTCTTTTTGGCGAATAGGTTGTATGCTAGGTGTTTGATGAATTGCTCGTTTGTCAGCATTTTCAGCTCTTCATGCGCAGGAGCTTCTTCGGGGGTTTGGCAATTATTCGCAGTATTTTGTTTTGCATTTTTTGTAGGCGCTTTATGTGTGTTTGTGCCGCATAACCTCATACAGGGGCAGCGTAAGTTAGGATGGGACAGATTAGCGTTTTGTATAACGTAAGTCCCATCTGTAGTTTAAGGCTGCTATTAAGATTTATGAGTGGGTAGAGTCTGTTAAGTTGGCCATTGGCCTTTGCTCTAGCTGAGTTTATATGATGTTTCCAGCTAAGATATTCATCCATCTTAACGCCTAGGTATGTGACATTTTTCTGCCACCCTATTGGTTCTTGTCTGTAGGTGAGGGGTGGGAGGATTCGCCTCCTGTGTCTATGCAGGTTTCTTCGGCTAAAAATGATGGCTTGGCATTTTCTTGAATTGAGTTTAACCCGCCATTTAGTGAACCACGGCTCCATAGTGTTAAGCGCATTCTGTAGCCTTAGATGTATGATGCGCGGCTGGGTTGATTGTGTCGCTAAAGCTGTGTCGTCAGCACATATGTATTTATCTACTCTGACCAATTGGGGAAGGTCGTTGATGTAGATGTTAAACAGCGTGGGCCCCAGTAAACTTCCTTGGGGTACTCCAGCGCCAATTGGGTGAGCAGTAGATTTACTTTCACCTACGGAGATGAGAAAACTCCTTCCGCTAAGATAATCTTTGATTAATGCGATAATCGAGTCTTGCACACCTATGTTTATTAGCTTTCTAAGTAGACCTGCATGCCAAACTTTGTCGAAGGCGCGTTCTATGTCCAATAGGACTACGCCCGTGGATCGCTTGGTATTAAACCCTGCAGTTATTTTCTCTGTTATTCTGAGCAGTTGCAGCGTTGTTGAATGATTAGCCCGAAAACCAAACTGTTCACTGATTAGGATGTTATTTTTGTCTAGGAATGAGGTTAGGCGTTTCAGAATGACCTTTTCCAGGAGTTTACTCAAAGTGTTAAGAAGGCTGATTGGCCTATGATTCGTTGGAATTGAGGGGTCTTTATGTTGTTTAGGGAACATCAAAATTTGTGCTTCCTTTCCATTCTGGAGGGCATGGTTAAATATGTCCGCTAGTAATTTTAGTGCGCTTGGTGGAAGATGTTTGAGCACCAGATTGGGAATCGCATCCAGGCCCGATGTTTTTCTATTGGGCAGATGCATGATCAGCCATTTAATTTCACCGACACTTATTTTTCTCATTTTGTTGTGAGTTGCAGAGTTGCCAATTTCAGTAATTTGATCTTCCGTTGCTGCTGCAAAATTTATAACGCATGGGTCAGCATTCGGTTGGAATGTTTTTCTAACGCATCCGCGAAGGCTTCGGCCTTTTGTTCATCTGTTTCCGCTATGCGGCAACCGGAATGCAGGGGCAGGATGTTGAATCGTGCACGCGTTAGGCATTTTGCGATTCGCCACACATTTTGGTTAGTGGATCTATAGTGTCCAGCGTGGCGTTCCATTGGTCTCGTATGTGTTCTGTTATATGCGTGCTGGCAGCAATTCTGAGATTTTCATATTCATTTTTGTGTATGATGTTGCGTGTGGGCTGCCACTGACATCTGGCTCTGTTGCAGTCTTGTATCGCCCGTCTTACTGCCAGAGGGAATTGTGTAATCGAGTAATTGCTTGGCCGTATTATTGGCACATGTCTTTCTGTTGCGTGGTGAATAGCTTCTGTTATTGTGTCAACCGCTTGGTCTTGTGTTTCGTGGGAGTTGACATTAACCTCCCTTTGACCAAGTTAACTTTATATTTGCGCCTCAAACTCTGGCCAGTTTGTTTGGTTATAATTGCGTCTGGCTGGTTCTGGTTTGAACGCTAGAGGCGCTGCGATCTCCATTAGTACTGGAAGGTGATCTGAAGTGAGATCGTTTATAACCGTTGTTTCTGTGTCATATGGCATATCTTTAAGTAGGGCAATGTCTAGAATATCTGGCTTTTGGTTGACCTGTCTGGGTATATACGTGGGTTTGTCTGGTCCTGTTAGTAGGACGTTTGACCTGTTAACGTACGTTAGCAGTTTGGAGCCGGAAGTGTTTGTAGCTCTGCAGTTCCAAAGGTGATGTTTCGAGTTTAAGTCACCTGCGGCAATCAACTTACGGTCAAGGCGCATAATTTTGTCTACATCCTCTACGTCGATATCGCCTGGAGGATTGTAAACTGCTACAACTGTTACTGCGTCGTTGTGCAATTGCACATTTACTGCCGTTGCTTCCAGACGGTTCAGTTGAGGCACGTGTTTTTGATGGTGTGTTACCGAATTTTGGATGGCCACCACAGCACCACCACCTCTACGATTTCTATCATTTCTGTAGATTTTGTAACCTGGTACCGTGAAGCGGTCTTCTGGTCCTAAGTGGGTCTCGTTAAACAGTGCAATCTGAATGGAGTTCCTGACTAGGCAATCTGCTAGTTCTTTGCGTTTTCGTCGGAGGTTGTTGCAGTTCCAGTATATTATGTTTACTACTGTTGTACTAGCCATGATAAGTTTCCGCAATTACTAGGAGATATCTGGTGAGGTAATTGAACAGGTATATTGGGTCTGCGCGGTCATCTGTAATTAGTTCCAGGAGCCATTTGCTATGTATTTTAAACTTGTTGTAAGCTATCGTTGAGGAGCAATCTAGCTTACTTAGGAGCTCCCTCAAGGCCATTCCATTCTCAAATGCTTCCCGGGTGGTGAGTGCTGTTGGGCAGAAGACTGAATCTCCCAACGGTGGTGGTGGTTTGTGTGTTAGCCTATGTGTGTTGGTGTTTGTGTTGTGTCGCGTTAGGGGCGCGCTCATGTGCTGGTGGCAGACTGGTCCTGACCCGATCTCCATCCGCTCTCGAGGGGCAGCGTTCAGGGGCTGGCCAGTTTCTGCCTCGACGGTCCTGAGTGTACCACTGCCCCTCGGTGTTAGTTGGAGCAGCCATGGTATTCTGTTGCTGTTCTACAGATTGTGGTCGGGGGGCCCTAGATGTCTGCTCCCTTGGCCTTGAGTTCAGTGCCGCTAGGTACTTCGGGCAACCGCGCCATTTTGCCCCATGTCCCGTACCATTACACAGCGCGCACAGTCGTTCCCCTGGGGGAACTCTACAAGAGTAAGAGGGGTGGGGGCCTTTACATTTGGCGCATGTGTCTTGGGGGGCCTGGCATTCTAAATGTGTATGGTACAGCATTTGGCATTTTTTACATTGTTTGGGCGCTGGAACGGTCCTGTATTCTTCAATCCTGACCCTAAAGTGAGCTACATACTTGAGGCCCACTATCTTTCTGTTTTCAGGGGAGTCCGCCAGTTCCACAAGGAACATGGGGAGAGGGGCTCTAAACCTATTTCTTCTGTGTATTCGCACAGCCCTAAGGACCTCAAGGTTGTGAGTTGCCAGTTCCTGCTTTATGTGTTCACCGGAGACCCTTGCATACAGCCCTTTTATAACAAATCTAATGGTCCCAAGTGAAGGTTCGGGCATGAGGTGGAACTGTATGCATTCCTGCTTGAGGTGATCTACAAAAGCATTGAAGTCCCTCCTGCAAAACAGCTTCACCACATAGTCTCCGGATCGTGGCGCGATGCGAATGGTGTACTTGTGTAGAGGTTTGTGTGTTCTATCAAATTTGAGTGAGAGAGTGTGTATGTGAGTTGTCTGGCTGTTTTTCACGAAGATAGGTGACAGATCGGACCTAAACTCCATGAAAGTATTTGTGTGTGTGTGTTGGATTTTGCCTGCGCCGCCTGTGCATAGCTCTCAGGTAACGGTGAGTGTGCATTTGGAGTAGGTGAAGGTCTTATGTCTGACAGGTCGATGAGGTCCACGTCATGAAGTGAGATGGGTGTGATATGTGTGCTGTGTTCGCTTGCGTCAGTGAGAGTGTGTGTGTTGGAGAGTGTGGTGGTGATGTCTGAGTGTGTCTGTTGGTGTGTGTGAGTGTGTGTGGGTGTGTTATTGTGAGTGGGTGTCTGAGTGTGTGTAGGAGTCTGAGTGTGTGTAGGAGTCTGAGTGTGTGTAGCAGTCTGAGTGTGTGTGGGAGTCTGAGGGTGTGTAGCAGTCTGAATGTAAGTAGGAGTCTGAGTGGGTGTGAGTGTACTAGTCTGGTCGTCTGTTGGTGTATGTGGGGGTGTGTTGGTGTGTGTGCGTGTATGTGTCAGTGTGAGTGACGGTGATGTTTGTGTAGGTGTGGTAGCGTGTGTATAATGATTGATCGCTATTGCGCCTCTGAGGTGGTGTGGGTATGAGAGAGCGTCTGGTGTTACGTGTTATGGTGCATTCAATATTTCCACCTCAGGAGTGTTACTACGCAGAGTGCACGCGCACGTGCATGGGCATCAGGTGTGCTGTGAAGGTGGTGATGAAGGTGCTGATGGTTTGTCCTTTGTCATTTTCAGAGCCTTAGCCACTATGGGCCTTTTGGTATTGGACAGTGATGATGGGGAAAGTCGAACAGTCGTGGATGTACCTGGACGTACCATCATCAAATATTCCAGTGGCTATTTGTGTATGGAAGTTAAATGGAAGCTAGCTAAGAAGAAATGAAGTGAGAAGATAAGGAAAGCCTAGAACCTCTGCTGCTGTACCACAGTTACTTGTAGGACCACTGCTCTCTTGTGGATACAGCTAACAGCACCTAACATAAAATTAGGGGAAACTTAAAAACCAGACAGATAGATAAAAATAGAGATGGGAGAAGAGATAGAGCAGCTAGAGGGCGCTGAAAAGCCCGAGAAACAGAGGACCTACCCGTGGGGCACCTTGGTACTAGTCGTGAGACTGAGGACTGCGGCCTTGTTTCTCTACCCTGCTAAACTGTTAGTGATACTAGCCCAGGTTGAGCTAGTATGTGATGGACCTCTTGGAGAGCGCCGGAGGCAGCCACGTCTCAGATGCTGGCTGCTGAGCACTCGCTCGCCGAACGGAGAAAGTCGGGTGGTTGCCGAGCACCGGCTCTCAGTCGGGGTCAACCGTCAGATCTCCGCCCGCCTTCGTGGAGCTCCGCTGGTCATCGCTGTGCCTCGGATCCTCCAGTAGTTACCTCTCGTAGATCTCCCTCTAGATCTCCACAAGCCCTTGAGAAGCAACCAAAAAACTTAATATCAATTCATGGCAAGACTATCACCTTCTATTAATCTATGATCACAGATAATCAGACTATTAGAAGAGAAATTTCCCTGGAACGATGAGGTTACACAGAACCTAAAAATATTCAACATCGACATCAATGTAAAATGGTAATTGCTCATTTCTAAGGGATTATTTCCATCCCTAATGTATCTTTTGAAAATCTGAAAAGCAGTTTGAGCATTGAATCTGCAATTTCATGATCCTGCAAATTTGTGATCATAAATTTCTACTGTAAAGGAACCTTAACTCAAGTGAATGGCCAGCCATTCTAACTGTTCAATTTGTTTCACCCATGAAAACATTTACATGTTGTGGATTCATCAAGTACAATAATTACCTACAATTCCTAGTTAAAAGTTCACACTTAAACTCATCCAGACTATAATGTGCATTTACGATTAAGAACCTCTTCATTGCTTTCATATTAAGATCAGCATTTTTGATTAGATTTATTCCTTCTTCAGGTAATTTTATAAAGTTGTTTTCCCGTGTTTTTATAGCCCGTCTGCTTAATATCTGTATTTATTGATCTGTAATGATATTGTTTCCTCAGTTCTGTGCGTGTGCACGCTTGCATGTGCATTCATGTATGTATACACTCATTTTTGGTTCATTTTCGTGTAAAACGTTTTCTGTTTCATAAATACAATTAAAAGAAACAATCTATGTGCCAAATTGTTTAAAAATTAACCTGCATCTTTGCCTGCTATTTATTTTACGTATTATTTTAATTGCTTCTTTTTTGTAACTTAAAAATCTTTTCAACCACTATTACTGTAATGTTTACCCACATCTAAATTTTATGTGGAATTTATAAAAGCAGAATACACCTGTTTAACTGTATCATCATCTATAGTTTTCCTTACCTATCTCACATATAAACCAGTATTTAACTTGTTTGTGTGTTTAAAATGTGGCTACCAATTTAACTGTTTATCTTTCGTGAATCAAAAGGATTGTGAATTGCATTTCTGGTATTTTCTCCCTCTATTTATATTTAAATAATATTTATACTACAAAATTTGATTTTAAAATTTATCCGGGCTGTATTTTCAAAATTTAGTATGACCAAAGTATTATGGTAATGTTTAATTTTTCCATTAACTCACTGGCTTTTAACTCTACCTCCGCAGCCGACTTACCTTTAATTACTATTGTCATGTCATCTGCATATACAATTGATATATTTGCACTTCTCTGCACTAATTAAAATTGTTGTTAATATATATAAGAAAAAAATGGACCTAATTTCAAGCCTTGCAGTTCTCCTTACCAAACTATTTGGAAATTTGATTAAATTTGTTCTACTATACCACAGGGCTATTTATAATTTATTTCAGTGCACTGCATTCATTTTTAAGATATGAACTTACACTTTTGTGCCATCGCACAAACCCCATAATTTTCTAATTTACTTTCCAGTATGTCTATACTAACAAAGTCAAATAGCTTAGACAAGTCCAAAAAATAGCTATTACCTTTTCCTGTTTATTAAATGCTTCAATTATATAATTGCACTGATTGTTGATTTCTCCTTTTGGAATCCAAACTGCCATTCTGTTATTATATTCAGGTTAGTAAAATAGTTTTAATTGGTTTAAAAATAGGCCTTCCATTACTTTTTAAATAGTTCCACAATGTAATTGTCCTACAATTTCCTACTTTCATCCTGTTTTCTTCTTATTGAAATAATGACCTCATGATTACTTCTTTTCAAGTATCTGAAAACGTCCTTTGATTTATTGGCACATTTGTCATCAGCACTTTAGCAATCACAAGTTTAATATATTTTGTAATTTTATGTGATATTTCATCTAAGCCAACTGATTTCTAGCAAGAGTGCCAGAAGACAGTGCACAGTCCCCATTACTCTTTGCAGCCTACATGTCCAACTTCCTAACGGATCCCAGGACTGTTACATGCCAATATGCTGACAATTTCCTCATAACAGCACACAACAGAAATACCTGTTACTGTTTTCCCCACTTTCAGCGACACCTTCAGGTCAATGGCCAATGAAGTGAAAATTGGAAGATGGTCATCAGCCCAGGAAAGAGGTCAGCTCTCCTGGAGAACGTTTTCATTGCTGGCAGCTGGAGCAGCCTCTGATGAAGCGGCATAGGCAAATCCCATGGGTTACCTCTGCCAAATACCCCAAAGTCTTCTTCAACTGTGGGCTCACTTTCACACTATATCTAAGGGCCAAGGCAGGACTCAGCCATGCTGCACTCAGGCAGTTGTACTCAGTGTTTTAAGCCCATTATGTCCACACTCCTAAAACTGTGCCTGTATCAGGGAATTATTCTGTGCCTGATCCTGAATGGCTGCAAGGATAGGATCACGGCACCAACCAGCATTCGCAGACTGCAGACCGAGAAGAACAGGGTGCTAAGAATAATCTATGATACTAGGTGCAGATTCCTGTCTCACATCCTACATACCTAATCAGGAATCCCATACATCACTGACATTGTGTAGGAGAGAATCTACACGCTGTATGCAAAATTAACCTTTCACCCCAACTAATTGGTGCACACCCTGGACCACTATGACCATAGGGTGCCAAGGAGGAGGAAAAGCTACTGCTTACCTAGGGATGCTTTAGGTCTGTCATTCCCATTCACTCACAGCCCCAAGTTAAGCAGCACTGGACCTGGTCACTAATGGATGGGACACCAGAGAGTGGTGCCCTGCTTTCTTAACATGGCAATCACCACTTCCTGCCTGCTTATCTTGGCAGCCTTGCAAGCAGAGGCCACGTTAAGCAGCATTAGGCATGATCACATTTGGACGGACCACCCTTGCCTGTGGTAGTGGAGGAAGCAAAACACTGCCCGGCAGATACATAGCATGCAAAGCTTGCAAGCAATCTTTTAACTTTGCATATCACAAGGTAAAACCACTCTAAGCAGTTAGATACTGTGCCAAAATATATCCCACCCAGCTTAACCTGTTCTCGATTGCTGCATTTAATCAGAAAGGCACATTTTAATGATTTTTCAGACCACGTATTTCTTGGTATGTCCTCTATAAGTATGCTCAAGCTGGAGAATTTTTCAAAGAGCTCTATGGTTTCAACATTGTACTGCATACTTTAGCACATTGCACTGAGCTGACCACAGCAAATGCTGCAACTTGTCAACGGCAATTTTTGGTTGTGTGACGATGATTTTGGTAAAGATGGGATCCACCTGAATCGAAGAGGTTCTTTCAAGTTTGGCAACCTACTCACTGATGTAATAACTTCAGTTTTGCAGGAAAACTAGAAACTAAAGTGGTGGATGAAATAGTAAACATAAATTCAGTGCAGTCAGCAAGTTATGAGATACCTCTCTCCTGTTCAAATGACATTAATCAGATTATGCTGCAAAATATACAATGCATGAAAAATAAATTGATAGATCTCGACCTAATGTTAAACCAGGAATATACAAATGTAGATATAGTATGTATGACGGAAAACTGGCTCAAAGATGATGAATGTGCATTGTATACAATTCCTAACTATTGCATGGTAAACGCATACTGTAGGTTAGATCGTAAAAATGGGGGTGTAGGTATTATTCTAAGATCTGATCTGCAATACAAAAATATTAATCATACATCATATTTAAATGAAGAAATTAATTTTGAACATGTTGTATGTGAAATCATATACCCTAATTTTAAATTCCTGGTCATCTGTATATATAGATCCCCTGATGGAAATATTGATACATTCTTAGATAAACTTGATATGATGTTGGGTATCTTACAAAATATAAAGCTTCCTATAATATTGTGTGGAGATTTTAATATAGATTTTTTACTTGATTACCCTCTAAGAATGAAAATACTCATGGTTACTGACTCCTATAACCTCAAGCTACTGATACAAAATGCAATGCGTATCACTAGCTCTTCAAAAACATGCTTAGATCAGGTCTTTGCCAGCTACAATTTTCCTTATTGTACAATCAATAACATTAATACAGGAATCTCTGATCATAACTCAATATTTGTAAGCCCGGAACTACCGGAGAAGAGTAATAAAATTTCATCTAAGGAAAACAAAACCATTTACAAGCGGGTATTTAATGAGCAAAATATAGACTATTTTAAGCATCTTTTAAGTATAGAGTCTTGGGATACTTTAGATAATAATTGCGTTAACAAAAAAGCAGCAGGTTTTTTTAACATAATCTCCCATTATCGGGACGTAGCATTTCCATTAAAGAAAGTGAGACCCTACTCTAATTTCTCGTCTAATTGTAAAAGTTGGCTAACAAAAGGAATTATTTTATCATGTAAAAGAAAGAGGATGCTTAGGGAAGTTAATAAAATGACAGAGGATCCCAAATTTAAAGAATATTTTAAAAAGTATTGTAACACTTTATATAAAGTTGTAATTGCAGCAAAGAAATTATATAATGACAATTATATTAATAGTCACCAGAATAAGGGCAAGGCTATTTGGAACATAGTAAAAAAAGAAACTAATAGTAAACAAAAAAATGATAAAATAACATTAACTGTGAATAACAACACAATAGTAAATAAAAAAACAATCACTGACACATTTAATAATTACTTTGCAGTAGTGGCTAAGAATGTAACTAAAACCATGCCTCCACTATCTGATAATATAACCTCACCACAGATTATAAATAATTATGCCTCACTTTATTTATTTCCAACTACAGAAAAAGAAATAGAACAAACTACTAATAGTCTAAAAAATAAAAAATGTAGTGGATATGACGACATGCCTGATGCTCTCGTAAAGGAATGTGGAACTTATTTACTCAAACCATTATCAGATATCTGCAATATATCCCTTACTACCGGCTGCTTTCCGGATGTTTTAAAAATTGCTAAAATTGTGCCCATTTATAAGAAAAGTAATAAAACCTGTGTTGAAAATTATAGACCCATTTCTTTACTCTGTGTGTTTGCTAAAGTACTCGAAAAAATAATGTACAATAGATTAGTACCCTTTTTATTAAAGTACAATATAATATCTGAATCACAGTATGGGTTTCAAAAGGGTAAGTCAATAAATATGGCTATTTTCTCCTTTCTAGAAGAAATATTTAGTGGAAAAGACAAGAATGAACATGCCTTAGGGCTGTTTGTCGATCTATCTAAGGCATTCGACACAGTAAACCACAACATTTTATTAAATAAGCTTGAAAATTATGGCATCCGAGGAGTTGCTAATGACTGGTTTAGATCATACCTTACAAATAGAGCCCATTTAGTCGAAATTGATGGTATGAGGTCAAATTTACAAATAGCTGAGTGTGGCGTACCACAAGGCTCCATATTAGGGCCAGTTCTCTTCCTTATTTATATAAATGACTTACCATTACACATGACTCCCCTTAATACTGTTCTTTTTGCAGATGATGCAAACTTTGTGTTCAAAAGTCATTGCCAAAATTCGCTACAACGGACTATACATGACTCAAAGTCAAAATTGTGTAACTGGTTAAATTATAATAAATTATTGTTAAATGTTAATAAATCAAGCTACTTAAATTTTGAAAAGTATCCAAACCTCACAAATCAATTCCAAATACTTGTAGAAAATAGCCCAATAAGTCACCAACATTCTACTAAATTCCTTGGTATTACAATTGACAACACATTAACATGGAAAGATCACATTCTCATTCTTAGTAAAAAATTGAATCGTTAAACTTACGCAATAAGAGTGTTAAGCAAAGTTTGTAGTAAAGAGGTAATGAGAGTGGTATACTTTGGACATATACATTCAATAATTTCATTTGGAATACTCTTTTGGGGGAAAACTACCCAATCAAATATAGTATTTAAAATACAAAAGAAAATATTAAGAATAATGAATCAGGAACCACCCCATGCTCCAAGTAAACCTATCTTTGAAGAGCTTAACATACTACATCTACCATGTATATATATCCTAGAAACAGTCTCCTTCATTCATAATAATATAAAATGTTTTAAGAGAAACAAGGTTTATCATGCCCATAATACCCGAACAGCTGAAGCAATACATCTACTGTGTCATCGACTTAATAAAGCTCTCAATAGTGCATCCCACAAAGGAATAATTTTATATAATAAGATACCCAAATCTTTAAAAGCTGTGCCAGGAAAATTCTTTAAAACTAAAATGTATAAATGGTTATTAAAACACAAATTTTATAGCATAAATGAATTTCTTAACTTAGATATTTAACTACTTAACTGTATTCTGTCACACCTGTATATTGTATATTTATATTTCTTGTAATAATTAGTTTGTAAGTCTTGACGAAGCCATATGTACAAATTGTATATCCTCGGTGAATAAAAAATTTAATTGAACTGAATTGAAATATCATAATTTCTCTTATAGAGTCTAAATCATTACTTGAACTTGTGTAATTTATCTGCTTATTACCTGATTTGAATATTTTTCCTCTTCTTTGCAGGATCTGATGATGCGTCAATTAAACCTAAACCAGGACTGCAAGGCTCCCCCTGTCGTTCCTACCTGACTGACTGGGCAGAACCAGGATGTAGCAAGCATGGAAGTGGAGCTTTCCTTAGTTACGGTGTTCTTGGTTTATTTGGAACATGAAAAGTCTCGGAATTACACTTCCTTACAGTGGTGTTTCCCATCCCTTCTGTTTAGATCAAATTCACTTTCTTCAAAATGAACCTGGAAATGTTTGTTTACATAAGAATTCTGTAATTATAAATAATTTAAAAATGCTATGGTTTGGAAAAACACATGTGTGACAAATTTCAGTTCATAACTAAGAATTCAAAAGGAAGACAAAATTACAGAAAGAGCAGAAAATGAAGACACACTAGTGTATAAAGAATTAAAAACCTTTAAAGAATGTTGCAGGGCAATAAATCTAATAGGAGTAGCTAAAACTAAAGGATGCATAAGCTCTTGCTTTTCAGCACTACTAGTACACAAGCCCTTGAGAAGCAACCAAAAAACTTAATATCAATTCATGGCAAGACTATCACCATCTATTAATCTATGATCACAGATAATCAGACTATTAGAAGAGAAATTTCCCTGGAACGATGAAGTCACACAGAACCTAAAAATATTCTACATCGACATCAATGTAAAATGGTAATTGCTCATTTCTAAGGGATTATTTCCATCCCTAATGTATCTTTTGAAAATCTGAAAAGCAGTTTGAGCATTGAACTCTGCAATTTCATGATCCTGCAAATTTGTGATCATAAATTTCTACTGTAGTGGAACCTTAACTCAAGTGAATGGCCAGCCATTCTAACTGTTCAATTTGTTTCACCCATGAAAACATTTACATATTGTGGATTCATCAAATACAATAATTACCTACAATTCTTAGTTAAAAGTTCACACTTAAACTCATCCAGACTATAATGTGCATTTACGATTAAGAACCTCTTCATTGCTTTCATATTAAGATCACCATTTTTGATTAGATTTATTTCTTCTTCAGGTAATTTTATAAAGTTGTTTTCCCATGTTTTTATGCCCCGTCTGCTTAATATCTGTATTTATTGATCTGAAATGATCATTGTTTCCTCGGTTCTGTGCGTGTGCGCTCTTGCATGTGCATTCATGTATGTATACACTCATTTTTGGTTCATTTTCTTGTAAAACGTTTTCTGTTTCATAAATACAATTAAAAGAAACAATCTATGTGCCAAATTGTTTAAAAATTAACCTGCATCTTTGCCTGCTATTTATTTTACGTATTATTTTAATTGCTTCTTTTTTGTAACTTAAAAATCTATTCAACCACTATTTCTGTAATGTTTATTCACATCATTATCCTAAATTTTATCTGGAATTTATAAAAGCAGAGTACACCTGTTTAACTGTATCATCATCTATAGTTTTCCTTACCTATCTCACATATAAACCAGTATTTAACTTGTTGTTTGTGTGTTTAAAATATGGCTACCAATTTAACTGTTTATCTTTCATGAATCAAAAAGATTGTAAAATAAGAACTAAAGCTTTCCTGGCGACGTGTTAATTCAGTTCACCCTGAAGACGAGGAAGATGCACTTCTTCGAAACGTTGGTGTCAAGCCAAGTTTTTACCTGGCTAGAAGCCCGAGAAGATTTTGAATTAAAAAAGATCGTGTATTGCATTTCTGGTATTTTCTCCCTCTATTTCCATTTAAATAATATTTAGACTACAAAGTTTGATTTTAAAATTTATCTGGGCTGTATTTTCAATATTTAGTATGACCAAAGTATTATGGTAATGTTTAATTTTTCCATTAACTCACTGGCTTTTAACTCTACCTCCGCAGCCGACTTACCTTCAATTACTATTGACATGTCATCTGCATATACAATTGATATATTTGCACTTCTTTGCACTAATTAAAAATGTTGTTAATAAATATAAGAAAAAAATGGACCATATTTCAAGCCTTGCAGTTCTCCTTACCAAACTATTTGGAAATTTGATTAAATTTGTTCTACTATACCACAGGGCTATTTATAATTTATTTCAGTGCACTGCATTCATTTTTAAGATATGAACTTACACTTTTGTGCTATCGCACAAACCCCATAATTTTCCAATTTACTTTCCAGTATGTCTATACTAACAAAGTCAAATAGCTTAGACAAGTCCAAAAAATAGCTATTACCTTTTCCTGTTTATTTAATGCTTCAATTATATAATTGCACTGATTGTTGATTTCTCCTTTTGGAATCCAAACTGCCATTCTGTTATTATGTTCAGGTTAGTAAAATAGTTTTAATTGGTTTAAAAATAGGCCTTCCATTACTTTTTAAATAGTTCCACAATGTAATTGTCCTACAATTTCCTACTTTCATCCTGTTTTCTTCTTGTTGAAATAATGACCTCATGATTACTTCTTTTCAAGTATCTGAAAACGTCCTTTGATTTATTGGCACATTTGTCATCAGCACTTTAGCAATCACAAGTTTAATATATTTTGTAATTTTATGTGATATTTCATCTAAACCAACTGATTTCTAGCAAGAGTGCCAGAAGACAGTGCACAGTCCCCATTACTCTTTGCAGCCTACATGTCCAACTTCCTAACGGATCCCAGGACTGTTACATGCCAATATGCTGACAATTTCCTCCTAACAGCACACAACAGAAATACCTGTTACTGTTTTCCCCCCTTTCAGCGACACCTCCAGGTCAATGGCCAATGAAGTGAAAATTGGAAGATGGTCATCAGCCCAGGAAAGAGGTCAGCTCTCCTGGATAACGTTTTCATTGCTGGCGGCTGGAGCAGCCTCTGATGAAGCGGCAGAGGCAAATCCCTTGGGTTACCTCTGTCAAATACCCCAAAGTCTTCTTCAACTGTGGGCTCACTTTCACACTATATCTAAGGGCCAAGGCAGGGCTCAGCCATGCTGCACTCAGGCAGTTGTACTCAGTGTTTTAAGCCCATTATGTCCACACTAATAAAACTGCACCTGTATCAGGGAATTATTCCGTGCCTGATCCTGAATGGCTGCAAGGTTAGGATCACGGCACCAACCAGCATTCGCAGACTGCAGACCGAGAAGAACAGGGTGCTAAGAATAATCTATGATACTAGGTGCAGATTCCTGTCTCACATCCTACATACCTAATCAGGAATCCCATACATCACTGACATTGTGTAGGAGAGAATCTACACGCTGTATGCAAAATTAACCTTTCACCCCAACTAATTGGTGCACACCCTGGACCACTATGACCATAGGGTGCCAAGGAGGAGGAAAAGCTACTGCTTACCTAGGGATGCTTTAGGTCTGTCATTCCCATTCACTCACAGCCCCAAGTTAAGCAGCACTGGACTTGGTCACTAATGGATGGGACACCACAGAGTGGTGCCCTGCTTATCTTGGCAGCCTTGCAAGCAGAGGCCAAGTTAAGCAGCATTGGGCATGATAACATTTGGACGGACCACCCTTGCCTATGGTAGTGGAGGAAGCAAAACACTGCCCGGCAGATACATAGCATGCAAAGCTTGCAAACAATCTTTTAACTTTGCATATCACAAGGTAAAACCACTATAAGCAGTTAGATATTGTGCCGAAATATATCCCACCCAGCTTAACCTGTTCTCGATTTCTGCATTTAATCAGAAAGGCACATTTTAATGATTTTTCAGACCACGCATTTCTTGGTATGTCCTCTATAAGTATGCTCAAGCTGGAGAATTTTTCAAAGAGCTCTATGGTTTCAACATTGCATACTTTAGCACATTGCACTGAGTTGACCACAGCAAATGCTGCAACTAGTCAATATCATAATTTCTCTTATAGAGTCTAATCATTACTTGAACTTGTGTAATTTATCTGCTTATTACCTGATTTGAATATTTTTCCTCTTCTTTGCAGGATCTGATGATGCGTCAATTAAACCTAAACCAGGACTGCAAGGCTCCCCCTGTCGTTCCTACCTGACTGACTGGGTAGAACCAGGATGTAGCAAGCATGGAAGTATAGCTTTCCTTGGATACGGTGTTCTTGGTTTATTTAGAACATGAAAAGTCTTGGAATGACACTTCCTTACAGTGGTGTTTTCCCATCCCTTCTGTTTAGTTCAAATTCACTTTCTTCAAAATGAACCTGGAAATGTTTGTTTACATAAGAATTCTGTAATTAAAAATGATTTAAAAATGCTATGGTTTGGAAAAACACATGTGTGACAAATTTCAGTTCATAACTAAGAATTCAAAAGGAAGACAAAATTACAGAAAGAGCAGAAAATGAAGACACACACTAGTGTATAAAGAATTAAAAACCTTTAAAGAATGTTGCAGGGCAATAAATCTAGCAGTTTATTTAAATATTAGGGGGATCTGAATAATATAGGCTGAAACTACTTTATTTGTAATTTTCAAGGTGAGGATTACTGAAATGCTACCCAAAGGTTTCATCCAAAATTCCCTAAGATGTTACCACATTTTCCAAACCATATCCCTTTGAACTTTCTGTCTCAAACAGTGTTTGATTAGCTTTTTAATCCTATATGCAACATTCACATACCTTCTTTACCCTCTATCATTTGGTATGGAGTATACAAATTATTCTTAATAAAGCTTATTTTTCTATCTATTTCATTTTAGTCAAGATAAACCATTGCACAAATAGCTACATTACACATTTCATTTAGGATATAAATCAATATAGTCAAAAGTTTAAGAACTAGACACTACATGCTGGCCTTAAAATTCTCTACAATCAAGAGAATCAACTAAAACTAGATAGGACTGTAAAAGAATGCCAAACTGTGAACAATTTGAACCACTAATAATGGATTTCTCAAAAACTGGTTTGTGCCACAACAAACTTTGTGTCCCATCTTTGCAACATAATGACTCAACTTAAACATTGGTATTTATCCAATATTTTGTTTTCAGTTACATGCTAGTCGGACACAGACATACAAATGCATGGATTTTCTTCCTGAAAAACTTTCTTTTTGGATAAAGGGGCCCTCAAAACATTGTAGTTCAATGAAATTTCAGTACTAAATTTTTGTTGAAATGCCTTCTCTGCCTATCATGTAAGTTATACAGAAACAGTTCAACCAATGTAATGCTCCCATGTTCCTATAAGCTGAAGCGACCTGCTCTTTGAAAAGCAGTGAAGGATGAGTAGGGGAAGGCTGGCAAATGCATAGAAAGCTGACATAGGGCAAGTGGGGAATGTAGTGGTTATATATCAGTTTATCATTTTTTTTTATCATTGTTATTATCATTTATTTGAAATGAACTGTGACTCCAAATGTCTACCACAAGGCTAGCTACCACTCAGAGAAATTGTTACGTTTGTCTAGTAAAGCTGCAGACATCAATTTTAGCAATGGTCCAACAGCTGTATAGTAATTAGGGGCTTTATCTGCAATGAGATAATGCTCCAGCTGATTATCAAGACTTCAGAGAGTACCCTGATGAAACTCTCTCTGGACAATGGATAGGCCAAGGAGGTGCTATTAACTATTCAGCATTCCCCCAGACCTAAAACCACTAGACATCTACCTCTGGGAGATCCTAAAGGATATTTTGTATAGGGCAAAGCCAGCTTCATTACGCAAAAGCAATTAATTATTGTGTGCAGCACTACCACTGTACACATTAGATCAGATTCTTTTGTCAGCTCTTTTGCCTTGTGTTTGACTGCTGATTGTCGGCACTTCAAATATCTCAAGTGATTTCAATAACTTGTACATTAAGCTACATTTTCACTAAATTTGAGACTTTTATCTGAATTAATTATAAAGTAATGAATGATCAAACAAAAGTACATTACTTTAGACACCTCCCTATAGTATGTATAAGGATGGGCGGCAATGCATTTTGTCAAAATGATTTCTGTGAGTTATCTAAATGATTTGAGTAAATCTACATAACTTTACTTATTGTGTAACTGTTGTAATTAACAAGGATGATAAGTATAAAGTTCACTGTAATATTAATTTGCTGTTTTTGTCTTTCTGGCAAAATATGCATTCCATTTACAGTCCAATTTATGTTGTGTACAGGAAGATAGGCAGACACATCCATACCAAAATGGAAACAATAGGAGTAGCTAAAACTAAAGGATGCATAAGCTCTTGCTTTGCAGCACTACTAGTACACAAGTCCTTGAGAAGCAACCAAAAAAGTTAATATCAATTTATGGCAAGACTATCACCTTCTATTAATCTATGATCACAGATAATCAGACTATTAGAAGAGAAATTTCCCTGGAACGATGAGGTCACACAGAACCTAAAAATATTCAACATCGACATCAATGTAAAATGGTAATTGCTCATTTCTAAGGGCCGAATTCATAGTCGTGACTTATACGGAAAGTAGATGCTTAAGCAATCATTACACCGTCTTAAGCTATAAGACGACATTTTGAAAAAGCATATGCCTTTAGACATTTGCGTTTCATAAACCAGTCTTATACGTGCTTCAGGGAGTTGTTACTTATAAACGAGTACATATGGCAACATGCAGAGATCCATGACGTCACCATCTCTCTAACGTCCTATTGGTTACTGGGATGCCGGCAACGAGAGCGCACTTTGGTTAGCGTCTTTAGAATTATTAACTTGGATTTCTGATTCCCGTGTGTCTTGATTAAAAAGCAACGCAATGCCCAAAGGTAAAAGCTTTAGCGATTTTGAAAGGGAGCACTTGCAAAATCTTGTGCTCCTTCATAAAGTGTTGGAAAGCAAGCAGTCCGACTGCCTTTCTCTGCAGAAGAAAAAAGAGGCATGGGACAAGATTGCTGCAGAATTCAACGCACATGGAGAAACCAACCAGGTGAGATTTCTTTGGATTTTATTTCCATTCAACAATTCAATTGTTTTATGAAACCAATTACTGATTCATAAGGAAATTTGAAGTAGCTTTATTTCCAAATTCAAGTAATATGTAATACGTAGCTGAAAACTGAAGATAATAGAACATGTGTTACTAACTTCTAGGAAACTTGTGTTATACTAAAGCTATTTAGTTTAACTCTTTTGCAACACATTTAACACGGTAACGGAGCTCATTAGTTCTTCCAGTGCATATGCGACTTTTAAGCAAGAGAGCAGACTGGGTTTGTAGTTGAGAACCCCCCCCCCCCCCAAATAAAAATAAATCAGTATCATTTATAATTTGCGTGGTCTTCTTAGTTTTTAGATTGGGTAAACTAGCTAACCTAACCACATAACCTGAAATATAAATAAGATTTCCGGTAAAGTGCTGGATTTATCGTGATTTAAACGTAATGCAATGTTGAGAGTCCTAAGCCGCTAGCCATAGCCTGGGATGTTCTTTTGGCAGAACAGGAGTGTAGAATTTGCGGCCAAAGGCTACAAATGCAGAATGATGCCATGGGATCATCTGCGCGACAAAATTCCCAAGATTTCTTGCATTTAATTTATGAAGTTGAATTTGAAGTACCTAAGTGAATTTATTTATAAAGTTTAAGATAGAAACAATGAAAACATAGTACAAACATAACATAATAAATACTTACAAACAAGGATTTGCATTATCACGTCATGAGTTGTATTTAATGGTTCCCTAAGAAGTTGTAAAATTGTATAGGTGAAGAATTGATCCATAAACTTGTCTCAAGTGCAATATAATCAAGTACAGATTTAAGTAATCAAAATAACAATTAATGTAGCCCTTTTTGGTTATTGCTAATAAAGTGTATATGATGGTACAAATTCAACCTCAAAATTTCTATATACATTCCCTTACTGAAGCTATCATGTGGCAATTTCCAATTATTTCTGTAATGATAAGCACTGTTTTGTTTTGTTTTTGTTTTTTTCTGAAGACACCTTTTGTAATGGAAACATGTACTATGATTACTACATATTTGGATACAGTATGGCTCTTTTGTATTGTTTTTAGAGGGATGCAGCAGAACAACTGAAAAAGTTATGGCAAAATTTGAAATTTAAAAGGAAGGCTGAACTGGCAGCAGAGAAAAGAAGCTTGCTGAAGACTGGTGGTGGTCCCCCTCCTGCAACCATAACCACAGTTAATCCTGAGTTGGATGCCTGCAGCAACGTTAATATAGAGCTGCAGGACACAATTGATAGCGACATGCTGCTGCTTCAACCACAGGCCTATATGGTTGTGGATAAGGATGTTTCGCAGCAAAATTTTGGTATGTAAATAAAATATATTATGTAGGTATATGTTTCTTGAATTGCCTTAAACATTTCAGCAACTCTAAACTGTGCTTCCAATTCCTATGTGCTAATTTCAAAACGCTTACCTTGGAAGCAATTATTAAACATGTGCACTTTGTCACAAAATTGAACTCCTTTTGATTATTGAAGTAAACTTATCAGTCAAGTATGCTTGCAATTGTTAAATATAACATATAAACGTTTGTTGTAGCAAAATATGTAATTGATTCTGATAGTCATTTGCACACAACCATGGGTTAATTTTTTTTGCCGCTCATGAGCAATGGTGAAACGGTAATGGCATAATACAACAAAGAGAAGCGTTTAACAGAATTTCTTTTATCAATGACAGATTTTGTTTCAAGAGTATGTACAAGAAGATCCTTAAAAGTAAACTGATTTCACAATTCTTAGATCACTCTTATTAATAGTGGAATATTATTACCATACAAAGTAGCAACTGCAATGATCATAGTACGGTCAATCACATCCTCCCAAATTTAAATAAAATTAATTATAACACATTTTGAAATATGACATGCAGAAATATTATATTATATACTATTTTACTATAAATAATTAGATGGTGATTTTGCTAAGATCACTGTATACATGCTATCCTTGGATAATGAATCAGTGCCCTGAGTTCTATGTAGCAGAAATGTAATCAGAAAAACATAATTATTCTGCATAATTTGATAATGTTTAGGTAGTAAGAACACATAACAAACCGTAATGACCAGAGCTTTGATAAATAGGGTTTCAGCCTGGAGTAACTATAAATGGCTGTTATACTAATCAACTCTATTATCTTGCTACTTAACTCTTGTATAAATCCATTATTATTTTATGGTGGTTATACACAAAGTATGGCTAATGCTCAATATTTCTGTTTTCTCCAGAGCAACTGCTGTCAAACAGTATAGGAGGAGGACAGGAAGAAGCTGAAGGAAGTGGAGGTGATTGTTATTATCAAATAATTAAGCGTAAACATTTGAAAATATATTTTATTTTTTAATCACTGTTCTTATCTTTCTTTCAGAAGGTGCTGTGGTTGAGGACCAGGTCACAAAAGTTGACTCCACCCCACAAAATACTGCTGACGGTATGTTAAATTACATAAATTATTAAACTATTACATGATTTTATTCACATCAAATGTATTTTTACTTTATACTTTATTAAAAATGGTTTCTATCTTATTACATATTACAGGAGGCGCAATTACAGTGAGCCAATCTTCAAAAACAGGCTGGAAAACCCCAAAAAGTACTACAGAAGGTATGTTTTAAAATTGACCAAGTATTCATGAAAATGTTGCAGAATCTATCAAAAAAGATAAATTACTGCATCCATCACTATGTATATTCTTTACCTCTTATATTAACTTTATAATCTCCAATGTTGATCCTTATAAAAATGATTAACATTCCAGCACATGTCCTGTTAATAGCAAACACAATTTTATGGCGGGAGCATAATTTTTAATTCACTACCCTGATATCCATGACTGCGCACACATGCACAAGCAAAATGTAAAATCTGAAAGAGCGCTATTTGTGTAAATCTTTATAAAATGCAGATTACATTCTGTATAATAAAGTATATATGAATGTGTGCAACTATGAGGTAGAATAATACAACTTTGAATGTAAATAGCAAAGCAAAATTCAAATCACAATAGTTTTTTCCTTGATTACATGTACATTCCATTATGAACATATCAATTTGTTAATTTGGACACCATAACCTCATAGAGAGTTAAGATACCCCAAAAAAAAGTTAAATTTGGCTGCTTTATTATTTAATTACGGTAAAAGGTTGTAAAATATGCCATTAAAGTGCAGTTTACATTCTATATAATAAAGAATATATGAATGTGCGTGACTATGAGGTAGAATAGTACAGCTTTGAATGTAAATAGCAAATCAAAATTCAAATTACAATTGTTTTTTCCTTGATTTACATGTAGCATTCCATTATGAACATATCAGTTTATTAATTTGGACACCATAACCTCGTAGAGAGTTAAGATACCCAAAAATTTAATTAAAGTAAAAGGTAAAATATGTCAGTAAATGCAATCCAATCGTAACCAGTAAGAAACAACTATGTGGGAATTTTTATAAATATGTGATGATAAACATGCCTTTTTCAGGTGAACAAAAAAGGATTTGACTGTCACTGCCAATTGTTATTTAAATCTAGATAAGTTTAAAATCAAAAAAGTAAACAAAGAAATATTCTTTTTACTAAATTCTAAAAGAAATTCATAAATTAATTCTCTATCTATATCTTCCTTACATAGTTCATAATAATGGAGAATTGTAACTTTTCTGCCTTCAACAAGGAGGCAAACTTAAGAATAAAAAAGGACCAATAGCTTTTAGATTTAGAAAAAGAAATTGGTGAGAAAAGGAAGACTGATGTGGAATTAAACTGTGAAATTCTGAGGGTGAAACTCCAGAATGCTCGCAGGGAAGCACTGTTCCAAGAGCAGAAACAAATATTGGAGTTAGAATTGTTAAAAAAAAAATAAATGAATAAAACTACTGAAAATGCCTTTCAATAAATTCTTGTCTTATTGCTCTTCCCCTCACATTTTCTGCTGCAGGTGCCAAAGGTACATCAATAATTTCCCTACCCCCTTCCAGCTCTTCCATTTCCCAATCATCTGCAACTTCGATTCCAATATTATGCAAAACAGCACAAGCAGTTATAATTCTTGTGATATTGTGCAGCTTATTTTGTAGCTCATAGTACAGACATGGAAACCTTCTCTTCCATCTCCCAATTGTGCGTTCAACTGCACTTCTAGTTTTTTTATGGGCTGTATTATAATTGGTTTCAGCTTGGTTAGATGGTTGTGGTACAGGAGTGTAAATGTAGTGGCGTTGCAGATAACCACTATCACCAAGTAAGATGCCATTTAATTGGCCCTCACTAAGTCGTACTCTGACACCACTGTTTTCAAAAATTCTGCTGTCATGAGCAGAGCCTGGCCATCTTACAACAATGTCCAGAATTTCATCCCTGGGTCGTGCCACTATCTGGACATTCAAGGAGAAGTATGTTTTTCTGTTTCGAAACATCTCTGCATTGTTAACTCCGGGACTTTTGATTGGTATATGGGTTCCATCAATGACACCGATGACTCCTGGAAACCCACCTTTTTGGAAAAACTGCAATTTTGTTTGGTTGAGATCTGCAGGAAAGTGTATGCACCTTCGAATTTGAATTGCCAGAGTGTGCGACACCTCTGAAATGACTCTGCATACTGTTGACTGGCTGACTCTGTACAAATCTGCACAGACCAACTGCAAAAAATAAAATATTAGCTTAACATGTCATATTAATTATTTTACATGCTAAAATGAAACCTCAGAAAAGCTGCATTGCAATAAAAACAATTAACAGGGTCTGTGCATTTTGAATATTGTATGTGGAAAAGATTCAGCGTACAATACTATTTTTTTTTTCTTTTTATGAGCAATTATTAACAAGCTGCAAATGGCCATTTAAATAGTTATAAAACAATGTAAACCTCAGAGAATACCCCCAACTGTTTCTTTTTCACTATCGTGCTTTGAGATGTTCAGGTAAGTTATGATATTTAGGAGTCAAACTACTTTATTATATACAAATATTGGATGATTCATGCTCAATTTTATTAATCTTTTCCATAGCTACTTCACACTCAAAATTAAAATTTGCTCTCGTGTATTAATTCAAATTATGCATGTGAATACAATAATGAACAAAAACCTGCATTGTAATTATTGCTCTGTCATAATTTTAACTAATTTTTTTATCAAACAAAATGGTCAAGATTGAGAAAAGAAAACTTTTGAAAATTTTGGTTGAATCCAACTAAATAAACATACTTATCTTGTGCATTTCAATTATCTTTCTATTTTTATGTTGGAAATTCATTAAATTGATCTCCAAAATTAAAAAGGATTAATGTACTAATTATTATTAGTTTAGGAATAAAGTACAATAGGTCTGCCAAAAACCAATTAACAAATCTTAACAAATTCTATCTGCTGTTTTATGGTTGAATGTGTGATATTAATTTCAAGTTAGACAATAGAAAGTTGCTATTTTTAGTTTTCCATAGAATTTTTAAGACAAATCAAAAGTGCATGCAAAATAATACAAAAGGAACAGTTGTAAATGTGAACCAATAAAGCTGGTATTAAATGCTATGCTTGGTTAACTTTCACATTTGTCTGGGCAAGAGGCTGGCAAATTATTATGTAATGTATTTATTTTACTGCTAATGTGCAATAAGTTTTTATTTTCTAATACTTGTGGCTATTAAACGTGTGACAACAAGCCATATAAGGAATTGTATACATTGAAATAAAATTGTATTGATTCTGAATTTAATTTGGCATGGATTTGACTGTGTGTGACTTAAGATTGTGCAAACAGTTTGATACCAGTATTATGATTGCAATGTTTATTTAATTGTTAGATGCATTGCAATGGGATTATAAAGGATATGCTTAAGGTACATAATACAGAGTCAAGGATTTTTTATACAAAATTATGTTTAAGCTGTTTCAAATGTCTTTATGAGAAACTACTAGTATACCTACAAACTTTTTTCCTTAAATAGGGCAAATATGAAAATTTTAACGCATGTTTAAGCTGTTTCAAATGTCTTTATGAGAAACTACTAGTATACCTACAAACTTGTTTCCTTAAATAGGACAAATATGAAAATTTTAACGACGCTAATGTACAAGATAAGAATTGATAATATTATTGCATTGCTCATCAGTCGATGCTCGGTAGCATCTCGAAGTCAGTTCTTTCACAATTTAAAACGTTTGCAATGATTTATTAAACACACAATAATATTAACAGAAATAGATGCTAGCCAAGACCGTCGGGAAATGGCAGTGGAACTCTTAGGTTATGTTGCCGTGATATATGTATTATAAACCTAAAACATTGTCAACTCCGTAAAATAGGTAGGTACTTACCTGAAATGAAGAGGTGGCATAAAATTGTAGTGCTATAAGTATTTTCATCAGTGGAGAAATCGGCAAGCCTCTATTGGTTATGTTGTCCTCCAGCAACGGAACAAGCAAATTCAGTACCGTGCATTTTCTGAAGCGAAATCGTCGTTTGAACTGGTAATCACTCATTTCCAATGGATTAGAAACAACTCTGATGTACCTTTTGGGTATTCGCATAATATTTGCACCGTGAAACTCCACATATTCTGCAAAATCATCTGCCATGTTGATCTGACAAGCTATAAGTCAATGCTTAAGTCCACGCACACGTAGCCTTAAGCAAAGGCTTAAGACTTAACTTTGGAATGAAAATCTGTATAAGACAATGCTTAAGACTAGGCTTAAAATAAGCCATGACTATGAATTCGGCAATAAGGGATTATTTCCATCCCTAATGTATCTTTTGAAAATCTGAAAAGCATTTTGAGCATTGAACTCTGCAATTTAATGATCCTGCAAATTTGTGATCATAAATTGTGCATTTACGATTAAGAACCTCTTCATTGCTTTCATATTAAGATCAGCATTTTTGATTAGATTTATTTCTTCTTCAGGTAATTTTATAAAGTTGTTTTCCCATGTTTTTATACCCCGTCTGCTTAATATCTGTACTTATTGATCTGAAATGATCATTGTTTCCTCGGTTCTGTGCATGTGCGCGCTTGCATGTGCATTCACGTATGTATACACTCATTTTTGGTTCATTTTCTTGTAAAACGTTTTCTGTTTCATAAATACAATTAAAAGAAACAATCGATGTGCCAAATTTTTTAAAAATTAACCTGCATCTTTGTCTGCTATTTATTTTACATATTATTTTAATTGCTTCTTTTTTGTAACTTAGAAATCTTTTCAACCACTATTACTGTAATATTTACCCACATCATTATTTTAAATTTTATGTGGAAATTATAAAAGCAGAGTACACCTGTTTTAACTGTATCAACATCTATAGTCTTCCTTGCCTATCTCACATATAAACCAGTATTTAACTTGTTTGTGTGTTTAAAATATGGCTACCAATTTAACTGTTTATCTTTCGTGAATCAAAAAGATTGGGTATTTCATTTCTGGTATTTTCTCCCTCTATTTCCATTTAAATAATATTTAGACTACAAAGTTTGATTTTAAAATTTATCTGGGCTGTATTTTCAATATTTAGTATGACCAAAGTATTATGGTAATGTTTAATTTTTCCATTAACTCACTGGCTTTTAACTCTACCTCCGCAGCCGACTTACCTTCAATTACTATTGACATGTCATCTGCATATACAATTGATATATTTGCACTTCTTTGCACTAATTAAAAATGTTGTTAATAAATATAAGAAAAAAATGGACCATATTTCAAGCCTTGCAGTTCTCCTTACCAAACTATTTGGAAATTTGATTAAATTTGTTCTACTATACCACAGGGCTATTTATAATTTATTTCAGTGCACTGCATTCATTTTTAAGATATGAACTTACACTTTTGTGCTATCGCACAAACCCCATAATTTTCTAATTTACTTTCCAGTATGTCTATACTAACAAAGTCAAATAGCTTAGACAAGTCCAAAAAATAGCTATTACCTTTTCCTGTTTATTTAATGCTTCAATTATATAATTGCACTGATTGTTGATTTCTCCTTTTGGAATCCAAACTGCCATTCTGTTATTATGTTCAGTTTAGTAAAATAGTTTTAATTGGTTTAAAAATAGGCCTTCTATTACTGTTTAAATAATTACAATGTAATTGTCCTATAATTTCCTACTTTCATCCTGTTTTCGTTTTGTTGAAATAATGACCTCATGATTACTTCCTTTAAAGTATCTGAAAATGTTCCTTGATTTATTGGCTCATTTATCATGTGCATCAGCACTTTAGCAATCTCAGTTCAATATCTTTTGTAATTTTATGTGATATTTCATCAAAAACAGTTGATTTTTACCTTCTCTTGCGCATACGTACTATGTACATAGCAGATAGATAAGGTGTTGTATAGCATCCAAAAATTTGAAACTAGCATTTCTATAGAAATATATATTTTGAGACCCCGTGAATCCAAAAACAAGCATTTTAGGAAAAGGGCAGTGTTTGCGTGTGTATGTGAGCATATGTGCTGTGGACAGCATAACTCAAAAGAAAAAAGTCCATTATATACCAAACTTCGCATTTAAGTTAAGTATCTCCCAAGGATATGACACGAAGATTTTTAAGGAAACCCCCCCCCCCCCAAACTATCCTTTACATGGAAAAATTTTTGAAAATTTTTATTATCTCAAAAATGGCTTTAATGATTTTGATCAAAATACTCTATATTTAAGATATTTATATGAAAAACAAAATATATGTCTTGAATTTCCTGGGAATAGCTTTGGAAGACCTGTTCATTCTGGAGAATTTTGCTGAAATGATAAACTGTAAGAAATAGACAAAATCTTGCTGAACAAAAAATGTAGATCTTGTTAAAACATGCAATTTATATCATATACATTTTTGTTGTAGAGTTGACTGTTTCCGAGATATTCTTTGTTATTAGTTTCAATTTTAAACTACCTACAAAGCTTTTCATCTCTCTGTTTTACTGGCAGTGCAAAGTGAACTTAACTTCAATTGTTCACAATCAACCAGGTTTTAAAAGATTTGACTATCACTTTAGCCTAGTATATTGCCTTGTTTTCCTTCAACTTAGAAGGGAGCAATTAATAAGACCATTTCTGGTAATGTTTATCTCAGTTACCAAGACACAGATAAAATTATATTTTGTAAGAAAATTTGTTTGTTGAACAGCTAGAGAAAGACAGGTGAATGGAACACATCAGTTTGTTTAAAAAATACTTTTTACTTTCTCTGGCACATATTTTCATACAATGTGCATAGTAGCTAGAGAAAGTATTATATTCCATCCAAAAATTTTGACACTAAGATTTTACCATAAATACATGTTTTGGGGTCCTCTGAATCCAGAAAAGCAATTTTAGCAAAAGATGCGTGCATCTGTGGACATCGTAGCTCAAAAACGAAAAGTTTGTTAAATACCAAACTTGGAATTTAGGTTCAACATCTCCAAGGATGCAACACAAGATTTTCAAATAAATCCCCCCCACCCCAACTACCCTTTACAAGGAAAATTTTTGGAAAATTTTTATGTTCTCAAAAATGGTTCTAATGATTTTGATTAAAACACCATATGTTAAGGACATTTTTATGACAAAAAAAATTAATATCCTGAATTTTCTGGAAATAGCCTCTGGAGACCTCTTCATTATGGATGAATTTTGTATAATTTTTTAATAACTGGTGAACTGTAAGTGTTAGACAAAAACTTATTACACAAAAAAAGTAGATCTCATTAAATCACACAATTTATGCAACATACAATTTTTGTAGTTAGCCATTTCTGAGATATTCTGTGTTATTGGTTGTAATTTTAAGCTACTTAAACTTTTCTCAAATAGGAGGACATCCTTCTATCATGGATCCTATGTTTATTCCTGGCAAGCAAAGGAAATGGAATTTCAATTGATTCACATAGCAATCAGTTTTTAAAAGATTTGACTATTGCTTTAGCCTAGTGTACTCCCTATTTCCCTTCTACTTACAGAGAAGCAAGTCTTACTGTGCTACTCAAAAGATAACATGGGCTTTGCCTTTGTTAATACAAACCTCTCAGATAATGCACTGATTATTCTGAGATGTCATTGATGTTTTGCAGTGCACCAATGAGAGTCATTTCAGCCAATAGAAATCACAAATGACAGAAAGACCTTGAGTACGCGAGGAGTAAAACAGAATGTCTTATCTCAGCCTTTGAAGCCGACATGTTAATATTTTGAGCTTATCGCAACCTTTGAAGTCTACATGTTAACCTTTTGAGTAGCACGGTAATAATAAGAACAACTCTACTAACATTTATCTCGATTAGCATGAAGTAGATACACAAATCTTTTGTAAGAAATGTTTGTTTGTGGAACAGCTAGAAAAAGTAATGTGAATGGAACACATCACATTTTTTTGGCTTAAGCCTATCAATTTCTTGTTGTACACCTTTTTCTGATATTTCTTATATTCCCATAGCCTTTACCTGATCAGCTACTAGTACCTTTATTTGGTTTTTGTTTGCACATTTGTCTTCATTTGGTTTAGAATATTGATAAACTACTTGTTAAAATGAATACATATTTCATAGTTTCTCTTTCCATCATTTTCTTTGATTGTCATGTTTTCACATTGCTTTCCTGTGAATTCTATTTACCATATTCCATATTGTTTTTGTCTTGTTTTTTGACTTTGCTACCAATTCCCAATTATAGCTCATCTTTGCATATTCACATACTAATCTAGAATATTCCATTATAATTTTCAATATATGTTAATGATTTTTCACCCACATTTACTTGTTTCTAAGAATTCTAAAGTTTCACTCTCTCCCATGAAATGTCTATACTTTTTATCATCCATTTTTCATCCTGGATACCCAACGAGCCAGACTTAACTTTCACTATTTTAACAGCATTTAATAGTTAAGCCTTTCTGTACAATATTACTGAAAATGTCCTACTTTTCATTTACATTTTCATTAACTTCTTTCTAATTTACTTGTGTGAAGTATTGTTTTTATCTGTTTGTCTTTTATATTTGAAACTACTTTGTAAAATCTCCTTTTTTATGTTAACTTTTAACCACAGGCCAAAATGATCGCCTATTTCTGCTTTTATTATTTGCTTCCCATTTATTTTCTATTAGATTTGTAAACCCCTTATCAAAGCAGGTGTTTTTAAGTTTTGGAAATTGGTATTTTGCCAATACCAATTTTTAAGTTTAGCCTCTAAGTGGTTTAAGTTTAGTCCTTAAGTAGTAACCGTGAAGTAATCCATAAGAGCCACTTGCACTTCAGTACTGTGAATCCATAACTTAAGTTTCAAAAGTAATCAGTACACTTTTGCTAAGAGAAAGTATGGCATTTACAGATATTCTCTATGATCCACAATTTATATTAGCTTGAGCTAAGTATTTATACAACTTATACAACTCAGCATACAAAACTTTTCTTTGAGTATGCAGCAATGAATGATATTGAATGGTAACTAGTTGGAAAATATGGTAATGATGGAGACAACAATTTTAATCTCTCATGATAAACTAGTTCATTTTTTTGTAGTGTTTAATATCCAGTTTTAGTACATATGGCACTGCAGACAATGATACTGATGATACATGGAATGAAGTGGAATGTGACTGATGGCGGGGGAAACTGGAGACCCAGAGAAAACCCGTCCCTGCACCACTTTGTCCACCAGAAATTCCACATACAGTCAGTCACCTGGGATCGAACCTGGGCTGTGTTGGTGAGAGGAGAGTGGTCTAACCACTCAGCCATAGCACAACCCTTCAATCAGTTTTATCACTCCTTTACAAACTGAGATAGCCTTCAAAGTTTCAGCAAATATATATGCAGTTTTCTTCTATAAAATATTGCAAATACAAAATCTAAGTGGATACACAATATAACAAGTTATTCTTTAAAGACCTATCCCATTGAGTTACAAATATTAGCGTTGACAATTTGATCTTTTTAATAACTGAGAAACTATTACAGATGCAAAAATTTACTTAAAGAAAACCACACAGCTGATGAAAACATATAATATGTATCACATTTTGTTTTTTCACCCCCTTACTTCTGTTCTATGGATTCAAACACATACAAATCGGAATGAGATGTAAACCAAGTGCACATTCCATAAATTTATATTTTCATGCAAACTTTTATATGATTAATGTAAAAATCAGTGAGTGGACGTATTAATATTACAGTAAAGTTCGTACTATGGGAGCGTGTGTACATGTTAAAAACATTTTTCAGGATGTGTGGAACAACTAGACAAAAAGTTAAGGCAGTTAGGACAGCAAACAGGAATTTCAGGAACCTCAGCTCATATAGCATTGAAATTACTCAAATTAAAGCTCTAGGTAATTACGGTATCTTACCAGTTACAAGATTTTCTAGGACTATAGTCCTTTCAAAGCCTGGCAACATCCCTTACCAACTTGACCATATCCACACACCACAACTTGCTTGCCACCAAACATGACATCTGTTGAACTTCTCAATCTGAAATTATTTTAGTTATATATCAATATAACAATTTTAGGTGCGTTACATTTTTATACCACATGCTACTTTTGCTGAAACAAAATAACTTACAACAAATACACTTGAATTGCATACTCAGAACCATGCAAAAATATAAGAGTATAAATCATTAATCACAAAAAGAGTGGTCTTAATCTTTTTCATGACAGCAAGAGTCATTTGAATGAGCATCTACTAGTCCTAAGACCCCTGCTTCAGTAATGCAATAAAGCAAAATCTCAAAATAATAAAAATTGGCCTATTTAATGTAAAATTTTCTATCAACAGTGTAACAGAATCTCTACTGGATATATATGAATAATACATTTTGTACAATTAAACCAGTCATATCTGAATGGAACAGAATAATGTGCACATGCAACAGAATACCAAAGTAAAAGCTTATGTGCAAAATCCTAGGCAAAAAGGCAATTATGACAGTGACATACTTGTTATCGTCATTTAAAAGGTATCCTATGTAGCTTTTTGATAGAGGACTGCTTAAATGCAAAAGTTATATTGAATGTAAGAAACAACCTTAGTGAGATGTGTAGGGGGTCCCGTTCTGCTTTGCTTTGATTAAGTTGTTGAAATCCTGCATTTAAAAATGAATAGCAGCACCATTGTATCTGTAGGGGAAAAAAAAAATTTAAACATAAAGTTCCAAGGTTTTTTGCCTTGGTCTGTTTATCACGCAATTCTTTTGATCCTGGTGTTTTTGTTACCGTTATACCTAATTCTGTTATAAAGGTTTTATGTATATGCAAAAGCATTTTGCCATGGTAGTGCAAGCAGCAAAATACCAGCAAGGAGACCTGAAGATCCATGTTTCAAGCACCAGCCATGGCATTTACATTTTAAGGCCTAATTTCACCTTCTTAGTGACTAAATAGAGGTGCTATTAAAGTACAATTATTAAATATCTAGATGAAAATATTACTTTTTAGAAGTATTTTTAACTGCACAATCATTTCCATTAATGCTGAATTTAATGTTTGTACACTGTTGTGCTAACAGCACTTATACTGAAATTTAAATACCTATTAACAGTAATAAATACTCCTTATGATTATGCATATTTGAAACTAATACAAAATCCATTCATAACATAATGCCACCTCCTTGGTACAGGATAGTGTGCATCCTAATCTGGACAGCCAGATTGTAATCTCAGATGAGACGCGCTACCTGAACAAGGCTTCATCTGGAGTTTTCCTTATTATTTCTTTCTTTTTACACTTATTGTTGTTTTTGCTATTTTTTCTTTTACAGATACAAACAACCCTACCCAAAGTAGGACTTAAACTGAACCTCTCTTCTATGAAGTACCAAAATTAAGCAGCTTTGTGAGTCAATCCATGGGGGACGAGCAATCATAAGAACAAGACTTGGGTAATTCCTAGCTCTTTGGAATGTAACTATTTAATGCAGACTTTATGATCACTTCATTCATTGTCTCTGTGCAGTTTAGTTGTTTTACACTGCTTCAGCTAAAAATGACAACCATATGCAATTCACAAGGGCAAGAAAAAAAATTACTAGAATGCATGCATGCTCTCTCTTCTTTTGCTAAAACCTAACGAAAAACTCATGTTAATTACAGATTTTGTTTAAAAAGACACATCGTTGCCACTTGCAATATTCATAAAGAAAAATATCCATTTTATTACTGCAAATTAATGCTCAAAATGGATATTGTAGTGAAAGATGGATTTTCTGTTAAATATGAGCAATTATGAAGAATGCATAATTTAGTTTTATTTAAACATAAAAAGAAAACTCAAAATTTGTTTCAGAGTTGTACCATCAACAGAATAGCTGGACTAGGTGTCAACACTTTCATATAAACTTTATAAAATATCAAGTTTAAACCATAAAGCATCTCAAACATGACAAAATAAATCAATCTGCACAATTTGCTCAATACCTGCACCATTGGTCTCATTCAGCATAACATTATCCCCCACTCTGCCACTGGCAACAATCATCAGCTCGTGTAGGACTTGCTGGAATGCATGTGCTCCTTGCCCTATATTACAAATAGCTCAGTAGGGCATTCTCGGTAATAAAAGTTGTGTGTCTGTTCTTGTTTGAATATTTTGGTAATTATAGAGAACTTGGGCCCCTCTAGAAATTAAGCAAATTGTGGTTTGACTGTAAGTTTGGTTTATACTTGTTACGTTTTCACCAATTTTTTTTATCGGAAAAGCTCCGTAATTAAGTTAAACGCTAATTTATTAGTGCGCGTAGCGATCCTTTTTTGTGAATATTTATGAAGTATGCTGCCTAGAAGTTGTAGAATATAAATAAAGAAGTCTTGTAGTACCTTTGCAATGTAAATATATAATAATACTACACACTAAAGTGCCTAAAACCTGAGTTTCATTGTCGGCGGCAGGCGAACAGTGTTGTGGAATGCAACACCGGCATATGTCGCTAGACGCTGTGCTGATGTATGACAAGTATGTTTCACGCAGATACAGCTGTTCAGTGAATTTTATTATGCAGAACTTCGGCCACTCTAAAATCGAATGAAACTAAGTGCGATTGATTGACTTTGTATTTATGATAACAATTTCAAAGCCTGTGGATTTCAAATTTAGCGCGAGGTTAGGTTCCAATCCGTTTAGGTTAGTGTGTGTATATAAATTTATGTTTCTAATTTTATATCGTGGTAGTACCTCATTATCGATATTTCTAACAACTCCTAACAGCGCAATGGATACAACATTAGTTTTTTAAACCATCTCCCCACCCATAATCACTCTCTAACCACACCGGTCCCGTTAGAGTGCAAAACTGGCATACGTCGCAGCGGTGAGAGTTAGCGGCCCAACTTGTAAATAATTACCCAATGCAGAACTGCTTTGCGCAATATTTGTAAGTATTCAGTATACTTCATAGTTAGTTGTTCTGTTAACAGATGATCCTCACCTTGAGTTCCCAAGTTCGAATCTCTGTTAGAGTTTGTTATCCAGGATACTGTTTATTCCATATCCATATATTAAGATACAAAAGTTGGGTAACTCTTAAGTATCAGAAGCTAATTTTAACATCATTTCATCAATTCCATTCATCATCCTTTATGACATACCAGGTTAAAGGACATTAAACTAAAAAAAATACATTGAATTAAACGTTAAATGCAATAATCGGTACCTTGCAATTTTATGAAACAAAATACTTACATAAATATGAACACTGATTAGAGTAGCAGTACTCACTGAAAATTCTATATCTGTTGGAAGAATGTTGAGTTTTAAAGATTATTTTAAACTTGTATTTACTTAAAGCTTGAAGTTACTTTTGTTGCATTTTGACGTCAATTCATTGGTCTCGTTGTTTTAATTACGAACATAAACATACCTCTTTGTTTTGAAGTTTCGGTATTATAAAGTTTCAGCTCACAATTACGCAGTGAAGAATTTTCATAGAGAGTGGACATTATTGTACAAACAAAATGTGCCCACTATTCTGACAATGAAGCACCAATATGAATAATTGTTCGCTCTCACTGGCACTTAATTTTGATATGGCGGAGATTCTTTCGAACATGTGACGCGAGACGGCGAGAAATTGTCCGACGGTCCGGCAATGCTCATGCGCAAACAGAACAGACAACGAACGGAAGTCTTGTGTTTGGCATTGGAAACTCCATTTCTATCCCTTATTTTGATCCAGTTCATTTACACACACCTAACCTAAGTTAAGGTAACCTAACGTCGACGAAATCTCGAAACCAGAAGAACCTGTCATTCGCATCGATTTGCTATAGCCTCCCCTCGCCTCTTACTCATTTTTCAAAAAACACTTAGAAAACAAGAAAATCCCGCGTCACATATTTTAGAAACAAGAAAACCCACCGTCACATGTTGAAAAGAAGGGCCGAAAACCCTTTTTTGAACTTTAGTTGAATAAATCCGACATTGATACTCAAATATATGTCATTACTTTTTAACCATGTGATTCTGCAGGAAGAGATGTTTTGAGTTTATAAACAGTTATTGTTGGATTTAATGTTCGAATCGCCCTATTATTAGTAATTGCCTGAAAACATGAACTTTTCAAGCAAACACGCTAATGCCGAAGAATATTTTAACAAATAATGTAAACCCTTCAGCACATCAACTTGCTACGTTATGGTCCCTGTTTATAGCTAAACAACAAGAGCTTGTTCAGCACCATGTATATTTAAATTCTTCACTAAAAATAACTCATTTTTTAATGTTCACGAAATAACCTATCTTCTACCTTACCGGATTTTCAGTTCAGGTTCCAGTTATAAACACACACTGCAGGTTATTTAAGTGTTTTGCATTACTGGGGTATCACTAGGATCTCTTACATTTACACAATTAACCCGTGTATGTGAAAATTCAGTCTTAGTTTCACATTTTCCATTACCGCCTGTGGACTACATTGCACTCCCCCCTCCTCCCTTACCCCCCCCCTCTCCCCCATCGTCTGATCACTTCACATCAACTGCAATCGCACTCACCTGTGCACGCGTGCTTACTAATTCTATCAACCTATTCAGCACAATGCACATTTAATTTGATGCTGAAGAAATACTACCCCTGAATTTATAACTGGTGATATAGGTAATAAACATTTAACGGGAGGATTCCCGTACAATTTTCTACAGAACTCTCTTAAAAAGTCCATTATGAATCACTTTTACTTATATATTGCCCGTTTCGTATTAAGAATGGCAGTTCATTAACGTTTATATCTTAAAAGTTTTTAAGTTAACAAAAAACAAAAAAACTGAAAAATATATTCATCTTACTAATTGTATAGAAAATATAGGCTCCGTATGCATTTGGCATGGGTATATGTATGATTTAATTTATAATTTTATTTAAACTACCTTGTTCAGTATCACTAAATATAAAACATTATTATAATTTTAATATATCGAAAACGGCAGTTGGTGCCATCTCTTGAGGATCAGATACCGTCTGAAATTCTCTCGGCAATTAGTCACCAACCGCACCCGTTGCCATTAAATTACTGCACGAGAGGGTATATCCACTATAGTGCTATTCTTCTGTACTATTCCTATACCAGAATGTTTGAAATTTTGAATCTTTGAGATAGTAAGCAAAGGGCACAACGGGCACAGCCCCCGTAATAGTAATGGCATTTGCAATATGGAAGCAGTAACCTTGCTCGCATGACGTCACGCATTCATTCTGACATTTTTTTTTTTTTTTTTTGTTAGTGTTTAACGCCCGCTTTTACTATGCATGGCACCACAGGCGATGACACTGATGATTAGGGATAGCATCTTGGGAACCGATAGCGGAACACTTGCGCTTACCAGTTGTGTACCTACCGAATAGAGACCGACCTGTGACTGCACGCGCCGCATGTAAACAGCCTGTAGTAACGCGTTGCGGAACGTGGCTTGACGCAGCAGTAATCTATGTTGTATTTGCAATACTGTATTACAGGCAATTAATGTCTTTGAAAATAGTGCATGCTCTTCAATCGAGATTGTAAAATCTCTTGCTTCAAACGGATTGCATGAAGATTTGCAATTCATTTAGAAACACTTTTTGGATATATCTGCGACAGTAACACATACTCCTATTTGGAAACATCGAACACTGAAAGCTGTCGTTGAATTTGTGCAAGCAGTTAACCAGAGACCCGTGACACCTGTTTTAGACAGTATGGAAAAGAAAGTGAAGATAGTGTTTGGAAAAAATGTCGGATTTTCAATAATGCGTGAAATACGAAATGTGCTACGAGGTGTTCCTACAGAGATAATTGCTGATGGAGTATCTTACCCAATAGTCGATGATGTGTTCTATATTTGTTTTGCTCCAATCACGTCTTGTGATGTGGAGCGAAGTTTTTCACAATATAAAGCCTGTTTACGTGCCAATCGGAGACGATTCACACTTGAGACGTTACGAATGTATGTTGTGCATTGTAATCTATGTATCTTGAGAGGAAATACAACGGATAATGACGCTGATGACTTGTTGCACAATAGCAATTGAATGTATGTAACAATTTAAATTGTTAATTCCCATAAATCAGTGCTGTTTATGTTTACCACCAACCCAACCTCAATATCCTTCCAGTGCTAGTTAAAACATCACGGTCTACCACACGACCACTGCCCCATTTTCTTTCTATTAGTACCACTATGTACACACTGCATTGTCAACACATCACAACTATATACCATGTTGCGCTAACCTTGATTCTGTCCCTTTATCGGTCTCCAAGATGCTACTGATGTTACATGGAATCTGACAAATAGAGGCATACATGCATCTACTATTTTCTTTTACGGAATCGCGACAATTTTATATGAATATGTAAATTCTGTAATATTAAAATGTGATTTCAATGGTACACAGATTGAACTAATAACAAGCTAGTATTATACCTCAGATAGGAATTTCCCCCCCCCCTTTCTTTGTAATAACTGACACACAACCACATACACACTCACACATATACACACACAAAGTCTAGCCGGCAATTAAACTACGGAATCAATCGATCACTTCATTCACGATACCATTTTTTTTAGCATAGTTAAAAGCTTAGTATAAAAGAAACACTTGAACAAGACACATGATGTAGTGCAAAAGGAGTGTAGTGCATTAATACCCTGAATAATTTGTCACATATCTAGGTTTATGCTTCCTTGATTGCAGTTTCAACAAATTAGTAACCTTTAATTTTCTCTCGGATTGAATGATCTGTTGAACAGATACATTGTAATTGCAGGCCACTCACTCTCCTGTAATTACCAAATCACTACTATTGATCATGTTTAAAATGAACCTAACATTACACAATGAAGTCCCAAAGCATTGAGCAAATAGTCACACAATTTAATCAAGTGTTCAGCAGTGTGCAATGTTCCTAGGGACGTTTCTTTGCTGAGTTTACTACACGTCTTTGGATAGTCAATAATTGTGATGCCATCCCAATTTTTCAATGACTGCAAATATTTCAGATTCTCTTGGTCCATGGATCTAATTGAATCACAATAATTATCACTTAGATATATCCTGTTTTGGGGACACCTGACGTTTACTACCATCCACTACTTTCTTTTTATTTGCAACCACTTTTCAGTGCTTTCATTATCAATCCCATCTAACGTGGAAACAGCGGTTATTGTCCTTCATCAAACATTGGCATAAAATAACTAATATTCTGTCTTTCTATACTGTTAGGCTGCAAACCTTGTATGAAAGATGAGGATCATGCATTACAACATTCAATGTTTGCACTTCATATATTTTTCTGATATGCTAAAACGACAATTTTTACATCATACATTGATGCAAACAGAAGTTTCTTGCTTTTTTAATAATTCTCATTTAATTAATTGTTTTTCAGATTCTCGGGTATATGAATAGGGGCAGTTTTTCAATACGGGGTACCTTGCTACAGCACACCATAGCTCTAGGAGGCGTTCAAGTAGATTTTTAAATTAGTTTTCTTTCTAAAAGATACTAGCGCTCTTGTTAAAATATGCGAATGTATCTCATAAATCGATGCAAACAGCCATCACTGAATCGTGCATTGCCGTTTTAGCTAGTTCCGCTAGCGTCACAGAAAGACAAACGCTATGGCCTTGGTGCTCTCCTAGAAGTGAGCCCGAAACTGAGGCCATTCACTTCTGTCTTTCTTTGCACCTACCCCTGCAGATTTCACAAAATCAGGTTGCCATCGGGCTCACTTTCTAAGGGCTCGCGGCATTATCAATAGTCAATGGTGGGATTACATACCACTGACTATACAACAGTTTCTTTTACAAATCAGCGCAGCATAGTGCAGCGGTGACAGGTGAACAGTTGTGTTTTTGACTGTAATGAAAAACATGTGTTGATAATTGAGACCGTTAGTCGGCTTCTCTATAATAACCATTGTCATTTTATTAATTGTTTATCTGTTTATATTTAAAGAGTGCTAATGCTCAATTATTTCATGTATTTAAGAGTGTAAAAATTAGCTTTTGGCAAGAGAAGTTCGGAGTTGTTTACTCCAACCTCGGAAAGTGGAAAGAGAAAATTTCTTTGTTAGGAGGTACACTATTGTCATAACACGTACGAGTAGCGTTGAGTGTAATAGAGAACCAAGTGATGGTAAATACCCTTTTAGTTTGGAGAAGAATTTTTTTCCATTGTATAACACTTGTCACGTGGGCGTTATGATTCTTTCTGGGAAGGAAATAATGCATTTTGGGTAATATCATCTCCAGGTTCGCGGTCTTTCCAACTAATCGGAAAGAAGCAGCCATGTCAGCAATTTTTTTATATAAGTAGAAGCACGTCGGGGCTGTCTGTTAGTTACACCGGGGCATTAAGGTTACATCGCTGCTGTCTTTTAGTTGCATCGAGGCTGACGCAGTTACATATCGGCATTCAAGTTAAACTTCGTAACACTCAGCAATACTTAGTTAATTAACGGCACTCTTAGTGATGAATATTTAAAGTCAGTTAAGCACATCTAGACTTAGTTAGATACAGCTAAGTGACAGAAACAAGGTTATTAAGTAAAATATGTGTGCGTCATTGATTAAGGAAGTTTCTAGTGATTATTTAATTTAGCAGATTGTACAGCAATGTGCTTGTCTAGCATCTTCTAGTTGGCAATAAATGAAGTAAAAGTAACTTGTGAATACTTAACTTTATAAGATCACTCCCCAAACTACCTACCACCCCGAGAGCGTCAAACCAGCAAGCAGGCCAAGTTTAGCTGAGGCACCTCAACGGTAGTAGATCTTCACAACAAAAGGTACGTAGATCTACTCATCTGGTAGTGGAGTGAATCTTGAAGCACAGCCAAAGTCATCGTACATCTGAGCACGGGGCCATAATAAACGCATCATATTTGGCTCCCAACGCGGAATAAAAACATCTTCATACTTGCCTCTTTAACGTGGTGCAACAACGAAAGATCTTCATAATTTTACGTTAGTAATGGAAAATTTCAATTGCGGCTTGCATTGCATATCTGAACAGAGATTGTTTTTTATACATTTAGTTTAAATAGACATTTCTTTACAATGAACTCCGTGCATTCTCTTCTAAAACAATCCTTTTCTGCGAGATCACTAGAACAGAAAACAGAATAAAATGGGTCTACCTACTCCAGATTTAAATATAACTCAAGCTGCTAAGAAAAACAAAGATCGTACTTATGTTAGAGATTTTAATAAAATGTGTACAAAGAATATAGTTAGATATACAGTTGCGGTGTGAGAAATTGTTTTATTTTTCTGTCTGCCTTTCAGGAGTAAGACTCTTGGTCAAACACAAGGGATAAAGGACCTGGGAAATTTAAAGGAGTATACAAAAACACAGTGAAAGTAAAAACCACACGAATGACATGTTGAGCTTCAGTGCGCTAGGAAATGTTAATATTGCAGTGCAGCTAAGCTGAGCTTATCGGGGTTCTCTTCAAAACCACAACAACCAAGTTGAAAAGAACCGCTATATCCTTTCCAAAATTATAGTCTGTATAAAGCTTTGTGGCTTTGGAGCTAGCATTAATGGGGCATGATGAACTTGACGAGTGAGAAAATTCCGGCATATTCCTTGGCTTAAAAGATTTTGTGAGTAGCATTGATAATGATGTTAAGGCGCATATGGAAAATAGTACAGTTTCTATGTATACTTAAAGTACATTCAGAACGAGTTATTGGCACGATGCTTGAATATACCAGGACCTCATTAAAGACGAAGTAACGCAGGCTAGATATTATCTGCCCAGCCTTACTTCTCCGGCGATGTAAACAAATCAAGATATATTCTTCCGCGAACGCACGTGCTCGCAGTTCGTCTGCCATACAATTGTAAAACCGCGTACCTACGTTTGGCAGGAAAAGAAATAGCTACCAACTTTCACTGAACACGGATAATGATTAACTCTATTAAATGTATAATAAATAAAACAATAAAAACAGGAAGGGTAGTCGTTATATATTTAGTACAAAATTTCCTAAAATTATAAAATGCAGACTTGTTTTGAAAATGTACTGCAAAATTGCATACGTACATCACTCCAACAGTTTTCTGCGAAATTTAGCATTCACATATGCACAACAATACACTGCACGTCTCTTTAATATAATGCCATAATACAATGACTTACAGAAAAGCTAATCTTAGGATGGAACTGGTCCCACTCCTTCAAGATACGAGACATTTGCTGTAGTAGCAATAAAACTGTCTGAATCATCGCGGAGATTGATATAGTGGGATAACGACAATGTACACTATTCCCTCCAAATCTCAGTCTGTTGGTTCTTCCGGACAATGTGTGACACACATTCACTGCATTTTCGGTTGTCACTTGTAAAACTGCTGGCAAAGATGTCGCACCTCGGTTAATTTAAAAGTTTTGCACACTTTATGCTGCTTTTGGAAACAACAGTAAATTCTGCCGTTAAACTAAGAACATACTTTAATAAAAAGGTAAGGTATTTTTCACAAAACTCGTTGTATATACACCAGGAATAAGTCTTTCCTTGCTTATGTTTCATTACACTGGTATTACATGTTTCCGTCATTACTGTCTGACTAGAAGCAACCGTTAGAAACGAACTGCAAAATGGATATGCATTGTTACATAAAGAAATGATGACTAAATGATCAGTAAATTCTGCTCCTTAATCATTCATACTACATTATTAAACAACGTTGCATAGTGTAATACGACATTTCTGTGCTCACTCGGCAATTTAAGAGGGAACTATTTTGTGATGCAGAAAAGCAGTAAAACGTTCAGCAGCCAATCATAACCATTGCAACCTGTTGCTTTTGTTTACATTACAGGTGAAGTAAGGCTGGACGGAAAATATAGAGCAATAATGTCAGATGAGGTATCAAACCAAGCTCAGCTTGTGATTGTTTTTAGGTATGAACTGAAAGCCAGTGTTTTTGAACAGTTCTAGAGATTTTTCCGGCCAGTTGGACAAAATACCGAAAATATTTCTGCTTGCATTTTGAAAGAACTTTAAGTCACTTCTTAGTTCAGATTATTTATTTACTACATTGCAATTGATAGTGTAAATAAGGACATGCTTTAAGAACATTACACTCATTGTACACTGTGCACAGGGAAATTGTTATTTAATTCTAGTTTGAACGCCGTTCGGTTTGGCAAAGACAACGTATAAATATATATTTATGACATGGTCAAGTATTGTCCGGCCTCAACATCCGTGTCCAATGTTGTCAACTATTTTTCAACATTTGACAATTTTTTTCTGGTAGACTCTTGAATTGAAAAACACGTTTGATCATGTACAAGAGGCTTAAGACAATGACAAAAAGAAGAAATTGAGTTACTCTCCATTGAACAAGAGAAAGGTTCAATATTAATCGACGAGATGTCTGTTCAAACAAAACTAACATATACACAATAACAATATGACGATAGAAATGAACTAAATGAATCACCCTCACGAGATTGTGAAAAGCTGAAAAACAGTCTGCTATGTTTTGTTTTTAGAGGGATCTCAACTAAATACCGCATATCCGTAGCATTTTTCTTCTGCTGTAACTTGAATGGGCTCCAACTCCATATAAAAGGCTGCTGGTAATTGTTTCAGTACAAGAAGTGGGACTTTTTATTTTCAGAATCGTGACAGACAAATAGAAGGTTAATGGCAATGCTTGAAAAGATCTGTGGTGGCACGGCTAGGTCAGAAGTAACTCATCCCTTCTATGAAAATCATGAGTTATTTCTAAGTTAGGATCAAAGCCAAATTTCTAATTTAATTAGGACTGATAATAATTAAAGATTTATTTACGTTGAAAATAGTAAAACTAAAAATATTAATCGATTAAGTTAAATGTCCTGTATTATACAACCCTCACCACATATATAAATGCATCACAGCTGCCCTTGAAACTTGAGTTTCTGTTTAAATTGAATGTTTTCCTGATAAAGAAAGTTTTCAAGCTACCATGGGGTGCGAAAAAAAAAAATAAATAGGTGGGATTACATTCACGATATATATAATATAACACACGCACATACTTCTCGAAACTACGATAAGCTACCCTTTTTCAGCAAGCGATGTCTGACTTCTGTGGCTCACTGACAATTTCCTTCCCTACAAAAAGGAAATACAGGAATATGGACGAAGAGACAAGAGGGTTTCAGTCGAGAGAGGTATAAAGCCATTATCATCACAATAGAATCGACAGTGGGTTGTACACAATAACTATTGAAAACTGGATTCCACTAGGCGTTGACACGGAATTTTTTCGAGTAATGACATTGAGTTGTTTTAGTTACCTCAGGCAGCGTGGAGGCTTCAATGATATAATGGATACCCGGTCCTGTATACACGCAATAAATTCCACATTTAAAACTGGTCTCTCAAGAGCATCTGTGATTGTGAACATGGAAATCACCACCAGTCTTCGGAAGACTGGCCCTAAGAGCTTCGAATTCTGTTGATTTCTGCCTAATATAGGCAACCTGGCGATGTTTTTATAGGCTTTTAACGCCCACATTTACTACATAGACACCGCACGCGATGACACTGATGATAAATGGAATGAATATGGAACACCGGTGGAATGCGATGGCAGGGGAACCGGAGAATCCGGAGAAAGCTCGCCCCTTTGTCCACCACAAAGCACATGCGGTCGCCTTGGATCGAACCCGAACCGCCTTGGAGAAGAGGTGAGCGGTCTAACCACTCGGCCACGGCGCGATCAAACTGGATATGTGGAATTTGGGGATGGAGATATTGATATAGTCGTTTCAGGGTGCGTTTCATATACAGTTTGCCGAGAGTAGAGAGGAAGACGAAAGGAAGAGGAGAGATTTGGAGATCTGCCGGGTTCGTGAATAGGAATAACCCTTGCAATTTTCCATTGCTCAGGGAAGTACTCACATTGAAGTTAGGAATTTAACAAATTCAACACACAAGAAAATTTTCTCTGTGGCAGATTTTTAAGTTCCTAACCCAGAATGAGGCCAGGTCCAGGAGATTTTCCGGTGGACATTCCATTCAGTAGTTGAGACAATTCAGTAAAGCTTGCAAGGAAGTACGGCTGCATAGGAGGTCAAGAAGGAACGTCATGTACAACAGTCCCACTATTTTGATTGGAAGTAAAGTAGCGAGTGTTGGGAAGATGAAGCTGATATTGCTAAGAGTAATGAGTAACCAGTGTCACAGATATCTCTCAGAGCGTAGGTGGTAGCGTTCGTAGTAGTGAGAGCTGAGATCTGTGGACATGGTTGTTGAATTTTCAGAAGAAAACTAGCTGCTGACATGTTCGAATGAGCCACTTCAAAATGGCTGAGTGCCTGTTACGTTCATATTGTGACTGGGATCCCGCTTACGCTACCAGAGAAGGAGAGCACGTCGTTTGGCTTGAAACAAGTTTGATGCGGTCGGAGAAATCTGCAGGCTAAAGTGGCTGGGTGCCTCGCTGAAACGTTGATGCATCAGTGGTATGCCTCTTTTCAAGTGTTTCTTAAAGTAGATACAGGAGAATCGAGTTCAGACTGTGAAATGTCAGCAAAGTGAAAAGAAGAGTGTAGAGAGCCATTAAGGTACTCTTTACGTGCAGTCCAGTCAGTAGTAACAATAGGAAACTTTGTTGAATGTACAGGAGAAGAGGTAACGTTTATAACCATTAGATCAGGAAGATGGGCAGATGACAAATCAGAAATAGTATAAACGGAGAAAAATGGATTGAAATCAGAAATAAAAATATCGAGAATGTCCTCAGAGCTATTTGAATGTAGGTGGTGGGTGTATATGGAAAAATAATATAATGAGAGGTTTCAGAGTGTTGAAGTGAGGTCATCTCAGTAGTATTGTTCGTTCGAGTAGCCAATTCCTGTGCTTGGGGTTAAAATCACCACCTAGCAGAAACTTCCCCAAATTAGTTATAACATCCAGATTGTGGAGAAAATCGACAAACTCAGTAGTAGATGAGCGATAAACTAATCTAATGGTGACATCCTTAACTCGTTTCCCTAGTTTCACAGCAGCACAGCAGACGGACATTTAGGATAGCTGGAGTTGGAACTCAAACATGAGAAATATATGATTTATTGTAGATGTAGGTGGCGCGAATTGGCTAAGAATTGGACTAGAATCGTGATAATTCATGTAATAAGCAAACTTCGAAGGTTCGGCCACTGAACCGTTCAGTTATGTGATACTGAAGTCTACGGAGTGTGCGGTGTTGTATTTTTAAGCGCACCACTTCTGAAGGAGTAGCGGAGAACAGTCGAATACAGGAAAACAAGACCATTGTTTCGAAGTATATGTAAAGCATGAGGCTTATAAAGACAGCACCACAGTGCTGTTTATAGAACTGAATTTTTAAACTTATTTTCTCATACATATTTACCAATTTGTAGTAGACCTATTTACACATATTTACATATTACATTATAGATGAATTAAACTTTAGCAGAATTACAGTGAACATAAATGCTATGAAAGAAAATTTCCTACGATGTTCACTTTAATAGTGTTTATATGGCGAGAGCAATCTCGCAACTGCACATGACGTAAAGATGCCTAATAGAAAAATGGGAAATAAAGTTCCTTAAACATGACACTTGAATGCCTTTTGGTCCTTCACAGCCAAGCAGTCTGTCCCTAATTTCACATTTTGCAGAGTATCCAGTATTTATAGTAATGATTGTATCCAATTGCTTTCTCACTTTTTGAATAACAGAACCATGTGCCTTTTGATTTGGTTGATTCTTAAACTCTTTTTACTTACTTTCTCTAGAGCAGTGTTTCCCAACCTTTTGAAGTTCACGGCACCCTTGGGAATAACATTAAACACCAGGGGCACCCTTCCTTGAATTAAAAGAAAATTAAACTTAATGTGTTAATTTATTGAAATATTATATAATAATAATAATGTACACCATAACATAATACAGTAAACTTTACTACAATCACTGAGTAAAAATACATCAATAAATTTTGTTCCATTAATGATTAATGTGAAACTTGTGATTGATGCTAAGAGCACAGATATGTGATGTCGGGTCTTACAGTTGACAGTGAAACACGCAAATCATCCTCAAGGTTATTCAGTCTATTTCTTGCTTTGCATTTTATTGTCACCATAGCAGAGAAGGCTTGCTCGCATAGATAGGATGTTGAAAAGGGCAAAAGTGCGTTAATTGCTTTCTTCATTAGGTTAGGGTACTCCTCTCTCCGTTGAATCCAAAACTAGCCACCGACGCCTCACTCTTGGTGAACTTACCTTTGAGTGTGGAATCAGCGCAAAGATCAATAAATTCATCTCGTTCGCAAGCAGTGAAATCTATTTCCTCTGCACTATCTACGAAATCAAATGGTGAGACAACCCAGTCGAGATTCGTAGTGGAAATAGTTGGAAAGTACGCATCTATTGCATCTTGCAATCTTGATAAGTGATCACAAATGCGGTCTTTCAGTTTACCCAAATCTTTATCTCCTGCCACATTAAGAAGAGATGGAAAGTTCGACAAATCTCCTTTTTGAACTGCAGACTTCCAAGAACTAAGTTTTCTTTTAAAACCTTTCCTTTTATTGGTTGAGAAGATTATTGTTTCATGTCGACCCTGCATCGAAATATTCAGTTCATTCAGCTTATGAAAAATATCTGCCAGATACGACAGTTCAAAACACCAAGAATCACTTAGTAAGAGCTCATGAAAATGTGTCTTGATTTTCATCCTTAAAAAAGTTTTTAGCTGTTCTTTAAGTTCGAGAAACCGGTTCAATACACGACCCAGCGACAACCACCTTACTTCTGTGTGAAGTAACAAAGAGGTATGAGCTGCATCCGTTGCGCGACATAACTGTTCAAAAATTCTGCACTTTAAAGGTCCAGACTTCATATAGTTCACCATTTTCACAACTTGGTTAAACACTTCAGCAAAATCTTCATTACACGCTTTCACGACTAATGCCTCTCTATGCAGAAAACAGTGAGTTATAATAATGGATGGATTTTCATTGAGAGCTCTGGTAGTAAAACCTTTAATTTTCCTAGACATAGATGGTGCACCATCTGAACATATACCACAACAGTCTTTCCATGAAAGGTCATGGTCATTGAGATAGGAATTAATAGAAACGAAAATATCATGGCCTGTGGTTGTAGTCTCCAGCGGTCTACAGAATAGAAACTGTTCACTAATATCTTTTTCATCAATATATCTGATAAAACCAAGGAGTTGCGGTTTGTCACCAATATCGAGACTCTCATCTACTTGCAAAGCAAATGTTCTATAAGTTTTTATTTTCTCCGTGACTTGTTCGTTGATATTGCATGACATTTCAGATATCCTGCGGCTGATAGTGTTGTTGGACAGAGGAACTTTCGAAATTTGATTAGCTGCTCCTTCGCCAAGTATTGTTGAAACTATAACTTGACATGCAGGGCCAATGATTTCCTCTCCAAGAACCTGAGGTTTCTTTTTTTTTTTTTAGCTATCAGTTCTACTACTTTAAATGAGGCTTCAAGAGCAGTATCACCTATGGTCATTCTCTTTACCAGTCGCACAGCTGTTTTCTTCTCCCCTTCTAATATATTATGTGAAAAATACATTACACTTTTCTGTGACACACTAGGATGCTTTGTTGCAAGATGCCGCTTCAGTTTGCTAGGTACCATGGCCTCGTTGCTAAGTGTTTCGCCACAAACTAAACACACAGGGATAGGGATTTCCTCGTTGTTATTCCACTTAAATCCATACGCTAAGTAACTGTTCTGGTATGTTCTTTTCTTTCGTTTGTATTCTTTATGTGGTGAATTCGACGGTCCGGGAGAAACTGTAAGATTTGGCTTCTTAAAGCAAGCAGTAGGAGCCGACTGTTCACTTTCACTGTCCTGGCGTTTACGTTTAACAATGAACTTATCCATAGCTAAACACTGTGAATCAACGCGAGGAAGACAACTGAAAGCGCCAAGCGGCGTACACTTTTATATATTCATCTGTCGAAGTCTCGGGAATGTTCGTGAGGAAGCGAGTAGTCTCGGGAATGTTCGGCAGGGTATAGCTGTAATGCCATCTGTGGGATACTAGTATAACTGAATTATTGAAATGAATCGACCAACCCAACCACATCTGCCGTGCATGAGAGTAATTGATTTGACTTATTTTATTTCAAGACCTTACAAGACTTAAGGCTTCAGTAGAAGGTACTTTTTTTTGTTTATCTCAATATCTCGCGGCACCCTAGGGTGCCGGGGCACATCGGTTGGAAACCGTTGCTCTAGAGCATCAGAAGGCATTTTCACTTTTGATGATTCTAAGCTTTAGTTAGTGGAAGCAATATATTGATGAATCCCAAGTCACTTGAAAATTGTTCTGAAAGTAGCGATTTTGTGATTCTAATACAAGAGCCGTCCTACTACCAAGTGCATTTACAGCTTCAGATATTTTGTTATAGTGTTCATAGTAACAAAGGCCGCATTCAGCCAACTCCCCCACCAAGTTAACACGGGTTGAGGAGGTAAAGGCACAGCAGGTGCAATCTCCCTACAGGTACAAACCCTTGAAGGGGTTTTTCAGAAATATTTCTTTAACTTGAGATATGAAAAAGTCCAGTTACTGAAAGATAGTGGAATTTGATCAGCTAGCCTATGAAGGGGAGGCAGGTAAGATGTATCATTTTTTAATATTGTGATTTTATATGATTAGCTGCTTTAACAATATATGCGGCTCCATCAGTAACAAAAAGAAGAACTTCTTCATAAAATACTCTAAGGCCACAACGGAGATATTACATTGTAACACTGCAGTTATAGTGCAATTTATTTTTTCTAGAAGTTCTGGAGTGAGAAGATATGACTTTTGTTATACAGTGATAGCTGTTTTGTACCAATGGTTTGCACTCTACGTTGACCTTTGCTCGCACAAGTAGTGTCGCATGGTATATGACAAGCCTGGCGGCTCTTACTCTGCATGAGGAAATTTGTACGAGCCTCCTAGCTCTGCCGATGAGTTATGAGCTTGGAAGGCAAGTAACGCATCAGCGCCAGCATAGTGGACCAGGTTGTGCCACGTATCTAAAGCAGCAACAGCAGTGAGGTAGTTTTTGGAAATTATAAGAAAAACTTATGAATTTTCTCCAGTTCTGTAATATAATTACATAGTATTTTAACCAGATGGATTACGCAGTGTGTATTACTACACAAGCAACTGAACTATGTTAGGAATAGTTTGATAATTATAAGCGAACTTATAATTTCTTTGAGTCCTAAAGTTAAATGTATAACGTTTGCTCTAGATAGGCCAAAGAATAATGTGTTTATGTTAGGGATTGAAAATAAGGATATCGGGAAATTTGGAAAGTTATAGGATAACTTATTGGGTTTTCTAAGATTTAAACATAAATTTTTATCACAATAAAACAAAATACTCCTTGATATGAAAGTTCCGCGGAGTGAGAAGGAAATATTCTATGGACACAATACGCAAACCCCTTCTAATAATTTAATTTTTAACGATTTTAAGTTTCCCAACTTAACTCATTCAAAATATATCATGTACTAATAAAGTTTGAGCATCCAATCTAAAATAACAATTGATTCGGTGATTTGCACATCAGATCCATAGGAAACCTCATTTAATCATGGAAGCCTTTGAATCTGAAACTCTTGTTGTCACCTTCTGCCATCTGTACGGTAAAACTTGAACTGCTAGCAGCAGAGGACTGCGCGGCAAATTTCCACACAGCCAGTAAATGGATTTTTCAAGTTCCCAGAAGATGGGGCCTGGAACTAATACCGTCGATTTTTAAAACAATGCAAGACTTGATCTTGGCTTTAAACCCTGTTTAAGTTGTTAAAACGAGGTTTCCAGCCAAATCATAACACACAACATATCTTCAAACTGAAATACGCCGAGGGTAGATCTGTGGCTGGCCTCAAAGATATGGGGACGCTATACAGCAACATAACTTAAAATGTGTACGAATTACATGTATACAACTCGTACACATATACATCTATACACTCGCATATATATTTTAACCATATACTCCAGTTTATTATACGGACGTTTTAGATATCCGAAATTTTATCAGAATAAGCCTCATTTACTTCACTTATTATGAGTATAATCTATTATTACTTTCTCTAGCCACGTATGTACAATGTACATTGTGAAAAGAGAAGGTATTGTACTCCACCCAAAATTTTGATGTCGAGATTTCACCAGAAAAAATACGTTTTGGGGTCCCCTGAGTCCAAACAAAGCTGTTCTAGAAAAAGGTCCGTATGTGTATATCTGTGTGTATCTGTGAACAGTATAGCTCAAAAACGAAAGTACCGTTAAATACCGTTTAGTATCTTTCAAGGATGTGATACAAAGATTTTCAGGACCCCCCCCCCCCACTAACTACCGTTCACATGGAACAATTTTCGAAAATTTTTATTTTCTCTAAAATGGCTCTAACGGTTTTGATTAAATTGCCGTATGTAAAAGATATTAACATCCTAAATAAAATGTTTATCTTTAATTTTCTGGGAATAGCCTCTGAAGACCCCTTTATATTGGATGAATTTTGACGAATTTTGCTTAACTGCTAAACCGTAAGAGATAGACGAAAAATTACTGCACAAAACATGTAGATCTCGTCAAAACACACAATTTATGTCCTTTACATTTTTGTTGTGGAGATAACCATTTCCGAGATATTCCTTGTTATTCCTTTCAGTTGTTAAGTACTTTTACGTTTCTCAGGCAGAAAGACTCCGTTTTTCTTTTGTTCTACTCCTGGCCAAGCAAAGAAGCGATTTGCAATGGCAATCGTATAACGACAGCTTTTAAAATGTTGACTACCGGTTTAGCATAGTGTATTCCCTTAGTTCCTTTCTACTCACAAGGAACTAAGTAATAAGAACATTCTGCTAATGATTATCCCGGTTAGGATGGTGAGGAAAGAAGAATAATCTTAAATAAGAAGTTTGTGGAACAGCTACAGAAAGTCATATGATTGTTACATACCAGCATTTTACTTTTTTGTCAGGCAACCCACCACAACAAAGTACCATAATAACCTCATTTCCTACCCGTTTATATTATTCTGAATTGTATTGCCTAACAGTAAGGAAATTCAGACTGAGTTATGTGCTGAGAGAAACATTTGCCCTAGGTATATTAATTAACATTTCCTGAGTTGCACACAATAATTTCCTTTATACTCCAATCTAAATTTGTTTTATTTTAGGCACGTTTAGAGATCAGAAATTTCATTGGAGAGCTAACCTCAATACCTTCACTTATTATGAGCTAATTTATTATTTTTGTCAGGTGATCAACTTCAATAAGATGCATATTCTCTTTTTCTAGGTACATGCTAATGTTAAGATTAATTGTGTTGTATTTAATGGTAGCTTATGTACCAAGGTAATTGAGACTGATGGTAAAATTATGCGCTGAAAACAACATTTAACAAATCGCCCTGGGTATATTAATTAATAATTCTTAAGCTGCATAAAACATTTTGTCTGTTACTAAGAAATGAAATAAATATTTAAATATGATACTCATTTGATGAATGCTTGTGAACTTTATATGTATCAATGCACTGACGCCTGAGAAAAATTAAAGTTTACAAAGAAAACTAAATGATAAATGAAAACGTTAATATCTTGCGATTCCCTGCAATCATGGCAAACTTAAGGTCCATGAGTATGTGCTATATCATATGCAAAGGATAAAAGTACAGGGTTCTTAAATATAACGATAAGTTAAACATAAATGTATTTTATGATAGGTTAGATGTATGCATTTCAGTGGCCGTTTCAGTACGGATAAAAACCACAGTTTGTAAAGTTGTTTGAATCAAGGCTCGTTGCAGCATTAGTAGTTATAACGACTTTCCATGAATCAAAGCACTCATATGTATGTGTGTACAAAATTGTGGATGGTACAATGTGGAACCACATATTAGAAGAACCAACTTAGTAAACAATTATTATGCAAGAATATCAAAACATACCTGGATATGTACACTTTTGGGCACCATTAAAGGAATGCATTGATTAGGCATGAACCATATGCTTTGAATAGAAAGCTTACATAATTAACAACACAATATTTAGTTTCAAGAACTTCAATCAGCAATTTAGATTGTAATGCATATTTCATCTCCAATAGTATATAACGGGGCTTACAACCAGAGAATATTTTATATCACGAGGTCATTATTAAGATCACAATTCATTTAACGCAAGATTTTGACCTCCTTAGTTTGCATGCCAAAAATGAGTCAGGTAAACAGTTTTCTTTTGTAATTATCTGTTTAATGTTTTTACTCAAGAGTCTTGACAAACCGCACAGTCTAACGTTCACATGTATTCATTTTGGAAGAAAATATGACTAGCTTTAACACACCTTCTCATTCCTAGAATGTAAATACGATTTAAATTAACGAAAATGTGCATTATTCATGTTGCAGGACTTCAAAACGAATTAAAATAGCTAGAAAGAATATTCTGAATCAGCAAATGTAATTAGACCCATGTTGTTCGGAAATATTATGTTGGACAATTTATATCTGTGATCATACTATAACTTCAAGGATAATTGCTGTAATTTCAAAAAGTTTAGTGCCAAAAGAAGCTGATTAGCAGTTCAATTATCATTGGTATAATATTCATATAAACAAATGCATTGAATAATAGCAAGAATGGCAGGAGTTAACAATTTAATGGAATATGCTAGGTATGGTTGTGACTTTAGTCAGTTTGATTTGTTTGTAGGTGACAGCTGATAGTATAATCCAAAAGAGTCTGATGTGTTCAATTCACATGATTTTCTCTATACCACTGCAACATATTATTGTTAAAAAGATTATGCTTCTTTTTACTTCATGCTAATAAAGAAAAAAAAAAAATAGCAGAAATAATCTTATTACTTGCTTCCATGCAAGTAGAAGGGAAATAAGGGAGTAGTATGGGCTAGAGATGTAGTTACAAGCTGGTTGCTATGTGGCTGAAGTTCATCTGTTCGTTTGTATTGACAAGAGTTGACAAATTCCAGTATGAAAAAAGCAAGTTTTTTAAAGTTGAACCAGTAACAAGGAGTGTCTAAAAACGATCCACTCCATGAAAAAATGTGTAGAACATAGATTATGTGCTTTAACGAGCTCTACATTTTCTGTTAAGTAAGTTTTTATCTGTCTCTTACGGTTTGCCAGTTATGCAAAATTCCGTAAAGTTTATCCAGAATAAAGTAGTCTTCAGAGGCTATTCCAAGAAAATTCAAGATATAAACTTTATTTGTTAGGCAAATATCTTTAATATACGATATTTTAATCAAAATCGTTAGAGCCATTTTTGAGAAAATCAAAATTTTCGAAACATTTTCCATATAAAAGTTAGTTGGGTATGGGGGAATTTCTTGAAGGTCTTCGTGTCGCATCCTTGGGGGATACTAAACTTAAATACCTAGTTTGATATTTAACGGACTTTTCGTATTTGAGCCATGCTGTTCACGCACGCGTGCGGACCTTTTTCTAGAAATGCTTTATTCAAACACAGGTGATCTCAAAACATATATTTCCGGTGAAATCTCGACATAAAAGTTTAGGTGGAATACAATACTTCTCTATCCACTATGTGCATTGTACATATGGGCTAGAGAAATTAAAAATCCATCATCCTCCGCCGGTTTAGAACTTGTGGACTTGAGAACCAGAGGCTAGCATGTTACCCCTAGACCACGGAGGACAACATATGTAATGAACAATACACAAAACGTAGAAATAGCCTGTAAGCCACAGGATTTGCAGGGTAAACTAAATGAAACAGCTGTTTTGTAACATAATACTAAAGTGTTGTCAATTTGAGTGACTACAAGTATTTAAACATTACATTAGATCTCGTTAAAACACATAATTTATGTGCTTTTTTTTTGTAGAACTGTCCATTTCTGAGATATTACTTATTATTAATTTCAGCTTTAAATACTGATACTTTTCTCAAACGGGACCCGAATCTCAAGTGTTTTACATAGCGACGAACTTTTAAAGGATGTGACTATCGTTTTGGCCTAATGTATTCCCTTATTTCGCTTCTACTTAAACAGAAGAAAATAATAAGACCAGTTATGCTAATATCTATCTCGATTATCACAATGTAGACAAATAAATAATCTTTGGTAAGAATAGTTAGTATTTGGAACAGCTAGAGAAAGCTTTGTGAAGGAACATATCAGATTATTTCGCACGTAATGATTCTTAGCATGGCTTCTTTTGGAAGGGAAGTAATGCCGTCTTTCCCGAGTCGCAGAGCCTGATAAAGAGGCTTCTGAGCAAAACTGAACGGTCTTTCACGCCTAATATAGAATGGGACGCTGAAAAACAGTAGATAAAGAAGTCCATAAATAAAACCCAGTTTAATTTACCATTATGTATGACATTATTTGTAACCCCTTAGCATAACGAAAGGTGAGAGTGTGTGTCTTTAGTTAGGCGTTAGGAATTTGACAATGGTTTTGTGCTGTATGATGTGTCCCAATTAATCTGTGAAATTAAGAACAACAAATCAAACCGTGCGTTGGATGTTTGGTTACACCTTACCTAAAATATGCTTTGAGATTATGCATTGTCCCCTTCAGTTTGCATTTTAAAGGTTGGAAATCTGATATACACGAATGTAAATGAAGATAAAACACATTCATGTTCTGCTTGGCTACATTCATAGCCAAACCTATAGTTTTTAGAAATGCCATTTTGGAATCACCATGCTGTGAGCAAACATGCTCCTGCATGTGGGGAAACACTCGACTGCGTGATTTTTTCACAAATGGATAGAATTAAATGAGTTTCCAGTACGGCTCTCATGCAATAACAAAATATACAGTACATTCTTTCCTTACTCCAAATACAGCTTCACAATGTAAATGGAGCCACAATAGAATAATTAAGGAATATCTCTTTAAAAATATAAGTGCTCCGTTTACATAGCTCCATCTACCTATTCAGTAACAAACTGGTCTTACAAAAGTTTATTTTTCTATCTACTTCATGATAATCAAGATAAACTTTAGAGAAATGGTCTTATTACTAGTTCCTTTTAAGTACAACGGAAATAAGCGAATACACAAAGCTAAAACGATTGTGATATTCCCTTATTGTTCTTCTACTTTACAATGAAGAAAGTAATAAAACTAATTCTGCTAATGTTTGTCTCCATTAGCATTACGTAGATAAAGGAATAATATTTTGTAAGAATAATTTGTGTATGGAACAGCTAGAGAAATTTATGTAAATAAAAGACATCAGTTTTTTTTTTTTTTTTTTGTATAGTAAGTTTTTGTCTATTTCTTACAGTTTAGCAGTTACACAAAAGTCTTCCAAAATGAACAGATCTTCAGAGACTATTCCCAGAAAATTCAAGATATATATTTTATTTGTCAGGTAAATATCTCTAATATGTGGTGTTTTAATCTAAATCTTGGAGCCATTTTTGAAAAAATCAAAATTTTCGAAAATTTTTCCATGCAAAGGGTAGTTTGGGATGGGGGATTTTCTTGAAGATTTTCTATCACATCCTTGGAGGATGCTGAACTTAACTATAAAGTTTGATATTGAACCGAATTCACATTTTTGACTTATGTTGTTTACAGTCACACAAATGGGCACATATGCACGAATCTTTTTCTAAAATAACCTGTTTGTCCTTTTTATTCACGAGACTCTAAAACGTGTACTTTCAGTGAAATCTCGGTATCGAATTTTTGGGCGGAATGCTATGTGCTATGTACTAAGAAGAGAAAATAGAACTGGGCAAGGAACGTATTGAACAAGTTGTTTGGAATCTGGACAAGAATTATCTTGCATATAAACTTTAAGTAACTCTAAAGTTCAATACACTTCGCTTATTTTTAAAAATAATCTTTTATTACAGGTTTAGATAACATATTAAGGCATGCAGTAACATTTCTGTGACTTATTGCAAAAAAACGAATGTCATACATGGAAGAGCCTTCAACAATGGCTACATTGTTTATTACTGCAATAAGTACTTTCGTGTTTATAATGACATTGGTTCGATAGAATACATTTTCTATCGTTTCCATTAAAGCTAGACATTGGTTGTCCTAGGACATAAAAGGTGGGAAGTATTTTAGCCACCAAATAACTTATCTTTTTACTTTCTCTAACAATACTATGCATATAGTAGGTAGAGAAGGCATTGTATTCCACCCAAAAATTCGATGTCGAGATTTCACCGGAAATATATGTTTTGAGGTCTTCTGGGTCCTCCCCAAAAATACTTTTTAGAAAAAGGTGCGTGTGTCTGTGGTGAGCATATCTCGAAAACGAAAAAAAGTTATACACCAATATTATATACCAACTTTGGCATTTAAGTTTAGTATATATCTAGGATGCGTCATGAAGATTTTAAAGAAAATTCCCCACCCCAAACTACCCATTGCATAGAAAATGTTTTGAAAATTTTGTTTTTCTCTAAAATGTTTCCAAATATTTTGATTAAATTGCCATATTTTATTGATAGTTAAATGACAAATAAACTGCATACCTTGAATTTTTTTTTAGAAATAGCCGCTGAAGACCTCGTAATTATGCAAAATTTTAACCAGTTAAGTGTTAAAAATTTTCGAGATATTCCTGTTTATAGGTTTCAATTTTAAGCCAGTTAAACCTTTCTGAAACGGGATGTTATCTTTTGTTTCGTATCAATTTTGTTTTCCTGGCCGTGCAAAAAGAACTGAATTTCAATTATTTCACATAGCGACAGGCCTTTTAAAATGTTGGATATCGGTTTAGCCTAGGCTATTATCTTATTTCGCTTATACTTAGAAGTAACTGATATAACCATTTCCGCTAATGCTTATCTCAATTGCCACGATGTAGATAAATGAATAATATGTTGTATCAATAGTTTGCAGAGAGAGTCACGTGAATGGAATACATCAGATTGTTTAAGAATAATTTAATGAAAAATGGGTAGTGAAAGTCGTGTGAATGTAATGCATCAGCTCTTTTTAAATGCAAAATTTACATTGGTTGTTATTGCAATGGACCATAAGTTTATAGTACTAAGTACGCACACTGAATTGTAAGGACAACAGGTAAGTATTGTCTTATATTAAAATGTTCTTTTTTATTCATATTCTTTTATCGTAATCCACATAGATTCTTCTGCACACTTCTATCATCGAACAAAATAATAATAATAATAATAATAATAATAATAATAATAATAATAGTAATAATATAATGAAAACATATACATAACTTTGTTTATCAGTAAAAGCAATTTGTTTTTCCGTACTCTGAAACAAACATTACACCCCAATATACAAATGTAATCAAAAGAGGGCAAGGAAGGAGGCAAATATCTCCGTTTGGATTAGAATTAAAATGTGTTTAAAATTGTTCTGCTCTAATGAAAACTATACATTACAGATACATTTTGATAACAAGAAAAAAATCTAAAACTAAAATCTTCTTTGTGTTTAGTGATTTTACTTATGTCATTGGAAAATGTCTCTATGTCTAACAGTGCAGATAAAGTAACACATGTTTAAACGTTCATTGGAAATGAGGATGCCAAGCTTCAATGTGCTCGAATGTTAAGGCCCTGTCTTTCCCACCATTCAAAAAGAAAATCACAATGCTTATGAGCGCTACATTTGCACTTGGCAATGCCATCTAAAATATTGAGTGCTCCATTTGTATGACGAATTTGCGAAGCCGGAAGGATGGTCTATGTTACCGCATGTTCTCGAGCCTATCAAATCCGATATCTTACTATTGATCATTCCATCGACCGTCTAGTTGTAGTATTCTTGGAACAAACGTATGGCTTTGAGTCAATGCTTTGTGATCTATTTTACTGATTTCGTTCTTCTCTGTAGGTTACTGTAATCTTGTAGATACTGAATTTTTCCTAGAGCTTAATTTGCAAGAGCGGTAGCACATAACTACACTACCAGTATAATTTATAGTATCTACACATTTTCAAATGCCTTATTTTGAAAGTAATTGTACGTGAGGTTCCTTTGTCCAACTAATACGATATAGCTCATCGAATTTTCTGGAACGATTTTGTTGAACTCGTCCTGTAACTGCAACTCTCTTCTGGAATTTACAACTATGGCTTACATATATGTAAAATTAAATACGTATATAGGTCTCTTCGTCTCAAAAGCACCTGGATCATATGCCATCACAGCGTTTTCATAATCGATTCTCTTGTAGGTAAGAAAAGCCTCATTTGGTAAACTTTCGTCTCGAGCCTTAAAGAAGATGTTCCACACTCATAGTGGTCGAACATACTCGAATCTCTCTCCTGATTATTATTTTTATAAGAACATGGTTCCTAATTAAGAATGTGAAACTTTAGAGATTGAAATTGAATGATGACCTGAAACTGAACAGTTTTTCCTTCCAGTGTCCTTTTTTTCAATGCACTGCCGCTACTGAAAGTTCATCTTCAGCGGATCTTTCAGATAATTGGCTCTAATCAAATCGTCAAGTTGGACCATATTCGTGATGACCACTTTACCATGGTAATATAACGCTGTAGCATTTTGAGACCCTACAGCACATCCTCGTCGCTAGTTTCTGGTAAACTTGCTGGACATTAATGGTTTCCAAAGAATCTCCTGATAAGTGTCGAAAAACCCACTGATCAATCTCAGAGGATACTGAAACTCGTTGGCTTTCAACTTGAGTGTCGCATCGGTGATGACACCCGCCCTCTTGAGCTCAATCAGAACGGCTTGTGAATGCATGAGCTATTTTTACGGTCGACGATTTACTTGAACTCTGTTCGCTCTACAGGTTTACTGTGAAAGCACGCTTGATAGTCCTTCCATATATGAGGAAAATAATTGTCTATTAATTTAGCGTTTGCTCCGTCGGTAAAACCTCCGCCAACATCTATTTCTACTACATGGGACTTACCGTACATGTAACCAGAACGTGAATAAGTCCATGGTACATATCAAACGAATCCGTATGGTTTTATTTTAGTCGTACAAATGACTTTTTATGATATCGTTTGCAGGAAAACTTTACTCATTTATACTAAAATATTTCCAAGGGGACAGTAATAGGTGCATCGAAATTTATCAACTGATCGTTTTCGTCTTTTGTGCCCACTTCGATTTCTCGTATATAACCGATTTTAACATTTGCAAAGTATCACTGTAGACGATTTGCTTTTGGAACACCGCATTCGCCACAGTACCTTTGAGGTTATGGTCATGCGTTTTACATATCGCTCCATCGGCTAAATTGCATGAATGGAATGAATTTTTAAGGATATGCTCCAGTGTATCATGTATTGTTTTTCAACACACCCGAATCAAAACCAATAACTATTTGAAACTGCAATGTTATATCATGAGTTGACATTAGCTCGCAACAGCTTTAACTCGCTGTTGTGACTTTTGAGAATTTCTTACAAAGATTTGAAGTCATTAGGAATTTGAATGCAATTTATGCCGACTGTTAGGAGTTTTGAAGTGGAATCTGTTAATTTTCTTTTGAATCGTAAGTTTTTTCAATTGAACTTATATTACTAATTAGTTTTTAAGTTCCATTTTCATTTATATACTGAAAATTATTGTGGCTTACGTACCTGTGTTATTATGTATGTTACAATATCTTAAGAGAACACTCTGGTATTATTAAAACGACAAAAAATTTTGATTTGGAGGAAATTTAATTTTTGTTAGAAAATTAACTTTTTCATATCCAGAATTTATTCTTATAGATTATAAGTTTCATTTTAAATTTCGTGTAAATTTCTTCTGGAAATCAGTTAATTTTTTTCACCACTCAAAACCAAACGCTGAAAAAGTTACATCTTTACGTATTTTCTCATATCAATGTTTTAACTTCATTATTAGTACATCGTCGTTGGTTTTATGTAACCTGCTGTGTGGTGGAACTGGGTAATTTGAGGTTTTGATATCGTTGCAGTCTGTTTTCCAAGCTGTAAAATGTGGTAAATCTCCTATGTGGATAACGTGATATGGTGAGTTATAAATCACATTGAAAGTTGCATATCCGAAGTATTTTCAGCAGCAACAACAACAAACAAGAAAGAAAGATTAGGAAAAGGCAAATATTTCCTATTATTATTCCTCTATGTATTCATAACAGCTTAGTCAATGTTCATTCTCATGGTCAGAAATACACATAGGAGATTTCATATTGCAAAGCACGTTTTGAATGCTGTTTAGCAAGATTTTACAGGATATGGAAACATGGGGGATGTTGTTGTCGTTTGTGTATTATTTTTAGTAAAATAAAAATATTGTAAGGTGCACAACTTCACTCTGTATGAACTAAATAATGCAGATGTCACATTGTATGAAATGAAGGTGCCTCTTTCAATGAATTTACGACTTGCGTGGTGGATTTCATTTCGAAGAAATCAGAATCAGTTAATGAAGTTACACTTACTTCTGACGGTTGTGACTTCCAAAATCTTAATCATGTTCTACTGAGTGTAGTTGCAGACAAAAATCACTGTGACTGATTCTTGAAAAAGGCACGCAATGACAGAGGCAGATAGTGTCATGCTATGCTAGGAAAATACTTCAAAACTCCAATAAATTCCCCACCTGACTATGTAACTCTCATGCGAAGAGCCACCATCACAGCCATATACGGTTAATGTATGTGACCATATTAAAAAAAAAAACATAATCAATGTCTTCAAATCTACCAGTACTTCGAACTGGAGAAAAAATTGGAGATTCCTAATCTTGAATATCAGTTCTAAAATATTTCCCAAACGCTGAAATTCTTCTCAAACTTGTTCATACTGCTGACTATGAAACACTAACACAAAGGAGAACGAGACATTTATTTATTATATTAAATGCTACAAATATCTTCAAGAAACTCAGGATGTCTGAAAATGTTTATCATGTTTTCTATAATAGCCATCCTTTTAAACCAGACAAAAAGAGCATTCGAAGTTCAGGCATTTGATGATTATTTCAGATCATGCATTAATTCTAGGTGCAGTTGAACAGTACTGAAACATTTAGTATACATTTTAATCTTTAAATGATAATAATTAGGACCTATGGTGTTTTGTGTATGAAGTAAACATGCTTATTATGTTTTGTATAAGATTAGGAATGCCAGTTTGATATTCTACTTGTCTGGAAAGTTCTTGTGATTTTTAACGTGGTCATAAAAGACACATTATTGCAAGAAGTTACGAAATATCTCTGCTATTGAAAATAAATAATGCTAATATCACGTCTCACTAATTATGTTAAAAGGATTTTAAAGGAGTTACATATGTTATAGCATTAAAAACCAATATTTAATCCATACACATTATCAATGTTCAATAATATAGTAATCCTGATCACAACATTTTAATAAAAAGAAACAAAGATCCCTTAATTTTTAAGATTTGACATTAATTTAAGATTTCCTCAACAAAAAGTCATGACCCTATAAATTTACGTTTGAAAATGGATCATACAATTTATACTCGATTAATAAATGAACACATTTGAATGGATTATATTATTATAATATCTGAATACTAACTCAATGAATTAACAAAAGCTTTCATGTATACAAAATCAACAGTTTGATACCTCCTATGTGGCTACTGTAATGTAAAATAAATGTTATCCCTTTAAAGCAAGTAATACAGGGTAGGAAGAATCTCAGGGTTTTGAAACCAATCGTAACAGTCCGTGCTTGGCCAAAGATATATTATAGCTATGTTGCAATACACACAAAAGCATGGAATTTCAGATCACATGGTTCACTGATGATTTGATTTCATTTTTTAAGTTGGTAACACAGCTTACAGCTATAATTATCGTCCGACAGTGAACTTCCAGTTCAGTTGCGATGGAGTATTGGCCTGTACCGGAACATAGTTATTCAGTAGGAATGTGCATTAGAGCAAACTCAGTTAGTTGCCGGAGAACCCACTTCACGCCTACCTACAGTATTACAGAATGTCTCCTGAGTTTTCATTAAACAGCTATAACTGAGTTTGTTGATACCAATTTCTAATGAATGAATAATATCCAATATTGGCATACGCTCCATCACAACTGAATTAGAAGCAGTGTATTGTGAGATCATAACCATAATTATCAACTGTGCTACCAAACTAAAACAAACAAAAAATCAAACCAAATCATAGTGAACAATGTCATTTGAAGCTCCATGCCATTGTATACATTGCAACATGACTAAAACGCATCTTTGACCAAGCACATAGTGTTCCGATTGGTTGTTGTTTATGCCCCAACCAATATTTAATGAATTCAAAACTGAGGGTGAATGATTTTGTTATAGTGAATGTATTGATTAACACATTCGAAAATACCATAATATTGTGACAGTATCGTGTGTGATCGTACTCAGGTTCGCAGAAGCTTTGGTGTGGGGCGGGGAGGTCGGAATAAGGTAAACGCAGGAAGTGCGACACGTCGGCTGCCGGAGGTTTTGGAATGTGACACGTCTGGCAGAGGCCAGTAACTTGAAGTAGCTTCGACAAGCTTCTAGAAAGTTCTGTTAGGGCATTTCTATCAATAAATAGAAGGAAAAGTAATCAGTGTGAGTCAGGCTTCGACTGGAGTGTTAGTGCGTAGGAAAGCCATCTTCGCTTCGAAACGTCGAGTGAATTATTACACCAGTGAATTAAGAATTTATTTGTAACCAACTTTGGAGTCAAATAAAGACAATTGTTACAATATATTGACAAAGAACTAATTTCTTATTTCTCCTGAAAAGTTTAGTTTTTTCCCATATAGGAATTTTCATAATAGCGGCAACGATATGCTGAAATATAAGTTGCGTTATTATGAAATTAACAGAAAAATTTTATTTCAATCATAATTTCTATTGGCTCTATTTCCAAATGTTCAAACATACTATTGTGAATATGCATTGTTGGCCCTAATAGTCGCACATGTGTGGGCAGTTTGATTTGAGAGTCAAAGATGACTGCTGCCATTCATTCGTTGGCTTCCTTTCATTAGCTAATTAATTGTTACACCAATGTAAGTGAACACGAGTGCATTCGGCGAGCACTTTACATCGAAGCTTCAACTATCGCACTTGTGCGTAAGTTTATGATATCTGTGGCGCTTTGCATGTGTAACAATGAGCATTACTTCTGGAAGTTTCTGTTGACGTCATCGACAGGTATAAAAAGGAGAGAACGAGCTCCGAAGAATCAGTTTCGACGGGAAGTTTGGAACGTAGCCGCAGCCGCAATAACTTCGAAAGAAAACTCTAGAGCAGAGTGATTGCGAAAACATCTAATAAAGGCGTTTATTTCTGCACAAAATTTTTTTATTGTAATCACCTAGAAAAAAAATAAATTGTTTGAGCAATAAAGGGCAGTTTTTGTTGCATTGTTTTACTCACTTTTAACTAATATTGCATAATAGCAAACATTTTTGTTACTTGTAATAAAGCAATTGTAATTTTTTAACTAATTTGGCACAATTTTAGTGGAATAAACACCATTTTAGCTCTAAAAACACACAAACAAATAAAGCTGGTAACTGAACGCTAAAGGAAGCATGGGACAGTGGCAGCGCCAAAGGTTTTCAACTTTTAAATTTAGTTAGATCTGGAAAGCAAACAAATCACTCTGGTAAGATATTCGCCAATGTATCTTCCATCAAATAAAATCGTCATAAAAACGTTATCGGTGTGTTAAGATGGTTGCAGCTGACGAAAAGGACTAAGAGGGTGTTTTTTTGGTGTAGTGTAATTCTAAATATCGGCGAAGAAGACTTTAGGATATTAAACTTTAATTGAGTTTTCCCACAAAATACAAAATTTTCACTACAAGGTGTACGTTTTCCAATTAACTTTAATGATGGTGTATCCATTTTCATTAAAAGTACCATTCCGCACAAGGCTATTAAACTATTCATAGCTTTAGAAGTAACAGCTGTATCTGTAAACATGCCTTTAGAAATTTGCATCTGTAATCTAAACCTACCCAATAGCACTGAAATTGATGTTTCTGTGCTGTCTGATTTTCTTTGCCAACCATTATGTCCCTTTGTATTATTAGACGACTTCAACAACCACAATATATTGTGAGGTTGCAGTAATACTAACTAACGGGGGAAAATAATCGATTCTTTAATCCACTCCAATGACTTAGTTGTATTCAATTCCACAGAACCTACCCATTTCAACGTAACTCACAACATGTCCTCACGTTATGCTCGCAGTCAATTGCTCCGTTATTTCACTGGTTTATATACAACTCGCCTTTGGAGAGTCATCATTTCCCCTTATTAATGTAAATTGCACACCTCTACGATATTCACGCCAACCGTCATGGAACTTTCATAAACCGAACTGGGTTGATTTTTACACCCAGTTTCTTATTCATCTTGAGAACCTACCATGACCTGAATGTTTTCCGGAAATGAATATAAATAATGTTGTAGATTTATTTTCTGCAACTATCATTGAAGTCTTGGTTGACATTTCTATCTTTCCTAAAAAAATAGACTCCACAGACATTGTTGTAGCACAAGCTTTGCACTATTTGTGGCAGTCGACCTACTACCATAATATCACGTTTCCTAACCTCCAGACCACCTTCTCTCATCACAGAGCCTAAACTCATAGCTGACACACTAGCTACCACATTCTCGAGCATTTCAAATGATTTTGCATATCAGTCAGAACAAATGGAAGCGAACTAAAGCTCTAGTGATCTAAATATCTGCGAGATATTCTTGGGCACGGACAACATTTACATTGAACCATTCCTTTCACGGAAGTTGATGAAGCCTTACATCAATGCAAGAGTCCCGACACTGTATTCCATACGGACTACTCAAACCTACCACTGGAATCGTGTATATGCTACATGTCTTTAACTACGTCTGGTCTTTCAAATGTTTCCCAGATCAGTGGCGTACCTCAATAGTAATTCCAATTCCCAAACCAAATAAGGATCACTCACTGCCTGACAACTTTCACTACGATATCCATAACGTGCGCGATGTGCATAGTTCTAGATAAAATAATAACCAAACGACTGCGATGGTTTCTGAAAAATACCAACAACTTTAGCTTTGCATAAAATGCCTCCCGACAAAATCGACCCACACTGATAACTTAGCGGTGCTATAAATCGAAACTAATAAAGCCTTCTTTGAAAGGCATTTGGTTGCTGTTTGCCTGGATATCGAACGAGCCTACGATACAGTCTGGAGTAGCTACAAAGTTAAAGCCCTTAAAGATCTAGACCTAGGTGGAAATATGCTTGTTTTTGTCTACAACTTCCTCTAGAACCGCTAGCTACGCGTAAGAGTAAATGGACAACTCTCAGAGAGCGTCTTGCAGGTCAATGGCATAACTCCGGGCGCATTTATAAGTGTGACGCTGTTCCTAATGTCCATCAACAGTGTGATATCCTGTTTGGTCTTCCCCGTCAAGGCATGCTTATTCGCATATGCCCTAGTGTTTTTCTGTGAGGGAAATACTATGAAACGTTACACACATGCTTATACAACAAAGTCTAGAACGACTACAATGTTGAAGTTATCATATACAGGTTTAAAATTTTCAGCTCATAAAAGCAAATGTGAACAGCGGAATCATCCTTAGGAACGAAAGCAAATGTGAACAGCGAAATCATCCTTAGGAACCCACACTACTATTGAGAGCTATTCGTATGCCCCTTATAAACGCAGTTTGCATTCTTGGATTACATTTTGACAGCAAACTCACCTGGATTCCGCATCTTAAACTTCCTCTCAAAATATTGAAAATATTAGCTGACCGAAATTGGGGAGCTGATTTTAGCGTTTTGATGCTCACGTATAAAACTTCCATCCACTCCGAACTTGACTATAGACGTGTCGTCTACTAAGCCGTAAACTCTCTGCTCTTAAAATGCTACACACTGCACAGTACTCTGGACAGCGAATAACCTTAGGAGCCTTTTGTACCAGCCCTATAGATAGTCTGTGTATAGAAGCCAATGAGCCTCCATTAATCATCAGACGGGAAGTGTTGAATATATATTTTGGCTGTTGGTGTAAAGGCTAGACACGGTACAACTGCAATTCATTTCTAGGGTTTACCCGCTAACACATGATCAAGCTCCACCAAGTATCAGTTTCATAAGATAGCTTCCCCAATCGCCTCTCTCAATATCTTGAGGAATTTAACATCATATTACCTGAACTAATTCCCTGCTGCTACCCACCAATTGCAGCATGGAAGCTCATACCTCCTTCAGTTTATACCTCTATGTCCAGATACAGCAAATTCTCTATTGAGAACTCTATTCTGCGAAGCATCCTTCAAGATGTGCACACAGCGAATTCATCTTCATTAATGCTGATGGCTCTAATCTAGACGACAACTGCGGTTGCGCAGTAATGTTCCCAGACCTCACGTTGCTACATAGTGTACCTAATTACCTCAGCGTCTACATGTGTGTGCAATTCGCTTTGCTCTGGAATACAACCTAGACAACACACAATATGACACCTTTCATTTTCATGGACTCCATGAGTGCCTTATTAGCATTACATCACCAACTCTTCACCTCTGTCATTGGTTGCAGAACTATTAATATTGTATAATACAGTAACTCGATCCGGTAAACATATCAAACTTATTGGGACTCCGTCTTCGTCCCCTCCGCATCCAAGAGAACGAGGCAGCTGATGCTGCAGCTAAAGAGGCCAACAAACATTTTTCAAAGAACTGTACAATACCACAGAGTGGCCTCCTCAGCTATATCTACAAGAAGATCATGCAGATATGGAAGCAGCAATGGAACAGCTCATCTACAAGTAACCCTCATTACGTCTATTCACCTCGCTCTCCTAAATAACCAGTGATTTCTCTTCCTCGCAAGGACCAAGTTTTTCTCATACGATTATGCATAGGAGACACAGCCATCACTCATTCCTACCTTGTATCACGATCCTCCTCCACTTTGTAACTTCTGTAATTCTTCACTCACTGTTCCTCATATGATTCTGCCTTGTCATTATACGAATGCAAGATGGATGTGAAGTGCCGGACATGTGTGACGCCATCAGCTATCCGTGTTTCAAGTAATGATACTTAAATACATGAAGCAAATTAATATATACGACAAAATATAATGCTGTCTGATTAATGCACATCTATAATGTAATTTTTTTATACATTAGTTGTGTTCTTATGGTGTCTCAATACGACCAGTGAGTTCATGCGATTTAAAATAAATAAAGAAAAAAGGAAAAATAAATCAGCTCCACTAGTTCTTCGGGCTTTCTAGAGGCTTCGTTGGCAGGGTTTTGAAAGTAGCATGAATACTTTTTATTTAATCAAACTATCCCTTACCGCACTTATGTTTGTGTGCATTTAAATATTAGTCCAAAAATTGATGCATTTCATGACTTTTGTAGTTTTATTAATTTTGTTTTCCGCTTTATATTAGACAAAGGTAACATGTGGCTAATTTATGAAAACTAAATGATTACTTTCACCTAATACCTACCGAGCCAGGTAGTTTCGTTTCATCCTAGTTTGGCATTCATGAATGAGGTCATGTAATCGATTTCCGTGGCTGACCTCTCTGACCCATGGACTTTTTGGGGGGTTTTCCTCGATCATTAGGCAAGTGCTGGGGAGGTTTCTACATTCCCCGTAATTCCTGTCCCTTCATTTCACCTCAATTCCATCCAATAGTCTCTTTCAGGGTTGTAAGTGTCCGTGAGTGCTTCAGTGGTGGCCGCCTTCAGTGGTGGTGACTGCGTTGTGGTAATACAGCTCTCGGTGGCGGGATGGCGTTGTAGGTCGTCTGTAGACTCAGGGAGTTTGGTCAGACCTGGGGCGTGGGCTCCTAGCGTTCGGGATGAAGGACGCCGTCCGGTTTCGGTCGCCCTTTGAAATTACCGTCATCTCATCCTATCTTTTTAAGGTCTGGCGTACAATAATCCAATAACTGCAGTGCGGAATCTCCACACCACTCAGATAAACATACACCTAATGCCATTTTTTTCAGTCATTGGTCAATAATTAAAGCATAGGACTCAAAATTTAACATTTGATAATAATTCTTTGGTGAATAGTAAGTATCTAATTAGCAAAGTGAACTCCAATTAGCTCCTTCACAAATATTTTATGAGAATTCCTTCACGTTGAAATAGGTCAGTGCTAACACTTACACTTTAGCCAAAAATAAATAAAATGGTAAAAAAGTTTATTATAACGAACGGACACGGCGATCTTGGAACAGATTTATTATGGTGTGCGTATATAATTATCAACAAATTTACTGAGATACGCAAACAGCAGACTTGGTCACGTTTTCAGCATTTTCATTCTCATTCCATGGTAAGACATACTGCAGAACATATTGTCCAATTAATAGGAATTGTATAAGAAAATTGTGAACTCTAACCAACTCTGGAGATCTCTACAGTCGCGGACTTGAAAAAAAAAAAAAAAACGGAACAATGGTACGCCTTTTATTATATACGTTAAGCATTATGATGACGCTTTCACAACGGGAGCGAATATAATATTATTTTGAAAAAGTTCAGCTTACTGCATTTTGAAGTTAGAAATTCTGTATTATTTTGATGGTTATAAGCAGCTCAAAAAATATCACTGGTCACCTGCAAACAATAACTCCAATGTACAAAATTGACCTTGGATTATACCGATATTCTTATCGAGAAGCATTCCTAAGGACTTTCAGCTTAAGGCGATGCGTTTGTGAAATTTGACTAAAAATTGTGAAACAATTTAAAAACTATTTTTTTTCATAATAAAATAATATGAATCCTAAGCTTTAAGAAAATATGTTTTTCTCCCTTGGCGCACCTTAATTACCAATTAACTAATGCTTATTGCTGTATAGGCGCATGCTTACTAATAGGCACTCCCAACTTTAAAACTTATCTTCTCGCAACGTTTTTCCAACAATTTGCCATACTCAAACTGTTGCACACGATGCAATTTTTTATCAGTTCATTTCAATATTTTTGTGCTGCCTTTAAAAAAATATCGCACAAAGGGGTCATATTGCTTTTTCGAAATAATGCTCTAATTTTGATAAATTAATTATTACATTTTCAAAAATCAAAAGATTTGTAGGGAGCGAAAATTAATGTTTTTCTACGCCAATTAGAGTTAAGAAAGAATATAATATGATAGATGTAAGTATAAGCTATATTCTGTAGTAAAGCTGGATTTTATGTAAATATTATTAAAAGTGCATCATGTAGCCCATTTTTATTAGAACAATAAATTTAGACAATAAAAGATTACTATTTAAACAAGCATGGAACCTAGAAATTTGAAACTAGCAAAAATATCACCATTGTGCATAATAACCAGTATAAATTTCTATTAGCTATCTTACATACTGTGGTTTTTTCAAATTTCGCAGATGCGTCACCTGAAGTATAAGAGGGGAGAGGAATTTACCTCCGCACATTTTCGCAGAGCTATGATGTATTCATATACTCATGACAGCTACAAACAACCTCTATAAAGATTTAATTGTTTCTTCATACAAGCCGTGCATAGGACAGGAGTTGGATAGGTAGAGTCAGACTGAAAAATGCAATGGCACAGTTGGGATTTGAACCACGGATCTTCCGGTCTCTAGCCGGTTGTTCTACTTTTGTCATCTCAAAAAAAATAATAATAACAATAACAATAATAACGATAAAGATAATAATAATAATAAATAATAATAATAATGATAATAATAATTTGTACTTTACAAACGAAGAGGAATGCTGACTTCACAAATTGTGTTGATCCATGACAACGCTCGTCGACACACTGCTGGCACAACCCATCGCCTCCTTGAACAACTTCAATGGGATATTTTCGATCATCTGCCGTACAGTCCTGACCTGGCGCCCAGCGACTTTCACCTTTTCCCTGAACTGAAGACGTGGCTAGGAAGGCAGCACTTTCAAACCAACGAAGATCTTCAAAATCTTCATTTGAAATCATTGCTGGCAACATTTTTTGAAGAGGGTATTGCAAAGCGATACGATAAATATCTGAACCTTTTCGGTGATTATGTTGAAAAGTAACCATAAGTGTACAACATTTTCAGAATTAAATAATTGTTTTCTATGAACTTGTCTTTTTTATAGCCTATCGGAGGTTGGGAGAAAAAAAAAAAGAGAAAAAAAAAAAAAAAAAAAAAAAACGGCCCTCGTAATTCAAGAGGTGTGGTAGTGCGACAATGTCGCGTCCTAGCACGCAAGAGAAGAGTTTAGGCTTCACTGGCTTTTCCATTCCCGGTGTATTGTAAACGAAATTCATTCACATCGTTTTGATTTTGCCTCTCGTTTTGGTTGCACTTCCTAGCTTATCGTGAACCGCCTGTTGATTTTTTTTTTTTTGCCTTAACACGTATACTTTCACATCCAGTCTAACAGTGACAATTGTTTGAAAGATTAAAGAAAAAAATCTTAAGAATATCATATTAGTTTTAAAGGTAAATACATAGCTGAGATAAGTTAGGAAACGTAACATCGTTTCTAATCTATATCTAGACAGATCAAATTTATCACATATGGTGTTTTAATTATTACTTTTTGTGCTTAGGCAAATCCTAAGTGTTATTCTTTATGCAGAGTATTACCTCATGAATGTATATCACAGGCATACTTTTAGAATGCTTTAAAGGGGGGGTTACAATGAGCTTTTGGAGATAATTTGTATTTAGCTCTCGCCGTCGTTTTTAATAACCAATATTTTATGAATATGTGCTTAATTACTCCATAACAAGTCATAATTAAAATCAGTTTTAAAATAAGTAAAATTTGACATTTTAATATTTGAACGCAATTTATTAAACTACACAAAAGGTATTTTACCCAATAACTTTTTTTTTTGCTAAGTAATTAATATGATTTGCTCAAGTTAGTGAGTTATCCACAATAATAACAAGATTCTTGTTGTTCTAGTACAGCTGCTTATATCTGAAAATAGATCTAATAGTTTTGTGTTATTTTCATTCAAGAAAAACCCATTCATAAACCACGCGTTTGCAATAGAGAAAATTGGGCTTATACTTGTTTCCAAATCTTTTTGTGTATATTTATTGACTATAAAGGTTGTGTCATCAGCATAAACTATTGAGTGAACAGATAGATTTTTGTGTATATCTTTGTAATAATAATAATAATAATAATAATAAATAAAATAATAATAATAATAAATGGGCCAAATATAGATCCTTAAGAGACAACGTGGTTGACTATCCCCCATTCCGAGTAAGGAGCATTAACTTTTAAACACTATCCACGATTTATAAGGCAAGATCTAATTAAATTCAGTTGTACATCCTTAATCCAGAAACCATAAATGTTTCTGGTAATCAATCGTATATAACATAATCAAATGCTTTCCTCAGGTCAAAAAAGATAACACCTACAAACACATTATCCCCAAAAGCATTCAAAATAAAGCTGACTAATTACCTACAGGTTTAGTAGTATTATGGCTGCCACTAAAACCGAATTTATTCTCCGAAAAAAGTTTTTTTCTCACAATATTCACACATTTACCTCTTCGCAATACTTTAAAACACCTTTGCAAATTAAGGTACCGGAGAAATACGATTGCAATCGGAAGGATCGTCTATATTGTGTTGTTATAAAGTGAAATGACTTTAGAATTTGTAATAACGTTTATATTTGTTGGAGTAATATAAGGCTCCTTGTGCCTAGCTACTTACTCGTATTGCCTCGAGAACAGATTAACATAAAGAAAGTGTACTGGTTATAGATCTGTGGATATTTATTGTAAAGCATTACTGACAAAAATTACAGTTTAGTTAATGGTACCTAACACGGATGTAAATAATCTTTCTAGATGCCAGTGAAGTTTATTAAAACATTGGACCCGGATTAATAGTAAACTTAGTCCTGTTGTGTATGGATTTCATCAAAAATGGTAAAGTAGTAAATCGTGTATAAAGTTGGTATGATTTTGGACAGGATACAGATCTCGATATTTCCCTATATGAGCAAATATTTTCAAAATTGAAATTCCGCCACTTATTCTAATTATTGGGAAAAGTAACATGTTTTTATTTCCTGTGTTCTAAAATATGCATTTAAAGTTGTGTGTTTTTCAAATCTAAATTACAGAACATTTTGGAATTTATTGAAGTCTCTTACTACCAAAAAAAAAAAAAAAAAAACACGCTCAAATTATTTGTATTAGAATAAAAACTGTTTGCGCTAATTATATCATAAACGAGAAGAAGCGCTCCTTAAATTGGATACAGCGTGCTAAAAATGCAATTTTTAAAAACTTGGATTTTTCCTATTAAAGCGCATTTAAGTTTAAGCTGATCTACACAGTATCCTAAACTTCACAACTAAAAAAACATGTTTCCAAAGCATTCTAAAAACGTTTCACTTGCATTAGATATTATTTTTGCAAAGCGATAAAATTGAGATAGAGTACAACGAACAAGGCAACATTTTTCCTGCAACTCTTCCACCACACCCAACATAACCCTTTACACAAATAGTTCTGATTTCATTTTCTTATACATGTACCTAAAATTTGGCTAAAATAATGAATAAAAGTACAGGTATTTATTTTTCTGCAAATAATATGCGAAAGTCTTTTCTGGTCGAATTTTCTACAAGTTTAGAAACTCTTAGAGATATGCTGCCTTTTACAGGAAAATTGCAGATATTAAAACATTCAATCTGTGTGAAATAAAAACGTCTAAGAAAAAAAAGTAGCTCATTTGAATTTTCCACTGTTTGTAGTAATACACTTCGAAAGACTGAATGGTCGTCTTTTTGTTTCTCAATGGTCATTCAATATCTATTCAGTATATAGAGGTCAGCTGTTTGAACGCTTGACAACTGTCTTAGCCATCTATACCTTCGACAAAATGTCCATGAAAATCATTTAGTCGTCTCTGTCCAAATTTGTCTAATTAAGGGACTGTGCCATCGAAAATTCTGTTTTCCAAAATTTCGCTGAAAAATTAATCTTAAGCCGGCCTTATGTAAACATCAAAGTCTCTGAATTCCGTTTCCATATAATTTTAAGTTCTCAATTTATTGATTTTCAAAAATAGATTTAACTTTCCGATGCCAAATATTTCATAAGGTGAGATTTGACGAAACAGTTATATGGTGAGTGTGATGGTTTTACTTCCGAATAAATTGATTTTAGAGCATTTATTTGTTTGTTTATTCTCCAAAAGCTTTAGTCCGAATTTAGAAAAACATGCTAGGCTTTAGTTTATAAAATGAACAAAATTCAGATTTCAAATATGAATTATTAAATGAGTGTGAAACAAATTATATCACAATATCTTTAAAATATGATGAATAAATAATTTATGCTAATGGCAACAAAATTGTGTTTTGAATATCAGGGCTGTGGTGTGAAGGATATTTGGAGAAGTTAGCACGATTTTCTAAATTATATCTCCGTACATCGTCTGTTAGATAATCAAAAGGGAAGTATTTGACATATTAAAATATAGGCAGAAACATAGTGCTTAACTTGAAAAAAAAAATACATTAAAATGTACAAATTACAATTTGAACTCTCCATGCCCAGTCATAAATTGAATTAACTGGAAAGAAAGTTCATTGTGCTTAACTTTAATTCGCTCTTCAACTGTTGGAAAAAACTTGACTTTGTGAGATGGTCATTGTTAGTATTCGTCCGTGTTAGCATATTCCATTGATTTAGCATCTGTTCTTTTAATTATTTTTATAAACGATTTTGGGTTTCGGAAATAAGAACAGTGTGCGTGAATGTGCGACTGCGTTAGCAAACAAATCTGCGCTTTCGTTACCTTCATTCCCGTGTGACCTCGAATCCATTCTAAACATATTGGTGTGCCAGCCTGAGCAACCGCTGAAATGATCGCTACCTCGCTGAAATGATGTAATAATAGAGCGAACGGACAAAATAGCTGGACAAACGAAAGCATTTGTGTGTTCCCCTGCAAGATCTCTCGAACTTTCTTTCTCCCTACCCAAGAATATTCTTCTTCCAGAGTGATCTCTTTCATTCATGGACAAAATGTAATTTTCTCGTAATTTATAAAACTGGAACCTTCGGAGGCTGGTAACGGTAAAAGTAGTGCGTGTGTGTAGTGTTTGTGTGTGTGTGAGTGTGTGTATATGTGTGTGTGAATTTGATGCCGGAGGGGATTCCACACTGCAGCCATTGGCTTATTATACGTCCCAGGAGGATAGGATGAAATGAGTGTCATATCAAGGTTGGCCGAAACCGGACGGGAAGGACTCTAGCATATTCCAAGAAATTCTTCACCTCAACCCGGGGAACGCTGGTGCCCTCGCCGACAATTGCAACCCTAAAAGAGACCGGTTGGATGAAATGGGGATGGAATGAAGGGACAAGAAGTTCGGGGGAATGAAGACATTGCATTTGCTTAGTAATCCGGGAAAAAACCCAAAGAAAACCAATGGGTCAGAGAGGTCGGCCGTGGGAATCAATCCCAGGACCTCCCGAATGCCAATCCCAGACGAAATGCCTGAGCCACTTGGTTCGGTAGTTGTATTAATAAAGGTAGTGGTGGTGGTGGTAGTAGTAGTAGTAGTAGTAGCAGCAGTAGTAGTAGTAGTAGTAGTAGTAGTAGTAGTAGTAGTAGTAGTAGCAGCAGTAGTAGTAGTAATAGTAGTAGTAGCAGCAGTATTAGGATGACGGAGCGGGCACCTCGCTCACTGTAACAACATTATGGCCCGATTGCGGCATGGATGTTGCGAAGTAGTCGCAGGGGTTCTCAGATCCCCAGGCAGAAAGGACCACAAGTGTTCCCTAACATTTCCAATTTGAAAACCTGCGCACCTTTAGAGAGCAGTCTCAGAAGGGCATCACAGCGACTCTAGCGGTCACATAGAAAAGTCTTTCAATAGCACAAGTAACTGTGCAATCTGCCCGGCAACACCGACACAGCAGGGCTGAAACGTCAAAGCGAAATGAAATGAGAACAAAAGAGGGTAAAGAAAATTGTGATAAGATTATACCTCTCCGACATAAAACTAAGCGACTGGGGAAAACCACGAAAAACCCAATGGTCTGAGTGGGCGGTCGCCGAGAATGGAATCCGAAACTGCAATTTTCACACGTTACCGCGGAACCACCTCCCTGGTTTGGTATAACAGTTATTCACCGGCGATTAAAATTCTGATGAAAGAATCACGAAAAAATTGGAAAAGTTATAACTTTTCCTTCAAGGGAGCGAATGGGTTTGAAATCTAATTTATGGAGTTTTAAAAGTAGCTTAAATTTCTGTGCAACTATATATGATCTATGCACAAAACCATTGAAGTTTCAACTCTGTAGTTTTATTAGTTTTTGAGTTATTAATGTTTTTGTGATTAAATACGTGTCTCTTCAAAATCTATATTTTCAAAGAATATTAATGCAGTGAGGCCGAAAATGTTACTGAATGTTCTATAAACTGTGATTAATAAATCTAAGTATCAGAAGTTTGGCATCTGGTTCCTGTGCAGAATAAAAAAAAATCTATTTAGTGTAATATGATATTTTTGCGGGTTTTTTGTTCACTTCTCATATAATTTATTTTAAGAATTATTCATATAAAAACTCCAATATTTATTTTATTATGTGTAGTTTTTTGAACACCAACTGCAATTTTCAGCCCCTTTGCATAAAAATTGCAAGAGGAGAATTGCAAAAGTCAAATGGGATAAAATTAAGCTTAAAGCTTCTACGTGAAGGACATTTAAACGGTGCAGGATTTCAAAAATTATGTATGTTATTAATTTATAAACTTTGTAGGGCCAATGACTTACGGTACACGTAAAACAAGACTAGTACAATAGATATTTGTAAAAAAATAAATAAATAAAAAACAAAACAAAAGTATACCTACAAAAAAAAAAAAAAAAAAAAAAAAAAAAAGAAGAAGAATAAAAAGAGATTTGCTTGCCCAAAATGACATATGCCCTTTAATAAAAAGCTATTTTATTGTTACTACTGTGTTCATGCTATTCAAAGTCATCAATGATTGATTATTTTAATAGCTAGATAAATGCGACAAAAATGCGTAGGTATGTTTCATTTTTAAACGTACTGATTAATAACCGATATAGTAATTTAATTGAGTTACTCTAATAGTTTGACCGTGTTAGAACTTGTTACTGCGGGTGCAAAGCAAATGCGGTTGGCTGAAATGATGCCAAATCTATGCCTGCTTTGAAATTCCAGGCCTTTTAAATGGCATCGCGGAAAACCATTGCACGACAGCAGCATTTCAAAAACTGACAAGGTAGGGGCGAAAAAATCTAACCAATAATAGGGAATATCGTAAAAATTGTTGATTTCACCAAATAAATTATTTGAAACAACTGTTGTGCTTTAATGAGACCACTTATGGGTTATCAATTATTCAAAATTATACACAACTCATTCTGAATGAATAATTAACAGGGAATTCGCAGAAAGTTCAAAGTGCATAAGGAATTTATTAGCTATGTAAATATCATGTAAATATATTTTAGTAATAATTTTCAGAGACGTTTCCTAAGGTATAAAATAACGAAAAATGCCATGTAAATGATAATATGGTGTGGGATATTTTCTTAGGAACCTTCGTCTGAAAATCTTGGAAAGCAATGAACTTAAATACGAAGATAATTATCCGAATTTTTATTTTTGAGCTCTACTGTTCACAGGATTACATATATAGGCCGTTTCCCTATGTATTTTTATTCAGAGGATGTCAAAACGTATTTGCGGGAAATCTCTATACACAAGTCGTTTGGGGTATAAGTGGAGATATTTATTTATATTGGTATTTGAGGACAATGTAATGAACTACTTTATGTAAATATTTACTTCATTTGAAAACTGATCATTTTAGTTCATTAAGAGTTCATTTTCAAGTTGGTTATTACCTCCAAGTAGGAGTGACACACACAAGCCATACGTGTTAATTTCCCCGAGAGCGCGGGACGGGTTTTTGAGAGGATAAATTAAAGCAGACAGGCTTTGCGATAACGAATGTTGAGGTCACTTGCACTAAACTAATAACAAATGGAAAAATCAGCCGCGTACCCAAGTATTCATTATCTGTGCCATCTAAAACTTACACTTTAATGGGGAAAGACATCAGAATGCAAGTTTAAATATGTTTAATTGAGGATTTATTAATGCTCATTCTAGCAATTTCATTACATTTATTGCTTATTTAAATGTGTAAATGCTGGAATGCTTTCTACAAGGCTAATAGTTCCCAGACTGCCGGCGCCAGAGTCAGCTTTTTTGAGCAAAACAAATAGTCTCTACTGACAGGCGTACTATTAATTTTGCAGCGCATTTACGAATATACAGAAAACATAGGTAGGTTAATGGTGTCAAGTTTTTGTCGAAAAACTTCAAGAAAAACAGAAAAAAATCTGATATTCTATCCACATGACTTTCTCTATCTGTTTTGCAAACAAATTATTCTTACAAAATATTCTAATTCTTTTATCCAAATAATGCTAATCAAGATAATCCTTACCAGAAATTTTCTTAGTACTTAGTTCCTTATAAGAGAATACAGTAGGTTAAAGGGACAATCAAATATTTTAAAGGCTGTCACTATGCGATTGTCATGGCCAGGAATAAAACAAAAGAGATGTGAAACGCATGAGAACGCGTTCGGGAAAGTTTTAAGCACTTTAAAATTGAAGCCAATGAGGGAACATCTCTGAAATGGCTACCTCTACATAAAGGTGTATATTACATACACTATGTGTTTTAACGAGATCTACATTTTCTGTGGAGTAAGTTTTCATCTCTCTTACGGATTGTCAGTTTTATAAAATTAAAAACAGGACTTCGGAGGCTATGCCCAAGAAATTCAGAATATACATTTTGTTTACCACGTAAACATCTTTTATTATACGGCCTTTTAATAAAAATCTTTAGAGCCATTTTTTAGAAAATTGAAAATTTCAAAAACTGTCCTATATAAAGGGTAGTTTTGCATCCTTGGATGACACTAATCTTAAACACCAGGTTTGGTATTTAACCGACTTTTAGTTTTTAAGTTATGCTGTGTATATGCACCCAAAGACATACACGGACCTTTTTGTACAATTTTTATGTTTTATTCGTGGACCCTCAAAACATGAATTATAAGGTGGAATGCAATACCTTCTCTAACTATGTACATTGTACATGCATGCTAGAGAAAGTAAAAATGCGTGAAAATAAATAAACGAATTATATCAAGAAATGAACCATATTGCAGAACTAAGAATCAAACCATAGGTATATCGATTGAGATATGAAAGGGGAGGTGTCAAAGGGGAGACTGGTAAACATAAAATAATATTAACTCTCTTTGGTATTTAAATTGTGGTAGGGAGTATTTTTCTTTAAATTAAATTAAAATAAAATTAATAATTAGACTGTGAAGTGTTGAAGAAAAAATATGATGTGTTACACTCACATGTCTTTCTCTGGCTGCTCTACAAAAATATTTCTTACAAAAGATTATTCTTCTTTCTACATCATGCTAATCGAGATAAACGTTAGCAGAATGGTCTTATTACTCAGTTCCTTATAAGTAGAAGGGTATGCGCTATGCTAAAGTGATAGTCAAATGCTTTATAAAGCTGTCGTTATGCGATAGTTATTGCAAATCACTTCTTTGCTCGGCCAGGAGTAGAACAAAAGAAAAACGGACACTTCCTGCTTGAGAAAAGTATAAGCACTAAACAATTGAAAACAATATCAAGGGATATCTCGGAAACGGTTACCTCCACAACAAAAACGTAAAGGACACAGCATTGTGTGTTTTGGCGATCTACATTTTTTGTGTGGTAAGTTTTTGTCCATCTCTTACGGTTTAGCAGTAAAGCAAAATTCGGCAAAATTCATCCAGAATAAAGAGGTCTGCAGAGGTTATTCCCAGACAATTCAACATATACATTTTATTTGGGATGTAAATATCATTAAAACTTGGGATTTTAATCAAAATCGTTACAGCCATTTTTCAGAAAATCAAAATTTTCGAAAACTTTTCCGTGTAAATTGTAGTTTAGGGTGCGGGGAGTTTCTTGAAAATCTTCGAGTCGCATCCTTGGAAGATACCAAAAGTAACGGCCTTTTCGTTTTTGAGCTATGCTGTCCACAGACATACATATGGATCTTTTTCTAAAAATGGGCTTTCGGACTCAGGGGACCCCAAAACACATATTTCCAGTGAAATCTCGACATCTAATTTTTGGGTGGCATACAATACATTCTGTATCCACCATGTACATTGTACATGCGGACTAGAGAAAGTAAAAACCCATAATAGATATGCTCATGCATTAATAGGGGTTGCATTTGTATGCCAATAACCGCAACACCACAGAGACACTTCTTTCAGATGACAGTGTATACAGGCTCATATTTGCCCGGAATTGAATTGCATGTGTTTCTCTAGCGATGTAGATTGCAAAGATGAAAAGTTGGAAATTATTTGACTGCGAGATGGTAGGATAAAATATTCTCAGACAGTTTCCAAGTCCATATCTCTGGCAGCATTCCTAACGTTGTGTCCTGTTTTCAATATTGGCTGGGGAATATAAACCCTCTGCAGACATGAGCGATATTTCTGTTACTTTCTTGGCGCCCTCTACATTTATGAACTAGATCCGTATACAATCTGGGTCATAACTCGGCGTTACTCTATGGCACATTTTATTTATCTGCTCGTCTATTTGTATGTGTATGTACAGCGCTAAACCTGTTTTTAAGGCAGTTTCTTCCGCAACCGATGCCAAAAAAGGCGTTGAAAAAGGGAAAAAAGAGAAGACGCAGAAATCTAGGAGGAGAACCGACAAATATTACAGACACGTTCCGGGTGGCTGGGCGGTAAAAGCATTACCCGCAACACAAGGAAAAGTAACGCAGGCATAATAAAAATAAAAAAAGTATAAAAAGCGCGTGTATTTTTCTTTGGAAAACGGAAGTAAAGGGTAGAGGGGAGTGTGGCGTTTAGAAAAGAGTTGGTTTGTTCGCAGGCGTGGTTTCGAAGCTCGTGGTTGGTTGCCTTGTTGCAAAGGAGGCCGGCCAGGATGCGAGGAAAAGGGTTCTGATACGGCGGCTAGTCCAGTCAGCCCAGGCGCAGGTCGAGCCCGGCCCGATAAGGAGAGGGGAATACCATTTTTCTTCTTCTTCTTTTTTTTATTTTCTCTTGCGGGGTGGTCGAGGGGGATGCAGCTCTTACGTAATTCCGGCAGCAAAATCTTGGGACGGTAGCAGGTATAGCAAAAAAGAAAGAGTGTTGTGAGCGAATTTCTCGGTTATGACAGTCAGAAGGATATTTGAAGCGAACATTTAGACTGGTAGTAGATAGAGAAGGTATTGTATTCCACCCAAAAAGTCGATACCGAGGTTTTACTGGAAATACATGTTCCGGCGTGTGTGTCTGTCTGTCTATGGAGAGTAAAACTCAAAAACAAAAAGTTGGATAAATACCGAACTTGGCATTTAAGTTCAGTAGGTATCTTCAAGGTATGCGACAAGAAAATTTTCAGGAAAAATCCCTCCATTCCCGACTATTTTACCCTTTACATTTTTCGAAAATTTTGATTTCCTCAGAATTAGATCTAAAGATTTAGATTAAAATACCAATCATATTTTTAAGACATTTTCATGACAAACAAAATATATACCCATCTTAAATTTTCTGGAAATAGCCTCTGAAGACATCTGCGTTCTGAATGACTTCAGCATAACACTTAAACCGTAAAAGATAAACAAAACTTTTCTACACAAAAAATATAGATCTAATTAAAACACACAACTTATGTCATATACATTTTTTGTAGAGTTAACTGTTTCCGAAATATCCCTTGTTATTAGTTTCAATTTTAAACTAAACTTTTTTCAAGCGGGATGTGAACCTTCGACCATATCCCTTTTGTTTACTCCTGGGCATATAAAAGAGTACCGAATTTCAATTGTTTCACGTAGCAATGGGCTTTTGAATACTTTGACTTTAAGTTTAGCCTAGTGTATTCCCTTATTTTCCTTCTACTTTTCAGAAAGCAAACAACATGCCAATTTCTGTTAATGTTTATTTGACTAGAAGGACGCGGATATAAGAAAAGTATTATAATAATAGTTTGAGAAAGTCATATGAATGTAACACTCAGATTTTTATAATTAATACTAGAAACGCATAAGGAGGTCAATTTGACCGCTAGCAATAAAAAATCTGATATGTATTCACATAACTTTCTCTAGCTGTTCCACAAACAACTTTTCTTACAAAAGATTATTCTTCTATTAAGGTAATTCATGCTAATCAAGGTGAACATGACCAGAAATGGTCTTATTACTTGCTTCTTTATAAGTAGAAGGGAAATAAGAGAATACACTAAGCTAAAGCGATAGTCATATCTTTTAAAAGCCGTCCATATGTGAAACAATTGAAATTCGGTTCTCCTTGCTTATAGGAGTAAACAAAAGAGAGACGAAGACAGAGAAAACATCCCGTTTGAGAAAAGTTTAAGTAGTTTAAAACTGAGACCAATAACTCGGAATGTCTCGAAAACTCTTAACTCTACAACAAATATATATGAATATAAATTGTGTGCTTTAACGAGGTCTATCTACATTTTTTATGTAGTAAAGGTTTTGTCTATCTCGGTTTACGGTTTACCAGTTATACAACATTTATATAAAAGTCATCCTGAATGAATCGGTCTTCAGAGGCTGTTCCCAGAAAATACAAGATCCACATTTCGTTTCTCATGAAAATGTATTAAACATATGGTATTTTAATGAAAATCGTTAGAACCGTTTTAAGAAAATCAAAATTTCGAAAAATATTCTATGTAAAGGGTAATTTCGGAAGGGGGGATTTTCATGAAAATCTTTGTATCGCATCCTTGGAAGATAATGAACTTATTAGCCAACTTTGGTATTTAACCGAATTTTCGTTTTTGAGCTATGCTGCCCAAAAGCGCGCAAGGGTGGACATGTTTCTAAAAATTCTATTTTTGGATTCAGGGAGTCCCAAAACATGTATTTCTTGTGAAATAACGGTATCGAAATTTTGGGTGGAGTACGATATTTTCTCTATCCACTATGTAGCTACTTTGTACATGCATGCTAGAGAAAGTAAAAAGTGTTTAAATATTACAATCACTTTATTCTAAGTAAGTTATCATTAGGAACATTCATTCTGCAAGCAATTCATCTTGTCATAAGGGTCACTTATTATTATTATTATTATTATTATTATTATTATTATTATTATTATTATTATTATTATTATTATTATTATTATTATTATTATTATTATTATTGTTGTTATTATTATTATTGTTGTTATTATTATTATTACTGTTGTTGTAACCAGAGGCAAGATTTTGTATCTCATTTATTTTAAAGATAGATAACTAATTATTATATTCCAGTTCATGATTACATTAATAATAAATACATTTAATTACTAACTTTAATTAGTCGTAATTTGTGTTGAATATTTTACCATAAATTCCGATAATATTGTGCTAATTTTTGAGGAGAATTAATTTGTAATGTAAGGAGTGAAATTAAAATTGGAACTTAACTAAAATAACATTTATGTTAAAACCCCCCTTATTTCCAAATAGACAAGTTTTATTTAAAGTCAATATCAATAGAATCAAACATCACATATTAAACATCACCAAACTGCAACATATAACAAGTTGGATATTTTAGTTTTTCATAGTTGCCCTTCTGACTGTACAGAAAAATATTATGGCTTTCACTCACATAACTTTCTCTATCTGCTCTAAAAACAAATCTGATGTGTATTCATATGTCTTTCTCTAGCAGTTCCACAAACAAATATTGCTACAAAACAATATTCTTTTACCTAAATAATGTTAATCAAGATAAACGTTACCAGATATGACCTTATTGCTTAGTTTTTTATAAATAGAAGGGAGATAAGAGAATGCACTAGGCTGAAGCACAGCCATACATTTCAAAAGCTATCGTTATTCAATTGTCATTAAAATACAGTTCTCTTTCCATGGCCAGGGGTTAAACGAAACAGAAATAAAACGGACAGGGCTTCCGTTTGAGAAAAGCTAAGTACTTTAAAATTGAAACCAATTACAGCAAATAGGTATCTCGGTAATGATTAACCTTACAAACAAAAAACAAACAAAACAAAACAAAAGAAAGAAAAAGACAAATTTGTGCTACAGGTTTTGTGTATGAAGGTTTTGTTCTATCTTTTACGATTTACCGGTTATACAAAAATCAGTCAGAATGAAAAGAACTTCAGAGGCTATTCCCAAGAAAGTCTGGGGGACTTTTCTGAAAATCTTCGTGTCGCATCCCTGGAAGATACTAAACTTAAATATTAAGTTTGGTATTTAACCGACTTTTTATTTTTCAGTTAAACTGTCCACAGACACACACAAATACACACATTGACCTTTCTAAAAAATGTTTTTTTGGGTTCATAGATCATCAAAGATTATATTTCCGGTGAAATTTGGATATCGAATTCTTAGGTGGAATATAATATCTTCTCTATCTACTATGTACTTTGTATATATGTGCCAGAGAAAGTAAAAATCTTCTGACAGCATTTGATATCCATGTTAAAAGACATTGAAGGGACTTTTCACAGAAAAATGATAGGAGTCACCCTTTGGTTTCATAGCTAAGAGCGTTGTTACTATAACATGGCTTAGTTGTTCAACAATAGCAGAAAGTTCTTTGTAACTCAGAACTAATACAAGTAATTTTAAATGCATTTATTGCGATAAATATCCTGCCGTTATACTATTTAAGAACATGTACGACCTAAAGCTTCACATTCCAAACTAATAATGCTATACTTTTGAAATTATGCCACAGATGTGATATCATTTAAATAAGTTACAGTACAAATGTCATCCATTTTGCTGTAATGGTTTGGAGGTTATGGTCAAATTAGTCTATGTTTTTGTCATGTCACTAAAAAGGTCCCCTGCGACAAAAAAATTAAAATTTTGGTCTAATACTTTAAATCTAGGTTGACAATACATCTACTTGCTGAAATTTCCTTAGGCCTCTCTCTCTGCAGCTCCTTTTGTTTAAGCTTCAAAACTTTTTAAAGTTATGGATGTGCTTTTTTGTCATAAAAATATAATTTTTTGTATTTGAAAATTGAAAATATGTGCTTAAAGAAATCTGACAGTAAAACATAGATTAGTTCTTATTCATTGTACCTCTGTGAATATGTGCAGACCATTTTATTTGTGTACGAGTAAAACTGCTCTGGAAGGAGCATTTTACAAGAAGAAAAATGCTGAAAATATCAATAACGAGAAACCAAGGAAAGATTTGAATATATGGCTCACATTAAAATCTACGAGGTTGGTGGGTTGAACCCTCATCTTTCCTTTTCCCCTTCTCTGCTGCTGCATTTTCTGTCCTTTTCTACTTGCATTGCTGCTTTTCTTCTGCACAGCCTCGTTTTTTACTTTGCATGATGCGTATGAGATCTGGTCGAACTGAAGTTTTTCTTGCCGAGTCCAGTACAGTTTCACCTCTAATGCTTTGCTGTATCTCTAGTGACTTAAGGCATTTAAACACAGTGCCTGGTAGCCAATTATAGTTTTTATATTCAGGAATATTTAAATTATTTTATGGAATTAAAATTGAAGAAGTCGTTTTTGTTTTTTTTTATGATTTTTCATTAAATTTCAGTCATATATACCCTTAAATTACTGATACATGATTTAGTAACTAGCCTTGAAGATCAAACAAAATGAGCTAAGGCTTTTATTGCTATTATATTTTCAGTTTCTTTTGCCATAATTGAGCCTAATTTAGACAGTCATACCGCAGCTAACTTTTAAATTATCTTTAACTGTATCTATGTTTCCAAAGTGACTACACTCTAATACTTTAAATTTGGCGAGTTAATTCGGGATAAAACAAGACGACCCAAAATAAAATTCTAATATTGGATCTGTTACTGACATGTAATTTTCAAAAACGAGACTTTTTATTGCTTGATACTTTATTTTAGAATCTTGTAGGTATTGCAACTGTTAACTTCTTTTTGTTGAAGTTCGAAACATTGTTTCACAACTTATAACTTCTGGTATAAAGACACAAATGTTGAATTAAAGTTTTATTTAATATCTTGAAATAGCTGCATAACTTTCTTTACAAAATAAAATTGATATATTTATAAGTTATGTGAAATGTATACAAGACATTTTATTTTTTAATTCAACCACTTTCTCATCCATTGTAAAAAATAAACTCCTGTCTATTATCAAACTTTTTCAGTGCAATTCCCTACTAATCTATACTGAGATGAACAAGTAATGGAATTAATTATTGATTCTTTCACACCAGTCGTGTGTAATACTGAAGGTGGAGAGGTAGACTCAGACTGAAAATTTCAATGCCATACAGGGGATTTGATCCGGCACGGCATTAAATTCTTCAACTGACTCGCCTTTTTTTTTCGGTAAGCCATAAGATCTCAAATTATTTTTGAGATGTTACACCTCAAGGGCGACTTACAAACTCCTCAAGTACCTACTTACTTCCCGGGCTTTATAGTTAACCAACTATTAGGTCATTTAGGTTAAATCAATTGTTTCTTTCACAGCAGCTGTGTGAAGGACAGAGGTTGGAGAGATAGAGTCAGACTGAAAAATTACCGGGAAAAACGGGAGTAAGTTGGAGAATTTAGTGCCGTGCCGTCATGTTGCCATGGTAGCTCAGTGGTCAGAGCAAGAGGTGGGAAACGAGCAGATTTGCTGTTCAAATCCCTGATGAAGCATTGAATTGTTCAGTCTGACTCTACCTCTCAGAGTAATGGAATATCTGGTGAATGGGCATCGTTGCTATAATTTCTAAACCCAAAATGTGTTGTTATAATTTGTAGCTATTCTTATAAATTTAGTTGAAATTGGTATCAAATGAAACGCATTTAGCTGGTCAAGTATGAAAATGAGTCTCTACCGTTTATTAGTGACTCCACAAATTATTGCCAGATAAGCTTATTTTTCTAACTACCACATTTTAATCGAGACACACCTTTGAAGAAATAGCTACCCAACACGTTTCGTTATAGATACAAAGAGAAAATTGATATTCAGGTATTTCAAACTGGACGCTATACTCGTTTCATGTTGTCGCGAGAAACAACTGAAAATCGAAAGATCTTTAAAAAATGCCGTGTTGAGCAATTTGAAGAATTACTAACGGATATATCGGAAAGGCTTATAAAAGCGGTTATTTTAATAAATTGTGTGTTTTAACGAAATATATTTTTTTTGTAGTAGGTAGGTACGTTTTCGTCTATCGCTTACCAAGACCTCATACCTACAAGATTATATACAATACCTCCCAAATGAAGTTGACTTTACAGGCTGTTCAAGATATGCACTTCATTTCTCATTTAAGTACATATCTTCGATGTATATAGTATTTCAATTAAATCTCTAGAGATATTTTTGAGAAATACAAATTTTGGAAAACTATTCTATGTAAAATGTATCTGTGGTTGGTGCATTTTCTTGAAAATCTCCCTGTCACATCTTTGGTAGATACCAGTTATATATAAAAATACCAAACTTTTTCGTTTCCGATCTTTCATTTTTGAGCTATGCTGTTCACAGACGTACAGGCGCCTTTTCTGAAAACGCTGTATTTTCAATTTTGGCTATGAACCTAGAGGTCGAGATATACATTAGTTTTGAAAAATACAGTGTTACACTTGTTATATCACATGTGAAAAGTTAAATTTCTCACCGCAGTCATAGAGAAATAGCTAACAACGGAATCTACAATAAGCTGTATTGAGCTCTGCTGCATCACTTTCATATCCTGTAAATAGTTTATAAATGCATAAAATAAAATTATAGAGAAAAAATAATACTTTTTGGTGTCTAAAATTTTGTGCTTAACCCTGTGTATGAATTTCCATGCATAATTTGTAGGGTTTTGCAGTAACATTGAACAGGCAGAAGTTTTGATTTTCAGAGATCGTCCCTTTAAGGTGGTGCATCTGTGAAATTTCGAAAATTCACAGTATGTAAGAACCCTAGTTGAAATGTATACCTGTTAATGTACACGATAGTTATGACACTTTTCCCATATATCAAAATTCTCGTTTGTATGTTATTTAAATAATAATTTTATTGATTAAATTCATTTTTATAATAAGACGAATAACGTGGTGTATTCTAAAAAAAGATCCACATTAAAAAATCAAGTTTTACAATAAATGTACTTAAAATGGATATGAAGTATCATATTTGTTTACATTAGCTCTAATTATTGTAGTAAAATTATTACATGTAGTTCGAAAAACTCTTGGATTTTCAAAATGTAAGAGTTTATTTCTCAAACTTCGAGCATTGTTTCGAAAAAGTATATGAACATTTTCTTTAATGTTAGTAAAAAACTGTATCGCTAGGGGCATTTTAAGTATGCAAAAGCATTGGAAAAAGGTTTGCTAGAAAATAAGTTTTAGAGTTGGGCGTACATTCTAATAAGCATGCGCCTACCTATTTATAGCTTCAGGTATAAGTGCTTATAGTGCGCCAAGTGGGAAAATATTTTTGTTAAAGTTTAGAATTTGTATACTTTTATTATGTGAAATAGTTTTATTTTTCACAACTTTTATCAAACTTCTCAGATATATCACTTTAAGCCAGTGTTGTGAAAAGCTATAAATGATTTAAAAAGAATAACGTGACAAACTAATGTTTCTCAAAACACAAAAAAGGATAATTTATTTTCTCTTATTTATAATGTATATTGCGATTCTTAATATTTTAATACAAGCAGGATTTTTCCTTCAAAATGATTCACTATGAAGGGTTAAAATACTTTCTATATTACAATCCTTAAATAGGGCTTTGCACAAAACTATAGTCACAACTATAAAACACACCTAAATTGATACACATTTATTTGTATTCGATATTTGTATAGAATTTAGAGAGCCATAAATTTATTTATTAAGCTTTAAGCAGTGATAAAATAAAAAGGTTTAATTCTAAAGAACCTATTGTATGTCAAACTTTATTACACTTTTAGTTTTGGAAAATATTTTCTCTCTTGAGGAATAACTTTAAAGTTTTCTGTATATTGCACGCTAAGCAGTACAGAAAAGAATAAGAAAGACAGGTTTAACTGAAAATAGTAATGCGATAATTTCTTAAAATATTCGTTGCATAAAAGTTGAAAACGTGGATCATTTTGTTGCTAAAAGGTTAACACAGCATACTCCAGGCTACAGTTAAATTTTGAAGAGGGGGATATATACAAATTATTATTGTTTATCTTCTTATTATTATCATTATAATCTTTGTCAGGAAAATATAGGCGAAAACAATAAAAACAAAGCTCTGAATTGTTACACTCACATGACTTTCTCTAGTTGCTCTTCAAACACATTTCTTACAAAACATTATTCATCTTACAACAGAATGCTAATCGAGATAAATATTAGCAGAATGTACTTATTACGTAGTTCCTTATAAGTAGAAGGGAACTAAAGGAATGCGCTATGCTAAAGTGGCAGTCAAATGTTTTAAAAGCTATCTTTATGCGATTGTCATTGCAAATCGCTTCTTTCCTTGGCCAGGAGTATGACTAAAGAAAAACGGATGCTTTCTGTCTGAGAAAAGTATAACTACTTTGCAATTGAAACTAATAACAAGGAATATCTCGAAAACGATAAAAAATCTCGAAAAAAATGGATATGACATAAACTGTGTATTTTAATGGGTCTACATTTTTGTGTAGTAAGTTTTTGTCTACCGCTTACGGTGTACTAGTTATGCAAAATTATGCAAAATTCATCCAGTATAAACAGGTCTTCAGAAGCTTTTCCCAGAAAATTCTAGATATGCATTTAATTTGTAATGGAAATGGTTTTAATATCTGGTACTTTAATCAAAATTCTTAGAGCCATTTTAAGAAAAACATTTTCGAAACTTCTTCTATGCAAAGGGTAGTTTAGGATGGGGGGATTTTCTTGAAAATCTTTGTGTCGCATCCTTGGAAGATACGAAACTTAAATACCAAGTTTGGTATTTAACCGTTATTTCGTTTTTGAGCTATGCTGTCCACGGGCACAGACAGACACACACACGGACTTTTTCATGCAATTTTTTTTTTTTTTTTTTTTTATTCTGGAGTACCTAAAACATGTATTTCCGGTGAAGTCTCGGTATCGAATTTTTGGGTGAAATACAATACCTGCTCTATCCACATACATTCTATTACAAAGTAATGACTCTCTCTAACTGTTCTACAAACGAACTATTCTTCGTAAGATTGCTGTTTTATCCACATAGTGCTAATCAAGATAAACATTACCAAATAGGTATTATTACTTAGCTCCTTGTAAGTAGAAAGGAAATACGGGAACACACCAGACTAAAGGACAGTCAAATCTTTTAAAAGCTGCCGCTATGCGATTGTCATTGAAATTTGGCACATTTCCCATAACCAGGAGTAGAGTAAAAGAGATATGAAACGGATGAGGTCTTTTCGTTTGAGAAAAGTTTGAGATTAACCCTACAATAAATGAATGTGACATAAAGTGTGTGTGTTTTTTTTAGCAAGATCTTTGTAAAAAAATTGTATAATAAGCTTTTTGTTTATATGTTACGATTTACCAGTTATGCAAAAATCACTCAAAATGAAAAGGGCTTCGGAGACTATACCCAGGAAACTTAGTATAGAAATTTTATTTGCCATATAAACATCTTTAAAATACAGCATTATAATGAACAATTTTAGTCATTTTTAGAGTGGTTTGTGGTGGATATATTTCTCTGAAGCTTTGTGCCACACCATTGGAAGATAATTACTTAAATACCAGTTCGGTACTAACAGATTTTTCGTTTCTGCCTCTTCAAAGGCCCACACATATGAACCTTTTTATCAAACTGTTTTTTATTCCGTGGTCTTCAAAACATGTATTTCCGGTGAAATCTCGATACCGAATATTTGGGTGAAATACAATACCTTCTCTACCTTATACATACATTGTACTTATGTGCTAGAGAACGTAAACATACGTTTTATATTAATTGCATATTTTAATTAGTATGTTTTCTTCGTAACAACTGTATTTTAACTTTTACGATTTCCTGGTTATACAAAACTGCATTAGATTAAAATTTACGTTTAATGTGTTATTCTGTTGACTCGAACGTTTAAAGCAAAATCCTATTTCAAAAAGCAAAACTATATTTCAGAAGGAGAAATTGTGGCGAATATCTCTCTACGTAAATGTTATGACTAGAATGGAAAATTTCCTAAAAAAATCCACGCTTCACTGACCTTAATTCTAAATTCGGTATTTATTGTAACATTTATTACAACAAAAGTATCTTTATTTTTTCAAAAGATTAAAAAAAAGTTGTTTTATTCCCGTGTTTTCGCAACAATTCTACAGTTTTTCTCTCGACGCTTGCAATACCGATTGCACGCTCCCAACTTTCCGTCGAAACTGCCTCGCCCGGCTTGCAGATCTTCCTTTTATACCGATGGAGAGAAGTTTCTAGAAATAACGAAAATTCTAGCACGTGTCTAGGTATGCTCTGCCCGCCCTTCACGTGTTAAATTTACGGTCAATGCGACAATGGCTCACCACGCAGGTGCAACAATTGCTATACGATTGAAAGGAAGCCGCTCATACATGTGTTGCGGTTAAGAGGCAACAAGAGGCACACTATAGGAGGATGTTAATGAACTACACCGAAGTAATTTAAGAGATTATAGATCTGTCTGATGTAAGTAATTTCACATAGAAAATGCATAATTCAGGGCTAAACATAATGCAGTTATAAAATGTTAAACAAACTGGTTTTAAAATTCCTTTCTATAAGGCAGCATATTATACCAGGTGGCCCCGTACGGTATAGTAGTAAAAGCGGGCGTTAAACACCATTTAAAACCTTCCTAATGGTAAAAGAGAGCTGATGAATTGAAGGGGGATATTTCTAGTTAAAACCAGCCTGTGGAGAACTGGCGAGAGTGAACTTCTCATCAAGAGGGGTAAATCGAAGGCCGTTGTCGCTAGATCCTCACTGGCTGGTCTTAACATGAAATAGAGCCGTTGAGTTCTGCAACTCAAAAGCACGAAGGGATATCTGCACCAGTCAAATACTGGGCAATTGTGCCACCTGGTATTTAGGTATATAGATCAATATTACTTGTACTCAATCATGATTACTGTGTATGTTTCTTAGTCTGGAGAATGGTGTGAACATTAATATTATACTGGAAAATATTTTGAGGTCCCCAAAATAAAAAATAAATAAATAAATAAATAAAAAAAAAGAATTTTTAGAAAAAGTTCCCCGCACACGCGCATGTAGGTATGCCTGTGGACAGCGTAGCTCAAACACGAAAAGGGCGTTAAATACCAAATTTGGCATTTAAGTTTAATATCTTCCAAAGATGCGACACAAAGCTTTTCAAGAAAGTGCCTTTATCCCCAACTACAATTTACATTGAAACATATTTACAAATTTTGTTTCCTCAATAATAGCTCTAACGATTTATATTAATATGCCGTATTTTAAAGACACATTACATGTCAAATAAAATGTACCGATATCTTCAAATTTCTGAGAACAGAAGACATCTTCATTGGATATATTTTGCATAACTGGTAAACCGTTAGAGATAGACAAAAACTTACTACACAAAAAAGTAGATCTCGTTAAAGCACACGATTTTGAGTCAACCGTTTCCGTCCCCGTTATTGTTTTCAGTTTTAAACTACATAAGTTTTTCTTAATCGGGGAGTGAGCTCGTTTCATCTCTCTTTTGTTTTACTCCTGGACTCGCAAAAAAGGACCTTACTTCAATTGTTTGCTTATGGCCAGCTTATAAAACAGTTAACTATCATTTTAGCCTAGTGTATTACCTTAATTATCTTCTGCTTAGAAGGAAGCAAGTAATAAGACAACTTCCGCCAATGTCTATATCGATAAAAGAATATTCTTTTGGGAATGTGTATTTGGTTTGCAGAACAGGTAGAGAAGGTCATGTGAATGGAACACATACGATTTTTCTTTAAAAGCATTAACGGTTCAAGGGTATTTACATTAGACACTGTTAAATTTCCTTCTGTTACAAAATATACGTCTTCAGTTTGAGACGAATGGGATCCTCGTAATTATTCTTATGACCCTTTTTTTGGGATAATGAAATATCGTTTAGGACAGAAGCATTTCCATACAATAGTAACACCTAATTATACTTTCAAAATAAGCGATATAAGCTTGTTTCTCGTAGTGTTTTGGTACCTTATCGCCCTTAATGCCGCTTTAATAGGCAGGTGTATGAAGTGTAATAGGAGTTTGTAATGGGTAGACAGAGCTGTGTGATTTTGTCAAGTTCGATTTGTTCTATTAATTTTCTCCGAGTTTCTAATGAAAATGGTTAATAATGCACTGCCTGGAGTATTTTAATGCTCAAAACCCAAAGAAATATGAACGTTGAGAAAAAGGTATTTTTAAAGATATTTAGGCTATGTACCTATACTTAAATAGCCACATGATGGATGCCATTTAACGACCGCTGAGAGCAAAATCCGAAAATTCTTTTTATAGAAGGTAAGTTCTCTTTTCTGCCTTAAAATAAAGGAAATTATACCCCTTTCTTCCGGAAGTATTTTTTCTTTAAGGTCTGCGAAATCGTTAAATATCATACAAAAATTGTAAAAAATTAAGAAATTATTTCTTTCCGCAAAGCATGTATTCTGAACTTTAGAAAACATTTTTTCTTTTTTGCACTTGTCAGATTTAAGCTATCAATGGGCATTGGGAATGTTTATTAAGAGGCACGCCCATATTTAAACCTTATTTTCTTGCAATTTTCTGTATCGCCTCTCAAAAACAGATAAAAGAAAAATACAATATATGTTTAAAATAATACTCACATTTTGAGAAAAATTTATTAAATTATCAAAAATGTCAAATTTTGGAGAATAAAAAAAGTAATGATTTTTCTAAAAGAATTAGAGTTTATTAATATAAGAAATCTGATCAAAATCAATCACAACCACAAGTTGACGGCGCAGGCACTTATCACCTTTATCCCTAACGGATCTTTTGCGCCTACCCACGAATGGGACGAGTTAGATGAATGAACCGCAGGAGAAGAATAGATTGCAAGTCAGCACAGATGACAGAGACGCGCAGAGTTCCCTAATAGTCCTAGACTTGACCAGCCGCCCGCGAGAGGATCGCTCCAGGATGTCCCTCTACTGGGACCGAGGAATAGACCCTACAGTGGAGGCTGGACTGGCTCCCATCAGGCACGGTCGTGAAAGAGTTCCAAATAATATCTAGATTCTGCGCCATCTACCCGCCACCAATCGAACCGTAACCCTGTAATCAACCTGAAAGATGAAAGGGAAATGAAGTGAGAGGAAATGAGCAAAAGGAAAATCGTCGTAAAATACACCAACCCAGCATTCACCTTGGCATCCAGGAAAAAACAAAAAAAAAAAAAAACAAACAAACAAAAAACACGAAAACCCCATGAACACAGTGGGTAGTCACTGGGACAGGAACCCGGGACCTTCTGAATGCGAGTTTCACACTGTAGTACATCTTGCTAATAACTAATGTTAACTAAATTGGAAGATATCTTCCACTAAACATAAAAAAAAAAAAATTATTTTGTTACAATTCAGTAAGGAACTCTCTACCAACTGTCGTAGAGGAGTTTGATTGAATAACAAGATATATAAATACATGTCATTGGTATTATATATCTACAGACCCACTCCCTCCTAAATTATTAACAATAGAGCGTACAAATCTGCGGGGGAAATAAACAGTTCAACCTGATCGGGTTCCTTTCAAGGAACGTTCATCTGGTATTAGTTCAGGTGTTGGTGCTGAACGATCGGTCTATATCTGACTGGAGGTGCTGCGTTGAAGAATGTTCAAGTGCAAATTCTGGTTTCAAGCGATCGATTGTGATCTTTTTAACATTTCCATTGACTTCAGCTTCAAAATACTCGTGATGACGTCTCTTCACTTTGTAAGAGCCTGTGTGTGGTATGCAGTAGTTGCAATGCTGTGAAAACCAAAATACTGAGCGATGGTCTTGAAAAGCTTGCTCTCAAATTGCGGACCTGGAGCTATTGTGGTACGTCAATTGATCTGTTTTGTAGAAACATTTTTCCCGTTGGTTATAGTACCGCCACTGTATCTGTGACTCTTGACATTTTGCGCGATCGAGAGGCACTGTTGCCTATTCTTGCCACTACTACATGTGCTATCCCTTCTTAAAATTAAAACAATCAAAAAGCTGTAGCGTCAACTATTGACGACACGTGCTCCGCTTACAAGAGAAATGGCAACATAGTCGAACATCCAATGCCGGCACAAGGGGAGTAAGCATGTAATTGTTCTTGACAGACAGCTTCCACCCTTGGCTGTGCGCGTCAACCCAACACTGCAAACCTTGCCTGATTTTCCTTACACTTCTTTCGCGTTGTGTTTTGCGTATAGAAAAGTTCTAGCCAATAACAATAAATTGGATTTATTAAAAACGTTACGGGAAATCAAATTACTTGTGGATGTATATTTTGAAATAATTGTGGAAATTCACAGCGCTAGGATTCGTAAAGGTGGCCACTCTGATTTATAACTCTCTCTCTCTTTCTTTCTTTACCCCATGACACGCCAGGGCGAGATCGAGTGGCGGTACTACAGAAGTAGCACCATGGAAGAGCAAAGTGCAGAAACTGTATCCAGAATCTTAATTCTATGTAGGTTTTACCGCGGAGCCATCTCACTTGGTAAAAATCTGATATAACGGATCTTTTTGTACACTTATTTGCTGTAAAACTAATTTCTAAACGAATATTTTTTATAATGCGTCGTTTGGATCATTTCTTATCAGAACAATACATTTACACAACAATAATAGTTAAATAACCATGCAAGCTGGAATTTTTAATCAGACAATAGCATTACCATTATTATGTGTAATAACTGGCATAGATTTTAATAAGATATCTTACCAGCTGAAGATATTCCAAGTTTCACACATGTACTAGATTAACACTTTCAGTATTAAAAAGGAAAGAGGTGTGAAGCTTATCATGCAGGGAATATTTCTAAATCCAGGCTACATCCGAACCGTTACTTTAAAGCATGTGCATGTCCTCAGAAGTCCTGAAAGAATGCCAAAATACGGCAGCCAGAACAAAATAGTTAATTGCCAAAAAGTATAAAACTAAGCACATCTAGAGGATATTGACAACAAGAGTGCAAAAAACTGCCTCTTGCATATTAGTGGTGTCAATAAATGTATAAGAGCTTGCGCATTAATCTCGAACATAAGTTATTACAGTCCAGAATCTGTGTTGAAAGGAAACTGGATATTCCAGTCATGTAACATCTGGTACCAAGAGGAAGTGTGTACGCACTAATGAGATAAAAACAGTCTGTGCTCGAAACTTTACCATATACCTAGTGCTTGTATACATTTCTTCCAAATCACAACTTGCATTCAGCTCAGAAACTCAACCAATCCTTCAATGGGAATACTGAATCAATTCTAATGTCTCTATACCCTGTCTAGGCTAGAAATTAATTTATTTATGAACGCTCTTTAACTACTGTGGTACTCAGCGTCCCATTCTATACTGGGCGTAAAAGACCGCTTAATTTTGCTTATCAGGCTTGAGGTTCTTTTACCTGCCGTAATTCTAAGGCTTTACTTCCCTTCCGAAGGAAGCCATGCTAAGGATTTTTACGCCGGAAAAAAATCCATCGTCCTCCGCTGGGTTTCAAATTAGCATGGCAACCACTACACCACGGAGGACGACTGTCAAGGCTAGAGGAAGAAATAGCCACAGACCTAGGTGAAGTCGACCATCCACACACTCTACCACTATATAACTGTACTTAAAATTTAAGGTGATGCATCCTTGAAATTTGACTAAAATTGTGAAAAGTTAAATATATATGCATTTTTCATAATAAAATAATATAGATGCTAAATTTTAACCAAACATTTTTGTTTGTTTTGGCTGATTTGAATTGTCAGTTACTTGAACTATAGATAGACCAACACATGCTTATTAATAGGCGCGACCAAATTTAAAGCCTGCTTTCTCGTAAATCCTTTTCAATTTTTTTAACCTTTCTTACTAATTTGTTTGAAAATGTTTGTTCTGCCATTTAAAAGTACATTAAAGCAAACAACTAAATATTTCCTCAAAATAATGTTCCAATTTTAAGAAATAAGTTATTAAACTTTGAAAATGCAAAAGTTTTTGGGAGCACAAAAGGTAAATAATTTTTCTACAATATTTAGGGGTTAAAATAAGAATATATTATATAATAGATTCATTTTTACTCTTGTTTATCGAAAACTTTGAATTTTTATGGGAATGTTTTTAAAAATGCATCGTGTAGAGCATTTTTATGAGAAAAATATACTTAGACAATAAGATACTTTTATTTAAGTAAACGTGTAAGATAGATTTTCGAAAAATTGCTGTAATGTCACAGTTGTTGTGTGTAATAACAATGTGTGTGTTTGTTTACAGTATTTTAACAATCATTTAACATTCAGCGATGTGAAAATTACCTTTTGGTACATTTTGAATAGACGAACAATTTTTTCCCTCATAATCTTTTCCTAAATTAGTGATTGAAACAATATTAATGTTACATATTTCAATTTTAGTACTTCCGATAAAATACACCGTATGCTAACACCTTATTGAGTAAAACCCTTCGGAGGGGGGATATAATAATATAAAATAAAAGAATATACGTATATAAAATAATATAGATATATAAGCAAGGTTTTAACTCGAACACACAAACCGTTTTAGTTATGGAGTAAAAGTGTACAAAACCACTGAATCACAGAACTTTTAAGATATTTTGAAAAACGAAAATAATATGGTTTCACAAAAATATCTATAATTAGACACAAGAACTGTTTACCATGAACTAAGACAATTATAGTAATTGATTAATGAGCGAGATGACGCCTTTTGAGAAAGCTTTAAATATCTCCAAATTGTTGGCAAGTAATAACATAATATTTCTCTCAAATCTTTAGCTGTTTATATCATAATTCATAAATTGTTTGTTTTAACGAGATCTAAAATGTTTGTGTAGTAAGTTTTTGTCTATCTCATAGATATGTTTTACCAGTAATAATGCAAAAATAATTCAGAATGATTCAGAGTGAGGAGGATTTCTGGTGTTATTCCCAATAAATTCAGGACATACATTTTATTTTCCATGTAAACATATTCAATATCCGGCATTTTATTCAAAATCGTTTGAGAATTTTTTTAGAAAATCGAAAATTTCGAAAAATGTTCCATTGAAAGGGTAGTTTGGGGTGGGGAGATTTTTCCAAAAATCTTCATGTCGCATCCTTTGAAGATTCTAAAATAAATACCAAGTTTGGTATTTAACGGACTTTTCTTTTTTGAATTATGATGCCCACACACACTAACCTTTTTCTAAAAATGATTATTTATTCGGGGCTCTCAAAACATGTATTTACGGTGAAATCGCATATTATAATTTTTGAGTGGTATACATTACCTTCTCTACCTACTCTGTATGTTTGCATACGTGCTAGAGAAAGTAGAGAGCTGTTTCGTTCAATGCTTTAATGGTAGTGCACTCACTGTATGGAGAAATTGCGCCGCGTGTGAACGCCACCTCCTACCACCAGCTAAACCCCTATTTGCTTGGACGGGCTTTTCCACCCACCAGCTGAAGCGTCGCTCGACAGACAGTGAAGCTTCTTAAAATCTTCCAGATTCTAGAACGATTATTCACACTGATTCCATCCAAATTCATTAATATAATAAAAATAAAGTAAAATAAACTAAAATCTGGATATAGTTATACCCTAGCAGCTAATTTCTAATACTAGGCCTGATATCCCAGATCTCACTAATTATTTTCAATTTTATCCATAATTTTATACAAAATTCTATGGCTAATAAATTAAAACTAGTAACCAAAGTAACTTAAAATAAAACAATTTAAATACCAAATTTACATTCAAAAACAATTATTTAACACATAAACCTAAAAAAGAATATAATTCCCACAGCACACTGTTTATTTATTTTAATATTGTCATAATTCTTAGAATTACTAGAATCACCCTATATTAAATTATCTATGAAATAATAATCTATGTGTACATTTCCAATTATTATTAATATATTTTGTTTGCTAATAATGCTATCTTATGACTTATTCTGCAGTAATTTTATTACATATTTATAGATTTTAAAAATATTATATTTTGTTTACATTATTTATAGTATACATATATTTTATAGTACCTGTATAATTATTATATTTTATCATAAATATATCCATTTCAAATATACTATTCACTTTTTAGATTTCATTATGTTTATTAATGTAATGTCAGATTTAAAGACAACGAATTATTATTTACAAAATGCGTCCAGAATTGTGATTTGGGCCAACACAAAACTAAAACATCTGATATCTTCCATTCACATGACTCCCTCTGCCTGTTCTGCAAACAAACTATACTTGCAAAATATTCTTTTGTTTGCATCATGGTAACCGAGATATACCTTAGCAGAAATAGTCTTATTACTGGTTTCCTTGTAAGCAGAAGGGAAATTCGAGAGTACACTAGGATAAAGCGATAGTTAATTTTTTAAAATGCCGGTCGCTATGTGAACAATTAAAATTCCGTTCTCTTTGCAAGGTCAGGAGTAAAATAAAAGAGAGAGACACGAAAGACAACTTGCCGTTTGAAAAAAGTGTATGTAGTTTAAAACTGAGAGAAATGACAAGGAGTATCTCGGAGTATATGTTCCGTGTAAGGGGTAGTTGGGTGTAGGAGCTTAATCTTGAGAATCTTCGTGTCGTATATTTGGAAAGTACTGAATTTACATACCAAATTTGGTAGAAGCTCGGAGTTGGGGTGTAGCATGAGAGCCAATACGACACTGGGCGAAGGTCATAGCACACTTCTTGCCCTGCTTACCACTCTGAGGCTGCGTTGTTTCTCATATGTCTGCCGGGGAGGCCCGTTGACTTCGTGAGAAGAGAGTTTTTGCTTTCCGAAAAGGACGGCTCCAAAGACGACTCCATTGCCTTGTATGTCAAAAAGGTGCTGCATTCCACGAGAACTGGAACATCAGCACCATTATCCAATGATCCATTCAAACGCGACGAAAGATTGCCCCAATGTCGGGCTGTATTATTTGATGCAGGCAGACTTCGGCGGGCCGCGACCATTACGCTGCTAGCTGGTATGCAACCAAGCTGGAACAGCGTACAATACATGATCACCCAAAATATTAATACGCCCACGGTCTGAAGCACTGCAAAACTATAAAATTCTTTTCCTTGTCATTGATTTTTCTTCTATTGTTGAATATTAAGAATGCTGCACAAGGTAGAGTTTGTCACATCCTGTTCAAATGTTCAATATAAAATCGAAGTATGTGTTTAGGAAACTGGTATGGGTATTACTAAACTTTTAGTAGACATTTAAGTTACTGAGGATATGATATAATTAATTTTAAATTAAATATCTATTGTGATGTGTAGAGCAACCCAAAAGCATAAAAAGTATAACAAAACCCTAGACATATAGGTGCTATCCAGAATATGATTTAAGAGGTCTAAGGATCTGGAAAAATAAGTTTAAAAACATAAAAAAGCATAATTTAAAAATAAAGCACAAAAGCACAACATGTAATACATGTAAATCATGATTCTTATAAATTAACCACCTGTTTAAAATTTAACACATATATGCAAGGCAGAAATTAGCAACACTTCCAGCAACAAGTGTATTTCAACAATGAACATCTTGTACGTGAAGTTAAAAGTATTTAATGATCAGTATACAAGTTGAAACACAGCAGTTAACATATTATACTGAACCCCTGCATGCCAATAATTACTGTAAGTGCAATTCAAAAGGTTCGTAAACTTCCCTCAAATTATTTTGTAGCTGAAAAGGGGAAAACTTTACATGCTTTATGTTATAAGTGCATTAATTTTAAAAAGAATTCCGGTGTACAAAAGCACGAGTAAAACTTTAAACATATATCTGGAAAAAGAGTTATGGAAATGGTTCAACTTCAAGCGGACTTAGCAGCATACTTACCAGTACTATACCTCAAGTATGGCAGCGTATGGGAATTTCAAATGATAATACGAAAGAAATGGTCAAAGCATTTACTTCTGTTGGTATTCCACTTCATGTTTTCCACACCAAACAGTTGCGTCAACGGATAGCAATAGCAACAAGTATGAAGCCGTCTCCCAATGAAACCACTCTGAGAAGATATCTTGACAAGTTTGCTGAAGAAAACCTTCAGAGAACCAAATCAAAACGTGAGGGAAATTCTGTAGATCTAGTGGTTTATGAAAAATTAGATACAAAGAATCGCAAGGCGGTGAATATTTCTGTTGCTGCATTGGGTGTTTTGGGTGAGAAACCCCGTCTTGTGGAAAGCAAAATTATACTTCCACAATATTGCAATGCTGATGCTATAGTAAATGTAATAATATTCACACACACTAAGTGTTATTGTTGCTCACAGGTCTAACTTCATTGTTTTAATATGGAACAGTTAATGTATTTGCTTTCTGCAGACAGGCGATTTGCTGGAGCTACACCACCTGTTGGGCTCATGTGTTGCATCTGAGCGGTGAAGAATTTAGATATTCGCTCAAAATTGCTGATGAATTCAATGCTGTTAAAGCGAGAATGGAGAGCTCGTTGGTCTCCTTAAAAGAATCCGAACATTTGATCTACCTCCAGTTCCAGTAATTACTTGTTACACATGGCTGCTGGCAGGAAAATATCACAGCACCAATTTCAATGAAGCTAAGTGTTGGATCCATCTGATAGATGGTAAAGGTAGTGCTGATGTAACCAATTTAAAACGACCGATTGAGAATGAACCCTTTAACTTCAACTCAGAACTTTATCTGAAATCTCTGGTGAAATCTATTAACAAATAAATGTTTTGGAAACAGATAATTTAGATGCAGCATGCTGGCTTATTCTATCATTAGTTCTTGATATACTTCAAAGTTCCGGTGCAGCATACAGAACAATTTGAGACATATATGAATGAGCACCATCCTGAAAAAAAGCTTCTGGAACGAAGTTCAGAATTTAGATTCAACAACAGTCGGTCCTGAGCAGATATACCCCATCTTCACTTAGCGAACTGACTGGTGAGCGCTTCTCTAATATTTATGTTCCAATGGAAGAAATACCAACATATCAAGCAATTGTACAGAATAAATGTGTATTCTATTACCCTTTATCCTCCTGGTAGAAACATCCCACTAAGATTCCTACATTAAGTAACCAAGTAATGAAGGAAATATTGATTCCTTCGTGATGTGCTTCATTTGAGAGAAGCGTTTCCAAGTTTAATTGGGGTTTAAATTCCAAACGGTCGTGTCTGTTAGAAGAAAATATTGAATCTCACCAAAACACTTGCAATTAACCAACTTCAAGAGCATGTTACAAACACCGAGAAAGACACAGTACTAGATTTTCATTCTTTAGCATTGTTGTTTTATTGTAATGTACTCTTGCATAAATTTTTATTATTTTTGTAATAAAAATTTACTTTACTGTCATAAAAGTCATTTAGGATACTGGAGTTTATTTATATGAAAGAAATGTATTATAAAAGTAAAGCATGATCTTCTAAAAGATAAAACATAGTACTTATACAAAAGATAACGATTAATGTGTGTGCTCTAGACAAATAAGCTATACTTAAAAGCTTAACATATTTATGAAACATCCAGACGAGTGCCCAAATAATGCATACCGGTTTTCCTTAGTCTCTCAATAGGGTGCAACTATTTTAATAGTTACAAAGTTAGATTTCTGCAACAGGTGGATCTTCTGATTGATTAGCATGCTGCAAATAATCGACATTCTAAAAAGTATTCTAAAAGATTTAAAAATTATTAGAAAACCAAAGTTTTGGACGTTTATTGCTTGATGTTGTACCTGACAAAATGCTTACAGAATGTTTCACCAATCAGAATTAGGTGTCTGTCTATATGAAACAGGAGAGCATGCATTTTATCAATGTGCCTACTACTGGACTGAAGGAATACGTTTGCCAAAATGGATTTTAGAGGATTACTTCCAAATATTCTTTACTTCAGTATTATCTGCTAAAAGCAAGGTCATATCTGGATAGTAAATACTTATTTTATAAATGTGTATCTGTTTTTCTTTGTTTACTGTGAGGCATGAGACCTGTTATTTCAAAAGAAACAATACAATTTTGTTATTGGATGAAAATAAATATTTCCAAGGACAAACACATCTGATTTTACACATTTGTAAATTATTCTGAAACTCAGAACTTAAAATCATTTTACGGTAAAAATTTACTTGCGTCTAAGAGCTTTCATGCCTCTGTATTATGTACATCAGATGAAAATTAAAACGCAATTACTACAAAAGCATTCATTTTAGCACCGTAATAAGGAAGAGAGCGGATGTTTGGTTAAGTATACCAGTATAATGAGTACATTGACCTTGCGTACACATGGGCACAGAAACACAGTATCGCGGTTGGAAGGTAGACCTGACGATGCTTCCATGAGGACTGCAATAAATAGGTCAACTCATTGTGCATACAACGAAAGGAAAGGGAACTATAAAGGAATGCTTGAATCATATCTAGTGGGATTTTAGTCGATATTCGATTTCCGAATGCACTTTCTCTGGCATTTACTTATGGCTAGAGGTGGCATTGTATTTCACCCAAAAATTTGATGCACAGATTTCACCCGAAGTACATGTTTTGAAGTCTCCTGAATAAACAAAAATATTTTTAGAAAAATCTCCGTGTGTGTGGCGTGTGTATGTGTGCACGCGTGTGTGTGTATGAAAGGCAAAACTGAAAAACAAAAGGTTTTATAAATGCTAAAAATCGTATTTACATAACTTCAGATCTTCCAAGTGTATGGCAGGAAAATCTTTATGGACATCACCCAACACAAACAACCTTTAATAGAAAAATGTTCTTTATTTTCTGACAATTTTTATTGAAATTCCCTATTATGTTAAAATGCGTGCATGGCTAATAAAATATAAATTTGGAATTTTTATTGCATTAGCCTGTAAAGTCCTCTTCATCCTGAATAAATTTTGTATAATGTAGGTATACTAACTGTTAAAGTATAAGAGACAAAAAATCTTATGATAGAAACAATATAACTATCCTTTAAAATACACCACCTATTCCACATTTATTTGTGGCATCATTATTTCTGAAATATCAGTTGTTACGTGTTTTAAACAATATCTAGTTGTGTTCAATAGTGTTCTCGCGATGTCATGGAAAGTGTATGAAACTTCCACGACAGTACATAAACATTTGACTATCGCTTCAGCTCCCTCCCTTAGTGCCTACAACGAAATGTGTAATGAAAATTTATAAAAACACTTTCTCAGATAGAAAAATAAATTTTTACAAGAATAGTTTAGAAAAGACAAAAAACAAATGATAATGGCTAAGAAAGCCATATGAATGCAGCGAATTCGGTTTTTTGAAAACATATTTTCTTAGAAATTTACGTACAATAGTGTATATAAAAATTACCCATTTCCTTAACCTTTTTAATTATAACCTTGCCCCGCTGACATACATTTCCGCACAGCATTCTCTTCCCCTTAACGCTGATTGGATACACCTTTGAGTTATGATATACAACTCCGTTATGATAGATACACGAGCTTTCGTCGCACAAGTTCCAAGAATGTTTCTATGTATTTGTTGATAAGAATTTACATGTATTTCGTTTTACATAGTATAGTTTCTTTATACGGTTATAAAAATATAATTTGAGAATTATCTTCGAATATACTATGATAAAATCATGTTAAACCCAAAGCATACTGCACTGCACAACTAACTATTCCACGCCCACACCAGTGAGAGCTGAATAGTGTGACAGTTCAGAGATGCAGGAAAAAATTATATGGAACAGACCTTAGATCACAGTAGTGTTTTTCCCTCCGTAAAGTTTTCCTTTCAGATCACTAACCGTTGACCCATCCAGCATCAGTTCTCTATGGCCTGGAAAACAAACCAGTTACAAGAAGGAACCAATGAATGGTGTTACAATCGATATGAGTGGCTCGGATAACACCACTATGAAAGAGTTTCATTACACTATGTAAATAAAGAAACGGAGGCGGCATTCTAGAGAAAGCGGTGAATAATTATTTGCACGTGTCGTTAAATTGGAACACAGCTATAAAATACACAGTGTATACGGTGAGAGATGAACAAGTGTAAATAATGTTTTAGACAGACACTGTTAAAAGTAAGCTTTTTAACACAAAACACTCGAACTAAAAATTGTTCTTTGTAACTCTAGATTTATAACACTCCAATGCTACCAACTAAGTTTTGTTAATATCACTGTATCCGCTATATAGAACGAAGGAATCAACATTTCCAATTGTAATAATTGAACAATAAATATCACACTTTCATCACAATTGCACAGTTAAGAACTTAATGTTGCCTATTATTAATAAGAATTGTATATATTTGGTTTTTTTGTTATTTATCTGTATAAAAACAAATGAGGTTATGTTCCTGAGAAAAAAAAATAAAATCAATAATAGAACCACCGCCTTCTTTACTTGTCCGTTCTCGTGTCTAAACATGCTCAACAATTTTCTTCGATTTGCAACTTCAAACATATAGAACGTGTTTGCTGTGTATTTGGTTGTAACATACTCTAATTTATCATTTAATAGCAGAAGAAATGGAAAGGAATTGCTAATTTATAAGATTTATGGTAAAGAGTAAGGAACTGAGATTACTACTTTGATTGCCAATCTGTATCGTTTGACGAATTCTATTCTATTCATTGAAGAAAAGGAATGTTGAGCCTTATATTATAAATTTATTGATAAATCTGGAAATATTGTGCTGTCTAAAAATAGTGTATGACACTCAAGTTAAAAGTGTTTTTATTTTGCTCGTGGGATTGCCACACTCGGCCTTGCAGCCTCGTTACGCAAACTTTCCTTCTCGCAAAATAAAAATACATTTTTAACTCTTGTATCATAAATAACTATTATATATAGTAGACAACAATACGTATAACACATAAGTGCATTTCATTTTGTCCATTTACTAATAGCATTGTTGTAAATGTAGCGTAATTTTCAGGGTCTAATGTGTGTTGAATGTCCCTAAGCTATGTTTCCGTTTTGTTTACATACATCACACTATTCATAGTCGGGTAGCGCAAAGGGCAGAAGAGGGTCAACCGTGTGACCTGTTAGGTAAACAACCGAACGTCTGAGATATGGAATAATAGCTATCTTAAAACATCTTGACATTTTCGTCTTGAAATAACTTTAGAAAACGTGGAAAAAAAAAAAAAAACTACAAATACTGGACCATAACACTGTACTCAAGCGTGATACAACTATTTGCACTTATTCCCTCCAACATGTGTATATCAGGGGTTTTCTTATTAATATTATTTTTACGCTTCTATTTTATACATATTTGCGCCAAAATGTATTAAAGCACTGTCTTAACGTTCTCCGCTATTGAGAACATGAACAACTGGTTTATAGAGCTATCCTTTGGTAATTCGGTAATATTTTGAGCGAAGCAAAGCACCCTGCCAATCTATTGTTTAGTACCATACTCAAGGGATATATATATATATGTGGTTTCGGCGACAGATTGTGGAGCTAGATTGTCAGTACCAACATAAATAGCTACTTTCCATAATGGGCCACAATTTATGTAGATACGTCAATATGCATATAACCATTACAATTTGTTTCATACTATAATTATGTTGCAAACATTTGTGATGAAATATTCACTTTGAAATTTGTTGAAATTAGCAAATTGAATACCGAGTACGCTTGAAGGAAGAAACATGCAACAGTTTTAGAATTGCTAAGCCTTTTCCTTGCTGGTAAAGGCTGCAATCTTTTTACAGATATACGATGAACGCACAAGAGGGTTGACTGGGGGTTATGCGGTAATCAACAAGAACTGCTGTAGAGGGAGGTAAAATGAAAAGATCACGCTAGAAGCTTCTTTCCCGCGTTTTAATAATTTTCACCCACCCCATCTTTTTCAGAGGGTAAGGTAAGAAAAAGACATCCCCTAGTCTCATTATTGCTAATTTATTATAATAGAATTTTCGCTGAAGATAAGATGGTGGGTAATGGGCACTGTTACACCCACTTAAAGTTTTAATTACACAAAAGGTGAAGCGATGCTTGCATCACTTGAGTCGAGTAATAGGGTGGGGGAAAGGGTGGGCCGAAGGGCGGAGCGTGACGCCACACGAAGACGTCTAGGGGTGGGGAGACGCCTTCTGCAAGATGACTTTTTTCCTCCCTCTTTCTAACATCGATCCAGGAAATGACCAGCATTATGCTTTTAAAACACCATCTTCCTAGTTAGTGTACTTCTACAGAATCGCATTATACGAAATGAGAGAGGGCTTTATCTTGTAACTCTTGCTTCCCGAAAACTTTTTCTGTATATAGTGGCAATTCTCCGAGCTCCAAAAATGAGGTGCTAGCAGAAATGATCATTAAAACTACATGTCTTAAGCTTGCAACAGCAAAAACTGATTTATGCAACGCTTTATGTGCAGGACGCCTAACCTTTTTAAGGAAACTACTGATAACAACGTTCATTTCTTCAACTCTTCTTCATTACATATTTTAGGGAAAACAATCATTGCTGTGGTATCTTGAAATGTCTAACAACCAGGGTTGAACGTGCTTTGCACTTCATATTGTCTTTCTCTAAGATCTGTTCCATTTAACTTTTCCCCGTGTCTGTTAACTGTCACGACTAGCCATCTCTCCTCTCATTGGCTGCTGTATTGGAATAGGCTGTTGTGCGATAAAAAATATATCCTTATATAACATCATTTATGTCACTATATCTCAGAACTGCCCAACTTATATTTTCATACCGGAAGGTTAGCTTCTTTAACCTTGCTGGTCATATCGGATGATGAAATCGATGAAATGATACTCAAATTATCTAGGGGCCAATGGAGCTTAAAGTTACTCGACGTTTGTCTTCTCAGGATAACCTTATCCGGCCAACTCACCATAAGCGAGATTCGAACTTGCGACCTCCTGAATACGAGGCAGACACGTTAACCCCACACTACCGAGGTGGGCTCAAACATGTAGCAAGAGTTACAACGTACATAGTAGGTAAAGAAGGTATTGTATTCCATAAAAATTGGTACCGAGATTTCACCGTTAATACATGTTTTGAGGGCCCCCGATTCCGAAATAAGCATTTCCAGAAAATGTCCGCGTGTGTGTATGTTTTGTCTGTGGACAGCATAACCCAAAAACGAAAAGTTGGGTAAATACTAAACTTGGTATTTAAAATCAGTATCATCCAAGAATGCGACACGAAGTTGTTCAGGCAAATCCCTGAACCTAAAACTAAATTTCGATTTTCTTAAAGAGAGAGAGAGAGAGAGAGAGAGAGGAGAGAGAGAGAGAGAGAGAGAGAGAGAGAGAGAGAGAGAGAGAGAAAGGAACTCAAAACTATTTTGATTAGGATGCTATATATCAAAGATAGTTGCATGGGAAATAATGTATATCCTGAATTTCTTGGGAATATCCCCTGAAGTCCTCACCATTCTGAATGCCTTTTGAATATCTAACTGGTAAACCGTAAGAGATAGACAATAACCTTACAATACAAAAAATGTAGATCTCGTTAAAATACAATTTATGTCGTATAACGTTTTTGTTGAACTAACCATATCCGAGATATTTCCTGTTATTATTTCAATTTTAAAATACTTAAAACTTTTCTCAAAAGGGAACTTCTCGTCTGCTTTATACCTCTCTTGTTTTGCTCCTGGCCATGAAAAGAGAACCAAATTTCAATGTCAATCGCATACCGACAGCTTTTAAAGATTTGACTTCGGCTTAGTCTAGTGTAATCCCTATTTCTCTTCTACTTATAAGGAACTAAGTAATTAAAAAAATGTTTGTCTTGATTAGCATGAAATAGAGAGAAGAATAATTTGTTATAGAGTAGGTAAAGAAAGTCATGTAAATGGAAGAAATCAACATTTTTACTAACGAAATATACGAGAAAAAAATAGATGCAAGATGACAGTCAAGCATAGAAAACCAGGGGATGTAAGATCCAATTATCAAGATGCTTAAGCGACACTGAGATAGGATCTTATAATTTTTAGCTTTAAACCTATTTAAAAAGTTGGCAGAATAAATAAAAAATGACCAAAGCTCTAGCTTAAAGAGTTCTAAGGTAATGTAGTTAAATATTTTTAATTAGCTAAAAATCTTCAAATCTTCTAAAACTGCCTTGCACAGATAAATGCGATGTCGTTTTCTCTGATACTTTAGGCAAGTGAGAATAAATTTAAGGATTTGATTTAAGCTGCTGAACTATTGTAAAGAAACACATTTTTGTGTTATTTTTGAACTTTTTGGTATTAATATTTTCATTTCGGTACAGCTGAGTTTTTGTGAACTAAAGAATAAAACAATGTTAAAACTATCCTTTAATCTTTAGAGATAAAACATTTAAATTGTGTATAACAATCAGAGCAAAACTGAAATGTAAAGAGTAAATTTCATGCGCAAAAATATAAAACGGAGAGAACAAACAAAAAAACAAAAAACATACAAAACGGAGAGGTAGGTTTAAACGATACCGTCTCGCTTTGGTGTTTCGCAGCGCAGGGGATCGTGGGTTCGAATCCCGCCTTAGGCATGGGTGTTACATGCTTGTGTATGTGTCTGTAAAAAGTAAAACAGAAATTCAGTAATCAAAGTAAACAAATCAGGTAAATAAAAAGTAGGGTATACAGCGCCGGAGTCCCAATCAGACTCCGGAACTGTATTTAAAAAAAAAAAAGTTAGGTGACTCCAACATTTTGTAGGGCTTATAAAAATAGCGGATGGTGGAAATTGATTGGCCAAAATGAGTCACAGGTGTCTGCAAAATATTTATTCCAGGTGACCTATTTGCCGCGTGTTTGACGTGTGCAGATATCCCTTAGTTCCTAAAAGATTTGCAGAACTCTACGGGGCTATTTTAAGTTAAAACCCACCAGTGGAGAACTGGCGAAGGCGAGCTTCACTTTACCCGTCATGCTAATCAGGGGAGACGGTGAATAGGTCGAGCTCATTGCGAGGGGTAAAAACGAAGGTCTCCCAGGCCGATGCCTCGCTGACAGGTTTGAACTTGAAATATCCCCATAGAAATCTGTAACTCTTTTAACACACGAAGGGATATCTGCACACTTCAAATGTGGGGCAGTTGCGCTACCTGGTATGGCTTAATTAAAATTTTTAAAATGTTATCATTTCACCAAATCCTGGTGTCTCAGACACTAACTTTTTTTCAGCAATGCTCGGCACTTTTTTATGATTTACTGTTTTACGAAAAATCATAAGATTCGTTCAGGCTGAAGAGCAGTTCACAGCTTATTCATTGAAAATTACACTCCTTTTTCATTATTTTCGATACATTCATTTACATTAACAATTTTCATTACAGTACTTTCTTGAGGGGAAAAAAAAAAACAATAGGAAACTTTTTCCATGTAGAGGCTAGTGTGGGCTTGAGGATTTTTTTGAAACACTGCTTATCTTGGTTTAAGTAACTGACACAAATATATCAATTTTCCATTCTGAGTTATGAAGCTCACATATGCGCACACATGAATACCTATTTACTGACTGGACCTGAAAATGTATACTATTTTCAATGAAAACCGGATTTAAAAATTGCGGTTATATTACAACACTTGCTCTACCAGGTAGGTAGTAGAGAAAGTTGTTGTGTATTTCGGTATTCTTCACTTTTTCCAGGCTTGTTACAGTATTCTACACAAATGAACAATGAATAAATTTTAAAGGCTATAAATACATTTTGCGGAATCAATATTTAGGAGAGACTGTCTCTCTCTTTCATCGAGTAATTATTTACGATAGAAATGCTTTAAATGTGGATCAATTATAGCTCTATATCCCGCTGGTTTCATGTATGCGGTTTGGTTTGTATTATCTGGACATGCAAATATTCTTCGTAGTGTCACCATATGTCATCCCGTAAATTGTTTTCATTAAAATTTCTAAAATTAACACAAATTTAAGTTACTGAAATTTAGTAAGAACCTTTTAATTACTGCCATGTTGTTCATAAATAGTAAAAGTAAACAAAATTCCAGTTCCTGGTTTACCCAAAATGAATTTATCAATAGCAAGTTTTCACTGTATTACAACCAGCTGATGATTAATAATATTGCAACTATCTTCTGTGTGTTCAATTCCTATTTAGTACGTATATTAGGAATGACAATCACTCACTAATAATGCTATCACCTACATGATCAAAATACCGAAAATGGGTAACTCAAATGTCAGCAAATTGGTATTAAGAGGAATTAATTCTCACAGGACAATTGAATGTCTACACATTTTGTAACTTTCTGTAGAAAAGCTGCACTAGAAACCTACCTATAGTCATTAAATTTTGGGGCGCAATCCCCAGGAGCACTGTCAAAGTTAAAAAATAAGCTACACTTGCAAACATTTTAACATAGAGCCCGCTATCGTCATGAAATTAACTAAAATTAGATAACTGTTTAAATTAGTTATAAAACGGATATATTATTGCCAAAAACTTAAAAGTGCCTATTTGTTAGATCTTATTTAACTTTGTTCAAAAAGACCCCCCTCATATATCATAAAGGAATTTAGAAAAATATTTTAACTGTACTAAACATCGTAGATCGTGAATATCCCGACTTTTTTTAATCACTTCTACTTGTGCGCAGAGCGTTGCAAATATTAGTGCATTTTATCCCTGAACTCACAGTATAACAAACCCTTCCTGCTGTTAGCGGCCTTTGAACCGAAACTTCCGCACTGGTGCAACGCTATACATACAATCAACTGTGCGGTAACTTTCAATTTTTTTTTTCTTTTTTTTTTTAAATACCGTTCCGGAGACTTGTCAGGACTCCGGCGCTGTATTCCTTTTTCCTCTTTATTCCAGTTTCCAATATTTCTTTAGTTGACATATTAATGTTTAACGTTTTCCTTTTACATATACATACACACATTTACAAACGCAGTAACTGCCATGCCCAAGGCGGGACTCGAACCCACGATCCCGTGCGCATCGAGGCGCCAAAGTGATGCACTAGCGAGCGTGGCCACGGGGACCGGCAACCTTCGTTAACCGGTTAGAAGAGCTGAAATATATCACTAGTAAACGCCGTGCTCTATAGGCAGCGTGCTTTACTCGTACGTTATGCGGACAACAGAAGTTGGAACACTTGAGTCGGTTCTGAAAACACATTGAATTAGTTTGCTCATTAGTATGCTATGGCTTCTTGCTTAGAATTAATGTTAATCAAAAGCATATATTTTACCAGAGTATGAAGGATTTTACTGGGTATTTTGTTTTAGAGGCTGTGATTTCAAAGGATGGCTGACGATGAGTTTGATGGTGATATCTGAGATGATTTCGACGAAGTGGAAAAAGGTTAAAATATCGAAGAGTTGGATCAGCAGGAAGATGAAGCAGAACATATAGATATTCTATCTCCAAGTGATGCTCGTGGTGGTGTGCATAAATCTAAAAGAAGCACAACAAAGTATGAAAGGGCGCGAGTGTTGCGGACCAGAGCTTTGCAAATTGCCATGTATACTTCCGTAATGGTTGAGTTGGAAGGAGAAACGGATCCACTCTAGATTGCCATGAAAGAATTAAACAGCGAAAAATCACAATAATAATTAAAAGATACCTGCCTGACCATAGTTACGAGGATTGGGGAGTTGACGAACTGATTATCACTGACCGTTAAAGGACACTTGCGACAACATTAGCAGCAAAAGGCATTGCAGATATTTGGCAAATGATTTTATTAGTTTGTTTGCATAGTTGGGAACGAATAGGCTTTTAAAACAAAGGTATAAGCTGTATGATTAAGATATGATTTAACAAATGAAATAATTTGAAAAAAAAAAAAAAAACACATCGGATAGGAAAACAGAGGACCGCAATCATTCGTCATCAATAACATAAATAAAATTATGATATTCATGACGTGTTGTGTATGAAAAAATAGCCTTTAGGTACTATGGAGCTTACAGATAAAATTAATGAAGGTATATCTCGATAACAAATATGTCGCATAAAATGGCTTACAAAACAAGAAACCTCGATAGGGATAGAATAATAAATGGAGCTTTCAAAGACTAGGTCGTAATATAATACTACATTAAATTGTATAAGAATGGGAACTGTAGTATTATGACTCACTTGGAGCTGGGCGCAATAGTACGAAAAGACAAACTGGTATCTTAAAAATGGGGGGGGGGTGGAGGGCGACTTTGCTGCTACAGTAGACACATTTCCAGTTTTCGCAACTCTACCTTCATTTCGCAGTAATTAGTTGCATTTTTCATAGTGTTTAACGCCCGATTTTACTACTTGCGGCACCGCAGGCGAGGACGCTGATGATACATGAATGAAGATGGAGCACCTATGGCGGGGTAAACCGAAGAACCCGCAGAAAACCCGCTTCTGCGCCTCTTTGTTCACCACAAATCTCACATGCGGTCGCTTGAGTTGTTCTGTCCATATACCCACACTGGCCTTTGTCTAAAACTGTGTTTGGGGAGGAGGGATTCGCGGAATCTCAAAACATATATTTTCGGTGAAATCTCGGTATAGAATTTTGGGTAGAATACATAACATTGTCTACCTATTAGTACATTTGCATACGTGCTAGAGAAGGTGCCAAATATTTGTATGATTTTTAAGGCGTCCCCCACGACGTGGTATTTTGGTTGCATATTTGTTTACACCTGTGTATCAAAGGACTAGTAGAAGGTTGAAGATCTGTTTTGGAAAACCTAGCTTATTGTACATAAATTAGTAGAAAGCGGATTCACAATGTTTATATCTGTGTTTTGCAGGCAGGCAGGCGAGATTGAAGCACTAAAGCGTTTAAGAATTACTAATGTTATCCCTCAGCAGTGTGGGTATAATGCCGTATAAAAGAAAGGGAGGAAAAAGAATTGTTCTAGTGATAAAGTCAGTGATGTAAACACAGGGGCGAGTTGTATGTAGGTACTTAAAGTTTGTGAACTTGTTTCCCTCGTTTCCCGCTTGATCCGACACACAACTAACTTTATCTCGCTGCAGACGTACGGCGAAGTTGTAAAATCTGTGGCCACAGATTGCAAGCGTCAGCCCACAATAAGAGAGGCAAGCCCCACGTGTCCTGTCCTCACTCCCACTTTTTATCCCTTTCCTTTCCTTCCTGCTTCCTCCCAGCGAAGCAGTCCGTTCATCCTCCTGCTAGGGCAATAAACAAATGTACCAAATGTGCTGCTAAACCTACACTAACACTGTTCCTTTTGGGGACCTATGTTTCAGTTATTTCTCTAACAGTTTTTTTTTTACTTTCTCTACACGTACTATGCACACAGTGGGCAGAGAAGGTATTGTATCCCATCCAAAAATTCAATTTCGAGGTTTCACCGCAAATGTTCTGAGGTCCCCTGACTCCCAAAAATATCTTCAGAAAAACGTCCTGCACGCGGGTGTGTGTATGTGAGTGTCAACAGCTTAGCTCAAAAACGAAAAAGACTGATAAATACCGAACTTGGTATTTAAGATTAGTACGACACGAAGATTTTAAAGAAAATCCCCTCAACCCAGCCTTTGCATGGCTTCTGAAAATATGTTTTCTTTTTCTCAAAAAGGCTCAAACGATTTTGACTAAAATACTTTACATTAAAGATTTTTGCTTTGCAAATAAACTGTATATGTTGAATATTCTGGGAATAGCCCCTGGAGAGCTCTTCATTCTGTGTGAGTTTTGCAATCTTAAGAGATGGACGAAAGCTTACTACAGAACAAGTTTTGATCACGTCAAAACACAATTAAGTCATATACCTACGCTTCTTCTTCTTTTTTGTAGAGTTAACCGTTTCAGAAATATCCCTTGTTAATATTTTCCATTTTCAGCTACTTAAAATGTTCTCAAATGGGAGGTCATCTTTCGTTTCATCTTTCTTTTGTTTTATTCTTGGCCGTGCAAAGCGAATCGAATTTCAATTGTTTCACATTGTGACGCCGTTTTAAAATATTTTACTATTTTAGCCTAGTGTATTGTCTTATTTCCCTTCTACTTAGAAGGAACTAAACAACTTTTCTGCTAATACTTATCTCTTATTACTACGATGTAGATAAAGCAATAATCTTTTCAGCAATAGTTTGTAGAGAAAGTCATGGGAATGGAGCACATAATATTTTAAAAGAGAAATTATTCAACACATGAAAAATGCAATTCAAAAGTTCATTTCAAATGTATTAAAGAAATTAAATCTAAAATTTGACATCTCTAGTTCGATATTTGTCGGAGGAGATATAGTATAATAAGAATTATATAAATTAATTAATATTTCAAGAATGTAATTGTATACTGAAATTGACATTTTGTAGACACACTTTTTTGACTGCTAGTAATGTGTGTGCAAAGAATAAAATATGTAGCTGCAATAATTTAGAAAATAACTTTTACACTTAGGCGTATTCTGAAAAGCTATGTCTGTACCATCTCCTACAAGACTGATCTGAAATTTTGGTTTACAGTGCAGTTTAGCTCCACATATACCTACTTTATTAATTTCTACTTTTTTCAGGCAGATAAAGCCCGCTAATTTTTACTTTCTCAAACAAGTACTATGTATGTGCTTACAAAGTAGGCAGAGAAAGTATTGTATACCACTAAAAATTCGGATACCAAAATGTCACCGGAAATGCGTGTTTTGAGGGTGTTCATCTGTGTGTGTATGTGGGCAGCATAACTTAAAAACGAAAAGTTAGATACCAGACTTGGTATTTAAGTTTAATATCTTCCAAAGACGCGACACGAAGATTTTCACGACCCCCCCCAAACCAAACTACTCTTTATATGAGAGATTATTTTTTATTAATTTTTTATTTTCTTAAAATGCCTATAACACTTTTGATTAAAATAACATATATTAAAGATATTTACATTGTAAATAAAACATGCATCTTGAATTTCCTGGGAATAGCCTTTAAAGTCCTTTTCATTGTAAATGACATTTGCATAACTGGTAAACCGTAAGCAAAGGAAAAAAAAAAAACTTACTACACAAAAAATATATCTCTCATTAAAACACACAAGTTTTGTACAGCTAAACATTTTAGAAATCTTCCCTCTTATGGTTAAAATACTTACGGTTTTATCAAACGGGCAAACCTCATCCGTTTCATATCACTTTTGTTTTACTCTGGCCATACAGAAACCACCTAATTTCCATGTCAATTGCATAGGGACACCGTTTAAAAGATTTGACTGTCGCTTTAGCCTAGTGCATTTTCTTATACCCCTTCTACTTATAAGAAACCAAGTAATAAGACCATTTCTGCTAATATTTATCTCCATTAGTATTTAGAAAAAGAATAGTCTTTTGAAAGTACAGTTTGTCTGCATAACAGATAGAAAAGTCATGTGAGTGGAACACTTCAGATTTTTCATCCTGGTCATGCAAGGAGAAGGATAATTCAATTGCATCGCATAGAGGCCGGTTTTCAAGTGATTGACTATCTCTTTAGCCTAGGTATTCGTTTATTTCCCTTCTACTTATAAGGAACTAAGTAACACAACAATTTTTGGTAATGTTTATCTCGATTAGCACAAAGTAGCGATGGCTTTTGTAAGAATAATTTGTTGAAGAATAGATAGCCGCGTTCGCTGTTTCTAGTCTTAGTGCTTCGTGGCGCAGGGGATCGAAGATTCGAGTTCCGCCTTGGGCATGGATGTTTGTGCTCTTGTAAATGTGTGTATGTATATCTGTAAGTGAAAGGTCAATTAAGTAGGAGGACATTAGAAACGTAGGGAAAACAGAAGAAAGGCCAGAAAAAAAAAAAAAAAACAAAAATCAACTAAGCTTGATTATATTTTTACTCATTAATCAGTCACATATTTTCTAGGCCCCATATCCGAAATAGATTCATTTAATTGCTCACTTATACGTTATGTTTATGATATATTAGGATATATTATACATGTTTTCACATAATACTCTCTTGTTGCTGACGCAACACAAAAACAATAGGAATGTGGGGGGGGGACGAACTATCAGTCTTTTTGGAATACATTATTGCTCGCATATGAGCGTGCAAGATCATTCTTCTCCGAGTTGTATCTGTTGATATTGTTGATGACGTTGACGAAGAAGTAGGCGTAAATAATTAGTGTTCACATTTTAATCTTAAGAAATTATATAACGTTTTCTATTATTATAAATCATAAATGATGTTACGATTTCTGTGATTGGTGTATATAATCGACTAGTGTGTGTAAATACTCCAAATATTGCATTATGTTTATCATTTATGTTTGTTTTAATTTTTTGCTAACTTATAAACATAATTAATTTGGAATATTCTAAAAAAAAGTCTCTGGTACATAAAAAACAGCTTTTATGTTTACTCATTCTTACATTGCTTTAAACGTCTCCCTTTGAAAGCGTATAGGATTAGAATAATCGGAATGGGGCCTCAGTTCCTGGGACAGAGCACTACGTAGACCATTGTGGCCGTTTGCGAATTTCGTGACCCCTAAGAGGTAGGGTTGAGGGGAGAAACCTGAAGGGCAACCAGATCTGGATGAAGACGGAAGCAAGCATTGACGGGGTCTCTTAACATTTCCAGATCGAAAGCATCCGACCCAGTCCGGGCACTACTCACAAGATCCGAGGCTCCAGGTGCCCGCCCGAAAGCAGCGGAAGACGGCCTTAAGAGAGTGGTCCCGCTATGACGCCAGGAAGAAACCTTGCCCGAGCGCAAAGCCGCCTTGATTATGGACTGTGTCTAATCGTCTGAGCACAGATGGTAGTGCTGAAGAATGCACAATGTAGCAATAGTCTAACTTGGAACGGATCAGTGCCCGATAAAGACGGAGCAGCACTACCCGATCCGCTCCCCAAGATTTGCCGCTGAGTACCCGTAAAATATTAAGAGAACGGTCACACCGACCAGCCACCACCCGCCAAACACCGTCGCCTGGTCCGTCAACCCTCAAACAGATGCCTAGGAAGTGATGAATACAGGAAAGTTGTGGTAGAAGATGAACCACCGCAGTATTCACCTGAACCAGGGAAACCACGAAAAATCCTTTGGTCAGAGTGGGCGGTCAAAACAAGCATCTCTAGGACGCGGATACGTTACCATCGGAGCATCCCGTTCAGTAAGAATAAACTTTAATAATGTTATGTTGAAGAATGGGTAAAGGGCCCTGTTACTGTATTACCCTTGTCAGATATACATTTTTTTAATGGCGGTTAGCTCGTTTTTGCGAGCAGCCGTTGAGATACACCGGTTGATAAGCATGTGAATAAGTTTGTTTTTCAGTCAGATATGTGACTACTGTAACTTTAATTTAAAAGCCTAAACTCCATAAAGAAAAATTTGATATGTTCCATTCACATCACTTTCTCTGCTACTCCGTAAATAAACTTTTCTTTCAAAAGATTATTCTTTTATCTACATCATGCTAATCGAGATAAACATTAGAGAATTTTATTGGTCTTATTAGTTGATTTTTCGTAAGCAGAAAGGAAATAAGGCAATACAACAAATTAAAAGGGACAGTCACTTCGTTTACAAGCCGGTCGATAAGGAAAACATTTGAAATTTCGTCTTGTTTGATTGTCAGGATTAAACAAAAAATAGACGAAAGAAAGATGGCCTACCGTTTGAGAGAAGTTTATGCAGCTTAAAATTGAAACAAATAACACGGAATATCTTGGAAACGGTTAACTCTACAAAAAATGTATATGGCATAAATTGCGTGTTTTATTATACATTGTGTAATAAGTTTTGTCTATTTATTACGGTTTACCAGTTACACAAATATTACACAAAAGTATCCAGAATGGAGAGCTATTCCCAGAAAATTCAAGATCTACATTTAGTTATCACAAAAGTGATATAAACATATAAACATAAAATCGTTGGAGCCATTTCTGAGAAAATGAAAATGTTCGAAAAATGATCCATATAAAAGGTAGTTGAGGATGGGGGGACTTTCCTGAAAATCTTCGTGAAACGAAATGGCGTTTTATATATGGACGCCCTTTAACCGCTCTGGTTCTCAGTATCCCATTCTATATTGGGCGTGAAAGACCGCTTAATTTTGCTCAGAAGCCTCTCCATCAGGATTGAGGTTCTTTTACGTGCCGTAAATCTACGACACGGAACCAGCGGCTTTACTTCCCTTCCGAAGAAAGCCATGCTAAGGATTTTACGCCCGAAAAAATCCACCGCGAACTTGGGTAACCATTACACCACGAAGGGTCACAAAATAAAATCTTCGTGCCGCATCCCTAGAAAATACTGAACTTATATACCAAATTTGGTAGTTAACCGAGTTTTCGTTGATCAGTTATGCTGTTCACAGACACACACACACACACACACACACACACACACACGAGCCATTTTCTAAAAATGATTTTTTTTATTTATTTATTCAGAGGACCTTAAAATGTATTTCCGGTGAAATCTCGGTATCGGATTTTTTGGTGCAATGCAATACCTTCTTTATCTGTTATGTATATACATTGTAGATATGTGCTAAAGAAAGTTAAATATGATTATGTGAACAGAAAATTGGGTGTGTCTGGTAAAGTTTTTTCATCACCAATTTTATCTCATTTTCACGTGAGGTAAAGGAACGAGGAAGGGGACGCTTTCTGTGGTTGCCGAAGAAGGCTGACAAACTCTTGTCCTATTACATCATTTCCGGAACAATCCTGTAATAAACGGTATCACGCACACCCTTGCTATTATGCCTTGTTCTTGTTTCTCCCCATCTCATCGCCCCATCGTAACACATACACTGCCTTCCCCTCTTGATGTAGCAAATAACTAGAAGATGTTTTCGTTTCCTCCTGATGGTGACATATAGCAACACTTCATTTCCTCAACAACGTACCAGCTTTTTGCCATTTATCTCATAAAATCTCACAGCCTTCTTTTTCTTACGGCAAGGTTTCTAACACTGCGGAAACAATTTTAAAATTCAGTAATCTGACCCGTAAAAGGAAACCCCATACTAAATATAAATAACAGCATCTAAACGAAAATAACCTCGGATTGTTACAAGAGCCGTCAGTTCAAAGCAAAGTTGCCAACTTTTTCCATTCCAAGTATAATGCATGGAACTTAAAACTGTCGCAATTGGTCGTTTTGATTGTTTCGTTTCGTAATCGGCACACCCTCCACGTATTTGTAGGACTGGCACCCCCCTAGGACTTACACGTCAATGCCAGGGGTCAGAAGCCTGTCGGGGAGCCTACGGCACAAAACCACAGCATGGAGAACCTGTTTCGAGGGGTCGGCCCATAGCCAAGCATGAACATGAGGAATTGGATGATATGAAATGTAAGCGAAATTAATAATTGGAACGGTGATGATGGAGCAATTGATGGAATGAGTGGCGGAGGACCCGGATAAAACCAGCCCAGACACCGCTTCGTCCACCACGAATCCCACACGCGGGCACTTGGGATCGAACCTGGGTTGCCTAGATGGGAGGCGAGCGGTCTAACCACTCGCCCACGGCGCCGCCTTCGTTTCGATTGTAGGTACGTTTCGATATTTAACTCGATAAACTATATCGTTATTCATATGGAAAATGAATATAGTAACTTACATGTCTTACAGGCAGGTTTTCAAGGTGTAAACTGCATAAAAAGTTTATTAATATCCGGTATATTCTTCTTGGCCAATGTTTCATAAATGATATGTAATATATTACGCTAAGAAGCGCTAAACTAATTCTACACATGTTATATGCTGTAAGAATATCCAATTCGTGTTATTTTTCAGCGCGAGCAGTTGCAATATCAGGCGCAATGCATCCACCGGAAAATCACATTACATTACATCTGTACAGAACAGCTAGTGATAACATTATGCATCAAAAGTAAATCAAGAATGTATGCCATGGATTGTTATCGAAGTATTAATATTCGTTAGGGTTATAACTATCGTATATCGTACATGTTATGATTGTACACCTCATTAAAACCTAAATTAAATTATCGTACTTTTCATTCAGTTCGTACAGGTTGGCAAAACTGTTTCAAAGTTAGGATCAAGGACAACAAGCAGAGCTCTCTACCCTCCAACTCATTAGTGTAACAAAATCTGATGTGTTCCACTACATGACTTTCTCTACCTGCAGTACAAACAAACTATTACTTTCTCCATACGCACTATGTACATAGTGTATAAAGTATTGCACTCCACCAAAAATTCGATACCGAGATTTCACCGGAAATATATGTTTTAGGGTCCCCAATATCCAAAAAATGCATTTTCACAAAAAGGTGTGTGTGTGTGTCTGTGAACACGATAACTCAAAAACGAAAAGTCGGTAAAATACCAAACATGGTATTTAAGTTTAGTATCTTCCAGGGATGCGACACGAAGATTTTGAGAAAAATCCCCCCCACCCCCACTACCCTTTACATGGAACTTTTTTCGAAAATTTTTGAAGAGTAGTTTATTCTGGATAAATTTTACTAGATTTTGAATGACTGCTAAACCGTAAGAGATGGACAAAAACTTACTACACAAAAAATGTAGAGCACATTAAAACACACAATTTATGTTATATACATTTTTTCGTGGAGTTCGTCGTTTTTCTGACATTCCTTATTTTTGGTTTCTGCTATGAAAAACGTATACTTTTCTCATACTGGAACTTGTCAACTCCTATCCATATAAACAAAGGAACTTCATTGATATAGCAACCAGCTTTTGACTATCACTTTAACCTACGGTTGTCCCTTATTTCGCTTCTACTTACAAGGATGCGAGTAATAAGACTTTCTGCTAATTTTTTCTGATTAGCATAAAGTAAATAGAAGTATAAGCTTTTTAATAATTATTTGTTGCTGGGATATGGAGAAAGTCATGTGAATGGTACACATCAGATTTTTTTTATAAAAGACTACTCGTTCATCTAATTCTTTTTTTTTAAATACAGTTCCGGAGTCTGGTCGGGACTCCGGCGCTGTATACCCTACTTCTATTTACCTAATTGTTTACTTTGTTTATTGTGTGATTACTGAATTGCCGTTTTCTTCTGTTACACACACACACATATACACAAACATATAAGACCCATGCCCAAGGCGTGACTCGAACCCATGATCCCCTGCGCTACGAAGCACCAAAGCGTGCACTAATTCAAGCTAATCGAGATAAACGTTAGCACAAATGGTTTTATTACTTAGTTCCTTATAAATAGAAGGAAAATAAGAGTACATTAGGATAAAGCGATAGTCAAATATTTTAAATGCTCTCGCTATGCGATTAACTTTGAAATTCGGTACTTTTTGCACTGCCAGGAGTAAAACAAAAGAAGAAAAAAAAAACGTAAGATGGCTTCCTGTTTGAAGAAAGTGTAAGCACTTTAAACTTGAAACCAATATCAGGGAAGTCCCATAAAAAATGTATAGGACATGTGATGTGTGTTTAGAAGAGCTCTACATTTTTTGCATAATAAGTTTTTGTGTGTTTCTTAACGTTTACCAGTTATCTAAAAGTCACCCAGTGTGAAGAGAGCTATTCCCAGGATATTCAATATGCACATTTTATTTGGCATGTAAATATATATCTTTAATATACAGCATTTTAATCGAAATTACTGGAGCACTAGTAGTTTGGGATGAGGGATTTTTTTGAAAATGTTTGTGTCGCATCAATGGAAGCGCACTTTTTGTTTTTGAGTTATATTGCCCACAAACACATACACTAATAGATACACTCGTGTAATTTTATAAAAATAGTTTTTGGATCCAGGTGTGCTCAAAAATGTATTTACGGGAAATCTCGGTATAGAATACCTTCTCTACCCACTGTGTACGTACATTATACTCGGTAGAAAAAGTAAAAATGTAACCCCTGCAGGTCAACTATATCACAATCATGTTAGTTTATTAGGAGAGCAATCTTTTTTGTGGTATATAGGATAAGAGCCCAATATATTATTTTGCTTTTTTATAGGCAACCGAACGAGTTGGCACTGCAGTAACGTGCGAGTCTTGCATTCGCAGGATCCCGGATTCGATTCCCGTCGACGCCCGCTCTGATCTACAGTTTTCGTAGTTCTTTCTGGTTGATAGGAGAATTCCGAGGTGGTTTCTCACCTAATACCGTTTTCTTCCCCCGATTTGCCTTTCATTAGTTACTTTCTCGTGTGTCAGGTGTGTTTCTAGGATTCTGGTGTATGGCGGTGTTGGACAGATGGAGCGGAAGCTTGCTCCTGGGAAAGGTATACTAGAGAATTGCCTGGTGGGTCTTTAAGCTGCTCTAGGTATGGGACGGGGATTCGAACCAGAACTGTTAGGGACCTTGGCGCGTCTCTGTGCCCTTTCCGTCTGGGACATGTAGCCTCATGTGGCTACATTTCGCTCTTTTTTAGGATATAATAGCGGGAATGAATCTTCCGTACGTCGCAGTGCATGAGATGTCCATCTCCGTTGTATATACCTCATCGTCTACTCTGTATTCTTAGGCATGCAAGGAAGTAGATTTTCAAGTTAATAAGTAATTGCAAGGACAAATTATGAAGGAATATGAGTTTGGAATTACGTCAGACTCACTGGTAGCGATCTTCTAGTGATAGATAATTGCTGCACTTTCCAGTAGGTTTATTCTCAAACACAATGCGTGTTTATCAGTCGAGTTCTGGCAGTTACATGGGATGGAAGTTTACCGCTGGTTAAAAAGTAAAACTGTGTTATATGTTGGTGATGACTTATTCATTCTCAGAGTTATTCTTTATGGTACAGTATACCTAAGCCTAGAGTAGTGTTCTATATGAGGCTTATGTAAAAAAAAAAAACTCATGCTAATTGTGTTCAGTGACAGAATAAATAGTCGTGGTTTGTACCGGTACCCGTCTTATCTTCACGTGGTACATTTACAGAGTAGGCTAAGAAACTTATTGTTTAATCAGGATATTTTAAGACACTGGAAAAGGGAGACAAGGATGTCATTTGGCTGCACCACCGGCTACCGCTAAGAGCCGATACACATAATCGACCTGGATACGAGTAACTGCTTCCTGCATTTGCCCTTTGGACTGCCTTAAAATATCCTGGCGAAATAATATATAAAGACATTTGGCACATCAGATTTGGACAATACGTACCACCAAAACTTATTCGAGTGAACCAACATATTTTTAAAAGATGCAGTGAATGTAATCAGGTTCATCGTTTTAACGTCTATTGCAAGTGTTACCAACTGGTTGCCTTTGAGTAAAGCAGAGAGAGCAAATTTGCTCGACGCTCCTACGAATCGCCTAATGTGACCAACTACGCGGAAAGGAAGAACCGATAATTCCTTCAGTGCTGTGGCAGTATGCAACATTTTGCGTTTGCTACACGTAATCAATTTTTCATTGGTTTATGCAAGTATGCAGTTTTATGAGCGACAGAATAACTGCTCTATTAATCTCTTGCATTAATATGTATGTTTCGGATATGAACATATACATAGTTTCATAGGGTTGGTGGTAACTGGTGGTACTAACACAAGTAAAAAATGACAATTATTATAGTTTTAGCATAATAAAACCTCCTTAAAATTAGTTAACACCATTATAATCGCCCTGTATTACCAACAGTATGAGAATTATTTTAAGCGAAAAGCGTTCACATTTAAAGCAGTGAATATGAACAGGCACCTTGGTGATTATTTGGTATCAAACACAATCCTTCCCTTTGGTTAACTATTGTACTCACTTGCATGGGGTGCGTAATGCCGCTGCAAAACGAATTTTCTGAGTGCAGAATTTGCCGCAAACTAAACACGTATTCCGCCACTTTCTATAAAGAAGAGAGATTCCTCTTAGGTAGGCATAAACGTAGGGGTCGATACCTTTTGTGTTGGATTGTTTTCTATTCCCGACACTGTACCGGGTCTTCAGATTTATTAGGCCTTTTGCACCAGTGGGTTTAAATGTATGACGTCATTATTAGTTCAGCGAGCCCTTTGTCTCAAAGGGGAGGCGCGGGACTGAACCTTGGACTGCATGCATTGCCAACTTAGTAAACAGGTTGATATACTGGGTGGTGTAGAACTGTTTTTCGCCAGGACATGTGTGTTCTTTGCGTGCGAGATGAAGGTAACCACCGATCATAAAATTTGTGTTTTCTCAATTTATTCTGTGTAGGCCAGTTTTCATTTACTGCTGTAAAAAGTATGAACAAGCGTTTATTGTAATGGGATAACGGGGAAGTTGTGCCATTAAAGCCCCTTACGTTACTATAACCTTCCAATTATAGTTACCTATCAGCATAAATGCTGTGATTGCGTGTTAACGAGACGCAAGCGAATGTTCCAAATGCAAATGTAATATGCCAGTCCCACTTCACTAAGGTGACAACGAAACTGTGGACATCCTCCCCTTCTTATCGTTCGCTAGTCCTCTGCAAGAGGCAATGCGTGATAAACTCGCTCCCTAGTATTGACGCCATGGGTGAAAAAACGACCGGGGGCAAAGACCGAATAAATCTGAAGACCCTATGTAACTGATATACTACAATGTACAACGAAGAGGCACAATGCCAGTTGTCACATGTTTACTCACTGTATGCACGGAGCAAGTCTGTTTGCTGCGACACAAATCCAACGACTTAGTGACGCCTAATCTATTGTAATGCAATTGAGTCGAGCATTTGTGTTTATATCTATAGCATATATACTTCAGTTAAGTTTCCTTGGATTGACGGATGTTTATGAGCAATTCTGTGGGTGAGTACTGTGACTATTACCCGGGGCAAGACCGCTGTGTTAGGAGTATTGATTCTGCAATTTCAACAGGCCAAGAATATTCCCAGCAATCCATTAAATCGGAAAGATTTATTTTAACAAGCCAGTTGGCCATTAAACAGAAAAACATAAACGCTTTTTCAAGATTTGAAAGACCTAATACGCAAACCGCCACCCGGTGTGTTTACCACTATTTAACACATATTTAGAGGTTCTAAGATGCATTTTTAGATAGTCTACTCTTAGAATGTGTGATACCAAAACAGTGGAAATGTTTACTTACATACCTGTATAAAAGTTCTTGTTTCTCTAATACTAAAATTCGTTTGCATTAGCTGTGTGTGTAAACTAGTGACAGAGGTGGCTTTCCTCAATAAAACTGGAAATTTAAACACTGTGTTACAAATCAACTTGAAGCTGTATAAATGAATCAGTGGAAAAAAGTTGTACACGGTTTGAAAATTTTAATACAAAAGAAGTTGTCACGATTTCTTAAACATCAGCAAATTTGACATATCGAAATACGCTCAAAAACAGATTTACAGAAGACGCTATTCACATATAGGCTTACAGAATTATTTAATTACAAGTGTGTATAACTCAAATGGTACCTGCTTAATAGTTTGGTTTATGTCCTGCAAATTAGTATACGTCCAGAGGTGAGACTTATTGAGCCGCTTGAATATATTTATTTCAAATAAGTCAAGTATACTGTGGAAATATGGGGGCCCAACGTGTGTTTTATAAATTCCCTTAGACTGGAATAACTGCAACACAATTGTGTACTACGGCAGAGGTTAGGTTACGTCATATTGTCTTGCTACATAAAGGTGAGAGGCGTTCGTATCATTCACAGTATATTTTGTAAGTTGTTTCTCGGAAGTGATAAAAGTGTTTATCATAACGTTTTGAAGCTAGAGCTTACTATTATTCATACAATGCTTCATTCAAATATGTGTTTTGTTCTGTATATACTCATTAATTTATTCGAAATCACTAGCTAAAATCAAAATCTGTCTTCTCCTACAGATACACAATTTTTGTAAAATTACATTCCTTAATATATTTATAACAAAATATTTAGTTGATACTTTCTTACAGTGGATAGTTTATGTATGTATGTATATTTTTTGTATCACAAAGTGGATAAAATTACAAAAAATAGCACATGATTACACAAATTAGTTCTTAAAACAAAGGTATGACCAACATAAAAAAAATCCAACCAGACGTCTATCACAAGCATTCTGCAATGCTTTGGGAAAACTTTCACACCTCTACATAAATTTTTGTGGGAGAAGTAGAGCTTGAACATGGAAAAATAATAAGATAATTGCGCCTAAGAAAAAGGACATAGAGAGTTATTTGATCAGTACAAAGCTTTAAAGTAACGTTCAAAACATGTCTCACAGCCACCCAAGGAGAATAAACTAATGCAAATGTGTTCTTTACAGTATAGTGCATTTCATGCACTGAAACCCAAACATCGACATTTTTTTCCAAAATCGCTAAAACCGTACTTATGTATCCCCTAAGATAAAAACATCATGGTCTGTGTGAACCGTGGAAGGAGTACCTAATTCCTTCGCCCCTCCCTTTGCAGTTATCCACCCTGGACCAATTAATTATTTTTGTTACCATTCTGTTACAAATGAAAAGGTAGGATGTGCCCTTATTCCACTGAAAATCAGGAATTCAACTTTTTCTCTGTAGCAAATAGTGTTTATTTGTGTGTATGAGTGTTTGTGTGTGTGTGTAAATGTAAATGGCGTGTTATTTATGGACGCTCTTTAACTACTGTGGTTCTTAGCGTCCCATTCTAAATTGGGCCTGAAAGACCGCTTAATTTTGCTGAGAGGCCTCTCTATCACGCTAAGGTTCTTTTACGTGCCGTAAATCTACGCCACGGGACCCGCGGCTTTTTTTCCCTTCCGAAAGAAGCCATGCTAAGGATTTTTACGCCAGAAAAAATCCATCCTCCTCCGCCGGGTTTGAACCCGCGGTTGGGTACATGAAGTGTGTGTGTGTGTGTATGTGTGTGTGTGCATGCGCGTGCGCGCGCGCCAGCGTAGCAGCAGCAGGCCAAAAATTTCTGTGACTCAAACCCTAGAAAATAGAAAGGTAAAAGAGGAATTCCAGGTCATTTCTAAAATAAGCTATTGAAATGCAAAAGTAGACCAAAATTGAGCACGAGTCCACAGCCACAACACAGTTCCTATTGTTGCAAATGCCGATTAAGAAATACAGTTAATCATGTTGAGCTTTGTGGTGTTAGTTGTGCCCTAAGATTTTTTGTGAAGAGGGATGAGAAAATTAGCCATAAATGAGGGAGAAACAAGACAGACAATGACTGTACCAGAATTTGGCTCCCTCCTATTCTGACTGCAGTGTTCATCCCAACATTCATTTTATTTAATTAATTTTGAGAACGCGCTACTTGTGGTTAAAAATATTTCACCGCATTGCATTTTCACTCAGTTTTCAACTTATTTTGCAGTAATTTTCAAAGATGTGAAGTAGAAATTAAACGTTTATAGTTAGCATAGTATGATAAATGATATGCTTTATCAATCTGTAAATTAAGACGCTCTAAATACACTTTCTCTTTCTGTTGATACCAGTATATAATACTATAGTATAAGTAATTCCTTATACATTTCATGTATTATAGAAAATGTTATTTATTTAGAATTAATAGCTATAATTGTTTTAAGGACACTGAAATTAATTACAAAGTTTGCTTCAGAACACTGCGGGTTTACTCACAAAGTTTCACCATAAATATTCAAGAACTTCAACGTAATCCATACCGGAATTTTTCGAAGCCTACCATCACAGAGAATTAACCACACCCTTACAGTACATCTAAATGAGAAGTGTGTCCATTTTATTGAAACTAGGACGGTATTTATGTGACTTTTCGATACTGAGTTACGCTGATCAGTGACACACGCACGCGCACACACACACACACACACACACACACACACACACACACACACACACACAGACTTTTTCTGCTCACTTAGTTACAAAACATTTTTTTTTTTTTTTTTTGTAATCTCGGTATTGAATATTTGGGTAGAATTCAATACTTCTTTCTCTACCTACTACATAGGTAAGCAATAGGGAACGTAATATTTAAACTATTTATTGTATCGGCTGAACTAGAGGATGTTTAACAGGAGATAATTTTCTGCAATTAAATACAAGTTGTTCCTAAATTTCTCGTTACATACATGTGTGCGTACCACACAACAATTTCAAATCAAATGTCAGTTTTCCACTTCTCCCGTTTTCGCTGTAGCTATCCCATTGAACATTCATCGACAAATGTGATTTTAATACTAATACCCCATCTCGATATTTATTATAATTCGATATCGTCTTAATCACCAATTCAGACTAACCACCAATGGATAGTTCGAGATCATCTGATTCTTTACTTCTTGATCACTTGCTTAGATATTTCCCTGTGGAATTGCATGCACAGTCAATTAGGTGTGAGTGGGAATAAAACAATTCGCCTGTGTATTCTGCCCTTCTAAAAATTGCCGATTGCCCTTTTGGAGCATTTTTATCAGTTTTGGCAGTTGCATTATTTAAAGAAGGTAAAACGGATGCAGAACAAATCCTCCATGTATTAAAGGAAATAACTAAAGAAATAACTTTTTTAATTAAATAATCTTGCCATTGAATATTGTAACCGAGTTAGTTTTTCAGAAATACAATTGTGTCAAAAATATTACTATCGAAATATTGAATTGGAGATACTTGGAAAATGAAACCGACCTTTCCGGATAGTATTTCTAATTCATAATGTTTTCCTCCCAATAGGGGAAACTCTAGTATCCACACCTGTTCCTTAAAAATCATGTGGTTTTGGTTAATGTACTAGTAAAGTTTGGGCAAAAACATTTAAAACATTTCTTTCTTATAATAAAATAAAATGGATCTTAAGCTTTCGCAAAGGAAACCACATTTTGCATTTGGAGCATTCATACCTCCAGCCGCTTCATCTAAATGTAACTGTACATTATTGTCAGAAGATTGCTTTTAAGTAATTCCTATACATACACACGAGAGAGAGAGAGAGAGAGAGAGAGAGAGAGAGAGAGAGAGAGAGAATGTAAATGAAACATTTTATTGGTGTCGAATATATTTTATTCCTCTTAAAAGGTACAATTTTTAAATGCAATTTATGATTCAATAAGTAATCGGAAGGGAAACCTACTATAGGAGCTATTGAACATTTGGTGGATACGTTCTAGTCAATTCTTGTGATTCTCTTTTGATTGATCATAATGTTCTGTTATGGTATTCGAGCTGATCGGTTTAAACTTCTGAAATCTTACTTATATATAGAAAAATTGTTTATATGAATGGCGAGTTCTCTTCTTAGTATTTGGCATCGGTAGCAGCTTTCGATAGGGTCAGTTTTGAGCCCACTTCTGTTTATAAGTATACTTATTAATATCCCTATTGACTCTGTAATGTTTGAGGTGTAACAACTTTTGTTACAATTGGAAATGATCTAAATATTGATGACTTAGCGCACACATGCGTTAAGTATATTTTTGAGGTAAAATGAGTTAAGTGTAAACTTGTAGCCATTTAATGTATTTCTTTCTGGTGCACTGTGGTGATATGAAAACCAAGCGTTTTGCTTTACTTTCTATCATGATAGATGAGTTAATTACTGCACTGGCATGTACAATGTGATAAATGTGTTTTTATCATTCTTGTGCACTTGAGAGTCAGTGGGCCAAACGTGTTAAGTGTTCATTTACAACATTTGTGCTTTTAAGTTTTCAGCAATGTGTACTCTTCTGTTGGCGGCATATACTCATTGTTGGTTTGGCGGCTATATATCCTTCCTCAGCTGCGTATAGTGATCACCAGTTTGATTTGAAAGGATAAAATGAGTCCGCGTGCTAAAAAGCTAGTTGAAATGGCATTAGCTAATAATAAAGCATCTACTTCTGCACAAGGTAAGTTTAGTTTACATCGTTTTAAACTGATACACGATTCAAAATTAAACATTGAGGGAATACTCTTTTATTACATTCACGAATGTAATAGGTACTTAACACATGTTTGCGCTAAGCCATCGATATATTGAATAAAGTGAAGCTACCTTGATTACAGCAATTAAATAGTTCGAAGCTAATAGTATACGCTTGGATACAGATGAAATTACTTCACACCTTTTTTTATTCTAAAACACCTATCAACTAATTTGGCTGGTTTCTATGGCAAATATAACAAGCTTGACATATTGTTATATGTTATATTGATAGTTGTATTACTGATAGCCAACTAACTTGGACTTCTCACAATGACTACCTGAAGAGAAAGTACAGTGTAATATTCTCAACAGTGAATCGGAGGATTCCTCCTGAGTATGTGGAAAGTATGTATTTTGTATTCCTTTAGTGTGTCATAATATAAGGTTTAATTCTCTGATGAGGTACTAACAAGATTGTGAAATGTTTGTTCTGTAAAAATACTATAAGATAATAAAAATGTTATTTAACTTCTTCCTGACCACTATTATCGAGTTAAGATATTTTAACCATATAAAGGTTAATATTTATGTTTTATAAGCGTATAATTGTTATCTTTGGATACTTTCGTTTTTGTACGCAACTCTTCTAAAGGCCCGCCCTGCAAAAAAAAACAAAAAAAAAAAACTAAGACTCAGGATTAGGTTAAAAGTAAATATTAATATTCCTGTTTTAAATTATCCAAACTCAAAATAACCAGTTTTAGATTTTAATTTAGATGCGTGATCAGTGATAGGAAACTTTTATAAGTCCAAGTACGCATGGTTGGTAGTAAATACCTATCTTTCATAGAACGTTTAAATCTATTATTAATATTTAACTCGTATCAATGAAGCAAATTTTAATAGAGCTTCTACTACATGCACCATTTACTTCAAGCTTTAATTTTTATTCTCTCTCATATATTTTCTTTAGAATTTTGTTGTATCGAAAGTATCGCACAGTATACTAATTGCATTTCCATTTTTTTAAAAAAGTTTTGAGGCATCCTTTAGGGATTTGGTGACACGAAACACATATTAATATTTGATTAAATCATTTTAAACATGGGCTATATTTACTCATTGAAAAGAAACTTTTACATGGGTTAAGAAGAATATTTAATTCTCTTTTGGTAGTGCTTAACGCCCGCTTTAACTACTTATGGCACCGCAGGCGGTAACACTGATGATACATGAATGATGGGGCACCAGTGAAATGCGATGGCGGGGGAAACCGGAGTACCCGGAGAAAACCCACCAGCGCCGCTTTGTCCACCACAAATCTCACATGCGGTCGCTTGGGATCGAACCCCGGCCATCTAAGAATATTTAAAAATTTTCCAAAATGCTACATGTATAAAAATATAAAATTAGATAATCCTTGTTAATATTTAATCTGGGGCATTTTAGTCACAGCGGTGCATTTTTATACTTAAAATACGATAACCATACAGGAAATATAAGGTTCAGTGAAAGTGTTGTTGCCATTACGTATAAAATACACAACATATTCTGCCAATTACTTCTTGGCTCAGTAGGGAAGCTCACGACGGATGGACATGATTGCTTTCAAAGAAAACAGTCCTAAGGGGTATAGTTTATAACCACAATCAAATTCTTATAAGTATATCAAGAGGGGAGTAGAAATATGAATCTACAGTTCTATATTCTAAATACCTTCTTCATGAAGTAAAGATAATAGGATTAATGGTTAGAGCTCGAGGTACCATACCGAAACATTTCATCGACACTTGGAAATGTTTCATTTCAATAAAATATTTATAACAAATAGTTATTGTCTCTGCGAGGGTCCATCAAAATTCTGCGACCTAATATTTATAGCAAATAATGTTGTACACACACACACACACACACACACACACACACTCACACACACACACACACACTTTTGCATCGATCATTTTATTATATTTAAATCGCATTGAGTAACTTTAGGCAAAACTTGCCGTTTAATATTCTGTCGTTTGTTATTCTATTCATTATATTTTATATTAATTGATTGTTTTTCACTGTCTTCATGGCAGCCCATTAATATGGGAGGTTATTTTATTTGAATATAAACGTATTTTGAAGATCCAAGTCTGTCCCTAAAGATATTAGTAATAATTAGAAGTTACTTAATAAGTTATACATGTACTATTGTTGAAATAACTACAATTTGAGATGCGTTCGTCGAGTCCGTCGTCATACCTGGAACATTTGTCCGGCAACTGAAAAGCTGTAGAATAGGAGGACTCGATAGGGACCGCGGAGGAATGCACCCTAACACAAAAATATTTCATTCCGCGAGAGCAACAAAAATTTGTGGTCGCTACGAAAAAGGCAACAGAAAAAAGTAATCTCATTTTCTCGACGCTCCGTGACCGTTGTGTAAAGTGGCGTTATCCCTACGCTACCTGCGAGGAAAGTAAATTTATTAATCTATAGCGCAAAGGGACGGTATACCTGCTGTAATACACCATAACGGATAATGCTGATATAGAATACAGCGACGACCCAAGTTTTATCGCAGAAGCGGGGGATGCTGTTTGCTTATTCTGAATCACTCCCATTTGCAAAACGCGAATATTTTAAGGGATTTAATTCCCAACGTGGTGCTGAAGATCAGGCGGTAATGTTTGCATAGTAGACGTTAAGGTTCCTCCACTTTCACTCCACGAAAAAAAATCGCTTTATGCAAGATAAATAGAAGGCATTTCTTTTATATTTTCGGTAGTAAGGGACAATAGGATAATATGCTCACGTTAAGGAAGCGAAATGGCCTATGCTGTTGCGGAATATGTGGAAGGTTCTTCCAACAAAAGCACTTCTGGGATCTCGTTCTCGAATGTGTAAAGACCAGAGCGTTTAAATATGTGACATTACATTCCTGATTCTTCTCTGGATATGTCCTAGCAACTTTTTGTGAATTAAGTATTGATTCTACTGATCATAATGCATGCAGGAAATATCAACACTTCCCGCCTAATAGACAAAAAAATCATTTTGTACAGACCATTGCTGGTGTAAGAATGTTTAATTATTTTAGCGATTTTCTTTACACAATATGAAATTCAAACAATGTATCAATTTACGAAAACATAAGCGATTAACAATTCTTTTAAATAATAGATAATACGATGCCTTCATTTTACGTCAGGGCCGCGGATCGAGCGGATATGTGCTCCGAACACAGTCTACTACACTGCGGGGTATTTTGTTTCATAATTCCCGCATTACTTACTCACAAGTGTTATTAACGTGAATATAATAAATACTAACCTTGTTATAAGTGTTGTTTAAAGTGGTGTCCATTTATGCGAATACATTCTTGACATACTCAGATGAAATTACCATTCACACGCAAAAGTTATTTTTCGTAATATTCATAATTTCTGCACTATACGTCACCCAGTATTGTTTCAGTTTTAAGAATTCAAAGCTGTATGAGTAGAGGTTTGTGAAGCACCCAGTTGCTGCGCAACAAGGCTGAGCTATTTCTTAGGTGAGTGTTCGAATGCAGCAACAATTTCGGCTTTCCTCTTTCTTTGGTTTAGTGTCTATCTCACAGCATCTCTACCCAGAACTGGATAACCAGGAAATTGCTGCTGAAACTGTATACGCACCTATTTACATGATTCAGCTTTCACGTATGTATCGTGAATATGTGAACTTAAAATAAGCTATTTAAACATGACTTTATGGGTATGCATTTCCGTGGACCAATAAGAGTTCTCTAGCTATTCCACAAACAAATGTTTCTTACAAATGATTGTACTTTTATCTAGTCATGGTAATCTAGACAAGCATTAGCAGACTTAGTCTTATTGCTTGCTTCCTTGTAAGTAGAAGGGAAATAAGGGAACACATTAGGCTAAAGCGATAGTAAATTTTTTTTAAAAGCTGGCCGCTATGTGAAACAATTAAAGTTCGGTTCGCTTTGCATGGTCCGTTTGAGAAAAGTTAATTAGTATAAAACTGAAACCAATAACAAGGAATATCTCGAAAACGGTCAATTCCACAAGAAAAACGTATGTGACATAAATTATGTGTTTTAACAGGATCTATAATTTTTGTATATTAAGTTTCTGTCTATGTCTTACGGTTTAACCGTTACGTAAAACTCTGCAAAACTCAACCAGAATAAAGAGGTCTTCAGAAGCTATTACCAGAAAATTCAAATTATACATTTAATTTTTATGTAAATATCTTTAATATAGGGCATTTTAATCAATATCGTTAGAGCCATTCTTTAATAAAATCAAAATTTTCAAAAAATATTCACTGTAATATTCACTGCACAGATACACACCCACGGACCTTTTTGTTAAAATCTTTTTTCGGGCTCAGGGGAGGGACCTCAAAACATAATTTCCGGTGAAATCTCGATATGAAAATTTTTGGGTGAAATACAATAACCTTCTCTATCCACTCTGTACATTGTACATGTTGGCTAGAAAAAGTAAAAATTTACTGTCAAGGTCGGGACTCGAACCACGGATTTCGGCTTTCCACGTCTTAGCTTATTTTTTTAAGCAGTACCGGAGTCTGGTCAGGACTCGATACTTGAGTCAGGCCTTATGGGTTTCTTGGGGTACTTGAATGAGCTTTATGAGTTTATCGGTATCCTTGAAGATTTTATGGGTCTATTGAAATACCTGAATCGGGTACCGGAATATTTCAATCCGGGCGTAGAGGCTTATCGGAACACTGGAATCAGGTCTTATTGGTTTATCGGGATACTTGTTTCGGGTTTAAAGACTTATCGGAGTATTTTAATGAGGGTTTATAGCCTTATCGGGATTCTTGAATCAGGTTTCATATGCATATCGGTGTACCTGGATCGGGCTTTATAGACCCTTTGGGTTTCTTGAACCAGGCTTTACAGAATTATAGGGATATTTGAACAGGCTTTATGGGTTTATCGGGATACTTGAATAAGGCTTTGCGGTTTGTTTTTCGGGATAGTTGAATTAGGCTTTATTTACGGGTTCATCGGCATGTGTGAATCAGGCTTTATTTATGGTGTATCAGTTTTATAGTTAAATCAAATGTGAGAACCTAATGCGCGTATTTCGCCGTGGTATCCGAAGTAGCAAGATCATCTGCACGAAGAGCTGAAATATTTCAGGTCCCGGCGTTGCATTAGAATTATCATGAAAAATATTCGAGTCCTCAATTATAGGTAAGCGTAAGTGTGCCAGACTGTCCCCAAGAGTTAGCGCATATCTAACGTGTAAACATTTACTTGTGATATTAATGCTATTCTTCAATATTTGCTATCACATCGGTACCAACAGATTTTACAACACATGAGACGATGTCATTTCAATTTAATTCAAGTTCTATATATTGGGTGACTTTTACAGTGGTTTCTTGATCAGCGATTTTTATTTCTCGAGTTTGCCACTATTACACATGTTAATGAGGGATTAACTCATCGCCCATATGTGGCACTTAGGACGTATTCGCGACTTGCGGACGTGAACTTGATGCCAATGAACTACAGAATATTTATTGTATTTATAATTTTCAATGATCAGAAACGTAAAGGTGGATTAAAGCTAATTGTGGTACCCTCCTAGTAGTAATGTATACTACAGTTGTGGTAACAACATACGGCCGAGTCTGGGAGGCCGCTTTCCAGGCAAGTTTGCGGTGTTGTCGGACTTGTCCTTTCCTGAGATGTAGGAATATATAAACGCCAAATTCAGCAGCTGTACTACAAAACGAACATGAAAGCAACATTCAGATGCGTTTACAAACGTCAAAAAGATGTCTTACAGCTGCAGCATCATAACTAAACTAAACAAAGAAACATTCTTCCTGGTTGACCTCTTCACCTTAGACGATAAAAATTTTGGCGTCACCACGATATACTACAGGTGTCTAAATGGCTGCTGCGCCCTCACCCAAATTAGATTTCTTCTCAGTTTAAATGAAAAGTATAATCTGGAAACCCTTTTGGGAGAAAAAAAAACCTGTTCATGAAATGCACGAACTGGTCCAAGTTTCAGTAGACAGCAGTTACAAAAGACATGGGCCAGATTATAACAGTGACACAATACCGAATTATGGAAAGTATAAAATTAGCAACACCTAGCAATAAATAATGAAGTTTAAGATTTGCAACTAATATTGCTGAAAAAAGTAACATCCAATTCAATAACAACTTTTTATTATATCTTTTTTATTACAACATACATGAAATTACATAAAAACAAAGAAAAAGCGTCCTTAAACATGGTTTAATAATTTAGCGACTTCAGTTGCAGCAGTGTGACAGAGATATAAACGTAACAACGCTGTCTTATTTTTGTGCACTTTACCTATCGTGTTCACCTCAGTTTGCTACCTGGATAACCCCAATATTCTCTCGAGCATTTCCAGTGTACTCTTGGAACAGCTTTATATAATTACTGGCTGAAATATCGGCTCTTGCCCGTGGTTTGACAGTTTATTCTTACCACATTTAGACTTCTCCAATAGCCGTGCATTTCTTCGTATTTAAAAATTATTAAACAACAGATTCAAACAAATAGTTAATTACAACTCAGGATACTATAAAGAAAGAAAAGTAATTGCGAAAACAACATGCAAAAGCACGGTTGAACAAACACAAACATCACAGTTTGTAATGATGGTTTCTGGTGATTGCAGCTGTGACTTTCGCGTCGTCACATTTGGGGCGACTCGTCGTTATTTACAGTGAACATCTCAGATGAGAGGAAGTAACGTCAATATATTCTTTTTTTATTTTCAGTGACCAACATACATAAAACTACTATGAAAAGAGAAAAAAGTAAATGAACATATAAAAGAGAAGTGGTATTTCTTCCGGTTTGATATTGTTATCTATGCCCGCATCACTTTAAATATCTTAGGGTTTGTTTTCCTGCATATAAAATATCACAAACTTCACATAGAGTAATAAACCTACTAGTTACAATAACTGAGGAACTACAAATTATAATCGGTGAATGTCCGAACATCGGAATATGATCACACAATGTGTGGATGTTAATATCTACGTACTTATTACTCTATGTTAGTAATTTTTGAGCATCATAGACATTTTGTAATCAATGCAACTATACTGAATACTTTTATGTTGTGCTATTTTACATGACAATAAACAATGAATAATCATATGAAGACAAATAAGATGACAATGAAGAAGAAGTAGTAATAGTATGTTGTCGGGTTTGACGTTGTTGCTGTTATTACAAACTAATATAACGCAGTACGAGCATTTTTAATTTTTTCAATCGAGCGATTATATCGCATTTGCATTAGTGCAAGCATAATAGCTATTTATAATTATCTGACCTTTTTATTACTCCGCTACCAATGTCAGAGACTCGATTAACGAACAATATGTGTGAAGTCGCTGCCACTTTGTGAGGCATGAAAAGTTAACTACTTATTTTTCTTATATGCAGTGTTCGAGCTATTACGATAAGCATTGAGAAAATTGTATATGGTCTTGCAGCTTTTGTAGACATTACCTGAAGTGAAATAATTAATCCTGTGAAATGGGACGAAAGTTCGAATTCTAAGCTAGAGAGTATAAAGCATTTATATCGCTTTCATCGCCTGATCTGGCTCTGCATAGGGCTTGTATATCATATTTAGCCAATCAGGAGAGAGGAAGGGTAAATGTGAGTGACAGATTTATTATGTATCAACGGGGCAACTTTTAAGAAACAAAGATTAGCGACACCGGGCTTATGTAAAACAGACCTTATTGCGCAATACACAAACAATATACTCGATATTTTATTTCCACAAAAACCTACAGTATCATAACAATGTTACTGCATTTTACACCTCCTGAGCTCTGCGCGCGATGTCACCAAGTTTCGCAATTGAAAATATACTTCACGACATCGGAACACAGGCCTTATTCGCTTTCAGAATACTTGTGGTTTTGATTTGCTCATCCTTGGGTGAAAGGCTTGCTGAGTTTCAGAGAAAATCGTGGGTTAACTATCTATGGTTTCCACATATTTTGGGAAGCGGCAGAGTACATCACCAGGCGATATTTTGCAGATCTAGACTGGTTGTTTTCAAGCGGATCAAACTAATGGCCATATTGATATATCACCTCTGCGTTTATTTTAAATGCTTCGTGTCTAAGGATATTCTAGACTCTGGTTCCCTAGGTCACAGGTTCAAAAATGGCGGAGCGCGATGGAGTTTTTTTCGGGCGAAAGATTCTTAGTATGACTTCCTTCGGGAAGGAAGTATGCCGTTAGTCTCGTGTCGTAGATCTACGATACGTTAAAGAATCTCGCATGATAAAGAGATCTCTGAGTAAAATTAAGCAGTCTTACACATCCAATATAGAATGGGACGCTGAGAACCGCAGCATATAAATTCGTCCCTAAAATAAACACTTTTTTCTGTAGTCCACATCACTTCAGCAATTTTTAAACGCAAGTATATCGCTGACATTGAACACGTGATCGCCCCTGGAAGATTTTGGTAGATATAAATGAGTTACTACATTACATAATACATACAGTAGGCTTTAAACCATAGATATGAAACCAGAAGTGAAGGTGCTTGTGAAAATATTTTGCGTTGTCTCTTCCACTTTTTCCAAATTAAGTATCAAAGTTGGGGCAAATTACAAGTTTCATCTTGCATCTATTCCAGAGCACGGTTTAAAATGAACTGTGTCTTTGCCTCGTGAATGGTTTAAAAAAGAATACATTTTTATTGTCAAATTACAGTCAATTTGAAGAAATGACCTGACATCGTTTGAAATGCAATCTCAGATGCATTGGGCTTCCAGAAGATATCTTATTTCTCGCATGGAGTTGCATCTGGGGCAAGACTGCCCATACATGGACACATGGACATCAGCCTGCCTCCTTATTTATCTCCAAAAATAACTTCTCTTTATGGTGGGAGAAATATTGTTTGATGTGAAATTAACGCAGGACATAATCAGTCGGCATTTATATGAGCAGACAGTAAATGTGGAACTGCTAAAATGTAATTCTGACATTTTTATCATTCGAGAGAAGATAATAAACACCATGGACCTTTTCGGCCCGATTTTACCATTATTTACGCAGAAAAGAAGTTCATTAGTAAAATTAGTAATGGTCGTGTGAGAAGCTACAACTATTAGTGTAGACGTATGACCTTCCAGTTCCCCGAAACTAACATCCTGTGATTCTTATGGGGTAGCCTAAAGGATAAGGCGTATACAAAAACCCTAACAGATTAAAATAAACGTTACAATGGCTGAACCAAATTGTGTCAATTCCAATACGTTTATACGGCACTATAAGTGGCAGATCGTCAAAAATATAACAATGGGCTACAATATCACAAAAATAAATAGAAAACAAAGCTACAAAAACGAACAATCAGTTTTATCATTTACACTATGTTTCTTTATTAATGCGTTAATATGCCCAAGATCTTTCACTTTACTAATCACTGTTCCCGAATAACAAACACAGAAATACTTTCAAACTAGCTTTTCTCGCACTCTTGCTGTTTTAGTGTTACCTAGGTTTTTAATTAGGTATACATAGCTCTAAATCACACATTGTCAACCAAATACGTACTTGAAAAAAAAAGTATCTTTAACAGATAATTCTAAGAAATTACCACGTTGTTTGCATAATAGAGTATGTGCACTTTGGGGGGGGGCGCCACAAGACACAGCCTACAACCAACGCTGGACACAAATCGTGTCTATGTGAATCGGAGCACTAACATAGTTGCAAGGAGGATAACCCAACATAACACGTGTAGTAAACTCTCTTTTTTTCTGAGCGAGATCATAGTGCCTAAAGCTGTTTTACCGCTCGGTAGTATAGACAGCGCTACAAAATGTATTTGCGTCGATTTTGTTAGCATAACAGCTCACTTGCGAAGATAAGTGGTGTAATTTAATGCAATTGTTCCAGCGTGCTGTAGCAAATTAGCACATGATTAAGGCGCCATCACTGGGAGCAATGTCCGACTAATTGAGGGATAACGACATTGTAGAATTTTATATGTACTTTAAAGAACCGAAGCCAAAGTGCAGGCGTTAATGTCCACCTGACGAGATGCAAAATCCCACATCAGCGGTAAAGACATATTCTGAAAATCCTGTAAATGCCTAACATTGAAAATATTCATGTGTGAAATATCCAGTTGTGAAGGTCCATGGCGTATTTACGATTTAAGAAAAGAGATACAGTTTTATATTCTACGTATTCTCGCTTAAAACCACACACAAATGCAATGTGTTGGGTATGATGGTGCGATTAACTTCTGGAAAGCAGTTTATTTGCTCATTGAAACAATAGGATATTGCGCATTAACTTCACTTTGAAGGATATCAGAAGGTCGCTTGCTGAACTATATACATGCAACTACATTACAGGTACATAAAAAATATTGGTACATACCTGAAGTATAGATTCTTCCTATCCGGTATCTCTGATGACGTGATGGGGTTTCAGAAGGAACTCTTCCTTTAGGGTGCTGGAAGGATATTGCCGCATCCAAGTGCACTCAGGATTCGTATTTCAAAGAGGTATTTTGTTTCCTGGTCATCTTAAGATATCTTCAGCACAGCACTTTACACTGCCAGGCCTAAGAGGTTAAGGTGCTGTAATGCCTTAATGCTACTGTACCTGTTAGTAATATAAGGTGTAGCACGGAAACACGCCTAGGACTTCCCCATATCCTTTTGAAGCAAACACTCACTGCTGGTGCTATATGTGATAAGTAAGCTTTATTAAATACACAACTTCTAGACTTTCTATTACTTCTCTTAAATTTTAACAGGTTATCCGTTTCCTGACAAAAGAATTTCGCGTAATAAGGGTATGCTACAGTTTTTAAAACTGACACTTACTGGTTGCATCTGTATAACTTTATATATATATATATATTTGTACATCATTTTAAAGTAAGCAATGTTCCTTAATTTGTTCATAATTCGGAAATCATATATTCCTTTATTATATTTTAGACTCCAATGTCATATTCAGTTGGCCATTTTTAAAAGAATATTTTAAAGTTGCTTCTTATTCTCTCAAAAATGTACCGCCTTCCAGGAACTAACAATTAAATGCACAATTCTTTGTTTAAAGAAGAAGGATTCATTATGCGGCACAAGAAACCATCTATATCAGCACCCTTTTACTTTAATTTGCACTGTCTATGCAGGACAGAAGCGTTTTCATTTCCACATATGGACCAGGTAGTTTTGAACAAAGGAGAGGAGCCTGTGATGTTTACAGCAATGATTACGCACGATTTTATATAGTCACCTTTATTTCGAGTACAGGAGCGAGACACTGTCCTAGACTCAAGATGATAACTGTTTGAAAACACACAATTACACGGTAAACTATTGAGGAGGGGGTTTTTGGGAAACGGGACGGGGAGAAATACGTCTCTTATAACGCGTAGCTCGAGAGCTTCTCGTGGTTCCAGCCCAAACACAAAATAGGCGATTGTTAACAAATGCACTGTTACATATTATGTACATAGATTGCATTTGAATCTACCAAATACCTATTATGGCTCATGCATTTACAGAGCGAAGAGAAGATTGGAGGGATCATTCCAGCTGTCACATTGTCTGCAACGTCCAGTCACACTTTGTTTCCACATATTTAAATGAAGGAGATACAGCGGAGGGGAATATTCGTAACATATTTGACTGACAAATAAAATCGCTTTCTCGCGTACACTTTCACTACTTAAGATGGGCTGTAACCACTTAATTCTCTTAGAGCAATACGGTGTTATCGACACTTCCGGATTCGTTTTACACTGCAGCTACAGCAGCTTACAAGGTCATAAACAGCCGGTATAAGCTGCAGTTTCCTTCCCAGTATTGCATGACCAAAACAATGTCAAATCTATGTACAACTTAATGTCCCATGTTTCACTGGGAACAGAGTGTTAATTCACTGATGCAGCTTTCATGGCTTTTAGGTACATACTTTTTTCTAGGATGAAATTGTGCACTTCCACATTTACTCTGAGTAGGGAAAAATGTTACACTTCTTAGCACAAACTATTGAAATGTTTGAAGATGCTGCCAGTTTACACTATGATGACCTCTAGTGTCCGTTTCAGCCATAAATACATAACAAAGTTATTAGGATCTTAACGAAATAAAGGGGTTCTCGGTATATTGTAGTGCTATGCTCTCGCAGTTCACATTAAAGGAAAATGGCCTGGGAACAGTTTTGAGTTCTCTGGACGACTAGACCTGCACAAAACCCAGTCTTAACATTTCAAGTCACCAAGTCCTTAGCACACTTCTTGTTTGCTAATCTGCTAAACCAGACGTTCTTAACCACCTTAACCACACTCGTCGCCGATATTTTCTTAGTCACCTCAAAGCACACTTAAGTTAAAAGCTCTCCCCTAAAGTCCTTTGCACCGCATCATTCAAATCGCATCAGCATTTTATCACAAATTACTCAAACCACAGCAGTTTGTTCCTTTATAAATGCAAGATTTATAGACACATCCATAAGGTTTATTGTTTCAAACTCATGTTGAGAGTAGGTCCTCTTGATGTCGGGAAAAACTATAGCGCAGAATTTTGTGTTACTTCACTTTGTTTTTGTTTGCGCTGTGTCCATTATTTTCGAAAGCCACTTCCTGACAAGGATTTGGACAGTCGTAGAATTTTTAAGAGCAGATTTCAAATGTCCAAAAGCTAATTCCAGTAAAAAATATATGACATTATAGATAATAGGCAGTATGTGGTACGCTGAGGAGACTCATTTATCATAGTTAAGCTTACAAGCTCTACACTGTAATAAAGCAGTTTGTATTTTGTTTTATCTGCCCTGTACTACTGTTGACGCACAAATTTCACTATGTCTCTGGTAAAACCATTTCAAGTGACTTCCTTTTACATAAACTAGGCATTTCAGTCCATTCTTTCATATTCTATAGGTGGATCAACTGCAATATAGAGTTAGAAACTCAAAATGATAAACCAGAATTTTGATTATGACCAGTTTCGTTCCCCTCAGACATGAACTGGAGTTCTCGCAAGTTTGGAAGAAGAATTCCCTCAACGTAACACATACGGGTTTTCTTGTATTCGGTCAAATGTGATTACACGTCCATGTGTGCGTGTATACGAAATTTGTGATAGAAATGAAACTTGGGAAACAACAGTGCTAATAAAGCCGATATGCCAGCGTGCTAAGGGACGATAAGTGATGTGATGTCGGGATGATAGAAGCTGTGGCGGTATTTGGTGATGAGTGATCTCTTCTCTTTCAACCCATCTCTTCTTGCCGTCACATGTAAATCCTTCGAAGATCTGAAGGAGAAGTTATCATGTTGCACTGCGGACAGAGTTTTTTCGCACCCTGTGAACAAAACTTGTGATGAGTATTTGCCGAGAAAGAAATTTCTGCCTCAGTATCGTCACCATTGGTTTGCAAATAGCAAATTCTCTCAACTGTTATAGAGTATTAAGCAAGCATCATTTATGCACAACTTCTTTGGAAAAGTTAATGTTACATTTAATTATACATTTAAGGGTTTCTGCAATACAAATACAATGCCATCAATTGCTCAACGAACGACGAATTGGTTGGCTTTAAGACGTAGCTTTGATACCAACATTAGTTTTAAATCACGTAGTAGCACATACTCCTCACCGATGGCACTTAGTTACTTTATCCATTGGCTATGTAATAATTATTAGAAATTTTCTCGTCTCTGGTTCCCACTTATTTTATTCCTACTTCGCAGTTTTAGGACTAAGGGGCATTGCGAAATGGATGAAATACGAAGTGGGGAGAGGCGTTATGGTATATACGACTAAGTTTCTGTTCTAGAGTCTCTAAAGAGAAAGGCATCGCATGCAATCAGGAGCCCCACAATGATCCAAATACTGACACCTGCTTCCCTGTATCTGTTTGTCACATGCCCGGACTTCTCACCTTCAGGCTAAAGGCTCGATAGGTGCAATACATGACTCAAGCGCCTTCATAATTAAAGTATCTGTTATATCTAACTACCTAATTATCTTCAACGAATGAATTAAATAAGGAAGTTAGTAGAAAAACGTAAATTCCACACTTTCTACATATGTGCCCGGATACTGAATTTCCGTGTCTGTGAATGGCCTAGCACACAATAAGGCATTGTTTATTTACATTTTCAGAGAGGAAAGACAATGAAAATAAGAGAGCGCAGAGATAAAGACTAAGAACTTCGCAATCATAATGATCTCAATTGAGGCATCCGCATATTTAGTATGCATTCGCCATGTCATCTGTGCTCGCCAGCCAGGGATCAGCTTCAAAATCAGAAAATACATGGCTCATTAAAAGCGAGTTCTGTTATTGCTTCGCAAATAACTAATTCATTGTTGTACCGTAATGAAAAATTACAATTTTAATTATGATATGCATATGCAAACCAATGAGACAATGCTTGTTTACATAAATTTGATTAAAACTACATAACGCTGATTAAAGATATAATTCTTGAGTAAAAATGGTACTTAAGTTCTAAATATCAACCAGGTACTTTAAATCCGTGAGTAGTGAAACAGTACCTACACATAGCTACTAAATTATTAGTATCTATAGTATAAAGCTCTAAGGTCTTATTTCTGACGAAATCGAACCTGGAAAGATAGCAGAAATGTATTCTATCTTTTAAAGTTAAATGTTATTTCCTGAACTCGTCAGAGCACACGAATACACCAAATTTCAGACTATAATAAATGCTCAAGTTAATTTCAGGAAATAGTGTCACGTGTTTTCTTATATGTAACGGACTACAAGGTTCGTGTTTATTAAAATTATACCCAAAATTTTAAATGATGGAAATTATACGTTTAGTTGAGTTATCCTGGATTCGCATTTCGCAATTTTGAGGTACTATTTTCACTACTCAAAGCCTATACTAGAGAAGAAATAAAAGAGCAACCAAGTTTTTTTGTGTGTAGATTGCTGCTTACAATCTGGTGTCCTGGGTGTTCAGTTAACGAAAAGAGGGAATTCATTCGTAACATATAACATAAAATTTAACCAGTTGGCTTAACATTATCAGCCTAATGTTAGCTGCTCTCTAAAGGCCAAATAATGCGAAGGACAGCCGCAGAGTCGCTGCAACCTCTATATTCGTCCATATAGGACTTCTTGAGATGGGAGCAGTTGTGTGGGCGTTAGGTAGTAAGCCCGCTCATGTGAGATGGCTATCACAGCTAAGTCCGCTGTAAATCGCTAACCAGAATGAATATAGTTCAGCTCGCGGACACCAAAACAATTTTATTGTTGGCATCATTGATGGAAAGCATGTATGTGTTGTAGAGTTAAGCTAGTGCCGCGATACCACTCACCACAGCGATTGCATTGAACATAACTGAGACGAATGAGTGACTGTCACAAGCTTTCTTCAATAAAGAACTTTCGTTAAAACCTTGGAAGCTCATTTATTGTTAATACACTACTAAGGAGAACAAATAAACATAAAAAACTTGCTAGTTTGCTTTGTTCTAGAACCAAGGCGAAGGATGCGTTGTTTAATTTTGCCATAGCCTTTTCATTTATTAGTTTTAGATAAACAACTAATGACCACAATATTCAAGAGGGTTATTTATTCTAGGTGCCTGTCTATTCAAATTGGCACACCAAAACTATGATAAACAATGTTAAACTATGCAGTCTTTTTTTTTTTTCTTGAAAATATATTTACTCACATGACAAACTGTAGGACAGATGTTGGAAAATTATTAATGTATGCTCTTGAAATGTCTTCTATATTTACCAATATTCTTATACGTGATTTTATTTCTCAGAGAATTATCTCTACGGGAATGACACATTTTTCGTGATATATAAAGAGCAAACAGTCTCAACATCACGACATTCCATCAAAATACTCATTCAAGGCACCTTACGACCGCCAAGATGCTGATTGTTGTATACGCCCAGCAATTATCATTAAAATTTAATGCATATTATCCTTATATATTCTATAAAAGTTACTAATTTGTAACAAAGTAGTTTTCTGACATCCTTTGTCCTCTAGTCACACAATGCCATTAAAACACAAAAACAAACGAACCAAAAAAAGTGAGAAAGATTAGTAGTGTGTATAACGAGCTGAGCCAGGATACAGAAATTAGATGATTCATTCCAACAACTCTAAAGGCACGAAAACAAATACATATTTTTTTATCCTGTTTAATTGAATGCAGGACTAATAGTTTCTGAACTGTAATGATCAACAAAACAAGATAACAACCGCGGACCCAAACACAATGCGGGTACACATTCTCATAATGAAGACATTACAGATTTTCTTGGGCCTTTAGAGCTTTGCGTCTGCGATCAATCAGATTGGACTCCCATTCAACTATAACCTGACTCACATACTGCTGAGCTTGAGGTTCTTACATGCTATACCATATAACAAAAATTCAGGGAGCAGAATGTCGCAAATACCTGATTTCGTCAGATATCTGGAGTACATTAATTTCTAATATGTATGAAGTGCTCATTTTTATATACCAAATAACCTTGTCCAGCGCACCGTTAGTCAACTAATACAACTTTCTTTCCAAGCAGTCTCCCCCCCCCCCCCACTTTCACAGAATTTGCTTCAAGTTGTGTACTGCAGTTTTCACTGTTAGCCCAATGAGAGTCCAGGAATCTGAGATCAGCAAAGCTCCAAGAGGTGTCAAGGTAGATGCTGAAACAGCGTGAGTCGGCAAGAGGCATTTTCCACTTCATGTATGCTTGCCTGTAAAATGCACTACTTAATTATGACAGTGGATGAATCAACTGGATTTTCCATTACTGGCTCTTTCCTCGTAGGTTACTATCAACAGAAAGTATGTAATCAGATAAGGCAATTATAGGAATACTCACCATCAAATGTCACCCAGCTTTCTCCATTTTCCAAATATATTTCTCATTACTAGCTATGTCCATTTATTTTATTTGAAAACATTTAATTTTTTTGTTTATTTTTGCAAAATGTTGTAGCTGTTTTCATTAACTGTAAGTCTTCCAAAACTGTACGGAGTTCCGCAAACAAGAACTGCAGTAATTTACTTTGTTTTGAAGACCTTGGCATATAAATCATTGGACTGCCGCTGTGCTATATTCAACACCCCATCTTATTAGCTATTAATATAATACAAAGTGGTCTGATTTCCTCTTCAAGGTTGTTGGTAGAAAAATGCACACCACTCGTGCCTTGAGCTTTATATAATCCTTAAATTTCCAAGTCAATGTAACATGTTTAACTTATCTATTGCTTTTCGCTGCTGTTGAAATAAATATTTTCATAGTATAATGTTTTATTTCTACATTTTGAACTCCACAGTATAGTTAATACTGGTAAATTATCTGCACTCTTCACTGTTGCTCCTTGGCGCCTTTCCTTTTACAGAAATTATATTTTACACATCATATTCATGTTCTGAAGTCAAGTTCTATGTAATATATTTGTGTTCTTCATTGATATTGCTGGGCATATTCGTATGAAACTCAGTTTCATCTACATGACAAATTTCTTGAGCTCAATTTCAGCTTAGAACATTCAATTACGCTTTTATCTTAGTAGGTGCTGGTTAAAATTAATTTATAAGCAATTATTTATTGATACGTGACATGTTTTAAGCCCAAACTAGCTACATCGCAGATTAGGCTACAGTATTCACTAGAGGCAGCATATTATTTTAATTTTTCATGTTATGTGTGCTTTGATTCTCCAACTCAATGTAATATTTATATTTGAGTCTTCTCTTAATCGTTATAAGTCATAAGGCATGCGTTTGCGTAACCTCAGCTTTAGTGGTTATATCCGTGTTTGAAACACGAATTCAGGTCTATGCTTTTTGTCGAAAACAGGTCCGGAACTTCAAGCGCAATTTATAAACGTTTTATTTAAATGCGACTCTAATCTCATGTAATGAATTTGATTTTGGATTTTTGATCGAAGACTATATTTGATCCAGCATTTCATGTTTTGAATTCAAAGTCAAAATAAATGCTTTGTGATTATTTTGGATTAATATTCTGTCTTTTTGAGCAACACATTAATATTTTCAGTTATCTTCCAAGTTTTCTGTTCCGGGATTATATTTCCTTTTTGGCTTTTCATGTTTAAAGCATTTTAATTAACGATATTCTAATGCGCTGTATTCGTTATTTTAATGTTACATTACAAGAGTATTTTCTAACTCAAGACTTCATAATTTATTAAATATCCTAAGTTGCTCATGTTTTATACCATAGCTGAATTATTTGAATTATAATACTGCAGTATAATTCCCCTTGTTTCACCTGTGTAGCAATGGGTGCATGTTCTCTTTTTTCAGAAAATTATTTGCTTTATGATAATTTATTTCCATTGCATTTTGGATTACAAAATTCAACTTCCTTTACACAAGATAAAAGTGTTCAACAAATACGATGTGGTTGTGTGCCTCTGTATTTGTTAGCTTATTAGCGATGGCTTTGTTAGCACAGCGTTTATTCCGGAAATCAATTTTATGACGCTGGTATAACCCCGCTTAAAATGATATATGCGCGACGCTGTAATATGTAAATCATTTGAATCTCCCTCAATCCACACTTTACTCGGCAATTCTTGCATTTTGGCTTCAAATTCTTCCATCACCAGTGGTACATATAAAATAGTTATTTTATATTTTGAAATTCATTATGAATATCGTGCCAGGAACATTTTTTCCTTTAAAATTCCAACATCTACATTTGTTTTATTTATTTTATTTGGATTCACTTATACGCTTGATTTGATGGTTGTTATAATGCTCATTTTTTATTACAGGATATGCATTTTTATCGTAGGAAAATGTTTATATATCCATAATTATTTCCAAAATTTTAAAATTTTTCTTCATAGTATGTGTAAATTTGGAATAATTGACTGTTAACTTGGAAAGGAAGCATTATTCACAATGACAGATTACGAGCTCTCATTTATCTGGGGCTCTTTGGGAACATTACTTTGAATAGACGCTGAAAGATTACTTGTGTAGTTCAGAATATGTAGCCCATCTTCATGTTCTTTTACTTAAAAAAAAATTACAGAAAACCTATAGGACTGGTAGAATTATACTGTCAACTTTTCTTTTGTTTTCATGTTCGCACTGACGTAAATAAATGTGATTTCGTCTGTTATAATTTCCTGTTTGTAATTCAATTTAATAAATACTAGAATGCAATATAGCCACTGCAGCTATTGAATATATACATATCTCACTCTTCATTGTTTCAAAATATTCTTATCAATCTCACTATTAAGTTACGTCGATTTAAGCAAATAGTTTATGAAAAACTCAGCAATTTCACCACTTCACTGTCCATCAGGACTACAGACTCCACCAGATACATAAAAATGTAATTTCGAACCACAGATTTATAGACTATCTGGAAATTTAATTATAAATATTGTCCTTAAAATCCATTTTAGCTATATTTAGCGTAATGTGCAGTTTCACTTTGATAAATTATTTGCGCTTCCAAAAATATTACATAGAGAAGCTTCTTGAAAGCTTAGTATTAATGTGTTATGCTATACTCCAAATAATCTTTTATTTATATATATGATTATTTAATATGCAGAATAGAGCGGTTAGATTTTGTATAAAAGCTAAGTCAAGTTTTTATTTACAACAGTTTTTAGAATTGTTTTATGATGCCAGTGTAAGTTTTATCTCTGCCACCAAAGCAGACGTCATTTTCCATAAAGTGTGGTATGCTTTCTTGTGTTACAAGGTATACCTTAGAGCATTGAATTGAAGTTGAGATTTTTTCTCGAAATTGTACGCAAAAACACATTTATTCAGTTAAAATCGCACAATAATTATTAATGCTCCAGGAACTTAACTGTCGGTAGGTTATATCAATTTCTCCAAGAGAGAAACGCTGTTTACTGTCAGGTCCATTCCTGTATTGCTGATGCTGCGTCAGCCGTATCAGAAAATCAATTGAAAAGTTTAAGACAAATGTTGATACTGTGACGTCGATTAGTGGTATCATAGCTTTCCCACGGTCGCTGGACAGGCTATTAAACTTAAAGTAGAAACATGGCATGTAATCGTCGACTTAAACACCCAAATATAAACCAGAGATAATGTTGTGTCTCCATTATTTTCCGAAGCGATTCCTTTGAAATCAGGTACGGCTCCCACAAAACAATAAAATATAGATTGAAGCTGAGCAGAGTAAAGATGATTGTTGCACTTTACCAGTGTATGGAGCCAGCACTCTTCGCAATGTACATGCCAACAGCAGACTGAGATAACAGGCTTCTTGTAGCGTTCCTGCAGAACAACCCAACACAAAAAACATAGCCAACACACACAAAAACAAAACACCAAGAAAACACTGATTTACTTTCTACATGGGGATGAGGCAATATTTTGGAACGAATTTATTTCACACTTTCCGAGATCGTCCATTGTGTGTCAACTGCCGCCTAAATGATGAATCAAACGGGACAAGAATAACAGGCATTTTTGGTTTCTTTTTCAACATCCTGTCTCTCGGTATAAGAAACATGCTTTGAATGCATAATCCGCTATTAAGTTTGGTAGTTTCTTCCTTTGGCTCTGCGTAAAAGTAGGTTTACGAGCTACCACGGTCCATTGTCTTGTTCATTTTGGGAACAGAATACAAGCCTGGATTCATTTACATTAGGGAATGGCGATTTACGACACAACGTGATGGAATTTGAAACATAAACGGCCTATTTTATTCGTTGAAGGGTGGCGAGTGGAAACAGCATCACTATACACTGCAATCCACTATTTGCAGAAATTTACCTTAAAATACTCTTAAATGACAGGGCTATAATGAGAGCTGGTTTGCCACCATTTGAAGAGGGATACATGCGACCTTACGCGCGAGCTGTTGCGGTTTAGAACCACAATCTCTTATTACGACAAATGTGTTGGTGTCGTTTAGATTCTCTTGCATGAGCACGGAAGGAATAATAAAGCTTTAAAAGGTAATATCATATGACCAAGTCTGTGGTCCAAGGAATTAGTAGAAGTATATATTATATTTCAGCGACATCACATAGCTAAAGGTTTGATGTTTAACTGTCTAACGACTCCCTACCCTTTAAGAATATCTACCTGTGAAACTTCTGAAGTACATAATGTCAGTACGATTCGTTTGAAATTTTAAATATCAGTTTACTAGAATAGTATATTATGCAACGAGAGTATAATGGTAGTAATTACGATGCGAGTATATCTATGGAACGAGCAGAACATTTGCATGCGAGCATCTTAATTGTCACTATAGTCAAGTTTCATACAGCATATTTATGCTCAACCATGTGTTAAGGCACAATTCTTCGAAGTACACCAGAAACATATTTTCTGAAAATGGGGTTGTACATTTTGATTTTCTGCAATCCATTAATTATGCATAGATTTTTCCGTACATGTTTCTTGATTTTTGTGGCAATAAATTATTAGTCGCATCTTGTGCCTTTGCAGCAATTTCCGACAGTATAAATTGCATCATACTGTCATTGGTATCCGACAATTTTACTTTTTCTAAACTCGTGCTTGTTCTTCGATTGAACATAAGAGAATAATTAATAGCTGTGCTTTCAACTTCGATTGAACATAAGAGAATAATTAATATTTGTGCTTTCAACATTGGTACCTGGTAGCGTTATGTGAAGTGCGCAGGCGGAAAGTACTCATTATTAAATGTGGGTCCTCTGACTGATGGAAACCTGAACTTTAATGAAAATGTGTATTTTAATAAAACCCTTAAAAGTACAGCTACTAGGCATATAATGATACATTTTGGCATGGTCGAGCATAAAAATAATAAAGCTAATTAATTTTCGTCACAACCACTTTACACAAACGTTCGCGTGCTGCTGTATGTACCAAGAGCACAATCGCAAGATAGAATAAAAGTATACAGGAAATACGATGATGTGTGTATTTTAAACAACAGCATGCATTTATACGTAAAAGTGTGCTATTAAAACCATTTCCTGGATGAGGTGAATGAAATAAATTGTTTGCTACTATCCGTTTGTGGTCAACGAATTTATTACTAGTAATAATGTAATGAATCAGTGCTATTTATGGAAACGCACGTATTCTTGTTTAAACACTTGCCTATGAAATTCAGGGGATGTAAAATATAAAAATTGGGAGTACTATTCAGCACTATGACTAAAACAACAGAGATTGATAACAAGAATGTGCACAGCTATTTTGTTTACTTAGACCAACCACTTCACTTAAAATCGATCCAATAGGAGAGAGAGAGAGAGAGAGAGAGAGAGAGAGAGAGAGAGAGAAAGAGAGAGAGAGAGAGAGAGCAGACGGTGTAAGGAAGAGAGATAGATGAGCACGTTCAAAACAGGTGTTACATTCGCATGACTTTCTCTAGCCTCTATGATTTGGTTTTATACCTTTTCTGCAATATATTATTAAAAAGTTTTATTTTTTTTTCTATCTACTTCATATATACTTCGTTGTAGGCACAACAACATAATCAAACGTTTTACAACGCGTCGCTATATTTTGGTGCTAAACTTACACGCTTTTTACACGACATCGCGAGAAACACCGGCAGGGCGACAGTACCTTAAAATTACGGATTACTGAAAGATTCAAAAGCAACAGCGACAATGACTGATGGAATAATACTTTTTTTATATGAATATTATGTTTTAATCAGATATACATTTGTTTTGTGTAGTAAGGTTTTGCCCATCTATTACGGTTTACTCGTTTTACAAAAACATCTAAAATTCCTTCCGAATGAAGAGATCTTTAAGGTCTATTCCAAAAAAATTCAATTCAAGATCAGCATTATTTTCTGATTAGATATATTAAATATTTGCTATTTTAATCAACATCGTTAGAACCATTCTTAGGAAATTATTTTTTTTAATGTTTTCGTGTAAAGCGTGGTTTGGGGAGTGAGGATTTTTTTGGAATATTGAAAAGTCTAATACCAAGTTTGTTACATAACAGAATTTTCGTATTTGAGTTATGCTGTGTACAGGTACAGAGAAACGCAGACATGTCCTTTACCTAAAGGATCTAATAATGACCTAAAAATTGTAACTTTCCATGGTAACATTCCGAACTGACATGAATTTCCCAACTGACTCGCCTTTTGTCCCGGTAAACCACAAGGAGTTCTCAAATTATTTTGAGATGAACTACCCCAAAGGCGGCTTGCAATCTCAGGCTTTATAAACATTAGGGGCGGGTCGGCATGTTTCTGTGTTAGCTCAGTGGTTGGAACAAACGGACGAAACCGGGAGTTCCATGGTTCAAATCCTGACTGTGGCATTGAATTTTTCAGTCTAAGTCTACCTATCCAACACATGTTCTGTGTTGGGGAGGCGGACAACTGACACACTCACTCACTATCTGTCAACGTTACAGCTAAAATACGAAAATTCAAAAATATTAAATTTGCCATTTAAGTTTACAATATTTTTAGGAACTAACACGAAGATTTTCACAAAGATCTCCGATCACAAACTTACCTTTACAGGGAATATTTTTCCAAACTTTCGATTTACTTAAAAATTGCTGAAACGACTTTGATTAAAATATAACACGTTTAAGATATTTACTTAGGAAATAAAAGATAAGTCTTGAATTTACGGGCAATAACTGTGAAGTTCTCATAGTAAACTGTAAGAGATAGATAACATCTTACTGGACAAAAACTGTAGTTCTCATTAAAGCTAATACTTTACGCCAAATAACTACTTATTCTTTTCTCAAGTGGAAAAAAAAGTTATTAACTTTTTCCTTGTGGTCGTGCAAAGAGAAAAGATTTCAAAAACTAACATAGCAACCAACTTTAAAAAAAACGGCCTCTTCTATTATCCTAATCCCATTTTAACTACAAGGAAATACAGAATGGAATCATTTCTAGAGATGTTTATCTAAATTTGCATGAGCTTCCGGCTCGATTGAAAATTTTTTGAGATTATCAGTCATATTTCGAAAACTAGGAAGACTCATTGATAAAATGAAAGTGCTACGTACATATTGTCCATAATGCTATTCGTAAGTGACCAAAGCACATTAAAATAATTTAACATTCACTGCAAAAATTCAACTTTTAAGATGTAAGTTTTTTATTTGCCGTTTTATATGCATTTGTTACTGCACGACACAGAATAAAACATGAAATGAACAAATTTCGGCTATAAACTGACACAGCCATTTATAGAGACCATCCATCGAATTTCGCATTAATTTTGAGAAGAAAAAAAAAGTGATACAAATATTAGTTTGCGTACTTTATCGCTAATTAGCTGTAACATTATTGCAATAATTTAGTGTAAATTTGGAGAGTATTTTAGGTGAAAAAACTGCAATGCTTATAGTATTAGGGCTACAAATTATGTCAAAAGTGACTTTATATATAATTCCAAATATACGTTAAAATCAACTAGATATAATCTAACAGCAATGAGGGGAAAACATTTTATTTATAGGAAGATCTGCTTTTTTATTTGTGCAATGAAAGTAGTGTGATTATGTCTTGCGGCCGCACTCACCGCCTGGTTGTAAGCGGCTTACTTCGAAAGTCATAGCCGATTGTTACAGTGCATTGTTAAACTTGCCAAGTGAACATGTGTGCCGTCGTCGAGTACTTTACATCGAAACTCCTAATGCTGTGTGAATTTGTGACAGCTGCGTTGGTTTGCACGTGCGACTGCTTCTGGAAGTTTCTTGCTACGTCATCGACAGATATAAAAAGGTAGAACTAGCCGTGGCGGAGTAGGTGGGATTGCGCAGCATGCAGCAGCTGAGTCAGTTGCCCCGGGAAATTCGGAGCATACAGTCGTAGCCGCCGCAATGAGTGTCGAAAGCAAACCGTATGGCACAACTGCTGCGAAAGCATCACAGAAAGACGTTTATTTGGAACAAACGTTTTGATTGTAATAAGTTGGAGGAAATAAAGAGTAGCTTGTTTTAGTAATAAGGACAGTTTTGTTACAGTATGTATAAGGCGTAATATTATTTTCTTTTATCCTGCGTCTACGGCCACTAACAATAAACTCTTCTTTGGTAAAAACATTTCTGCATCAAGATATACACAGGAAACCTGACATATTGCGACATTGTGAATCTTACTTAAATAAATTTCGATTTTATCGCTGAAATAACTTATTTCACACTAAAACAGATCTATCTTATGATTCGAAATTAAAAATTTACAATTTTGACTGCTGTTACGTCGCAAAGGAAAATTTTAATTAAGGCGATGTATTTGCGAAATTTGGAAAATCCACAATAGGGAGCATATTTTCTGGAAATTTATACCAGATATTACAGACACTACAGGTGATACTTTTGCCATATATTAAGCTTCCAGTTTGCATGGTAATTTAAATAATAAACGTTTACCGCCTACATTCATTGTCCCACACAACAAAAATGAGTCACGTGATGCATTTTTAAAGATGATCTCTTAACAAATTCCATGTTTAGTGTAAAAGAGTTTACAAATAGATCTGCCATACTATAGTTTCTGAAATTAGCCCTAATTAAAATAGAAAAACTCTTGTTTTTCAAAATTTAATAATTTATTTATCAAAATTAAAGCATTATTTCGAAAACAGTGTATGGGCATTTTCTATAATGTGCTTTAGAGGGTGTGCATAAAACTTGAGAAATAAATTAATGTGGATAATTTTCAGTATGGAAAGGTGTAGAGAAAACGTTTGCGTGAAATAAGGTTTAAAGTTGGGGGTGCCTATTAATAAGCATATACCCGCATATTTATAGCTTCCATAAAATGGTAGTTAAAGTTCGCCAAATGGGAAAAACTATTATTTTCAGAAGTTTAGAATTTGTATAATTTCATGGTGAAAAAAAACATCTTTAATCGTTCAGAAATATTGATCAAGCTTCACTGATGCACCACCTTAACTGTGGTGTTTATCGCTACTGCGAAATGCTGTGGTTTACAGTCATTTGTTTATTTGGTGCAGGTTCCAAAACTGAATATCGAATAAGTAAAATATAAGTTTAAATTACACATATAATTTAGAGAGCAAATATAAAAGTATGATGCGTTACATTTACACGAATTTCTCTACATCTCCGTAACAAATTATTGTTACAAAGTTTATTCAAATTTATTCTTCTATCTACTTCATGCTAATCGAGATAAATATTAGCAGAAATGGCCTTATTGTTTGCTTTCTTGTAAGTAGAAGGGAAATAAAGGAGTACACTTAAGGCTAATAGTTAAATCTTTTAAAAGCTGTTTGCCATTTGGATAAAATCCATTTCTTTACAAGGTCAGGAGTTTACACATCCCCATATGAGAAAAGTATTTTAAAACTTAAACCAATAACAAAGAATATAACAAAAAACGGTCAAATACACGTAAAAATGTATATTACATAAAGCGTATGTTTTAACTAGATCTTCAGTTTTTGAGAAGTAAGTTTTTGTCTATCTCTTACGGTTTACTAGTTTTGCAAAATGCAGCAAAATTAATCCAGAATAAAGAGGTCTCAGGGACTACTGCCAGCAAATTCAATATGCACATTTCATTTGTTATGTAAATATCTGTAATATACGGTATTTTAATCAAAATCGTTAGAGCCATTTTTGAGAAAATAAAAAATTTCGAAACTTTTTCCATGAAAAGGTAGTTTGGGGTAGGGGTTTTTCTTGAAATATTCGTATCACATCGTGGAATATACTAAGCCTAAATACCAATTTTGGTATTTTACCGACTTTTCACATACACGAATTTTTTCTAAAACTGTTTTCTTTTGGATACAGTGGCCCTAAAACGTGTATTTCCGGTGAAATCTTGATAGCGAATTTTTAGGTGGAGTGCAACACCTTCTATACCTACGTACCATGTATTATTTAGAGAAAATAAAAACATGCATATGTATGCAAAAGCATTAGCGGTACTCAGCTTCTCCCCCGTCCATAAACAATGAATTCATCCGCCAAATTCTAATTTTGTATATTTGATACATAAATACTGCTGAAATGTGTAATTTCAAGAATAATTAACATTATGTTTCATTCGTCTCTGTACATAGAAGCATATCCTAAGTGGATGATCCTCTCGTGTGTAACATACGACAAAAGCTCAAAAGAAAGCGCACAATGGCAGCATTAGGTTCCGGCGAATGTGCATCATCAATCTGAAAGTAGAAAACCTTCAGAAGTTTGGAGAAAGAAAGATATATTGCTGTGCTGATTGATAGCTCAACGCAAGGGAAATGGGACGCCGGTCAGAACCTGAAAGAATACACAGAGGTAGATAGATTAGGGGAGAAGGAGAGAATCAAAGGAAGGAAACGTAAGAAAAAGTACGCTCATTTGAGACCTTGTGTGAAGCGCGTTGGTAGCGTGAAAACTCCGCATAAGATGCGCTATTTCAAAGGGAACACTCATATATGCACATTTGTGTCTCTCTGATGGATTACACTCACATAAATTTCCCGACCCATATTAAATTTACTTCATGTTAATCGAGACAAAAAATTGCAGAAATTGTTTTATTACATATTTTCTTTTACGCATAATGGGAATGGGGGAATACAGTAGGTTTAAGCGATAGTCAAATCTTTTAAGATCTAATGTGATGGTTTTGAAATTCCGTTCTCTTTGCATGTGTTACACTAACATGACCTTCTCTCTTATTCTAAAACAAACTATTCTTTCACAGGCTCTATTTCATAAATGTTAGCAAACATTGTGTAATTACTACTTATTTCAATACAAGAGATTTCATTATTAGTTCAATACACTAGGCTAGAGCGATGGTCAAATCTTTTAAGAACTGGCCACTAAATGATGACAATAAAATTAGTTTCTCTTTTTATGGCCGGGAAGGATAAAATGAAAAACGAGTGACGATTTTCCATTTGTGAAAAGTAACAATTTTGGAAAATTTAAACCACTGACAAGGAATACTGAGAACATAATTATCTCCAGAAGAAAATAAATTTGATAGAACTTTTGTGCTACATTTTTTTGTAACAAAACTTTGTCTATCTGGTACGGTTTAACAGATGTACGGAAGTAACCCAGAATGAAGAGTACTTCATTGTTATTGAAAATATCGTAAAACACAATTGCGCCATTTTTGGGAAAATAAAAGTTTTCGAAAAAAGTTCTCAGTAAAGTTTAGTTTAGGGTGTTGGGGGGGGGGAGCTTCTTGAAAATCTGGAGAATCTTAGAAAAAGAAGAACTTAAAATAAGAAGTTTTGGTATTTAACCGAATTTTAGTTTTTGGGTTATGCTGTTCACAGGTACATATGGATCTTTTTCTAAAAATGTTTTTGTGGGTGTGTGTTGAAGGACTTTAAAAGATATAGAATTTTGGAGTGCAATGCCTTGCCTACTGTACGTAGTAGAGAAAATAACAAGTAGTTTGAGGGTTTGTGAGCGCTACAGTTAAAGTTTACGCAAGTCGGCTTCTGATACAAACTCCCACATGTCAGAATATTACGGTGCTCTAATTAATGTTCATCAATGTACTGCATGTAATGAGATTATACTCCACTGACATAGGGTTGGAGATTATACCACTAGGTGGCAGGGGCATTCAGCTCCAAATTTGTCAATTTACTGATATGGATTCAAGAGCCACAACTACTTGTAAATTTTCCGTATTGAAAAGGAAGGATATCTTGAGTTTTGCTGACTATAACATAATCTACAGGCTACAATCCCACAAGGCCCCCTACGGCTCTACATAGGCTTACAATTTTTACTTACTCTAGCACATATGTATAATGTGTATAGTGGATAGAAAAGGAATTGTGTTTCAAACCCCAAAATCCGATTCAGTGTTTTCACTGGTCATACATGTTTTAGGTCCTCTGAGTCAAAAAAAGCATTTTTAGAATAAGGTCCGTGCGTGTGTGTGTCTGTCTGTGGACAACAAACTTGATATTTAAGTTCAGTAACAGATAGGCGCCGTGGTTGAGTGGTTAGACCGCTCGCCTCCCATCTAGGCGGCCCGGTTTCAATCCCGAGTGCTCTCATGTGGGATTCGTGGTGGATGAAGCGGCGTCTGGGCGGGTTTTCTCCGGGTCCGCCGGTTTCCCCTGCCACTCATTCCACTAATTGCTTCATTGCTTTCCAAAAATCAATTTCGCTTACATTTCATATTATTCACTTCCTCATGTTCTGTGGTTTCTTGCCGTTGGCTCCCCGACAGGCTTCTGACCCGTAGGCATTGGCTTGTAATTCCTGGGGGGGGGGTGTCAGCCCTACAAGTATGGAAGGGTAAGCCGATTACGAAACGAAACGAATGCGCCACGAAGATTTTCAGGAAAATCCCCCCACCACCGAAAATTTGGATTTTCTCAAAAATGGCTACAACTGTAAGCAGCGAAAAATGAACATCTTCCAACAAATATGTTCCTGAGTTGGATCAAAGCAAGCAAGCTCTTGTCCTGGGTTTTCTTCTCCATAAAATCTGATGTGTTCCATTCACATAACTTTCTATACATCTCTGTTAATAAGCTTATTCTTTTATTTCATGCTAAAACATTAACAGAAACGGTCTTATTACTTAGTTCTTTATAAGTAGAAGGGAAACAATTGAACTAAACCGACAGTCAACTGTTTTAAACTTTGGTTACTATGGGATTGAAATCCGTTTCTTTGCGTGATCAAGCGTTGACAAGTTCCCGTATGAGTAAAGTATAAGTATTTTAAAACTCAAATAAACAACACGGAATGTCTCGAAAATGGTAAAATCCACGAAAAAATATGACATAAATTGTGTGTTTTATCGAGGTATACATTTTTTGTGTGGTAAGTTTTTGTCTATCTCTTACGGTTTACCAGTTATACAAAATGCAATAAAAATCATCCAGAATAAAGAGGTCTTCAGCGGCTATTCTCAGAAAATTCAAGATATACATGTTATTTATCATGTAAATATCTTAAATATAAGAGATTTTAATCAAAATCATTATAGCCATTTTTGAGAAAATCAACATTTTCAAAATTTTTTTTCCATGTAAAGGGTAGTTTGGGGTGGGGAATTTTCTTGAAAATCTTCCTGTCTCGCATCCTTTGGGAGATGCTGAACTTAAATAACAAGTTTGGTATTTAACGGGCTTTTCGTTTTTGAGCTATGCTGTCCACAGACACATATACACTCAAACACTAATACATTTTCCTAAAAATGCTTTTTTTTTTTTTTTTTTTTTGATTCAGGGGATCACAAAACATGTTCACATTTCCTGTGAAATCTCGGTATAGAATTTTTGGGTACACTACTTATCTATACACTATGTACATAGTACTTGTAGAGAAACTAAAAAAAAGTACAATTTTTCAATTTTATCGTAATTGCAATAATCTGTTTTATGTTCGAAACCCCGGACATTTTTCATTTTTAGCATTTTGAAATGCTGTCCTTTTTATATTGGCCCAACAGCTATTTAGTAATTACATAATTTTTGCGTTTTGGAGAAAAATTCTTACCACCAATATTCAAGAAACAGAGACGAAGTGGCGGATATGAAGAATCCTTACCCCTAAATGTACGAACTTAAAAACCCTGGATATAAGCATACAGCCAATAACCAAAGAAAAGAAATACTATTATCAGTCGTGAGTTAAAACATCATATGAACAGTTCTTCTCTTTATATTAGATTTTGCCATCTGTGATGGATACAATTATTGGAAAATAAAAAAAAATCTGACGTGTTCTATTTGCATGCCTTTCTCTACCTATTCTGTGAGAAACAATTCTTACGAAAGTTTATTCTTTTATCTATATAATGCTAATCAAGATAAAAATTACCAGAACCGTTAGAACAATTTTTGAGAAAAATGAAGGTTAATTTAGGGCAGAGTGATTTCCTTCATAATTTTCGTGTCGCATCCTTGAAATATGCCTGAACTTAATTATAAAGTTTGGTATTTGACAATTTTTTTTCTTTTTGGATTATATTATTCAGACACTGACACACGGACCTTTTTCTAAAACTGATTTTTTCGATGCAAGGGGCCGTAAAACATGTATTTCCTTTGAAGTTTAGGTATCGAATTTTTGGGTGGAATGCAATACCTTCTCTGCCTATGTATTATATAGTAAACAGAGGAAGTAAAAATTACATACTAACATCATTATTGAGTTCAGAAATTTAAAAACTTCACTACATACCCGTATATACATCCACAGTGGCAGAACAAATACTATTCTTAAGTTTTGGTGATAACTGCAAACTGTATGTTTACGTCTGCTGTGTTTGAATAAAATGTAATTGAAGAATTAAACGTCACATGTATGTGCCATCGCTACAAATAAGATCTAATAATTCAGTCGCAATATACTTGGCGTTACATTGTCATCACTGATATTGCGGAAGTTCAGCTTCGTGGTGTGCGGGTGACGTGTTTAAAGCGCCCAAGCTTGTCCTCCGTGGTCTAGGGCTACCATGCTAGCTTATGGTTCCCAATGTCACGGGTTCAAACCCGGCATAGGGCGATGTATTTTTTTCAGGCTGTGGCCATGCAAGACACTACCATCACCGTCGATTTCATCAACACACCACAGGAAATGGACCCTGACGCCGGAAGTCAAAGCCTTGACGGTGAAATGGACAAGATAACATCAGGAGTTTGAGAACCGTCGTCCGCGCAAGTGAGATCTCAGGAACTATCCTAAATGTAACCCTTTGACCCTCTAGGCTGCAGTCACGGCATCCTGTAACGGCTATGACCTACACCCCCCCCTCCGCTGAATCCTTGCACTTGACAGTTGGGAGTTAAGTTGGTACACCCGCAAATAACAGATGAAGAGATTCACGCGTTTGACTTTCTGAACCAATCACAAAACAGCATTCTGGTCGGTCGGTCAGACAACGAAAACGGACCTAGAAGCCTCACCTTTGCAATATCTAGTTATTTGCAACCGCGTACTCAGTTTGTGAAATCCTAAACAATGTGCGTTGAGTTCTGTACAAGCTACATACAATTCCTTGTTATTTATATGTGGATGTTATTTAGGTGTGGCGAGGGTGGACGCAGCTTCTGAAAGATGAAATTTAATCATTTGCACAAAATAATACGAAAAACACAGGAATTAGACGGAATCATCAGTGAATGTAAACCACTAATGATATCTTGGTGACGACGATGATGACAATGACGACGATGCTTCCGAGAATGACGATGACGTACACTTGGATGGAATTGAGTCATTAAAATTCCTAGTCGGTGAAAAACACTTTGTTATATCTTTCTGTCATTGTAACAAGTTATTTTGCATTAATTTGTTCTATGTTGTCGTAAATACGTAATGTATGCTACATACGTTATAGTATCAGTTATTTTACATCAACATCAATAATAACTAATTAGGTTCATTATTTATGTGCATTCATTTATTATTTACATGTTTATCTTCGTCTTTACTCACGATAGAGACTTTTGCGATCAGCTGTTGTTGTTTAATAGTTACTCAGCAACGCCGCAAAATCAGCATAGCCAACCTTACGCGACACCACCCGAACCGTCAAGTGCAAGGATTCAGCGGCGGGGGTATAGTAAAACACACGCTCACTCCCGTACATGGTACGGCAGCATGAATCTCTCACTGACTTACGTGGATGCTATTCGGGACCCGCTACTTTTCCATTGATAAATCCTTTACAAAGCCTGTGGTTCCCAATGTCGCGGGTTCAAATACAGCGGAGGGTGATTGATCTTTTTTCAGGCATATAAATCCTTAGCATGGAAGGTAGGTAAAGCCACTGGTCCTGTCATAGATATAGGGCATGTAAAATAACCTCAAGGATGATATTGAGGCTTCTGAGCAAAATTAAGCGCTCTTTCACGCCCAATATAGAAAGGGATGCTATGAAACGCAGCAGTTAAAGAGTTTCCACAAATAAAGCTCAATTTTAGGACCCAAGATCGAATATTGGTCGCGAAGAGCTGCCCGGTTGACGATATTTTTCAGCTATTCCCCTTACCTATACTGAGAAGAAGATATCGGGAAAATTTTAGATGATGAACTATTTTTGTATGTTTAACGCCCGTTTTACATACAGCGCCACAGTTGTTGTACACTGTGATATATAATATAAAATATTAATTGAGAAAGATAATTTGGGAAGGAAACGTCCCAAGCCTAAATTTTGAGGCATCTCTTCGCATTTGCCAGTTACAAAGAAGAAAATCTTGGCTGGATTTGAACTGCTATCTCTCACTCATGAGTCCGTGCTTTAATGGGCGGACACTTATGGACTCGGGTATTTTCGAGCATTCATTTCACGAAATTCACTTACCATATCTGTAGATATACATTTTAAAAGGAATGTAAAACGTCATAAGAAACGAAAGGATACTTTATGCTCCTTAGGCGAGCCGATTTTATTTACATGTACGTGCATTCTTAACAGATCCCTTCTATCTCCGTTTACATTTGCAATTCGCAGGCCTTGCAAAATGTTCCCACTTCTAATTAGACACAGCACGCAGTAATAAATACGCTGTTGAAAGTTAAGCATGCCTACTACTTTTTAAATGCAATAGGTTCAGTCGACTTACAATGCACAGCGAATCGATCAGACGCAAGCGTGGTACTTAATATCCACTACTCTTAAATTTTTGTGCAGTTAATTGTTAGAAACAAAAATATGCAGTGTTTAGGGTAAACTACATTTAAGTTGGGTGTGCGCGAGAGAGACGAGAGATCAAAAGGCTGTAATGTCCCGTTCAAGCTAACAAATGCCTCGTCATTAACGCAGGTAATCCGTCATTAACCTTCACCGGCAGCCGATTCTCTTACCCACTTTTGATTTGAGGATGACCTAGGCGACCTCTATTATCGAGGGAATTAGGCAGCTGAGATAGGATACCACATTAAGCCTTGCTGGCTTTAATGAAGGGAAACAAGATCTGTAGAGGGACAAGAGACATTTAGCTGGGATTCTATGCAATCAAGGGTCTGTTCAGTTCTAGGGCGAGAGGTAAAATGCCACAGGAACGTCCTGAAGTTATGTAATCCACTTCACGCAGCTGAAGCGACTTCATGATTTTTCTTGCATATACTAATTTCCTTTACAAAGTCTAGTAGATGGATTTGAAAAAAGCATGCGCACTATTTTGTTAATAACCGTAGTCAGTGTCAAATATGAGGTTTTAATACTGGGTTATTGGAACTTTTCTTGCAAGTCACAATACCGTTCTCTGGCATTCAACGGTAATGAAATAACGCAACAATGAATTATACCCCATTCCTGCAATTGCCAGTTCACTGTTGGATAAATGAATGCTGCTGAAGTGAAAAAGAAAAACGTTGATTATTCGTGCGGTGAATATAAGATAAATTCGCTTTACAATGATGCGCTTATTATAGACTTAATGCTTGCCATTGCTAATTGTTGCATAATAATCCCGATCGAAATATACCTTCAGCATGCACTTTAAAACTACACTCGAAGAGACTAAAGATCTCAGCAGATATAGAAAACCTATTGCATTCCACTACAAATTTCGATACCAATCGAGATATCACCAGAAATACATGTTTAAAAGCTACTTGGGTAAAATACAAATTAAAAAAAAGGTCCGTGTGAGCCTTATAATATGACACTTAGTATTTTAGCTAAATATCTTTTAAAGATGTGACAAACATTTTCAAGAAAACTTTCCCAAACAAAACTACCTTTTACATGCAACATGTTTTTCGAGTTTTACGTTCTTAAAAATAGTCCCAAGGATTTTTTATTAAAATACAATATATTAAACATATTTTCAAGAAAAATAAAACGTATATCTTGACATTTCTGGGAATAGCCTATGGAAGGGAATGGACTCATTCGGAAAAAATTTTCTGTACTGCTGTGTAGCCGGTATAGTTAAGCGATAGACAAAAACGCAATACACTAAAATTATAGATATCTTTAATAAACTCAATTTAATTGCTTTTTGTGACTTACATTATTTGAAAGATACCAGTTTATTAATTGTCCGAGTGTTTCAATATATGTTTTTAAAGTACAATCGATATTCACCTGTTCCTCGCGATTGCATGGAAAGAGTATAGTATTTTACGGCCAGCATATAGAGCCCAGATCTTAAACATTTGACCATCGCTTTTCTGCAAAGGTTTATCTCGTGTAAATTACGGTAGCTAGAAAATAAAATTCCTAAAAATAGTTTCTATAGCCATTGTCTAATGTAGAGAGTCATACGAATGTAACATATCAGATATTAATAATTATTTGTTCAACGAGAAGTGCTGCTTTAGAGGATGTTATAAAAGTTACTGAGCGCAAGTTAGAAAAAAAAATATACCTATAGTTGAATTATTAAACTAGCAAACCGCAAACAACTGCTATGCTTAATTTTTGCTTCTTATGGGAAAAACAGGTGAATTAGCTCATTGGCAGAACATTTTAAAAAAAGGCGCCATAGATATACGCAGAGAGTTAAGATTTAGACGCGTTCGTTTTATGGTGGAGATAACGTGACAGCATTGGTAGACATCTTACTGATGTTTATAAAATAGTTCTAAAACCTTACACATTTGGAGATCTCTCAACATAAATATTTATTTCATTCACATATTGTGTCCAAAATTCTGTTCAAACACTTAAATACAAAATTTCAACTCTGTAAATTCAGCCAATTACCCAGAAATCGTTACACTGCAATTATATTCGTATATTTTCCAATCAGATTAATAGATACATTCTCAAAAAGAGCCTCTTATATAGGTAATTGTTGAGTAGTTCGTAAATTTCGTGTGTGTACATAAAGTGATGGTAATCCGCGTTCTCTTAATAGCGAACGAACGTAAAAACGTCGTAGGAAAGGAGATTTTGGAAACACTGCTTTCGGATTTCTTAAATTCGCTCCTCTTGTTATATTCCTCAACGCTTATTCATGTACATGTGGAAAAGGTACATGACGGAAGAATATCAAAGGTTAAAACTTTCAAGAAGACTCCGTTCTTTCGAAATTCGGATTTTGCGGATAGCTGGCTGAGTTGGGACACTTCTCAGAAATTTAATTTTTTGGCCCCGGGCGATATATGGTGCCGTTCACGAGCATTGAGTGCATAGAGTGTGAAGGATTTGCCATTCGCTCTAACGCTGCCAGTCTCCATGTCCACGTTCCTTTTACAATCGCCTAACACGAGGCTGACCGCTCTAAATTCTAACGCTCGAAAATGCCACTAAATATCACTCTGGTCCAAAACAATATCAGTATTTGAGAACTAAACTAGTCAGTTAGTTAACCGTGAAAAACGAAAAAAATCTCAGTTTCAAACGAGTGGAGTGTTTGACTTCAGTAACTGTGTTTGCAATAATACATACAAATTTGTAAATTCCTTTATCTTCAATGTTCAATATTTCATAGTCAAGGGGCTAAATAAAACAACACGGGATTTCTCTAATAATAAATACTTAAAGGGCACCTTCCTCCCCATGTATTTTATTTTCCATGCACTTCTGTTATTCCTTATGCAACTGTTCGTGTATTATACTGCTCCTGCTATGAAGGACTAACTAGCATTTAGCCCCATTTCTGTTTTTATATATATATATATATATATATATATATATATATATATATATATTTTCTAACGGTTCCCAGAAAAAGTAATCAAAGGACATAAATTCCAAAATGACAGATGATTTGATCAAACACATAGTTCTTAATGCTCTTCTGGAGTTGATGACCGTGTACCAAAAGATTCCGAAGATCCCAAAGTTTTTCATGAAACGTCAAGCACTTCGGAATTTCATGGACCACGGTCTTCAAGTCCAGAAGAACATTTCAACTCAAGGCACTTCTTTAATACCTGAGAGACATTAGAACCTTGTTTATAGCAATGTAGAGAATACCTTTTAGCTCATATGAGTTCCAATACATGCAAAAAATAGTGTTAGCTTTGTATACGATATTAAGTCAAACATCATTTCATAATCTGCAATGGGAAAATTAGGAACCTTTCTCAAGCGATCTCGAAAATTGTGAAAATTCGTTCCTTAGCAAACTTATGATGAAAACAGGATTCAAAATATTTATACTCTATACATATAGTGATACACATTTCAAATTATATTATTGTTCATCAATGCAATACTTCTATACATGCATTAAAACTAATAGTTCTACTTTAGATGCAAATTATTTACAAAAGAATACCTATTAGCCTTCTAATTTACAAACTGAGCTACTGCTACTTTGAAATATGTATTTAGATCATGTTGAGAATACCCAAATTTTGAATCCACTATCTCAGTTTAATGCCGCAAGAGGTCATTGAAACGAAACTCTTTTTCGTTTATAAATAATACAAAATGATGAGGTGATTTATAATTTCAAAAAGGAAAAATGGTAACCAAAACCTCAACGAAAAAAATATAATGGGCATTTCAGCTATCATAGATTTCTTGACAGCATTTAAACTGGATATGAAGACTTAAAACAGTTAATGTGATAGCATTATTTTACAATTAATATAATCCATTTTTTGGCTGAAAATGGTTATACCACAATAAAAGCTCTTACATAACTGATAATAACCTAAAGTATCTTTCAAAATGTTATCTATTTACTCTAAAATTGATACAACTTGATACTTGTTCCTGAAATTTTAGAAACTATCAGAAATAATACTTCTGAGGTGCAGAACCTTTTTACTTTCTTAATTTATTTCTAGTCCTTGATCCCAATCGAATTTCCATATTTGTTATTGTTATAATTTCATCTTTAAACCGGTCTTATGGAAGAGCAGCCAAGAGGTGAATATTGTCTTTTAGAGTATTTCCGAGAGAGAAATGGACAAGCGGGTTCTTTCCTAGTTATAAGCGCAGCACATACGCTGCAGTTGGGTCTGATACTTTTTGAATATGAATGGCATATTGAATAGTTAAGGTTTTACAAAAATATTTTCCACAATACATAGTTACATATAAATTCAGTGGTTCAAACACTTCTTTTTCAGTTAATTGGCCGAATCAAATGTAATTTACATGATAATACAGCAACAAAGGAATTGCAGCACTGTTAAATGCCTTAGCTGTCGCCAGCCACTACGGAATCTATCCGTAAATAGGGGATAAGGGGACCATCATATGATATAACCGCTACAGCAATGGATGCACTGCATATTTGTATTTTCAATTCACTCTTAGGTTGATCCTCGCCAAAACGGATCCACGGTGGCCAGTGCACCACGGAGCAATACAGTAGTAGTGCGCGCAAGAATGTAATCCCATGCTAACAATCTAAATTACAAAATTAATTTATTCTTAAGTTATGTAATATTCTATACAAATACCTAACAGTTAAATTGACGCCGATTTGTACCGTTAAACAGAGCTGCAAGTCCCAACATGATATTCGTATGGGTCGCCTGATTTCCGCAATATAGTTGACACAGTAACAGTTGCCGGTTGTTTTCTGTTAAGAATCATGAAGGAGTTACATAGAGCATACATCTGGCAAACCTTTGACTAGTGGTGAAAAAGCTATAATGTTGAATGCTTATTGTAAGTTTTGTGAGAAATATCCAACGCTTCCGTGAAAGAAGTGGAGAAATTAACATCCGAGTTCACCGGTGTTTCGGCTACAAATATAAACAGTGCTTAGAAAGAAAAATCTTAATACAGAAAAGGTGGTTACATCCAGAAATACGCGATGCAAGAATATGACAATTTTGCGAAGACTGCAATCATTTGCGTAATAGTGCACAATTTCTTTTTTCAAAATGAGCGGCCAACAGTTGATGAAGTGTCACATGTAACGAAAGAAGAAGCGCAACTTTGGAAGTTGGATATTTTAAGTGACACCGTTATTGATAAAATGTTTGGAGTAAGCTATCACAGATGTTACTTATTTTTTTCGCTTTATTTTGTTATTACTATCAATATCATCACCATTATGCCTAACACAATATTTTAGCCACCGTATAAGTTGTCGGAATAAGGGCTCTGTTTTACATTACAATATTCCGTGAGTACGCGCCACGTGATCGTGAAAGTATGACAGTATTTCTGCCGTAAATGGTGGAAGGTTACATTATAACGGTGCACTGGTCGCTTGGGTTTTGTTTTGAGGATCAACTTAAGGCTGAATAGACTTTAAAACAGAAATCTCTGGAAAGTCAGCGCCAATTTAAAGGGGCAGTTGCTATATCTATGCATCGGTTCAGTCTCTTACTCGGCTATGTGACAGTAAGCGAGTCTGACGACTGAAACATACAGAGGGTTCTGCAAAGCTAGTAAAGCCAGAGATGCATTGCTACCTCTGCTTGTAAGCCATTTGTTGACGCTTCAGAACAGAGACACGTCGTCGAACCTCATAGAACGAGTGCGTTACTTCGGAATTAATCTATGTTTTGTGTTTATTATTTTTAGGTGCCACCTCATTTTGAGTATAAATCATACCCGTTATTAAATTCAGTGCATTGTGATAGCCCATATATCAATGAAGACTTCACGGTTGCTGAAAATCGCTCTCAAGTATTTAGAACACTAATTTTATATCTCAGGAGGTTCCTGTTATGTGGCAATTTGAACACACTAATATTTATAACTGTTTTGTCAGGTGACGCGTGCACATTTATAGTAAAGAATTCACTGTTAAATTGGCAATCATTCTATTTTAAATCTTAAGAGTTATTAGTAACAGCTTCTCTGTCAGAGAAATATTGACACTAGCCAAAGTTGTACTTCTGATGCGACAAAAATAAAATGGATTTAATAAAAATTTTATTTTCAAAGTTTTATTTAAGTTTTGCATTTGAGTTCTAAAGGTTCGTTCCTCACCCGTATGCGCCAGATAGATTGTCCAACATACTAAATATGCGAGTAATTAATGAATAGAAAAGTTATTCAAGCATTTTTTGTATTAATGCTGGTATTTCTTGGAAGTGTGTATCAATATTTTGAGCTGGCAGCATATTGTTCAGCATATACAGATATAAATCATATAACTGAAGCAATTCTTAAAATTGAGGTCCATCTCTCCCGGATTCACCCTAAATATTTTCACTTGAAATATTTCCAGGACTTCCAACATACCCTTGTACATTAGTCGTAATTTTCCTCTTGTTAGTAAATATTTTGACATCAATCCAAATTATTCTTGACAATATTAATCATACATTTGTAAAAGTCTGTAGATAAAACTTGCCAATAGTTGTTCACGTTGGAGATAAAACATGCTCAATTAATTCTTAATATTTATACATCTTCTTTACATGCCAAAATATTAAGAGCATGTCACGTATCATGAGAACAGAATCCAATTCGCAAAATTTTAAATGTGGACCTAAAAATATTTAATGGCTATGCAGACGCTCATACCTCTAGACTTCCGTTTAACCTTATTATTGTAGAGGTGCATGGCTAACGCAGTTTATTGTTTATCCTTAACATAGAAATTGTTAACATTAACTAAGGTAGTGATATTTTCTACTTACCATGCAGATGAGACATTTGAACTTCTCGTCAGCTCGAACTTCTGATTCAAGCTCTCGAATACGGTTCTTAAGCGCTTCTAGGACGGGATTTCGGGACTGAATTTCAGAATTTTCTGCAGTGGCCGTTGTGGCCACTCCCTCAGTTCCTTCCGCCGTTTGTTGAGTAGAACTACTAGCGGACCCAGCAGGCTCTTCCTTCACCTCAACGTTACCAGTACTACTGTCTGCGGTATTTGAGGTGCTACTCTGCGACGTCACTTTGTTTCCATCGGGGCTGAAATGAAGAGGAAAATGAACTTTGGAGATGTTCCTACTTGTCTTACTTATAATGCACATCCAGCTTGTTTACTCAATATTTGTTTTCCGAAGATGAAGTATGAATTTACCTTCAAATAACAGGAAAAAGAATATTACGAATCAAATTTTCAACCAAAATGTGTAGATGACTGGAAGGTATGAAACCAAAGGAATGCTGAAGCTGTTAAGGGTGGCGAAATGAGAAAGCTGGGACACAAAAAAGAACTGCTTGTTAAGGTTTTGGGTAGAAGCTAATATAAGATGGTAGACTACTTTAAATACTTCAAAATCAACGATGCATTGCGGTGACGGCCAGAAAAGAAAAAAGAAACAGTGAATAAACGGAAGAAGTATATTTGCAGTGAAGAAGTATATTGTATATTGTAGCACTGCAGAGCTATGACTGATTGCCTTTTGGACTTTGGCAGGTTTTGAATAATTTTGTGATATAGTTTCTTCGCCTAAAAGATACCGCTACCTTATTTTCTCAACGAACACGTCTCACATGGCTGTGCAAAGCACCTTGTTTTCTTCACTGTTGCATTATTTCGCAAATATCAAGCAGCTGAACACAACAAATAAACTCGTTATTGTCCCGAAGACATTTTGCGGAGGGAATGCTTAACATCTACCTGACCGTAGAGTAAGCTGTATGAATGTTCGTGAAAATCGCAACACGTAAGGAAACCCAAATTATACTTGCTTTATGCCTTCGTTTTATACCAAGGCCGCGGATTGCGCGAATGGGTGTGACGCACGCAGATTACCACACTGCGGGGTTTTCCGTTCCGCAATTCCCGCATTACTTACTCACGAGTGTTAGTAGCATATATGTAATGAGTATTAACTTTGTTATAAGCGTTGGTAAAAGTGTTGTCCATCTGCGCGAAGACATTCCTGATATCGTCGGATGCAATTATTATTTACACGCATGTTCCACGTTGTTCCAGTTGATCGTACATCTGATAGTGTCACTACCCGGAAATGGATAACCAGCAAACTGTTCCTAAAATTGCCTACACACCTGTCTACATGATTCAGTCTTCACGTATGCATCGTATATGAAAATAGGCTGTGCAAGCGTGAGTTTATTGGAGGCATTTCCATGGCCTAATAAGAGAGTAACATTCCTAAGGAAATTACACAAAAACAGTATTTTCGAAACATTTCACAACACAAAGACAAAGAAAGGACTGAGACAGCTCACAGCTGATAAATGTGCCCTCAACACGTTCTGTGCTACTTCTGCGCAGTGGCATAATAATGAAGTCACTGCCATCACAGCCAATACGCACATAAAGCGGTTGTGGCCTTGGCGTAAAACGAAGGCACGGTATTAACAGAGATGGTTATAGTTGTGTAGCATCTTGCCGTATCGGGCTCCGCTAGAGGTTGACTACATGTTCCAGAGTGATTAGACAATCTTTTTTCATTGCTTGTATCGGTTTGCACTATATAGAGGCATGTGACGATCATTACAAATGAGTTAATAATCTTACCTGAGAATGGCTTCCCGGAGAGCTTCTCTTTCCCGTTCTTCGCGCGGACCATCGGCACTGGTCATGACAACATCTGCTTCAGTATACTGAGGAGGACCATACGTAGTGGTATCATCGCCATCTACCACCAGGTCTGCCTCCTCCTCTACAGGACTTGGACGATGACTGCTGCTTGTGGGGATCCCCGCTGCTGAAATCAAATACGTACACGGCAATCAAGTTTATGGTTTTCCAATGTTTGAAACAACACTTTCAGCATTTTATTCACATCACAGAAGTGTCACTCACCTGCAAATCCTCCGACGAGCAGAGTGGTGGCTCGTATCCTGCGCTGACCTGCCCACTCGTACTCCTCATACATTTCGCTATCTCCTTCAACGTCCACATTTTCGTCTTCTTCGGGCGCCCCTCCATGCTGTAATATCATCAAATACTTCTGAAATTCAGAATCATGTTCAAATAAAGAGCTCTGTATTAAGAAACAAGGAAATTTTATGAATATCACAGAAAATTATACAATTAGTGTCAAAACAATATTCCCCATCACCGCCAGCTGCTAATCTATGAAAGAAATATTTGAACAGATTAAAAATTCCAAGGGATAGGCCTTTCTCTGCCAAGAAAAGCCTCTGCTACTCAAAAACAAAGGCAACTTACTGTCAAATCCTGGCGCTAATGCATTTTTATACAATCTACACTGTTCTTTTAAAACCTGAGACAGGCAACAACATTCATTTCTTTACATACTTGATTTGAAAGAAAGATTCAGGTGCCACCACATGCTTGTACTGCTATTTGTAAACATCATTTTATACACATTGTCAATTATGATATTTATTTCTTAAACTATTCCACATTTCTCTCAAAATATATTTGATATAGGAGAAAATAGAATGGTATATCGTAATTCAATCATACAGGCAAGTTGTTGCGTACTTAACTCAATTAACTAATAACGGTAAAGAAGCTCTCATCAAAAATATGCGCTGCTAAATGGGATGCGAGTTACAGGTAAACATAATTGTAGTGAAGTAGGAATACGTTTTAAAGGATCTAAAAATAACCATAGCAATATAGTTTTAATAGATAGCTGTACTCCAGTTAGAATGAAATGGAAGAAATGAACATCTGCAGTAAATAATGAACGTCTGCTAACCTTATCTGCACAACGTTACCTTGCAAGCTTGGTCGAAGATTTTCCTTGATATCAATGGACTGAAACATGTCGCTTCAGCCAATAAACACCAAGAATTTCAGAACTGTGGTATAGGCTGGCCACGATATGAATGCGTTCTGTGGGAAGAGACAACTAAACGTCTACGGACAAGTGGGTGGGGCATCGAATGTGCAGTCAGGAAAATAAAGCATTTGCAATTCCGCGTTGCATTCACTCCTAAGGCTAAAGCATGGAAAAGTAGTATGTTTTCATTGTGCAATTTTACATTCTCACCATCGCCTTGCCCCTCAGTCCTCTCGGATCGAAAGCCTTGACGACATTACGCATTGTCAACCAAACAGTGGTTCCCTCCTCCAAACGCACTCATATCTTTGCCGGCTTATAAGCATAACGGAGCCGCATACATTTGTTATCATCTTTGTATATGGCTTTCTTCATTTCACTACTACGGAATTAAAATCCAATAATGTGGCAGTGGTTCTCTCTTTCTACCCCTTTCTGTTTTACATGCGCGCGCGCACACACATACTCGAACATACGCACGCACAATGTAAAAATATTATTCTAAACCTTGATATAGAACATTTATGGCTTGAAATCTTCATATTTATTACTTTGTTACATGGGATTATGAAACCCTATGTAGTATCATGGGACATCGCATTGTCTACTAAAGTCTACCTACTACAGTAGCTACACTCTAGCGGCAACTACATATGTAAATATGTGTTGAATTTCTCTAGAAGATGCCATTTGCTGAACCAGTGACGGTGGGTAAGCAGCAAGCATACTTTCCCTTCGATTTTTGAAACTTTGAGAAACGTTTGCACACAAACGAGCATTCGCAAAACAAAAATTCTGATGAATTCCATTCACATGATTTTCTCTACTTGTTCTGCAAACTATTCTTGCAAAAGCTTATTCTTTTATCTACATCAGGCTAATCGAGATAAACATTGGCAGAAATTGTTCATATTGCTTGCTTCCTAGTAAATAGGCGGGAAATAAGCAACCCCACCACGCAAATACGATTGTCCAATCTTTTAAAAGCTAGGTATTGTGTGAACAACTAAAATTAGGTTCTCTTTCATGGCTAATAGAAAAAAAAAAGGTGAAACTAAACATAACTTCCCGTTTGAGAAAAGGTTTAGGTAGTTTAGAAATGAAACCAATATCAAGGAAGATCTCGGAAACGGTTAACTCTATAAAAACATCGTATGGCATAAATTATGTATTTTAACGAGATCTACAGTTTTTGTGCAGTACGTTTTTATCTCTTACGGTTTATCAGTTATACAGAAGACATATAGAATGAAGAGGTCTTAAGAGGCTATTCTCAGAAAATCTAAGATATACATTTTGTATGTCATGAAAATATCTTAATTTTTTTTTATTTTAATAAAAATAGTTTGATCCACTGTTGAGAAAATCAAAATTTTCAAAAAGTGTTCCATGTAAAGGGTGGTTTGGGGTGGGGGGATTTTCCTGAAAGTCTTCATGTTGCATCATTCGAAGATGGTGAACTAACGGTTTGGTAGTTAACGGATTTTACATTTTTCAATTGCGCGCACGCGCACACAAGGGACCTTTCTGAATTTTTTGCATTCAGAGGGTCTCAAAACATGTATTTCCAGTGAAATATCTCCAATAATTTTTTGGTAGAATACAATACAGTACCCTCTCTACGCACTATGTTTATAGTACGTGTAGAAAAAGTAAAAATATAGGTACTAAAAATAATTAAAACTAACCTCTAATATAAGTTGTAAGCCATAACACTGACGGATTTGAATGATAAAAGGTCATTTGATTTCGTAATGCTTACAATGTGAACCCATTAAGTGGTTTTAATAATGATTGCCGATAAACAAGAAATATATTCAGAAAATTATTAATAACTATACCGCATTAATTTTGCATTATGTTGGTGCTTGTTAAGACATTACGGTATAGTCATACTCTTCCGCGGTTAATTTAAAGATCCTTTGAATGAATAGCGAAAAAATGATTTGCAATCACTATTTGAGGGCGATTTATTTTCAAAACTTTTTATTTAATCTCGCTAATCTTTCAAGAATCATAAGAAAATTTGTGAAGTACATGTTATCAGGGCGGCGCCGTGGGTGAGTGGTTAGGCCGTTCGCCTCCCATCTAGGCGGCTACATTTCGATCCCTTGCACCCACATGTGGGATTTGTGATGGACGAAGCGGCGCCTGGACGGGTTTTCTCCGGGTGCTCCGGTTTCCCCCGCCACTCATTCCGCCCATTGCTCCATCATCACCTTTCCAATCATCCATTTCGCTTACATTTCATATCATCCAGATCCTCATGTTCATGCCTGGCTACGGGTCGATACCTCGTACTAGGTTCCCCTGCCGTTGGCTCCCCGACAGGCTTCTGACCCCTAGGCATTGACTTGTAGGTCCTAGGGGGGTGTCAGTCCTACAGATACGGGAGGGTAAGCCGATTACGAAACGAAACATATAATAGGCAGGTTTGGTCAGATAGAAAAATTGTATTTTCTTTCGACCATTCTGGAATTGTCTAATACAAAGTCTAGAATTCATTGTTGTGGGATCTATTCTACTGAAGCAAACAGGGTTACATATAATCAATTTTACTTCCAGTAAATCAAGATTATTTTTGACAATGTATTCACAAGTTCCCTTTTGGTTAATGTAAAAATTATTAAGACATGTGCAATAATTGTGCATTGTTCTAGATAACAATATATTCTTACCTTTCTTAGGCACATTTCCACATGACTGTTGAGCTCTTCCACTGTCCCTTGGACCCTGTCGTTGCAGACTGGACATGTGGCTTCGTCAGCTTTTCGTTTCCGGTTCTTGATTCGTAACCTCCCCTGTCGATTCGCTTTGATCCTTTGATACGTCTAGACCCAATCAAAAAGAAAAGCAAAGCAGTGTAAGCTTATCTCAAAGGAAAATTGGAAAACAAAGGAGGAAATAAGGCGAAACATAAACCAATTATAACAACCTGGTGCATCGATTGCTGCAAATGCTCACAACAAAGAGGACAAATTCCCATTAGAGATAATGTACAATCCAGCTAATAAAAACCGACAACATTGTAAGATTACCAAGGGGGTTTGAAGGGGTTAATTCCGTCCTGAAATTGACAGAAGTAAGTGATATTATGAGTATTCTTGTGTAAAAGAGCAATGGGTAGCCCAAGATTTGATGCAGGTACATTTGTGATAAAAACCCTCGATGGTCAAAGTCAAAGTCAAGAGTATCCGCGTATTATCGATAAACAATTCGACAGTTTACTTTATACTTTATAAACATGTATACAAATCTACAACGTGAAAACCATTTTAACTTCATTCCAGTTAGTATAGTCGCTTGTAAATCTGTTTTTAGACAATAGGCAAGACATCTTTTTCTTGCAGCTCATTTGTCACTATATTCCCTTTGACTCCAACGAAAAGATAAAACAGCATCGCACTTCCACTCACTGACCCAGGGAAATCAAAACTGTTTTCAAAGTGTTCCAGAAGATTCAAGTGAAGATACATCTGTAAACTAATCAAGAATGCTTTTTCTACTTGACTCAGTTGCGTAATTTGTTTCGTACATAAAATGCCTATATGACGTTAATAATATTTCGTGTTAAAGTATAACAAGGGCCCGTTTTATATAACCTTGGAGCGATAAGCGGTTTAGTCAGCCCCACCAACCTGGGCGTTCAATTAATTGGCAAGAAACGACACATGGTGTTTATCACTACCAACATAAGGCACTAAATTAATACAGTTGCACGACATTTCATTGGACAAAGTTTCTCTAGATATTTAAATCTTTGTTTTGTCATTAGTAACTACCAAACAATAGCTTTGCATGAACTGAAATACAAGGTACAAATGTTTGAATTCAATAATTAACATTTCAAGTCCACGTTCAAAACGACATTTTGGAAAGTGTTTGTTATCGCAGCACAATATTTCTGTTTATAAAACTAATCTGCTTTTATATTCTTTTCTGTAGGTTAAGCTTTTTCAACTGATATCACTTCCATTTCATTGGGTGAAGGGCGGGAGGATAAAGGAAAGCCTTAAGGAAGAGGACCTTCCGTTGGATGACGTTTTCAATCGTAGTATCACTACAGACTCCTAATTGAGAATATGTACCTTTTTGATAAAAGTTTAACACTCGTTTTTACTATAAAGCAGCACAGGCGGTGGGCACTGGTGATATATGAAACGATACTTTGGAAAGTAAATACGAAAATGTCTACATTTAGGGTACTTTCCGATATGTTTCAGTTATGAAGAGGGAGGAAAGCCTGGGAGGAAGATACTGGCAGTATTTAAACTGCGGACCTCCAATTTACGAGGCCTTATCGACCTTAGCTATTAGTGTCGGTAGCTCATGTTTCAAAAATGTAGCTTTCATGTATATTTTAGTAGTAATTTTACGGTCTGAAAATTTCTCAAAAGCTAGAACACCAATAAAAATACGTTTCCAACATTTGCTCTTGAACATTTCTTAGTATCAAAACAGATATTTTTGTTAGTAAAATTGTAATTTTTTCATCGTGTGGACAACTTTTGTTTAGTATTAAAATAATCCATTAAAAACTAATAACCTGAAAACCACCTCAGATATTACAACGAACATGTGTATGCATGGTTTAGATTTAATGCGTTATGTTACTTATGAACATATCTTCATAAATATGGAATTTATAAATTCCTATTGGTAGTCTTAATTTAATAACCAACAACTGCCAACTCGATCCAAACCGCGGCAAGAATATAGAGGTGAATGTATACTTACATCCCAACGTCCTTCAGGAGTGCCGTCGCCCGCAGAACTGATGCCGTCTCGGCGCTGACCAGCAGATGTGGTGGGGACGGGCGGCAGCGACGGCCGGGAGTTTTCCAACGTCAAGCGCCGCACTCGGCTACTGGCACTGATTTTATATAAACGCTCTAGTTCTTGTACATAGTGGGCCTCAAGTTCTCCAGGCCGCACCGTAACACCGCATACAGGGCAGCAAGATGGATCCGTCGAAATCTTCTTTTTCCCTGCGGAAGAGCAAAACAATAATAATTATCCTAAGGGAAAAATTAAAATCCTTATGCCACCAATGTTAAAACTGTTGAACTCCTGGCCGATTAATCCAGAAACTATTTAACATATGAGACTGGCTGTAGGTGCACGCCCTGTAAAGTTCGCTGATGTACTTTTATACAATAAGTTTCTTTACTAAGGAAGATGAGATTACCATCTTTTGATTACAATTTATCAGAAATTATTATTTTAAACATAACCAGCAATGTTATTAACACCAAAAGAGATCCACAACAGTATTTACGGGTTGCTTGTATCCTAATATTTTATGTTTCTATTCCAAATTGTTTCTGAGAAAGTGGGTCATTTATATAAGAAAATGTCATTTAGAGTGAAGCTGTTAAAAAAACAAAAACAAAAAAACAGAGAAAACAAAGATGACACATATCTGCAAAGAAAAATAAAACATATGACTTGAGCAAACAGAAGACGCCATATTTAAAAGAAGTACTAATTTGTAGACCAAAACTTCCCCTAAATTATAGACTATAATTTACCCCTATGCCCCAGTGTGTGTATTTTTATATGATGTCTTACAAGAGCTTACAGCACAAAATGGCAGATAAAGGTTCATTTTTACTCTCTCTTATATACATAGTAAGAAGTCGATATTTTCCCGAAAAGTTATGTTTGAGACCCTCTGAACCCAATTAAGCATGTTCATTTTACATTCTACCAGCTAAGTACGCCATCTAACGAAAGAGGTTTAAAAGTTAGCGATTCCTTATTCCTTTTCCTTGTTATGAACTCCTATAGCTTTTATGGCGTAAACATCTGAATGCTCCTTGCATATGTTGTCCATAATGTATAACCTGAGTCGCGTGATTTGAAATAATTTCTAGTGCCAAATAATTTCCAATAGGTAAAGTGGATGAAGCATTAAGTTTACACACATAATTACATATAAACGACACTGAAAGAATATAGCAGTCACTAGATATAAATACTACACTTGAACTAGTCCGAAATGTAGCAACTTCAAAACTCTTTTAGGTGTATATTTATGTAACGAAAAATTACACAATTTTGAGATTAGAAAGTACACCACTTGTTATGATGCCCACCTACCCCTCAGAGGGTTTTCTTTTCAAGCCCTTGTCTTGGAAACAAACGGTTTCCCTTTGTACATCATCAGAAAACCCGTCCTAGCGTTCGTGCTAAAAGGCAAAACTTATGAATCGGATAGATTCGAGTTTGTAAAATGCGAAGCATTAGAGTTTCGCCCCAACCATTAGTCTTTTGTACTTATTATCACAATAATTTTACAATTATCCTAATAGTAAACGTACAACAACTTGCAATAGTCAATAAGAAGAATTTTCTAGTCAAATATACAAATGTTTAACATAGTATTTCGAGTTAAAGACAGTAAATTAAATTTCTTGTTTCACTGTAAAAGATATTTATTTTTGTTTAACTTTATCCGCAATCATTTGAAATTATTCTGATAGTATTTTGCCTCCGTTGCGTTTTGTTCAAGAAGGCCTATAGGCGTTGAAAGCTACATTTTCATATCGCATCTATATCTTGGTTCGGAGTCGTTTCTAAACAACCTGTATATGTAAGATTTTATAATGCAAAATTGAATGAATTTCCCGGAAGATACCGCACAAAGCTATTCACATATCCTGAGAACACTATAAATGTGTGCGTACTTTTGTTTCATTTTTCTGGTCCTAGGATCACTAACTTTGAGACGCTGAGTGAATTTTTGACCAAATTCGGCCATAAAATGTAACCATTTTTTGTAGTAAACAGATGCTGGAACATTTGAACATCAATTAAAAGTCAACATTTACATGTACTCTCCTTGCTTTTGACTCTATAACAATTTAAAATCGTACAATAAATTTGTTTCCAAGCACATTATTTTATAAACCAACGTTTTTCTCAAAACTACATATTCAGACATTCAAAATGTTCCATGTGTCCCAGTTTTTTGTTTAAATTCCACAAAAGCTTACCCGAAACTGCATAAATATCCACAGTAACATTCTGCAGGACAAAATACAATCTTATGCAAATTATAATTTGTGTTTTAAAATGGGGTTAATTTTAATGATTACATTTTCTTATAGGTTTATAAACACTTTTATAATTTGTTCACCAAATTTATTTAAAATATAGTTTCGTAGTATTTTCCATGTAATACAAAGCTCTAATTGCAAAAATTGCAACCCATTTTCTCAAATTAGAGACGCATGGAAAATTTTGATTATGCGGTATATTTAAATAATAAACTTGATAAATAATTTATAGCCCTAGGAATATGTATCCAATATGAATAATTTGGTACATAATTCGTATTGACTAAAACACAGAGAAATTTTCAAAAGAATTCATGAAAAACGTGGAACTTCGGAAAGTCACTTCCATGTACATGACCCTTAATTGTCTGTAAAACATAATATTTGCAGCATATGTATCCCAGGTTATTTTCCCAGTAATGTCGTTTCATTTCTACTTCGCATAACATATGCTCAAAGAATATAAAATAACTAAAGGTTCTTTAGTGAGGTTTCGTAATACAAGGGACTTAATGTGAGCTAACCATTGTGCAGCATACCGGTAAGTTTACGAATGCATAGAGAAAGCAAGCGACGCGGAGATTCGCAAGCTACCTGTGTAGTAGTGCGGCTTTGTTCCTAGATAACTGCCGAATCCAAACTTATTATGATGCTTTTTGTTCATGTAGGTCTATTGACGTCTAAAACTATATTTTCGTATTGCATAGGGCATAACGAAAAACAATTATATCTTGGTTAGGTGTCGTTTCTAACCACCCTGTATTATTTAAGATGTTTTTAATGCAAAATTAAATAAAGATACAGGACTAAGCTATTTACATATCTGTAGATCACTAAAAATGTGTGCGTATTTTTCGAGTTTCATTACCCAGGTCCTATGATCAGACGAACTTCCTTTGCGCTCCCATATGCTTTAGCACTCCCAAGTTTGGCAATAATCATTATAGAAATAGCATTCAGTATCTATAAATAAATTTAACAGTTAAAATACATCTCACTGTGTGGAACACAAATATGTTCAACCATCATTTGAAATGGGAATTTTAGTTTTATTAAATACTGCAATTAGCATTCATAAAATCCATGAGCGAAAAACCATTCCAGGAGTGCAATACGTGTAAATGCAAAATCCACTGTTCTTCAGTGAAACTAGTATTTCCCAGTTTCTCCGCCATTTAATCCGTGTAACGTTCTATGTTTACCTTTACTATTGGAGCCAAGTCTGACATAAAACTTACTGTTATAGTGGATCTCAGCTTGCCACAGAGTTTCCTAGCAGTCGTAACTCGTTTACTACCAAAAGGAATGATTAACACTTCCACGAATCGAGCTGTGTACATTGCTGTATTTTGGTACTTTGATAGCGGAAACGTATTCTATTTAAGATTTGATGATTGGGCAATGGTTCTACTCCCCGATTCTATAAACCGATTACAAAGGAAAAGACAAATGTGTTAAACAAAACAAAGGCACTGGAATGAACAGTTAGTCGTCTGTGTACATTTTCACTATTGTAAATTAAGTGCCTAATGCTGGTTTATTTTCATTTCCAAAGGATTCTAAGGCTTCCGAACAGCAATATAAATCTTACTCCTCTCTCTCCTTTTGCATCCCTTCAGCGTATAAAGTAAACACTGTGATGACAGGTATCCAATGTTGACAGTTAATCAACTGGAAACGACACTTGAAGCACAGAGCATAAGAAACTAAAGACGTTGGCGTGTATAATACGTAAAATTTGCTTCGGAAGAAAACCGGAGTAGTTAAATCGTTTTGTTATTGCTATTTCGCCAGGATGTGTTTGTGTGTTAGGTCTGTTGGCTCCCGTCTGGATCCTGGACCACCAAATGGGACATTTCACACGACTTGCCTCCGGCAAGCAAGGGGAAAATGTTTCATCCCGCTCGCTGACTTCCCAACTTACGACCGAAGGGAATGGGGAAAGCTAACTGGTTCACGAGGGCTTGTTGCAAGAAAGAGAGGGGGGCGGGGGCGGAATGAAGAGGGTGTTCAAATGATTTCCGGAAATGCTCGCTTTGTCTCCACCAAGTAAATAAACGGATTCTGGGAGGGCTAACCTGTTCCCCAGCTGTTGTGCTTCACTTCCTTTCATTGCCGTATGAAACAAACCTTGTCTTTAATCTCATCCACAATCCTCCTTTTTCTTTGCAGCATCTTCACGGTTATTTACCTAACTTGTCTCAAGAAAAATTAAGTATACATTGCATTCACTGCAGAAATTTCTTACTAAAAAGATTCTGAATTTAAAAACGGTTCTGATGGCATTCTATTGAACTATATCAAACCTGGATGTTGAGCGGACTGTAAAACAGAATTCTCCACAAGCCTTTATTAGGCCTGGATCACAATAACCCGATAACGGAAACGGGAGGGAAAAACAAAATGACGTACAATAATTTGGTTCACGATATATAGAGAACGAGAATGGGTATTCATATGGATGAACCTAGAACAACAACGCATAAAGCCGATTTTGCGGATTGAGATATCATCTGCCTTATAATTCACCAAACTTTATCACCTGTTTCCAAGTTAGTTAGCGTCAAAAGCTGAGTGAGTAAGGGTTTTCTAAACGTAACATTATTAATATTTCTGATTCAAATTCGAAGCTATCTTATGCGTGTGTCATTTTTTTCTATCGTACATAAATGCTGTTCATTGCTCTCTGTTGTTACCTGTTCCACTACTCTCAAAGGACGGATATTTACCGGACTCCTTCCGATTTTGATTTTCCCAGATTGCTACTGGAGAGCGGTTTACGGAATATTTTAGCTCAGCACCACCTAGAATAACTTCTATAGAGAATAGTGTAATTGCACCGTAGATTAATCGACATAAGGCACAGATTCTTTACCGCAAAATCTAAGCTCCAAATCCCGACAGAACCGTTCTACCTGCTTGAGATTTTTCCTGGGTTTCCTCCGTCCTCATAACCGGCAAATACCTTAGAGGTACCTAAACTTAAGCCTGGAATTCTACCATCTCAAATTCCTTTTCCCAATTATCATTTCCTTGCACGCACCATCAGTGTTCATCGACAGTGGTGGTGCTATCTGCAGTAAGAGTGGCTTTTGAGCACTACTAAATAGCGAATTTGCACATAGTGTCTATTGTAAAAGTTATCCCGCCCCGGGACAACTCAAAACTTCCCGTTAGTTATGAACACTTGTCTTGTAATAAGTAATTTTAACATTTTCGTTCTCGTTCTGGTTTCCGTTAACAATTTGGGTGAGCTCTTCATCGCCCCACATGGGAGAATTTCTGTGTATCTGGCAGTCTATTATCCATTGTTGCACGTAGCGGTGAGTAACTATAATCCAAGCTTTTCTAATTGTGATCTGGGGTACACTTTTGTCTTGATATCCCAGGTATTTATATTGTTTCTGTTTGTCGTTAATTTTTTTTACTAAACATAGCCAATCACCAAGAGAATGCATTGGTTCCACTGACCAGCGTTCAGTGATTGGGTGAGAAGGCTTACAAGTGTGGAAGAAAGTGACAGAAAAAATTAATATAACTGGCGCTTAGTGATTAAGAGGGATAAGAAGATGAATCTGACAAAGTTAATGATCCATTTGTGGAGGGAAGGAAGATGAAGAGCATATAGAATTTGAGTGCCAAGGAACGGATTTATGGAGGCAAGAATTCCTGGAGCAGATGTGGGACAAGGTAGATAGGAGTACAGTGATAAGGAGGCCCTTTAGAAAGGATGGCACAAGCTTAGGTCAATTTTAAGTAGAGTTAAAAACTGGAATGGGTATGTGCGAAGGGAGTTATAGTTAATATACTTTTCTTTTTACTTTCTGTACACGTACTATGTACATAGTGTGTAGAGAAGGTATTGCATTCCACCCAAAAATTCGATACCGAGATTTCAACGGAAATACATGTTTTGGGCCCCCCTGAATAAAAAAAAACATTTTTAGGAACAGGTCCGTGTGTGTGTGCGTGTGTGTGTGCGTGGACAGTATAGCTCAAAAACGAAAATACTGTTGTATACCGAACAAATAAAATGTTTATCTTGAATTTTCTAGGAATAGCCTCTGAAGACTATTTTATTCTGGATGAATTTTACGGAATTTTGGATAAGTGCTAAACCGTAAGAGATGGGCAAAAACTTGACATATAAAAAAATGTAGAGCACGTTATAACACACAACTTATGTTATATATACATATTTTTTGTGGAGTTGGTCGTTTTTGAGGCATTTCTTGTTTTTTGTTTCAGCTTTAAAATACGTTTACTTTTCTCACACAAGTATTTGTCAACTCCTATCCCTACAAACAAAGGAACTTCAGTCACATAGCAACCAGCATTTGACTATCATCTTAACCTATAGTACTCCTCATTTCGCTTCTACGTACAAGGAAGCAAGTAATAGGACCATTTTTGCTAAATTGTTCTCGTTTAATATGAAGTAAATAGAAGCATAAGCTTTCTAACAATAATTTGTTGTAGAGATGTAGAGAAAGCCATGTGAATGGAACACATCAGATTGTTTTAGCTATTGAGAACTACAATATTTGTACAAGTAATTATAGGGTTGGGTATGATGAGCTAAGCCCGTCATGCTTAAATATTAGCTTAACACAATTAAATTGAAAAATGAATATGATGTAGGTACAAAATGTGAATACGATTCTGATAGTAATTTAGAAGGTGAAGTGGAGCCATGATAATGAATCAGAACGTATGGAAACATAAAGAACACGATCATCAAACCGTGCATTTCTTCTGATAGTGCCTCGGGAGTTTGACACCGACTGCTGAAGCCTGAGAAATTCCTCATTTTGAAACCTAGTACCAGCTACCTAAATTCTGAGCAACAGGATATTATTCACTTTTTGGAAAGTGAGGAGGGAAGAGAAATAAAATAGTATAACGGCATGGTTGTGAATTTACCTATAGCAACAGCAGGAGTAAAATGTTGCAGATATAAAGTGGCAAAAGCAGAGTGAGGAGTTGAACATGTGTGAGAGATGGGATGTTCACTGAAACCTCACGACTGCTCCTATCCCCACTGCCGCCCGTTTGCAAACTGCTATCATTTACCTCGACTTAATCGTTTAGAGTTAATGGTCGAACAAGCTGTTCAGGAGTTCCTTCCTTCAATGTAGATGGTTTCCAACTTCTCCATCCTCTCTCTCTCTCTCTCTCTCTCTCTCTCTCTCTCTCTCTGTCGCTTCTAAAGTTTGAGGTCTTGCAAGAAAAGAGGTTCAAGATTTGAACACGTTACCAGGTTCTCCGAGCGGTTGCTTCCTGCATCTGTGTGTATATCCTTACAAGCAATTCGGTATCCAGAGCGCGACTGAAATGATGGGCCGAGGGGGGAAGGTAATGGTTTCCCATTCTTCCGTTATTAACGTTCCGACGATTTATTCACGAAAGGAAACTGGGGAGAAGCCAACTTCTTTCTCGGTTGGTTAACAGTTGGTGGCGATCATTTTTCAGCGTAATTCTCACATTGTTCCCACTTAGCAGGCTGTATCTATTAGCATTTCCCAAATTTGTGTGGATTTGACTTTAGTTTACACCGTTTTTGAGTATTTCGCACATCTTAGAGAGTAAGTGAAACACAGGTATTTCATTTCCAACGTTTTTGAATTCACATTAGTCGCAGTAGGATATCTGATTTCGCATTTTTAAGAGCTTCGTTTAATATAAAGTAATCTGTTTCCAAATTGATATCCATCAAAGGTATCTCAATGACGGTGCACTGCATGCGTATTTGGATGCACTAATCAGTGTCAAAACTTGTATGCTTTAAATGCAATTCTCTGACAACCAATTCTGACTTTATACTAGAGAGTTTACACACATACCTATTGCTTAAAAACCAAATACATGTAATTTTAATATGTGTCTATGATTTTGCTAAGTTCTGCCATGGCGGCAGTGGGAGCGAATTTGCTACACGGGACAATAGACCATCTCTAAGAGGGACATCATGTCTTACATGTACCTACTATGCACTCACGTTTGCTTAACCGCTCAGGTCCATGGTCTTAATTTGGTAAGTTTCGCGCAATTTCGGAAGTAAAGCAAGGCGACCACATTGAGACATGAAATACGCTATACACGCTGACATATAGTGGCTTCATTGCTAAGTTTCATTCCTTCTGTAGATACCAGAATTCGGCACATGCACGTGTACTGTGGTTCGCTTAATAATTCAGCTAGTTCGCGGTAAATTAGATAACTTTTTCACCAAAATGGCTAAGCACCTCAAAGAACCTTCTTTGGTTGACAACACTGTGGAAAGACAAACGGGCAGGCTCACTCTCTTCCCCTCGACCCGCGCTTCTTCGTAAAACCAGCGCCCAAGTAAGGGTGCGCACATAGCATATACAAACGTGCAATGGAAGCAATATTCTCATCGTTCATGCTTCATAACAAAATTAACAAAGAAGAGATAACATCTATGGATTACTTATGAACTTCCTAAGAATAGGGTAACTATTGTAAGCAGTACTCACCGAAGTTACGGCTGGCCCACTGCACTAACAGTCCTGTGATGTGGCCATTTGCTTAGAAACGAAGTATTATGTCGAAGACAAACAATTGATAGTGTGGAAAGTGCATTGCATAGTTTTAGCGAAAACCCAGATTTCATGAATTTCACTATCTCAACCCACAGTGTCCGAGATATATTCCCAAAATGTTAACAGACTGGATAGAAGTCGTTAAGGAAAAATAATATTAAGTTGCATTTTTGTAACTTCAACAACAGAAATATAAAATTAAACTATGGGTCGAAACGCTCATTTTACTTATGCAAATTTAGGCTATGCAACCTGTTCCAGTGAATTAGTATGTTCTCATGGGATCTCGGCGTTTTATTTATCACAAAACGTTTTATATTCAGCAGGTTGATAAACTCCTCGTTAAAAATGTACAGACATATTTTATCCTATGTGAAGCTATAGAAGACGGTTTCTGCTCTTTCCGATGCAGAGATTCACTCACACAGCTCCCGTGAATTTGAGTATTTTCGGGATGTTACAAGACATTATAAATATATAGTGGTCAACCATAAAGGCTAATTTTTAGTTTTTCACTATGTAGAGTAACAACAGCGAATATTATATTCCACCCAAAAATTTGACTAGAAATACTCGTTTTAAGACTTTCTGAATAAAAGGATTAATAGTACTATTAATAATAAAAGTAATAGTAATTAAAACAGCAAAATATTTAGGAAACTGCCGGAGCGTGGGTGTGTGTCTCTGATTATGTGCGTGCGAAAAATCGGTTAAATACCAGCTTGACATTTAAGTCCAGTATCATCCGAAAATGTGACACAAAGATGTTCAAACCCGAAATACTCTTTACATAGAAGCTTTTATGAAACTTTCGATTCTCTCAATATGGTTGTAACGAACTTTATTAAAATGTAATATATTAAACGCATTTATATAACAAATAAGATATATATTTTGAATTTTTTAGGAATAGACGGTGAAGTCATATTCATTCGGAGACAATTTCGAATAATCTTGTACAAGAGGTAAATGTTAAGGAAATATGATACCTTAAAACTCAACATTTATTTCAAATAAGAGTGTACTATAAACAGTTTCCGAAATATTCCATTACTAATGGGTTAGTTTTTGTGTTTTTTGTTTTTTGCGAATTATAACCCGCGTTTTACTGCACTGTCATACTGGCAACATTACCCTTTGGAACATACCAAGTGGCCCAACTATTTGATGTGTGCATTAAAAGAGTTGCAGAACTCAATAGGGTTATTTCAAGTTAAATTCCGCCAGTGGAGAACTTGCGAGAGCGACTTTCGTTTACCCCTCTCAATGAACGCGACCTACTCACCGTCTCCGCTGATAGCAACGGGTGAAAACGAAGGTCGCTTTCGCCAGTTCTCCACTAGCCGGTTTTAACTTGAAACACTTCCGTTGAGTTCTGCAACTCTTTTAACGCAAGAAGGGACATTTGCACACGCAAAATACGGAGCAGTTGGACCACCTGGTATTGTCTATTGGCAATGGTGTTCACTCGTGTAGTTTAGTCATTGGGTTTCTATTTTTCTTCTGGTTTGTTAAATTTATTCATTAGAGCACACACACGTGTACACCCTCATTGACAGAGAAAAATTCTCAACCCAATCGAAAATCGAACCCGGGACTCCTCACATAGCAGGGATATTGACTAACCTTCGAATTACTCAATACTTGCTCCTTTCGATATTAGTTCTTTCTGCGATTGCATGGAAACAGTATAAAATGTTAGTGTAAATATATAGTGGCCAGCTCTTAAAACATCTGATTGTCACTATTCACTTTGTATTATAACGTAGGTAATGTGTAATGCAGCCAGCTATCCTGCAAAGGTTTATTTCAAATAAAATGGAGCCGATGGAAAATAAACTCTCTAAGAATAGTCTGTACACCCAATAATAAATTGAAGAGGGTAGAAACAATAATTTAAATGGGACGAATACTTTTTACTTTCTCTACTTAGTACATTATAATAGATAGAGAAGGTATTGCATTGCATCCAAGAATTCGACACCAGGATTTCACTGAAAATACATGTTTTAGGTTCCCTGAATAAAAAAAGGATTTTATAGAAAAACTCCGTGTGAATTACGGTTGAATTACGTTCAGAATCTTCCAAGGATGCGACACGAAGATTTTCAAGAAAATCCTCTCACCAGAAACTACCCTTTATATGATAAAATGTTTGAAACTTTTATTTTCTCAAAAGTGGCACTAACGATTTTGATTTAAATACTGTACAATAAAGATGTTTACATGGCAAATAAAATGTATTTCTGGAATTTTCTGGGAATAACCTCTGGATCCCTCTTCATTCTGGATAACCTTGCATAACTGGTAAACCATAAGAGATAAACACACACCTCTTACACTAAAACGTAAATCTGGTTAAGACATGCAATTTATGTCGTACACATTTTTGAGTTAACGATTTCCAAGAGATGTCTTGTTATTGGTTTCAATTTTAAACTACTTAAACTTTTTTCTCAAACGGGAATTTATAATTCCTTTTTCCTTTGTTTTACTCCTGAGCTGGGAAAAAGAATGGAATTTCAGTCACTTAGCAAAGAGTTTATAAGATCTGACTATTCCTTTAGCCTAGGGTATTCCCTAATTTCCCTTCCACTTATAAGGATCTAAGCAATAAGACCATTTCTGCTAATGCTTATCTTGATTAACATTGAGAAGTAGAAGAATAGACTTTTGTAGGAATATTTTGTTACAGAATAGGTACAGAAGTTCACGTGAATGGAACACATCAAATTTTCTGTAGTGTATAATGTCCGTTCTAACTACTTACGGCGCCCTAGGCGATGGACGCTGATACATGAAATAATGGAAAACAAATTTTGGAAACGTTTCAGACTTATGTTTAGGGCAGGTCATAGACATTTATCATCTAAAGAGTGAAGGTAACCTTTATACACGGTTTTCGTTTTTTAACCCTTAATTGCATGGTGTTGCTCATTTGCAACAAAGATAATTAGTGAAAGCTTTTAATATTTTAGTGGATTTCTTTCTAAGTTCGTATTACATTAACCTTCAGGAATAAAATTGGGTTAGTTATAGCTGTTTTATATTGTAAAATTATTAATGGCCGCATTCGCTAAAGCGTCTCGCTTTGGTGCTTCGCGGCGCAGGGGATCGTGGGTTCGAGTCCCACCTTGGGCGTGGGTGTTTATGTGTTTGTAAATGAGTATATGTATGTATATGTAAAAAGAAAAAAGTTAAAATAATAGATAAACCAAGTAAATGTAGGGAACTGGAAAAAAAAGAGAGAAAAGGAATACAGCGTGTGACTCCTGACAAACCTCCAGAGCTGTATGATTTTTAAGGAAAAATTTAAAAAAAGCAGGGGTTTGCATATTTGTAAGACACGATGTACCCTATAAAGTCATTAATCTAAACAAGATTTGCTCTGAGCTAAACATAGAGATGTGCGCAGTTCAGATAAAACTTAAATCAAGTAAATTTTGCAATAATAGCTCTATATCGGTCCCCACTAGGTAACTGAGTTATTCAAAAAACAGTTAGATGATTCCTTAAAGTTTATATTGAAACCGAAACGAGAAATGATAATTTGTGGTGACATAAATATTGATTATCTTATACCTAGTCTCCGAAAGGACCAAATCAATTCTATATTTTTTACATACATGTCACATACAGTACATTTTCCTACAAGAATTCTAATGGGTGATTTGTACAAAGCAGCGAAGCAAGCGTCATTCATCACGAGGTGTTAAGAGTGAAATGTGAAAATCTAACTAAACGCACGTGTTGGTGTTACTCTAGCAATAAAAGCAGTTACTTTAAGATATAGGCCCCGATCATTTCTACGTGACTTCAATGTTTTCAGACTAATGGAGTTAGAGCAATATGGACAGAAAACCACTCCTGCGCGCTAGCACTGATCATGCTAGAGTTTTTAAATAAACGCTCAGCTGAATTAAGATATGCTTTTTTACACGCTGAACGGGACAAGTCAAAACTCACAACATAAGTTGTAAATAATTTATATTGTTTTAAATTTAAACGCAATTTGAAAACTAACTACGTTAAAACATTGTGAGGGATTCTTGGATCACTGTGTTAACTTCCTTCGATTGCATTCTTTACTGTTAATCTATAATTTTTGAAGAACCATAAAAATTCCCCCAAAAGCAATTCTTTAATTTTCCTGAATCTCTGATATCACTTCACTTGGCACAATATCTTATTTAGGATTAACTAAACTTGTCACGTGTATAATTGTGTAACCTTCGCACGAACTGAGAAAACCATGTTATATTAATATAAATTAGGTTCATGTCCCGTATTCTGATAACGTTATCTTTTAAACGTTGCAACACAAGCATTGCTAACATGTAAATACATCCTTATAATGAACTCAAGATAATGGAAAGTTATATTTAGTTCGTAATTTTAGGACATTTTCAATTTCCTGTTACTTCATTATTTTGTCATCCTTGTTCTGGTTATCTTCTTACAGTTACATTCAGTATATCTATACTTTTATATGATTGACATTTTACATTTTTAACATCAGGAATATCAATAGTGAACCGAGAGATAATTTGCATATTTTTTATTCGCATTCTTGGGGGAAAAAATCACATTTGCATTTGTATTACTGTTATGAATTCATCTCTCAAGCTATATATGACACATGTCAGTTTTCGCGTTGAGTGCGTACGATCAGATTGCAATTGTTATAGGCTGTGAAATTATCTCCATTGGGTATGGATGTTGTATAACTGAGAACTCAAAATACTTAATGCTGCAGCTTTATAAGACCTGCTTCAACATTCTTTTTCTTACTGTTCTTTTCAGATTTTTCAGACAAGAATATGGAACAAATACCTATATATTTTAATTAATTTTATTTCTAAACTATCTCATCACATCTTATGCCTACTTTTCCCGCTTACTCAGGTATAAATTATTTTTTAAATGAATGTGCACAGATTTTAATAAATTAAATACAACTCAGTTTTAGACAGCTTTTACTTTTTCTATACTATTGTATTCCACCTAAAAGTTCGATATTGAGATTTCACCTGAAATATATATTTTGAGGACCCCTGAATCCAAAAAATTATATTTAGAAAAAACGTTCGTGTGTATGGGCGTGTGTGGACAGCATTACTCAAAAACCTACGGCCCGTTAAATTCCAAATTTGGTATTGCATCAGGAAGATATTCAGAAAAATTCTTCCACCCTAAATTACCCTTTACATAGAAGATATTTCATTTTTTTTGTTTTCTGAAAAATATATCTAACGATTTTGATTAAATGCCGCACATTAAACTTATTTACAAAGCAAATAAATGTATAACATGAATTTCTTAGGAATAGCCCCTGAAATCCCCTTCATTGTGAATGGGTTTTGCTAACTGGTTAGACAAAAATTTGCTACAAAAAACTGTAGAGCTCGTTAAAGCAATCAATTTACGCCATATAGGTCATTTTTGAGCTAACCAGATTCGTGATACTCACTGTTACTCGTCTGTTTTACTTCTGGTCATGGTAAGACATTTAGCAACAGCTTTTAAAAGACCTGACTGTCAGTTTAACCTAGTGCATTCACCTAATTCGCTTCTACTTATAAGCAACCAAGTAATAAGATAATTTCTGCTAACGTTTATCTAGAATAGAGTGAAGTAGACAAAAAAAATAATATTTTATAAGAACAGTTTGTTTGCAGAACAGGTAGAAAGAATGATGTTAACGGAGCACATACGATTTTTGTAATTACTGTGTCGTTCTAAGCCAGCTTATAGGTAATTTTTCAAACATTTTGGGTCATCAAATCTGGGCCCTGTATTACATCCCTGAAACAGCAACAAACAAAATATCTGCTAGTGATCATTTCAAGGAATTTTTCATTCTTTGTACTAAAAAGTCGTTGCTTCCTAATTCCATTATTTAAGAAGAACATTTTGAATAGTTTGACGAAATTTACTTTTGAAATATTGGTTTAAAATACAAAAACAGAACTTTTAAGAAGTGACTGTGACATTTCTGTGTCCTGTAAGATTTATTTTGCTTTTAATAATAAATTAGTATGCATACCGTGTTCAATGCATTTTGGATAACCAAAGCGTTTATTCACCTTTCTTATAAAACCTGTCTCTGAAAGGTTTGGATCAAGTTTCCGCAGTGAGTACAGATTACAAGGTCCATTTTTAATCCATTTAGAGCTCTAAATTTTATCAGAGCACAGGAATTTTACATGGTATTTATAAGAAATGACAACAGTTCAAATAGGCCTCAAGACCAGAAGCTAAGCTATTATCTGTGTAGCAAACATTCGTAAAACGTCAAAAATAATCTATAAAAATAGCCTGAATAAAATGCTACTGTGCTGTGCAACTGTCTAACTTTCCGGTCTATAAATAACTTAAGTTATACATTTATAATATTTTATAAGATCAGGTTTTCTGTTTATTTGTTAAGGTCTTTGTACTTTCTGAACATTGGGTTTAAAATCAGTATACGTTCATCCAGACACCCATCGCAGCTTTCTAAAGTTTGACACATTGCCAGGACCTTCATTTATATATTTAAACAATTTTATCACATTTTGTTAGCTTTTAAACAGTGAAAGTAATTCTATTCATATTTATTACTGGTTATTTTTCTTTTGATGTATCATAAAAGGTTCTACCAAAGTTACCAGGAAATGATGGAATTACATAAATGCTTATACAATTACGTATGGGTTAGACAACGACGGGGGGACAGCTCGCGTTCTGCGATCTACACAGATCTATTGTGGCAACACCCCAGGGAGGTAGCGAAGATGTGAAGGGCACACAAGGCATTAGGCCATAGAAACGCGCGGAAGTCCCTAACATTCTCAGGCTCGAAGACCTGTCCACTGCTGGAGCTGTCCAAAGAGAACAACTAACCATTCGTCGACCAGGTACCCTTTAATGTCTACCAGTGTTCTTTCCTTTAAACATGCATTCGCAGCATCTGCCCGGCACCACCTTGCGCCATGAACCTAGAAGCACGCCTGAAGACGAGAAGGAAACAGAATGAAGTAGAAATAATGAAAGGAAATCGTGTTAAATGAGAAACTATCCCAATTCGCCTACCAACCCCGGAGAAACTACGAAAAACCCTTGGGCCAGAGACAGAACACGGGACATAATAAATATGAGTCGTACATGATGCCGCGGCGCTCGGTTGTTTTTAGCATTAAAAGCAGTAATTGTTTGGAACAATTATTCAAATTAACTTAAAAGAATGTTTTACTTATTCTAAATCTAAAATATCACCCCAAAGCAAAAACTGTTAAAAAAGAAAACTATTTCTCACACAATAAATAAACTAGCATGTTTATGGATTTTTGTGATTGCAGTGAACGTTGAGATGGATTAGAAACAAAATACATCCCTATTGCGAACGCGCGCGCGCGCACGTGTGTGCATAGGCAATTTATTCCTCTTTAAACTTTTTCTTGACTTGAGAAAAATAAACTAAATTTATAAATTATTTCTGGGGTTCAGTTAGGTATAGACGCCGAAAATGATAAAACACTTTCACAAACAATTAGAGAGCAAGAATACTGTTATATTCCGATTCACAATTTTATTACATAATAAAATAAAGCAATACACAAAATAATACAACATATTCCAATGGCAAATATATTTGTTACAACGAAACCAAATACCCATATTCTTTTATATATGTAGAAAACCCAAAATGCGGGGAAATTAAACTTATTTCCCAGAAATCTCTGGTAGACTATTAGGAGGGGGGTTAGTGATAATAAATACAAATGTATTTAATTAAGCCTCTATCCAGTTCAGCGCTCTGTACTGGAAGCATCAACTTTGCATTTTTGCTGCAACCAAATATGCTGTAGCTCGCTAGGAATAATTTACTGTAACACTGTGAAACTATGTGTTTTTCTTTATTCGTATTATTCCAAAGTATACTTTTATAAATAAAAATTGATGTATCACAGTCAACAACTTTCTTCACTATTTTGTATTTCCATTAATGTCTTTTGTCCTATAGAATTCATTAAAAAGCTATTCTATTGTGCGTTATGTTATGCAAAATACATTTTTCCTTAGAAATGACTTCCAGTTAAGAATTACGTACCTAGTTACTAACATGTTTAGCAAACATTAGTGTTTCCTAGTTATAGGAAATTCAATCAGAATGAGCCGGACTCCAAAGAAGCTTCAAGATAACCAAATTAATCCTCATGTCAGTATGTCAAAAATATTGTATTTTAATCAATATATTTGTGGCTCTTTGGAGAATATAAAATATAATGACCTTTTTATTATTATTATTATTATTATTATTATTATTAATTTTTTTTTTTTTTTATTTTTTTTTTTGAATAGTAGTTTGGGGTGCGTAGAATTTTGTGAAGATCGTGTATTAGAAGATGGTGGACTTAAAATAGCAAGTTTGGTATTTACGTACCATTTAGATTATGAATTATATTGTTCCTCTTTCGTCAGTTTTCAAGATTATAAAACTTATATTGGATCGTGTATTGGAAAATGGTCGAATTAAAATAGCAAGTTTGGCATTTACGTGCCATTTAGATTATGAATTATGTTGTTCATCTTTCGTCATTTTTCAAGATTATAAAACTTATTTTTTGTGTTTAGTGAGCTCAAAACATGCATTTCCGGTGAATTCTCGATATCAAACTTATGGGTTAATATTTCCTCCACCTACCATACGTAAACGGAAGTGAAAGTAAAGCGTCATGGTGCACAGTGCCAATTGCACAGCTTGCAGTTAATGGCATCAGCAGTTGAAAAAACTTGATTACGCTACTGAGATTTGGCGTATGAGTTCGCAGATGTGGAATAAACAAAAACTATCGTTTATATTCATTTAAGATTTTATTTAAATTTCTAAGATGGCTTTCGTTAACTTTTACATAATTTGTGAATTTAAAAGCCATGGACGAGATTGTTCTGTGGTAACGTGCGAGGCTCACATTCGACAGGTCCTGGGTTCGATTCTTGGGGATGGCCACTTTGACCATAGATTCTTTGTGGTCTTCTCTCGTTGGCAAGGCGAATGCTAGTTGGATTTCTCCTCTGCCACGAATTTTGTTTCCTAATTTCCTATCACTTCGCACCCCCTTCCATGTTTCAGGGGATGTACAGTGTCCTAAAGAAGAAAAGTTCTCGTTAGAAATTTCATCTTAGCCCTGCCAGCTGCCATTTATCTCTGAGATACCTCCTAAGGGTCGAGTTCTCCCCAGTTCCTTCAGAGGGAAGCCTCTCTGAGCAGCCCACGGAAGTGACAGGATGCCCTATCTTGCAATTGTTATGGACCTCTGCGCGTCTCTGTCGGGCAACTTGCCTGCAGTCTATGGCGTCCTGAGTTTCTTCATGTCATCCATACCCCCTAGGAGTGTAGATCCGCGCTGGGTCGAGGTGTGAGTTTTCCCTCCCGTTCGTTGATCATAGACGTTCAACATACTGAAAACCTAGGGTCAAAATATGAGCTGCTTTTTCCGCCAAGAACTTTTTAAATTGATACAATGATAAATAGATATATTTGTCTGTAACTTCTAAACCGTTATACTTAAAAAGTAGAATTACCTTGCAGTATTATCCATCTGCATTACATATATTTTGAAGCAAGTGTGATTGGTAAACATTTCACAAATTCAATCATACTAAACCTTAAGATGAATGTCTTCCCTATATTTGAGATCTATGTTGCATTATACGAGGCTATTTCAACTCTACTCCTTTGAGTCGGAGTACTCGTGCGTACTCAACCATAAACCTCGGAGCTCGGTCAGAGGGGAAAGCAATAGCTAATACGTCGCTGGGGAAAGGTCATTATAACACCCTGCTTGCGCTTGCATTCCAACACTTGATTCGGCCATTGTGATAAGTTGCCCTAAGTGAAGAGGCATATTGTATATTGCAGGCATACTCCTATGAATGAAAGAGTATCTTGTTGCCCTTAGGTGAGGAGCCAGGCTGGTAAAGCCTATATTATATGTTTCACTTTCACTGGGCAGATTTGCAACATCAAGGATGCTTTAAATGGCAATTTAAGAAATTCATACAGCAATAAAGAGGCTAGAATACTTTTGAATGGTAAGACGTCTAATTTTATTGAGAGATAAGCTACAAAATTCGGCACTGTTTGGTACTAATATAAACATTTGATATGACAAGCTGAGCTGTTTGGCTTTTCACAGCGTGTCTATGAAAATTGTCAGAATTGGATGAAAATTGCCAACATCATATGGGACATTTTGAACACGTAAAAGACAAGAGACAAATTAGAAAAAACTATTAATCCTGTTACATTGTTGCATACACGGGTAAAAATCCATATTATCAAAAGTGAAAAACATCTTTGGCATTTAAATCTGAGTTTTCTTTTTTGGACACGCAGTCCCAAAAATCCACTTTGCTGAGATTTCCACCAAATTTAGTGGCGGAGTTGCTTAAGTTCATTTGAATATCACGGTCCTAAAATTTTATATGATTACAAGAGAAATTAAGCTCATTTAAAAGAAACATTATACGCACACAGAGGGAATTTCCATTTTTAACTAGCTGCATTCATAGATTCCCTAAAGAGAAAGTGTTTTGAAATTGCGATGACGAGTTCCCAAAAGAATTCTCAGCTTCAGACAAAATAATATAGGCAACAGTGTGGGCAGTTACAACTCGCGTGGGCTCAACACCGCGCACCCCCGGTTTATGACCAAGCTCCCGCGGTCGCATCATTAAAAGGTCATTAATATGCCTGTCATGTTCCTATTCCGACCCCTGCTGTCAACATCTGAAACCTGCGCGCACAAATGTCCAAAATAACATTTCATTTCCAAATATTCCTGTTTTCGTCCACAGGACTTTGCACCATCCTGTGGCGACAGTTGGCCACCAGAAAGAAAGACATGCAGTGCATATCGCATAGGTGTTCAGAGAGCCAGCCAGTCTCTGATCTACGGAAACAGCTCATTTGTCACATGTTCATTGTGGACTACCGGAGACCTGTACGTTTAGTGGTAGCATATTTCTCTCACAATAACACGAAGAAGGGCAATGCTCTTTTGTGCAAGTGAAGTCGTTATTTAGACAGACTGTGATGTTAGTGTATTTATTTGTTAATTCAGGAATTGATGAATTAAATGTGAAATATAGTTTGAGCAAAGCACGGTGAAATTATAGCAATAATATAGGTAAGTGTTGAACTTATACTGGTAAAATTATTATTAACGCCTTATCTAGGAATGGTGTTTTACTGTTAGAATGAACTGAAAAATGCAATTCCACAGCCGGGATTTGAACACAGTTCTCCCGCTCTCTTACGGTTGCTCTAACCAGTAAGCTACTGTGACAACATACCGGTATGGCATTCAATCCTCTAACTGATTCGTGTTTTTACCCTTCAATCAACCGGTATGCCTCACTTTACAGAACACTTTATTGATGGTTTATATGTCGTATGGGTAATATTAACACAGTTCCCAGTAAAAAACACGAATCCTTTGGAAGATTGGTTCTCATACTAGCATGTTGGTACAGTAATTCAATGGTTAAAGCAACCGCACGAAGAGCGCGAGAACTGGACTCAAATCCCGCCTGCAGCATTGAATTTTTTAAGCTAGTTCTAACAGTAATAGTTAAACTTTATATTGAGTGTTTTTATGGACGCTCTTGGATTGTTTATAAAGCTTTGGGGTATTTATAAATCACTGCATATAAAAAATGTAACTGTTTATCGGTGGGGACGACGCTTAATTAGTAAACATACGCCGTCTAACATATCCAGAGTATTTGCTTCCGTGTTTAAATCGAGTTTTCCAATTTTTTAGTTTGATAGATTTCTTACACCGGGAGAGGTAGCGCCGCGTTAACCCCTGCGATTTGCATTCCACAGGTCCAAAATTCAAGCCCCTGGGTCTGACCAACTTAGTCAAAGGTTTCTTCACGGTTTTACTTGGTTCCTAGGCAAACGCTAGTTTAGATAATTGGATACACTACGATTCATTCCTTCTTCTTCAGCAAGATATCGGGCATGGGCTGATCACCCATCCTCCATATACTATGATCCACAGTTTACTTGCTCCTCGACATGCTTCTGAACCATGGCATTGAATTGTAAACCCTTGAGAGTTCAAGTCCTTCAAAGGGTAGGGCCATATGTTGAAGTTAAATAAATATTAGCTGATCATTTCGTGTTCTGCTAGAAGCTCTTTCTTAGTTTAGATACACTTGTGCTACACTGCGCGTCGAATCCTTGCATATCCTGCCTTGCATGTCCTGCCATGATATTCTACACCATTTCCTTCCATTTATTTCACTCTCATGTTTCAGGGTTATAGGACCAGACGCAGACGATTGGTGCGTTGCGGCGGTACGGTGGAATATCCGCTAAGGATTTATTTCAGTCATTTGGCTGGACTGCTGGCGTCCCTTTCTGGAAGTTGATCATTTCCTTACATGAACCCCAGCTTGAAGACGCCTAAGGCAGGATCGCCACCATCAGGATTGATACTGTTAGGTACCCCGAACTTGCTAGCGCCCTCAGTCATTTGGACTCGTTCGCCCTTCGAGTGCTCCTTTCACCTCTTCCTCCCAGGGGCCACTTTGGAAACACAAACAGCCTACTATAGCCTAAGTAAGGTACTGTCTGTGTTCCAGTCACTGGAGGCCCCTCCGTCTGACTAATTCTAGTCCTAATCTTATCGTAAAGCACAAACTAGAAAACTAATATAAACGTGTCGTCTCTTATTTTGAGGAAAGCTTCGAAAAGAAGCTTTCATCGCGGTCCAGATAGCATCAGGCGATTGCGCGAAGTAAAGTTTAAGGGAACAGATTTCTGTGCATTCCGAAAGTTAAAAGTACTCGACTGAGTCCTAACTCTATACACTGAAGTGCTGTTTCAAAGATTGATGTACATAAATCATAGTTAAGTAATAGTAAATAGAAATTTAAGCTTGTTTTATAAAGAAATGTTACTTACGATACAACTGTCATAATTTTCATGAAATTTCAGATACTAGACATATGCTCCTTTTCTCAGTATATAAAAGTCAGTGTAGTTTAACAGCAAAATAAATTGAAACGTACAAACAGATAACAGTGGATAGTGTAATAGACATTGTCAGGTAATAAAACATACGCTGCTAAATTAAATTATTGGACTGTATAATAATTGAAAATTAAAACTATACTGCTATTAACAATTCGTTCACATAATCAAAATGATCAATTGTCAAATAACCATAAATTAAAGAACATCTTGTCTAATTCATATAGAAGTGATGGAACTTTGTTTTCCATTTTTAACGCCATGGTGGGAAAATTATTCAGTGCTTTAAACAATCTACAGTTAGGTGCTTAAAAATGCTACTTCAGATATTATGTGAATGAATATCACTCCTTTGAGCTAAAATTTGAAAATTATTTGTTCATTTATAAACAACAATTGGTGAGTTTGTTATGGTTCTGACCGTTTTTTCTTTTTCGTTTTTAAGTTTTAAATTGCGTGAGCATGGGCGCTGTTGCCCCATAATAATAATAATAATAATAATAATAATAATAATAATAATAATAATTGATGTGATAATGTGCTGTGGAAACCTGAAAATTATGCCATTTATGTACCTTTCAGCACGCACATTTTCAAATTCCACAACAAAAATGTAGACATGTGTATTACGTACGAATGTGCATATCCTTCTACATTGTTGCGCCGAGTTCGACAAAAAATAGGACAGGTAACCTTAGATACAAATAAAAATTGCTGTCTAGCTTTGAATGCTAAATTCCCCACCATCTCACACGATTCATAATGTAATTTAATGTATGGCCTACAAAAGTTCCCATACCCTATCTTCCACAACGATAATCGTAATAGCTCCAACGTTGACAACATAAAACTGACTACTTTGGCTTTCGTAGCTCAGAAAATAATAAGGAACAGCAAGTTCACATAATATTCCTCGACCTCATCTCTGACGACAGATCAAATAAATAATTCTAATCACAATGCCACCTGGCTATGCTTGCGCAAATATAAAGGAACTACAATAACTTCTTTAAAATATTACAAAGCTTCGAAAGTTATTCTATTATATTATGTTAACAGAAACAGTATCATAGCAGATTGAATACCACTTCTTTCTTTTTAGTTATTTTCATGTGATTATTAATTGCGTTAATAATACAATTCAATAATACAAAAGGATTCAACACAATCGCATTGACAATAAAAGTCTATGGTCTGCTTAAAATGTGCTTACATAAGAAAAAAATTAATTGGAAGTTCATATCTACATTCTGTGATCATACTCCGATATTGGATACTCAGAAAAACTGAGTGGTTTATAAACATGATAGTGGGGATGGATAAAACCTATAGCTTCAACCCTGATGAAATACCACTTCTTGTTTGTATCATAATTTTGATCGGTTCTTTCATTTCAGAGGCCTAGTGTGTCGCATACGACACACTAGGCCTCTGAAATCCTCCTCTATGCACGCACGCATGCACGCGCGCGCGCGCGCACACACACACACACACACGCCAAGCTTATGAAATAGCAAACTGTAGAAAAACTCCAAATATGTTGCCATGACCTCTGGTTAGGGTTATTTAAATCCTCACCTAACTCGACCAATTTCACTTGAATAACAACAATTTTTACTCGAAAACTTTCTAAAAATTCGCATATACTAATAATTTATAAACCCAAAAATTGAATTGGATAAATTCGCCCAATTTTAATCGATTGATGGCTAAGGTAGACAGAGACTGCAATATTTGCCAAACATTTTTAATTTTTTTTCCATTCTGCCATTTTAAGGTGCATCACAATATCAAAATAGCCAGTGATTGGGCTTTTAACGGCTTGCAAAATATCTTCTTCTACATTTATTGTAGTCCAATCTTATTGAACATTCACAGGCTTTGTCCACATAAACATATTCACATCTCTAGTAACTGTTTATTTTTTAATGTTACCGGTTTACATAAAATGATTATACAAAATGTACCAATTTGTAAAAGAGATATTATGCCAATAAAATAATACGTGTTTTATAAACGAATACTTTATTCTGTTATAAGTTTAGAAGGTAATTAGAGACTGACTGACTGCAGTACTTCAGGTTCAAAGAGCCTTGAAAGTTTTATAAATATTTTGTATCATTTTAGAATAAAATGTTTAATAACTTAGAACCAAATTATCATATCAAACTAAAAATTTTCACGTCAATTAACATTACAGAAATTGTTAATTTCATTCTCAGGGTCTTACTGGAGTAACAAAAATACTTCTAAAGAGACAGGTCTAATAAACATTTAAATAGCCAACAATTGAACTCATGTCTAAATTCCCGAATTTCCAAGAGAAATATGACAGCTGCCTCATGATTTTTCCTGTATTTTGAAAGAGATTCCGGACATGGTGTGGTTGTAAGTTAAGCAATTTCCAGTTTTGTCACTTATTTCATTTATGTTGAAAGCATATTTGCTGAGCATCAAAGTGCCGTCCGAAGGTACAAGAGCTGTACTTTTCGGGAAAATAAACAACGAAAGGTTATGCAGGAATTTTGTTCCAAGATCTCGAAGGAAGCCTCTCGCATAGGCGTTCCATTCCTTTTGAAATCTTCATTTCTTTGCTGGAGAAATTCAATATAATAGTGCAGCTGTTTCTTGCCTTACAGAGACTTGGAAACTTATTTTCTTATCTCTTGCTTTTTAACTCGCAAAATGTCTTCAAATAAAAGGCAAGCAGTCCTGTTTGAATCTGCGCCCGCCAACAAAGTTGTAGATTGTGCTGGAGCATTAGCCAAGCACCGGAGTGGTGATAACGTCGCCATTTTATTAGCACATGGAATGATATATGTGTTTTAATTAAGGAGGGAGAATTCTCCGTGTGCCTTTTTTCGTCCCTAAGAGAGCCAAGCACCACCGGAAAGAATGGAAGAAGCGTAAAACGATTCTCAGCAAGGATTCACTGAGTCATAATAACAGTTAATGTGCTTAAACATCTGTGCCTCCATTTACCATGCTCAATGAAGACAAGCAGGAAAAAAAGAAAGAGAAGAAGAATATTGCGGAGTCAGAAAGGACTTGTTACTGCGGAGAAACTCTTGACGACTTCCACTTTATAAATGAAATCATAAATCTTGATAGCATGGAGGGAATGCGACAAAAATACCAAATAAGAACGTAACTTATTTATCATGTTGCCCACCCAAAGGTTGTTGTTTCAGCATACTCTTTATGCTGCTGCTTGATAGGTAGCAAGCATGTACATGAAGATAGCAATTTTAAAATGTTATTAAATATACAACTTTCAGGAATGTAGCATGCCAGAATAGTTTTGACTACACAGCTTCGCTCACTCATAAAGGAGAATCTTCATTTCCAAAACGCAGTTTTGTTAAAAAAAATAAATAAATAAAATAAAAGTTACATTGGTACACCTAAAATGCTGAAAAGCTGAAAGCTCATCTGATCAAATATGGATTAAAAAGTGCAGTAATGAAATGCCCTTTTCTACCCATTAATGGTTCACAAACATTTTAAGTTTAGAAAGCTATTCCATGTAAATGGTAGTTTGCGGTGGCGATTTATTGGCCAGGGAAATATGTTGAACATTAGTATTTTAATCAAAATGTTTAGTCATTTTTGAAGTAATAAAGAAATTGAAAAATCTTCGATGTAAAGTGTGGTTTGGTTTTGGGGGTATTTTCTTGAAAATCGCAGACACACACGCGGATGTTTTCTAAAACGGCTTTCTTGGATTCACAGTCTCAAAACGTGTATTTCCGGTGAAATCTCAGTATCGAAATATTGGGTCATATACAAGTACTATTCCTACTTGATGTACGTAGTAGAGAAAGTAAGAATACTTAATACTGCAATGCCAAAATACACAGAGATAAATACGAAAAGTTGAATGTGTCACCTAAACGCAGACATAGTCGGAGTTTTAGTTTAGATTTTGAAGCAGGGGTAAAGAGAAACTTGGGAAGATCAATTTTCGGGTCGAATGCGCTGAACCGTTTTTTGAAGGCGGAACAATAGTACATCCTATTTCAAAAATAATCTCTGCGGATGTTATAGACGATTCGCGTTATATGTTTATTTATAATCTGGTAAATAAAAGGGAGTTTGAACATGGTAACATAGAATAGCAAATAAGAATCATAAGAGTAAAACTAAAGAAATCACAGGTGTAATTTTACATTAAACGAAAAAATATGTATCCATCTATTGTCAATGGTATCGGATTATTGCTTATTAACAGGAAATAATTGTGCATAAACAATATAAAGTGTAACTAAATATTCCATACTGATCTGAGCTATTGTCTAACCACAGGTTTCCAATAATAAAGGCACCACATGTAAGTTTGTTTGCAAGTGGGAGTGTGTATGTGTGTGTGTGTGCGTGTTTGTTTGTGGGTTCATTTTGAAATAAGTAGAGTATTTATATAAAATATCTTTTTTTTCTTCAATTTCGTATGAAAATTCAATATCCTAAGCTATTACAACTTTATTTTAATCATTTATATACAACTTCAATATATAGTAGGTACTTTTCCTTATAATAGTACGAACAATTTCAACTTTCTATTTTGTTTCCACATAGCACAGAATTCGAGTTTTGCCAAGCCTTTGGTTTTCAGCATTTTATCAGCACAAAGACATACGGAAATAACATGTATAAAGTTTATCTATGCTTTTAGCACTCATAAAAGCTTTCAAGTGTTGCCTGGGTGTAACAGGCCATAAAGTTGTATGTAACTTCAAACCAAGTGTATTTCGGCAACAGCGAGAAGACGGCTGTGGCGTAAGGAACACGGGTTTCAAATGTGTAGAAAGTATTGTTTTTGAAGCCAATAAAACGACAACGGCACACAGACCTGTGGTTCCCGATGTCTCCTTGAACAAAATAAAACTCTTAGCTATCTGTTTTAAAAGAACAGCAGGAGCTTATACTTACCTAGCTTTTTGGGCTTGTTCTAACTTTGGATAAGAAGCATTTAAACCAAGAAAGTATATTTCTAATTTAACACTAAAAAAGCAACTTCTTGATGAAATAAGCTAAACCATGTATAACTAGAGCGCGCATACATGTTAACATTTGAGGGATTGCAAATTATCAGCAGTACAGGAACTAATTACGTCCGAGATAGGAGCGGGATGTGTACACTCACTGTCCGCTCTCGATTAATAAGTTTACTGCTCCCGCCTCTGGGTTAGTCTTCTCTGTTCAACAGCCGGAACGGAGAGCATGTGCTGATTGCGTCTACAGATAAATGTGAAGTGAACTTCAGTCTTTACGAATTCAAACACTGAAGGCTGAAAATGAGAACTTCCCAAGCGGCCGTCCCCCATACACTTAATACTTCTTCCCTCTCGTGATTCTTTATGTGGTATTGCGCCCTTGCGCAGATATGAGAAATGTTGCTTGGATAGTATAAAAGTGTACTGGTGTTTTTGTTCAGCCACCCAAATTTTTAAGTACATTTTTAGCGGCAGCTCTGAACTGACAACAGCATTTACCACCAAAATAGTGTTAACCATCTGTGAAAATGAAAACTATAAAACTTCCATACATATCTGATAACTACTCCCTCCCTCCCAGCATACTTATACTGTAAAAAAAAAAAAAAAAAAACAGAGTAAGAATTTTGAGATTTCCTATTTGTAAAACGTATTTAAACTGCCCTCAAGGTACAGTTTGAAAACAACTTGCAAGATATTTGCGCTTTATTCATCATGAGGCAACAAGTATTTCTAATCCATTACACCATGTTCCATTTTTACACCCCCCCCCTCACACACATATTTACTTTTTTACTTTTAAGGGTCCCTCCATCCAACTTTTTGTTCTTTAAAAACACTTATTGCCTGTTTCACAGCCTCAGGACATGCATATCGTTGTATTCCTTCAAACGTATGTATATAAAGTATTAAATTATGAACTACCAGGAAAGATTACACAATTTATATTATTTTAACTTTCGTTTGTTTTCGTCATACATCAGTGAGAAACTGAACGGGCTTTTTACAGCAAGCTCGATTTTATGCTTTGCTGATATTCAATTCAACTTCCATCACGCAATGTAGGGGCATTTGGGACACCGATCATGGTGGCTTCTTGATCACAGAATTTAGTTGGTGAGTTCGCCACTATGTGCACATGGTGACAAGGGATCAACTCATAGCCCATAGATGACACTATAGGTTGAAATCACGACTTGTGGACGGGAAATATGCAAATTCAGCACAGACACCTTTTCTTACAAGATATTGGGTGGAAATAAATATTACACGGGCTTTACTTACCTTCCGAAGGAAGTCACGCTAAGAATTTTTACGTCCGAAAAAATCAATCACCCTCCGCCGGCATGGAACCCCCATTGGGTATTAGAGACTAGCAAAAAATGAAATGAAATGATGGTTTATTTATGGACGCTCTTTAACTGCTGCGGTCCTCAGCGCACCATTCTACAGGATGTCTTTTTATTGGTGGCATATAAATGGGAGACGTGTTCCTGACATCAAAACTGTTAAAAATGGTCATGTGAACATGCGTCTGAAAATAATTTATTTCAGAGTTACAATACAACATCGAAAGTTACAAAAATTGCTAAAAATGGCTTTCTCTTGCTTTCATGCATGCAGTAAGCCTGCGTTTCATGCTCTGACGTACTATTTTGTTAAGAGAGAACCTCTGTTGAAGGTATCTTATTCACGGATGAAGCTGTGTTACACGCGACGGCATCTTCAATTACCATAACACTGATAATAATGAAATGCGAGAGGAGTTACTACATGCCAGAGGAAGCCATTTCGAGCAATTTTTGTAACATTCGATTATGTGTTGTAACTCTGAAATAAATGATTTTCAGACCCATATTCGTATTTTTTTTTTTTTTTTTTTTTTTTACTGTTTCGATGTCAGGAACACGTCCCTCAAATATATGACAAACCCTGTATTCCGGGTAACGAAGACCGCTTAATTTCGCTGAAAGGCATCAGGCTTGAGGTTCTTTTACATGCCGTACATCTACGACACGGGACCAACGGCTTTACTTCCCTTCCGAATGAAGCCATGCTAAAGATTTTTACGACCGAAGAATTCCATCGTCCTCCGCCGGGCTTGAACCCATGACCTATATGAAGAACCATTACATCACGGAGGGCAGAAACTAGCATGGTAAGGACTACAACACGGAGGCAATATCCTTCGCTAATGTGCGCAATAATATATTTTGTTTTTATATTATATTTTATATATGAAGTTTGATAAAAGGTTGCGAAATTAAAGCACAACTACTCAAAATCACATTTCAGCAGGTAATGCAATAAAGTTGTTTAACCACGCCTTGTAAAACCCAATTAAGATAGAAGCAGAAAGAAATTGAATACGAGGGGCATACTGAAAGTCACGAGTAACCTATTGTAAAAATTTAAATTTCAACAATGTAACGAAACGAATTGCGGGATCGTAATCTACAGACTTTAAGCCACATATTGACATATTGTGACGTCATTAGCTTCTATCACGTGACCACAGACGGAGTTTGAAAAATGGCTGACATTGATTTTTCGTTTCGATAGCGTGCTGTCATTGAATTCCTTGTGAAAGAAGGAAAATCTGCTCCTGAAATTCATCTCAGACTTCAACGTGCGTATGGAGGTGTCTGCATGGGTGCCAGCAGTGTTAGAAGATGGGTGAAACATTTCAAAGATGGAAACACGAGTCTGCAAAATGCGCTACGAGACGTTGGAGGATATTCGGAAAGCAGTGCGTCAGGGTCTGCGGGCAGCTGGAACGGAGTTCTATTACAAGGGCATTTTAAAACTTGTAGAACGATGGGAAAAATGTGTGCAAAACAATGCAGACTATGTCGAAAAGTGAAAGAAAGTCTGTAGATTATGATGTATTTGGTTTGGTTTAAAAATAAATATTAAGATTGTAAAACAGTGTTGCTCATGACTTTCAGTATGTCCCTCGTGTATATATATATATAATATATATATATATATTTTCTACTTTCATATGAATTTCTCTACCCTCTATCATTTATTAATAGGTATAAAGTTACTCTTATGGAAGCTTACCTTTCTATTCACATCTCATTTAAATCGAGGTAAATCTCTGCAAATATAGCTACATTACATATTTCATTACAAATGCAAAAGGAATAGCGATAGTCAAATATTTAAGAACGCATTAAACTGGACTTAAAATTCCGTAACCTTTTCAAGTCCAGAGAACTTTGCAAGAATGACAAAGAATTGAGCAATTCGAAGCATTAATAAGGAACGTCTCGGGTAAAGCTTATGCCATAAAACGGGTTATTTTAAATAAATTGTGTGTTTTTTTAAAGAGATCTGCATTTTTTGTTAAGTGGATTTTCGTCTTTCGCTTACGTTTACCAGTTATACAAGATTATACAAAATTCCTTCCGAATGAAGCGGAATTCACAGACTATTCGATCCCCTCCACACATAGTCGAGATATACATTTTATTTGTCATGGAAATAGTTTTAATACGTTTTTAAACCCAAATCATTGGAACCATTTTTGAAAAACAAAACATTTAGAAAAAGTTTTCATGCAAAGGAGGTTAATTAGGGGTGGGAAATTTTCTTGAAAATCTATTCTGGACGATATTGATATTTATCCAAACTTTCGTTTTTGAGTTACGCTGTTCATACACGTGCACTCACAAACACCGACGTGTTTATAAAAATGCTTTTTCTAGAATGCAGATGCCTCAGAACATGTATATTCGGTGAATGTCGGTATCGATATTTTGGTTGGAGTACGATACTTCCCCTACTAACTATACGTAGTAGAGAAAATAAAATACAGTGCGACCTAAATACATTCGAACCGCTGCGCGTGTTTTTCCATTTCACACACGGAAACATGATAGCACACAGTTGCTGTACACAAGATCACGGTGCTGACTTGTTTTTCTCTGCTCTGAAAGTGCAGTATTCAGATTACAGTGATATCGTGTGGTTGAGTTATTACCAGTATGCTTTAATGTTTTGTCCTGTACTTAGCCACAAAATGTATTACGGCTCAGCATTTGTTTTCTACTGCACAGCGTGCATTTATTTATGATTCGTATGTGTTAACACATTTAGTGAGTGGCCTCCCGATAGTATATACAACGGCGAAATGGACCCACATTTCATATTTTTCACGGACGAGGCTTGGTTCCACCTTCATAGATGTGTGTACACAAAATAATCATTATTGGAGCTCTGAGAAGCCTAATATTGTTCATGAAATACCCCTTCATGACGAAAACAATTGGTGTATGGTGCGCCATTAGCGAAAAAGAGTTATAGGCCCAATTTTTTCGAGTCAATAGTTGACGCCCATACATACGTGAATACAATTTTACCCCCCCCCCCCTTTTAGAGAATTAACAGACAGTGAGCATGATTTTGCCTTTTTTCAACAAGACTCTTCAACAGTTCATGCAGCCAATCTTTCGATGAGATCAATTGAAGGTGTGTTTCAGGACAGAATCATTAGTAGGGATTTCTAGCCCCCTCGGTCCCCCGAACTAACCCCCTACAATTTCTCTCTCTGGGGTAACTTAAAGCATAAAATATGCATGACAAACCCACACATGCTGGAAGAATTGAAACAATGTTACCGCCAGGAAATTGCCATCATTTCTCAACGTGAACTACGGTGAGTGATAGTTTCTTAAAGAGGTGCCAAAAATGTACGAACAACGGTGGTGCACAGTTTCAGCATCTCCTTTAATAAAATTGGTAAGTAAAGCCTTTAGAAGTAGTTTTAAAACTCTTGCATGATTTTATTCGTGCCTTTATATGATAGCGTCAGACGTCAACGAATGCCGAGGGCGCGAAAAGGCAAAACACCGCGCAGTCGGTTCGGACGTTTTTGGATCACTCGGTAGATAACACAACCATATTTAACAACATTCCTCGATCTTTTTCAAACACTTTTTAAAATACAAGACATCAAATTGGCTGATATGTTTCTTCCCACAGTAAAGATTTTCTGACAATTTCGTTACACACGACAAAGTGAAAAAAAAAAAAAAAAAAAAAAAAAAAAAAAAAAAAAATTCTTTTTAGTGCAGATGTTATAGATAGGTTTCCGGTGAAGTGAAATAAGAAACCATAATATTACTTTCTTCATTCCAGTGCCAAGTTGGTAAAATGTTAGCAGCACGTGGTACAGTCTTAAAGGTCTAAAGTGCACAAAAGGATGAGAAAAATAAACGAAAAAAATGCGAAGAGAGAGCCAATATTGTAGGTATCAAGAGGATTCAATGGTTACCTCCACCTTATATAAGAGAATTACGTAAAACAATTTGTATTTTGGAAATATAAACCCAATATACAAAAACATGGGCAAATAAGTATACAAATAATAATTAGGTATATAGAAATAAAAAGAAACTAATACTTTTGCTAATATTTATAAACGTCTTACGTAACACGAATTAAGCTTATATTGTTAAAACCAGGTTATAATATATAAGCTTTTCAATTGGCATTTCTTTTAACAAAAGCTCTGTTGTTTATAAGAGCTTTGTTTATAAGAGGTAATCTGTCTAAATAATTGTCCAAGTTGTTTTGTTGCTGTTTAAATCTAATAACATCTATGACCCTTAAGAACTTCTTGAATAGCAAAACTAAAGGTAACGTTTCAAGTTGGGCCATTTAACGTGCTGATGGTCCAGGGAAGACGAGATTACGAGGCTTGAAAACTAAAGAATCCAAGTTACGCAGATTGGTTAACACAGGATCGTCCTAATCAAGAGTATTATCCTTTTCTAAGTCTGGGAGTCTAACACAGAACTTCAGAAATGGCAGCCAGGTCCATTAACCACCGAGACTTGGTGCTTGCCAATTAATGCAAAATACAAAACCTGTTTTAATTAGTTCAAAGCGTGTTTTGTTAAAGAAAATAAAATAACACTATTTTTGAAAAACAATACAATTTTAATAAAAGTGTTTGGATAATTAACAAATGATTATATTTTCTTTCTAAACTACTATTAAACTCTATTTATACATCTGTAAATTTAGAGGAAGTTGTGACTTACTGGTAAACAGTGGTGTTTTATGTTCATTGGAAAACACGGTGCAGCAAAATGTTTTAACATTTGTTATATGGGCTTAACGATTGCCCTTAAGAGTTATGAAAATTGACGTTTATATTTTCAGGACGTGGAAAAACTGTCTAAAATAATGTTCGGAGATAGTAACTAAAGATGTGGAGAATCACAATACTTTCTTGCTAGACGTACAATACTCAATTTTTAATATTTGTTTTTTAGTACCTTGCACTATCGAACATATTCGTATATGTGCGATAAAGATGAATAAACAGAGACTAAAGCTGCCTTCGCATTCATCGTTATCAGTAATGGTATCGACATATTCAGGTTCCATATAATAGTCGGAGTGCAGAAGATAAAAACCCTACAACACCCAGAGATGTGACCTGACTTCTTGCCCCGCAGCTTTGGGTGTGAGATGGTCCGAACCAGATCAACAGTGACCAGAAAAAGAGGAAAAAAGAACCGAAGAGAAGCAGTAGATACCTGGAGAGCTGTCACCCGGTTCCCTGACAAATGGCCTGCACTGTGAACGAACGGAATCAAGCAAAGAAAAGCGTAAAACGGTGCATGTGAACAAGCTGCCATAAATCTACAGCTCATCTCTTGTGCTATCTTCTTCTCCTAAAGCCAATCCTCGCTTCCCTCTGCTCCACTCGACTAACCCCCTTCTAGAAGCTATCGCGTTCCCGAATCTCCATGGACAAATTTAAAGTTAAGCCAGGTTCCCCTCCTCGGCGCTAAGACCGAGGTGAATTGAGAGTTGTTGCAAGGTGCTCCGATCATTCTGCTACCGCCGTCACAACGATAATTTGATAGTTTTCCAATTTGCTGCCGGAGTCTCTTCCGTTGACACATCTTCCCTTTCGAAGGTCCAAAAAGAATTATGAAAATCGGCGGCTATCTCATCCCACTTTCTTTGCATCCTTTTTGTTTTCCTGGATGTTATCAGGTTAGGCCATTCCAGCTAATAGAATGACTAGCAGTAAAGCCTGCTGAAGGGAGGGGATTGCCCTATCAACGTGGGATTACCATCTTTTTTGGCAAGCCACACACTCACGCGCGCGCGCACCAACTTCCGCTTTTTCCCCTTCGTTCCTGCCATCTTCTTACGTTCATCACTTACTATTCATGAAAGGAATTGAAAAATTAACGGACAGCTGATCCCTCCCTCTCGTCTTCTAGAAGTTAACCCAGAGAAGCGCGTTATCCTTCCCCACAACATGCATCCTTTCTGAGTGAGCCATAAAAGTGGGATTTGAGGCTAACCTGCACAAAATGACGTGCTTAATGTGTTGGTGCTTACAAAGAAAAGTCTGACGCTATCTGCATTCATTACTCATGTTGTCACTGCTTTGTTAAACCAGTGCCAGGGATGACTAAAACACGCACGGCTTGCAGATTATGAAAATAAATAGTTAAGTGAAAGGTTGAGAAGAGCCAAATCCTAAAAGTAACGTGCAACAGATAAGAAATTAACTAATTTTCTCTTCGTAATTGGCGCCCTTTAGGAATATCAGCTAGGTATTAGTACGGAGATACATCAGTTTGTCTTTCAACATAACATTTAATACGCCTTCATGCACTAATATCTCACTACCGACAATACCACGTTTGGTCAGGGCAAATTGTTATGGCTTCTCCTCATCCCATATATCGTATGTCGTTGCTTAAACCTCCTTCGATTTTTCTTCTTACTACTTTTGCAATTTCAAATTAATCACTAATACTGTCTAATATATGGATCTGCCAGAATTAGGTTGCACTCGGCGAGGCAGTGAATCCTGTTACTCAAAGAATATTCTTACCAGGATTCTCAGACATCCTAAGATATCAGAAACCCAGCCGGCTTTGTTTTCTCTGAGAGAGTGACTAAGTCAATCCAACTAAGCATTTATGGCGGTCAATATATCGTATTGAGGCATTAAGACAATGGATAGTGGCGTGTTGCATAGGAAGACTTATAGAAACTGTTATTTTTGGTCCCCGTAATAAGTTCTAGTAGATCAAATCAAATGAACGAAGGAATGAGGTACATCGCAAACGATAATCTATATAAATAAGCAAGGCAAAACAAAAGGCAGCTTACTGCGCCCCCTTATTCTTTCCTAGTTATACACCTGTTCTGTTTTTAAATTAAGGTTTTACACATGAAAAGTTTAACCGCACCACTTGAGGGTCCCGCTATTTCAAATGTTGTATTTCTATACTTTTCTAGAGCTTCACATTCGCGGATATGTTCCGTTGTTTCTGTAAATTTGTCACAATGTCAGGTATGTCGAAATCCAACGGCGTTCTGATATTCATCTTGAGATTTGAGGGAAAATGTCAAAGTGAGCTAATATCATTCCGTTTACGAAAAAGTATTTTTAAATTGTACATTCCTCCGAGCGCATAATGGGGAACCAATCTGAAATAGTCTTTCAGATTAAAGCACCCTTGAAAGATATTAAAACCGGACTGCAGATGCAAATTGCGCGAAAGCAAGGGAGAAAGAGTTCGCCATGCAGGCAAAAGCTATGGCACTGAATTTGTTTTCCATGTTTTAATTTTCAAATATTTGACTAAAAGCATAAGAAATCGTCATATCTTCTTAGGCAGGGCCCAGTAGACCGTAAAAATGAAATACAATATACATTCAAAGAATTAAAATGCTGCACGCCTTCATTACATCTGCGATAACATATATGAGCTGGAAAGGAGTCTGTCTAGCTACTTGACAGGAAGCTGATTTGTAGCTCTGTCGTGCAGAATACAATGCTGACTTGATGCTCGGAATATAATTTATGTTAAATGTAATTCGCTGTTTTATACTGCGCACCTAACGTACATGCGCTGTTACATTCTCAGCAGTTTCATGTCAAGATTAACTATTATGCTGAAATTATAGGCATGTGGAAATAAAGATAAGCTTTAACACAATAAACCTGTGTAGTACACAGAGTAACCTTGCAAAAATACTCTCAAGTAAAGGACGAACGAAGCAAAAAAGAAGGAAGTGAAAGCTTACAAACCAAAGGATCAAACATAAAAGAAAGAAAAGAAAATACAGCACCGTTCGGAAGAACGCGCGAGGACAAGATAGAAATGTCAGAATATAAAAAAGCAACTAACAACTTACAAAGTACAAAATATAAGTGCAAACACCAAGAGTTAACACAACGACATAGCACAATGGAAACAAAAGCGAAGCGCGGCGACTTAGCACGAACTACCAGAATGAATATGTTAAAACAACAATGCTCAAAACAGCAAGTGAGAAATCTATTGAAATTTGTAAATCTGTGTAGTCACACTGCAAATATGTTCCTCGTCACTCGGCAGGAAAAAAACGTGTTCATCCACTAAGCGCGTGCGTTTCTAAACTCAGAGATTATCAATCTCAAAAATAAATACTCTATGAAGAATGAGCTTTACTGACGCATAGCCTCACCAACAGACATACTAGCGATTTGACATAACCTCTTGTTCTTTTGATTTTATGCAATCTGAAAGGAGGCAGATAGGAGGGGCAAGTGTGAACACTTTGTGGATGTACAACTACTCAACGAATATCCACATCTCTGGATGAAATTGAAAGCTCAATGCAAAATAATCACTGTATTGTCACAGTTATATGTTTTTTAGCTTCCTGAAAAAAATTAACTTCTACAAAAGCTTTATAAAAATAAAGGGCAAAAGATTGTAGCTTGAATTTTCCTTTTCTTCATAAACCATTAAAGCAGAGAGCTAAGATGCCTACGTATATGAGGTATATGAAGTACACGTCAAGTACATTCTAGAGAATTAGACTATTAGTCTGCCAATAGTATATCTAGTTTTTTATTTACTTGTCAAAGAAATTAACAGATTTACATAAATTTTGAAAAAATAATTTTTTAAAAAAATATTATACCTAAAAATATAGCCCTAGCTCAGTAAGTACAATAGATTGTCTCGTACAAGTGTGCCAAATTTCAGCTGTTTTATAAGCCAGCATTCTCGCGAATCGGTGGCTGAGAGAGTAAGCTAGAGCGTTTCTGTTGCGACAGAAAGTGCTGTTCTCTGAGGAAGCTCCTGACGACTGCAATGAGAGTTGCTATCTCGGAGCGCGGGAGCCTAGAGAGGTCCTTTGTTCGATTTCTCAGAAAGTGAGCCACCCGAAGAGGGCATGGGTCGTAAGTACTTCACGCCGCTACCTCGTGAAGAAAGGGAAGTAACAGTGGCAATTTGAACTAGATCGCCATAGTGAAGTTACACTGAGAACTTTGTGAGGTGGCAGTGAAAACTGGATTGATGTCACAAAGTACTCGAAACTACAGTGTTATTAGACACGACTAGCAGGGACAAACAGTTACGAAAACGTCGCAAAGAGATTTCAGTCACATATCGTTTAAAAATGCGCAATCAAAGCCACTTCGTTTATTTTTCAATTTGATTTTACAAATTTAAATTGAGCGCTATTCATAGACGCTGTTCAACGGCTACGGCTCTTAGCTTTCCATTCTATATCGGACGTGAGCGACCGCTTAATTTGCTCAGAGACCTCTTTATCGGACCTGGGGTTCTTTCACAAGCCATAACTCTACGACACAGAAACCATTACTTCCCTTCCGAAGGAAATCATGCAAAGGATTTTGTACGCGCGAAAAAAATATATTGCCCTCCAACCTGCGACCTTGGGAATCGGTGGCTAGCATGTTACCTCAAGATCACGGAGGGCTGCTTGATTTTATACCAACACTTTTTTTTTTTTTATATATATATAATACGATTGATTTTTATCCACTTCCTGCTCAAGCTATCATGTATGGGAAGTTGGGGCCGAGCCGTGGTCGAGTGGTTAGACTACTCGCCTCTCACCTAGACGGCCCGGGTTCGATACCAAACGACCGCATGCGAGATTTGTAATGCACAAAGCGGTGCAGAGACGGGTTTTTTCCGTGTTCTCCGGTTTCTCCTGCTATCACATTCCACCAGTGCTCAATCTGCAATTCGTGTATCGTCAGTGTCATCGCCTGCGGTGTAGTAAAAGCGTGCGTTAAACACTAAAAAAAAAAAAAGGGTAGTTGAAATCTCCGTGCGGTTTGCCTTTTTACCGCCGATGTTAATAAAATGTGCACTTATTGTTGCATACATGCAATATAATAATATTTTATAGTTGAATTTTACCATTTAAAACTTACCGATTTTATTTGTCGACATTGACTTTAATATAATTCTTTCGATACAGGCAGCCGTCTCACTTTCAGACTGATATGATCAACACTACCAGGCGTGACAATAGATCCACATTTCACAAGAGGCTAACGCATTGATCTTGATACTGATTTTGAAGAGTTGGTAGTAAGTAGCAGGCTCAGGAATTATCAAGGAGTTGGCTTCAAGTTAACCAGGCTAAACCATCATCAACGCATAGAAAAGGTACTCAACAGCGACCATGAGTCACTGACGGCATGTAATACGCGGTTTCATGATTGGTCGGCACACGTCAACAGACTGAACATGGATGAGGGTGGTTTTGTTATGTAGAACCTCACTGTGTAAAATCCAGTAACTGGTTTACTAATTTCCTTTCGTCCTGACTTTAACGCTCGGAAATTCCTTAGTCTGGTAATTCGTTTTTACTTCAGGTGAGCATTTCTACTATCCACTAGCATCGACACAGTAATATTAAATACACATATGCTAAGCTGGTGCTGTGTGAAATTTGACAAAAAATAGTGAAAACGTTTTTTTTTTTTAACGAAATGGTATGATTTCTAAAATTTAAAAGCATACATCTTTTTTGCCTTGGTGCATTTGAACTACCAATTAACTGAAGTTGTAAATGGGCAGGCGCATACTTATTACTAGAAACGCCCAAACTTAAACCTTGTTTCTCACAAACTTTTTCCAACATTTTTCCATGCCAAGATGCTCTACAAGAAGCAATTTTTATTAATGTGTTTCAAATGTTTGTAAAACCTTTGAAATGAACATGAAAGAAAATGTAATACTTTTCGAAATAATGCTCTAGTTTTGAGGACTGAATTGTTTGAAACGAGCTTTGCAGAGCAAAATAAATGATCCACAATAATAAGGGGTTGATATAACATCTGATATAATACATTTATTTATAAACTTATTTACTCTAGAACTTGAATTTTTATGTGAATAATATTTAAAATGCATCATGTGGTGCATTTTTATTAGAACAAAGCATTTATACACTGAAAATGTTTATTTAAATAACCATGCAAGCTAGAATTTTAATACATGTCACTATTACTGTGTGTAATAAATGTTATAAATTTAGAAACATATCTCACATACTGCGAAATTTCTAAATTTCACACATGAATTACCTTTATGTCGGTATAATTGTTTTTTCACACAAGCCGTGTGTAGGACAGGAGTTGGATAGGTAGAGCCAGATTGAAAAATTCTATGCCATAGCCGAGTTTCTAGACGGTTGTTCTGCCACTGAGCTACCATGGCAACTGAATTTCTCATTTGACTCGCATGTTGCATGGCATGTTGCGATTGTAGCTCAGTGGTGGAGCAACCGGCTAGAGATCCCGGCTATGGCATTGAAATTTTCAGACTGACTCTACCTATCCAACTCCTGTCCTACACACGGCTTGTGTGGAAAAACTATTATTCCAATACCAATTGACCATAATAGTTACTATGAATCCTGGGTCTAAAGTACTTACTAAATTGTAAGACACCATTGGGGCTGACATCTCAAAATAATTTGAGATCACCTTGTGGTTTACCGGGAAACATGCGAGTAAGATGAGAAATTCAGTGCTTTGCCGGCATGTCACCATTGTAGCTCAGTGGCAGAGAAACCGGCTAAAGATCGGGAGATCCGTGGTTCAAATACCGGCTATGGCATTGAATTTTTCAGTCTGACTCTACTTTTCCTACCTTTATGTCCTTTACGAACTCCCGTAAAGTGCAAATATTTGTATTTTTAAACTTCCTCCTCGATCGTCAAATATGCGCTTACCGTACCTTTATCGTAATGTACTCTAAAGTAACAAATATGAAAGCTGTACTTTTAAAGTTTGATTGTTTTTTATTGTGAATCCCATTTAAGAATTATTGGCATTTGATGCTTCATTGCAGAATTGCTCCATTATATAGTATAGATGATTTCGCTGGTTTTAAATAATTGCTGTAGCAACCAGTGAAAATTGTGGGGTAATGCCTTTAAGAAGTGATTAAGGAATGCGGTGGCCATAACGCTCCATGCATTCGGTTGTTCAAAGGCAAGTGACGAAGATAGGTTTGGGGCCGGACGTTCTGGCGGTGTGGCGAGGCGCTGTGAAGTCTCGCTAGGAATGTCGATATGAACGTTTGCTCCAGTCAGGCGTGAAACACCCAGGGGAGGAAATGGGAATGCCGCAACCCTGTCGGATGAGGATAAAGCAATTTGCATCGCAGTATCACAAAGATGAAAAAGTTTTAAGTTGTGCGTAGCTTCGACCTGTGATTTCTTCTTTACTTGCTCTTTTGGGGCATACGGGAATAAAAACAAGGCTGCAAGCAAAAGAAATTTGGCTGCACATACTTACTGCGCATAAAATTTTCACAGCGTTCCAACAACCATTTATAAATATTTATACTCCTTTATATAAGTTTTGACATAAAACGATTTCACATCCAACATTTTGTAATAATTAAAAGACCAGAAGGCATAAATGTCGAACATTTGTTTACTATTAGTCATGAGAAGTAAACCTTCATTTTAAAATACAGTGCGAAGTTATTAGACCGAAAACTCTTCGGAAATTTAAGTCCAGACAGTGAATGTTTCGAAAACTATTTAAGCAAAATCTGTATTATTGAAATTAATTTGGCCGTGCCGTGGCCGAGTGGTTAGACCACTCGCCTCTAGCTCGAGTTCGACCTCTGGCGACAGCATGTGAGATTTTTGGTCAACAAAGCGGCGCAAGGGCGGGTTTTCTCTGGATTCTCCGGTTTCCCCCGTCATCGCATTCCACCGTTGCTCCATCTTCATTCCATGTATCACCAGTGTAATCGCCTGTGGTGTCACAAAAAAGTAAAGTTGGGCGTTAAGCACTATCAAAAATTAAGTTAATTTTATGGTGGTGGTACCTTAGGTGAATACGATTCAACATCAAAGAAGAGGGCTATATAGGATCCACAGAATGCCAGATAGTGCACTTTTTCATTTAAATCCTCAACTGTTATTTAGAGACTATTAAAAAAGGTTAGTAACGATATGATTGGATGAAGGAATTGCCTATAGATCTTCCTTGCATTTGTACATATGAGTCACGATTTCAATACATTTGGTATTTACTATGTTTTTGAGCTTTGTTTTCTCTCTCACCCTCCTTCCCTATTACTCTAACTCTCTCTAATATGCATATACACAGCGTTTTCTATTTTATTCATGTGCATCGATGTATGTACTTTTAATGAGTACCTATGCCGCTTCAAAATTCTGATTTTTTTTAAGAAAACCAAGGAAAAACAAGCAATTCAAGAAGAAACTATTAAAATTTAAAAGATAATATTTCACAGTTGGAGAGTTCAAGAAAGTAAGTCTCTATATTATATTACTGCAAGCTTTAAACACGGAAAAATAGGAGATTCCAAAATGTTTTGTATTATCTTTGTCTTGGCATAAAATCAAAATCTATCACAATTTTATTGCTGGTATTAGGGCTCTGCAGATTTCTTTTCCGAAAAGAGAAACAAACCTCAAATTGTTGGGCAATGAATGTAAGACGTCACAGTTTGTTTCTTCAACATGTTTTTTACTATTTATTAATAACGTCAAATTATTAAACTGAACATATAAATGTGCAAGTGTGCAAAGCATTCCAGGTTTTAAGTTGAGGGTCTTGTAAATATAGATAATTTTAAACAGATTTTTTTTTTTTTTTTTTTTTTTTTTTTTTGCATTTACACACACTATAAAGCATAGGGAACCAATTTATGAACTATCAAGGTTCTTGTGTAATTAAAACCACTTATTCCAAACTTATATGAAGTTCCTTCAAGAAGGAAGACAAAGACCATTTCCAGAAATTCAAGCTCTACCGTTTATTTTCATGCAAATATCTTAAATATATGTAATTAAACTAAATTGTTAGAGGCAATTTTAAGAAAATCAAAACTAACCAAAAATTGTTCATGTAAATAAAGTTTGGGATAGGAGGATGTTTCCAACACACTTAAATATTAAGCTAGCTATTTATCGGAGACTTCGTTTTTAGATATGCTATTCGCAGACATACCCAGTCCTCTTTGTAAAATATATTTATTATTATTATTATTATTATTATTATTATTATTATTATTATTCAGGTAACTTCAAATTATGTATTTCCAACGAAACCTAGGCATCGAATTTTTTGGTGAAATACACTAATACATCTACTTCCTAGGTCGTACCGAGCTTCGCGGTAACTTGTGAGGCTCGCATTCGGAAGTCACGGGTTCGATTCTAGCGCCCACACATTCTGGAAATGGATTTGTTCGTGATGCTCCCCTGGTTGCCACGACGAATGTCAGGATGGTTTATTATAACCACTATCTTCCTTACCCTCATTTCTTCTCATTTTGATTTCCTTTCATGTTTAAGGTGTGCTTTACGGTCCTGCAGTGTCTGACAGATGGTGCAATTGCTTGCGCTAAGGAAAGATTTCTCATTGTGGCCACTAGAGTGAGCTGTTAAACCTTGAAGGGCTGTTGCCTCTATCTCTTGGGATGTTCTCTGAAGTTGTGCGGGTGTTCGAACTGAAAGTGTTAGGGACTTATGTGCGCGTCTGTGAGCTTGTCTGCCTGCGGGAATGTGGCTTCATCCGTCTCTTTCATCTTATCCCTAACTTCCGATGGTGTAACCACAATCATTCATCATGGTGTCGCAGTGGACGAGGTGTCCTCATCCGTTCCATTATCCTGCATCCTAACGTTTAATTAAAATTTCAGTAGCGACCTTTAAATGGGAAATGTTTATTATGACAACTATTTCACATAACAATCATGTCACACTAAATGCTACAAAAGACGTTTCTCAAACAATCATGGCAGCTTATTGCCACAATTTTACACCTCCCTAGCACTTCGTGCTGGGTTTACCATACCCTAAAATAAAACACGCTCTGCGATGATCATTGTTTCTCGCATAGGTAAGCGGATCCTTAATTTCTTTTGTTCAATATATACTTTGTTCTAATCGTAAAATAATCAACTAAATCCCACGCGCGTTTTGACTTGCTTTTCATAAATAGAAACCTCTAATGCAGAATGCTCCAACTCGACTTGTCTGAGTCAGAGTACTTGCACGTACTCATCAACAGACCTAGGTGTTAGTTAATTTTCAACATTTGATTCCGCCCTGACGATAGCTTGCTCTTAATGGCGCGCTGTATTAAATGTTGCAGGAAGACCCTTGTTATAAGGAACTCGCTGCTCTTTTGGAAGGCATCGAATCTGGAACAGCCAGCTCTGTTGAAATTACTTTTGATAATTTATGTCCTTTAAATTCAACATCTTCTAGAGATGCCACATCAATATTTGACTTTTTCAAACCATCGTTGTGTTTGAAAGTCCTCCTGTAGCGATTCAGTTGTTTCTCGCGATGTCATAGAAATAGTATAGACTTTATAGGGTAATGTATAGCGTCTGGCGTTTTAAACTTTAACTATCGTTTCGGTTTCCTGTTCCTACTTTCTTGACCAGGCTAGCACAATGTACGTTAATAGTAGGCACAGAAAGTATGTATTCCACCCAAAATTGGATACCGATATTTCACGGTAAATACATGTTTTGAGATCCCTAAATAAAAAAAAGTCCTCGCGCGCATGTGTTTGTGGTCAGCATAACACAAAAAAAAAAAGTTTCCAAGGTTACGTATGGAATATTTGCAGTTAAATCCCCAACCCCAAACTACCCTTACATGGAACATTTTTTTAAAATTTTATTTTCTTGATAGATGCTGTAACGATTTCGATTCAAATACCCCACGTTTAAGACATTTCTATGACAAACGAAATGTAAATCTTGAATTCGCTCTGAATAGCCTCTGAACACCTTTGCATTCTGGATGAAGAGTTCTTCTAAACAAATGACTTTTGCATAACAGGTAAATCGTAAGAGATAGAAAATATCCTAACACAAATATATATATATATATATATATATATATATATATATATGTGTGTGTGTTATCACGTTAAAACACACAATTTACGTCAAAGTACTTAACCTTTTCTCAAATGGGAAGTCATCTTTTGTTTCATATCTCTCCTATTTTACTCCTGGCCATGTAACGAAAACAGCACTTAAATTGTTTCACAGGGCAACCGATTTTAACATATCCGACTACCACTATAGCCAAGTGCATTCGCTTATTTCCCTTTAAGAAAGTAATAACACCATTTCTGGTAGTGTTTATCTTGATTAGCATGATCTAGACAAAAGAATAATTTCTGTATGAATAGTTTATTTGCAGAACTGTTAGAGAATGAAACACAGTTTTTTTTTCTTTGCACCCTATGCAAAATGTTTATTTAAGCTACTTTTAAGAATGTTTATCTCAACTAACATGAAGTTTAAAGAAACATTGGCTTTCGTATGAGCAGTTTGTGGAAGATAGGTAGAGAAAGCTTTTGGATGTAACTAATCAGATATGTTTTTATTTATTGTCTGCGATCTGCTAACGTAAGTAAGTTTTAATTCAATGCCATAAAGAAATTAACTAATACGTATGAGTGTTTAACCAGAGGTTTTCTTGTGATATTGCTGGAAGCGTGGAGAGCGTATGACCAGTGTTGGTTTCCTTACCCTAACATGCAGCCGTAGAGGATATTGTTTAATCTTTATGGACTTGTACCGTGCTCAGCGGGTTGCCTTAGCACCTCACACTGAACGGTGAAATCCACTCCCCCACAATACTCTTTTTTTATCCTAGCCTCAGACTTAACATGTCATATCCCTATTCATTATATTCCAAGACTCGCTGACTCTTAAACGTGTAGCACAGGGAACTAACAAAGACATAAAAAGGACTCGCAATTAAGCTTATAGCCTCTGTTACGAATAACAAGACCTTTCTTCAGCTTCTCTTGCCACAGCTTCACGATTTATAATCCAAATGCAGGTTCTTTTTTTCCCTCCATCCGTGACAGAAAGAACTACATGGACAAAAAGAGCTAAAAATCTGGTGAATCAAGGCTTGAAGTTGTTTCGGTAGTCAGATACCTGAATGAAGTTTGTTTGGTTTAAATATATTACTTTACCTACACGAACAGCGATGGTGGTTGGATGTAAACAAACGCAAGGTCGTTAGCCTACTGCAAGAGATGGGAATACATTCATTTTCTCGGTTAATGTTTGATTATGATAAATTCAGATCCTAAATGATGAACGCATATGCGCCTCGAGTATCTACTGAAGCAGTTGTATTCGAAATTTATCCACCAATTTCCCTAAACATGTATCTCTAATCAATCGTGTTTCAATTTCTTTGGTGGTAGTTTATCAACGCTTGTCATTTTAACTATATCATTTCGAAGTAACATTAACAGCAGCTTAGTAACGTTCATAGAAGACGTTACATTTTGAAGCTTTTTGAATCTTAAAAAGATTGAATCTGATGTGTTTTATTACATTGTTACGTAGTTAATGTATTGCCTTTCAAATAGAAGTTCCCAAAAAGGTATGCATACTATATATATACATTTTAAGAGTCAGAGAATCCTATAAAACTTGCTAAATACCGCAGATTATTAATTAACTCTGCATTTCATTAATCTAATCGTAAGTGATGTACTCGTAATTATAACTTAACTATGGTGATGCATCTGTGAAAATTGGAAAATCCACAATATTTAAGAACTTTTATACCGATTATTGCACACAATAATATTGATATTTCTGCGATGTATCAAATGCCAGCTTGCATGGTTATTTAAGAATAACTTTTTTATGGTCTAAATTCATTATTCTAGTAAAATTAGGCATTTTAAGAATATTCACATATAAGCGTCCAGTTTTACTGTAAATAAATTTAAAAAAATATCTGTCAAATTAAACATTATTTTACTAGCCCTAAGTAATGTAGAAAAATTATTACTTTTCGTGCTCTCCAAAACTCTTGATTTTTCAAAATTTAGTAATTTACCTAAATTGGAGCAACATTTCTAAAAATAAATATTACCATTTCATTTAACGTGCTTTTTAGATGCAATATAACATTTTTGAAACAAATTGGAGAAATATTGCATCGTATAGAATATTTTGATTATAGAAGAATGCCGCAAAAGAGTTTATGAGAAATTAAATTGGGAGTGTCCATTAATAAGCATGCGCATATCCATCGACAGCTTCAGTTGGATTTTGGCATGTGGGAAAAAACGATATATTTTCTTAAACTTTAAAATTCATATTATTTTATTGTGAAAAAAGTAATTCTTTAACTTTTCACAACCTTTGGTCAAATTTCACAGATGCACCTCCTTAAATTACGGATCCACTGCAGCGCTTGAAGCATCAACGTAAGACACTTCAAACCAACTGTTTAGGCCAGGTCTCACCAACTGGTTGTCCTTCGAGTAAGGCGGAGAGAGAGAGCGAGAGAGAAATTGCTCGAAGCTCCTACGAATCGCCACCCGTGCACTGCGCAACCAACTCCACCGAAAGCAAGAAGAGATAATTCTTTCAGTACTGTGTCAGTATGCAACATTTTGCGTTTAAACTGCGCAACCCACCATTCATTAGTTAATACACCTTTGGAGGTTCATAATTGATAGAAAACTTGTTCTATTTTGTCTCCATACTTCTATTATGAACTTACATCTACTCTTTTTTTTTTTTTTTTTTTTTTTTTTTTTTTTTTTTTAGGTTTGGCGGTAACTGGTAGTCGTAACTAAAACAACTGGGAAAAATAATAATGAAAATTATAGTATTAACTGAATAAAACAGCAACTGCTTAACTTGGTTAATGCCGTTGTAATCTCATTCTATGAGAATTAATTTGTGATGAAAAAATTTCACATTTATAGCAGTGGATATGAACAGGCATCTTGATAATTAATTGCTATCGAACACACTTGGAAAGAAATGTTGTTCTCCTTGGTAAATATTGTAATCAATAATCATTAACATATGTCGGGTAAAGATGCTATGGCTTGAATTTTCTGCGTACACAAATTTATCGTAAATTAACCACTTATTCCCACTTTCTATAAATAAAGGTCCTTTCTTGGCAGGCAAAAAACTAGAAGTTACTGACTTGCTTTCTGTGCCCAACATAAATTGAAACACACACGCTGTACAAGGAAGAGAGAATGACTGTTATCACCGATTTACCTACGTATGCAGGAGCTAGCCTGCTTGCTGCAGCATAAAATCAAGCGAGTTGGTGACGCCTGGTTTAAGCCTGCAGAGGGATAAACCGATGGTTTGTTTTGTTTAAATTGAGCTACCAATGGTGACACATAGGTCTGATAAAACAGGTTTGGGTTGTTCTTGATGTCGGCCGTTCCACGTCAACTGGCGAGTCGGACATTAACACAGCATCCACAACGGAGTTTTGACCTTCGCATCTCTTCGTTCCACCAGTAACTTCCATGCAGTTCCTTTGCATGTATAGAACAGCATCTGTTCCAATCATCATGTGCCTTATAACTTTACGCTGTGTCTCTTAACTGACACGTGCACTGCTCACCTCTCATTGGCTGATGTCACGAAATAGATTGTTTGTACGATACAAACCAGTTCCCTAATTAATATGATCATATTTTTCCTAACACACTCGAAGATAATTTCAAATTTACATTTTCATGACCTATGAATCACACACAATATATTACGTAACAGAGTTAATGCAAATACTTATCAACAAATAGGTAGGAGGATCCTACGGTTGATTAAAGCACGTGCATCTGTCATGAGAGTGTTTTTAATCGCTTTTATTGCCTGACCTTGCATTTAAGGGCTTGTTTGTCGCCATTCAAATGTAAAATGTGTACATTAGCCAATCATGGGGAAAGGGAAATAAAGAGAGCGCAGTAGAAATCGTGTCAGCTGGGCAAGATTGTAAGAAATAGGTTTTGGCTGTAAAGTAGAATAACATTTGAAATTTTCAATGCCGTGAATTTTTAATTCGTGCTGACCTAGATGGAGAGATACCCAGTAGCACATTTTTTTTTTTTTTTTAATTTTTTTTTTTTTAAAACAGTAACGGAGTCTGATCAGGACTCCGGTACTGTATCCCTATTTACATTTCCCCCCGTAGGTTTTACTGATTACTGGTTTACTGTTTTACTGTCTCTTTTACAAACATATACACATTGCACAAACATATAACATCCATGCCCAAGGCGGGACTCGAACCCACGATCCCCTGCCCACGAAGTACCAAAGCGAGACGCTTTAGCGAGCGCGGCCATGGGGACCGGCACACATTAAGCCCACTCACACTCTCTCTCTCTCTCTCCCTCTGATTCAAATATTCCGGCAAACATTCAAAGTAGTCTGCAACACTCGAGATATCACATCTCAAATGCGACTTACTATGTAGCAGGAGCTTTAAATGTTCGGATTTTACAATTATCCACCATTTGTTGAAAATAAGGTGGAAAATTGAATCATATGAGAGGCCTTAATGAACTAGATTACTCAGAGGTAGGAAGAGCATCGGCATGGAGGACCGAAAATTCATGTTCGAGTTTCGGCTGCGGCATTCACGTATTTCGAGACTTGGACGCTGCAAAAAGCAGTGCAGTGGACTTCAAGATCAATCAAACCTCGCCCCGTCAATAATACGAGTATCTCTTACTTGTTCTGTTTTAGTCTTTTGTCAACTTAACAATTTTTGCACAGATATTATACATGATTATGTAGTAAATTATATCCTATAATACTGACAAATTTTAAATTGTTTAATATCATTTTTTCTTTCTCAAAACACCCAGGAAATATCCACATATATTAGGTTTTGCTCTTTCTTCCTTTCTTTCTTTACCCTCATAGTATGTGACACATACACCTTCCAGCGCCTGGGATCAGACGGCTGTTGAGGAGCAGAGACGCTGTACCATAGGGAATCCAGGATGTGGGATCAGCCTGATGCCTGTTATGAAAGGGACGATGATTATGGAGAAATAGGTGGCATGAATGGCGGAGGAAACCAGAAAGCCGAAAAAGTCGCACAGGCGCCCCTTCGTCCAACACAAATCCCACATGCGGTCCCCTGGGATCGAACCAGGGTCCCCTTGGTGAGAGGAGAGCTGGGTAACCACTCGGCCATGGCGTTGCCGTTCTTTATCACGAAACTTAAAACTCTTAGCCTTTCAACTTGTTTGTAATGTTTTATACCGAAATACCTCAACTTGAATTGAAAGCTGTAAATAAAAGGGGGACTTTGAATCTCTTATTATGATTTGAACACACATTGCTGCCATTCCGTTATACTGACGCATGTATGATAAATTATTAGCACTCAGTTAATTGGTACTTGTAATATTAGCGACTTTTGGACAATTATATTCTAGTTTATAGTTTCCACCTTAAAATGTGTATGATAACGCATTTGTAACATTTTAACACATTTTAGTTGTATCAAATGTACGAGGCTTAATTTATGCTAGAATTGAAATATTTTAATGTCTTCTATGTGGCATGATGGTTCTGAGCCCACTTTGGAATTAGACATGTTTATTAATTGGTTCCAAGCTAATATTTTCTAGCTCCTTAGATCAGTTATTTAATTTTTTGCTGATTCTTGATAATGGATCCATGTGATAGGAATTTACCTCATTAATTCGTGGTGCCTAGTGAAGTAAAATATCTGTTTATATAACCGGCAAGAACATTGGTGTAACTGTAATGGAAGGGGCTATGTTTTTGAAATGGACTTTATTTTAAGCGATCCTGCCTTTTATGCTATATTTTCTCCGAGTGTGGAGCCATCGTCTATGTATATACGCATGAATACATGCAAGCTGTTTGTATGACAGGCAAAGACGACGGACCTAATGCGCACCGGCCTCTTATATGATTATAAAAAGTAAAAACATATATGAAGGTAGCTGATTGAGATAGTTTTAGTTACTATCACTAGCGTGTAAAAACTACAATTACGATTATTGGAACTTTAATAATGGCGAATATTCATCTACAGTAGATGCATTTTACCAAATTTTACTGTCCTTTAAAGTAGTCATACAATACATTTCCAGGATGTGTAAGTAGTCGGATATCTTCAGCAGCGCCTGTCGTGTTAACAGTTCAAATGGAGCGGTCTACTGCCTGTTGAATCTTTGGAACAGTTCTGAAGCGAATGCCAAGAAGTGGTTCATTCACCTTCGGAATCAAGTCAAATCACAAGGACATAAATCCAGGGAGTATGGTGGATGGTACAACACTTCCCAGCCCCATCGACCGAACAAATGGGCCATATCTTGTTCTGTATGCGGCCGAGCATTGTCCTATAAAATGATGGGTGGGTTTTGCAGAAAGTAAGTGTCGCCGTTTCTTTTTAAAAGCTGGTAGTAAGTTGTATTCCAAAAATTAAGACTAATACTGCGCATGGGTCATAACGAAGATCGAAAGCTCGTCAGAACCCAGCAAAATGAAAGCTTTGGTGCTTCTCGTGTACCACCGTGATGGTGTTATCCTAAAACTATACGTTTCTGCACCACAATAGGATGTCCATGAAATGGCGACACTTTCTGCAGAACCCACCCATCATATTTTTGCACGACAATGTTCGGCCGCATTCAGCTCAAGCTGCGGTTGGGGCTGGGAAGGGTTGTACCTTACACCATGCTCCCCGGACTTAAATGCTTTGTTTTGTTTCCGAAAATGAAGGAAACACTTCGTGGCATTCGCTTCAGAACTATTCCAGAGATTCATCAGTAGTTGCGACTGTCAACATAACAAGTGCTGCTGAAGGTATGCTACGATATCCACTTCAACTGGCAACGGGCTGTACACAATACTGTTGACTTCTTTGAAGGACAGTAAAACTTGATAACAGTATCTCTTTGTATCAGTTGTAAATCAATAATTGCCACACCCACGTGTGCTACAATACCTACCAATAACACATCAATACAAACATACGTATATCTGTGTCACAAGCTTCAGTCGCTTTTAAGTTGAGCTTTGTTAAAGGAAGCATATTTAAACTAATTTTTGCCTTTCAGGAATTGTTATTTTCAATGAAAGCAGCCCACATAGTTTTTACACACCGTGTAAATTGAATTTGGAAAAATTCAGAAGTTACACCTAAGGATACTGCACCTATATGCACATCCACAAAAAAAGCATATCCAACTGCTTGGTAGCTTTCAAATTCCTTGAATTTAAATTTATTGAAGGACATGATTTATATCAAATTTACTGATGATAATTTATGTGACTAGCATCCCTTCAGAGGCAAACTATAACATTTGATAACGAAAATAAAACATGTGTTCTAAGCTGTTATCTGAAAATAAAAAATCCAATTCAGATTAGCAAGATAAATGAGACAATGCTCTTATCTCATTCCCATAAGTTTTAAAATTATACTTGCCATGCCGCCGCTGAATATAAGAAACTGGTCCTTGGTATGCTACCCTGTTAGCATGCATAAAAAAAGAAAAAACCTGGAAAGGATAAGCTGCTACTTCTTTTAGAGCCATCGTTAGTATATAAACAATAACCCGATTACCATCGCAATTTACAAACTGCCAGGCAAATATCAGGCGCATTTGCATAATGCTTTATGGGCTAATGAAAAGTAGATCGATGGACGAAAACGTATGCGTTTGAAATAGCTTTCCGTATATGGCATGATTTTATCTGCGCTATCGGTTATTGAAGGTACGACCTAAATGAACGAAAACAAATACGTCTAATTATTTGTTACCGTGTTAGGGTTTTATGTGTTTTTCGTTTGTGTTTCATGACGTATCTCTGGATTGGCATTTCATTGCTTTAATCTGTTAGCAAATGAATTAATATTTAATGCACGAATAACACGTTACTACGCATTCAAATCTGTTGGCAATCAAAGCGTTCTCCTTCAATTTTGCAGACAAAAAGGAGTAGGACGCGGTAAGGCAAACAAAGCCCGTAAAATATTTACGTTACGCTTTGCTTGTAACTACATTTATATAAACACTGATTTCCATTTTCTGTCAAGGGCATTTATCAGGCTGCAGCCAAGCAGAAAACATTGCTTATAGGTTTCGTACTATTTAATGGCTTTCACAAACGTCTGTGGTTAGCGAATCCTCACAAGGTAATGCTGCGGGACTTGCAGTCCACGCTCAAATACGAATATAAATTACTCACTTTGCCTGATTTTCCTTTTCCATTTGCATACACAAAGAAAACTTATCTGCCTCATGTTATATATGGACTTGGTGTTAACAATACGTAGAGGTATTCAATCATTCGGAGTGTAATGCTGGAACTAGACGGGAGAGGTAGTAGTACTGGAACAAGATGTCCAATAAAATCTACTGTGAAACAGTCACAGGACGTTCCCTCGCCATTGTTATTTAATGTTTAGTTATTCTGGGGATTAATCACATAAAGTCTTATTACTTTTTCTACAGGAATCTTGAGAAAATATTGCATACCACTCAAAATATACTCGTACAATATCAACATTTTATCAGAAATACACGTTTTAAGTTAAACTGGGCACAAGAAAAGTATTTTTAGGGAAAGGTCCATTTGGATTATTACCAAATTTCATATTTAGGTCAGACAGTTTTTAAGCATGCTAGGTATAGATTTTCAAGAAAATAGTTCTACTCTAATCCATCCTTTACATAAGAAATGTTAATAATTTTTCATTTTCTCCAAAAAATAAAAAAATATTTAAATTGAAATACCATAATATATTTAACACATTTGAAAGTGTTACTATATAATATGTGTGTAGTGTGTGTGTTTTTAATTTTCTGTGAATATTCTATCAAGCCCTCTTCATTCTCAAGGAAATTGTATAACTGGCATATTCTAAAAGCTAGAGGAAAATTTACTGCGCGAAAAATGTAAAAGTAATTTAAATTACAATTATTTAAGTTGCATACATTTTTTTGTAGAATTAACCTTTTTCGAAATTTTTAAACCTTTCGGTTTTCTCAGGTATGATATCTATAAAGTGTCCTAAACTGCTATTCCGTTCCTGCGCATGGGTTTACTAGTATTATCGTAAAAAACTTCCTATTTACGAACGGTTGTGTTTCGGTTTTCTTATCGCGCATACAGCCAGGTGCATAATGCTTAATTTGGAGTTATCTATACTGAAATATGCATCTTAAGGTGAGTTATGCTTATTTGACATAAAATATAAGCAAATATATGAACTAATAATTCATGGAGAAATTCATATGAGTGTTGCCACAAAACTTTTTTCAATCTTCATATTATTCATTACAAATATAAGGAGGAATTCATTTTAAGAGGGAAATTCCCCTAGGCGATAGTAGTTAAAAATAACAGATTATACTACAATTGCATAAGCCCATGAGAAACAAAAGAATGACCACTTGTCTCTTCAAAGTGTAGAGCTTAAACTAATAGAAAGAAATTTTAAGGGAGCAAAAACGAATATTTCGGAAACCGTCAATATCACAACATTCACGTGTATAAATTATACAACCCGATACATTTGGGAGCATTAATCTTGGTTTTATTGCTTTTCACTGTACCAAAGCTTTCTCTTTACTTAATTTACATAAGCGAACTAGATAGTTCCGAGGTAAAATGTGAGGTTTGCATTAAGTAGGTTCCGAGTCTGATTCCCGACGGAGCGGCCACTCTGACCATGGGTTTGTTAGGTGGTTTCCCTGAATTAACAGACAAATGTTGGAGTGGTATCTCTTCTATCACGAATTTCCTGTCCCTCATTCCCCCTTACTTTGTTTCCCCCTTCATGCTTCAGGTGGACTTCGAGGCTGTGCAGTGTCCGACAAATGGTGCAGATGCTTGCTCATTGGAAAGTTCTTCTCCGTCTTGTCAGATGGTAGACTTCTGTGAGCCGTCTACGGTGGGTCGAGTTCTCCCCAACTCAGCCAAAGGGAAACTTTCTCCGAGTATCCCAACGGCGCAGTCGGGTCTTCAAGCTTGGAAACCGTTAGAGATCTCTGCGCGTTCCTTCACTTTATCCGTTCTTCCTGGGGAGTGGTAGCCACAAAATATCCGCCTTGACCGAGGTGTCCAGCTTACATTGTTGCAACATTCAAAAGATGATGTGCGCTATAAGTAAAACAAAGGAATTCTTTCAACAATTGTTATTTCATTATGGTGTATGCAATAAGCTCCCACTACTTCAGTTAAATATAATTTAAAACTACTGCGACAAGGCTACCGGTAGATTACAACTTCTGCCCTTATGCCCAATTCACAATGGAGGGACAAGACGATTGAACAATAGGAGTTCAACATGAACGCGAGAACATCCTGCGATGAATTTTTACCGCACGACATCGCGGGATCCACATCCGCTTAATTGTGTGTTATTGTTAAGATGGCATTAACCTCCAGGTAAGTGCATTCTATTTCGGAAAAACTATTAAATACATTGAATTAAAAACATATAAAATACAACTAAACTAGCTTTCTTTGACTCCCGCTTCGCGGATCAATGTTAAATTGTCGCCTCATTGTGAACACTAGGTTTTGAGCAGCAATATTGTTTCGTATGTCGCCAGTGTCGTTCCATAGTGAATTGGGCATTGCAGGCATAACAATACCTGTGTATCCCGCCTGGGTTGTGTGGTGGTAGCGTATCTGCTTCACATTCAACAAGTCGCGAGTTCGAATCTCGCTTAGGGTGAGTTACCCGGATAAGATTTTTTTCGGCGTTTCCCTTATCCCGAGAAGACGAATGTCAAGTAACTTTAAGCTCCACGGACACCGAGACCATTTGAGCATCATTTCAGCAATTCCATTCATCGTCCGATATGACCAACTCGGTTAAAGGACATTAAGCTACGAAAAAAAAAAAAAAAAAAAGGAACAAAAAAAAAAAACAAACAAACGAAAAAACCCGTGCGTCCATTCCTCAGCAACATTTGTTTGCAAGCAGAACCTACCTGCTGTGGCAAGTGTTAAGATCACAGTATATACAGTAAACTGGTCAATACTTCTGCGTACATGGAAATAGAGAACTTTTATCCACCTAGCAAATCAAAATTCAGCTATTCCTGACCTGCAACTAGCTCATTCTTTAGATCAGTTAGATAAAGCGGCTTGCTCTTTACTTGAATATGGACTGCTTTAAAGCGACACACCTGGACAAGGTTGGTCTAAGAGGTAAAGATAGCATTTTATCATCTTTCTTGTCAGTGGCGTGCATATGTGTTGAAGTCCGCACATGACAACCATTAAGGCAGTTGCTAGGTGCTTTAAGGAAATACATACTGGTAATTGGTTTTAATGGCTAAAAGTTACACAACGCTTACAAAAGTCTCAGTGTTCTATGTGTTGAGTCCTTAGCAATATCTGTAGATATTACAATCGCTAGGGAGTAATATTGTCATTGTTAATTTTCCTTCGTCTTGGAGGATTATTATCGATTTTCAATATCGTCTATAGTTAAAATGTGTAGCGGAAATGCAGTTATTAGCCATCTAACAATTGAAATAAGCAAACTGCCCAGGTGATGCAGGAGTTGTTACAACCACGTGTTGTTAATTAAAATCATATAGAAGTTCCCGCAGAAAAATATTCGGAATTAACGACGGAAACCCGTCTAGTTGTCTAAACAGTGGAACCCATTTTCTCGAAGACCTTTAGACCACGGTGTTCCAGCTAGGGTGCGCGCCAGAGAGCAGCAGAGTACTCGCGACTCGCAGAAGTCTGCCTGCAGCATGCAATACAGCTCAGAATTGAGGACAAGCTGGTGTCATGGTTGAACGAAGTGGAAGGAAGCGCAAGCACTTGTGCTATGACTACCGCCCAGTAACATATTGCTATCAATTTACTCCTCCAGTCGGAATCCGAGAAAGTTTGCTGCCTAAGCACGAGTATTTTGACGCAGCCCAGCAGAGTTGGAACAACCTGGTTTAGACAATATTCCTTCAGTAGCTGAGGAATTCTCAGCAAAGGTGAGTGTAGAATAAAGCTGCGCGCAGTCGCGACGATATGCGTACTTTGCAATACAGGAAGCTGACAACTGCAGTCGTTTCTAGTCTGTTGCCGACTATTCCAGTCGAAAACTGTGAGATTTTTCTGAGAGAGTGTGCGATGGTGGGTTGTGCGAATGGACATGACCGGTTAAAAATTACTTAATTACAAGCTAATGTCTAATTTCTTGGACGATCGCTTTAAGATATATAATCAATTCTTCCTGAGTCTAAGCACAATACTTTGTAACTGTGTCGTATTAAATCAGTTAATTCCCGCAGTGGTAAAAACTTTACGTTGTAGGCAAATTTTGTTTCTGTAGTAAAAGTAATACGCTTAAGTTACCATGACTCGCTAGGCTGTTATACGGCGAAGTCTGCAACCGTCACAATTCGCCCTCCGTGGTGTAATGGTTACCTGCTAACTTTATATACCCAAGGTCGCGGGTTCAAACCCGGCAGAGGACGATGGATTTTTTTCGGGTGTAAAAATCCTTAGCATGACTTCCTTCCGAAGGGAAGTAAAGGAAATTCCGTGTCGTAGATTTACGGCACGTAAAAAACCTCAAGCCTGATAGAGAGGCCTCTGAGGAAAATTAAGCGGTCTTCCACGCCCAATTTAGAATCGGACGCTGAGAACCACAGTAGTTAAGGAGCGTCCATAAATTACATGTCATTTCTTTTCCAATAATCACCACTGAATGATGAGTCGCATGCTATAATTAAGCGCTAATTCATAACTGTAAGATGAAGAGGCAAAAGATGCAGCAGTAATATCTATTTTTTAATACACGCACTCTTATTAACCTAACTAATAATGACAATTTCAACAAAATTCCCTCATCTTATGTTGCTAAACCTTCAACTACTATCGATATCTCTGAAACAACTTTAACTTTTTGCCTTGCTAATTCTCAATATTCTTCTTAACCAGAATCCAACCTACTCTGAATACCCCAACAAAGTTCGCACGTTCTATATTGCAAATCCTAAGTTTCTTGTTCACATTTTTAACACAGCTTTAGCTCTTTGCCTTGGTAATTCTCAGTACTCTACCACTCTTTAATTCAGTATTGGTCTAGGTGCGTTTTCAAGTAACCTTCAGTTTTCTGAAGTACTAATTCTCGAGAGCTGAACCAATATCTAATGGATTTCTTGTGGACTTCTTTCTGACTTTACCGGAACACCTAATTACCCTCGCGATTCTGACTTCGGGTTAATTGATTTACTTCAATGCTAAATTTGCCTCGATCATGATTCCCTAATCACAGAATTATAACCACTGTCTTTTACATTACTTGTGGAATTTATTACAGAAAATTGCTTATCCCTATTATTTCTATATTTTCCTATAATTTGTGTATGAAGTTATTATTAATTTAATCAGATCCTAATTCCGTTATCGCAACGTAACTAGACAACCTACCATGGAGCTGGCATAGACTGCCACAGCTTGTAATCCATGAAGATAATGTTTATTACGAAATCAAGGCTCAAATGTGTTTATTTAAATGGAGGTGTTTGATTCTAGAATAAATATAACATTCACACACATTTAATTTGGAAATGCTGTATTTCTTGGACACTTTATATATATATATCCACTTATTTGTGATATATTCTGTGGAAAACTTCTCAATGTTTATATAATCCCAGAAAAAAAAAAAAAAAAAAAAAAAAAAAAGCTTTTGCTGTTTTAATGACCTACAGGAAAATATCAGTGTATCCTTCAAAATGTGGAAACCAATTTTCAATGTTGTGTTCTAACTATATCTACCTTACGAACTTCAAATATGAATCACAATAAAACATTAATTGCTTTAGAAATCAAATTTAAACGTATATATTTCTACCTTTCTACACCTTTTAATTGATAAAAATTATTTCTAAACACAACTTCTACTTTCCTAAGAACTTGCAGTCATAACCATGATTTATTATTATGATTATGATTATTATTATTATTATTATTATTATCATCATCATTATCATTATTATTATTATTACTGTCCATTTGGTGAAATTTCAAAGTACAGTACTGGAAATATTTACTGCATCACCCATGATTTTCTATGCATTTGATCTTTATGGCAATTTTACATTCAAATACTACAAAAGATTCATACGCCCTGCAATTGAAATTGACAGTTTATTTTTGATAATGTGAAAACTTGTTATACATAGATTTTCTATTGATTTACATGGATATGTGTCATAACGTGTCATTTTTGGTAAAGCGGAGAAAAAACATATTTTGATAGGTATTTATACAAATCTTAAAGAAACATAATATTTATCACACAAAATTGAAACATGTGGTTGTTTTTGGCAATACAGTTTAATAACTTGTTGTTAAACTTAAATAATCTCGTTTCTGTATTTAAGCCCCTTCAACTAGTATTTTGTATTGGCTCTGCGAGATTTTATAACTGCAGCACATCGTCTAGTCATTGAAAGTATCAAATGTTTCACTTTGTCCGGTGATATCTCATTGAACCACATCCTATGTATTGCTTCAATTAGTTCTTTCTTGTTTTTTGGTTTTTTCTGGCTCACTGTATTGCAAATGATCTTCCAACAGTTCTCGATGGGGGTGAGAGTTAGGCTGTTTCCTGGCCATGGCAGTGTGGAAATTCCCTGAGTTTCAAGAAATCTTTTAACCTAGGGAATGAAATTGCCAAATATTGAAAGAAAATAAAATACATTTTAGAATGAAAAGAAATAAAATTTTTAAAAGTAATATTCATACCTACCAAGCTCTGTCGCATGGTGCAGAATCATCCCGGAAGATGCAGTTTTCTGCTGATGCAAAGTGTTCAACAACTGTTGGCAATAATTTCTCTTGTAAAATCGTTTACTGTTCCATCTACAAAGTACAGTGCACCCACTCCTTTAGTAGATAGATATACAACCCCAAACCATCACACTCTCTGCAAACTTCACTGTTGGCCCCAAACATTCTGGTAGAAATTCATCTTTCCTACGACGGATAAATATTTTTTCATTATTTCTTCTGAAGTTAGATTTCGACTCATCAGAAAAGATAACCTTACTCCACATTTCTTCAGGCTATTGGATATGTTCCTGAGCCCATTCCAGTCGTGCTTTCTTCATTTTTGATGCCAAAAGGGACTTCTTTCGAGGTCTTCTGGCAGGTAATCCCATCTCTAAAAGCTTGTTTCTAGTGGTTCTATGAGAAACTATCACGCCAGAAGCTTCTTCCCGCTCTCTTTTCATCTCCACAGAAGTCGTACGTCGATTTTTCAGGCTCATTCTTTTCAAAATTCTGTCACTAGCTGCAGTTGAAGACCTTTTTCTGCCTCTGCCTTTCACCCTTTCCACATTTTCAGTTTTCTTAAACTTAGTCAACAATCTTGATACAGTAGAAGGGTTGAATGCTATGTCTCTTGTAGAAAGGTCCTCAGAAGCTAATGCAACAATCACACTCTTCTTACGAGCCGTTAACTCAATTCCTCTGCCCATGTTGAGGAGCATGTACTTAACGCATGCAAGAGCAAAATTACACTAACATTATAAAGAAGTGAATAACACTGCAACAATGGATAATTTTTCATTGTTGCTCCACTAAACCAAAGCAAAGTTGCAACAGTATAAAGGAAAAATGGGAAAGAGTGAGCTTCAATGCATATTGTTGACATTCACACGACAACAAATTGAAAATGTATACATTTCCCGGGTGATGCAATAAATATTTCCAGTACTGTAAGTTAGTGATAACAAGCACTGATAAAATAATGATCAGAATAAATCATTTTAACGATAGGAACTTTATATTAGTTTCCAGAATTGCGCTTCTGCGCCATGGCTAAATGGTTAGATCGCTTGTGTCTCCCCAAAAAGACTTGAGTTCGATCTCAGGATACCGAATTTGGGATTTGTGGTGGACCAAACGGCAACTAGGCTGGATTTCCTCTGGTTCTCGGATATCCCCATTCACTCAATGCACCCCCTGCTCCATAATCACCTTTCCTTCCAACCTTTTCACAGTAATTTCATATCATTTTCACTTACCCATCCTCTTAAAAGTAATAATATTTATTACCAAACAGTTTCTGTATTTTCATTTTCTTCTGTCCTCATACTGCCAAATGCAGGAGAAGTACCCTAAACATAGACCTGGGACGTTTTCTTCACATATTTCCTTTCCTGATTATCATTTCATTTGATGAACAACCACCTATAGTGCCGTATGTAGTAAGAGTGGGTTTTTAATATCCTGACTGCCGCTTTATCTTCTGATATACCAGTTTAATTTACTTGTGTTTAATTTTCTTCCTCAGGGAATTACAGAAATTGGGTAATGTATAGAATGTAAACGTTTCTCACATGTGGCAAAAGGCATCTATCTCTACTTGCCCTTCACTTAGTGTAACACTTATAACCCTAAATCAACCTAGCCATAAAGATAATAACCTGCCAGGTTCTTTGATTCATTTAATTACATTTGTATTGGTCTGTAGGTTGAATTTAGTGTGCGGAAACATTAACTGCACGCCACTGTCCTCGATTTCTGTCTGGTTTTGCAACGGGTGAATGGAACACTATAAACCGAGGCCGTCAACTGGACGATCGATTTCATCATCAGGTTGATTTTGATGATCGTTATTATGCAAAATAGTATATATGTGCGCATACAGTGAAGATATGTTTGCCATCATGTGTTACAATGATATAAACGCTCGGTATTGGCCTGTTGAATAACACTGGCTCTAGCTGTTTCCTACTGTCTGGCCAGGGCTGCCCAACATAACGAACAATGTGGCATTGTATGGCTTTGTTAACATCATAACTGAGTTGAACGGAGCAACATTAAATTTTATGCAAGATTGCATGTGTCTGTGAATAATAATCACGTTAGCTAATTCATTTTCAGACTGTGTTTTGACAAAAATTGATTTTATAGAGTACATAGACCTTCTTTAATTCATAGAATTAAAATAATCACGAGTAACTTGGATCAATATAATGAACATAATAATTCTACTAAAACGTTAAATACATATGTATACGTTATACACCGAAAAAAGGACCCTGACACCTACAAAAAAAAAAAAAAAAAAATAGCTGATTTATCAACAACCTTCTAAACATCCCTAATTTGATGAGATTAGCCTTGACCCAAATGACTTTCCTTGTTTACTGAGATTTCGGGAACCATATTATTTTCGTCACTGACTCAGAGGTAATTGCTTTCTCCAACTTAAGTCGCCTTTACTAATGATTCCTTACATTGTAACAGAATTCTCATCTTTAATATTATGTATAATTCAGTAACGTCTTACATATAACAGAAATATAACTTAATAATAAATTTAGTTGATATCAATATATGAAATTATTTAACCCAATTATTTCTCTATTTCGCCATTATTTGTTTCTAAAATAATTATCAACTTAATAGGACTAGAGTACCAGTATGAACTTGCATAGCCTGCTTAAAACATACCTAGGTCAATCGAACACAAATTTCTAGAGGTTCCGTCTTGATAAACCTGATGCACAGCATCATAGGCACAAATACGTATAAAGTTGCATGACTAGGTACACCTTTACTTTTTCTATGGTACTTAGTAGATGGCGAAATTATTCCATTCTACGCATTCGATATCAAGATTTTACCGTAAATGGAGGTTTTCAATCCAAATAACACTTTAAAGGTCTTTGTGATTATGTTTCTATGAAAAGCATATCTCAGAAACATATGTCGGATAATAGCCAAACTTGGTATTTAACTGCAATACCTTCGAAAGCGGTCGTCTTCTTGGCGCGGTGGTAACGCGGCTGCTTGCCAAGTGGGAGACCTGGGTTCGATTGCCGATACCCGTGTGGGGAATTTATCCCGCTGGGAGACCTGGTCCGGAGTGCACTCAGCCTCGTGCGGTCCTGGGGGGGGGCAATTGAGGAGCTACTTGATTGAGAAGTAGCGGCTCCAGATCGATAAGACCACATTAACCGGCCGGGAGGGACTCAGGCGCTGATCACGACTCACCCTCCAGTACTGTACCCCCTTTATGACGCCTTTGGGCCGAGATGGCAGATGCAGCGGCCGGGCGGCAGGACAAGGTCTCTTATGGACTGTATTGCCATGGAGTTATGTTCACCTTTGATAGCTGGAATACGAGGATTTTCATGAACATCAGTATAAACTACCTTTTATATGGGATTTTTTCCTATATTTTTAATTTTCTCAAAAATGACTCTAAAGTTTTGATTAAAATAATGGTGTTTTAACGTTTTAGATATTTAAATAACACATAAAACCTATAATCTGAATTTTGTGAGACTGTGAGGTCCCCTTCATTCAGAATACACAAAAAAAGTAGAATTCTTTTAAACGCACAATTTATTCAAATAACATTTTCCTAGCACTAGACATTTTTTAGATATTCGTTGTCGTTGGTTTCTATTTTTCAATATTTCATTCAGCTGTTTGTCGCAGTGATGGAAAGTATGCGGAATTTCAAGGCCAGTCTCGCATTTAAACTCTATCACCTCGTTCTCCTGTTCCCCTTGTACCCACAACGAAATGTGTAATAAAACGTTTATCTGCATTGTTTATTTTTTTTTAAAGAATAGTTTATTGAAAATATATAAACATAAGCAACAATAGGTAGAGAAGCTCATGTTTGTTTAAAACACAGGCACAGCCTATTTTCTCTAATGCAAGGAAATTACATATTTGGACATTATAAACTAAGAGTGAATGCACAAGTTCGCAAACACCTAGATAGACTGAATAGAATCATGCTTTGGAAGAGTAATAGGTGAACTAGCATCTGCGGTGAGTCTAAACACGACGTTGCTCCCAGATATTGTACAGCTTTTTCTAACATGTCAGTGCTAGGCACTACTTAATGAGTTTTCCCTCTAAGCCGAAGATATGAAAGTGTTAAAACAATTTTTGGGGCCATGGAATGCTGGCCAGCATGTCTCCCCAGGGGACACATGTACGGTTCCGCGATAAAAGGCTTTCTGCCTAGGATTAACCACCTGCCTAGATTACAAGCCACTTTGTCGGAACAGACCCCCAGACCCTGAGGGCGAGCAAGTGTTCCGACAGATTTACATTGCTATGGCATTCAGCACCGAGAGAAATTTCCTCTCAGCTCACTTACACACAGACCAAATGCTACTTCAACCGTAGCGACGCAATATCATTAACGGTAAATACGCTTTCCACTGCTGGTTGCGTTGGAGACGCGAGAATCCGTTTGCTGATTATTTAATTAATTATAATCAGTTGATCTGCAAATTGCTACCTTTTTTCTCAAATTGTTCAAGGGGACAAGGTACTCTGAAATGGTAAAAAACAACATTTTTACTTTCTCTACACTTACTATGTACCTACATAGTGTATAGAGAAGGTATTGTATCCCACCCAAAATTCGATACCAAAATGTCACCAGAAATACATGTTTTATATCCCCCTGAATGAAAAAAAAAAGCATTTTTGGAAAATCCGAGTGTATACCTTTGGACAACATAGCTCAAAAACGAAAAGACCGTTAAATACCAAACTTGGTACTTTAAGTTTGATATCTTCTATGGATGCGACAGGAAGATTTTCAAGAAAATCCCCCACTCCCAACTACCCTTTACATGGAACTTTTTTTTAAATTTTGATGTTCTCCAAAATGGCTCTAACAATTTTGATTAAAATCTATGTTGAAGATATTTACATGCCAAATAAAATGTATATCTTGAATTTTCTGATAATATCCTCTGCAGACCACTTTATTCTGCATGAATTTTACGGAATTTTGCATAACTGCTAAAACGTAAGAAATGGTCAAAAAATGAGCACACAAAAATGTAGAGCATGCTAAAACACACCATTTATGTTATACACATTTTTTTTCGTGGAGTTGATCGTTTTTGAGATATTCCTGGTTTCAGCTTTGAAAAACTTGTAATTTTCTCATACAGGAATTTGTCAACACACACAAAAGAGCTTCAGTCACACAGCAGCCAGCTTTTGACTATCATTTTAACCTATGTGGTCCCTTATTTTGTTTCTACTTACAAGGAAACAAATAATAAGACTATTTATGCTATTTTTTTTCTCGATTAGCATGAAGTAAATAGAAGCATAAGCTTTTTAACATAATTTGTTGCAGAGATGTAGAGAAAGTCATGTGAATGGAACACATCAGATTTTATTTTTTGTTTTAGACACTAATAAAACCTCTATTATTTCTAGTTTCAGACAGTGTATACTTTTGGGGGGTTAAGAGGACTTTAACCAATTTAAATATAATTTAAATGCCAGTCTGCATTTCTTTAAAGCTGTTAAGCAATCCCCCTTTTTAGAACATTTGTATCCTTAAATCCAGTTTTCTCAAAAAAGTATTTGTGGATACTTATGTACCTTTTTCTCAGAAAGTGTGAGAGCTGGTAAGCTGAAATTTTCAGCACATTATACAACGCATAGTTGAACTTTCTGAACCACAAGCATGTTATAGCGTGTATTGATCATATTAAGAAAACAACCACATAGCACATTTTTCATATTTTTACCTTTTAGGATTTGCAAATATATTTATTTTTTTAATTTATACTGAAATTGTATCATATCTAAATAATCAAGATTCAGAAGATAGCTGATTATACTAAGAACAAGCATGCAAAAGTTTGATTATGTATCTTTTGCAAGTAAAATCAGAGAAAAAGGTACACGAGTTCACATGTTTTAAGATTAGGTTTTATTACTTTTCTGCTGAATGAAATACTTTTTATGGACTCAACCATATAAGCTATTAATGCCTACAACCACTTGAAACAATTGTCATGATTTATAGAATAATTACTGGAAAAACAATTGAATACTTTAAGAGCAGTTGTAGTTCAACTCGCTTAAGGTATAATTTCCGTTGTTTAGACTACCTTGTCCCAAGAAGTACGTATGTCTTTGTTGCTTTTAATTCTCTTCCGCACGTCGTCTGAACGTAGGATTAAATAAAGGTCTGAAGTGTTCCACTCACATGTCTTTCTCTACCAGTTGTGCACATAAACTCCTTTCAAAACCTTATTTTTCGATCTACTCCATGCTAATCGAGATAATTTTTTTTTATTTATTAGTCTGACTGATAAATGAGTTTGCCTATTGACACAGAATAAAATATAATTTAGGGATTTAAAATATTTTACTGTACATATGTTATAATAATCATATAAAAACTAAGCAATGAGAAAAAATTGTAACAAAGATTATAAAAGATGTGAAACAAAAAATAAAAGTTATAACAGTAAAAGAGAAAAAATACAACAAAAAAAGCGATTTATCAACCATAATGCATTTTACGTTCTGTTTAAACCATACAAATGATTTCGAAAAATGGCTAAGGAATGTTTTATGATGTTCTTTGTCTTTAAGTGGAAGGGAACTAAGGGGGATTCAGTAGGCCAAGGTGATAGACAAATCTTTTAAAAGATGTCGCATTGCAATGGACATTTAAATTCATATCTCTGTTGCTCGGGTACAAGTAATACTAAAGAAACACGCACGACTTCCTATTTGAGAAATTTATAAGTATTTATAAATTGAAATCTTAAACTAGGAATATCTCGGAAATGGTTGGTTCCACAACGAAAACGTATTGGTTTTGACGAGATCTACATTTTTTGTGGGGTAAGTTTTTGTCTATCTCTTTACCGGTTAAGCAAAGATCATCCAGAATGAAGAGGACTTAAGAGGCTATTCTCAGGAAATTCAAAATCATGAAATATCTTGAATATAAGTATTTCATTCAAAATCATTAGAACCATTTTGAAGAAATAAAAACTTTCGCAAATGTTTCCATGTAAAATGTAGTTCGGGGTGGGTAATGTTCTTGAAAATCTTGCATTTTTGGGAGACATTAAACTTAAATAACAAGTTTTGTATTTAACGCAATTTTCCTTTTTTCGTTATGCTGATCACAGGCATATAGACAGACACACGGGCCTTTTTCTAAAACGGCTTTTTATTGATTCAGAGACCTCAAAACATGCATTTCCGATGAAATCTCACTATCGGGTGAAATGTAATACCTTTTGTACCTATGTACAGTGTACCTATCTGTTGGAGAAAATATAAAATCTATACCTTTATCTTCCACTTTATTATCTGACTTAGAAGATTAACAGATAAGTAGTAAATATGTTTGCGGCTGGCCTTGTAGCTCAATCGGTAGAGAACTCGCCTGCAGTGCGAGGGACCCATGATCGATTCCCGCCTGGGGGAGGGAAATTTCCCCTAGCCAGGAATATTTCCTACCTTCCCCAGAGTCTGGAGGCATGAATGTGAGCATGAATGTGAGGGTGTGTGATCTAATTAAAAAAAAAAAAAAAAAGCCACAGACACCTAATGCCTATTGTAAACGAATTAACGATATGAACATTGCAGTTAAAGGCGAGATGTAACTTTATAAAACGTGCCGACTTTTATACATTTTAGGCCTGAAGGTAAACAGTATGGAAAACGCATCACTGCTTTAATGCTAAGTGAAAATTATTTTGAAGGTAGGTGGAAAAGGTCAAATGCTCTACTCTGTCAAACAATATTCCTTTTTTTTTTTTTTATATATTTGAACCCTATTTAAACGAGATATTTTGGAACGTTATCATAGAAGGATATTCAAGGTAATGGTATAAATATATAGGTTGTATTAAATTTCAAAAGACAAGTACTTTACAATGAAGATATTTATGAAAAACTAGTATGCAAATGGTTCTTTATTATGTGGAAGCTTAAAAGTTCCAAAAACATACATAAATGAGGTTCAAATGCTAAAAGTGTTTGCAACTCTTTAAAGAAACACAGAAATGAAATATAGGATAACGTTCAGAATATGTAGAATATCGTAAAAATACTTCATTACAGCTTTAAAAATAGCATTTTCTAAATGCTTACACGGGAATGTCACCACCAACCAGAGACACTCGATTAACTACAATTAAGCTCACTGCTGCTGAGAAAGAAGCATGGTAATAGCGGTTTCAGAGGATATACTCTGAACTATTGAAATATCGTGACTCGAAAGTTGCATGCACACATGTAACTACACGTACTGTCTTGCTAGAACTTCGACGTCCGATTAGATGGTGGGAACGCTTGGATAGTTGTGGCACTTATGTACTCGTGTGATTCAAAATATCTTATTTTGAAATTTTGTTAACGCATTCTGACACATGTATGGAACGAAATAGGAGTCTTAAATCCGAACTCAACTGTATCACCATTATCCGAATACTGTGCTATCTAATGTATATCTGCTGCACAAATGTGACGGGTAAATATGAATTGTTTAAATTTAGCTGATTAATAGTTGTTAAATAGCTAGACTTGGGGCCGCAGTAACGTGTGACTTGCATTGGAGAGGTCCGCGTTCAATCCTGCCGACCTCACAATCACCCCCAAGGGGCTTTCCCGGGTCGCAAGCCGAATGCTGGAACGGTTTCATACATCCCACGAATTTACTTTCCCTGAATCGATGGTCTGTTTCAGGGTTGAAAGTGTAGGCGACGGTGCTTCGGTGCGGTATAGCATAGAAAAAGGATGTTCTCTACTATTCTCGCCGTACCTAGGCTTTCGGCTGGTTACCGGGGTTTAAGGACCACCCCTTGGGGACATTGGACCCTTTGCAGGGCCGGTCTATCCAGGTGTCTCAACCTGGTAATTCTAGAGTCCCTGTCATTGCTGCGGCGTCGCTCCTGGTTCCGGCCACCCGGTGTCGCATATCCCCTCATCCCTCCCAGGGAAGCCCCTTCGAGTTGTATAGGTGCAACAATCTCACTGGTTCGGTGTCGAGTACCCTCCAACCTACCTACATAAATAGGTATTGTTACATTTATTAAGTTATGACAACAATATTACACAGATGAAGATGTGGGTAGAGGTACTACTGGCTTTCTAGCAGTTATGTATTAGGTACAGATTTATAGAAAACGAATAAAGTTGAAAAGGAGTGGGAGTTTTGGTTTAAGGTTCGATTTAGTCTTAAGAGCTTAGTGGACCTTTAGGTAAAATAAAGTTAGCAACATTAGACTAAGAAAATCCGCCACAAACGTTTAAATACAACGAGGATACATGTAAACATTTTGTTGATGGAAAATAAACTATAAAACGTCGGATACTACGTCGTGGTATAAATGCAAAGACCCGAAAAGTATAATGTAAACATCTATTTGATTTTTAATGCAAACAAGGCCTCACACTAAACATTATTTTCAGTGAAAAATATTTGAGTTTCTTTTACGTATAATATTTAACGTGTCTAAAATACTTGTGTATACGTGCCCTCCTATACTTTTCCATTGTTATCCACATATGATAGCATAATTTTAGCTTTTATTTTGTAGTTTGAATTATATCAGCAGAGTACAAACCCAAGGATACTTGCAATTTAGGGTGTCAACATGAAGAGGACTTGTTACATAAAGGTACGTATAGAAACATTTTGAATATTTCAGATTGATTAGGTCACTATTTCTTCTCTAATAACTGTTAACTAGTATTGTTCTATACTTTATTTCGTAATGTAATATTCTTTAGGGGAAAACTGACCTATCTGCGAAGGATGCCACGAGAAGCTGAGTGGCCTCGTGACTATCATTGGAGAACCCTGATATTTACAGCTTGCCACACCCAAAAACATGGAAAGAGAATCGGTTCATTTATTCACTTATCTGTTCTTGTTTCATTCGCGTCACCGAGATTTATATACAAGCGCTAATGTTGACGTATTTATTGTAATAGCCGCTCTCTTACTCAATTTCCTGATGAAATAATACAGCTCATATTTCAGACACCATTATGACTTAGTTGCTGTTATTACATCTTACACATAGAGAAAGGAAAAGTCTTTGACGTTGGCTCACTATTTATGAGAGGCAAGTTTAATGGAAGACGTGTCTTCTTATAAATATCATTTATAACAAGGTCTGTTAGTGGCGTTCCTGTGCAAACACCGCTGCTTCACCTTTGGGCGTGTTTTCTTTACGGAATGTACATTAATATCAATATTATAAGCGTTGTACTTACAGAACGCCTTCGAATTAATGGTAGAAGACTTACAACATGCTATCATTCAATTTTTAAATAAGATATTACAAGACTGCTTCCTCGCCTGTTGGAGATATATTTATGAATCTGAATGTCTACAGAGAGCACGCGACATGCATTTAGAGGAATGATACAAATGGATGATCTTATGCAGTGCCCGGATTTTGATCATTTAAAAATGTTTGAAAAAGGACCTATACATTAACTCAATATTTTTTTTAAAAAAAAAATACATAATTTATTACGAAAATATGTGATGTATTCACATGACTTTCTCTACTCTATGTTGTTTATTAGTGGCTGTTCTTAGGACAGCTTACTTTTTTAAATCGACTGCATTTAAATTGAAATAAGTCATTGTAGAACTAGCTAAACTACACGTTTAGTTATAGATACAAAGAAAACACCGATTATCAAATAGTTAACCACTGGTCGCTATATGCTGTCCTTCAAATTGATACTTCATAATCTTTCCATACAAATGCAAGAAACATTTGAAAATGAACAGGACTATAAAAGAACTGTTTAAAAATTCGGGCAATAACAATAGATATCTAGATTATGAATTATGTGACAAAACTGTTATTTGAAATACTAATTAAAGATATTTACAATTTTGTATAGTACGTTTTGTTCTACCGCATAACCTATAAAAGATATACAGGGTTTTATAAAAAGTGTATTTCGAATAAAATGTGCTTCGCAGTTTAATCCTAGAAAATTCAGAATATTATTTATCTTTAATAGATGGCATTTTAATCAAAATTGTTAAGAACCACTTCTGATGATTACTAGAGAGAGTGGTTGGTCAAGAGTCTACTAGAGGTTGGATATGCGTTTTCTATAATAACAAATACTTTAAAAATAATTAATGTTTTCTTATAATCATCAAATAAAGTGAATGATTCTATTTCCCTAGACCTAACAGTCTCTTAATCCAGAGGTTAGGCATGCTTGCATTTCCGCTGTTCTGCAAACAAAGTATTCTTGCAAAATATGATTATTTAATTTACTCCACAATCGAGATAAGCATTAACATAAATTGTCCTATTACCTACTTCCTTGTAATTAGAAGGAAGATAAGGGAATACAAAAATCATTTTTAGAAAAAGCTCCTAAACTTAAATACCAATTTTGGTATTTAAGTTTAGTATCTTTCAAGGATGCGAAACATAGATTTTGAGAAACATACCTCCACCCCAAACTAATCTTTACAAGTAACATTTTTCAAAATTATCTATTTCTCAAAAATGGCTGTAACGATTTTGATTAAAATGCCGTATATTAAAGGTATTTACATGACCAATAAAATGTATAGCCTGAATTTCTTGGGAATAACCCCCGAAGTCGACATCGAATTTTTGCGTGGAATACAATACCTTCTCTATCCGCTATGTAAATGTATATATGAGCTAGAGATAGTAAAAGTAATTTGTGCTAGAAATCCTCTTTTCTGAAATAAAAATATTTTTGCGTGAGCTACATTTATGAACCTCTTTCTGGCGTTACATCACCCTTTCTTTCATAAAAGTGGTAGTTTCTGACGGCTTAGAGATTATTCTTCAACGGAAGCGTAGCAAAAAATGTATTTACCATATTGTTTAAGGACGCGAAATGAGAGTCTGTGTCAGATCGTTTGAGTCAGAACCTTCCAAGGCATGCCCTACTGAACGTGAATTTAGATTTAACACAGAGGCGCGAATGAGCTGGACCAATACACACGAACGCTATTCGCTATTCCTTGCTTGTGCTGGCGTTTCGATTTTCACTCACCGGCCGTGAATCATGAGAGGAATGCTGAAATTACATAGCTCGGCCCACCAGGACAATAAAATCCCGTAGGGGGAAAAGTCATAATGAATGAACACCTCTATCAATGTTACAAAGAGCCGGACTGTAGGGTGGGTGTAGCGTGGCATGGCCAGCCTGTGTTCTAAACCGTTTTGAACGGACGGACTGCGTACAAACCCCAGTCATGTTTTGTGAGGCGAAAACAAAAGGGGGTACGAAGCCGCACAACGAGAGTGCTATTAATCCTTACAGTACTCCGTCTGTGCTATCACTCTTACGTCAAATCGTCACTCCAGTTACCTTCTCCAGGTTAACAAACAGTGATGATGTTATGGATGATTAGCTTTCACAACACTGCATCAACGCATTGGATGCTTGTTCACTAAATTTATGTAAACGAGCCAGTAAAATATCGAACATAATTTATAACGGAATATCCCTTGGATTTCTGATGAAATTTATTCGTGCATAATATTATTATTTGCAATGAATATAAGTGGTTTCGTGCTCATGCACAGAGATAACACACACAGGCACGCACACAAACACAAACACACTTCTGGGCGTAGGTCGATGGATTGGAGGTAGGTGAAAGAACAAGATAGTTCTGAAAAGTGTAATCACGAAGTCACACAGTAAACACGTTCATATTTATCCCTTCACTGTGGGCCTAAAATATTAAAAATAAAATACAAAACAAAATTCAAAAATGGAAACCCGCGGTAATACCGAACACTCGCCTGTTCAGAAGGCGCATGTAATAGCTTGTCACTGTGTACCTATACAGCACGTGCACACGTCATGTGAGCCACATTTATTTTACTTTCTCTAGCACGTATGTGTAATGCACATAATTGTATTCGACACAAAAATTCTACACCGAGAATTCACAGGAAATACATGTTTTGATGACAGCTGGATGATAACATAATTTTTAGAAAGGGTCCGCTCGCACACCTGTGAAAAATTTAACTAAAAACCAAAAGTTGAGTAAACATCAAACTTTGTGTTCAAGTTCAGTATATTCCATGGATGCGACACGAAGATTTTCAGGAAAATCCCCCCACCCCACACTACTCTTTCATGGAGAATATTTTCGAAAATTTCGGTTTTCTCAAAAATGGCTATAACGGTTTTGATTAAAATACTGTATATTAAAGATATTCAAATGAAAAATAAAACGTATATCTTGAACTTTCTGGGAATAATCTCTGATGTTCTCTTCATTCTGGATGACCTGATAAACGTTAAGAAATAGACAAAAATTTACTACACATAAAATGTATATCTCGTTAAAGTACACAATTTTGTTGTATACAGTTTGCTAGTGGGGCCAACCGTTTCCGAGATATTCTCTGTTTTTTATTTCGATTTTAAACTACTTAACTTTTTTTTCAAACGGGAAGTCCTCATCCGTTGCATCTCTCTTTTGTTTTACTCCTGACCATGGATAGAGATCCGAATTTCAATTCTATCATATGGCGACTTGGTTTTAGAAGATTAGACTATGCTTTCGCCTGGGGTATACCCTTATTTACCTTCCACATACACGGAAGCAAGCAATAGGACCATTTCTCCTACTGTTTATCATGTAGATAAAAAAATAATTTAACGTAGACACAGTTTGTTTGCGAAACAGGTAAACTCATGTGAATGGAGCACATAAGATTTTTACTAGCAAATGAAGACGTTTCATAAAGTCAACTTTCATTCGTGTTCATGCATCGCTCACGTTATTATACTGCATGTGTGACCCTTGTTCTCCACCACAATACTTAGTTTGTTACTGCTTTCTACTCTATCATTTTCTGCACACATTCTTCCGCACTTTTTGTGCACCCGCCCCGGTAGTATGGGGGAGCATGTCCACCTAACATTCAAGAGGTCGCGAGTTCGTATCTCGCTTAGGGTGAGATACCCGGATAAGCTATTTTTCTCGGGATCACCTCAACATCATTTCACCGATGTCATTCATCGTTCGATGCGACCAACCAGGCTAAAGGACACTAAGCATCAAGCTTTTCCAAAAACAAACATTCTTACAAAAAAATCATTATTTTATTTACATCATGCTAATCAAGATAAATATTACCAGAATAGGTCTTATTACTTGCATCTTTGTAGGTAGAAGGGAAATAAGGGACTGCACAGGCTAAAGCGACGGTCAAAACCTTTCAAGTCAGCCGGTAAGTGAAACAACTAAAATTTGGTTCTCTTCTTTCTAGGAGTAAACAAAAGAGAGAAGAAAAGAAAGATGATCTTCCGTTTGAGAAAAGTTTAAGTAGCTTAAAACTGATATTAATAATTCGGAATACCACGAAAACGGTTATCTCTACAAAAAAAAAAATGATTGTGACATAAATTGTGTTTTTTAACGGAATATACATTTTTGTTGTTGTAAGTTTTTGTTTATCTCTAACGGTTTACCAGTTATACAAAAATCTTCCAGAATAAAAAGGTCCTCAGAGGCTATTCCCAGAAAATTTAAGATAGACATTTCAATTGTAAAGGGCATACGTTAAACTTACTGCATTTTAGTCAAAATTGTTAGTGCCATTTATGAGAAAATCAATATATTCGAAAGAGTGCCTCCGTGGTCGAGTGATCAGCGAGCTGACTTCTCGCCCGGTGGTCTCGGGTTCGATTCCCAGCTGGGGCGGGGAATTTTTCTTTGCCCAGAATTATTCCCTATCCCCCACAGAGTCTGCAAGTATGTATTTGAGAGTGAATGTGTGTGTGTGTTTGAGGAAAATAAAACTATTTAAATCAAACGTAAAAGAACCTACAGACAACGAGTTGTTTCAAGTGCAAAGCCCCCGATATGACCTTAGATGTTAAAGGGGGCTATATAAATGATATACATATTCAAAAGGTGATTCATGTAATGTATAATTGGGGATGGGGCAATTTTCTTCAGAATCTTCATGTCGCATCCATGGAGGATACTAAACTTAAATAAAGTTTGGTAATTACCGGAATTTTGGTTTTCGAGTAATCATTATTTTGAGTTATGCTGTACACACTGACCTTTTTTTAAAAATTCTCTTTTTGGATTCAGGAGGCTCAAAACACGTATTTCCGGTGAAATCTCGGTATTGAATTTTGGGTGGAATACGATAGTCACTATCGTAGATAGATAGGTACTATATCTATTGTACAAACGTGCTTGAGACGATGACACATGATACATGGAATGAAGATGAATCACTGGCGGAATGCAATGGCGGGGGAAAACAACTCTCACATGCGGTCGCTTGATATCGAACCCAGGCCGTCTAGGTGAGAGGCGAGTGGTCTAGCCATTCGGCCACGGCGCGGCCTTATGGCTATAATATTAACCGTAAAACAGCTGTGGTAAGTTTGATTTTGTGTTGCAATATTCTGTAAATTATGACGCGTAAGTTTCTTAGCAAATTCGTTCCAACAGATCAGAACATCTGCTTACGTGGATCAGTAGCAATCTGAGCTATTTTAGACTCCCAACAACCTCGGCAGACGGTTAATACACATTCACCTTCAGCAGTGCATCATTAGAGGAAATACCTAAATGGGACTCACAAGAGTTCATGAGGTGGCAAATGAACTACTAGGGCGGTGTTTAGATGTTTAGTAATTGAGGCACCACAGTCATTAAACGTTGCATATAAGTTGCTACGCTCTGGCGTTAACTAGCTCTGGTCTTCTAAAACACTTTTCTCGCTTCTTTTTCTCGAATATTCCTTTTTAAAGGGCTACACCACTAGCTTATCATAGTAATATCCTAACACTCTTCAAGACAGATGTATTTTCCAGCAGATAACTCATTATATAGTTTCTCGAAGTGTTATAGCTGAGATATTAGATGTTCCATTAATCAGATAGGATGAGGATATTTCAACAATTCCACTCTAAACTACTGCACACACATATTCTCACGCTTTCCTTTCACTAAATAAATAATTTATTTTATGTGAGAAAATCTGACATGCTCTACTCACATAACTTTCTTAAGCTGTTCCAAATAATAACTATTCTTACAAAAGATTGTTCTTTTATCTACATCATGCTAATCGAGATAAACATTAGCTGTATTGGTCTTAATACTCTCTTTATTGTAAGTAGAAGGGAAATAAGTGAATACAAGTCAAATGTTTTAAAAGCTGGTCACTATGTGAAGCAATTGAGGTTCAGTTTGCTTTGAATGGTCTCGTTTGAGAAAAGTTAAACTAATAACTAAGAATATCTCAAAAAACGGTCAACCCTACAAGAAAAACGCATATAACATAAATTGTGTATTCTAACGAGATCTACATTTTTGGTGTATTAAGTGTTTGTCTATCTCTTACGTTTTAACCGTTATGCAAAATTCTGCAAAATTCATCCAGAATAAAGACGTCTTCTGAGGATATTCTGAGAAAATTCAAGATATACATTTCACTTATCATGAAAATAACTAAAACATTTTAATAAAAAACCTTAGAGCCAATTTTGGAATTTCAAATAATGTGAGGGCATTTTACTGAAAGTCCTCGTCTCGATTCCTTGGAAGATACTGATTTTAAATACCAAGTTTGGTATTTTATTTTTTATTTCTTTATTTCCATTTTCACAACATTTCCTTTTTGTTTTATTATTTGATTTCCTATTACTGTTTTTGCTTTTTGTTTCTAATACACACGCATTTACAGATTTACATACAAACACTCATGCCCAAGGCGAGACTCGAACCCATGATTCCCTGCGCCACAAAGCACCAAAGCGAGGCACTTTAGCGGATATTCAACCTACTTTACGTTTTTGAATTATGGTGTTCACAGACACACACCACACAGGATCTTTTTCTAAAAATGCTTTGTTTTGGATTCAGGAGTTCTCAAAACATTTACGGTGAAATCTTGATGTCAAATTTTTGTGTGGAATAAATGCCTTCTCTATGTACTACGTACATTGTACATATGTGCTAGAGAATGTAAAACTCGCTAAGTGTTCACTGACCCAGTTTACCCTTACACCAAACATCAAAAAGAAAAGCCGTGTAAGAGGAGATATGTGCTGTTATCACGCCAAGCGTGTAGACCACTTAGTTTCGGGACTATGTTAACATAAAGGCATTAACCTCAAGTTAAGAACAAGTCAAGTCCTGGAGAGCAGAACAAAACCATAACATGCATCAGGGAAGGTAATGAAATTGAGATTAAAGGGCGGAGAGCTTAATGACTGCTGCAACAACATGCAGGAAACAGGTCTCTTTAATGGATGGTACTACACTTACCGAAGCTGCATTTTATCTTTCTTCTTCATTAGCCATTACTGTTTCAGCATTAGTATGGGCTATGAAAACAGCGCTGTAAATATAACATGCTAAAATGTTTCATTTTGCTGGCAATAATGACACTTTAAGAGAGAGATTGCCAGATTAAGTGGCGATATTCCATCTAAATGATCTATTATAATACTATAACACTGTACGATTATGGAATTGAATATAAGATTTAAGAATACCTTTGTTTTCGTTAATTTCAAGAAAGATATGCCCGCACAACATACACGTTTTAACAGAAATCTGATGTGCACCATTCACATGACTTTCTCTACCTATTCTCCAATAAATTATTCTTACAAAAGTATATTCTTCTATGCATTCCATGCTAATCAAAAATACAAATTAACACAAATAGCTTTATTACTCCTTTCCTTGTAGGTACGTGAGAAATAAGGGAATTGATTAGGTTAAGGCGATAGTCAAGTTTTGAAAGCTAATCGCTATGTGATGATTTGGAATTCAGTTTTCTTTGCTTGCTTAGGGATAAAAAGAAGAAAAACGAATGATGACTTACCGTTTGAGAAAGTATTAGTATTAGAAAGTTCAAACTCATAAGAAAGAATATTTCGGAACTGTTAACTCCACAAAAACATATATGACATAAATTGCGTGTTTTAACGAAGTTTACATTATTTGTTTAGTAATATGTTTATCCTTTTAAGCTTACCAGTTATGCATATCGAAAATAACAAGAGGTTTTTGTGCTATACTTTTATTCCATGTGCAGACCACAAATTCGCAAGAAATGACCCATTAATGCACGAAGTAACAGATAATATATAGCAAGTTGCAATCATTACTCTGAAGTAGCTCCTGTACAATTTTCTGGAACAAACAATAAATCTATCACTAAGGGGACAATTATTAAATAAATTACATTCTAGGAACTAATCATTAAAATGCTGGGAGTGCCAATAACCCGCGTAGGTCAAAGAGCGGGGGAGGGTATACGTCAGTCACAACAGCTAATATAAGTCCCATTAGGCATCACTTCCACGCAACAATGGCAATATGCAGTACGTCATTAATCATCTGGCCACGAAAACAACAGTTCAGCACAGCATGAAGTTAGAATTTACAACATCGTGCGGTAATGACTTCAATAGGTCGTAAGACGATCATTTATGTTCTGCTCGATAATCAAGACGTCCAACTTCAGTTGTATTGAAGCTGTTGAAGCTTCCGAACTACTACAATTTAACACGCAACAGCGTAAAAGCTAGAATGTGAAGCAGCCGAAACGTCGAAGAAGTTTGCGGGATATCAGGTTTTTTGTGTGTTTGATTTATATATTTTCCCCTAATTGAGTGAGGTATTCAAAATTATAAGGACAAATTCTACACTTCACAGTATTAAAGCCGATATAGTTAAGATAAAAGCGTAAATGATCGCATGTGTGGGCCATAAGAAAACTCACTCCACGTGAAGAGTGACAGGCTACTTAAATAGCTCAGTTGTTAACACACTTTTTTTGTCTCTTTTTTTTTTCATTTCCCCAACATTTCCTTTGTTTCTTATTTAATTACCGTTTTGCTTTTTGCTTTTAATACATACACCCATTTAAACACAAATGCCCAAGGCGAGACTCGAACCCAGATCCCCAACGACACGAAACACCAAAGCGAGGCACTTTAGCGAGGGGACTCACCTTGGTTAAAAATATATCAACATGTCTATACTCACCACTGCCATCATAATACATACTGCAAACGAGGGACAAGTGGTTTTTTCTACCCCAAATTAGAAAATGTAGACCTGTTTTGAAAAAACAATTTCAATAATTGGGTCGTCCGTTAATATTTAAGGAATTACGCTTATTGGTGCACCGTATACTGCACTTTTACTACATAGATATATTTAAAATCTCAGCACAATGCCGGAATCAATAATGCTTATTCTTAGAATATACGTATGCTCAATTGTAGGCCGCAGAAAAATCAAAATGTGCAGTGCGCACTACGTGTAATGGCCATTTGCATATTCCGTTAAAGTGAAACAGCCGTAGTTTCTTGTTAAATCTTGGTATTTTACGCTTCACATGGAATTAATGTGGTGTAAAAACATGCAGGTGCACTCCCAAATAGATGTGGTCGAAGATGGTATAATTCTATCATGTTACTGGAGCTTAAATGAAACGATTGGCGAGACAAGTTCCAATTGGCCATCGTTTTCACTATGGATAAGCAAGTTTTTTTATTCTTGTTTTTTTATTTATTTTTAATAGGGATGCAATACGAAGTATTTCTAAAAAAGTGCCAATTGTAGCAATAAACCTTGGGGAAAATACATTTGTGACTCTTTTTCATTCCAAATCTAAAGCAAAGCATATTGTTATTTGATTCGTCATGTATATATACTTTATTTATTTATATAGCGTAAGCGTTACTGACACACTGCTGTAACTTCTATGCGAGGATTTGCACAGACCAAAGTGACAGTCGTGAATGTGATGCACAGAATGTAACCGCTATTGATACAGAGTGGATTTGTAACAGAGACTGCTTATAGCTACACTGAGCCCAATATAATTGCTGAACAGCCCGCAACATCAGCCACGGAGGATTAATCCATATTGGAACTGGAAATCCACCACCAGATCGTCATCGGGTATATCGAGTATATCGTGGGAAGCTCACGTTCCAAATTTTCTCTCCTACCACACTCCTCATTTCTTCATCCTGGATTCTTCGGACTGTCTTAACTCTTTGTTGCTGTCGGTACTTATAAGTCACACTTGCTTTAAGCACCACTATATAAAGAAGATTTGTTACTCGAAGATGCATTTCGGTTACACAAATCTTCAGCCATAAAAATGCATGCAATTAACATTTGTTTTATATTGTAAAAATATTAACATTTTGCACTAAAATTGTAGTGATTTTTGTTTTTTAAAGAAAAAAGAGCAAAATCCACACAACTGCAGTCAAATGCAACCCTATCAGCTTCCAGGTTGCTATTACACTGGCTATTTTACTTGCACCCTCCCCATTCTTCACTACAGGCACATTTGTGGCGATTGTTGGGATTCAAACTCGCAAGGTTTGGCTTTGAATGCATGGCCAGTCCATTACCTATCGCATTTAGCTAACGACCATTCAAACCACTTTGTTGATGGTGGCTTCGGACTGGTTATGAAAGCTGGTTTAGGAATTAGAGGGAAAGCGGCATATGTAGCAAACAAATGTAGGCAACTAAGGGTTAAAGCCACGAAGTCATCTTGAGGGTTGCCATAAGAAACCTGACGATTCCCAAAACATATATTTTATAGAAACTTTCTACAGAGTGTTTTGTTCTTCCTATTACTTACATCTAAGAGCCACACAATTGTGCACACAATACTTTTGTGTCAGTTTGGAAAGTCGCACCTGGTTTGAAATAATCAAGGGCTAACTGAGAAAACAATGGGGTGCCGCCTTTGTCTCTGGCGGCGAGCAAAGAAAATAAAACCTAGATAAACAAGCAGCAGCACACGTACGTATGCAGCTAAGCTGCAGTACAGAACACACATAAAAGATATAGTGCATTTTGTTTTTAACCCCTTGCTAGTTCCTGAAGAACTAGATGAGAATATAGAACCCTAATGTATTTCATTGGAATCAGTTGTATTTTAAACTTGAGGTTATTTCTCGGGCGTCTACTTACAACTAAATTTTTTTATCTTTAACAATCAATAATTTTCCTTTTGAATTAAGTAACGCCCCATTTCCACTGATATGCAGTTTCCACTATTTGCTCTAGATAATAATTTATACCGAATATTAGGTTACTGCTATTTGCTTTAGAGCCTATTAGGCGTAATGCTATCTGATGACTGATTTAGACGCAGTATTAAGAGATATCCATCGAAAGAGTTTTAATCATAAATTTGTACCATTTATGCATCCGAACACACAAATGAGCTCATGGTTACAGGCGAGTTGAAGGTGTCACAGCTAGAACGGTGTCCCGCTCTAAGTTCATTCTCTCATTTTCTTTCTTTCTCTCTCTCTCTCTCTCTCTCTCTCTCTCTCTCTCACTCTCTTTACCGAACGATACGTCATTTCCCATTCGAACGCCCAATGTGATCAAACTCAAGGTGAAATCTCACTGTATTTACTTCATGACGTTGTTACCACATGGTACCTTATGCACAGCCCGAGTTGGCGTGATATTCCGGTACGGAGTGAGCAGTAAAGGTGAAAATGTTTTCTCGAAATTAAATTAAGTAGTTTATCAGTTTGTACATAAAACCGGAAAATGCGATATGTGGAAGTGCCTCGAGATTATTGTCGAGAAAAGGAAATAATAATAATAAAAATTAATCATCTGGATGTATTGAATTGTTCTTAAGTTTACTTTTAAGAAAAACCCTTTTTACTTTCTCTAGCCCTATGCACAATTTACATTGCGGTTAGAGCAGGTATTGTATTCCATCCGACAATTCGATGTCCAGATTTCACCGGAAATATATGTTTCTAGGTCCCGAGTCCGGAAAAAGTATTTTAGAAAAAGATCCCTTTGTGTTTCTTTGTGTGTGTGTGCGTGTGTGTGTGCGCCTGTGGACAGCATAGCTCAAAAACGAAAAGACCGTTAAATGCCCAACTTGGAATTTATTTTGCTATCTTCCAAGGATGTGACACGAAGATTTTCAAGAAAATCACCCCCACAATTTACTCTTTACTTGGACATTTTTTTTTTGAAAATATTTTATAAAAATTTCTCAAAAAAGCCTCCAATGATTTTGAATAAAATACCACATAGATATGTACATCACAAATAAAATATATATTTTGAGTTTTCTGGGGACAGCCTCAGAAGACCTCTTTATTCTGGAAGATTTTTGCAGAATTTTGCTTAACGGTTAAACCGTAATAGACCGGGGGGGGGGGACTACCCAAAAATGTAGATCTCGTTAAAACACATAATGTATGTCATCTACGTTTTGATGTAGGGCAGGCCGTTTCGAGATATTCCTAGTTAGTTGTTTCAATTTTAAACAACTTAAACTTTTCTCAAACTGGAAGTGATGATTTCTTTCATCTCATTTTACTGCAGGCCAGGCAAAGCGAACCGAACTTCGATTGTTTCACAAAGGACCAGCTTGTAAAAGATTTGACTATCGACTTAGCTTAGTGAATTCCATCGTCACTTCTACTTACAAGGAAGCAAGTACTAAGACAATTTCTGCTAATGTTTACCTTTCTTGATTAGCATGTCGTATATAAAAGAATAATCTTTTGTAAGTAAAGTAACAGCTAGAGAAAGTCATCTGAATGGAACACATCAGATTTTTTTAATTAGTTTCATACTATTTGAGATTCCTACTCCGCATTTATAATTTCTCAAATATCGTTAGTTTCCCTTTAATCAAGGAGTAACTTTAATCTTAATTGTTGTTAATTATTGAAAGTAATATAATTTACTTGAATACATGACTCTGAGAAATTGTTGTCATCTCAGAGAAATGCGGAATAAGATTGATGGCATATAAACTTGCATTGCACTTATTTTGAAACATATTCAGTATATGTTTTGACTAAGTGTAATGACAGAATAGTAGTAACAAAATAGACTTTGTTTAGCATAGTATAGTAAAGAAGTTTTAGAAAGAAAGAAAAAATGCAATTGTCAATCATATGTCTTAACGGACTGAAGCAATACGCCTACCAACAACCCTAAAGTGAACTCATACAAGTAAATGCCTATTTTCCCACATGAACCAACAGCTCGAATATAGTTCGGGATATTCAATGCCGGGGCGGTGCCGTAGCTGACTGATTACCACTCTCCTCCCATCTAGACGACCTGGGTTCGATCCCAAGCGACCGTATGTGGGATTTGTGGTGGACTGGTCTGGGTCCCCCGTTTTCCCCCGCCACTCATTCCACCAATTGCTCCATTTTTATAACAGCTCCGGAGGCTTGTCAGGACTCCGGCGCTGTTTTCCTTTTTTTCCAGTTTCCTATATTTTCTTAGTTGACCTATTACTGTTTAACGTCTTCCTTTTTACATATACATAAACAGACATATACACATTTACAAACACAGAAACACCCATGCCCAAGGCGGGACTTGAACCCACGATCCCGTGCGCCTTGATGCACCAAAGCGAGGCACTTTAGGGAGCGCGGCCAGGGGGACCGGCCTAAATCATTACCTTTCTTATCATCCATTTCGCTTGTATTGCATACCATACACATCCTCACGCCCATGCCTGGCTTCGGGCTGACCACTCGTTCCAGGGTCTTTATTCTATGGCTTCATGGCTCCCCGACAGGCTTCTGACCCGTAGGCATTCGCTGTAAGTCCTAGCGGGATGTCAGTCCTAACTAGAGGAAAGGTAAGCCGACTTCGAGAAAAATATTCAATGCTGGTTTTCGAGCGAGTTGGCCTCGAAGAAGCGAGCGAAGCTCATAATCAGATACAAGAGGTTCTGTTTTTAATGATAAATGAGAAACTTGTCGAATTACAAAAGCAAAATGTTTTGTATGAATTCGAATAATTTTGAAAGGATGTAAAGACTTATTTTTTTTTGCAAAATTTTGAGAATTTTTTATATTTTCGAGAATACATACCTTTTAGTGATTAATGAAAGATATCGATTCTATTTATTTTGTGTATTTTTTTCAAGTACAAAAATACAATTTTAATATAAATTTAGCTATTCAAATGTTTAGAATTTCAACCAAAATGAGTTAGCAGTTAACTAAAATAAGGTACTCTTCAAGCAAGAAATAGTTTTCTTTCTGAAACTTGCACTTTGGCAGCAGAATAAATATTAGAATTAAATTAAAAGAAAACCCTGCAGCTCTAACGGTCTCTTTAAAAGCAGAGAAAGTGCACTTGAAGGACGCATGGATATCAGTGCTATAGACACAGTAGAAGACAATTTAAAGGTTTTCTGCAGAATGACTTGTCTAAATTGGACCCCATTATAACAAAAGGAACTGATGATACAATAATAAAAGCATTAGATCATTTGTATGAGTCTTCAATACAAGTGACTAAATCAATTATTAGTGATTTAAATAACGTAATGACAGCATTTACCCAACTAAATGATTTTAAAACTAGATGCATTAGTTCTGATTTGCTTCTTTGTTACAAAGAACTTTATGCCATTGTTGAACAGATAACGTGGTAACCGTAACAGATTAGATGTATTAACACTCTTAGCACTGAAATCAAAAGGTGAGTCTTACGATGTTTTCCGTGAAAAGTCTCTCAATACCTTTGGCAAGTGATATCAAGTGACAGCGAGAGATTTTTCTCTCTATATAACTTAGTTTTAACAGGCAGACGGACAACTATCAAAAATAAAAACTTCTTGTATGATGCACTTTGGTGATTTCTGATATGTGATATTTGATTCTATTCATTATATTGATTTGGAATAAAATGTTTGAACTTATAAATACGCGTTTTAACATTAATGTTACTTTATTTACCTGTCAATTTTTATTGTTGTCACATCATTAGTCATAATTCTGCCCGAAAATTATTACGAAATTAATGCAAATATATGTAAAACATTGAACATAAAAAGCACCGACTAAAAATTATTAAAGCTAATTTTAAAATAACTTTCAACACAAAATCTGACCTCTGCTCACAATGTATCACACCATACGAACGAGAAAAGCACCTATCTTGGACAGTTCTACCATTACTCGTATATCTTTCTAGCAATAACAAGCACAATCAAGTTCCCGAAATGACAGTGAAAAATGTTATTCACTTACGAAATGCAACTGCCTGATGTATGTAATTGGTGTTTGTAGCTGATTAACTCGAAGTTGGAGCAATTCTGGTTTTACTTCCGAAGCTGCGTTTAATAATGTCGGGTTTAATGCATCACAAAATGCTTTAACTGAATAATGATCACATAGAAGATACAGCAGCAAATTACACAATGATTAAAGATGTGCACATATTTTAATACTTCTAAGATCGAGCCGGCTCGGATTTTACACAATGGTAGTTAATTAAGGATAATTGCTAAATGTGGAACTACCGCAGTAGCATTATTAGTTAAATAAGCATTACGTTTGATATTAATCTGGTATTATTTGCCATAAAATGGGCTATTGTGAAAAATACTCTGCATTCCGGAGACAAATTCTAGGTCACTACAATTAATTTACTTTAATGTCCGCAGAGATCGTTTACTGCATTCATTAAAACTGTCTCTGTTCGCTTTGTCTCAAATTGTGATACATTCTTATTTAGTAAAGCCTCTCTTTACTACAGTACGTTTGTTACAAACCTTGGCCGCCAAGAAACGGCCCGTGCGACCTTCATTGCATTTCCCTGCGTGCGCATCCTAGATCCGTTCTGTCATCACACGTGCGTCAGTCTTTCTTCTGTTCTAGTACAGTTCACATGTGAATAACATGAGAAATGTTTAGAAGTGTTCAGTTTTACTTTATATGCTTTTAAACCAGTATACAGTACCAGAAAGTGTTTAAGTACGATACGTACGATCTTACATTGAATGAAACGCGTGTTTCGTTTGCTTGTACTCGTAACTGTATTCAGGGAGACGGGATTGATTTGTGATAGGAAAAGAAAAGTAAACAGGCATGTGCTTAAGGGGAAGAAATTAGACGCAATCGGAGAAAGGTTAAAAGGTCACCTCGAAAATCTCTTAGGCGTCTTGCACAAACAACTAACATTTCAAAAGCTTCAGCATGGAAAGTAACAAAACTTTTAAAACTTTGAGTGCAAGTTTTATCATCTCAGTACTAAAATGTTATCAGCCACGTTAAAAGCAGTATAAAAATATCTGTAAATAGATATGTATTTCTAAAAAAGGGGACAAATATGCACAGTGTCTAACAAATCCAAATAAAAGTATATGCTTAGGGCTCAAGAGACAGATATTCAATTAAGTCTGTTCTTATTTTAGTAAAATTAAAGTCGCAAATGCTTTTGCATGGATGGTAATCACCCTTCAATAACACCAGAAAGATTTATGGGTCACTGATTCTAAATATCAAATGTGATAACCTATTGTTACACTGTGGGATGAACCGAGTAATCCCTAAGAGAATCTTTCCTCCTCTGACGCATCGGAAAAAGAATTTGTTGAAATGGGTAACTCAATCCTAACTTCGCAGATGTTTTATCTCACCACGCGAGGATTGGAATGAAAATAAGCATATTGGCAAATATGCACTTCTAGACAAAGTAAATACGAACTAAAAGTAGTTAAGTATTTCAGTAAGTCTACAATTCCGAATTTTTTCTACTCAGGTTTGATATCTGGTACATGGTGCATTGGTTATTCGTAACATGCTCAATTTTCCACTTCGTTTGACGTGATCTGACAGCTAACACAGTGGTGATTTTATTTTAAACAGCTAACTTAATGATTTTGTTAGTAGGTTTACTACACTCTACAGTAAATTAATATTCATATTAACATTTTTAAGCGTTCAATTAAAATTATATTCAAAATTGTTCACAAATACATAAGGTTGCAGCATTTCACAATATAACGTTCACATATAAACATAAGTTGACTAAAAATTGTGTTAAGGGTGTTTAGACATAAATATGCAGTTGCAATGAGAATATTGCCTTATTTTTTCTATTAGTGTAACGTTCTTTAACCTGGTAGATATCAGAGGTGTTCTCAACATGACGAAGCTCCCCGAAAGAAAAAAAAAAAAAAAACAACTTATCCGGATAACTCACCCTAACCGAGATTCGAACTCGGACCTTTCGAATATAAGACAGACATGTTACACCGACACCACAGAGGGGGGATTTCACTTATTCTTAACAGTTTTATCTGACACCTTAGGTTTCTTCGTTTTAATTATTTGATCAAAGTTCAGTATAATTAGCAGTGGTATTTCTTAATACAGCCTCTAAATTGACATCTATTAAAGATTAACGCTGTTTGGTTTTTATTTAAGTTTATGACAGAAAATGTTTGTTCACAGGATATGTGCTACCAAGCATAAACATTCCTGGTAAGCAACATCCAACAAACATTTATATTTAGCCGGATCCAGAAAATAATAAAACTCTTGCAAAGTTCTATGTTAACCATGACTACTTTAACAGTTCCCGGTATTATATTCAATCAAGCAGAAGCGCCAAAATAAATAGCACCGCAAGCCGCAAGTGGCCCGCGGGCAGTATGTTGTGCAGCTATTTCCTAGACTCTAGTACTCTAATTCCCATTTTTTTCACCGATCTTTAAGTTTTTAATGCCTTTTTCCAGCGTAGTTATAATATCTTAGTGCCTTTTTGGATGCCTGTAATGAAAACTAATTCCTCAGCATCCGATATCTAGTCATTAAAGTGCTTGCACCAAAATGGTAGTAGAACTGTACTCAATAAGCAATATGACCTTGGATTATTATAGGCTGCTCTGAATTATCGCCCAGTTACAAGTTTTGCAATACATTTCAGTTGATTAAATGCAGTAGAGGCTGATACATGGAGGTGCTTAACAATGAGTCTACCGCACCTGCCCAAGCTAACATCTCTTATAATAAGAAATGGAAATAGAGGCCAGGTTCTTATGTCGGTGTAAGAGGGAGCTCTCAATCAAGGCTATGTAGAAAACACCGCCACTGTCAGGAGGCAGTAAACAGAAATGACGCCTGTATTTAAAACCCGTTAATGGCTGTACGTAAATATTCCCTCTTTTTCTCCTTAAACGCATTTATGTTCCCAATCCAAGCATTTATCAGAAGGAAACGGCAGTCAACTACAACGGTAACACATGCGCGGCATTCCTAACTGCTGTCGTTTCCAGCCACAATAGCTTCTTCCCTATGTTGCTCGAGACTACTTTTTTGTTTTTGTCTTCATGGCTTTCCTACAAGCTCTCTTCTGAACAAAAGGAGGCTCTCTAGTAACAAAACAGCCAGATGTATGACAATTACAGCTCAAAATGTCCATGATATATTCATAGCCAACATAACGAAACTTTAAAGAAAATTTTAAGGCTAAAAATCTAGATAACTAGGTGAAGACCAGTTTTCCTATACAGGGTGATTTACTAAAACCTTATATCAGAGGCCCTGTACTGTCAATGCTAAATTATTCACATTTATGTAAGTTTTAAGAACAAACTTATGTTTCTGCATATTCTCAGGCCTCCCTAGCCCTGTGCGTGTAGTTTACAAAAGTAATGTCATAAAGTCTTTGTAATACAACTTTTGGGAAAAACAAAAAGTATTAAGCTCTTATTGGCTTGCGCACAGCAGTGTAGGCTACCCGGTTGACGCTGTATTGTTTTTGCCTGTGCGGCTAAAGCCTAAGGAGCTTAAGGAGTGTCTACTGAGAAAAATTGGACAACTTAAATTATGAAAATTATTTTAAAGATTTATGAGCTATCTAAAACTAGAGTTCAACTGTAAAATGTTATGCACATAACATTGTCGCATACATATAAGAATCTTTTAATTTCTGAAAATTAGACCTAAATTTAAAAAATAGAACAAGGTCAATTGTTGTTATCAGAGAATATCATTTGACGAGCAATATTGGAAAAATATGAAACAGATTCTCAGCTACAAAATGTGGTAAAATACAAGCAGGTTGCTATTTTGGCCCATAAAGGATATTCCAGAATAAAAAGAAATTGAAGTTTACATTTTCCCTAAAACGCAGAATATTCAGATTGTTTGAGACGAAAAGGGATTTTGTTTTCTTTCTTTCCTTTTTTCAAAATGCGATCTATGATCTCATCTAATTTCATTAGCATTATACAATTTTAATTACACACTTTTCAAGGTATGATGGGTAGTTTTGCTTTTTGAAACGACAAAGCCATTGTGATTTCATGCTTCCAATTGTATCCCCAAAAATATTGCGGTTAATTTCTGAGGTAATGGGGTATTCAGATATTGTGAAAAATAATGTATATATTAATTTAGACATACATATAAAGTAGCTAGAACTATTCCAAGTCTGCACAGTGTAACAACTCGTCGCATCTTTTTTGTAAAACATCACAGCAATTTATTCAGCTGATGTAGCGACTTGTCCCATAACGACAGCTCCGAAAATGCGATGCTTATAAAGAATCATATCACATGCTGTGTTTCTGATTCCAGGCAATACGCCCTGCAAGCTTTACCGGCCAATATCGAACTGTAAACCACGAACGTCAAGAATTCCAGTATGTAAGTTATAACCACAAAATATGCTACAAGTCCCTCAGCACCTCTGCTAGACAGTTATTATACTCCCAGTAGACTCTCTGCTCAGTCTAAATGGCTTTGTCGAACAGTGTAGAAGCGATGGTCAGAAATAAAATATGTTACTCCAAATTGCGAGGAAGAACTTTTGAGTCAAAGTTAAGGTATGAGCAATTCGTAAGTGTTAAATCATCGAGTGTGTATACTAATCAACGCTGTAAAATGAAAGTTATATTAACATTTCATTCCGAGAACTAAAGTTTCCCGAATTTATATCTTAGTTTTTTCCCTTTATAAACGGTTTAAATTCAGCAGCAATTATTGCTTTCAGTTTTCTGAACATAAGAGTTAATAAGTTACAAAAGCACAACGAAAAGCATGGGATGACAGGTTCATTTCACACTGCGTTCGAAGAGAAATATTTGACACAATATAGCGTAATAGAATTGAAGTTACAGAACATCATATTCCTCCACTCTTGGCACGGTGATCATTGTACGTTTGCATACGCAAACTCGATTCAACGCCTAACATTTCATGCTGTATCGCGGGCCGTATTTTGAAAGACCAGCTACCATTAATGGTCAGCGATGGCCAACCTTAAGCGAAAGAGGAGAGGGCGGATTTACCTCCACGCACTATTCCCGGAGCTATGACGCATTCATGTACCCATGGCAGTCACAAACAAACCTCTCTAATGTTGATTACCCTGGAACATGCCATTGCGGTCAGCGATCACCGAGTGTGTGAGTGAAGGAGGAATGCTTCATGCACTCTAATGGAGTGGAGAGTGGAGTAAAGCGACAATGTGACGTCATTAGCTGGTAAAGGAAGATGCTGGGTTTCACTGACTGACATCGCAGTACACAGTCTGAAAACATATAGCGCCCACCTTACTTCTCTGAGCAGTGTCAGTTGGATTCTATTGTAGTCAAAATGCAAGATTTTGAAAACAACGGAGTGTATCACATTTTCTATGCAAACACATTATAAGACAGGAGTTGAATAGGTAGAGTCGGACTAAAAAATGCAATGCCATAGCCGGGATTTGAACCACAGATCTCCCAGTATCTAGCCGGTTGCTCTAACACTGAGCTACCATGGCAACATGCCGGCATGTCATTCAATTTCTCGACAGACTCGCATGTTTCCCGGCATGCAAGACAGTTGATTATGATAAACAGACATAGGAATTCTTAAGCAGTTTCTTTTAAATTATCTACACCCAAATCATTTCTCAATAGAGAGAATCTAAACAGTAGCGGTCAAAGATTTGCTGACCCAGTCAGGTAAAACAGCCTAGTGAATGCGTTTCTGCAAACTCCAACAGCTTCAAAGAGGGGTGAGATGGTTTGTAATCCAAAACTTTATTGAGTAAAGTCTAGTATCAGTTAACATCATTTTTTTCACCCTGGCTTAATACTTAGAAATTCCTATGCCTGCTGATAATCATACACTCGTAACTAACTCCTAAACACCTTTTTTGCTGAAACATTTTGGTCGAGATACCTTTCACTATCGTATAAATCCATCCGTACATTAGTTTGGTTACCAGTACTAATAATGCCCTGTAATTAGTGGTATTTTTATGGTTTCTATGGTGAGGCAAACATCTTACGATGTCAGTATATCAAATTGTCGACCGCTAACAGTACGGTTTATAAAATTATATAATCACAAATATATATAAATAAAAATTCACGCTTTTAAAAGTGGTTAGTCCGAGATCCCCCAAAACCATATGACCAATTCCCCTGATTTAATGTTCCTGGTCCAGATTTAAAGTGCAAACTTCCATTCCCATATATACTCGCATTTACCGCAGATGTTTTGTCATCAATTAAACAACATTTCTACATTAGTTACTAATAAATAAACTGTGACAAGTAGAGCTGGACCGTAGCTCGACAAACATAATGGATTCGACCTATCACAAAATCTGACGTTTATTCCGATTCTGCAATCTCGAACAACAGAGAACCACTTCGTTTGACAGCAATCAGGTGGGAGAATGAAAAATCACAAAAAGGCAATCAAATTATTTATTTCGCACGCACGCGGATGATCCTATAATTTCCAGCTTGGCACGCTCTAGAAATGGACTGATGTGTGGGCTAATTTGACCCAGTGAGTGAATCAATGCGCGGGTGAATTAATACATAGTTTAATTATTACTTGGTACCGTGTGACAGAGAGGCAGTGATAGCATTGCTAGCTAATTCTCGAATGGTGTACGATCTAATGAATCTTACATAATCAGCAACGATCTAGGTGGCGCTGAGGTTATGTGTGGACTTGCATCCCGCAGGTCCCGGGTTCGAAACCTAGAGACCGTCCACTTTGACCCATGGGTTTTTCGTGGTTTCCCGTGGTCGCCAAACAAATGCTGGGGTGGTTTCTCATATACAGCGGTTTTTCCATATATTTCCCTTTACTCCGTTTCCTTCTCTTCTGGTGTGCTTCAAGGTTCATGGTGTGTGACACCGCGGGAATATGACGCGGATGGATGCTCAATGGGAAGATTATTCCCCGTGGACGCTGTGTGGGTTCTAGGTCCTCTATGGCACCCCGGTAATGGGACGGTCATTTGGCTTGGAAATATTAGGGGCTTCCACGCGTCTCTGGTGACCTGTTTGCATGCGTCTTGTGACCTCCTAGCCTTCCCTTCATAGCATCCTCCTGTGGGGTGTTAGCCACAATAGATCTGAATAGGTAAGAATGCGCGAGGTTTTCCCCTCCACTGTCTAACCTTTACGCTTTACTCTTTTATATAATCAAGAGCCTATATCTAAATTTGAGCACGCCAGGAATGCTAGAATCTAAACGACAGCCTTTTCTTGCTTGCATTACTTTTGCTGTACAGCATGTAGCATTTGTTTCAGAACACAAGAGTTCGTACCAATGGCCACTTTTTATACAAATTACGCAGAGGCCTTTGAATTAATTACTAATTGCCAAATTGAAAACTAATATCCTAACCTGATGGTTTTCTGCATTTGCATTTACATTATTTACCAAATATTATTCGGCGACAAACATTTTTTTCTCATGTAGGCTGGACTTATTCGGTCACTTAGAGAAAATACAGTTTTTAAAGCACGTCCCTGGTTTGTCTCTGTTCTCTCTTTGGACGCCGGTTATAATTTCATTTTACCCTTTTGAATATTCATCTGAACCAAAACTATGCACCTATTTCTAATAGTACATGCATTTTGAAATGGGTTTACTCAAATGTGACCTACACATCCAAATGTTTGTAAACACCAATAACTTCAGCAGTTTTACACTAATAAAATTAGATATTTAAATGAAAGCTGAACGAACATGGCTGTGTTTGTGCATTTCTACATTCCTCTTTGCTACAATAAGTATTTGTAAATAGTTTACTAATTTGCATTATATTAAATTTCTTAGCCGGTGTATTCACATAAACCTAGATTATAACAACACATTTTACCCTCAATGATATGTAAACAAGGACTGAACAATACAAGCTTTTCAAATTCGCCAGCAGAAGAATTTCTGAAACAGCTACTTTTCAGCCGGGGGTTCACACATCCAAGTGTGCTGATCATTACTGTTAAGGCAGATGTTTACATATAGCGAAATGCAAAAATAAAAGACTCAAGCGTGATGCCATATATTAGAGAAGAGCAGTGGATATCTGAATAGCGAAACTAAAGATTTTGAACGAATGATCTCGCCGACTTGGAGTTTTAGCTACGCCTACGTCACTAACATCGTCCAGATTTGGTAGTATGTGATACAGTAGCCCGTCATATTATCTTTGAAATTGTCTCCACAACTCTGTCGAAGATTTCTCCAATAACCAATACCTTATGCTGCTGAGCCTTCTGCTCTACCACAATGAAAATGATTGCACTAAATACTTCCACGTGCCAAAAACAATAACAACCTGTCACAATAAATGACTATACAAAGCATGAGTAAGCAAATTAAGTAACGATGAACAAACCGAATGAAAGTATGGTTAATGACAATGGTAGTAAAGATAGGTAACAATAACTGAATTCTACAACATGATGCATCAAATATCACTGTAAATGGTGTTCGAAGTCACAAACAGTAAGATCCACAGTTCAAATCTCACTAGAACCCCTGACTCAGTTTTTATTTCCAGGTTTTATTCAGTTCTCATAACCGGCAAACGGCGATAAGTTACCCTATAGCCTGGAGCGTTTTCTTTCCGAATTTTCTTTCTCAATGTGCATTTCACATCATGTATCATCAGTATCCACCGACTGTAGGCCCGCATTTAGTAAGAAAAGGCGTTAAACACAACAATACCACAGTTATTAATATAATTTAACCTTAATCTAGAATCTAGGACAAATATTACTTCTAATGACAATAAAGCCCTTCAAATATGTCAGGTTTTGATATTCTGTGGTTGAGAACTTTAGAGGAGAGTTGCATTTGGTGAAAGACGATGTAGCAAAAACCTTATTATAATCTTATTTTTTAAAAAGCTATTCCCCTATAAAATTAGAAATATTTTATATTCTAGTAAGTGGTGAAAGACGATTTATAAAAGTGATGTTCGCTGCAAAAAATCGATACACACGTTTTAAGGTCCTCACAAAGGTGTACTATACGTTTTATTCATGGCGGATTTTACCTAAAACATAAATTAAAAGTCTGAATCTTTGTAGCCGCCATACGGTCCTTCAACAAAAGAAGTAGTCTAGGAAAAACGCATTTATAAATTTAGGAAATAAGCATTTAATTTGCAAGGACATTTTTCAATATGGAGATTTATGTGTATTACTAATCCATCTGATTGTCTGTATACACGATAAGACAGAAAACAAAAATAATAGGCTGCCTCCGTGGTCAGTGATCAGCAAGCCGACTTCTCACCCGTAAGTCCCGGGTTCGATTCCCGGCTGGGGCGGGGAATTTTTCTCTGACCAGGATTATTCCCTATCCCCCACAGAGTCCGGAAGTATGTATATGAGAGTGAAGGTGTGTGTTTAAATAAAAGACGATTTAAACCCAACATAAAAAAGAATCTATAGACAACGACTTGTTTCTGATGCAAAGCCCCCGATATGATCTTAGATGTTAAAGGAGGCTATATAAATGAAACAATAAAAACAAAAAGTTAATAAAATGCAAGCTAATTGCTCATATAGCTTTCACACACGAATATGGAATATGGTCTGCATTTTTGTGTGAAAAACTTGAAACCTAACGCACCTTCAAGTATTACTCCAGATTGAAAACATAAACATTCATCCTGACATGCATTCTCTATGCACATTTGAATTATTTTACTCTTCTATGTTGAACTAGAATTACACCAATAGGAAACCTTAGGAAAACTTCAGTACAGTATTGCACGAGGGTAATCCAGGAAGTAACGACCGTTTGCGCATTTCCTATGCGCAATTCGCTATCAGGCTGCTATTTGAAATATAATAGTTTCCACAACATCTTTTCTCGGTAACGTATGAGTACCAGTCAAAGTAAGTTGCTTTGTGCAAATCTTGACTGTTCACAATGAAGGGTGTGATACAAAGCACCGTAGATTGAGAGCTGAGAGGTTTTATTCGATTTTTGAAAGCTCGGTTGTGGTAATCTACAACAATTTATTTCCATCAACTAAATAAGTGTATGGTGATACAGTAATAAAGTAAATAAATGTGACAAAGATGTGAAATGCTACAAAATTGACGAACAAATGTGCATGAGAAACTCGATCCGGATATCCGTCAATTCTAACAGCAGCTGAATTGAATATTGAAGTGAAAAACAAAATCTTGCAAGACACGATCCTAAACCTGAATGAGTTCCAGATTTCTTTCTCCTTTGCATGGTGAATTGTGTCCAAACATCTTGGCTGAATGTACTAGGGCAGCCAACTACAGTACGGAAATTCTAAAGCTCGTAGAGAGATATCTACGGTGGAGATGACTATCTGGAAAAACAGAATAAACTTCAATTTTGTGAGATTTTTTCGTTAAAACATATTTTATTTATTTTTAATTTATTAAAGGTCGTTACTTCCTGGATTATCCTCGGAAACGGAATATTGCAAAAACAGATTTGGGACTGTATCCAAGCGTCGTGCATTGGATACTTCGCGAATTTGGGTGAAAGCATGCGCACATTTGTCACATTACTGGTGGTGCAGCAAAGAGTCTACACAATTTTTTTTTTCGACAGTTTATTCAATTAGGGACAAACTTTATATCATGCTTGCATTGGTTTTGAAAATTAAAGATTTTATGACTATTGACCAAATTGATGCAGGAGTAGAACTGCGGTGAGCACTGCTTTAATTGGCATCGCAGCCCCTTTTTGTGCTAAAGAGTGGTACACTATAACCCAGGCTCTTCCAACTCTGCTCGACTGAGTCAGAGAACTTGCGCATATGCAACAGATCTCGGAACCGTAAGGAGAGGGACATCACTTGGGGTAGGTTAGACCACAAGTTCTTGGGCTTCCTGCCTCTTTATTCAGCCTTAATGACATCAATGCTAGACAGTACTACATGCTGCAGACAAGTCTCCTGTGAGTCGTGAGATTCAATTTTACGAATTACACAAAATTATACTCCAATAAAGGATGGTATTTATGGACTGTTCCACAGCAAATTCAAGGAGACAAAGGAAAAGTTCGAATTAAAGTATAGCACGAATTAGAAACACTCTACCTACGCAAGCTTCCCTGTATTACTAAGCACGCACCTTTCCTTGGGCGCTGGTTATACGGGGAAGCGAAGCCGGTGGAAAAAGGGAGAGCCGACCCAACTGGCTTTCCGAAGTGTTGTCAACCTAAGAAAGACCTTTCTTTGAGGCCGTCAGTCATTATGGCGAATAGGTTATCTTATTTACCGCGAACTAGCTGAATTATTACATGAAACACAGCTCACGTGCATTGCGTGAACTCTGGGATCTACAGACAGAATAAAGCCTTAGCATTGAAGCCACAGCATACCTCATGTCTCATTGTGGTCTTCTTCTTCCGCAATTACGCGAAACTGTTGAATGAAGACTTAAGGAGCCGAGGCCCAAGAAAACCTGCGCAATAGTACTTTTAAATCAAAATTTGGTAGACATTTAAATGAGTGAGGTGAACAAAGGTCGATTTTTCATAGCGTTTAACGCCCGCTTTTACTACATATTGCACCGCAGGCGATGACACTGATGATACATGGAATGAAGATGGACGCCGGTGGAATGTGATGGCGGGGGAAACCAGAGAATCCGGAGAAAACCCGTCCCTGCGCCGTTTTGTGCACCACAAATCCCACATGCGTTCGTCTGGGATCGAACCCGGACCATCACAGTGGTCATTCCAATTAGGAATTCATATAAAATTAGTGTATAAATGTTCACCTTTTCTGGCTTTAACCAGCTCGTGTGAGAATAAAATACAGCAAAATAATTATCACATTAGTTGAATACAAACGACCGATCTAACTCCGGTGTATCCCGACAGCTGGTGAAAGAGATGCTGCCTTTCTCACTCGTCATGTAGTTGCATTGCCATTCCCGAAAATCAAACAGAGAAGCCACACTAGTTGACAACAGTGACGGCGGAGGGGGAGTGAAGGAGGGGAAAAAAGGGATATGTTTCCCTGGGTGTACTATGACAAGAACAAATTTCAGTGTTTTGGTCGGACGATTATAAATGATGATCCATACAACGCTATAAGCCATATATAACACGGAGAGCTCGGGATCCAGTCCAGTGGTTGCGAGCACGACAAGATGACTAAAAAACCAACTACTGTGCCATGTCTCTTGGTACAGTCCAGATGAAAATGCTTTTTGATCACTTTAGTATTAACGAGCTTCAGAATGATAATCAAATTTAAGATAGTGAGCAGCCACTCTCCGACATAGAGGACGTGTCATGGTGTGTAAAGGCACTGTTTCAGAATGCTTTCGAAAATCGTCCCTCATAATACATATTACTTTCTCTAGCATGTATGTACAATGTACATAGTCGGTAGAGGAGGTACTGTATTCCACCCATAATTCGACACCGAGATTTCACCGGAAATACGTGTTTTGAGGACTCCAGAATAAAAAAGATAACTTTAAAAATGGTCCGTGTGCACATGCGTGGGTACCTGTGGACAGCACACCTCAAAAACGAAAAGTTGATCAAATACCAAACTTGGTATTTAAGATCGGATGCAACAAGGATGCAACACAAAGATTTTCAAGAAAAATACCCCACCCCAACTATCCTTTACTTGGGATTTTTTGTTTGTTTTGATAGTGTTTAACGTCCGCTTGTACTACAATTGACACCGCAGCCGATGACGCAGATGATACATGGAATGAAAATGGAGCATCGGTGGAATGCAATGACGGGGGAAACCGGAGAAAATCCGCCCCTGCGCCGCTTTGTCCACCACAAATCCCACGTGCGGTCGCTTGGGATCAAACCCGGGCCGCCTATATGAGAGGCGAGTGGCCTAGACAGTTTTCTAAACATGCAAAATGTTTAGAAAATTTTGATTTTCTCAAAAATATCTCTTAACGCTTTTGATTAACATACAACACCTTGAAGACATTTACATGAAAAACGAAATTTATATCTTCAATTTTTTGAGAATAGCCTCTGGATGGCTTTTATATAACTGGTAAACCGTAACAGATAAACATTTACAACACAAAAAGCGTGGAATTCGTTAAAACACTCAATTTATGTCTTAGACATCGTTTTAGAGTTAACCGTTTCCGAAATATTCCTTATTATTCGTCTTAATGTTAAACTGAGCAAACCTTATTCAAACGAGAAGTCATATTTCGTTTCCTATTTATTTTATTTTACTCCTGGCCATAGAAATATAACTGACTTTTGTATCACATAGCGACCGACTTTTTAAAGATTTGACTATCGCTTTGGCTCAGTGCATTCCCTTATTTCCCTTCTACTTACAAGGAAACAGGTAATGAGACAATTTCTGCTGATGTTTATCTCGATTAGTAGGATGCAAATAACACAATAATAATCTGTTAGAATAGTTTGTTTGCACATGTAGAGAAAGTCATGTGAATGGCATATATCAGATTTTTTTTCTTAGCCGTTGCCAAGTGGTACAACAGTTATATAGTGGACTACGTCCATACTTCTGTGTTTCAGATTCACCCTGAAGTTAATTTTCCTTTCTGTAGCTTAGAACATATTTTTATTATAAGAAACCACAACACAATCCCTTATCTAAGTATTTTAATTGTTTCGTGAATCCGAACCATGGCTGACTAGCTTCATTTATTTTCCGTTTTCAAAACTATGTAATTTTATTTCTCAGATAAAAAAAATGCAGTTCCGGAGACTTGTCAGGACTCCGGGGCTATATTCCTTTTTTCCTCTTTTTTTCCAGTTTCCTGCATTTCCTTAGTTGACCTATTAATGTTTAACGTTTTCCTTTTACATATACATACACAGACATATACACATTTACAAACACAGAAACACCCATGCCCAAAGCGGGACTCGAACTCAAAGTCCCGTGCGCCACGAGGCATCAAAGCGAGGCGCTTTAGCGAGCGCGGCCACGGAGACCGGCATTTGTCAATATTTTGGTTAGATTCGAACCTGAATCGAGCATTTTGACAATCGTGCTAACAGCGCGCGTTAATCAAATACGCTACTGTTTAGTTATATGTATTTAATTACATTAGATAATGTTACATTATAGATTTTGTGTATACATGCTTCCAAATTTCTACTAGTTCCCATTATTTTCATTAGATTACACGTAGACAAAAGGTGATTCAAAAGTATTCTGACGTTTGCTGTTACCAATAATTAACACATTTATTTTATACGTGCTTGGAAACATTGTTAACATACAACACAGAATACAGTCGCTGCAGCTCAACTTCAATAGGAAATTCAGGAAACCATATCATATCAGGAAGTTGATGAAGTCTAAACAGAACTGGCACAGGTGTGGATGAGCAGAATTTGGGGAGGCCAGCTACAACAGCAACAACAGTGCGAGCCATGCGACTACTCGTCTACTCGAAGTACTCGTGCATACTCAACCAAACACCTCGTAGCACGACTAGAAATGAAGATGACAGCCAGCACGTCAGGGGCGAAGGTCATAGCACAATGCTTGCACTGGTATTGCAACACTTGATTCAGCCGTGACGATAGGTTGCCCGCAGTGGTGAGGCGTATTGCATGTTGTGGGCATACCTCCGTGATTAAGTAGCCGGTCCCCATAGCCGCGCTCGCCAAGGCGTCACGCTTTGGTGCTTCGTAGCGCTGGGGATCGTGGGTTCGAGTCCCGCCTTGGGCATGGGTGTTATATGTTTGTGTTTATGTGTGTGTTGAAACAGTAAGAAAACAGCAATCCAGTAATAATACAGAAAAACAAGGTAAAAAGAAGAAAAAAAAAGTAAATACAAGTAGGGTATACAGTACCGGAGTCCTGATCAGACTCCGGTACCGTATTTAAAAAAAAAGAAAAAAAAGTGAGCAATTCGGTAATGTTTGGTGCGTAGCCAAGGTGGAACAGCCTGCCATACGGTTTCTATCAACGGGGTCCCAACCAGGAGTGTAAGGGAGTTTGATGTTCCACAAACCACTATTATGACGTACCCACTTTACGCTAAATCCTGAAGAAATGCCTTGATTGCATTCAATTAATGAACACGTTCGAATCTGAGGACTTTGTAGCCCAATAATCTATGTGTTTCACTTTGTTAGAAACGGTTGAACATTAAAATGTAAAGGATAATGAGCTACACAGTGATGACGCTTCATTTTACATATGTGGTCATGTGAACGGGCATCGCTGTCGTATTTGGGCAAACGAATGTTCAAACCTAGTGTAATAGTGGCAAGGGGACTGTACAGGGATCACGAAGACAACAGTTTATGGGTATTTTATAATTGCCAAGAGAACAGTTATATGGAATACCAACATTGACACGTTAGAATAATTGTGGGAACCGCAGCTGAAAAGGGATACATTTGCTTTCCAGCAATATGGTACACATCACTTGGCAGTAACTACTACAGACTATCTGAATCGGGTGTTTTTCGAACAGGGGATTGGTCATTGCTCACACACAATCTGGACTGCCCGCTCTGCAAACCCGAAACTCTTGGACTTTTTCGCCTAGGGTTTCAGGAGTACAAAACATTGATCATCGGTTTGTTGCAATTACAGCACTGAATTGCTGCAGCAGTAGGTGAGATCACGCTTGCTAGGCTGGAGGTAATATTTCGGTGTACGCAAAAAAGATGAAGCAATGTTTAGTTTTAGAGGACAACCTCATAGAAAGCTTACTGTCCTGTACTTTACAAAAGTACTGAAACTTTTGTGACTAAATGCCTCATTTGATAAAAGGACGAAATTTTGAATCATCCTGTTTATAAAGTAATACTGATAGGACACCTCAATCGATAGCATGAATTCGCTGTAATTTTAGTAAACCAATATGAAACGCAGGTCACTTAAAGGAAACATTAACACGTTAGTTCAGTTCATTCGTTTCGCGGAATTGTGGGAAAGGGCCTAATGCAGAGTAGCCGAAGCAGATTGAGCTATGTTAGCTTGCTCAGTTGTGATTAAGCTAATTCATGGGGCACCTCATAGATATAGGTACATAATTTAATTATATCACCAGTATTGATAGCAGTACCGACGTTTCTACTCTTCGGAGCTTAACATTAGACTAACAGCATATCTACTTGGCTAATGCCACTAAAACAAAGGGCAATAAAGAAATAACACTTAAGTAAATATGTTTGTTAGCAACATACTTTTCACTACATCAGCCAATTTATAGCTGGAATTAGTACTCTAAAATGAATCTAGAACCGCACTTTTGTTTCCAGATATGGAAACTACGACCTCCATATAACTACTTTGGCTAATAACCCTAGGCGGAAGGAACCTCAGGAGGCTCCATGCCGTAGAAACTTAGGTGACAGAAATGCGTGGAAGTCGCTAATGATTTCAAGCTCGAAGACCCGTCCCACTTCTGGAGCTGCCTAAAGAAGGCGATGAACGACCCGCCGACGAAAGAGGCCTCTAGTGTCGAACGGCACAGCTTTTCCCTTCAGCAAGCATCCGGCACCGCCTTATGTCACGAAACGTAAAATCACACATGGAATACAAGGGATGAAAGGGAAGTGATGGAAAGGGAATCGCTGTAGATGAGAAACCAACCCAGCATTCACCTACTGACCTGAGAAAACCATAGAAAACACAAAATCAGAGTGACCGGTTTACGGTAATCGAACCCGGAATTTCCCAAATGCGAGCCTCACATCTCGCTTGGTATCTATATATTTACTAACAATAGAAACAAATCCACCGCTCATGATACCCAGGATGACTGGTCTTAAGTGATAGAAAAGCAAGCTGGATCCTGAAAACAATCGAATCATCAATGTTGACAGAAGCAACCACCAACAAACATATAGTGCTGTAAGATATAATTACCCTCCCAGTGAATAAGGTGTAAAATGCTTATATGCCTTAAAACAACAAACACACAACCCAAACAAATTTCAAAAAGTTTGAGCGAAAAGCGGATACAAATCGCCGCAATCCGCTTAGTCCCCCACTTTGTGTTAGCACCTAAGCTTATGTCGGCTATCGGCACATCTGGTTATGGTGCCCTGATCTGCATGCAAATAATTCGTGACGCAGAGTGGAGTAATAACTCTTAGAGTATATCTGCAATACCTTGTGTAAGTGACAAGATAAAGACCATCAAATTAAACTGCAGCCTACTGTGTTCAAGACAGGAACTAAGAATTCCAGCTTATTAACACTTGTCTATTATGGCGAGTGTATACATCAGGTAAAGAAACTGGCAGTTTTTTTTTGTGTCTAATGCAAAATTACAATTATCGAATTATTCAATGAGTGATTTAAACTACTAACTGTTTCCATTACGTTTCCTTCATCAAATAGAACTGTTCTCTGCAGTAGTAAATTGTGTCATAAATTCTCTAAAACAAATGAATAGATTTTCTGAGGCCTTAACGTTTCTCTCCTGTTGATGTGAGTTTGAAAGATTTTTGTTTTCGTTATTTAAATATTTTGTAGATCAGTAGTTTTCATTCATTTTTCCTCTTGAGTGAGAATTTCAAATTCCTGCACTCCGTACCTTAGGGATTTTTATCGCAGGTAACACTCCAACTATTGTAATGTATATTCTCTGTTGCAGACATGAAATAATATAATCACAGATGATAGTTGAATTTAACCATTGAAATCTGACGGTCTATATTTCCCTTTATTTGCTAATATTTACTCATGATTTAATAAATGCAAAATTTAAATATAGCTCTTTTGGCGCAAACAGGCATGCACCTTCAGTTATTGACTGGCTTAAATCAACGCTGTCAGGCGTGACTAATCGATCAGCAGTTCGTAGAGGCTAGCGCGGGAAACCTTGATAATGCTTTTGAATAGCTGACTAATTATATTATTCACAATCGTCGTTAAATTGTATGCATTACAAATACCTCGGACCTATCTTGTATTTTCATATATCTTCCTACTTTTGCAAAGATGCATTTACCGCAGTTGTATCGCGACATACTATCACCATTTCCTTCTTCTACATACTTCCACTGCAAAATTCGGGTTTCTATGGTCATGAAGTAATGATTACAGTACTCAGGAAGCGGTGGAGTATTTCGACACCTAAGCGGAAACCTCCAAAAAGAAGGGGCGCAGGAAAAGACACAGAGGGAATCACATCCAGGTGGCAGGCTCTGACACAGGCGGAGTCCCTCACGTCTCCAGATATTACACTCTTATGTCGGCAGGACTTCCCCCCACCAGACATACCCACATTGAACCTACTGCAGACACTTCTACGTAGTAAATCCGATTCGTCATACCCTTTATCTGGCATCTATTCGCCTGCTCCTTCAAACCTGAAACATGATAAGGATGTGAAATGACAGGAAATGTAGGACAGAAAAATTCACCAAGCCTTCACCTGCTGAACTAGAAAAACTAGTCAAGAGTAGCCGGGCCAACGGAACCAAACCCGGGAACTCACGATTGCGAAATTCACGGTTACCGCTGAACCATCCCGCTCTGTATCATGAAGTAATTGAGTATAAAAGTATTTCAAACAGAAGGTGTCAAGAATATAAGGGTGAAAATTAAGTGACAGATTATGTTATGTGAGGCTACTAACGCAAATTAAACTGCACTATCAAACCAAATATAAGATCGCGGTTGTATTTGTACCTGGCACAATCAAGTTGTATGCACCTAATCTCTTTATTTTGTTATAACTTCTATCATCTTGTAGATTTGTACTATATTTACCTAAATCGTTAATTTGAAAAGTTCCAGGTAGCAACTTAATATTGATAGGAGAGTGATAGGAAGGTTTGCTAGCGATTAGCCTTGTCAGTTTGTAGTTGATTAACGTTGTAGGAAGAATTTTAAGGCTTTAATTACAGGGTTCTTCATTTAAAGCGTAACGAGCGCACGGCATTTCGCCTGTGCGTGATTGGGTGTGCCAGAGCCGGCTTTGCCCCTACATAAACTCCACGCGTAAATCATGTATACTACTCTGAATTTACAGTCTGCTTGAAACATTTTGAGCCGATTAGGCGACTAGCGCTAACAGCACACCAAACTTCAACTTTCCGACCATAATGAGGGATTTCTTGAACGCCATGTGGATTTTCAGAGGTCCAGTACCGTGTTATGAGTGTTGATACGACTATTTAGGTTGAGCACGCCTCGTCGGAAAAGAACAGAAGCTGCGGATTAATTAAACCGTCATTCACTGACGAAAGAAACCATTAACAATAAATCATTCGCGATAGTGGGTCAACTTGTTTTAAAGAATGGACACTTGTACACTTAAAGGTTTTAGTTTTAATAATTTAGTTGCTCAATGTGTAGAAGATTGAAATTCCCACCTGTTGTGCTAGTTTTGGGATGGATTTTGTTGGTGAACGTCCAAGCTTTGCGCTTACGTCATCTAAATTTTACTCTGTTAAAACTGTACGTTTAAGCTTTCGTTCTTTGTTTGCCACAGAGCCAGTGGTTTCGAATTCTCGTGAATTATAACGAGAGAGTGCCTCACCAGGAAACTTTTGAATGTACTCTGTGCGAACACGACTTGGTGATTCCAATGTATAATAACAATGCGTTGCTCTAGAGTCAATCGCTTGTTCATGTTGGTGGCCTGTACAATACTGCCGACGCTAGCCCGCAGGCACAAAGGCAGTCGATAGTGGGGAAATCCAGAAAGGTCTCGGGAGAGGCGAAACGCCGTGTGCTCCGTTAGGTTTTAAATGAAGAACCCTGTATTTGATTCGAGTTTTTAAGTCCTTCCTGGCAGGTCCATAACTTTCAATATTTCCTACCCCGACTAAAATTACCGTTAATGATAAAAATGCCACAACAAAGTTATGTATTATATAAATGTTAGATTTAATACATACGTTACAAACATGCATAAGGACTTCCAAACACTATAGACAGCACGAAAGGAAATAAGGTTGAACGGTCACTGGACTATAGGGAGGACATACCATCTCGAATTCTCGTAGTCTTTTGGCGTTTCCAAATACCACTCGAACCTGTCTGTGACCTTGGTCTCGGATATTTTCCGGTATTTGTTTTGCGACACATTAAAGACAACAGCTTAAGGATTCATGTGTCTGCTTATAAACTATGGGAGCAAGATACAATTTTCATATTTTATCGTCTGAAATGCTATTTCAACGGGGAAAACTTTTTCTGATAACGTGCCATTAATTTGCAAGTATTCCTTATAAAAACTGCTGCAGTGAACACTAAAATGGTATTGCAGCATTGGGGAAAATAAATAATAATCTTTAAGGAACACGGTATTTTGATCAGCCCAGATGTTTATACCGGGTTTTTATTTTCTAGGTTTAAAATCCTATGATATGATGCCTCTTGTATTTATTTCTTCCCCTCTTTATTTATTTCTGTCTTTCTTGAGTCTCTACTTTTACAGGATAACGATTTTTAAAGTAAAACTCGTTAATTGTGTCTGTTAAACAGTTTCTAGACATTAGTTAAACAGACTAATTAAAGGTAAGGGGATATGCTGATCATCTGTTATTTAGAATAATATGTGAATATTGGTATGACAAATAGTGTTGACTGCTCTTAAAACTGGACTTCATAACCTGTTGTTAAAACTAGACTCACCAAAGCTACAAATGCTTGTTAAACATATGTGCCATCTTTTCATCTATAATGTTTCTGGTTAGCGTTTGCTGAAGACCTGTTTGAGTTGCAGTTACTTGCTCAATAACTCTCCTATTTGTTGCAATCATTCCATAATCGGAAAATATATTTAATGTAAAGGCTATCATCCTTGAGTAATGAGGTAACTCGATCACGCTTCCACTTCAGTTGAGCCGTTACAAGCAAGGTATTTATATGTGGATACTAGCGAAAAGAATCAACTTTCCATAAATGTAAAGGGCGCCAGCGAATAGCCTTTCGTTGCTGGTTAGATAACGATTTACCGCTGACTGGATTCAACTAAGTTTTAACTTACTGAACCGGACCGCTTAGGTGACTCAGGACCCAATGGAGAACCTGAGTTGAATCTTCCTTCCTGTATTTCATCATCATCTGAGCAGTCGAAAAATTTGACATGAGCTATTAAGGCTGTAAAACTGAAATTTGGCAGGCATGTTAAATAGTTTTTGTGAGTTTCATTATATTTTTAAAATTATTTTAGAGTTTATAAGTCAACTGATTTTTTGGCAGTCTATTTCCGCAAACTATTTTTTTTTTTTTTTTTTTTTTTTACATTTAGAAACATATTTTTCAAAAACGAGCAGCCTGCAACCTTGCATGTTATAAGCATTACTGCTGATTTTAATTGTTTTTTCTTCTCCATTTGTATAGCGACACATCGTTTTTTTTTTTTTTTTTTTTTTTTTTTACTTTGTGAAACAACTGTAGGTATATTAACTGTCGGTTATTGATATTAGGTTAATAATTTTATATCATTAAACACACGCACATCCAATCTCCCATTCATGCTTCCAGACTCTATGGGAGATCTGGAATAACTCTGGTGAAAGAAAAATTCCCCGTCCCAGCTGGGAATGAAACCTGGGACCTCCGGATGAGAAATCAGCTCACTGATCACTCGATCACGGAGGCAGTCTCTTTGAATTTGGTACACGTTACGTGCTTAGTTGGTCGCGTTTCATTACCTCACAAAATGGGCTTTAGCGATGAAAATAAAATCTAAGACTTCCTCTCGTACACCGTTTCGTCTGGCAGAGCCACCTGAGCATAAACACGTTTTAGGACGGGGATTTCTCCCGTTTCTATGTAAAACCGCGTACAGAAAATCCAAGAGAGCAGGGGAGCAGTAATACAATAAAAAATTAGTGTTGTTTCCGTCCGCAAATTGCGAGCCATGCCTCATGCAGGATCACTTCCCAATTCTGTGGCCCGGCTCTGTTAATCCGTGCGGTGAAATGGTTTCCATCTTCCAGCCAGATAAAAAACGATCTTGCTGGAGAGGGGAAAAATAAAAGAGGGAAATGTGACAATGAACGATAACTGCTCTTATTTGCCTCGTTCTCCTTTTCGTTCTTAATGCGCGATTTCTCTCAGACATTATTTCTATCCCTTAAGAAAATACATGACGCCTAATGATGTGGAGATTTGCGTTACAACCTTGAAAGAATATAGAATATTGCCTATTAAGGCCTTTAATTCTATTTTTCTAATAAACAAAATAATTACGAATGTTTGTCCGATCAAAAACGATGGTGCCTGCTACCATAAAACCTTTCAATGGTGAATATTTTTGTGTCATGTTCTCTTCCCAAATTCAAACTGTCAGGGCTCCACATATTCATATCTCTTAATATTGTCACAATAATGGTTAAACCACTGAAAAAGTGCATATTCGAGAAACCAAAACTGAGTGTTAAATGTAAAAGCGCTAGTATTAACCCTTAGCGTAACATTCTGCAAATGAGTCATATTGAGAAAAAATACTCGCCAAGCTTCCGTTTGCTTCTCTTATCATCTTGTCTAAACCTGCCTAACAACCGTGAACAAGCAGATTTACTCTCTGACGTCACAGAATATCCAGTTTGCTGATAATGTCGCGGAGCAAAATACTTCGTCATACTACTTTTTGTTTAGTTTACAACCCTCGTGTTTAAAAAAATTGATGCTATTATGTGAATTCACACCATTTTCAAAGTGACCAGTGTATTCTTTCCCAGAGCACGAAAGCTAATACTTAAAATTGTGTATACATATTAAACATGGCTTTCCGTGGAATTTAAAATCAATGGTGGAAATCTGCACATTCATAGCAAATACATTTAACTGAAATCTGTGCAAGAGCTTTTAAAAATAATGGGGTAATGATCTTTTGGAAAAATAATGAAAGTCACGGGTATTCACACGCACACCAAACTGCTTGGCGATAGGGCATTTACTGAGAATACTGGTTTTCACAATCCCGTATTTTATAAAATTTGGTGCCCGCAAGTGAATATAATAAACATAATATTGGACTTTATTGTTTAATTTCCAAGAGGTTTGGTATTCTGGCTCCCAAAATAAGAAAATTAAATCCCAAAAACTTCTTATAAGTATGGAACATGCACATAACATGAAGCAGTAACTTCTTGTATTTCTTTAAGACGAAAATGTGTTTTTCCAGAAATTAAAACAATAAATAAATAAAAGTATGTTAATAATCTGATTTTACATTCACGGGAATTTTTCACTCATTCTTTCCAAAACTATTTACACAAAAAGGTATTCTTCTATTTCATGTTAATAAAGTCAGTCGTCCTCCGTGATCTAGGAATAACGTACTAGACTCTGGTTCCTGAGGTCGCGGGTTTAAACCCGGCAGAGGAGGATGACTTTTTTCGGGCATAAACATTCTTGCCATGGTTTCATTCGGAAAGGAACAACAGCTAGTGGTCCAATGTCTTATATTTAAGGCAAATGAAAGAAGCTTAAGCATGAAAGATGTAACTTAGCAAAACTAAGCAATCTTTCACTTCCAATATACAGTGAGACGCTGAGAACCATAGCAGTTAAAGAGCGCTCATAAATAAAACGTAGTCTAATTTTAATAGAGATACATATTTGTAAAATGGCTTTATTACACTACTACCTGCAGGTACAATGGGAACAGTGAATACAGTACGCTTAAGCGATAGTCCAACCTTTTAAGAGATAGATTCTATGTGAAGGCGTTGAAAAGCTATTTCTTTTTAATGAACAGCGGAAAAAGAATAGCGACTTCTTATTTGAGAAAAATTTAATATTGGAAAATTAAAAAAACCTGAGAAATGGTATTTTTATAGTAATATTTAGCCCAACTCTTACGGTTTGCCAGTTAAAGACTTCATGAGGCTATTCCCAGGAAATTGAAAAATAGACATTTTATTTGTTATGAAAATATCTTAAGCGTATGGCACTTTAATCAAATGCCATACGCTATGCTTAGCTATTTTTAAGAAAATCAAAATTTTCGAAAAAATGTTCCATGTAAAGTGTAATTTACGGCGGGGGATTTTCTTGACAACCTTCGTGATCATGCTGAACTTAAATACTAAGTTTGGTACATAAACAAGTTTTCGTTTTTGAGATATGCTTCACATACAAACATACAGATGATTTTTTGGACTTAATGGGCTCAAAACATATTTCCAGTAAAATCACTATATGGAAGTTTTGGTTCCCCTAATTGTTGTACGAGGTAGAAAAAATAAAAATCAACGTAGTCGCGGTTTATTTCACTAAACCGTGTTAAATATGAGTAAAAAATGTTTACTTAGATCAGAAAATTTGATTGAAAAAGTAACCACTGGAGTATTCATTCCATAGCTGTTTGGAAAATGCAACTTAAGTTTAACATCCAGTGGTGTTTTACACTTACACCTATGATCCAACAGAGTTTTGCATGTGATTTTCAATGTTAAAATGTTTTACACCAAAATAAAATGTCCGATATTTTATCACGAGTGTGTGATTAAATTTCTATATATGTAGTAAAGTTTAAACTTTTATAATAATTTCACAATTTCAGTTGCTGTTTATATTTTATTTGTTTTCCTAAGTAGCCCAATAATTAGAACGTTTAGATGGTGTTATAACTGCCGGAATGTACGATAACTGTGGGCGAGTGCAGAATTATATGCACATTTATTTGTGGTTTGCGTTCTGTATCTAAAACGTTAAACCGCGAGATGCGCTTTGAAACAAAATGCAATAACGGACATTTCTCTCCAATACCACCTAAATCAGCTTTAAGCGTTGAAAATTGTGACTTCCAATTACTCGTTGAATACGTTATCGATTCTTTACTGTCGTCGGTACGATAAAAATGATAGGAAGGACGGCGGTAATTGTTCAATACTTTGATAATCCCGAATCAGATAGCCGAAACTGTCGGCATAATTTCAAGCCAGAGTCATCGTGGAAACACATGTGCTATTCTGCCAGTCAGTAGCCCGGGGAAGTGTGTTAGTATGTATACACACATCTAACAACGCAATCTAATCTCCCCTACACGCAGCGGACATTCAGTTGCCAAAAGCCCTTGGGTAGAGTAGGAGAATCATTCACTTGACACATTAGTGCACAAATATAGTTTTCTCCATGCACACATTTTCAAAACATAACGCATTTTATTATCTCGCCGCGCGGAACAATAATTATGCCACCATTAATGTGTTTGATACAGATCGCTTGAAATGGAAAGCTTTCATTATCAGTCAAGGACATAAAATACAAACAAAAATCCAATTTAATATGTGAGTATAACAACATTTGTGTTTGCTTTCCATTTCCTTTCTATAAGAAAAGGTGGATTTAGATGTTTAGCAAGTACAAACTGAAGTTATGTATTCTATATCGACACTACGTGTACATTTCTTATCTTCAACATTTTTTATGCTTTTCTGGTTTAAGCTGTGATGCTTTATTTTGCCTTCGAAAAAAAAAAAAAAAGGTATAATAAAAATCCAGAAAAGATATTTAATTTCGTACTGTAAGAAACAGCGTCTTCTAAATCCATTAATATTTAAGAGACGATTAAGGGAATCATTAAAGATAATATTTAAAACGGTTTAATGAAAGTCATTTCATAAACTATAAAACATTGGAATGTGCAAATACTGTTGTGATATATATTTTTATTTTTAATTCTTATAACGCCTTTGCCTAAAGGAATACGAATTTTACGAAAAAAGTAAGTATGAAAGCATATTGTTGTTATTATGGTTATTATTATTATTATTATTATTATTATTATTATTACTATTACTGTTGTTAAAGTGAACTCTCCATACTAGCTTATATCAGGCTTCTCGAATAATGGATTTAACTTTTCTGTATCTATTTGCCAAAATGTTTGTTAATTGCTTCTGTTGTCTACATACATTTTATTGAAGCAATTTTACCAAATATAGCCATCTCAAAATTGCGCAACTAGCTGTAAATTGTTATTGTTTCCCGAGTCTATAAATCACTAATAAAAATAATCAACATTAGGTGGATGAAAAACGTGATCCGAGTTAATTCCAAAAACAATAAATATATAAAAAGGCAAGCAGTTGCCACAATTGCAGATGGAAATTGAGGAAAATCTATCTGAAGTGTACACTCGCACAAAAAATTAATAGGCAGAAAAATGAAGCTTTCAGCACTAGCCCTAAATTTACGCAGAGTACAGTACAAGGCACACGTTGTTAACACCGCCGGTTCTAACAGATGCTCGTTTCGTTATCAGAGATGGTCGCTCAAATTCTCCAAGTGCGGGGGAAGGGAGTGGGAGCATACAAGCCCGATGTAATTTTCTCTCTTCACTTTTTTAAACGGAGACATTTGTTAAAAGCTGAAATAAATATTTCAAGAAAGGATAGTATAGAAAAAGGAGAAAGGTGTATAGGTAAAACAAAGCAGACTTTCCATTTTTAACCATATCAGCAGCTGCAGCTACTACTACACTACTACAACTGATCTTTACCATAAATGCGATTTGGTCTCGGTAGGACTAACATTTAAATGTTGACGCATTTTTATACGGATGAGACCTTTTAAAAATAACTATGGCGTGAAAGCCTTCAGGTGCCCAAGTTCACCAATCATATGTTTCTACACAATGAGACAATTTTTTCGAATGTTGTAGGTTTGGTAACTTCAGCAAATTTTGTTGCATTCATGCTCAGTTTAAAAAATGTAGAATAGGGTACTTATTGCTCTGAGTTTTATTAGTTTCTTTTCGAAAGTTAGTTTCATTCAGCCACAAAGTGTGGAGGGAGCAGTAAGAATACTTTCTTAGTTTCCTGGCAGTCGCGAAATCTCCCACTGAGAATTGCCCTGAGGGGTCTGCGGCACAGCACTCAGCATTGGATCTGCTTCTGCTGGTGCTTATGATAAACTGCAAATGAGATAACGTCACATGCAGAGTCCCAAATGGGCACAATAGCGAGGCACGTCATAATACGCTAATATGAAGTCATGTGATGCAATGACCATTCCATCATATGCCTCTCAAGGAATCACTGAGGTTCCTAGCTGCAGAGGAGGAATTGAAAGAGCTTCCAATCATTACTTACTTGTCAGCGTTTTCAAAGTATTTCGATGCCGTCAATGAAAAATCAAATTTGCTTCTGCGGCATATACTTTTTAAGTACTTAACCTTTTGTTTTACATCTCAGGCCTGCATAGATGAAGAATGAAATAGGCAGAATGACTTAATGAGCCTGCGGTCCACTGCGCTAAGTTATCAGACAATTTTCTGAAGACGGATTGGTAAAATCGCGGAAATAATATTGCCCACACAAGAGACTAGTTTTGGACCTTCGAGTTGGAAGATAGCCACACCAATCCGAACAAATTTATACAAGTAGATGCATTGCGAAAACTTGGAAACACTAATTGAAATGAAATATTGGGTATAAATATTCAGGGGATGACTGACTCAGACCGTAATTGTGTAGGAAATATAAACACATTCTCGAAACTGGCATTGACTTACTCAAGGGTTGATTGTTAGTGTGGTAACACTACCAACAGAAGAGGGAAGTGGTTAGTTTTAAGTAGATGCACTATGAATCTCTCTTGCAGTGCTGCTCTATCTGTTGCTCTTAAATCATTCATCATTAGTAAGAGTATTTATAAATATAATTCATATTCTGAGATTTTCCTAGTATTACATATCGTATACGACATCATTTTAGCTTTTCATAGTGTTTAACACCCACTTTCACTACTATGGCACCGTAAGTGATGACATTGATGATACATGGAATAAAGTCGGAGCACCGGTGGATTGCGATAGTGGGGGAAACGGAGAACTCGGAGAAAAATCCACCCTACGTTGCTTTGTCCACCAAAAATCCAACATGTGGTCACCTGGAATCGAAACCGGGCCCCCTTGATTGAAGTTTTAGTCCAATAATCTTCAAGGTTGTTGCTCTCCTGTATATTGAAAACACCACTATGATACTAAATTACAAATCAAATACTTGCTCTCACACAACGTACAATTTTTCCTATTCTAATTTAAGTTACCGTAATATTGGCTCCTCTATAACTTATTTTTCGCATTTTTCAACAAGTCCTGCACGCAGTACAGTTGCCGTCTAAAACAATATAGAATTAAGGCTCTAAAGTTGTGGTAGACAGCTTCGCAAACAAGTAATTGGCGACACACTTACCTACTTTGTGAAAGCACGGTGCCATAAAACACTCTAGAGGCAAATAAAGCAGAACATGCATGGATTTTGCAGAGCTTTAGTTCTGCTATTAAATTATTATTAAATATATGCGACATTCTGATTAAATGCATCACCGCGAAAATATTTTTTACTTTCTCTAGCCCCATATGTACAATGTACATAGTGGATAGGGAACGTATTGTATACCACCCAAAAATTCGATACCGGGACTTTACCGAAAATACATGTTTTAGGACCCCCTGAATCCAAAAAAAAAAGCATTTTCGGAAAAAGATCTGTGTGTGTGTCTGTGAACAGCATAGCTCAAAAACTAAAATACTTGGAAACATTTTCGAAAATGTTGTTGTTCTTAAAAATGGCTCTAACGAATTTGATTACAATGCTACATATTAAAGCCATTTCCATCACAAATGAAATGTACATCTTGAATTTTCTGGGAATAGCTTCTGAAGATCCGTTTATTCTGGATGATTTTGCTGAATTTTGTATAACTAGTAAACCGTACGAGACAGACAAAAACTTACTACACAAAAAATGTATATCTCGTTAAAATACACAATTTATGGCATTTACATTTTTTTTTTCATGGAGTTCACTGTTTTCGAGATATTCCTTGTTATTAGTTTCAGTTATAAAGTACTTATACTTTTCTCAGACAGGAAGTGTCCGTTTTTCTTTTTTTCGACTCTTGGCCAAGCAAAGATGCCATTTGCAGCGACAATCGCCTAACGACAGCTTTTAAAGCATTTGACTATCACTTTAGCATAGCGCATTTCTTCAGTTCCCTTCTACCTATAAGGAACTAAGTGATAAGTACATTCTGCTAATGTTTATCTTGATTAGCATGGTGTAGAAAGAAGATCTTTTGTATGACGTTTGTTTGTAGAGTAGATAGAGAAAGTCATGTAAGTGTAACACATAGGATTTTTTCTTGTAATGGAGGCATGGGATGAACGGTATTAGAGCGCCTCCATCAATTCCTTCACTCCCACAGCACACCGGGTTTTATCTGAAATGCCCTCGTTCCGTGATAGCCAGGCCCACATGGCTACACAAACACCATTTGGAGGCGAGTCTAACAATTTGGCATGCGTACAATGAAATGAAGTTAGTTGTGACTGCCCAGTTTTTAACTGCCACCCTTCTATGTCCTTACTGTCACTTAATAATTTGATCTAGTTTCACTTTGATTGTGACTTCACTTAATTCACATGTTATTCACGTTCTCCCCGAAGTCGTCTGATGAAGTATGCGCGACGCAGTCTCTTCTTCGAATGGCTCACTCGCTGGGGAGTCGAACACAAGACCTCTCCAGTACTCACGACAGTCATCATAAACTAACTACGATAACAACACCTTTCGTCGCAACAGAAACGCACTTATTAACTCACTAAGACGCTTCCTATCTCGCTCGATCACGCGAGCACGCTTGCTTATATAGCTGCGAACAGTTTCCGGAGTTCCAGAACGTTCGAGAAGGGAGAAACATTCATAAGATTCTGGTTTTTGACGACAGTGCTTCCATGTTTACGCTGAACAAACGCGCTACTTATCTCCGTTAGCCCCTCCAAATGCCCGCCGCTGAATTCCCGATAATCTTGGCTCATAGCCGTTGCGTCACAATATGTAAAAAACTGTGTGTTTATTGTAGGTAGGTTTGCTCGAACGGAGTCGAGTTTGAATTTATACAGAAATTGTCTGGTGTTAACGTTCCTAATACATCCAGGGGCTGTGTTAAATGAGAATAAAGTTTCTAGTACATTGTTATAACGGAGGAAGGATGATAATGGGGCTGCCATGGAAAGAATCCCCAAGAAATTTCTGCCTGGCATTGCATCGAGTTGTGATAACAATAATAGACGGGCCTGCTCGCTCTGCAGGAGAAACCCATGCGACTTGTCTTATAAATTAGGAATGGTTAACGATAAACTTACTGCAACTTTTCCTCATACATTCGATTAATTAAAATACACTATTTGGAGTGAGAATTTGTCGAATATTCAATTATGTGTTAAACAGTTGCAAGACTTGTATAGAACACCATGTTTACGGTTACCCATTAGTGAAGTTTCTAAAATCCAAACGTTTCATATAGAAACCATGATTTAATGTATAATGCACCAAATTTAATGCATATTTTTAAATTAGATCCAAAGATATTATATCCTATTTTTTTTTTTTTTTTTTTACTTTTTTAAGAAATGCTCCACACAATCCAATTTTTTAAAATTAGTATTTTAATAAATTACATAGAAGAACCTTTGATTATCATACTAGTTTAGTAAAAAATAAATATCAAGTAGGATACATAATTATTTGCTTATACATTTGCACAATATGGGTATTATTGCTGAATAACATTCCAAATAAATGTGACACCAGATATTCATCTAATCATTCTATCCCGCTATTTATGAAAAGGTATACAAATTGTCGTTCATTTAAACCGAAAAGTGCATCTTGCGCAATCATTGAAAACGAGAATGTACCTACCGACAAACAAGCCCGAGAAAAGAAGAGCCTAAAACATGTTATTTTTTATTTGTTTGTTAACGACACTGGAAATTGCCTGGATCACATCAGCGCCACCGGTGTGCCGGAATTTCGCTCCGCATGGGTTCCGTTTCATGAAGTCTATTGATATGGGGTTCTCACTTTTAAAAACCAATCTGGCAGGTTTGAATCCGCGGTATTGGGATCAAAAGACCAGTGCCTAACCAACTGAGCAACCCAGACCGACATTTAAAAATTATAACGCTAAATACACTGTTTCTGACTTTAAGCGGTTACAAATATATATGTGTGTGTGTATATAGCGCATACACGTGCTCTCTTCGTCTGGTTTTGCTCGTTTGCAGTTAATTTCATATTTGAAGAATCCTGACGGCACCGTGGCCGACTGGTTGAAACGCTCGCCTCTCACCAAGGACCGCTTTCGATCCCAGAGGACCGCACGCGGGATTTTCTCCGGGTTCTCCTTGTTTCTCCGCCATTCAGCCCATTAATTGCTCCATCGTTACCTTTACTTTCATCCATTTCGTATTCATTTCATATCATCTTCTTCCTCACTCTCTTACTTGGTGGCTACAGTCCAATCCACCGTATCAGATTCTTCACCCTGATTCTTCACTTCCTATCTTAGGCACTCGCGTGTAAGCCCTACATACGAGGAGAATAAACTAAATAAGTAAAAGGTTCCTTGAGCTTACTTTTAATGTTGACGAAAGTTATCCTTTTTACTACAATGCAATAGCAACCTAGGCTAACAGCACACATTTAAATCGCTATATGACATGCTTCAATAGGTTGCACAGCTCTTAAAGCTACATAAATAGAAAAACATTTGGGAGACATATTAATACTAAAATTCAGGTTTAAAAATATTGACACCTTCGGCCCTTTTTCACAGATGGGTATCCTTAACTAAGCTAACTGTTACAGCTCCATAGTTTCGCATTTTTAGCATTTTCTAGGAGAGAAACGGTGAGTCTGTCCGCAGCTACTGTACAGAAAGTTTCCAGCAATAGTGTTGTCGGAGCGGCGAGGGAGAGAGAGAGGAACTGCTCAAAAATAATTTAACTCTTAAAAACAGGTACGTTTACTGCAACTGTTTTGCTTGTATAATAAATGTACGTTACATGTATCCTATACTAAACAAAATGTGAAAATAAACACACCTTTCGTTGCTTTTTGGTAAAAAAGAAAAAAAAAAAAAAAAAAAAAAAAAAGCAACAACACTGCCTCAGCGAATGTTAACTAATTCCCATCAACTTCCATGACGTCAACCCCCGTTTAATTTACGCAAGTCCACTCCGTCCTTTACTTGGTAGTAAAGATTCCAACCTGGATAATTTGGCTAGTGATGTTTATTACTTAAGTCAACTAAGTTATAAACCTGAAAACATGTAGGAATAATTTAAAAGGCATATAAATAGCTAAGGTATGAAATGAAGCTGAAAAAAGTTGTGTCGAAAATTAATTCGGGCCAGTGTTAAACTTCAAAGATATTTCAATAACTTAAACGCGGAGGAGTAAGGAGTACACAGACGGAGAGACCTCTACAAACTAAAGCACAGCACCGTAAGGACTCTTTATGCTTCTAACGTGACCCCTGGGGAGGGAGGGAGGAAGGAGAGACCCGAAGGGCAACCAGATCCGCACGACGATATGCGTTAGCAAGGACGATGCCCCTAACGACTCCAAATGGAGCAGAACCCGGCGGCGGCTAGCTATGTGTCTTATCGCCCCGCAGCTAGGGCTTACAAATTTTAAGAATGCTAATAAGGTATATGGCCGTCAGATTGACATTAAGGCATGCCTTTTGAAGCAAAATTCAATTCCTTTCAGAGTATCCAGCTTCATATGCATAATATCAACAAAGGTTCCCATCCTCCTCATGATTTTAGGAGTCCAGTATGATATATACCTATACGCAGAGAAACGGTTATACTCTCAAATGCCGAATATCCAGTTGACCCTTAACACGCTTCCAGGATCGGGGCCCCAGCAGAATAATGCCGGGAAACCTTTCCAAAGTTTACAATCCACCGTCCTATCGCAACACACTGAGCGCTGTTGCCTGGTCACTCAACTCTGAAACAGATGAAAGGATATGATGGGTCCAGGAAATGGACAGGAAATTCGTGGTAGAGGAGGAACCACCCCAACATTCACCTACGGACCAGGGGAAACCTCGACAAAGAACCAGTTCAGAGCAGCCGGCCCGACGGGAATCGAACCCGTAATATCTTAGATGGGAGCCTGACACTTTCCACCTCGTTCGGTAAGCCAACAGGGACGTGGTTCAAAGGAGAAGCTAGAATTTAAAATTCTACTTACAGTTTACGATCAGCATCATCAAAATGATTTCACTCATATTTACCATTTATTTTTTGGGTTATCTACTACCTGATGTGCTAGAAGCCAGGATGACTATAGATACATAAGTCGGAATTTCGAAGCGTAGTGCGCGTTAAGCCAAGTACTCCAAAACTTGTTACATGCAGCAAGTAAATTGTAAGGAGGAGCGATCTTGAACATAGGTTACTATCAAGCTACCCAAAAACGTGAAAATTTAGCGATGCTTTTACGAATAATACGAATTTTGAATTAATTTAGCAAACAGCGTCATTAGCACAAAACAGTTTTTACATAACTGTTAGTTTCAAGTTATTGTTTTGTCAGATTATTCTACACAAAATACACCACAACTGTATTTTCTAAATCAGGCTGCTTCAGCTTTCCTGCGCGCAAAAGAGTAGCGAGTTGTTCAGTTACCTAAAGGGGTATCTCTGCAGTATGCAATAGTCTCATAATTGAGAGCAACCTATCGTAACGACCGAGTCAAACGTTGAAATGTAAGCACAAGCATTATGCTAAGACCTTCGCCCAGTAGCACATTGACTATCCCCCTCTCCTCTAGCCGTGTTGTATGTGGTACACATGCGTACACCGTCTGAGATGCGTAGAGCTATAAGAGCCTGTTCTAAATAACCATTCCTACTTGGCAGCTTTTTCAAAGCAATGTATCTGTGAAATTTGGCAAAAGTGTGAAAATTATCAATGTTGTGCTTTTCGCATTTTACTATACTTATAACTCGTACTTTCATACTACAGATTTTTTTTTATTAATAACAACTTTAAGGCCACGCATGTCTATTTAATTGGTTCTGTACAATTTAGGTAAAGCACGGCATTTAAAAACTACATTACTTAAAAAAATTAAATAGTTGACTATATGAATATTATTGCAATGTAGGAACAATTTTTTATCTCAGCTAGATTCCATTTAAGATAAAAAATAAAAATTGTTCTCGACCTTCAATAATACCAGTTAATATTATGACAATTAAGAAAATTATTATTTCAATTAGGGATATAGAACCTAACATTTCAATTATTCATTCTAAATTATTAGCCTGTTTGATTGGAAATGAAAGCTAAACTTTTATTCCTTTCCATAATTTACATTGAAAAATTTGAAAATGTCAATAACAGTATACATTTTTTCCTCTTAAATTAATTAAAATTAAGAAACTCCAGCACAACAATTTTAACCTTCCCTAGTCTTATATATACAATGTACATATTGGATAGAGAAGGTATTGCATTCCACCCAAAAATTTGATACCGAGATTTCGCTGAAAATATAGGTTTTGAGGTGCCATCATTTTTAGAAAAATACCCGTATGTGTCTGTGTGTATGTGCCTGAGGACAGCAGAAAACAAAAACGAAAGGTGCTTCAATACTAAACTTGGCATTTAGGTTCAGTAGCGTCCAAGGAAGGAAGAGACGCGAAGATTTTCAACAAAAAGAATCCCCCCACCTCCAACTTCCCTTTACATGGAACATTTTTTCGAAAATTTTGATTTTCTCATAAATGGCTCTAAAGATTTTGATTAAAACACCATATATTAAATATATTTACATCACAAATAAAACGTATATTTTAAATTTGCTGGGAATAGCCTCCGAAGAATTCTTTATTCTGGACGAGTTTTGCAAAATTTGCATAACGGTTAAACCGTAAGAGACAAGCAAAGACTAAATACCCAAAAAAAAAATGTAGATCTCGTTAAAACACATAATTTATGCCATATACGTTTTCGAGATTCTCCTTGTTATTGGTTTCAGTTTTAAATTGCCTAACTTTTCTTAAACGTGATTTTGCATAGCCAACCGAACCTCAATTGTTTCACATAGAGACCATCTTGATATCACTTTTGCATAATGTATTTCTATATTTCCCTTCTACTTACAATGAAGCACGTAATAAGACCAATTCTGTTAATGCTTATCTCTATTAACATGATGTATAAATAAAAGAATAACCTTTTGTAAGAATAGGTTTTATTTGGAACAGCTAGAGAAAGTTATGTGATTGGAACACTTCAGATTTTTTATGTAACATACTAAGCTAAAATTTAAAAAAGGAGCGATGATATACCGTAGGATACACAGAACATTTCATATTAGCATATAAGAGTGATTAATTATGAATAAAATAATGAATATCCTAACAATAGTTACATATGGCTTGTTAAACTTCTGTGTGCAGTGTAAATATTATATTCTGAGTATTTGGTATAAAAATCAAAGATCAGAAGAAAACTACGATGTTTTTTCTTTTTTTTTTCTTTCATTTTTATGAATACATTGGCTTAAGAAGTTAATACAATTCATCCTGTTCTCAAATAGCGAAAATATCTATTTGTGAACTTTTTGGTTATCCGTTAGCTACAGGTGCTAAAGCCCGAAGTTCGAACCTGGGAGTGTTACACCAACTGCATGTTAGGTAAAATAATTTGCTGTGAAGAAGCACAGATTGTACATTTAGTAGATGTGGTTACAGTAGATGCTCTGTTCTACACACATACACACACCACGCATACGCACATACATGCACACACTAGCCTTTAGCGATAGATAGTCTGTCTGTCCACGTATCCGTTTGTCTGTCTGTCCGTTATCTCTGCTCAATTGGTCCGGCTGGATCCCGTGGCGTAATTAGCAGTGGTTTATAGGGGTTGACAAGGTAGATGTAGGTCCCCCCACACACTCCGCTCTCCCCTGCTCTCAGATTAACATCGCGTTAACTGCTCCCTACCATGATTAGTCGTCCGACACCATAACAGAGGGAATGGCGTGTGAACCGCTACCATCAGATTCGTTTTGGGGTGAACTTCCCACTCTACGCAATCTCTTCCAAAACAAAAACAAAAAAGAAAACACTTCTCGTTCTGTACCAAATCACACTCTTTTACGCCGGGGTCTATTGAACATCATTTTGAATCATGCTCAAAATTAAACTTAGCGCTCAATTACAAAGCATGAACAGATATTAATTTCCTTGTGTGTTTCAAAATACCAAAAAAAGTCACAGTAGTATAAACCACATTTTTACATTCTCTAGTACATGTGCATAGTAGATAGAAAAGACATTACATTCCACCCAAAAAATTCGATATCAAGTTTTCACTGAAAATACATGTTTTGAGGACCGCTGAAGAAAGAAAAAAATATTTTTTAGAAAACAGTCACCATGGGTATGTCTCTGCGTGTACGTGTGTACGGACACCATAGCTCAAAAACGAAAAGCCGGTAAATGACCAAACTTGGTACTTTAGTTTAGAATCTTCCAAGGATTCGACACGAAGATGTATATCCTGAATTTGTTATGGGTACCGCTGATGTGTGTGTGTGTGTGTATGTGTGTATAGAGGTAAACATTTTAGAGATATTCCATGTTATTGGTTTAAGTGTTTTCTCAAACGGGAAGTCCTTATAAGTTTCATTTATCTTTTGTTTTACTCCCGGCGTGTGAAAAAGAACTGAATTTCAATAACAATGTCATAGCGACAGTTTTTAGGAAATTTGACTACGGCTTTAGTCTCGAGTATTCACTTATTTCCCTTCGGCTTATCAGGAATAAATAATAGGATAATTTCTGATAATGTTTATCTGATTACCACTATGTAGATAAAAGAATATTTTGAATCAATAGTTTGTTTGCAGAACAGACAGAGAAAATCATGTGAATGGAACAATTTATATTTTTGTTTTACTTGATCAAATATTTTATATAATCGGACCTGCAATTTGTATAAGGTGGAGTCCAACCTCAGAGATAGCTTCTCCACGTCCGTGGTACCGGAGTTCATGTCTTCCTTCAAACTCGTAGAACTCTACTTCGAATCTCGATGTGGAACGTGCTGGATGAATAAAGTCTTCATCCGGAAATTTCCTTTACCGTCCAACGCCAAATGCAGTCGAAATCTCAGCTGAATGGTCTAGGTTTTTTTTTTTTTTAATTGTTTTAGCATTAATCTTATTCTACTTCTCAGCTCTGAGACGGTAAAAAGAATGTTTAATACTATACAAGGACCTGTATTTACTTTATTATTGATACACGAGCTTCCTACTTGGATTCATTAAATTCGACATAAATACCTTAATATTTTCGAAAGGTTTTGCGGAAGTCCAGAATTAGCTCTGATTTCGTAGGCTTTATTTCCTGCTGAATAGCAGAATGAGTCTTGCCAAATATCGTAAATACCTACCAGAATAAAGAACTACTATAGATTTCGTGATTTTTCGGAAGCCAGTTATTCATACTTTGAGAAATCGAAAGAAATTAGCACATATTAAGTATCAGATAACTAAACTCAGTATAAGCACCGATTCAGTGAGCACCCTTGATAGCTCTGCTGGAAGGTCTTCCAATTCGTCTCTTTCTTGAGACTGAAAAATGCTCCTGACATTGGTTTATTAAAGCGTAAACTTGTAATATTTTAGAGAAAAGTAGAACGTTATAATCCGATAAATACGTGGATGGGTTATGCTTGGATGTGAACAGAGTACTGTTTCTGTCAACTTGACATAAGGATGTAATATGTATAGGAAACCAGAGGACATTTACCACTGCCTAATTCGAATGTTAAATTGTTAAAAGGTGGAGGGATTGTATTTGGAATGAGAAGTGGAATAAATTACTAAAAGATATAATAGCAATTAAAATGTTAGAGAATGGTAGAGGAGAAGGAATTTCTAGGATGGGGCAATTCCTAGGAAAAGTGAGGGATAAATGGGCAAGGAACTCAAAACAGGAGCAAGGGAAAGAAGACAATCATGATGATGGTAGTAATTAGTTTTAGGCTCTCTGCACCATACATACAACCAAGTGGTGAAAGTGTGAGGAACCTAATTTGCCAGGTGTTGGGCCCTATATGTGTATTATTTAGCAAGAATTAATTTTATGTAAAGAAAAAATTAAATTAAAATAACATATAAACGTAACACGGCAATTGCTGTCAATTTTATTCGATGATTATGGAGTTTGTCAATGGGCTTTTTTGGCCGATTCAATACACATACATGTTTACAATTTGCTAACAAATTAATGCAAAAGTAGCACGTAGACTGGCAAGCAACTGGGGCATGGAATAATTCTACAAACAGTAGCATATGTACTTTGCAAATAAAAAGGGGACTGCCATTAATTTTCATGAATATCATAAAGGGAAGAATTTGGAAGAAGTATAATAGAGGAAGGCCGAAGTACAGGCATATAAATATCCAGAATTAACGCTTAGTGGTGTTATCGGCGTGTAGTTACTACCTGAGCCATCCCTGCCTTTGTTCTCTCTCCACCCTCCCTTTTGTCACTAGAGGTATCTTCTTCTCTGCTCCCCTTTTCTTCCCTGCTCCACATTCTCTGCATATTCTCCCCTCCCTCCGGAAACGGGAACGTAAAACAGAGCTTCTGAATTGAAATCCAAACGGCTCCAAGATTCATACCAGGCGCTTGAGAATCAAATCGTCGGCGAAGGGGGGAGTGCAATCCACGGCATCTGGAGGCAGCGAGGAAGAATCCGCATTAGATTGTGTTGGCTGCCTCAAAAAAATTAAACTCTGACTTGGTGTGGGCCTAAAAACAACGGCTGCGAATAAAAATCTACAAATAATATTTAAATGAGGAAGAGTTTAAGTTTAAACGGGATTCGAGCTAAAACGAAGATGTGTAGCTTTGAGCGAAGTGTTTTTACTCCAGGCGTCTCGAATTCAAAAGGCAGTTCAGCTTTTCACAACACAATTTTCTATAGATTGTTACTTCCTAAGATATTACTACTGCATTAAACGCCCATGCGAAGCCTTATGCAGAACATGTTGGTATAAAATTATAAGTGTTTATATAGGGAAAAATCGATAAATGCGGGTTTTCCCTATTCATACAAAGAACAACATGCATATTGAATGCTAAGGCTTACAATAACAAACTACATTGTTTTTGTATAAGCCAGGCTGATTTAACTTGGATGCCGCGTCAGAGAGCACCAGAGTGCTCAACACACGGGGCCTAGCTGCAGTATGCAATATAACTGAGAGTTGAGCGCAAGCGGTCGTTACGGCTGAATGAAGTGACAGGAAGCGCAAACACTTGCTGTATGATCTTCACCTAGTAACGTATTGACTATAATGCTTCCCATTTAGCCGTGCTCCAAGAAGAGTTATTGCGTACGCAGAGTATTCTGACACAGACGAGCAGAGTTGGAACAGCCTGGTGTAAGTAATAATACGAGCAACGTACTCTGCCATCTCGAAACGAATATTAACCCTCACGACATTGGATAAATCGAGGCTTCTGTGAAACACCAAAAGTATTTAGGCCACTTCAATACACTAAAAATAGTTATTTAATGTATTGTAAAATGCTATATAAATATAGGTGTGTGTGGGAAACGTACGCATTAATGCTTCATAAAATTCCACATAAAACATTATTTATTGCAGTTATGCATTAATGCACACCAATAACAAAAGACTGCATTTTATTCGAAGAAATTGATGTGCATTTTTATTGGCTTTTATAAACTTACAATTAATTGATTATACCACGACTCCAAAGCGTTCAAAGTCATGAGGATAATATGATAATTAAATGGAGCTATTATGATGCATTGATTGCTTAATCCGATACATTCCGTTGTAACTGTATTTGTTTTTTTTTTTGTGTGTGTGTGTGTTTTTTTTGTTTTGTTTTTTTGTTGACATACTCTGTACACTAACATTATATAAAATGGGACGTTGCTACACATTTGAGGGGACTAGAAAAATCTGTTTAAAACCCTGAATAACAACATTCAAATAAATTATACGCTGGAAGTCAAACACGCAAATTGATGAAGCACATAATTCGATTATTCTACATTTTCTGCTTACGTTGCAGTAAATAAACTATACGTTTAAGACTATTTCTTAATTTAATACAAGTTAAGTATTATATTTTGACAAGGTTTTGTAGTTTTATATTCGAGACAAAAAACAGGAAAGCTGAAAATATATTAATTGTTTACCCTCATTTTACAAAGAATATTTTGAATAATTTATTAAAATAAAGTTGTTTAGTTGTGGGGATACTACTCCTTATATTTCTTCACGAACTACAAAAACAAAACAATGCTAAGGAATTGAGTAGTATAGCATACTCCCTGCATCCATTTACTGTAAATAGCCACGAGATGTTGTGGTATATATCACTTTAGAGCAATGGCAGTAAGGGACTAATAAGATGTAGTCATTTAATTTCTTTCTTCCCATTTAGCAACATTTACCTACAACATTTTGAGATATAATAATCAATTAGTGAATTCAAATACACGCTCTAGCATTTTGGTGGCTTGCAGTCAATGGTTTGGGAATTTTGTTCATAAATGTAACTTCTTGTATCATCTTAACTCCAACGAATCCTACTTTCTCAATATATATCCAATTAACAGAATAAAATAAAAACAAAACTTTCAATCCATAGGGTGTTTGCTGAAAGGAGATTTTCTTGCAGAATGAATGTACAAATTTAACCACTAAACATCGAAGTATTGCCCAAATATTTAACGTGGTCTACTGAAATATTTGTGATGTTTCCTATTCTAAAACAAATATTTAATGAATGATATGAAGTGATGTTATAAAAATGTATTTGTAGCTGATTTATTATGAATGAATGTTTTTTGAATCGCAGTGAATAACGTTATAGACATTAAATTAATACCAAATGAACTAGGCGTTTAACGAAGGGATAATCACTTCCTTGTACCTATATTAAAGGTGCAAAAATAGGTAGACTTTAGTTTCCAAATTGCTGTCTTTATCGACGCAATTCTGGCTTGTGACTTCGATACTATCCAAAACTAACAATTTGTGTAGCAAAACATGTATAGAGTGAATGTTAAAGAGCAAATACGGATTACTTTAATCTCTCTAACCATGCAAAGATGGTATGGCATTCCATCCAAAAATTTACACCGAGTTATAATCGGAAACACAAGCTATGAGGATCCCTGAATACAACACAAAAGTAGTTTTAGAAAACGATACGCGTATGCCTGTCTGAGTATGTGTGTGGACAGCATAACTTAAAAACCAAAAGTCAGTTAAATACCAAACTTGGTCCTTATCATGACATTATGTATCATAAAGATAAAACAAAGGTGTTTATGTTTTGTATCTCCAAAAGATTCGACGTGAAGATTTTCAAGAAAATTCCCCACGTTAATTATTCTTTATATGGAACATTTTGCAAAATCTTTTATTTTCTTACAAATGGTTCTAGCGATTTTATTAAAATACAATATATTAAACATATTCACATGACAAATAAAATATAGTTCTTGAATTTTCTGGAAATAAGCTGCAAAGCCATATATGTTGGCTAGAAATTTTGTATAAGGTTGTATAATTAATATTCATTAAGCGATAGACGAAAACTTCTGGACATAAAAGTAGAAAAAAAAATGCAAATCTCTAAACATACAACTTATTCCAAATAACCTGTTTTGCAACAAAGTCATATTCAACATATCCATTAATTGTTCGAATAGTTCGATATTTTGTCATTATTTTAAAGTCCTATAGATTTTCAGTTGTTTCGTGCGAGTGCATGGAACCAATTATAAAAATTTTCAGTATCGCTATTCTCTTTGTATAAAACGAAATGTGTAATGTTGCTCTTTTTGGAAACATTTATCCCGATTAAGATGAAGCAGAAAGAAATACACGCTTTCGTAGGAATGCTCTGTATAACCACCAATAAACGATAGAAGAGAAAGTCATATGAATGTAGCACATCAGATCTTTATATTTGCTTATCTGCGGCACTTTCGGCTAACATGAAGCTCTGGTCCTCAGTTATGGAATGCACCTTTGTTCCCACTCCTGGGGTTGCGGAGTTTAAATTCTGGGTACAGGACCGACGTGAACTCACCATTCTGAGGAAACTGAGGAGCCGCGATACGTCAGGAACCCTGGTCTCGTGAGCCAAATTTCTGGTTAGGGAATGTGTGACTTTGAATATATAAAACCTCCGTATAGGTAGGATGATCGCCCACCATTCCGCGAGAAAGTGAGCGTGAAGTCGGCAGTAGGGCTGACAGGTCCAGGTTTTGACGCGCTATAGCATCAGAGCATTGAGTTTTTGCCTTTTTATAACTAGAGAGCGCATATGGAGTACGTACTGCAAATTTACCTGTAGAAGGAAGCAGCATGTATTCTCCGAACCGCTTTTTGAACAGTGAGGATAAAATAAAGGCAGGCGGGACCAGTATCTGTGCAAAATGAAATGTTTCACGACTGCATTTTATATTATGGTAAACATTTGCACATACACATGGAAATGCTATTTTTGTTTATTTATAGTGTAATCATGTAATCTATGGTATTACTCTATATATTAATGCACATGCATATTTCCAATATTTGTACGCAAACTACTTATGGATTGTAGAGACAGAGTTAATCCATGTTGCACTACTTAGGGTTGCTAACATGATTATAGTTAATGGAACGAGCAACAATATACATTTTGATACTTTCTGAGGTGAAGTTCCCACGACATTTTGTTTAGCAGCGTTTCTGTTACAAAAACTTCTCGCCACATCACAATCAGTAGATAAAAACTTCGATCGAAAGTTTTTTGCAACTAACTGCCTGGTTGCAAATTTCGCAACTTTGAAGCATTCGGCAAAATACCTTACCAATAATTTGGAATGGTTGAACAAAAAATAAAAACAGAAAGAGTAGCTATGTTAAGTCATTTCACTAGTGCTGAGCGGACAGTGAGTGCACTGACTCCGTTTCCTTGTCTTTGAGTGATCAATTCCCGCAGTGCTGTTAATCTGCATTCCTTCAAACAGTAATCCGTCTGCTCTCTCCGCTTATAGCATATGCGATTTTCGGTTAGTAAATTAGTTAGTATCGGCTAACTGGCAATAATTGTATATTGGAGAGCGAATGCTGAAGATTTTTCACATTCCCCAAGCGAGTGTGCGACATTTAGAAGACACTGCTATTCTTCCCTCCCCCCCTCCCGGGATTTCAATCACTAGGAATATGATAAACCGTTAGCGACTAGATGGTGTACTAAAACTTAAGACTGATTGTTAATACGGTTTAATAAAGCATTTTAAGCGTGCTGATTGATTAAATGAATACAAAAGGACTCAGATCAAAAACATGAGTTACCTGATATGTTATATTAAATGCAAAATGTAAGATTAACATCTTTTCTACGTATGCAAACGTTATTTTAAAAGACCTGTAATTTTTAACCCTCTCCGCATTATACTACGAGTAATTAAACGCTGTCGGGTTGTAATCTATCCCACAATACCGTCCCGGCCATTGACCGACCTTCAGGTTGAATATTCGTCATCATAATAATCATCAGATAAATCATTATTATCTTAATTAAATTGGAAGGCAATCTTTTCAAAGTGTGCACATTAAAAAGCAAGAGACTTCTAAAATATAAAGAAACGCATTTAACTTCGGCTGACTCATTTGAGAGCAACACTGTAACACTTGGATTACATGCATTTTTTAAGCGTTTATCCACTTTTGAAAACTGCAAGAAAAAAATTGTTACTTCTGTAATAAATTCCAAATTTAATAATTTGTCATATTGTTTTACTAACAACCAAACTTTAAGCATATGAAAAGTGAGAAAATAGGGAATGAAATAACACACTGAATCTATCGTTTGCTTTAAGATATATTAAACGAATAATAAAGACATGTTTTAAGAGCAGCGAGAAAAAAAATTCTATGTTTTGTTTAACCATCTGACCCAATTTAGGGTTTGCAAAAAGACATAGAATACTTAAGAGTATGAAACAATCACATAACAACAATATGGTGTTGGAAGTAAGAGTTGACAAACAATAATAATGTCAGAGTGCAATTTCTGATAATAATTATACTATTTAAGGATAGAAATTCAAATTTAGTTAAAGGTACTACATAATTAAACAACGTGTTTCCCATAAAGATAGTTTCTTAAAGGGGCTACAGAATATTTATTATATTTGGGAGAATGTGGTAATCTTACTGTTTCTTATAACTTGTATTTTCCTCCCATGATACAAAATGTTTTGTAATAGTTCCCCGAGCTCCAATGAGGAACCCTCTCACATTATTTATTTTTTTAATTTGACATTTTTTCAGAAATAAATAATATAATTGCACAAAGTACACATTGTACATGAGGCAAGCTATAGAGAGCGCAAGCTATTGAAGTTACCAAAAGCCAACTGTGCCATATTTACCGATCATAGTATTTTCCGATTACTTTTGTTGACATTCTAACTATTGATCGACACAAATGCTAAAAATATGGCTAGAGTTGATGTTATTTCCAGCTGTTACATTGACGGTAGAGGCATTCTCTTGTAGGACGTCACGGTTGACTTTAAAGAAAATAATCATTGGTTGGTTATATGTTTTTGTTCCAAGCGTGCGTTTACTTGGAATTGTTTTAGTGCTGACGTTAGTAATAAGTCAGCCACTTTGAAACCATGCAAACTGCTGTTAAATTCTATACAATTCTTTCTATACATTGCTGCACTCCAACGACTGGTCTAGAGGCACACGAGGGGTAGTAGGGTAACGAGAGTTACTCCGCGTTTAAACCTTTATAGAGCTATTTGTGTTTTCAAAATGACAGAAAATGTTTTTCTGTAGTTCCATAAAAACAATAATAAATCATCGTTTTTGTAGCGAGATAGTTTTTGCTGTGATAAGTCGGATACTATGGTACTAATATTACGACGTGTTCCTAGTGTGCACATTAAATACTTCAAAAACTATGGGTTGCGGTTAGCCCTTTTAAATAAACTGCATCCAGAGAAATAACCTAAAATCAAAACTCAAATCCAAATCATACAGTCTTTAAACCTGAAAATTCAAGTATGAAAGAGTTACAAGAAGCAGTAAAACTGCTAAATTACAGTAATTTATTGTTTGATTTCAAACTTATGTGACATACAGGTATATGTTGCATATTTCAAATATTATTAGATTCTATATGATTTGGTTCACAAATTTATGAATATTAACATTCCAATGTTTCAAATCAAAATGTAGAAATATATATTACTGCAAAGAGAAGTTACTGACACATATTTCCCAAGTTTTTCATGTCAGTCAAACCAAAAATCGTCTTTCTGAGAAGCTTTAACTGCCCTTTGGAAACCCATTCTGTAGAAATTCTAATGTTAAGCAGATAACTCAAACATGATAAAACTCCACAGATTTCGGCATGTGTCAAAATAGAAATAAAAAAGATGTGCAACTCGATGCCCTCTTGACGTTTTCACAACAATGATAGGAATACACTAATAATATTAGAACAAAGAGAGAGCGCCCCGGGTTGGAAGCCAAACTTTGCTGCATATTCAAATCAGAGCGGGCACAGTATAATTCACCACACCAGAATAAAAGCACCCCGACCGGCTATGAAATTTACGAGAGTTGAGTGTAAAAGCTATGACAACAATGGTGGGAGAGATATCAGAAAACCATACAACACTACAAAACTGCAAATTAATTACAATCAGTTGTTCTAAAGGCCATTTCACGTTTACAAAAAATACGCACGATAAAGCTGTTATTTCCCGTCCTCCTTAAAGGGGAGAGTATCATCCAATAAGGTACAAAACAGGAAATAAAGTGGGTTAACTCTCAAATTATTAGTAGCACTGTTATACCCTTAGCTCTAGCTGCATCCATAGGTAACAGGAAGCTATTATGCTAAACATGTCCATAACAAATAAAAATGTAAAAGAAAGAAACAAAGAGAAATAATTATCACAAGCCTTGTTTTACTAAACGCTAAAAGCTACTCCGATACTCTTAGCCGTGTTTTGATAGTTTACATGTGTTGTATTCTATCTAGTAAAGTTCAGAAGAATCGCAGTGGAATGAAGCATTGTACTCAGGACCCGGGGACGGAACACGTCTGGATTTGATCCCACTCATGGGATGTGGATTTTAAATTCCGGGTATAAGACCGGTGCACGCTCAGCATGAGGAAAGCGAGGAGCTACGACAGGCGGCAAAGTCAACATTCCAGCTGGGGGATGCGTGATGCTGGCCATATCACCTCCATGAATCGGTTGGATGAACGTCCACTTATGCCGTGGGTACGTGGGCATGAGGTCGGCAGTCGGGTTGGTAGCCCCAGACCTGTGGTGGAACGATATTATTATGTAAGTTCAAAAGAGTTTGTTGGATTTGTTTCCTTCTCCAACTGATAAGAGTGGGTGACTAGAAAAATAAAACAAAGTTAAGTAAGCATTTTAGTAACCCGAGAGAGATGGCTCTAGGGTAGATTGTGAGGCTCGCATTCTGGAACCCCTGGGATTGATTCTCATTGACCGCCCACTCTGACCACTTTCATAGTTTTCCCTGGTCGATAGGGGAATGCTAGGGGTGGTATCTGATCTACCAGGTCTTCCGTTCTATCATTTGCTTTACATTCCTCGTCCTTCAAGTGTGGTACTTCCTCAAAGCTAAGTCCGTGGACACTAAAGGTGTGCTCGACGGGAAGAGCGGGACGGGTTTTTCTGTTAGGGACTTCCGCGTGTGTTTGTGGCCTGTCTGTCTGCGTCCTGCAGCCTCCTGATTCCTTCACTTATCACCTCCTCCTGGGAGGTGTTAGTTATAATAGACCTAAGTATGGTGCAGTGCGTGAGGTTCCCTCATGTGCAACTCAGGAAGCACCTTTAATAATAATAATAATAATAATAATAGTAATAATAATTATTATCCGTCCACGTATTTAAACATTATGAGACATACCCAGCAGGTTCATTTACAGAATTTGTAATTCAACTCACGTTCCCGTGAATTTTTCATCGACGTCCAAGCTTTGTGTGTGTCACTTTCAAATACCGATGCTTATTTGATAATCAGAAATATTAACTGATAAGTCGAGGGATGGCTGATTTGTTTCTAAATTGCGATACAACATGTTTTAAAACTTTTCAGTATGTTTCACACTACCTAATATATGAACTATTTTTTTAGATAGTTTCATTTTATTTCTCTACCTAAAAAAAAAAAAAAAAAGAAAAAAAAAGAAAAAAAAACCGAAGAAAGCCTGCGACAATTGCTCTACGAGTTTGCTAATAGAATTTTAATTAATTGAAAATGATAAACATTTGAAATACATAGTAAGCAATTTATGAATTGTCTACTACGCTGCAAAATTAAAAGCTGGAGCCGGAAGTATCAGAATGGAACAAGCTGAAATATTTTCTTGAAAAAAAATCAGAAAAGTTTTAAATATGAAAACTAGGGTCACCACAACCGCCCGATTCTTTCCAATGTTGACTTAAGGGACTATCCCATTAAAATGTAAAAAACGATGTCTCATGGCATCCATAGTCAGGGATTGGAGAAACTTGAAACCACCCAAAACTTCAAACAAGAAAAAGATTACCATATTTGAGCATGTATTAGAAAATGTGTACCAAGATTAAATACTCCATATGACTTAAATTATAAATAACAAAGGAAATTCTGAAGCAAAGATTCATATTTTAAAATTAACAAATTTCCAAAAGGTTGGTGTTTTCCATCTGTATTAAAAGATGATAAAGGAGTGAAATAAGGTCGCATACTTAGAATTTCCATAGCAGTAATAATATACATCTAATTTATGAATTAGTACTGTTTCATGAAAATCTTCCGATTTGAAGTACCCTTTATAGGGAAATGTTTCAAACATTTTAATTTTTTCAAAACTGGCTCTAACATTTTTGATTAAAATGACTTATGCTTAAGAAGTTTTCATGACAAATGAAACGTATAACTTGAATTTTTGAGAATAGCTTCCGAAGACCTCCTCATTCTGAATGATTTTTGTGTAACTGGTAAACTGCAAGAGACAAGCAAAAATTATTACACAAGATATATTTTTTCTTATCATTTCTAAGACATTTCTTGTTGTTAGTTTCGATTTTACAATACTTATACCTCTTTTGAAATTGCAGCCTCACTTTTTCACCCTGGTAATGTACAGAAAACGCAATTTTCATATAGTGACCGGCTCTTAAAATATTTGGCTATTACTTTAGCGTAATATTCTTCCAATTTTTCTTCTTCTTCTTCTTCTTCTTCTTCTTATTATTATTATTAATTTTATGCACTTTTACTTAGATATTTTTGCACAACAATGGATATATCAAACTTATTTGAAAGAGTTGCCTTGCAAATTAAGAAAGCAGCTACCCGGAGGATGTATTAGGAATTTTATTTTATTTTTGTTTTATCGCTTAAGCATAGTGCTTTCCCTCCCCTTTGTACCTACATGGACATATGCGGTAAAATCTTTGCTGCTAACGTTTATCTCGATTAACATGAAGTAGTTAGAAGAGCTTCTGTAAGAACGGTTTGTTACAAAAGGTGTATAGAAAGTAATGTTATTTTAACACGGCTAATTTATTACTACGTTGGTCTAGAATTTTAGAGATAATACATTTAATTCGTTATATCGTACACTTTAAAACGTCATACAGCTATACAAGTGGCATAGGTATTAAAAATTAGGCTTGTAGTATTTAGTAGCACCAAAATCCATTTTTATAAATGTTGACAAGTTTGGTATGTTTTCACAGATGGATAGACACTTAAAATATCTATATACAGATAGGAAATACAAGAGAATAGGATTTTCATAGATTTTCCCCCTAAGATGAAAGGTAGATATTTCTATATACTGTAAAGGAGCCAACATTTTAAACGGCAATGGCACGTATTGCTTTCAAAATATTTAACCGTATTATCTCCACTGTCGACTCTGGAGCAAGTTGCCCCAACATCAATTTTGGAAGAAAGAAGAATGCAAACTATGCACCGCATGTATTACAATCCGAATGGAACATTTTAAACCGACCAACATACAAAACAAAACCAAAAAGAGGGAGATGGGGTGAAAGCGGCATGGAAGGGGGAGGTTAAGTAAACAATTTAATAAAAATCAGTCTCGACGTACGCGTCTACATTATCAGAGCGGCATTGCAATAAACATCAAAGAGTTATTACTCTATGCAAAGCGCTTTACCTCCATACATTATTACTCGAATTTCGTTGCTCACATCACCATAATACTATAACAGTTATTCTACCAGGGATATAGCTAGAAGGCATCTCTCCCCCAATACCGCAAGTTGGGGCCCCTAAACATACGCCCAGATTTCAGCCTGGTTAGCCACTCGTCTCATCACAGAAGCGGGGCGTTTCATTATAAAAAGTGTGCTTTATATTTCTACAAACCGGAGTTTTAGTTAAACAATTAAGGTTAGTGAGGATTATAAAGGACTGGATAGGTTTCTCACGCTACCTTAATGGAATAAAGTTTTACGCTACTGCAGTACCTTCTTTCCCAATTGCTACCAATAAGGAATAAATATTCTTTGGGAAGTTATACCCTATCAATATTGCCAATTCCCAGATATTAACAACCGTAAATACATTATTGTTTTGCGATGACATGACATTTAGAACGCATAAAATGTTCAGTGCAGAAAAGGAACGAAGTTTACTTATAAAATAAATGGAAATTCCGCTTATTAAGATTCCTTGAAGACTTGGTAATACTGCGTCTTTCACCAAGCGAGATAGCGCCATGGTAACAAGTGTATCTCGCATTGGGGAGGCCCCGGGTTCGATCCCCGGCGACCGTCTACTCTGACTCATGGGTAATTTTTGGGGTTTTCCCGGGTCGTAAGCGAAAGTTGAGTCGTTTCTTTCATTCCCCGAATTACCTGTCGTTCTCTTATCATTTCATTCATAATTTGCCCCATTGGTTTCTTTCAGGATTTGAAATATCGACGATGGTGCTTCAGTGCGGCTGGCAAGGAAAAAAGTTGCTCTCTGGAAACCGCACCGTCCCCCAACCTTCGGCTGGTTGCCGGAGTATAAAGACCAACCGACGGGGGTGTTAGAACCAATACGAGTGTTGGGGAATCTGAATCTGAATCTAGTAACTGTAGGGATCCTGTGATTTCTATGTCAATGCTCCTGGTTCCGGTATCCCAGTATCATCTGAATTCATCCCTTTTTCACGGGGACACCTCCTCATGAGGTATAGATACAATAACCTCAATGTTCAATGTCGAGACCCTCCGCCTTCTGCATCTTTCCGTCACAAATGCATAAACGCTTTTTGGTATCACAGATAACATGTATTAAAGCAAAAAAAGCCACTTCCTAGCCTAAACACATATTTCTAGTAGTCTATATTTTACACTTCACAACTGCCACAAAAATGGGAAACAGCCCGCAACCAAAGATTACGAATAAGATAAACAATTTCCGTGAGAGTGTTGACTTTACTAAATGTTCTTGCTCATTTACTGCTGGTTATTATAGGCCACCAGTGGAGCAATCAAATTTTAAACCCACGCTATGCACTTTGTTGCAGCCCAGTGAAAGGACTATGAATGTGATGAAGAATGGACAAAACGCGGTATGCCAATTAGGTGGGTGCATTCAGTCTTTAATTTTAAGTAACAATACAATACCTTAGAATTTAATGGTTAGTCATGTCCTTTATCTGGAATCCACAATAGTTCCTTAAGAGTCTATTAAATTTTTACTTGCAACACTTCAAAGCAAACAATAAGTATGCTGCGTAGTAATCATATTACTTTCTACACCCAGTATACTTTGATTTCGCTTCTATTCTACACATTATTTACACAGAAGCTTGTTTTTCCTGCCTACCGTGATAAATATTGCAAGAAAATATTTCAATACACATTTTGTCAAAATAAGAACATTCTTGAAACTGAGACAATAGTCCAGTGTTTAAAAGCTAAGTCAATATTTGGTGGTTTTAATATTGCGTACTCTTTAAATTACCTAACGAGAACCAAAACAAGGGTCTCAAGGGTACATTAGTGTCTTTTGGTTGAAATACTGGGAAACTACAAATGAACCACAGGAGTATTTTGGATACGCAGAATGCTAAATATGAACAAAATACAGTATATTCTAAAGAGTTATTAATTTTCCAGTGGTCAGTTTCTCCCTATATTTTCTTTTTTTACGTTTTTTTTTTTTCAATTAGATACTTAAACTTCAGCGAGAATGATATGTATTGCATAAGCCACTTAGAAAATATTTCAAGGTATAAAATACTCTTTTTTCCCTCCATATAAAGGTTGTTCGCATGGGGAATTTTCATTAAAAAATATTCGTGCCCACAATTACAGGAATCGAGTCCCAAGTATAAGTTTTAATATTTATTTTCTTCAGTAATACAGTTCTGTCTTCCCCTCCCTCTCTCTACAATTTTAAAAATTAAATACTCGCCTATATCTGCATATATCTTTCTGGGTGAAATATTTTGTATATTGATTTATACATGTCAGTTCTCAATTATAAAAAAGAAACTTTGCATTTAAACCCTTCTTACTTTGTGGAATCGAAATTTTTAGAGCTTTTTATACCTATTATGGGTATACATTCCATATAACTGATGTAATTTTGCGCAAATACGTCTTTTATAGCATAAATTTGTAAGCAGTTAAACAATTTTGGACGCAAGATAAACCTTCAAACTTCTGTGCAGATGTAATTTTATATCTCCCAAAAACTGGTGTTATTTTGAATCCATATACTTTTTTCAAGCATTATTACATATTCTGAAAATATTAAACAATTTTAAACATAACAAAACCCTTCACCCTTCTATGTAGATGATTACTAACCAGACCCAAATCAAAGCTTCCTCTTGAAAACTTAAATCAATAATGTATGTGGAAGTGAACAGTTTGTTAGCAATATAAAGGAATACAACTTTTCAGCGGTAAAAGTACACTTAAACAATGTTATGCGTGGCAGCGCACAGAATTATTTTATATCAATATCGGAGAAAGAAACGGCCTTATATTTCTAATATCCTAGCTTTGCATTTTTAACGGAAGTATAGAAACTATTGCGCTTTAATACAGAAACGCAATGGAAGTTCAAAAATATTTTAAACTTTCCAATACTAACGTCGCCACTATTCTGCCTAGATTTATAGAAACAAGCTGCGAGTTTTGAAGAAGATTTGAACTTTTTTTCAGCCACTAAGGGACCAATTAATGAATTTTATGAATTCTACAGTTATGAATACCTTTCTTGGTATTTAAAATACCCTGAAATGTAAATACACAATTGCAATGCACTATATTCACTGCTTTCAAAGTTATAATCATATTATTTTTATTATTATTATTATTATTATTATTATTATAAGGACGTAAACATTTATTAATTTAAATATTATTTTGATGCAGATGAACACTGGTATAGGTGTTCCAAAAGCCGCTTGACCGAGAAGTTTAACAAATGACATAGCTAAGTAAACGACATTTATGCAATTAATTATTTAAATTATTAAAAACTTGTGCAATTGATTTCACAGTTATTAAAATTGTTTGAAACTTACTCCTTACAGCTTGTTCAATTAATTTTTAAACTGTTAAAAGCTTATAGCATACAACTTACTCAACTAAATACATAGGTATTTGAATTTTCAGAAACTTATTTTTTCTAGCTTGTGCTATTAATTTCATAGTTGTTGAAATTGTTAAAAACGTGCAAGAGTTGCTCAAAATGCTTCCTATTTATTGCAATAGATTTTCCAAAAGGCTGTTTTACATTTTTAACAGATTTTTTTACAAGCCTTTGTTATTCTTAAAAGTTTCACATTCTTCTTTGATGATTGCTTTCAGCAGTTTAAAGTTTGCAGCGCTTTGCCAACAGATGTCACCCTTCACAGTTCCCTAAACTGAAAATAATAATGGTAGATCGCATGACCTTAGACACCAATTAGTGTACCACATTTCCAGATCCACTTATTAAAGTTCCCGCCGAGACATTTCCTTATCAATTGTAGCGGAGTGCCACCTTGGATGGCTTTTGTAGGCCGAGTAAAAATATAAACTCTTTGCTACACTATTTTACTCGGTCAAGCGGCATTGGGGACACCTATATAAGGATAGTATTTTATTACTTTGTCTACCACGCACAATGTATACAGTAGGTAGAGAATGTATTGCTTTCCACTAAAAATCCGATACTGAGATTTCACTGCTTATGAATTTAAAAAGAATTACAGTTTTTTTAGAAAAAAAAAAAAGGTCCATGTGGTTGTCTGTGCGTCTGTGAACAGCATAAATAAAAATTGGTTAAGTACCATACTTGGTATTTAAGTTCAGTGATCGGATGCGATGTTCATTAAATTCAGATGCGACACGATATTTTTTTAAGGAAAATCCTTAGCCCTAATCTACCCTTTACATAGAACATTTTTCTAAATTTTCAATTTTCTTAAAAAATGGCTCTAAAATTGTCATTAAAATGCCATTATATTAAAGATATTTACATCATAAATAACATTAATTTTCTGGGTAGAGCCCCTGTAGCCTTCTTCATTGTGGATAACTTTTGCATAACTGCTAAACCCAAGAGACAAACAAAATCTCACTGCATAAGAATGTAGATATCGTTAAAGCACACAACTATGTCGAATCATTTTTTTTAGTTATCCACTACTTTTCTCAAATGAGAAGCCATTCCTATTTCCTTTTTATTGTGCTCATTCAAATAGAAAGGAAATTCAAGGTCATCACATAGAGATAGCTTCTTAAAATATTTGACAATTGCTTTAACCTAGTGTTTACCGTTATTGTCCTTGTACCTAAAAGAAAAATATTCTAATTTTATCTTCATTATCATGAAGTAGATAGAAGAATAATCTTGTTGTTGCAGAATGGGTAGAGAAGGCCATATGAATGAAAATTAAGCACATCATATAAAATAATATTTTACTAGCTTTAGTATGTTAATTTAACATTCTAAAAATGTAAATTACAGGAATATCACTTCCAACATTCCGTATTTACAGATGACAATGTTAGAACTTTCATACGTGGAAATGATTAAATGATTTTGACAAATTTCCATCTTTGCTGACCCTTAAGATAAATGCAACCACATAGGCATAGGCAGTGAAGTCATCTCTTCCTGTTTAAATCAGAGAATGAGAACGCAACGCTGTGAATGTCCGTCTGGCATACACGCGAGAGCCGATAGAAAAAACGACAACCGTCCACGCGTCACGCCAACTGCAAACATTAATTAACGTAATTAGCCAATAGTTGCCATCTTACTTTGCTTGATGCTTCCTTTCCGGCCAAGTTATCCCAACCTCTTTCACTTCGCCCTTTCATATCTATTCATCCAAAAATTAGACATGCCTGGATCCCAGGTGGAGCGCCTAACTCAAAAAATTCTGGAATAATAAGCCGTCCACTACTTGCAGTTACAAACTACCTGCAAATAATATCCCATTTCTGAATATTTCCAGTGCCAATTTCGTTTAAAGACACCTAAAAGAATATACGGCAAACTTTAATTTAAACCACTTTAACTCCAAGCTGCTACATGTTATAGGAATAACCAAAGGTGAAATCATCCTTTTGGATGATTGAATAAGAAAATATAGAATCTTAAGGACACCTTACTAAAATTTTTCAGTAGTGCGCAACGTTAAGTCGATTCATTTCAAATTCTAATGCAGCAATTAGAGTTTAATGCATAAGATGATACCAAATTTATGCATATTTTTAAAATCAGTTTCAGATATATTATTCATTTTACTTATTTCACGTTTCAAACATTTCAGTTCTGTTTTTGATGGACGTATATTGTATAGTTAAACTCTTTCATAGTCGCCCTCCGTGGCGTACTAACTTCCAGTATACAATTTCGCGGGTTCAATCTTGGCGGAGGGTGATGACTTTTTTGGGGCGTAAAATTCGTTACATGGCTTCCTTCGGAAGGAAAATAATGCCATTGGTTCCATTTAAGGTTCATTTGCACATCAAAAAATGCTATACCTCGGATGAAAAGGTCTCGGGGCAATATTCATAATTTTCACGTCCGCAAATCGTGATTTCGTCCTATGATGCCATACTCGGGCAACGAATTGGTGCTTCGTCACCATGTGGGCTTAGTGGCGGGATCGCGAATTAGAAAATTTATCGATCTAAGAAAACACCGATAGGGGACTCAAAATACGCCAAATTCGCTTGCTAGAACTTGATTTGAGACACTTTCGCACTACTTTACAAATTGCAGAGATGCATTTTTAATCATCCTACTTTATTTGGGAGAGAATTAATTTTAAATACCAGACTCAAAACTGTAAAAAATATGAATATTATGTTTAATAACGTCACCGTTTAGCGTGTAAACAAACATTCAACTATATGTTGTTGCTCCTGTTCATAACAAGGATGTATACCAATTTCATTGATTTATACAGAACAGTATCTACATCCTGTGGAACAGCTGAGAAGTGAAAATATATCGACCAGTGAAACCACAGAAGATAGAATTTAAAAACAATAACAGCAAAATAAAACTGTTTCTGGCTTTATGCCGTTTAAAAAGGATTCACTACATATAAAGGTCATGCTTCGTCTTTTCATGCTCCTCTAGCTAATTTCATATTTGAAGTTTCTTGATGCCTCTCTTGAATGGTATGTTTACTTTTATGTTTTCAAAAATTATCGTTTTAGCACAAGCTAAGCTTACAGGCAGACATTTAAATTCCCACACGATGTGCTTTAAGAAGTAACATGTAAATGTAAATTGCGAGTTATTTATGGACGCTTTTTAACTACTCTGATTCTCAGCGTCCCATTCTAAATTGGGTATGAAAGACCACTTAATTTTGCTAAGAGGCCTTTCTATCAGGCAAGAGGTTCTTTTACTTTCCGTACATCTAAGACACGGGACTAACGGCTTTACTTCCCTTCCGAAGGAAGCCATGCTAAGGATTTTTACACGCGAAAAAAATCCATCGTCTTCCGCCGGGTTTGGACCGCAACGTTGGGTATATGAAGTTAGCAATGGTAACCATTACACCACGGATGACACTTTTTAAACTAGTTTACATATAAAAATACGTAGAACTAAAGTAAAAGAATTGTAGTGTTTAATAACTAAAATCCACATGTTATGAAAGTTGGTAATTTTTGTCATTTTTACTTTCTCCATACGCACTATGTACACAGCGTATAGAGAAAGTATTGCACTCCACCAAACATTTGATACCGAGATTTCACCGGAAATATATGTTTTAGGTTCCCCAATATCCAAAAAAGCATTTTCACAAAAAGGTCCGTGTGTGTGTGTGTGTGTGTGTGTGTGTCCGTGTGACTGTGAACACGATAACTCAAAAACGAAAAGTCGGTAAAATACCAAACTTCGTATTTAAGTTTAGTATCTTCCAGGGATGCAACACGAAGATTTTGAGAAAAATCCCCCCACCCCCAACTACCTTTTACATGGAACTTTTTTCGAAAATTTTGATTTTCTCAAAAATGGCTCTAACGATTTTGATTAAAATTTCGGATATTAAACATATTTACCTGACAAATGAAATGTACATCTTGAATTTTCTGGGAACAGCCTCTGAAGAGTAGTTTATACTGGATGAATTTTACTAAATTTTGAATAACTGCTAAACCGTAAGAGATGGACAAAAACTTACTTCACAAAAAATGTAGAGCACATTAAAACACACACACACAATTTATGTTATATACATTTTTTTCGTGGAGTTCGTCGTTTTTGTGACATTCCTAATTTTTTGTTTTGCTATGAAAAACGTATACTTTTCTCATACTGGAACTTGTCAACTCCTATCCATATAAACAAAGGCACTTCACTGACATAGCAACCAGCTTTTGACTATCACTTTAACCTATGGTTGTCCCTTATTTCGCTTCTACTTACAAGGATGCGAGTAATAAGACGATTTCTGCTAATTTTTTCTGATTAACATAAAGTATAAGCTTTTTAAGAATTATTTGTTGCAGGGATATGGAGAAAGTCATGTGAATGGTACACATCAGATTTTTCTTCGTAAACGGAGAAATTAATTAGCTTCAAACTGCCACCGTAGTAAATTAAGGATACTTCTAAGGACACAGTGCGGTCGCACTGTATTATTTGTAAATTTATACTCATAACCAGGCATTGCGATTTGAAAGCAGTTAGCTTCAAGATCATCTACACTCAAACCATGTATTAATAAAATGAACGTAAATAAAGAGGTGCAAGGGTCACACCAGCGCGAGCTAAACAGAATGTACGAGGGATGTCGATGGTTTGTTACCTGTTACGTCACTAAGACAGTAATTGAACTTTATTTCCTTTCTGCCTGGATTCAGTAGTTAGAAGCTTCTATGGCTGCTAATACAGTGCATAACAACTTAACTTCAAGCGTTTTATACAATAATGGCGGTATTACGGCATTTCTGGAAGTATAACTGCTGTAATTTTCAAGCTAACCGAATGAAACATTGTATTGTGCTTACTCTAAAATAAATTAGTAATCATAACTTATTTCTGTTTCGTTTAGCATTGCACGCGTTTAATCATTTAAATTGGATACATCCTCGCAGAAGCACATTTTATCCTGAGCATAATAAAACATTCATTACTGTATGCAGAATCAATTACTTTTTTATAATGAAATAGGTATTTTTAAGGAAACACAATTTTAATGCAGATCTAATAAAGAAAATATCATTAACATTTGTTAAATTGATTACATAAATGGTCACTTTCATCTTATATCAGAGAAAAGATTTTAAATATTAAGGTCACAAAAAATGCCTCACAATCCTATGGAAGCAGATAAGCGTTTGAAATGTCTTCTGTGAATGGTTGAGGAGTAGTCTCCCGAAGGAGTAAGATTAAATCCTTGAGAGGGAGAAAGAGAGGTAGGAGGAGAGTAATGGGAAAGAAAGAAGGGGACCGAGTGAGATAGTCAGGAAGAGACCATGAGAAGCTGTTAACGCAACAACGCGAGTGGAGCTGCGGATTCTGCTAGTACATCATAAAGACAAGAAAGCCATCATCACAGCAGTACGATACAATCGTTAACTTTCTCTAGCTTTATTGTTCTGCAGCTGCTAGTGTTATCTTGTAAACCCTTAGAAATCTATAGAAACAAAATAGTCCTTCCAGTAGTTACAACAGCCAAAATGTAATTTACTGACAAGTTTCTCTAAAATTCTGAAAATAAATCTCGCACGTAATTATTGGTTGTCCAGCAACTATATAAAGGTAAACCTGAAGCAATTAATGGGTTCTCTGTACGAAGATGAAATGGAAACCATTGTAGAGAAGGAATGTGAAACCATAAAATGCTAAGTGCACAATACTAATGCTCTTAATGGTATGGCTGTTAAAGACAGCGTTCTTGATAGTGACTACTTGCTTTTATAATTCCTATTACATCAACGTATCAAAGCATGAGTGGATTATATTATTCTACAAAGTGAAGATAATCTGAAACAACCCAAGTTACATACACTTATATATCAGCGAGAAATATTTCTCTATGCTGGTAGCACCAACTTGTCAATATTAAGGTGCCTGTCGCCTGTCATTTCGCCAAATATACACCACCTATTTATTCGTTATACTGGAACCATAAGCATTGGGCAGTGCATTAGTAACAAACTGATGCTCTGCAACAAGTTAAATTTGAGCTATGGCAAAATATTAGCTGTTTAAAACCTTCTTATACTATGGTAAAAGGTAAAAGTAAAGGAACGGACAAACGGAGGGAGCACTGCACGTAGGTTCCAGGCATTCTGCGCTTCTATCCTGATCCCTGGGAAGATGTCAAGATGGGGAACACTCGAAGGGTGACTAGATCCGAGTGACGACGTGCACAAGCAGGAAGGGGTTCCTAGCGTTTCCAGTTTGACGGCATTTACACCCCCACCCACTCACAAGTCTCTAACTCCCGGGTGTACCTCCGAAAGTCTCCCAATCGGAGGAGGGTCCCGACAGTGCAGTCCTGACAGAGTTCACCTCCACCGCCCAGCCGTAACACACCGAATACCGTTCTGTGGTTCTGCAACCCTGAAATAAATGACAATGATGGGTACAGGAAATAAGGAGTAAAATAGTCGTGATAGAAGAGGAACCACCTAGCATTAGCTTCCCGATCTGAGAAGCCACGAAACACCCAGGGTCAAGAGTGCACGATTGCCAGTAATCGAACTCACAGCCTTCCGAAAGCGAGTCGCGCACTTTACCTCGGATCACCTCGCTCGTTCATTTTTATCCGACCTTATTCAATCGATAACTGAAACTTAGAGTCGTACACCACCCATCATTGACGTAAGAAACCAAACAAAATGTTAGGTAAAGCTCTGAGTTTTAAATACCTTAAAATATTAGAGCTTACTCGTGACGAGAAACCAATTATTCTCTGGAAGCTTCTCTGGAAATCCACTGGAAAATGGAAGGTAGAGCGACACTGAAGAAGACAATTTCATAGCCGGGATAGGAACCCGGATGTCCAGATTTCCGCCTAATTTGTTCAGAGGCCTCTCTAACGGATATGAGGTTCCTTTGTGTGCCGTAAATCTCGACACAGGGCCACTGATTTTACATCCCTTCCAAAATAAGGTATGCTCTTAATGTTTACGCCCGAAAACAATCCATCGCCGTCGGCCGGGTTTGAACCCGCGACCTAGGGAACCAGAGGCTGCATATTACCCCTAGATCATACAGGACGACTTGCAAGCATTCGCTGGAGCTGAATTCATAGTGGATACATATATAATGACACACATTTTATTCTCAAATTCTCCGATAAACAGGAAAATGAAGCGTTTCGATCATTTGAAATTGTGGTTGAATGGTCAAAGATTGTCAGAACTTTGTATAAAAGCAGAACTGTAAACTTCAAATTAATACATCTAAATCTTGTAAAAATCCAGTCTAATATCTTAAACAGTTTTCAAGATAATGGGTTACGAATACTGGTGGGATAGGTGTTTCAATCTGCGCTTAAAATAATTATCAGATATAAAGGGCTACGCCTACAAACTGGAACGCAATCATAATTTCTGTATAAAACTAGTAATGGCGTTAGTAAAGGTTACGCAACTTTCAACGGAATGACGTACGTAGTATTTTTGTATATAAGATACCAAATGTATTTTCACCCATTTTTATCGACCAGGTCCCCTTATGGGCCGCGCCGTGGCCGAGTGGCAAGACCACTCGCCTCTCACTAAGGCAGCCTGGGTTCGATCCCAAGTGACGGCATATGGGATTTTTGGTGGACAAAGAAACCCAACGGCGGGTTTTCTCCGGGTTCTCGGGTTTCCCCCGCCATCGCATTTCATTGGTAGTCCATCTTCATTCCATATATTACAGTGTCACCTGCGGTGCCATAGTAGTAAAATCGGGCGTTAAACACTATAAAAATCTGATGTGTTACATTCACATGACCTTCTCTAGTTGCTCTACAAACAAACTTCTTAAAAAATAGTGTTCTCCTTTCTACACCATGCTAATCGAGATAAACATTCTTTGTTTATCCAAGAGTAGAACAAAAGAAAAACGGACACTTCCTGTCTGAGAAAAGTATTAGTACTTTACAACTAAAACCAATAACAAGGAATATCTCCGGAACGGTTACCTCCACAACAAAAACGTAAAGGACATAAATTGTGTGTTTTGACGAGATCTACATTTCTGTGTAGCAATTTTTTGCCTATCTCTTACGGTTTAGCAATTAAGCAAAATTCGTCAAAATTCATCCAGAATAAACAGGTCTTCTGAGGCTATTTCCAGAAAATTCAAGATATACATTTTATTTGTGATGTAAATGTCTTTTACATACTGTTATTATAAACAAAATCGTTAAAACCCACTTTTGAGAAAATTAATATTTCGGAAAATTTTTCCACGTAAAAGGTAGTTTGTGGTGGGCGGGATTTTCTTGGAAATCTTCATGGCGCATTTCTGGAAGATATCAAACCTAAATACCAAGTATTTAATGATCTTTTCGTTTTTGAGCTATGATGTCCATAGACACACATAAGGACATTTTTCTAAAAATGCTTTTTCGGACTCAGGGGACCCCAAAACATATTTCCGATGAAATGTCGACATCAAATTTTGGTTAACACAATACCTTCTCTATCCACTATGTAAATTGTACATGCGGGCTAGTGAAAGTAAAAAAAAAAGAAGTCCCCTTATACCCGTGACGGGTTACACGTAGTACTCTGTAGAGCACGAAAGGGAAAGGTGAGGACAGCAGCTGAGAAGGGCTTGGTTATTGATGCCATTAAAATAAATAGTCTTCTGAGATACGTGCGCCAGTTACCCCAGAGTAACAGAGCTCTTTGGTGAAGTAAGTGCGGAGACACACAGTGGCCAGATGTTTGTTATGTCAGTGCTTACCCGAAGTCCCGGTTTCCCAAGTCAGGAATAATAGCCGGTGTACAATCATCCCGTACTCCACAATGACAGATGGGGAATGTCTTGTGCGAGCAGCAAAAGGATGTTTAAAAAGGCGCAGTGTTGCAAGCCAACGTGAAAGATGACGTCCAAGAACAATCGGAGCAGCGCTGCATACCACGGAGTTGGCGAGATGCCTCGCATACCCCACAATGCACAGCGAACTTGGCTGGCTTCTTTACCATATCCTATTTTATACTACTTTACAGGATTCTTGGCTTTCCGACAGTTCCACCAGCATCTCAAAGTGCGCCGGACCTGTCCCCGGCTCCAAACATCGTAAACAACGGCGATACCTGATGAGATCTTATCGCATTGCAAGCCTTTTTATGCGCATCACAACACTCTGGCTTTATTATGTCAGGTAAAGTAGTGGAGCTTGAAAGAGAGAAAGGCTGTAATGCTGGCGAGTATAGGATGAAATGATTACAACCTAATCATAAGAAAACATGGACTTCAGGACAGGTAAAGGAATGGACTACCTCTTTCTCTCTTTCTTTCAAAGGAAAACTGCTTGATCACTGAAGTTAAAACGTCACTTCATATTATTAGCTTTAACTCCCCTTTCCTGCCGCCGAAGCGAAGCCACGGTCCCAATTAATTATGGCATATATTCTAGCTTGTTTTTGGTTTCAAAATATTTATTATTTACATTTTTTTTTGAATGGTAAGGCCTTGCTTTAAATGTGAGCATACGTGGGCTAGAGATTAGGATATTTTATCTGTGATATCAGTTAAGACAGATGTGTTTGCATCATTTAGTGATGTAATTATCCTTTTATTGCAACAACAAAAGTTTTAACATAGATTTTAACGATGTCGTTATCACTTGTATTCTTTACGACTTATTAAAAAAAAGCTGATGCTACATTCAGATGCCCTTCTCTACCCATTCCTAAACAAACTATTCCTACAAAGGCTTTGTGTTAATCCGACTTTGTGTTAATTGAGACAAACAATTGTAAAACACTTTTATTACATGTTTCCTTGTAGGTACAATGGCAATAAAGGAATACAGTAGGTTTAAATATGGTCAAGTACTTTAAGAGGGGGTCACTATAAAATTAGTTGAAATTTCGTTGTTCTCTTTGTGTGGTCGAAAGAGAGAAACAGCGGAAAATACTTCCCATTTGAGAAAGTATAAGTATTTGAAACCGCAAACCAATTAAAAGGAATATCTCGGAAAAATTGGCTCCACAAACGAATTTATATCATATACATTGTATACGATATCTAAATTTTTGGTGGTAATATTTTATTTACCTCTTGCGGTTTACCAGTTATGCAAAAGTAATTCAGAACTAATACCACTTCACAGGCTATACCCAGGCTATACCTGAATGGGGGTGGGGTAATTGGAGGAGGGAGGACTTTCTTGAACATCCTTGTGTTGCATACTTGAAAGATGCTTTTCGTTTTCAAGTAATGCTGTTTACAGATAGACACACATACACGGATGCAACTTTTTCTAAAACTTCTATTTTTGGGTTGTGGGGGCCTCAAAACTTATACTTCCCCTAAACTCGACATCGAATTTTTTGGTGGAATATAATACTTCCCCTACTAACTACACTAATAACAATCTGATGCACATGCGTATGTCTTCACCTATTACAATATATTACACTATTCATATAAAATCTAATCCTTCATTGGTATGTCAAAACAAGGTTTCAAATTAGGCACTTTGAACTATTACATTTTATTTCTTCTGGGTTAAATACAAAAGAGGAAAACGACAGTATCACCAACTGTCAAGGATGGATTTTGGTTGCTACGAAAACTTCGGGTCTGGATGTAAGACTGTTGGCGAATTTTGGGACAAGGGCATTATCATCAGAGGGAGGATTTTTATGACCTATTAGGAAATATGAATGCATTTATGACCAAACAGTCCATAAAAATATGACCAACAAAACAAAATAAGACTATAACCATAATACGCGATGTCAGGTCAGTTTATTACTATAATACTAATATATTATAATGGAGAGCTATGTGCAAAATATTGGTCAAGAAGGTCCGAAAAGGTGTCACATCCTCAAAATCAGTTTTTTAGCTAAGCTCCTCTCAAACTTTCGCTTTCATTCACTAAGCAGCAAAATTGTCTATTTGTTTTAAACTTGAATTGTGTATTTGTATAGAAAAATGTAGCAAAGGAGCAAGCGTCTGGGAGAAAAGTGCAACAAGGGCGCTGAAGATGAAGCAAGGTGCAAAAAGTGCTAAAATTGGAAAAAGGTGCAAAAAGGTAGAAACATGCACTGGAGCATTTTTTTCACGTTTTCTTTGCAATACAAATAACTGTGAGGTTTTTACAGCCAAAAAACTACGATTTCTAGCTCTAAACACGTAAAAGAGTAGTCTACGGTGATAAAAATCTATTAAATTTCTGAATCGGAAATGCCATTAGAGAAGTTGAGACATTAGTTTGAACTACACACAATAGGTGGCACGCTGTATACTAAAACAAGAAATATGGGAGAGAGAGGAAATATATTAAATAAACATCAATAAAATAAAATATGTTTAGCGGAAAAGAGGAAAATCCCTGATCCAGTCATCTATGGGATGTTTTCAAATGGTAAATATTGCCTACTTTCAACTGCATTATATCTATCTAAGTAGTTCTTATGTGTTGCAATATTGCAATGCTGTTATGTTGTGAGGCGTTTCTTGGCGGTAACTCTTACCTCTCATAATTTGCAGTGTCAGAAAGCCCCATCAGTTCTAAATATTTAGTCAGCAAATTCACGAACGTAACACCGCAATTCTTCACTGAATTGGCACTTCCTTTTAAAAATTTGGAAGTGGCATGGGTTTGGTGAAACCTTGAAATATTCTAGGCTCCTATATCCAATTTAGTATTCATCCAAATTTTCCGTATGCTCCCTCACTCTCTCTCAATCCCTCTCTCACATATTTGTATACACACATACATACACACACACGAATACATACGTGATCCTTTTTCTAAACAAATGCTGTTCGAAGACCTCAAAATGCATATTTCTGGTGAAATCTCTATGTTCTATTTCTGTGTGGAATATAACACTTCCTCAGCCTAACAACATGTGAATGGTAGGAATAGGAGATTAAAACAGAAGCAGGAGAAGAGCTAATGATCATAAATAAGGACATTTGTTTCATTCATAGGTTCTTCTATTTCTCAATTACTATACTATTACTAGTCTAACCACTAGAGCTGTTTAATCAAGGCTTTGCCTAACGTAATTGCATTATTTTAGTTATTGGCGGTTCCATAACGCTATGTTAACCTTAGTATTGCAATAAAATTAGTTATTAGTTCTGAACTAATGAGCCATTGTTGACAAGATATCTGAGGAAGTTTGTAATACTGTCATTCCTATCCTAACTTCTGCAGCTGCATTGTTTCGTGTAATAATAAAATGGTAGCTACTTTGCACAATAAAGTGTACGGTAAATAAAAAAAGACTGGTTTATGTCTAGGAAACCGATTATTTTAGAATTAAAACATCGCTTTGTTTATTGTTACCTTCTTCTCACGTGGGGAAAACTCAAACTGACCTAAAAGGACTAGGCTATTTCATTTCAAACCGAATGAGGTTTCCCGTGGTTATGTGTTGCGACTTGCATTCGGGAGGCCTTGGGTTCTATCCCTGGCCACCACACACTCTGACCCATCGGCATTTCGTGGTTTCCCCGGGATCGCCAGGCGAACGCTGGGGTGGTTTCCCAACTACCGCCATTTCGTATCCACAATGTGCCCTTCACTCCGTATCCCTCTCATATTTCAGAAGTTCTCCCAGATTCCGTGTATGGCGGTGTGAACAGATGGCACTCAACGCCCTCTCTGGCGCCCCGGCAGTAGGGATTGCCGCGCGTCTGTGGTGGACTGTCTGTCCGCGGCCTCTGGCCTCCTATGGTCCCTTCTCCTGGATGGTGTTAGCCGCGCTAGATCTGCATAGACAGCATGCACGAGGTGTCCCTCTCCTTTCTCTACCATGACCCTTTATTTTTTTGCAAACGCAATAAGTGTCTGTTTAACGATAATACAAAACAAACTCAATTACAAACCAGCATGACAATGTAAAACACATTCTAGTGAGAAATTACTTAAAATGATTTAGGGTTTGCCATATATAAAATACACAAGAACTGAAGAGTGCAAATTTAAAGAAATTATATTTGTAGTTTGCATTCTTTGAGAGAAAAGGGAAACTTACTAATTTTAATATACGGTATACGTTCGGGATATGAATATTTGCTTTTTCTTTACTGTTCTGTCATGTCAAAATATGTTTTCTAGTAAGCGACTGCCTATTTTAATGCCTATCATTAATGATAGTGCCTGAATTGGTGAAGACTTAATGTTTTTAGAGCCTATTGTGCCAAGCTCTAATCATTACTATTGACCGTTATTTGACTGTTTGGATACATTACTTGTGTTGCACAATATGTAGTATGGACATGCTAATTTGGTAGAGAAAATTAGTGATATTGTTAACTTCCATGATTTTATAAAGTAATAGATTAGGGTATATATGGAGGAAATGAGATGCTGAAGTTAGTTCATTTTGGAAGGAGGTACGATGAAGTTTCGAGGATCTATAGATACTAACATTATTTATTAATTTAACCAGAAAGACTACCGGAGCTTTATGCCAAAATGGAATGGGCATGGGGAAGGCCAATATATATATAATAAGGAGGAAAAAGAGGATATATCATGGGTGAGAACAGGCATGTGAAAGTTAAAAGGTGAAAGGGAAGAGATTATTCAGGGGGAATGCTCATTGAATGGAGGGAAAGAAGACTGGAACATACAGTGTTTGACTATAAGGAAGCTGTAAACTGGAGAAATAAACTCACAAATTTATGTTTAAAAGGGACAAAAGAACATTGCTAAACAGAATATTCATGAAGAAGAAAGGGCCAGTATTTATTTAAAGTGAAACAGCAATGGAAATTGGACAGTGGAGATACAAAAAGAAAATCTATACAAATAATACTATAATAAATATTATAAGTGGAGTGGATGTATGCTGAATGAGAGGCCAGGGCCAATTTCAGTACGCAACCCTATATACTGTAAACTTCCTTGCACTAAATAAATGCTGAAATTCAAAACATCACATGGTAGAGATCCTTTTCCACAAAGCTATAGACTTTGAGGATACACTACATTGGTGTTGATAGCGCCTGCTTCTCCAAGGGTCACATTTTCTTCTCCTTCTTATTATTATTATTATTATTATTATTAATATTATTGCACACTTTTAGCTTATATAGCACTATGTACAATGCATATAGTAGGTAGGGAAGGTACTGTATTCCACCCAAAATCGAAACCGATATTTCAGCACAAAATTTTTTTTTTAAGATATATAAGTTTAATATTTTCCAAGGATGCGACACGAAGATTTTCAGGAAAATCTCTCCGCCCCAAACTGCAACTTACATTGAACAATTTTGGAAATTCTTGATTTTCTAAAAATGGTTCTAACGATCTTGGTTATAATGCCGTATATTAAAGCTATTTACATGGTAAATAAAATATATAAATCCTGTATTTCTTGGGAATAGCCCCTGAAGTTCTCTTCATTCGTAATGGACATAAATTTTTTGCACAACAAAAGAAGATCTCGTTAAAACACACGTTGTTTTAAAGAGCTAACCGTTTGTGAGATATTCCTTGTTATTGGTGCCAATTTCGATAAATACCTATACTTTTCTCAAACAGGAAATCGTACGCATTTCTTTTGTTTTACTCCTGTCTACGCAAATAAGCGATTTTCAATGACAATCACATAGCGACAGCGTTTAAAACATTTGACTATGGCTTTAGCCTAGTGTATTACCCTATTTTCCTTCTTCTTACAAGGAATTATGTAATAAAACCACGTCTGCTATGTTTCTTCTATTATCATGAAGTAGATAGAAGAATAAGCTCTTACAACTATAGTTTTTTACAGAATAAGTAGAGAAAGTCATGTGAACGGAACACATCATTTTAAAATCTACCTTATAATTTCCAATCCATAAACAAAATGAACAGAACGATACATCTGTATTAAACAGGGGACAGAATTCCTGGTAAAACGACACTCGTAAAAAGTTCATATCGTAACATTGCACATCATTAATAGTTTTTACCAGCACATGGAGATGCACTTCCTTTGATGTTCCGTATTTAACTTGATGAAACTTAGGGGACTCGGGTTCAATTGCTGCATGCATCAAGTGGCCAACTTGACGTTTGCCTCCAAGTGTCTTCATCACAAAATACTGGTGGTGGATGTAGGTATCTCACTCATTACTGCAGAGGGTATTCTGCCTACATCATTTTACAAGTACTGATCATATTTTTCAGATAAGTTATCAAGCACACAGCTTCTACCTTCAGCTAACTGAATTTTTAGGTTTGCATCCCAAGAAGCAACGATATTATTTTCATCAGTCGTTATGTCCATTATCATATTCTTTAATAAATTCATCTATGATGTGTCTGAAAATGTAGCTTGAATTGTTTATATTTATGAAGGATCTCTCCCATAAGAAAGAGGCTTGGCTGATGCTTCTGATACTGTGGCGGAATGCAGTCTTAGCTAACGGCCCTCTGAATATTGTTATAAGCAATAAAGAGCCACCATGCAGGGCCAAGTATTCTTTGAACGGTTATTAAATCACCATGCAACTAAATAGTCGAAATATTCAAAATGGCTGAGTACATTGTAAAAAATATACTTTGAAACTACTTCAGAGCCGGAATATATGATGTTTTGAAGAAGAAATCATTCGACTGTCTGTACTTAGCCACTAAGCAAATATTCATATAGGGAAAAATATCACAAAATCTATACCTATGGTAAATGAACCTAAGCACTGCAATGAACTACACGGGAAAGAAAGATCATTACTCATGAAAAAAAGAAGGACAAAAAACTGAACTAAGCTCTCATACACTGTCAACGCCCCATAAAAGTTTCTCTCCGTGGTCTAGTGATTACCATGATAGCCTCTTGTACCCCAGGTCGCGGGTTCAAACCCGGCGGTGGTCGATGGACTTTTTCGGGCGTAAAACTCCTTAGCATGACTTCTTTCGGAAGGGAAGTAAAGCCGTTGGTCCCTTGTAGATTTACGGCACGTAAAGAACCTCACAGCCTGATAATGAGGCCTCTAAGCAAAAATAGATGGTTTTTCACGCTCAACATAGAATGGGACGTTAAGAACTACAGTAGTTAAAGAGCGTCCATAAATAACATTTAATTTCAATTTTGTCCCATAAAAATCTAAAAGTAATCTGTGGATTAATAATACGTATATGGGATTCCAGAGAGGAGTTGTTGCCTAAGACACTTATTGCATTCGCATATTCAGAGAGAGCTGAGCACAAGAAATTAATTCTGCTTGCATTAGGAATGTACGGCACATATCTTATTCTCCTATGAATATTACGACACAAATACTCATATCTGCATTTTTAATCTTATCCTGTAACTACCCGTTCCATTCAGCAGATCACTGATTGCTGTGCTCAAATGTTCGGTATGTAGTCAATGTAGAAGGAGAAGAAAATGAAGAAAGTATAAGGAAATACATTCAAAAATAAATACTCTGATCATACAGTTGTTTTATGCCACCTAGCTTCTAAACAGCATTCATTTAAAACAGGTGCCATAGTAAACAAATAACCAGCAAGGATTAGATTCCGTACTGTAGAAGGTCAACCACACATGTCACTTATAAAGGCCAGTACTATACATGGTTTATCAATTGCAACTTGTAACAGCTTGAGAGATGCGGGGTGGTTTATAGTATATGGAGTACCTGCTTGTAGGGTTTATCATAAAACAAGTATATGTAACCCATTTTAAGACTTCGTTAGTTGGTACTAGTGCTCTATAATGTATGCCAATGATTAATTCTATCTAATAGAACTTCGATCCAAGTGTGTAATTGTGTTGATCATATGTTGCAACAGGCTGGATATAGTTATCCAGTGATCTGGTTTACCTAAATTCTGGTTTTAAGAGACTGATGGGCCATTGACAACCCAATAAAAGACTTAATTTCAATTGTTGTTGGAAATACAAAAGGAATAGATAGGTTTACTCAATATACCTAAGTTCTAGCTACCTGATGTTAGTACTTATTCTTCGACTTTCAAAGTACAGATGGTCCATCAGTTACCCAATAAAGGACTAAGTTCAGTTGCTACTGAGAACCATAAAAAGAAAAGAGGTTTACTCAGTATACGTGATCGTATAACCTATACTTTGGCTTTCAAAGAATATCACGTTTAAAGTACTCAATTTACAACAGTCAAAATTGTTTACTTCAGAGTAATTTGTTGATAACTTACAGAAGATTATTTAATATGACCATTATTTTGTTTATGGAGTGGCAGAAGCCATTCACCATAGCCGTTTAACATTTCGATCAAGATAATGTGAGGTGTGTAATTTTCTTCCCTGTGCATTGTGGATTCATAAGGTCGATGGTCGGGTAAGAAATGCTGCTATAAATTACTGCATTGACATGAAGTGTTCACCCCAGTGTTACTTTAATTCAGTGCAGCAGTGTGAAAGAGTTGAACGTCTGAGCTGAGAACTGCTACAGAAGATTTGTCCCTGTACAGGCGCAGCAGTTGACATGAATAACGAGCTGGTTGACAATATGAGCTACTGTTTCCAGTCACTCGATTTTCAAAAGCTAATTCGGAAAAGAGGAGCGGACGTGTTTGCGAGGTGAAGCCCAGGTTTGTCACGACTTGACATTAGTTGTTCTCCCGCTAGACTGCCTCCGAATGGTACATTAGTATAGATTGAATAGGTCGGCTGCCCTTGCACAGCGAAGTCAAGAGACTTCCCTTCCCAAACGGAAGGCCCTCCATTTGGACCGCTAATTGATAGCAAGCCGACCGACTCCCCTTCTCCCTCTGACATCTGTGTTAAGGCAGCTTGCAGTTTATCGGTGTTGTACGAGAGCCAATGCAAACAGATACAGAAAGGACAGATGTCAACTTTTACACAGAAGCTGCCGGCTCCCTCTCTAAGACGCGTTAGCAAACTGCCTGACGCACAACTTCTAATGCTAACGTATGTAAAACAACACTAACAATGCCATACGTTTTTGCTTTTTACGTTCTCTACCACGCACCTTGTAGGAAAGGGAAGCACTGCATTCCATCTAAAAATTCAATATAAAAATTTCGCCAAAAACATGTTTTGAGATAGACAACGAGATAGATAGATACAGAGACGGCTAGATAGATAAGATATTTTATTAGCCATGAATCATTCTAAACCCAGAAAAAGCATATTAGAAATTTTTTTCTCCATGTGTGCGAGTGAAAAAAACGAATTATCTAATAAATAGCGAACTTGGTATATAAGCTCAGTGTCGGCCGCGCCGTGGCCGAGTGGTTAGAACACCCGCCTCTCACCAAGGCAGGCGGGTTCGATCCCAGGCGAACGCGTGTGGGATTTGTGGTGGACAAAGCGGAGCATGAATGGGCTTTGTCCGGTTTCCCCCGCCATTGCATTCCATCTTTATTCCATGTATCATCAGTGCAATCGCCTGGGGTGTCATAGCAGTAACAGCGGGCGCTAAACACTATCACAAAAAAGAGATAGAAAAAAAGAAGAAGCTCAGTACCTTCCAAAGATACAAGAAGATACAAAATCCCCTTGATTAATGCATCACATATTTAAGATTTCAGATTGCAATTAAATCCTATCTCTTGAAGTCTCTGAGAATGAGCTTGAAGCCTGCTCAATTTGAAAGCAACTTTCGATTATTATTATTATTATTATTATTATTATTGTTATTTTTTTTTTAATTTTCCATAGCTGACAAAGTGATAAATCATCATAAAAATTTAGATAGCTTAAAATCTCATAATTTATTTCAAATTACCTTTCCGTGGCACGCATCTGTAGCGTAGGCGTAGCATGTCTGCCTCACATTCAAGAGACCTCGAGTTCCAATCTTGGTTAGGGTGAATTACATGGATAAGCTTTTTTCGGGGTTTTACGTTATCCGAGAAGGCATATCATGTGAATTTAATCTCTATGTACTCCGAGCTCATTTGAACATAGGTGCACCTAGTTGGTTCATTCATCGTCCGATCGACTTACCAGGTTAACCTAAAGCAAAATTATTTTTATATGGCTCAGTGATGTCATCATTGGTTATTTATCACAATCTGATGAAAAATTGCCAAAATATAGCGACTCAATTTAAAACATTAGTCTATCGCTTCGGTCTCGTGTATCTGCAGCACGTGTAACGAACCTGTTTATGCAAATATTATTTTGATTAACATAAGTAGATTAAAAACTAAGCTTTCGTGAAAATAATTTTTAGAGGCTAGATAAAAATTAGCACTGGTGGGCAGAGGAAGCCATGCCAAAGTAACCCATCAGAATTTTATTGCAAAAGTAATATACGTTTCACATGTACAACGTCTTTGCAGAATGGACACCTAAACGAGGTAAGTGCAACATTATTTGTGAGGCTTTCTCATTGAAAAAGAAGTTTAATTTTAAGAGTAATTTATTTTCTTGTTACCTACCACTTTACTATGGCAGATAGAGGAAGTATTGCATTCCAGTCAAAAATTGATATCAATTATGTATTCAGTACGAATATTTTGAGGCACCATAATCCAAAAAAGGCATTTAAAAAACTTGGACTGCGTATGATAGGTTGTTTGATTGAAGAGCATATCTCAAAAACGGAATGTCGGAAAAAATTAAAATTTCGTACAGGACTCAAGACACCTTTTAAAGATGCAAGCCGAAGATCGTCAAAACTCCCACCGCAAAGTGCCCTTTGTGCGGAAAAAATGTACGTTTTTGTTTAGTTCCTCAGAATCGATTCTAAAGATTTTGATTAGAATACCCTATGTTCGAAATATTAACATGACAAGTATATATCTTGAACTTCCTAAGTACACCCTGAAGCTGCCTTCCTTCTTATTAAAATTCGGTATTTTAAGGAATGCACTTTCAAATATTATACATTTGTTTCTCTTGACTTCAAGCAAGGAGTATCTATATCATGTGCAGTATATATGCAGTCATATAGAGAATAATTACTGACTCTCTATCAATCTTCTGAATGTTTTTATGTTTAATACAAAAAGATTATTGAAACCATTCCTGCCACCGTTTATCATGGCATAGAGTTGCGTTATTTCAATCCATTAATTTTTAATATGAACATTATAATATTGGAAATAATTTCATGAAAATGTATGCCTTTAAACAGCACTAGCATGATTACATTACGATAAGCCATAAATACGTGTATATTTAAAAATAAGAAAAGCAATATATATGTGATTTTTTTCTTTGGGGGGGGGGTCTCCGAATATTTAAAGTTCACTCAAACAATAATTCTGAGGTTAGGGTTACAAAATTTCATTGAATTCTTTAAGTGACACAGCAACACAATTAAGACGAATTTTAAAAATGTTAATGCGTTCTTTACATGCTCATGATATCCATCTTTCTATGCATGTTATTTTATCCAGTATTGTAACTAAGAAATGCCAATTAAAATAATCAACATTTTGATGTTTATATTTTCCTCTCATTCCGTTCCTTGGTGTTTAAATAACATGTCGCCAAACTGTTATTTCCAAATTCCAACAGGAAATGCCAGAAGTGAACAAAATATTCAAGCTTCCCGCACCCTTGTCCACACAAATATATTACTTTACTCTTGGCAGTGATTTTTTGCTACAAACGCCATAGTAGGCATTGTTAAGTGTGATGCTCTATGATGGCTTTCAGTAATCATATAAAGCGTTTTAAAGTCAGAAACAACAATGATTTAATTGATATATGAATCTAATTGTTGTCCTTTATTATTCGAAAGTTTTATTTTTCAAAATGTATGCACCCAAACTATATGAAGAATTTTATGAAACCCGCAGCGCTTCCCCTGACGAATAAGTCTGAACTGGCCTGATTACGTACTAGTAGAGGAAAAGGTTACATAGCTGCAAATCCACGAAGCACAAAAGTGAATTGAAATGATGAGGAATGAAGGACCAGAAAATTTCGTGGTATTAGAAATGCCAACGGAAAACACGAAAAAACCCAGGTCAGGGTGGGCAGTTGAAAGGGATCGAAACCCCGACCTCTCAAACGCGGGCCACAGACGAAACTGCCAGCGCCTACCTGCTCTGTGAGTATCATTGAATCCACCGCCTCTGCAGACCCAATTTTTTGAAACGAATGCTTCAGAAGAATTGTTGCCCACATTAAAAGGACTTGCTAATTCCAACTAATGACTTTGTAAAGGTCACGGCGTTCAGATTTAAACCCCCGGTAACCTGTTAAAATTACTGCAACGGATTGCAAAGTTAAGCAGTTTTATTGTGACCAGATAAAACTCAGTCCGTTTGACGATGCTCTGAGAACACACACACAAAAAAAACAAAAAAACACACAAACATTGGATTTGAGATATTTGTGAAACCGCCGATTCATTTGTACTCTGTGATTTCAGCATTTGTGAAGTTTGAGCTGTTCCCTACCTTGATGCTGCCCACCTGTTGCTACACGTTGTCGCTGTAGACATTCAGAATCGATTACCTTGCCGTCACCTGCACCCTCAAATGACCAAAACCTGAGAGCTGTAAATTTATGTGATGCCTACATCCATTTACATAAGATGATGTTGCTAACTAAAGTGAGCTCATGTGTTTCACCAGCGTGACATATTCATTTACATAAGAGATCCTTAACTCTAATAAACTCATTTGCTTGCAGTTAACAGCGTGCAGGACCATACCTACGTCAAATGTCACCAACAAATTAGAGCTATCAAATATAGCATGTTCCTCTGTCAACATAGGTTAATGGTGAATGCAAGGGGCGATATAATAAAGCTCGTGTAGAAAGCATTGGGCTACTCACAGTTTATTTGTGACGCAGCTACTGTGTCAGCTGTTGTTAATCCGTATACTGTAATGCCAAAACTCCCTTAAAGGTTCACTGTAGTACTAAATCGATTTTACCTATTAAACAGAATCTGATGCATTCTTAGAAAATGACGCACATCATACTAGCACCATACGACAAATTTTCAAATTTTCAATATATTTCAAAATATAAACTTTTAATTCTCCTAATTTAGTATATCGATTTTGGGTATAAAACATTCTTCTGGAATTTATATTTGGTGCAAAATACATCTGAGAACTTTGATGTAAAATACATTTGAGAACATGTTGTCAGTATATTGTGCTTGTATTCCAAATTTAACTTAATTTAAAAATTTAAAAACCTTGGCGGTGTAACTATGCCATGCCTCTTTTACAGACTTTTTGTGTGTTATGGTGTTACATAGTTGTTCATTCCACAGAAATGGTGCCAAATTAGTTTAAAAATTACCGATGGTTTATTACAAGCGACCAAAATTTCTGGTTATCATTCAATATTAGTTAAAAGTGAGTACACTGATATGTTTTAAATTTTTAAAAACATAGCCAGGCAATGGCAATTATAATCGAAATGCAATTTTCTACTGATTTCATGATAAGTAAAGACATTTTAGCATAAAACAGTGAAGTTAAAAATTATAGTGGGGGAAAATAGAATGGAAGGTATAACTTTTACATTATATGGTTTTCAGCAGTGAAAAAATTAGCTGCGTTCCAGTAGGAATATAGACGAAAGCAATATATGAATAAATGCTATATACTCGAAGGATTCAATTTCAAATAAAATGTAAATTTCCACCGGAATCACATTTTTTCCATTTTAGTACTAGAGTTTCGGCATAAAATGGACTCGCGTTCGGAAATGAATTAGGATTTTAAAAAATCGACACCGTTATTTGAGGCTGCAGATATCTCCTAATCTTATTTAAATATGTGTGCGTGTGTGTGTGTAGGTGGATGCATAAGCGCATGCGCGTGGTTCCTTATAAACTTTACACCGTTGCACCGATTTCGGCTGTACTTATACAAGGTAAAAGTTATTCTCTTGGTTAAAATTCGAAATTATGTCGTATTTAACAAGATGTGTTATTTAATTTCATCTTGTGCCTATAACAGCTCGCAAGACCATCTACAACTTTCTCAGCGATAACAGTAGCAGTTTGAACATTGCTAATATGAGAATAACGATTATTTAAGCTTTTATGGCCTGAGAAATTAACAAAGAAACAGCGAGCTCACATCACCTCTCTGAAATGCATCATGGAGTAATTTCAGTGAAGTAAATAGTTATAGCAGCAATGCCACCTGTGGTTATGGTTATGCTTGCGCAAACGTAAAGACGCTACGATCGCTTGATTGAAAAACTAACAAAATGGGATAAGAGCATCAACCCAGACTAAATATTGCCTCTGTTTTTCCTTTGTACGGTAATATTGGGCTTTATTTTGTTGTCTTGACTTTGTGTTTTCTAAGTTGTTTTACTCACGTTCATTACTGAGAACAAATAAAGATGCATTGACAATACCTAAACTGCTATTATTGTTCCCAAGTAAGATTTTTTTTCTAAAGGTTGACGAGGCGATCCGAACGAGACAACGTGAACGCGCTCAGGTGCATTAACGGAAAATCATAAACTGGTGGCTGTTTACTATTTTTGCATAGTGTTTACGTTAGTTCTCTGTAACTCTTTGTTTAAGTGTCTTATGTAATACGTTTGAAATGCCTTTAAAGTAACGCTAGGCGATTAGACACTATAACTCAAGGCTAAATGTCGGGATAAACTGTCAAATCACGGGCAATGGCGGGTGTTTCAGCTAGTAGAGCAATATAATTAGGATTTGTATGCACTAAATATATAGAAATTGGTTGCTCTATGTTGCACGGGTAGCACTTTAAACTAGAATGCCGAATTAATTAATTTAATTAACCTATCTCAGATTTTATGAATGTACTGTACGCATTTTTAAAAACAGAAACGGTTACAATAATCGAAACTTCACGAATGCCAACATTAATATCAAAAGTGCAATAGGTTTTCACTAAATAAAACATTCCGAAACTCACAATTTTAGACCTAATATCTGAAACATGAAATGCCAATTTGCTAATCTGAAATCTGCTAGTAGTGCATTGATATGTGTACTTTTAGATTCTAATGAATAATTATAGCTAAATTTAATAATCAGACCCGAAATGAGTTTGCTATTAGCCCACAGAATAACAGATATTAACAGAGAAGCTACATTTAAAATATATTTATCAAGCAAAATATAAACGTTATAAATTAATTGTCTTTGTAACAAGTCATACAGCTTACGTATAAGGTAGAAGCAGAAAATGGAGCAGTTTTAAATACTACTAATACCACATTAGAAATGTTTTCGAAGGATTGCAACTGAATGTCTTATAATGCAGATTACAATGTTAATCTGTGATCGTTTACCAATTTTAAAGTTGCCTCTGAGATGAAATAAAAGACCAGTTAGTTTAATACAATTAAATGTGCATTTGTTTAGAAAATATGGCACTGTAGACTCGCGTATCCTTTGCTTTTCTTGTCTTTGTCAAATTGTAATATTGGAATATCAAAGAGTTTGACACAGAGTTTACTTGCTCTTCGACAGGTTGTTGACCGAAGATAAGCCCTAAGGGAAGAAAATCGTACAAAGAGGAGAATAATCCGTTGAAGAAGAAAAAGATAACGAACATGAAATATCTTATAGTTGGATCAATAATTTCAGCTTTCGAAAGGTTAATGACGATTATGTCAATTCGTTGTCTGCTATCGTTGTCAGCAAGGCAGTCAACCTCTTCCTGAGACTTTAAATTCGGAGAGCACTGCTACACTAGTTTTATTTTAACCAAAATCTCATGTTGGCCACCTAGATTGTTACCTTTGTGGATCTGTATTTAGTGGGGCTTTAACTTACAAATGATATAACTTCAGAAAAAAGCATACAGTTTGCACACGCGTGGTAGAATGAATTTGGTTTATTGCAAAAAAAAATATAATTTCAAGCAATCTGAAACCTGGCATGTATGCTATTTACACTGTTCTGCGTAAACTGTCAATTTGTGACAATAATACTATGCCAGACACCAGAACACTACAGTTGTTTACAAACATATGTGCAGCGATAACTGTTATGTCATTAGAAAAACAAATGACAGTGCGTGTTCCCATTTTGCTCCAAAGGCTGCTGACAACATGTCATAAATAATTGCTAGAATTACGTCCACACAAGATCAGTCCTTATACAACAACTATTTTCTAAATCCATGTCAATTAGTTATTTCAAGCAGGTCATCTCACGAGTTGACAAATGAATGGAACAAGTTACTTTTATTATGCCCTCTCTTGACGGCAAGTTTATTCCTTTATATCTGGAACTTTGTTCTACATCAGCACAAATATGTGACTGAACTAGTCCAAGTGGCCGGCAGCAAATAACATCTTGAGGTAGTTTTGTTGTTTGTTTCACGATGCGCTACTTGCTGCGTCCATCGTTGCTTTTAATTCTTCAGAAGAGTGAAGAAGACATCGGCTTAACTGTAGCACGCACTTATCCAATGAAAGCGTCAAGGGCTCCACACACACAGGGGATGACACACTGTGGATGATACGGAATTATTCTTGACAACTGAGCGAGGCCAAGGCTTGTTAGGATTTATAAGCTAATTCTCACTGTCTATACACTATCATTGCGTCCAAAATCTTCATTCTCCCTAAAAGAAACATGATATAGTACTCCTTTTACCTATCGTACATTGGAGTGTGCTGGGGAAAACGTTATCGGAAGTGTTTTTTTTAATAAGAAAACAGGTCGGTTTTTGGGTATTCAAGTATAGTAAATGCTGTTTAGAGGAGTCTATATTCAAAATTTAGAGGAGTCTATATTCGAAACCAGTTTCTTCAGGTGTTTCAGAAATAAATTTGAATATAGTGTCCAAGAATGAGTATGAAAATATTCTAGAAATGGACCGTAATGACTAAAACAAAACACTATTTATTGTTTAGGTCCGTATGTCTGAATAACGTATTGACTTCATCGATAGGAAAGTTACTGAAATATATAAGCTGAGTAACCTCACGAATGAGATTCACACTGGGACAACCCGCAGCTGTTGATTTTAATGCGAAAATTTCTCTTTGTTTTCTCTATTAATCTCTCCCGCATCTCATTGTTTTTCCTTCTGTACCTCACTAGCCCTACACCTCCATTTACCTTCTCTTCTTTCTCTCCTTTTCCAGGCACATATGGTACTAAGCAGCTTCCGTCAGTATTTTTTACAACCATTACCAATTTATGGAGCTCGTCAGAAAAGTATCAGTGAGGGAAACGATCTGAGGCCTTTCAGCAACAAAAATAAGTGTTTTGCTTTTCATTCTGTTACTCTAGACATTTCACAAATTTACCTTTACGGAATTTGTTAATGCTACAAATAATCATGAGCGTCTTGCGGCAGAATCAGCAATTACAGAAATTCTGATTACAGAAAGCGACACTAGACCTATCCTTAATTGCCAATGGGTTGGCAGGAAAGTTAACTATATTGGTGGACAGTTTATTTTCTCTGCCTTTAAACAAAGTGTATCTATAGTAACAGCTTTACGTGATTCCAGCAGTATTAAGCTTAATAGCAAGGACGGGAAAAGAAGGCATACACACAATTTTTAATCTTGATTATTTTTCGCTTCTCCAGCACCGGGTGTGGAAAACAACTGCGAGATGCAGGTGTCCAATCCTTTACTTACTACAAAATCATGAGCGGGTATTACAGAGGGTAACTAACTGAAACAAACCACTAACGACTAACGCTAGAACTCCTACCCCTAAATAAGGGGTCAAATGTACATATGCGTATGCTCTAGCATACTCACGCCAAAAAGCTTTGGAAGAGAGTTATTTGGATCAAGCACCTTTTACCCTTTTTGAAGACAAATGTTATATATTTTCACAAGATAAAAGAATATATTTTCACCATAAATTTGAATTATCGCGAGCAGTTGACACTTCGCACTTGATTTGAATAGATCCCCTTATGCATTAGTGAGAAGAAATGGGGAATCCTGAACTCTAAGTAGGATTTAATTTTGCCAACACGAGACATATTCTAACTTGCTAAAGCCTCCAAATACAACACTAAGTTTTGTAGCTGCCGTTCTTCTCTCACACCGTTTTACTTTCTCTATTAGATACACCTAGGTAATTTAGCAAGTATTGCATTCCAGCAGGAATTCAATAATGAGATTTAACGGCATATACATGTTTTGAATTCTCAAATCTAAAAAGGAGCAGTTTTAGAAAAAACAAAATGTATAAATCGTCATGTAAAATCCACTCTTTATTTAAAATTTCTAAAAATGGTCTAAAATATTTCCGAATCGTTTTAAATGATATGTTCAGCAATAAATGATTTTAATTCACGGGGTGTAAGTTGTTTTTGTATTTTATTATTAAAATATTTTCCAATTACCTAACTTGGTATTTGTGTTTAGCATCTTCAAAACATGCAACACGAGTATCTTAAAGAATATCTCACCACCACAAACTAAACTTTAGTAAAAAATGTTCAACAGTTTTGATTTTTCCAAAAATTTCTCCAACGGTTTTGATTAAAATACCAAACATTTAAGATGTTTACCGACAAATAAAATTTACATGTTAAATTTTCTGGGAATAGCCTAGAAAGCCTTCTTCATTTGTAAGAATTTTACATAATTTGGTATACTGAAATAACTATGAGAGTGAGTGAGTGAGTGAGTGAGTGAGTGAGTGAGTGAGTGAGTGAGTGAGTGAGAGAGAGAGAGAGAGACAAAAACTTCATATCACAAAATGTAGACCTATTTAAAAACACACAATTTATTTCAAGTAACTTTTTTGTGACATGGGTCATTTTTGAGATACAGATTCTTTTTTTTTTCATCTTCTTATTCTTCTTCTTATTATTATTACTACTATTTCTATTTTGGTTTGAATGTTTCAATAGATTTATTTCTTTTAAGGTGCTGTCATTAACCAGTAGTTTCTCGGTGTCACAGAAAAGTACGGAATTTCAAGCCCAGCTTATAGCGACCGCTTTAAAATAACTGGCTATCGCTTTATACCTTGTATCTTTAGCCAAATTTGTAATGAAACTACGCATTTATGTCTACTTTATCAAAAATAACTTGATTGAACAAATGGTAGTGGTTACAGAATCGCGTAAGAGTAGCAATTAATGTTGCTTAGAGATAGTTGAAGCTCCTTCAGTGGCTAGCTGTGCGAGTTCTTTCTCTCAGTATATGTGTGGGTGTGCCGTGAATGGACAGCAGGCAGTTAAACTTACTGAGGATATTTAATGGTGCTTAATAATTTCTCTATTGACACGAGTTACCGATTGCTTCGAGATAAATTACACGAGGAATTATAGCTGTGTCGTAAATCACTAAACTCCAAAATATTAAGAACTTTAGGTTGCAGTAAAATGGTATCTCCAAAGTAAAGCAACAATTTATCGCGACTCGTTAAGATCCTCTATTGTAAATATCCTGTTGATCCCGCTAAATTAGTGATGAGTAGCGCTGTAGTTATGCGCCATCGATCGCAGTAACACTTCCGTACTTTCAAAATCTATAACAAGGTAAGTAAATTAAAGCAAAGCATGCGCTTCTCTTTACCTAAGTACCGCCTACATCAATGACTCCCCACCAAAGTTTCTATGTTTAATATTAACAACTTTTATCCTTCATATTATTATCTAAGATGACATTTTACTCTTAGGAGTACTACTAGTACTACATTCATTTACTTCTCTGATTCCCAGATAGAGACTATGAGCGCTTTCCAAACATCCTTAGATATTTAAGCATACTAACTTTTCATGAATTTAGCTTGGAACTTAATGGGATTCTTTGTAAGTAGGACTAACATTTGCAAATTCAATAAATAAATAATGAAATTCTCTGATTCTGAGTTTACAGTATCTAATTACTCTCGGAATTCTGGCTTTCTAGTTAATTGCTTCGCTTCAACCCTTGTTTTATATGGTTAACAGATTTTGTAACTTGCGCTCTGATATGTTATTCGTTGACTTTAATATATGAAATTATTTATCCTAATTATTTCCCTATTTACCAACGTTTCTTTATAAAATAATTTAATATGATAAAAAGCACGTTATCAGACTATATCTGAGTTTTCAACGAAGTTCATCCACTCTATCAAATACACTGTTCAAATCGTTACTAATTTATCCGAAAATTATACATGCGGTAATCTTGGCTTTAGGACATTTGCTATTGGAATTTAAAAAGAAAGGGGCATTTTGTTGAATTCAATAATTTTTTGTTATAGAAAGTCAATAACCACACTACGAAAAAAGTTGTTACTGCTGAGAATAAGTTAACAAAAACGTGTTCTCCGAGCAGAAATACAGATTCAGAAGCTCTTTTTCTTTCTTTCTTTAGTTTCTTCTTTTTTCTCCTGTGAGAAGTTTGCTGAAACAATACTCTGCACAGCTGCGATGGAATTCCCCAGGCTTGCTTCATCTGAAGGAGATAGCAGAGCCAAGTGGTAAGAAAAAGTATCACTCTGTGTTGAAAGATTTCCGTTAACTTGTGTAGACGTATTTTATTGGTTTCTTGAAGCACCTTAAATCTGTTTGGTTGATGGCAGGGAGAGTGAGCAAGGCAAGGGGTTTTATGAGTGTTCATGCGAGGAATAGGTTGTGAAACACGCCCAGGCTTTTACCAGCCGCCTCGTCAGTGGCGTAACATCTGCCACCTTGTCTTCACCTGTGCCGACTTCTGGTCATGGCTATAACAAAGACCGTCTGAAATGCTACTGATGGCTTCGAATTCCTTCCGCTGTAGAAGGGTATATAGGATGTAGGATATTGGAACAGAAAGGACACCTCTCTTGCTCAATGCGATCATGAGGGATTGATTGTGGCTACACCATCCGAGAAGTAGGGATGAGACGAAGGAGCCATAGGAGGTCCCAAGTCCGCAGGCAAACAGGCCCACAGAGACGCGCAGACCATTTCCAGTTTGAACACCCAAGCACCATTAGAGAGCAGTTCCAAGGGGACGATGCAACGACCCTAACAGGCGAGACAGATCATTCTGGTACTCACGGGGGAAAATTTTCCAAAGCGCAAGCATTGCGATGGACACAGCCGCACCTGAAAGCACACCTGAAACATAATGGGGAAATTAAATGAGGGGAAATGACGGATAAGAGGGTCGTGATAAAATATACCAGTTTTCGCTTTCACGACCAGGGGAAAACTACAAAAAACCCATTGGTCAGAGTCGGTCGTCGAGAATCGAACCAGGCAGAATACGCGCCTCGCATGTTACCGCGGTGCCCTCTCGCACGATAAAAGTGAACTACTGAGCTCCTTTTGGAATTGGGATTCGTGGACACAGACTGGTATATTGTAGTGACATACTTCATCATTTCTATAACCCCCTTTAATTGCTATGGTCATAATCGGGAACTTTTGACTGAAGTACTGGTTGTTTTTACTCTTTCTTCAGGTTTACTGTAGATTTTTCAAACGCGCGTTTTATTTTCACGCATTAAACTTTTAGACTCCACGAAGGGTAGAGAATGAGCATAATTAAAGAAAAATTGCAGCCCCGGCCAAGAATCAAACCCGGGACCTCTTAGTGGGAGTCATGGACATCTTTTCTTCCAAAGCGTTGTTGTTTTAAACTTAAATAATGTGATGTTTTACATCCATACGGCTTTCTCTACCCATTTTTAACAAAATACTCTTTATAAAGCATATTGTTTTATTACTTCCTAGTAATGATATAAACATTTGCAGAAATGGTTTTATTACACATTTCTGTGTAGATACAAATGCAATATGGCAATAGTGTAAGCTTAAACGATAATCTAAAGTCTTTGATGAGCGCATTAATTCCCCTTGAATGACTATGAGGGGGGGGACCTAATAGCGATTTTACACCTCAGAAAAGTTTCAAAGTTCAAACTACCAACAAAGAATATCTCGGAAATGGTTAACGCCAATAAAAATTGTATTTAGCACTTTTAGCCTAGTAAATTTTGTCCATTTCTTACGGTTTACTCTTCATGATAAAAGTCACGAGGGATAAAGAGGACTTAGCAGGTTATTCCCAGAAAATTCAAGATATATATTTTATCTTTAATGCAGGTAGATATTTAAATCAATACCTTTGAAAACTTTTGAGCAAATGTAACATTTCGAAGATTCTTGTTTGGAGTGGGAGATTTTCTTGAACATCTTCATGTCGTATCTTCAGAAGTTGCTGAACTTAAATAGCAAGTTTTATATTGGAACTACTTGTCGTTCTGAACTATGCTGTTCACACACATATACATATATTATACATTTTTCTGAAATACTTTTATTTTAGGTTCAAGTACCTCGGCGTGCATTTTTAGTGAAATCTTCATATCGAAGTTTTGGCTGGAATAAAATACCTCCTTTACTTACTATTCGCAAAAGCAATTGGAGCAGATGAAATGAGCTATATTCACCTTGTATGCGGAGATCTAATACTATCTAATTCCCATTATTGTATTCTCCTCAAATTAGTGTGGTTCTGTCGTTATATTACACCATCTGTAAGCAGAACTATCAACTAGGCAACGTACAGGTAAGTTCTTATATATATCCTCGACCTCCCTTCTGCTCCCTTCTTGTATATGAAGTTATGAAGGTTATTTTCGTAGTGATATTTAATATGTGAAATATTAATTATGTAAACTGAAAAATAAACAAATTATTAACTGGACCAATAAATAGTTATGAACATCTACTAAGTCGGCATTTTAATTCAAATTTTGAATTGTTAAAATAAAATAAATATGTATTTCCTCATCTTGTGATTATGACCCGCCACTATAATCCAGTTTGTTACGAGCAAGATACTCTCTCCTAACAGAAATACAGCAGCGTTTCTGGCACTGGTAACAGGTATTAAAGACCAAGGCGTTAACTGTGAAGACAAAGTTATAACAGCTATAAGAAAATAACGATAAGCCACATCAGTTAGTACGCTGTCTATGGGAAATTGCTGTTGGGGTAGCGGTTCTACTTTCGTTTCATGCGAAGCTGCTAACAAAAGGAAATAAACGAACTATTCCTTGCAACACTAGTAAGCAGTTACTGAAAGTAGTGTAAGTACTAATAGATAAAAACCCTGAAGCCATTAACATGACTTTCTCTAGCTTTCCTTGCAAAATGTATTCTTTTATCTAAGACATGCTATTCAAGGTAAACATTAGTAGAAATTATCTTATTACTTGCTTTATTGTAAGTAGAAGGGGAATGAGGGATTACACTAGGCTAAATCAGTAATCAAATCTTTTAAAACTGGTCCTATGAAGTTACGTTAGCTTTGCATGTCCTGCAGTAAAACAAGAAAAATGAGAAGAAACGTCACTTCCTGTGGGAGAAACGTTTAAAACTGAAACCAATAAACTCGGAATACCTCAGAAACGGTCAGCTCTACATAAAAAATGTATATGACATAAATTATGCGTTTTAACGTGATCTACATGTTTTGAGTAGTAAGCTTTTAACTATCTCTTACGGTTTAATCGTTATGCAAAATTCTGCAAAACTCATCTCCAATAAAGAGCTACTCAGAGGCTATTCCTAGAAAATTCAAAATATACAGTTTATTATACCATTAGTATCAGGTATTTTAATCAAAATCGTTAGACCCATATTTGAGAAAAACAAAATTTTCAAAAAATTTTCCATGTAAAGGATAGTTTGTAGTGAGGCGATTTTCTTGAAAAATCTTTGTGTCGCATCCATGGAAGATACTAAACTTAAACACAAAGTTTGATTTTTAACGGTATTTTCGTTTTTGAGCTAAGCTGTCCAGACATACACAGACTTTTTTCTAAAAGGCTTTTTCGGACTCAGAGACCTCAAAACATACATTTCCGGTGAAATCGTATTTTCTGAGTGGAATGTGATACCTACTCTATCTATGTACGTTGGATATACGGGATAGAGAAAGTAAAAAATAATACGTCTCGCTGATAAACTCCCATTTCATTGGTGAAAACAATGAATCGACCGTCTATGGAACACCTTTTTATTAAACTGAAATATAGATTTGTCAAACTGCAATTGTTCTTTACTGTAAACAAAGTTCGATGGGTGTTAAGTTTTATCTTCAGAAACCACCATTTGTTTCTAATTAGCCACTTATTTTCTTAATCCGTTAACTAAAATGATTTCTGTTTCAATCACTTATAATAAAATCCCAGAATTAACTATTAAACTTAAGTACTGACAATTCAAATCACCCGTAAACAGAACATTTTATGAGCATACTACCTACACCATTAACCAATACTATGTTATTTCAAGGCATTTTAATTACCAGTTCTTGTCCTTTGTCATTTATTATTGCTACATAACGATTAACGAAAAACCCTTTTATCTGTCGTTTTATCTATTACAATTCCTTACACAAGTACTACTTGTTTATATTTCCAAAATATACATCTATTGTGAGAATAGATTTACAGGGTTACTACAAAAGAAATAGACAACTTCAACTGCCTGTAAAAAACTATTAGAGATAGCAACCAAATTATTTTGGAGGTATGTTGAGAAACTCTCAAAGTTTCGTTTGTTACTATTGGTAACGCTGTAGTGTTTTGTTTGTTGTTGCAGACGCTGAAATGGCGGAAAATCCTGTGGAAAAGGCATATTGCGTGTTGGAATTTGCTAGAACGCAATCAGCAACTGTTGTCCAACGACATTTTAGAACATGTTACCACAAAAATGAAATGATGCGCTCACAAAAACCAGCATCGTCTTCATCATGTCGCAACATGTCGATGCAAAAGTCACGCCGTATGACCTTATCTTCTTCACTCAGAAACTGCAACATCGGTAATCTGTAAGGCATCATGTGCAGTCGCTTCCGCAAGATTTTCCATACAGTTTGCTGTGGAATTTGTAATTGCATGCTTGCCCTAGATGTCGATTTCTGTGGGCTTCTTATGTAGACAGAACGAACATGTTCAACGTTATCTTCCGAAACTCTTGGTCTTCCCGAGCTCTTCCTTTTGCACAAACATCCCGTTGTCTCGAATTTTCTATACCAGTCGTAGATTGACTGTCTAGCCGGTGGCGTTTTGTGGTAACGTGTTCTAAAATGTCGTTGGACAACAGCTGCTGATTGCGTTCTAGCAAATTCCAACACGCAATATGCCTTTTCCACAGGATTTTCCGCCATTTCAGCTTCTGCAACAACAAACAAAACACTACAGCGTTACCAATAGTAACAAACGAAACTTTGAGAGTTTCTCAACATACCTCCAAAATAATTAGGTTGCTATCTCTAACAGTTTTTGTTTTACAGGCAATTGAAGTTGTCTATTTCTTTTGTAGTAACCCTGTATATTCTCACGACAGTTAAAGGTGCAGTAGGTTCATGTGTTCTTTGATATTATTAACTTTGGTAGCTATAAATGCGTGTGTGTGCAATAATACGTTTTTTCTGAACAAGCAGGAATTATAGAATTAAACCTTTTATGGTTTGTTTCACCCATTGTTGACATAAGACTAACTTTGATCAGAGCTACATATATGTTTAATTAGCCATTTGATGCATTTATTGTAAAAAAACATCTATTTCAAACAGAAGCATCGATATGTCTGCGATATCTTATGCTGCTTCAACTTCGATTGGAACGTGGCTTTTTCGGAGGAAGTTTCCGTTGCCCAAAAATGTCATCCTGATTAAGTTGAAATGCAAAAACAGCGCTCAATTTCCTTTTAAACAATGCACCTCGAAGTTGGAGCTTTAAAGTTGTGCATAATGCTTTAATAATGCAGCATTTATGGAGTAATAATAATAAATATTATTATTATTATTATTATTATTATTATTATATTAATTATCATCATTTCTGAGCTTTCTTGATAGCGCTAGCAAATTTCAGGGTCTCATCAGCACCATAGCGTGCCGTAAGATTGCCTCACAAGATCCCTGTTACATGATCCCAAGCCCCCGCCGTAGTGGACGAAGCGGCGTCTGGGCGGGTTTTCCCCGAGCCCTCCGGTTTCCCTCGCCGCTTCATTCCACCAATTGCTCCATCATCACGTTTCCAATCATCAAATTCGCTTTATTTCATATCATTCACTTGCTCATGTTCTTGCCTGGCTACAGGTCATCCATTCTGTGGTTTCGTGCCGCTGACTCCCCGACAGGTTTCTGACCCCTAGGCATTGGCTTGTAAGTCCTGGGGGAGTGTCAGTCTTACGAGTACGAATACGGGAAGGGTAAGCCGATCACGAATCGAAACAAATGATTGGAGAGATAGCTCCAGTAACGTGCGAGGCTTACATTCGGGAGCTCACGAGTTCAAATTCCTGCGATCGCCCACTCTGACTATGGGCTTTTTCGTGGTTTTCCCCTGGTGGCGAAGGCGAAGGTCGGAGTGGTGAATTCTACCACGATTCTCATTTCATTTCCCTGATTAAATTGATCATTCGTCTGATTAAATCGCAGTCTTTTAAAAACATGGTCTTTTGTAGAGAATCCATGTTGACTCATGATGGTAACCTGTCGACAGGTTTGCTCATCTTGCAGAACCTGACAAGTGTTTGAACAGTCGGTTTATGTGCAAATGCTCTGCAAATTTAAGCCACAGAATATTCGAATCTCTTAAAACCTCATGCAAGCTCTGTTAATAAACCCATAAAACAGCTATGGAAAGCATAATTATTTGTATACAGATTAACAAAATAAGGCATTATTCCAGTATTAACCAGCTCATGACTTTGAAACCACGAATGAGTGCAGTATACATTTATACGTAATTTTGATCAGGGAGAGATTAAGTTGATATTCAAACAAAGCATATTTTAAAACGACAATAAGAAGTAGCATGAAAGGTTTATTAGTTTAACGGGAAGCGCCAGATGTGAGAAATCGAACAATGTTCCAAAAAAAAAAAAAAAAAGTAAATGTTTATTCTACATAATTTATACTTTAATTTCTTTTTTGAGAAGAAAGAAGTTTAATATAAAGGGATTGATTAGTAGGAAAATTATAACGGGTTGCTGCTGACGACTTAATAACTGGCGCTGCTGCTCTAGTGTTAAAAGTGATACACGAGTGAAATTAAAAAAAAAAAAAAAAATGCACGAAAGCTGGAGTTTTTAGTTTCTTATTTTGAGAAGTACAGTTCTCCCTTTATAGAAAGGACATCGTTTTGGATTATGTCCATATACGTAGAATAGTTTTAAAGGGATAAGTGAATTTACATTGCTTCTTCGGCATATTTACTTCTAACATTTCGCTCTGTGCAGCCCTTATAAAACAATTATTGTTCAAACCAGAATACATTTTATGGGAACTAAATTTTTTCTACAAACTCATAAAATGAAACTTCCAAGCGTTCTGACAATAATTATGGTGCAAGACCTTTTTTACCAATGAACAATTACAATTATGCACTAAAGCTTTGAAACCCAAAGGCATAGACGGTTCAATTTTAGTACAGCATGATATTATATGGCCAGTTTTGCACTTACAACAACTAAAATTTGAACATTTTAGTCACAGGTCCCTTCAAAAGAAATCGACACCAGCAGTCTCGATGTATGGATTCATATTGAACTTCTCTGTAATACACTAGTAGGACACAGGGCAAATCAGTACACCATTAATAATGTTCGCTATTCCTACCATAAACTATAAAGTTAGTAGATAGCCAACTTTACGTTTCATGAATATAGCTACAAGGCCTAGAAACGCTGTAAAAAGAAAGAGATAGCAGTCCTATGACCGCCAGATTTAGGACCGGTTTCATCTCACGAAGTAAAATTTTTTAGACATCTTGTTTGTTAACATTGTGTTAAAATGTAACATAATGGTAAAACTTTGGGATTTACGAAGCTTTTGCAGTGAATTGTTAGCAACACTTCGAGGAAGTGGTGACTGAACTACACGCCTTCTGAAAGCGCTCCGATTGCACTTAGGTCACATCTCTCTCTCTCTCTCTCTCTCTCTCTCTCTCTCTCTCTCTCTCTCTCTCTCTCTCTGTCTCTCTGTCTCTCTCTTTCTCTTTCTCGCTCGAGAATTAGGCAACTACTTAGGTTCATACGAAGTCAAGAAGAAGGATGCACTCTGTGAGGAAATCAGCTCGCAATTTTCCTAAGTCTAGTAAACAATTGCAGCAAACGCAGCACCAAACACTCCTGCTGTTTTTTTTTGTAGTGTTTAACGCCCGATTTTACTGCACTGGCACCGCAGGCGATGACACTGATGATAAATGAAGATGAGGCCCCAGTGGAATGAGATGGCGGGGGAAACCGGATAACCCGGAGAAAACCCACTCCTGCGCCACTTTGTCCACCACAAATCTCACATGCGGTCACTTGGGATCGAATCCGGGCCATCTAGGTGAGAGGCGAATGGTCTGACCAACTCCAGCTGTGAATACCTTTTACTAAACTGATACTAAACTGGACGAAAGTAAGTTATCCCTAGAGAGCGCATTTGGGGTACGTAATAACTGAAGTTACTGCACTAGACACAAGCAGTACATGATCTAAAAATCAGTTTTTTAACAGCGAAGACTATACAAAGGCAGTGACGGGGAGGGGGGGGGGGAGGAGTACGTTATTTGCTGACTTAAATGTTTCAGGATAACGTTTTATATTATAGTAAATATTTACATATAAACATGGAAATGCTATTTGTATGATTATTTGTAATCCGTGTTAAGTTATGACACTACAGTGGTATGATGTAACACATACTTGATAATGCATATGCTTACTTCAAACATTTGTTCGGAAACTAGTGCTTTGTAGACATAGTAGTTCTGTTGTACTACTTTAGCCTCTTTCAACATGGTGTCATTAAATGGAATCGACAATGCAACATTTTGTCAGATTTTGAGGTGAAGATCCCTCGATATTTTGTTAAACTTATTGGTTAAGTTAATTATTTCTCAGTTTATACAGAGAAAAACTTCTCTCCACCTCACCATCAGAATGAGCTGTTGAGGTCCGATCCAAACTCTTCTACAAATGGCTGCGTTAGCAAATGCTGCACCTTAGATGCCGTCCGCAAAATATCTTACTAGTAGAGTTTGGCCCACAGTTGAAAAAAAAAGAAAAGAAAGAAAAACATGAAGAGTAGCTAAATTACTTTGCTTCACTAGTACTGAGCGGACAGTGAGTGTGTCGACCCCCTTGTATGACGGTATAAATTCCCGTGGACTGTTAACTTGCAATCCCTCAAACGATATCCCGTCATTGATTACGGCTAAAATATACCTACCAAAATGAGTGTTAGCTTCTTGAAGCAAATGGAAATCTTCCGGAAAAATCCACCAACGGTAGCTTTGAAAATGTTAACAGTATCACCTCCTACTAAATGAAACTTTCCCGTAGTACAAAACTTCAACACACTTGTAGGATAGGAGAAAGATGCATCCATCTGTTGGTAGTATTCTAAGATCTGACATCTCCTTTACAATCCCGCTCACGACCGCTTTCGAGAGTCTGTAGCCCTTTAAACATGTATCTTTTTGCAAGTTTTCAAGTTCATGAAGCAGGGCTCCTTCTCGATCAAAAATGACATTCAAAAATTCAAAATATACAACTATGTGTCCACCTCCTGGTTTGCCGCAGCCATTCTCCAAACTTAACATCAGTTAAAGGCCTTAAATTAACACTAAGTTCATCACAATATTATAGTTAACATTGTCGAATGCAACAAAACATATTATGTTACCTTCATGTTCAATCACTTGAACATCGGTTGGTGGAATTGGCTCTTAGGCCTATATTACACTGTCACTTTTATGTGTCACAGAATGGGAGAAAACCTTTCATCACATGAAATTATCACACTTAAAGCTGTTGAGTATATTACACTATGTCAAACCTTTAGTCAGTTATAAAATGGATACCCAAAAGTTGACAGCTTGGGCTGCGACTGTATGAGCAATAATGGTTATTATACTGTTTCGTTTAGAATGTGTATTGTGTTATTATTATATTAAATATTTATAAATATATTTACTTTAATCTTTCCGTTCAGTCTTGTGCAAAACTTTCGTATAACCTAACTTAAAAATTAACCTCAAATATACAATTTCATAAAGAATGTTAGCTGATGTAGCATTAATACTATATCTATGACTATTAAAAACAAATAATATAATAATAAATAAATATAACCCTTTCTTCACAGCATCCCATGTGATGTATAACATGAAACAAGCAGTTTGGTTGCAGCCAATGACCTCGTGTATCACCTGTTTGCCATTTTCTTTTCTAATCACAGATGTGATGTGTGCTTGTGAGCATAACTTTTATCACAGAAGCATGTCACAGCTAGATATCATAGATTCTATATTACAGTAAAATCTTTTATTATATCTATGTGATCATATCTGGCACAGAAATTTGATACTGTAATATAGATCTAGAAGAGGTGTGTGTGGATACGCCACTGAAGTTCCCTTCCCGTCCTCTGCTTGTAAAACTTGTCTCCGTCAGGTCCAGTTGCTTCTTTTCTATCGCATAATTCCCTCCTAACATCTTCGGTATAAGGGACTCGGCCCCGGCAATTCCTTTTTATATTTAATCCCAGTCTTTTCATTGCTACGTGATTTTTTTTATTTATTTTTTTTATTTGACAAGTGCTGGTTATGATGAGTTACCTGAAAACCAAAACTCGTCAGCAAAGACCAGAAGTTTTTTTCCCCCCCTTCTTTGTGAAAGGAAATAACGTATTACACGTCACTATTTACTGCCGCTCGCTGAATCGGAACGCATTCCATTCTGTTCCCTTGAAAATGTGGAATGTGGTTAATGTAAAGTGCCCCATTTGTATTCCTAATGTACATATAAAGTCATCTTGTTTCCATAGTCTCAAATTCTGTACCTACAACATTTTTGGTACCTTGTATTTACATACTTAACTAAAAAATCAAACGGTATGAAGACAAGAGTAAATAAATAACAGCAGCTAGAGTATATAGAATATATGCTCAAAATATGATGTGTTTACTTACGACAGAATGACTTTAACATAGGTGAAATATGCAACATAATTACCATCTATTAATTAGCGATATCTCTCAAAGTACACGAATGTATAGAAATTAAAAACATCGGATGAGTCACATGCACAAGACTTTCTCTACCCTCTATCGTTTATTAGTAGGTCTACCAATCATTCTTAAGAAAGTTTACTTTTCTATCTATTTCGTTTGAATACAAAGGAATAGTGATAATCAAATGCTTAAGAACTGCTTATATACTTAACATAAATTGTGTACTTTAACGAAATCTACATTTTTTGTGCAGTAACATTTCCCAGGAAATCGAAGATATACATTTCAATTTTCACAAACGTATTTTGAATATAAAACATTTTAATAAACATCGTTAGAGCCATTTTTTAGAAACTAAAACAAATCGAAACATTTTCTTAAAAATCACCGTGTCATATCCTTAGAAGATTTTGAACTTAAATACTAAATTTATTTGTTTATCATCGACTTTTCATTTTTGGAGTATACTGTTCTCACACTAGCAGGCAGGCGCAGATACAAGCAGAACTTTTTTCGAAAATGTGTTGTTTTCTTTTTTTCCTAAGGTTTACTTGGCTCAAAACATATATTTCCTGTGAAATTTCGACATCGTATTGGTGGAATATGTTTCCCCATACTGTTAATTAATATGTTTTTCCGCAAAAGCCATGTGAAGGACACAGTTTCACCCTACCAATAAATTCCCCCCCCCACGTCAAAAGGGTAAAAGCAGATGCTAGAAAATTGCATAGCCTTATAAAAATCACACATGCTAGACAGCTTATATTTAACTATTTATGTCTCGATGTTGTTATAAAATTATTTGCAATATGAGCTTTTAAACCCTAAGTACATTCCCAAAGTTGAACACACTTATAGATATAACATTAAATTATGGTGATTAAACCGATAATTGTCACTACGGCTTACTAAAAGTAGAACGTATCATATCTGCGATTAAAACTAGAAATACAGAGAGAGCGAACCAATAGGACTTCGGGCCGCCTATGTTCGATCTATTTCAATTATTCCCAAACTTTCCCAGCTGGGGCACTCCTTTGGAGCTCTTGCTATCCTCAGCGTCCTAAATTTACAATTTCTTCACAGTATACAGAATTGTTATTAAATGTAAGTGTTTCTGGTGAAAGTAAATGTGCCGTATTTAAATTGGCATTAGTACAACAAATAAACATCAAAAGAGACAGTGTTGCTGAAACATAATTGTAATTTAAAAACATAAACACAATTATGCTTTAACAAATTCTCAAAAATTCTCGAATTAATTAATTCGTTATAAAATTTTAAAACAATTTGTATTTAAAATCTGTGGAAGACTTACCCACTCCTTGTAGTTTTCTGTGCACTCAAAGCATGGATGTATACTCGGTGTATGGAAAAAAGAAAAACAGTGACAACGCTGAGTATGTTGGGCAGGACATTAAAGTGTCAATTTTTCAGGATGGCATCCAGAACCTACGTCCGGAAATACAGTTTGGAGGCTATGGGGCATCAAAGTTTCATCGGGATGTTTTCAGTGTCATAATGAAATTATGCAACACTTTAGACCACGGCTAAAGTGACTGGACGATCACAACATAAATGGAATATAAAGTATTTATTTAGTACAATAAAGTACACTTGATTTCCAACCAAAAAGCCCAATAATTTAGAATAAATACTTCAAGCTCTAAACTTTATATCCATAGTTGCACAAATAATTTGTTTTATCGCAATACTATTAACTAATATTTGTGCCTTACTTCCTTTCACGAGCACCTTTAAACTCAGGATTGGATCTGCTTTGTCTTCGGTGCATTTAACAGAGTCCAGGGTGCCGCAAGGTTCCATTCTACTGTCTCTCTTATCCCATGTCTTCACCAGTATGCCACATTTACCACGTGTCGATCTAGCCATGCATGCTGATGACATAGTTCTTTTTACTTCTCATGAAGATATTGATTCTGCAACTAATTCTTTACGGGCTGCTCTCAACATTGGTTATGAAGGTCGAAACGTGGAGGATTTCACTCAATCACCGGAAATGTGAAACCATGTGTACTCTACACCGCCCCACTATCACCCCTGCTATAACTATTTTGTGAATCTCTCATTACATCCATTTTTGAGTGTGATTTTTTTTTGCTGAATACCTTTTAGCGGACACCTCAAGGAAAGATTAAGTAGCCTTGTTAGCAAACTTAAATGAGGTAAGCAATAGAGGTTTAAAATGTACATAACAGTTTATTGTGGAAATAGCGAAACGTAAAATATTATTCATATGACACAAATCCTAACCAAATGGAAAAATACAATTCGTTCGTGACTCAAAGAGAAATCTCATATCACAGAGATTTTGCCAGGAGGGGGAAGACCAAACCGAACGACAAATGACGCCTACGAAAGAAGCACATCAACGGACATATCCACTGTTAAAGAGTTAAAGAATCAAGAACGAATCTAAATGAAAATTATGAACACGGTTTAGATATGCTTCACTAATATAAGTAATAAATAAAAACAAACATAACAAGCCTTCATGTTTCGCAATAAATCCCCCCTCACAATCATATACTTCTAATTACAAACACACAAAACAGTTTAAACATTGTGCCACCCCAAAACAATTCATTAAGGCGCTTAATATTGCCATAGACAGGCAAGGCACGTGGCAACCCAACTGGCTTAACGTTCTAACAGCAACAGATTGCAGAATAGAAATTAGTTTGTAATGGCTTCAAGCCCACAATTATTTGACCTCGCTTCCCCGTTCTCTTTTCCCCTTTGGCTGTCTCAGGCTGCTATGTCATACGTGCTCGCGAGAGTACAACATTAAAAATCTGACGGTAGATTCTCATGACTTTCTCTATTCACTATGATTTATTTCTACACTACTGATAGAGAGAGAAAAACGGTTCCCATGAAAGCTTATTTTTCTATTTAGTAATTAATGTTAAACGAAATAAACGTTTGCAGCAATGGTTTCATTTAAAGTTTCGCTGAATTTTTTGATACAGAAACACACACACACACACACACACACACACATCTTGGGAGCTTATTGCCTATCGGCAATGGTGTTTAGTCTTATACAATTGTCATTGGATTCCTATTTTTTTTTTCTTAGGGTTTTAAACATTACGAAACACATACTCTCTGGGGACGATAGAACCTCGGCAAAAGAACAGTTCCAATTCGCACCCCTGCCAGGAATTGAACCCGGGACCTCTCGCACAGTAGGTGGGTGCTCTAATATACGGGCCAGCCCAAAAAAAGTCACTGTATTACACTGGCTTTACAACTCCTTACAATTTCCAGAACATCCCGAAAAACAACTGTAAAAACAACTGAATAACGACAGCAGATAGCTACATGAGGAAATGACAAAGTATAGAAATTCAGATAATTACCTATGGATATATCCGAAACGGCTAAAATCACAGATAAGTTATATGAAGTCAATTGGGTGTCTTAAACAGATCTATGTCTCTAGTTTAGTACAGTTTCGTCTTTTTTATGGTCTATACATTACATGAAATTACACGAAACTTCTTCCGAATGAGGAGAACTTCACAGGCTATTTCCAGAAGTTCAATATACATATTTCATTGAATGAAAAATTTTGCCCTGTGTATGTCTTAAATATATGGCGTTTTAATCAAAAATTTTAGAAAGCATTTTGAAACTTTTTCCACGTAAAGGGTAGTTTGGAGTGGGGTAGTTCTTTGAAAATCTTCGTGTCGCAACTTTGGAAGATATTGAACATAAAAACGAAAGTTGTAATTTACAGCCTTAAGCTTTCGTAGTAATAAACTGAATGAATACCCACTAATAATCTTATCTAGTTCTTAGTCGTTGTTTTGAAATAAAAAATCTGATGTGTTCCAATCACATGACTTTCTGTAGCTATTCCGCAAACAAACTTTTCTCACAAAAGATTATTCTTTTATCTACATCAGACTAATCGAGATAAACATTAACAGAATTGGTACTTTCTACTTGATTCTTTATAAGTATAAGAGAAATAAGGGAATGCGATAGGTTAAAGCGATTGTGTAAAAGTTGGTGCCTATGTGAAACAATTGAAATTTCGTTATTTTTGCTTCCCATGAGAAAACAAAAGACAGACGTAAGAAAGCTGACCCACCGTTTGAGAAAAGTTTAAGTAGCTTAAAATTGAAACTAATAACACGGAATAACTTGAAAATAACTCTACAAATAAAATTCATATGGCATAATTTGTGTGCTTTAACGGGATCTACCTTTTCGTGTATTAAGATTTTTCCTATCTCTTACGGTTTAGAAGTTATACAAATTATATAGAAAAGTCATCCAGAATGAAGAGGTCTTCAGAGGCTATTTCCAGAAAATTTAGGATATACATTAGTTTGTCATAAACATGTCTTAAGCAAAATCGTCAGTCATTTTTGAGAAAATAAAAATGTCGAAACATTTTCCAAGTAAAGGATAGTTGTGGGTGGCGAATTTTGGATGGAATACAATACCTTCTCTATCTACTACGTACACATACATTGTACATACGTGCTAGAAAAAATAAAAATGAGTCTGTTTTGTTGTATGATGTCAAATTTTAGAACACAGTTACTGATAGCTTCGGTTAATAAATGTAAAAAGAATAAAAACCTATACACTTACAACTTATGTAAATTATTCTACCGATGAGAAAGAAACTCAAGAATATATTAAGAATACACTCATATTCTGCCACGTTAAGTGCCCTTTTAGTATGTTGATAATACGCGAATTGCACGCTATAACGGAATCTGGAATGCAGCCTTTCTGTTATAATCAAAACCGTTTGCATAAACGCACGAATGAGCCGATATTCAACATATTCCGAAGTATTCGCTTTTAGGTAGAATTAATGGCATAGCAATCACTGGTGCTGATGGTCAAAGGTATTATTTCTGATTACATTAATTCGCATCAAGTTCTGTGATTACTGATGTATGGAAGTCCAAGTAAAGACCAAAGCTGGAAGCCAATATTAGGAAGAGAGATTGAGCGTGTGATGTAGCATCGCGGAGGGATGCGGCGGGTGGGGGTGTGGAGGGGGTGCTACAAGCGGCCTACACGCTTAATTACCATAATTTTCAAATTTCCCCACTAGCGCCCTAGCTCATATAGCAGCGGGGCGCGTATATCTCAGGATTAACACGTTAAAAACAAGAGCAGCAGGCGCTTTCATGAATTTGTGCAATAAATACTGTCGAGTGCTACAAACCGAATTCGATCACCACTTGTGTTCAACAATGTGGTAATGGAGGAGGCCGCTTTAAGATTTCATCAGACCACTCCCGATTCCGCCTAAGGAAGTCTGTGGGTGCTTCAGAATTTCTTATAAACACATAATGCAGTGCTGTTTTCTCTCATGGCCTCAGTCTGCGGTTCGGTTTGTGTTCATCCACTGCCACATATGTGGGCTATAAAATGTACTGCGTATCTTCTCGGTTATCCTTCTAGAGGTGCATAACGCCCGCTCTTAGTGCATATCACACTATAGGAGGTGGGTATTGATGATACATGAATTGAAAATTGCAAAAGGAAATTTAGGAAGGAAACGTTCCAGGCCTAAGTTTTAAGGTTATGAGGACCCCATTTGCCAGTTATGAGGACCGAGGAAAACCTGGGAAAAACACGTTAATGAAGACGTGGGGCTTATGCCGTAAATCTCCCGTAACGACTTCGGCTACCCGATTCCCCCCCCCCTCTAAATAATGTGTGGTTAGAATTCTGCATCTATTTTGTATTTACTTCGGGTACGGGTACCTTATTACTTTCTCTAACACTTTTCCTATAATGGTTAGAGGATATTCTGGATATCACCTACAATTCAGTATTGATATATCACCGCAAACATTTTATGTTTTGAGATATCTGACCACAAACGTTTTTAGAAACATACACACTGAATACCACTGAAATATCGTATAAATATTGAATATAGTGTTTAAGTTTCGCATATTCTATACTCTATCTATATTCTATATACTATCTACTTCAAGTTAATCAAAATAATAAATCGAACGAAATTTTGTTACATATTTTTTCATAGCTTCAAAGGAAATAAGGTAATACACAAGGCTAAAGCGATAATAATAGATCGTTCTGTAATGACCTTGAAATTCCGCTTTATTCAAAAGGATGAAAAATGAAAAGCGAATGACAAAATTTGAGAAAACTATAAGTATTGAGAAATTTAAACCAAACTGGCTTACTAAATATCTATACATATATTTTGGTTTAGTAACATTCTATCTATTTCTTACGGTTTACTGTTATGCAAAAGTCATCCTGAATGAAGACGATTTCAGAGAGTATTCCCCAAAATTCAATATAAGTATTTTGTCATGTAAGTATTTTTAATATGCGCGTGTCAATCAAAATCGTTAGTCATTTTTGAGACAGTCAAAAGTTCCAAAAAATCATCCAGGTAAAAAGTAGTTTGCGGTGGGGGCTTTTCCTGAAAATCTTCGTGTCGCCTCCTGGAAAGATAGTGATGCATCCACGTTTGGTACTTAATAGACTTTTCGGTTTTGATTTATGCTGTTATGTTTATGAAAATGTTTTTTTTTTAATTCAGCTGTTTCTGCTGGCATCTCGCTAGCGAAATTTTGAGTCGAATGCAATTCGTTCCCTATTTGTTATATTCATTGTACATGGTAGATAAAGTAAAAAAGAACTGAACAAGTGTTGCAAAATCTAGTTGGCTTTTGAGATTAGTACAAAGATATGCACAAGGCATTCTAAAATTGGATAGTACTTAGATTAAAGAAACAGTTTTGGTATGTTCCTCAAACTGTTTACTGTTCTGCTAGAGAATTAACTGCCGTGATGTACGGCCAAATGTAGGATGTGATACAATCTCCAGCGTTCGCCCAAATTGATCACGGACAATCGCAGTGTAAAATCAATTGGGTGACTACCTGAATTACTTATGCTGTATCGTGATATACAGACAACGGTCTGCGTCGAACTCAATGCACTGGGCGACTTAACACAGCGAGGTAAGCAAGGCTACATGGGTTCATGACCGCCGGGGATATGAAGGAGCTCTGATCTGTGCCAGGTGAACTCTGATTGCCGATAGCCTGAAAAGACTTCTTTTGATACATGGTTTGTGGCTTTGGCAACTGTGCAAAATGGATGTTGCTTGATTTAAACACAGTGATATTTAAACGTTAACGAAGAAACACACCACGCATTTACAGACTGCACAAAAGCTTTTGATAAGGCTAATAAAATGTGCACTATTCTACTAAAGAAGTGCATCCCTTTACATACACGTGAACCAATTTGGGGTCTGTAGAGCATTAGTTATCCGGATTAATTGAACCGGAAGTTACACAAAGTTTTTTTTTAAAAAAATGCAGTATATAGTTTTCTTCCGGAATTCATATTTAAAAGGGAACGGAGACATGTGGTCGTCTCCTTAGCGTGGTGGTAGCGCAGCTGTTTACCAAGCGGGAGACCTGGGAGACCTGAACCGGGGTGCACTTAGCCTCGTAAGGTTCCTGAGGGGCCAATTGAGGAGGTACTTGATGGAGAAGTAGCGGCTCCAGGTCATGAGGACCGCATTAACCGGCCGGGGGGCTCGAGGCGCAAACCACGTCTCACCCTCCAATACTGCACTCCATCCATGACGTCTGTAGTGGACCGAGATGGGGGACGCAGCGGCCGGGCCATGGAGTTAACGGAGACCTGCAGCTATCAAATCCAGGAAAATAAAACCACACGACCGTGTGAACAACTCAAACTAAGCTTCCTTGCTGTGAAAGAATGAGTCAAACACATGGACGTTTGGGCCATGCTGAAACTTCAAAAGATGAGAATGTGTGTGTTTTGTGTGAATTACAGTAATTTACATAGCTTTTGTAACGTCCCACCTGCAGATTAATTTTTAGGCTGTATATTCACCACCTGATAGTGTTACAAAACATATTTTAAGGATGCCATTTAAATTTTACAACTTTCAAAAATCATCATTATCCTTAGATTCAACCCCTTACTTACAGAATGTACCAATGCAACGGGTGGGGGGGGGGGGCAGAGCGAGTATATTATAAAACTAAGAATCAAATGTATTTAAAATATGGATTTCTCGACGCATACAGGTGTAACACTTCACTCATAAAAGTTAATTAGCGCGAAACATTGGTGCAACATGCGTGTAACATAAATAAGAAATGTGAGAGTTTTAAGTTACCACCATGGAGCGCTGTTCGGCGAAGCGTGATTTAGGTATATGAATACACGGGCATTAATTATCACTGAAGCGCATGCTAATATTGAGAACGCACGCGGAGATTGAAGCTGTAATGTTACAAGTAAACGCGTTGTTAAGCCTCTAAGTTATTATGATGAAGAAACACGTAGGGGCCTGTCAGCGACGAAAAGCCAGCAAACCAACACGCAATAAACAGGGTTACTTAACCTACTTTCATTTGGAAGGAAACTCAAATCATGTGGCTCGGTTTCCACCACATAAATTATCTTAGACTTGGTTGTTTAATGGAGCTTCACAAAAACTAATTTCTAAGGAGGGCAGATGTTTATTTATTTGTTTACAGGGAAGTATCTAAACAATATCTTGGAATAAAATTACAGCTTCTCGACCGATCAGTCACAAACACGTATCATTTAGTTTTTTACTGCAAACATTATTATATAAAATAGAAAATTACTATAGATGTTATCATGCTAGGGATGGAACCTTGATAGCGCCAATACCTCGATGTTCTCCATACTAGGTGTTCTCGAAAAATGTCTAACACTTTGACATAAGCCTTTCATGCTTTTCAGGACATTAAATTGTTTAGGTTTTGCAGTATTGAAAGTTATTGCGTATTTATAGCTAAGGAGTGAAAGAGGTTCCAGATTTCACGTTACTGCCTCGCACGTGTCCGGAAAGCGTTGCTGCACTACAGTTCTTGATAATAGATCTTAACTGCGTTTCCTGTGAGTGAATCAATAAATACTTAATAAATTCTGGTGTCTAAATGAAAACATGCAAAACAATGGGGGAACGGAGTGGAGGTACTCGTGTAACAAGAGTTACCTGAGTTGTGAATGAAGCTGATTTAGCTGACGAACTAAATTACGTTTCTGCAAAAGCCTCAGAAATTTGATTTACCTACTCCAGTGAACAAAAACTGTGAATAGAGCAGAAATAGATCAGAGCTTAAGAAGTATGAAAGTAGAACTCATGGAATTAGTTTTTTAGCTTTGACCAACAATAGGGTGTACACACACACATACACACACACACAGCCTGTGGCGTTATTAAAATAAAAATGTTGCCAATTGGATACTGACAAACAAAATTATTTCGGAATTAGCATAGTATAATACAGATTTGGTTCTATTCGTTAATACACAGAATATTATTAATAAGAACATAATTCAGTGAGCAAGCTATAGCGTAATCTATCGGTGCTCAAAAGTCATTATCGGAATCAAATATAGAAAAATAGTACTATCGTCCAATTACCATATGCACATCTCATGTGAATGTGACACTTCAGATGTTTAGAAAAAACTTCTATGTGTGTGTGGGCGTGCGTGCGTGTGTGTGTGTGTGTGTGTGTGTGTGTGCGCGAGTGTCTCTGAATACCATGATTGATAAACGAAAAGGCGGAAAAAATATCAAATTTGGTTTTCAGGTTCAGCAAACATTTTTAGATTTGTTTTTATTTTCTCAAAAATGACTTTTAGATTTTGATTAAAATATCATATATTAAAAATGTTTATATGATTAAATAAATGTTTATCTTGTTTTTTCTGGGAATAGCCTGTGAAATCCTTTTCCTTCTGAATCATTTTTGCATAACTGATAAACAATAAAATATACACAAAATCTAACTAGATAAAAATGTAGATTTCATTAAAGCACCCAATTTATGACATTTTTTTTTCCTTTCTGTGTGGGTTAAACCATTTCTACTATATTCCTTTTTACTGGTTTGTATTTCCAAAAGCTTATCATCCTGGTTATGCAAAGAACGGAATTTCAAACCATCACAGAGCGGCCAGCTCTTAAAAGGTTTGGCTGCAGTTCAAGCCCATTGTATCCCCCTATTTCCATTGGTACTACAAGGAAATATAATAAAACCATTTACACAAATGTTTATCTTGATTAACATGAAGATTGAAGAATAAGTTTTTGCAACAACAATTTGTTGAACAATGGGCACATAAATGTAACACATTAGTATTTTGAGCAAAGGCTTCCTGAATATCAACATCTTCATAAATATAGTAATATGGTTTCTAATGGTAATTGGCTAATTTTTACTTTCTCTATAGGCACTATGTACATAGTGTATAGAGAATGTATTGCACTCCACCCAAAAATTCGATACCGAGATTTCACCGGAAATATATGTTTTAGGGTCCCCTTTATCTAAAAAAACCATTTTCGGAAAAAGGTCCGTGTGTGTGTGTGTGTGTCCGTGTCCGTGTGTCCGTGGGTCTGTGAACACGATAACTGAAAAACGAAAAGTAGGTAAAATACCAAACTTGGTATTTAAGTTTAGTATCTTCCAGGGATGCGACACGAAGATTTTGAGAAAAATCCCTTCACTCCCAACTACCCTTTACATGGAACTTTTTTCGAAAATTTTGATTTTCTCAAAAATGGCTCTAACGATTTTGATTATCGTATATTAAAGATATTTACCTGACAAATAAAATGTATATCTTGAATTTTCTGGGAATAGCCTCTGAAGAGCAGTTTATTCTGGATGAATTTTACTGAATTTTGAATAACTGCTAAACCGTAAGAGATGGACAAAAACTTTCTACACAAAAAATGTAGAGCACGTTAAAACACACAATTTATGTTATATACATTTTTTTCGTGGAGTTCGTTGTTTTTGTGACATTCCTTATTTTTGGTTTCTGCTATGAAAAACTTATAGATTTCTCATACAGGAATTTGTCGACGGCTGTCCATACAAACAAAGGAACTTCAGTAACATAGCAACCAGCTTTTGATTATCACTTTAACCTATGGCACTCCCTTATTTCAGCTCTACTTACAAGGAAGCAAGTAATATGGCTATTTCTGCTAATGTTTAACTGATTAGCATGAAGTTAATAGAAGTATAAGTGTTTTAAGAATAATTTGGTGCAGGGATATAGAGAAAGTCATGTGAATGGTACACATCAGATTTTTATTTCTTATGGCCCACGAGAGGGGTTTTGGTAAGTAATGGGTTAGTGTATTTATTGAAATTCCAGTATGCATACATTGACGTTCATCAATCGCATGGTCCAAAATACACTTTTGCAATACACAAAAGAGTAAGCAATATTAAAAAATAAATAAATAATCTAAAACAGTATACAGGAAATTATCTGTAAACAAATATGAACAGTTAACGGCACTGCATCCTGCTTCGAAAGCAAGTAGATCATAATAAAGCAAAGCATGTTTATCTTCTGAAAGTGTGCAATAAAGTAACTTCATTTAATATATTAATGCACAGAAACAAGTTGGTTGGGCGTTTCTTTTACATCATGAGTTTTACAATGCACAAAAATGTATTTTCGAAAAACATGAAACAAAACTCGCAAGCGATTATCAAGGGGTCAGTTATTCTGTTTTGAAAAACTGCATTCCACATCTGCCGACGTAGTAAGGGAAAAAAAGGGGAAGAAAAAAAAAACTACTTGGCAGATTTGCTTGCGATGCCCTCCGTTACTCGTTTTAGATATTTCTGCGTACCTTAAATTTGTCTATAGAATACTTTTAAATTTTACGACGTTTTCCTAGTACTTCCACGTCTTTAACTCCTTTGGAACGTATTGCCTATACTCGTGCACTGTTGTCATTGTGCTTCTATTGTTTTTTTTACATTCCCTTTTTAATTCATTAGATCTCACTCATACGGATAGACTCTAGGAAGGATAGAGAATAATCTTGATTAGAGAAAAATTCCTCCCACCTCCCAGCCGGGAATCGAACCCAAGACCAGGTGCTTCACTGACAAGCCTACAGATTTCGTTGTATGTACAAGAAGGATATAGGAATCCAAAGCGATAGCTCATTAATGTCGCCATATGGTTGCCGCGAAACTCCGCAGTTCAGAAAATAACAAAGGTTTTGCAAAATTCAAACCATAACAATGGATGTCTCGGAAATTCTTGATACCACAAAATTAGACGACTTGACATAAATTGTGCGTTTTAAATATATCTAAGCATATGTTTCTGTGCTCTAAGTTCCTCGTCACTTAGTTTTCCGAATAAGGAGGACTTCACAGGCCCTTTCCAGAAAATTCAGACATTAGGTACATTTTATTTTTCAGATAAAATTTTAAATCTATGGAATATTTATCAACACGCCTCAGAGCCATTTTGAGAAAATAATCAAATATTTTCCTTTAAGGCGTAGTCTGGGATGTCACATTTTCTCGGAAATCTGCCTGTCATTTTTTTTTGGAAGGTATTGAACTTAACTACCATGGTTCATAGTCATCCAAATATTTCATTTTTGAGTTTTACTTTTCACACACTCACACGCGGACCTTTTTCTGGAGTTAAGAAGCCTCAAACTTGTATTCCCGATGAATTTGGGTTGAATTCCTCCCAAAATTAACCAAGTTTGTTATAATATTGCCCAACTGATATGCATTCTTCCCCACTCCATTCCCTTCCCTTTTTTCCTGGTTTTACTAATGTAATGGTGAGGATGATGACAAATCCTGTGTATTCCAATGACAGGCGATAAAAAAAAACTGTACATTCACTCTATCATGATAGATGCGCGTGCTTCCGCCATCCTAAGACGCAGGTTTAATATCTACCTATCTAATTGTTTACACTGACTTATATGTCTCTGATACATAAAATGTTTTACTCATACGGTTATCAAAAAAAAAAAAAAAAAAGTATGACAAATCTCTTCGATAAATGATACTGTTTTATAATAAGCTATATTATACCGCACAACATCCAATTTCACGACAGCAACCAATGAGAGATGACGTTAAGAGATACGGGACAAAGCAATAATATGGAACAGGACTTGTGTAACAAGTAGAAAAAGTAAACAGAAAAGAGATCAACATGAAAATCTGATTCTGTGTTGCTGCAGCTAATCAACAGAGTATCATAATCACACGGGCCGAGAAATCCATATGTATCCGATACACTTTGCGCTCAAATTTCCGAACGGGTGTTCCTTAATGGACCGGGTGGCATGAAAATTGACACGGCGATGAAAGCGTGTTAGAGATACAGAAAGAGAGAAAATAAAAGCGCCCCATGCGGTTTGAGTTATTCCGCTCAAGAGGCAGTGTAGCCCATAAAAAGTAATACAAGCACCGCAGTATGTTATGATTCATTAAAAGCAAGGTGTGGTGCAACATTATTATGTAGAAGGGTGAATGATGGTAGCGTCACGTATCTGCTGCCGATACTTTAAATATTATCTTGTTTGATCACGCCGCCTTCAACAGCTCTCGCGTATAGTCGCTGACACACTGCATACCATCAACCTCGGTCCTTGTTAGCAACAGGAGAAAATGCATCTCTTGATCTAAAGAAATTAATTTCAGCTGTATCAGCTCAGATTTCGTTGTTAAATTAAGATAAGTGTTCATGATCTCGAGCATGAGAATTGTTACTCCTGTGTCATCTCGCTTCTGGGTCGAATTTCAATTCGTCCTGGATTTGTTTTACAATCCTGTGACCTTAAAGACACGTTTGACTGTTGAAATAACTTATTCTTGCTTGTTGGTATGGGTCAAACAGAGCCCGTTCAGCTCTTTGTCATAGGAGTCTGAGGAGTCTGGCGGCCTAAGCCTACTGCAACTATTCAACCTCCTTAAGGAGCGATGAGGCCAGAGCACGATGGCGGCAGGCACTCGTAGCGGGGGTTCAACGCTTACAGGTTGATCATCCGTGGACAGGCAGATTTGGAAAGAAGGTTCGCGCTAAATATTTAATCCTTAAATCACATCAACTGAATTCGCCACATACGCCTGCACACAAACACTCATCTCCAATGATCGCGCCAGGTCTGCAAACCTGAAAGATAAAATGCGGGACAGCATCCTATTAAAAAGCAAAGATCAGAGTAACCGATTGAGCGGAATCGAACTCGGAACCTCCTGCTACCGCCTGAGAAATCCCGTTCGCTGTTCCTATTTTTTCAACTTCTTATTTCTAGGATATTCCTTACATCCTTTCTATCTCTCGGTCCTCCTAATCCACAACAGAATGTTCTAATGCAATTCTTGTTATTCTTTTCAATCTAACTTGGGTAATGAAATTTCTTAATAAGCTCATATATTTCTACATTGAATCATATTCTCATTACTCCATATCTTTCCTTTGGCTCATTCTCCACAAAGTTTTCTCTTATAAAAGGCATTTAACAAGAATTTAGTTAGAAAGATTCGCCTTGTGTAGCCTTATTTTTGTTATTTCTATGTATTGTTCAGGATTTCATTATCTCTAATACAGTGGGTTAATATTGCTTGAAATATGCTTCTATTAATATATTTTTTCTCTCCATCAATTCTTAAATTCATTGATGAACACAGTTACGTGAAACTCTTTACGTGTTTTACTTTCTCTAGCACATATTTACATATAATATATATAGTAGATAGAGAAGGTATTTTACTCCACCCAAACATTCCATGTACAGATTTCACCTGAAATAAATGTTTTGAGGCCCCCTGAGTCCGAAAAGCGCATTTTTAGAACACGGCACATGTCTGTGTCTGTGGACAGCACAGCTAAAAACGTAAATAGCGTTAAATACCAAACTTGGTATTTCGACACGATGACTTTAAAAAAAATCTCCCAATCACAAACTATCCTTTACTTGGAAAATGTTTTGAAAACTTTTTCCCAAAACTGGATCTAACGATGTTAGTCAAAATATCGTATATTAAAGATATTTACATCACAAATATTTTGATTTTCCAGAAATAACTTCTGAAGAGCTCTTTATTCTGGATGAGGTTTATAGAATTTTGCATAACGGTTAAAAGAGATAGACAAAAACTTAAGACACAAAAAATATAGATCTCCTTAAAACACATAATTTATGTCATATATGTTTTCCTTGTAGAGTTGACCGTTTTTGAGATATTCCTTGCTATTGCTTTCAGTTTTAGACCACCCATTTCCCAAACTCAATTATTTCACAAAGCAACTAGTTTTAAAGGATTTGACCATCGCTTTAGCATAATGTATTCCCTTATTTCCCTTCTACTTACATTGACGCAAGTAATGAGACCAATTCTGCTAAAGTATATCTCGAATAGCATGGTGTGGTAACATAAGAATAGTTTGTATTTGGAACAGCTAGAGAAAATCATGTGAATGGAACACATCATACTTTTTATATTATCTAGAGGCAGGTCATTGCGTAGTTTTAAAGTGTTACCAAAGTTCAGCTCATCTTAGTGATTTTTGATTTGATTTGATTTTTGATGATACTTCTTGGCAATAGTAAAAAACACATTTTTACAAACGCTACTTGAGCACGTTTCATAACAAAAAAAAAAAAAGTGTTACATTCAAATGAGTTTTTTTATCCTTTTATAATTTATGAGTGGTTTTAACAAATATTCTTAAGGAGCTCATTTCTTTATATACCTCATTTAATCTAGATAAAGGTTTGCAGAAATAACTACATTGCACAATGATAACTATAAGTAGTAAATGGTAAGAGAATTATTGATATTAATTTCAGCTACAACGGCAATAGCGATAGTTAAATGTTGAACCACATGACGTTATATATTGACTTTAAAATTCCATACTCTTTACATGCAATTGCTTGGACACAACTGAACATCGAAACGATTTAAAAAAATCTGATGTGTACCATTCATATGACTTTCTCCATATTCCTGCAACAAATAATTCTTAAAAAGCTTATACTTCTATTTACTTTATGCTACAAATTAGCGGAAATATTCTTATTACTCGCATCCTTGTAATTAGAAGCGAAATAAGGGACAACCGTAGGTTAAAGTGATAGTCAAAAGCTGGTTGCTATGTCAATGAAGTTCCTTTGTTTATATGGATAGGAGTTGACAAGTTCCAGTATGAGAAAAGTATACGTTTTTCATAGCAGAAACCAAAAATAAGCAGTGCCACAAAAACGACGAACTCCACGAAAAAAATGTTTATAACATAAATTGTGTGTTTTAATGTGCTCTACATTTTTTGTGTAGTAAGTTTTTTTTCCATCTCTTACGGTTTAACAGTTATTCAAAATTTAGTAAAATTCATCCAGAATAAACTACTCTTCAGAGGCTATTCCCAGAAAATTCAAGATATAAATTTCATTTGTCAGGTCAATATGTTTAATATCCGAAATTTTAATCAAAATCGTTACAGCCATTTTTGACAAAATCAAAATTTTCGAAAAAAGTTCCATGTAAAGAGTAGTTAGGGATGCGGGGATTTTTCTCAAAATCTGCGTGTCGCATCCCTGGAAGATACTAAACTTAAATACCAAGTTTGGTATTTTACCGACTTTTCGTTTTTGAGTTATCGTGTTCACAGACACACGGACACACGGACACACACACACACACGGACCTTTTTGTGAAAATGCTTTTTTTGGATATTGGGGACCCTAAAACATATATTTCCGGTGAAATCTCGGTATCGAATTTTTGGTGGAGTGCAATACTTTCGCTATACACTATGTACATAGTGCGTATGGAGAAAGTAAAAAAGTGACTTAAGTATTAAAGAATTCCAGCCTTCATGAACCGGCATTTCAAGGCGGCATTTCGGAAAAGGCTTATGGCATAAAAATACATTTGGAATAAATTGTGTGTTCTAAAGAGATCTGCAAAATTTTCCATAAAGTTTTCGTCTAATGAATAGTGTTTGCTAGTTTTACAAGAGTATATAACGTTCCTTCAAACCAAGGGGACTTCACGGCCTATTCCTAGAATACGCGCTTCATTTGTCATGTAAACATAATTAATATATACTATTTTAATCAAAGTTGTTAACAGCTGTTTTTGAGAAAATCGAAAATTTCGAATAATGTTTTATGTCCTGCAGAGTAGTTTGCGGCTGAGGAATGTTATTAAAATCTTCATGTTGCATCTCTGGAAGATACTGAACTTAAATGCCAAGTTTAGTATTAAACTGACTTTTCGATTTTGGGTTATGCTGTTCATGCACATACACACCGGGGATTTTCTACAAAATGTTTTTATCTAGGAGTCCTCAAAACATGTATTTCCAGCGAAATGTCGTATCGAAGTTTTGCGTTCAATGCAATACTTTGTTTAACTTAATATATGTGATTATGAAAGTAAAATTAGATACAGTAAATACTACTGGATTTTCAGAGAAGTAATTTATGCAGAAAACTTAATATATCTATGCCCAAAAACAATTTCAACCACTTTATGGTCAAAATAGACTTCCGATTTGAATGCAAAAGCATATTTACTTGTGATATAAAAGCAAGTTCTGCAATATGTTGCACGTACCTCTGTGCATGTCGATACAAAGTTTTATGGTACATTTGTTGTACATTCCGATGTTTATACACATTTCATCTTTTTCTTGTGCACCGAGTATTAATATATGTATTTCAACCTTAAATTTTAACATAATGCTTGAACACAATAGTAATAAAATAATAAATCGCAATCGCAAGAATCAACTGAATATTGAAAGAGGTTATAAATGAATTACAAAGTGTAGAACAACTCAAATCATTAATAAGGGACCATATGGAGGTTCAGAATAAAAAATGAGAGTTCTTCTTTAACGTATGCAGGAAGATTAACTGTAAACATTCCAGTATTTTAGAGAGATCTCCTCATATTACATTTTTGAGTTCTGTGAATAGATAAATATCTTCAAGATGTACACGTAGTGCTTCCTCACAGTAGGTGCTTTTAAACATTTCCCTATAACATCTGTAGGCGTGAAAAGTATCCTTCTCAGTATAACACCTGTGTTAACCGATAAACGTCATTCATTTACACTTGAGCATTTGGAGAAAATGATCCTCTCTGCAAATCATGTTACAGAAGTCGGAATGTCTAAGGAAGAATGTACACTCTAATTATTACTAACATGTATAAGCTTAAGGTAATACATCAGTGAAATTTGGAAAATGAGATATATGAACTACTTTGTTGAAATGTATACTGTTATTAAGCAAAAGAGCGGTGATATTTTTGCCAAGTTTTATAACACTGGCTTGAGAGATATTAAAAAATAATTTTCCAGGATGTGCGTCTTGGCTTTCCTTGTTCAGTACGATAAAAACGTTGTTACATATAGCTTTATTGGACCTCAATCCATTAGGTACTGACACCTCACTACAAATGCATTGAAATGTACAAATATAATACAAATATAACAATATAATAAATATAATAACTAATAATATAAACTTAATATAAATTCACACACAAGTCAGTAAGTAAAAGGTCTAGCTTTTATTGTCTTCTTTCCCTTTAATCCATTTTGCTCCTGGCAGCCTAACACACTGCTGGTAATTCTTTCAGTTTCTGTAAATTGGAATCAAGTCCCGTGCAATGCTCAGAGTCCATTCTTGTTTCAGGCTCTTTGCAGATGACAGAGTCTTCCGTCTGGTGTATTCCTATTTTGTATAGATGTACTGCTAAGTAGTAGTGTCCAGTTTTCAGTCGAACTGTTGCCATCGTTTCTTTCCTTGATTTGTTTTTGCTTTTATCCCAAAGGTTACGATAAAAACGTGTCCTCCCCAAAAAGTAGGGGTAAGATGTTATGCCGATTACCAATCGACATGTATGTAAGCTCGCTATCTTATATTTAAAAAGTTATGTCCCAGAGATGTATAGTATTCATCACAGTGAAACCCAAACTGCCTGAGAAAGAGGTTTCCCTATAGTTAATGTCATTTTAACTTTATTATACGAGGAAATCATTAATATCATTTAAGTACAAGAATGCACTGTCACAATAAAGCTACAAGATTTTCGTCAAGCGTATAAGAAGAAATGTTTTATTGTCCTTACAGACCTACCGTGAAAGGCTCCGAAGCGTTGGCGGTAAGCTCTGATTCGTTTGCCGAGAGCAGTGACATGTATTTCTGCGTTCTTATACTAATGTGCTCCAAATCGTGCACTTCCCTTTAAACTAATGCATTTAACTATAGTAAAATATTAAAGCCTGGTAATAATACTTTCAAGCAATTACGTATGAAAGTAACAAGCTATTGTTATTTGTGCTAAACAATGCAGTTTTTTAAATTACATATTCAACTAAAAAAATCTTTCTCTACTTGTTCTATAAGCAAACAATTATTACAAAAGATTTTGTTGTTGTCTTGTTACTTGCTTCCTTCAAAGCAAAAGGGAAATAAGGGCATACAGTAGGCTAAAGCGATAGTTACATATTTTAAAAGCTATGTGAACAATTGCAATCCGGTTCTATTTGTGCGGCCAGGAATAAAACAAAAAAAGAGATGAAATGAAAGATATCTTCCCGTCTGAGAAAAGTTTTCAATATTCTGAAACTGAAATCAATAACAAGAGATATCTCTGGTTAACTCTACAAAAGATTGTATTTTAACGAGATCCACATTTTTGTGCCGTAAGATTCCTGCGGTTTACCAGCTATGCAAAACTCATCCAGAATGAAGAGGTCTTCAGAGGCCATTTCCCGAAAATTCAAGACATACATTTTGTCACGGAAATATCTTTAATATACAGTATATAATCAAAGTCATTTTCGAGAAAATGAAAATGTTCAAATGTTTAATTTCTCTACACGTACGATGTACATAGTGTATAGAGAAGGTATTATATTCTGCTCGAAAATCCAACACCGAGATTTCACCGGAAACACATGTTTTGAGAACCCCTGAATCCAAAAGAAGCATATTTAAAAAAGGTCAATGTTTCTCTCTGTGTCTGTGGACAGCATAGCTCAAAAACGAAAAAACCGTTTACATACCAAATTTAGTATTAACATTAATATCTTCCAAGGGTGCGACAGAAATATCTTAAAGAAAAGCCCGCACCCCAAGGTACCCTTTAGGTGGAAACCTTTTTGAAGATTTTGTTTTTCTTAAAAGTTGCTTAAGGGATTCTGATTAAAATGCCAAGTATAAAGATGTTTACATGGCAAATAAAATTATATCTTGAATTTTCTGGGAATAACCTCCGAAGACTAGTTCATTCTGGAAGAATGTTGCTGAATTTTGCTTAAATGGCAAAACCGTAAGATATAGACAAAAGCTTACAATATAAAACCTTAATATCTTGCTACAACACACAATTTATGTTTATACATTCCTTTTCGTGGAGTTGACCACTTCAGAGATATGCCTTACATTAGTTTCAGTTTTAAAATATTTAAACTTTTCTCATATGGGGATATTGTCAACTTCTGGTCATGCAAGATACGAATTTCAATCACATAGCAACCAGGGTTTAAAATATTTAACTGTCGATTTAGCCTAATGTACTTCCTTATTCACCTTGTGTTTACTAGGAAGCAAGCAATAAGGGCATTTCTGCCAATATTTATATCAATTGGCATGAAGTAGATAGAAGAATACATTTTAAGAGTAATTTGTTACACAAATGTAGAGTAAGCCATGTGAATGGAACACTCAAGATTTTGTTAAAAACCTTTGTCTCGCACCGTCGAAGATTCTGAATTTAATTCCCTAGTTTGGTGTTTATCCAAATTTTCGTTTCTGAGTTTAGTTTTTGACGATTCAGGGGCCTAAATGCATGGGGTGAAACTTCGATATTAAAGTTTTGAGTGGAATACAATAATTTTGCTTACCTACTATACGTAAGTTGTAGAGAAAATAAAAACAAATAACAGATGCTGCATTTAAGTATACTAGGAACCCGAGTTTTAAATATCCTTTATGTCATAGTTGTTCTCTACAGCGATAATTACTGTTAGGCATATTAAATCAAAATACATATTTATTAAACTATTTAGTTTTCATTTCATTCATTTACATACAGTTGTTCCAAGCTCTAAATTTGGTGTTTGCACATTGGAATAAATAAGTAATAATGTATAGTTGAGTAACCATAATGCAGACGTTCAGCATTCAGTGAGGAATAAAAATTTCAGATCTTGCCTATTAAAGTAGATGCATATGTACACATTAAGCAAAATCATGTGTCGCAATTTGTAAAAGAGCAACTTAATCTTATTACAACGCCCAGTATAGATATCCAGCTTCATTCCGTGGTGTACTAAATGAGATGTCTCTTGATGTTTCGTACCTCTCCTCTTAGGGTGTCCTCAGAGTTTTCCACTCTAAGCGGAACTCTTACCGTAACGAGCCTTGGAAGCTTGACCTCCTCTGATGACTTGCGAAACGCCAAATGACATATCTACTAGATCATGGCCTATACCGCGGTATCTACTTTTTACTTTCCAAGCAGGGGTAGTAATGTATTCCACCCAAAAATCCGACGTTAAGATTTCACCAAAATGTTTTCAGGCCCGCTGTACAAGAAAAAAAAAAAAAAAAAAAAAAAAAAAAAAAAAAAAAAAAAAAAAAAAACCCACACAACAAGGTCGTGTGTGCGCGCGCGCGGGTGAGCATGCGTCTGTGAACAGAAAAGCACTCAAAAAGAAAATTAGGTTAAAAACCACATTTGGTATTTAACCCTTTGTTGCCTGTTGCCTGTCAATACCTAAAAGTCCCGCTTGTTTTAGGCGTAGCTCTACAAATAGGGTTGTATTCTAGGATTAATTTCACGTTATACTAACTTTCAACCATAAACGACAAGTAATCAACACTGTTTTATGTTGTAAAAAATGTATAAAATGTTAGCCCTAAAATTGCAGTTATTTTTTTTAAATAAATAAGAGTAAAACCCACATAACTACAGTCAAATTTAACCCGATTATTTTCTAAGCATCACACCGATTTTTTTACTTGGGCTCTCCCCGTCATTTAGCACAGTCACTGGCATTTGAACTTGCAACATTTGGCTTTGAATGGATGGCCAGTCCATTACCCATCACTTAACACTCATTGCCATTTGGACTACTTTTTTGGTAGTTTCTTTGGCGGCATTATGAAAGCTGGTTTAGAAGAATTTAAAGTTTTAATTGGGAAGAAAAATATTATTTTCATTTCTGTTTTCTCTATTATTTTATATAATAATTTTATAGGATATTCCCATATATTTTTACTAGAACTCCAGTTTTAAACTTGAATTAAAGGAAAAAAATGTAGCATACTGATACAGGCAACTAAGGGTTAAGTTCCGCATGTTCCAAGAATACGACAAAAAGATTTTGAAGAAGTGTTCCAACCCAGAACTATCCTTTATGTGGAACATTCTTCGAAAATTAAAATGATTTTGATTAAAATAACACCTGTTTAAGATATGACATATGAAATGTACATATCTTGAATTTTCTGGGAATAGCCTCTAAGCCCTCTTCATTCAGAAGGACTCTTTTTGCAACTTTAGACCGTGAGAACTATACCTACAAACTCTTGTTGTGCAAAAATACTATACTCGTTAGAGCAAACAATTTATGTAAAATAACATATTTTTGTTGTGTTAAACATTGCTGACATATTTCTGTTATTAATTTGAGTTTCTCAACATTATACTTTTCTTAAATCTGAGGTCGTTATTTCTTTTTCCTTTCTTGTTATTCAAAAAAAGCATAATTTTAAAGCCATCACATAGCAACCCCCTCTGTAAGGTTGACTATCGCTCAAGCCCACGTATCCTACCATTCACATTGTTCTTACAAAGAAATATGAAAAAAACAAATTTCTAGAAATGTTTATCCTATTTGGGTGCGTAGCGGTTGGGCGCATTAACAATTGGGCACACATATACTTATCTAGGTTTTTGGAGAAAGGTGCAAGAATTAGGAATAGCACTGAGTACATTCAAAATGAGGAAATTAGACTTCACATAAGGATGTGTTCTGCATTAGCTCATCTTCCGCTTAACAAAGTTGACGCTAGTTGGCTCATTATACAAGAAAGCTCGCCAGAAAATGAGCAATTAAGTTTGTTCTACAACTAGTTTGTGGAAACGTGACTGTATAATCCTTCAATACCAAAGGAGGAATATGGAACTGTCACGGGAAATGTTTAGGAACCAAAAATACTGTCGAAGGATAAAACGACCGGTTCAACAAAATCGTGCAAAAACACCCTAACATGTGGTAGGATGTGGTCTTGAAGGATGATGCAGAATACCAGGTGTTCCTTTTAAATGAATATAACCCAACTTGAAGGGAAAACAACGAATAAGGTTGGTATTTACAGTTTAAGAGGATTGCTAATAGTTTGAATGATGAGGAAACCAGAGACCTAAGAAAATGTCTCAAAACTCTTGACTATGAGCACTTTATACGAATGAACTTAGATATTGAAGAAATATGACGAATTCTTGCTGAATGAGTTTGTTTATGGACGAAGAAAAAACAAACCCCATTGACAAGTTCTAACACAAAGAAAATAACACATATTTTTTGGGTTGTCAAAAGAGTTCACGTCCACGTGGTGTGCCTCGAGAACAGTATACTTTAAATGCTAAGTATCTCTTAAAACATTTTTCAACAAAATAATAAACATGACCATGAGCAATTAACACTTAATATCCAGTGCCTGAAACAGTTTTGCCCAATTGCTACTGTTTTTGCCTTGTATCTTATTTAACGTGAAGTGGGTAGGAAAATAAGATTTTGTAAACAGAGTTTTTTGAATTGGTAGAGGTGATGTATATGTAACAAATCAGATTTTTATTAGTCTACCGGTCATGAAAGTCAAAGCATATGTTCTATTATGGCGCTTAGCAGAAGAAATATATGTATAGATAGTCTTCGGTAAGAAAGAGAAATGAAGTGATTTTATATTTTGACATTGGGGATATGGAGGTTTAAAGCATAATTTATGGCCACAATTATTGCTGTCGATGCTGCCTTTGTATGTGCTATAATTTATTTTCAGGTTGTGTGCAGTTGAATCATACAGTATGTCTCGCTTTCCTGCCGTTTACTTTACTATGCTTTACTTTATAAAATAATGTATAGAGGGTTTAATTTTCATATCCAGTAGCTATTTAATGCATACGCTTGAAATTAGCGATTATCAATAAAATGCTGAATTAGTAACGTTACATTTTGATAAGAGAAACTAAATAACAAAACTTGTTTTGTTCTTACTACAGTTTTAATAACTGGAATTTCCGATTTAATTTAATGTGTTTTGTCTCTGTAGGCACAATAACTATTTATGCATGAAGTACACAAAGTAAGGCTCTAGCGGACGAATTACGTATTTCGATACAGGTATTATAAACCGAGCTTTGGCGCACTTAATGCATACGATATTTTGAACCAAAAACTCTCTATATTAAATTAGACGAAATAAATAAACGTAATATAATATTATATACATATGAAGTCATAGTCAGTCAATTGTTGACATATTCTCACTACTGGCTGCTCCTACACTATAAACCGTGCGAACTCCTCCTAGAAAGTGTTGTCACGAGATGAGGGTATAGATAGAAGTGCTTATTCTGAGCGCTCGTTTCTAAATAATACTTGAGACTGAATACCAGGTGACCCAGGCGTGTGCGGATACCCCTTTGTGCGTTAAAAGAGTTGCAGAGCTCTACGGGGCTATATCAAGTTAAAACCTGTAGGTGGAGAACAGGCTGAGCGGCCTTCGTTCTACTCCTCTAGCTTATCACGGAGACAAGTGAAGCCAGTCACGCTAATTGAGAGGACAAAACGAAGATATCTCTTGCTAGTTCCACACTGGACGGTTTTAACTTGAAATACCCCCGATGGATACTGCAAATATTTTAACGCACGAAGGAATTACTGCAGAAGCCAAATACGGGGCTCTTGGGTCACCTGGTATATCGGTGAAAATCCCCATGAAATTGTCAATCCGGGCCGGGAGCACTGAATCGGAGCTGCTGCCAACAAAATCGGCAGCAAAACGAAAAGGGATTTATTGCAACACTTGCAGAGTGCGCAGCGACTCTCATGTGAACGAAGACGAGATACTGGCTTATTTACAGGAAAACTCAAGACACTGAACTCTTTCTCACAACTTCGTGAAAAATGCTGGCAATGTTTATAATTCACATAAATCAGCGTTGGCGTATATTTATTTTATGCTCAAGCTTTTTGTCTAAAACCGTGTTAAGTTGGAATGACTAGTCACTGCAACAGGATTTTGTTTATTACGCCGCAAATGTACTGAGTAAGCACTGTTTTATAGTGTGTATACCAAAATTAGATATCTTTTTAAAATCGGTATCGCATCTGCTATTTTGCGCGGTGAATTCTGCAACATTAAACAGAAAAATAATAACTCATGTACACATTGGAATTGGAATAAAGTGATAAACTTCAGTCCATATTTTAGGGGACATTTTTTCCATGACACCATTTCTAATTTGGCAGCTTCTGTGTTCTCACACCATGTGAAAATATACAAACATATATGAAATGTGCTTTCTTTATTTTTATTTTGAATATCTTCTTCATGAATGCCATTATCTGGCACAAGTGATCCGGGTTTTTAGAGTCACTGAGGGTAGCTAAATTAAATTTTATGATGATAAAATAAACCTATTTGAGCTGTTGTAGATCTATTCTTTGGTCGAGTTTTGAGTCAGTCCAAAGGGTAAAGGAAGAAAACAGCTGTTCGTGTGCATATCGGTTAGGTGTGTTGGCTCTTTGTGGTAGCCGGCACTGCACCACGTGACGCCCTTTACCTGCCCCTTCCAGTGCCTCAGAAAATTCTGACCAAAGAATACTTTGGTGTTAATACTCTTTTTTATTTGTTCGTTTGTTTTTTACTTGCTTGTTAACGTTAATCAAAATAAGGTGTAATTCAACAATAAAATTACTTGCTTAATAAATAAGCGTATTGCATTAAACTAGACAAACGAATCTAACCCCTAATTCATAAACCTTTCCCCGCTGACAGGTATACTTCTGCGCCCATTTCTTTCCCCTTTCCCTTATTGGCTAATCTCATCTTTGAATCGTGATATACAAACCATAAGGAATGCAAAGCCAGGTGATAGAAACTCTGTAAGAATAGATGCACGTGCTATCGTCATCGTAAGATGCCGTTTGAAACGAATGAGCCTGCTGTCTATTTGTTGATAAGAATTACATGCATTTCAGATGCAATAGATCTTGTTACGTAATGCACTTGATCCATGTGGTTATTAAAATGTAAAGCTGACAATTCTCTTCAAATATATTAAAATAACTCAAATTTTCTGTCGCATAACAACTTATTCCACGACAGCAGCCAACGAGAGGTGACCATTGCATGAGGCATTTAATAGCTACGGGGAACTTACTTGTCCTGAATTGTGTTCGCAGAGAGCTAACTGGATTAACGTTATCACTCAATAGATATTACACTTAAATTAGTGAACGTGACCTGATTCTGTACATTGTTGGTATCCTCCTCCTGTCGCTATTTTACGGAAAATACTCTTTTAGTGAAAGTGTAATAATGCTTGTCACTGCTGCACCATTTTCTTACATGGTTACAGCTTTTAGTTTGTACTGCCTCACCTTTCAGAGTTTTGTACACGAATTATACGGCTATGCGAGTGCAAATGTGTTGGAATTTAACTAACAACCTAAAATGTTGCTTTAATAGCCATTGGGCAGTTAACTGTGTAGCTGTATATCGCGGTTTCCATTACTACAAGGAACTAAAAATGCTACAGACCAGACTAGACCCTTGTTCAAATCGTTGAGAGCCATTAATGCGTATAACTATAAAGCCATTTCCACCGCTAAAATGTTCATAACTTCTCCAGAGAACCATTTCAATTTTCAGCTTTATTTTATGTTGCTGTTACATCTACAATAATTCCTCTCGATTTTAGGACTTCCTAGTGTCTGTCTGACTGGCCACCTTCAATCTACAAAGTAATATAAGTCTCCATAAAAGATACGTTATACGCACGTTATTACAAGCCTCTAAAGACACGTATTAGTGCTCTGCATTTTTACTGCTTTACAGGGGGAGGAACAAAATACTTAAGTTCTAAAATTATGATCCACCTTTATGGCCATATCAACGTATCTCAATGTGACTGCGGCCACCAGTATAATTAGGTGGGTTATGATTTTCATGGACTCAGATTAATTGTTTAATAAAGGGGTTAAGAACATGGATCTTTCCTGCAGAGCTTGGCGCAATAATATGCTAACAAAATCTAGTTCACAGATATAAAGTAGAAAAGATATAACAAACTTTACAAACAAGAACAACAATGCTACATTTCAACATTTATTTTTTCACAAACATAAAACATCTCAAAATTGAAAGTGAACCTACTTAATTAACTGACAACTTTCCTTTTGCACTTTAGCACAATTTTCTTGCAACTTTAAGGGCACCTGTAGGCAAAAATGATGAAAAAATCAAACATTTTATTATCTTTATAGAATATTGTAGACATGTTCTCAAAGTTTCACAACTGAATGCCATTTTTGTTCTTCAAAAAGTGTAAAATCTAGGACATGTGCTATTTTTCTACTGATAATACAGCCCAACATAGTATTTGTTCCGATGCCTGTTGCAAGAATTTCATAGAAAACTGGGGAAAACTATAAACATAAGAAAGGTCTAGCAGCAACAATAATGCATGAAGAATGTTAATATTCCCTTATTTGGAACATATGTCCCACAACTATTTGTTTCTAATCTAATTGTAAGGATAGTAGCCTATAAGTTGGTACTTTATTTAAAAATGGAAATATAGCAATAATCTTTGCCCTTGAGAATCTAGATTCAGAAGTCTTCATGAGAAGGTTTCTGCGAAGAACTGGTGAGCAACGCATAACCTCCGCAGAAATCAAGTGTGAGTTTTCATACAGCTTCTTGAAAGGGATAGCGAAAAAAGTGTATATTAAGTTTAATACGGTCTGGAAAATTCCATACAGTGTAATGTGCTTTCTTATTGACCAAATTACTTTAAAAATTCAAGTTATAGCAAGCGTAAACTAAAACAACAGTGCAAAATGTAATTGCTTTATGACAGAAATAGTGGTGATAATAAGGAGTTTATCTTTTGGAAGCATTTCTGCCTACATGCTCCTTTAGCACTTATTTCTTCAAAACATTTCACAGTAAATTGTAAAGAGATATTTTGATGATCAATTTAAAATAATTATTCTATAGGGCAAACAATTTTAATAGAAAATAAACAATAGAGAGACATTTGCATATTTGACCTCAATGTCTATAGGTTTATGTTCATTTTCTTCACTCTGTCACCTAGCAGTTCGTGTGTGTGTATATATTATTTAATTTCCAAAACTAGAATATATGGATGGTAGAATTAGACTATAAAAATTGGGATTTGTATCACGGATCATAGAATTCCCGTGCTGTTGCTCTAATCTTATGTAGCTACAATAGCAACAAAACGGTATGACAAACTCAACTGACTCACATTTTCCCGGTAAACTACAAGGCGTTCTCAAATTCATTTTGGGATATGGTGACTTAGAATATCGTGTACTTTACGTTCCGGACTTTATGGTTAACTATTATTAGGCCAATCAGTGGTAGTTGATGTTTGTAACATACATATTGAATTCTGTACCCTCAAGACCGTTTCATGTCTGTTTCTTACGGTTTGGTAGGATTTATCTCCATACATTATTCGCGGGACGAATATCAATGTATTTATGGTAGTCACAAACAAACCTCACTAAAGCATTGTTACTTTGCAACCTGTTATTGCTAGGAGTCATCAGTGGAATGAATGAGTGAGTGAAAGGGAAATGCTTCATAGCACAGAACGAAGGACGTTGGGTGAAGTATCGTTAGCCCATAGTAGATGATGTTGGACTCCTGTTCTAAACTATTACCATGAATAAGAACTCTTTAATACCTAGTTGGTTTATTTATTTCCTTTTGATAGTGTTTAACGCCCGCTTTTACTACTATGGCACCGCAGACGATGCCACTGATGATGCATGCAATGAAGATGGAGCACCGGTGAAATGTGATGCTGGGGAAAAACGGAGAACCCGGAGAATACCTGCCCCTGCGCCGCTTAGTCCACTATAAATCCCACATACGGTGGCTTGGAATCGAACTCGGGCCGCCTAGGTGAGGGGGGCGAGTGGTCTAATCACTCAGCCACGGCGCGACCCGGTTGGTTTCATGCTATCCATAGTCAAATCATTATCACTAACACTAGCCGGTCCCCATGGACGCGCTCGCTTTGGGGCTTCGTAGCGCTGGGGATCGTGGGTTCGAGTCCCGCCTTGGGCATGGGTGTTATATGTTGCCGGTCCCGATGGCCGCGCTCGCCAAAGCGTCTCGCTTTGGTGTTTCGCAGCGCAGGGGATCGTGGGTTCGAGTCCCGCCTTGGGCATGGGTGCTATATGTTTGTGTATGTGTGTGTAAAAAGTAAAACAGAAATTCAGTAATCATACAGTAATCAAAGTAAACAAATTAGGTAAATAAAAAGTAGGGTATACAGCGCCGGAGTCCCGATCAGACTCCGGAACTGTATTTAAAAAAAAATTAAAAATAAGAAAAACAACAACACTGAAACGGACGAAGCGGCCAAGGGTCATTGCTGGGCAGATACAAACCGATATGAGTATTATCTGCAAACGCCAAAAGAGTGTACGAGGGATGGAAGGTAGTTGGTTACCTGCGATACCTCTCTTGTAGTCTAGTTCAGCTTTATTTCCTTCCGTGCTAACTTAATGCTTATAAACTCATATCCTTAATCATTACTCATATTTTTACTTTTATAACTTTAAAAATATTATAAGACAGATAATTGAATTCTAACATAAATAGATATTACAATTTGTGATGTAAATAAGCTTAATCAAGTTACTTTTTCAAACGAACTATATAGAAAATAATGCTTATAGTTTTTGAAACGTGTATTAAAATATTTTGGTTTTAGTGTAATATCTGTTGAAGTTGAAATCTTTTCTGTGATAGAATATGTATTTTCGAACTTCTTCCTCGTTCTATAAATGTGCACTTACTATATCGCAAGAGACTGTTATTTTTATGATAACATTACTTTCATGCGCCTGTGTTTACAGATCATTTTCTCTTTTTCGATAAGGAGAAAATCCTAGAAAAAAGCTTTATGCTGGTCATTCAACACAACCGAGTATTGAAATCTAGCTTCTCGATTAGCTAGGCGGATATGCTAATCATTACAGCGTGAAGCCTAATGTGGCATTTCTGCTGAATAATGAAAACGTGAAACAACTATATTCTTTTCTTAATGTGGTAAGTTTCAGTTGAAGTTCTCTGGAACTGCAAAAGCCAAGCTTTTGTATTCATTCGAAGAGATATTAATTTTTATTCCGATAATGCGGTAGGGTTTTCTGCGTATCCGTTCTCGCGAGAGTAACATGGTATGGTTGGTGGAACTGTGTCGTGGTCAGCAAAATGAACGCTCATTATTTGCCAATCAGCACTCGCATGGTTACAGACAACGCACCACTTCCCTACCCCACAAAACAGCGCATCTGATGATCAACCTGTGCTGTGATCAACGGTCACTGACCCATACAGAGCTTTCACACCAACTAGATTTAAATTCGTATCAGCAAACGACGACTTTCTGCGGAAGAAACTCCGTTATGTTACAGAAGGCGAAAAGGAGATTTGGGGGATATTGGCTAAATCACTGTGTTTCTAATCTGGGAGAAAATAATAATACCAAAGCAACTTATATGGAAGGTTATAAACATTTTTTTCTACAGGAAAAGTTACTTTAAATGCTGAACAAGCCATGAAAAGGATTAATATTCACAGGAACGTTTAATATCAAGAAGTACATTATTTCACGTAATGGTTTATTGTTTTAGGTTTTATTTCTTGGATATGTTATAACATTCCAAATTTATTCAGGCGCAATAAAATGTCTGTCGAGACTATAAGTGGTTTGAGGGCCGCAAGTTGGACAACATTGAATGATGGATCACTATGAATTAGGTTCTATTTTATGAATATGAATTAAATCTAGTTTTTGTTTAAACAGATATATTTCTTAAAAGTTTAAGACACAGATTTTACCCCAATTTTACTTCCTGCCTCACAGCTTTGACGGAAAGAGGAAAGTTTTGTACCCAGATATAGGCGAAAATAACTTTTTTAAAGTCCACTGAAACCCCCCAAAAATTAATATGAAGAAAAATAATGTATATAATTGTATGTACCTATAACCTAAAAACGTAGTGGAATAAGTATCAAAGGTCATATTTACACCAAACACATTTTAAGTATGCCAGGTGAACATTTTAAAGAATATTCACTCACTCCAAACAACTGTTTATCTATATGGAAACGTATTCTTTGTATTTTAGTTTCTAAAACATGGCGCTAACCATTTTGATAAAAGTATGTTTGAGATATTACTCTAATAAAGTAAACAGTTACTCAGAATTACATCGTTTTTATGCCTGGAAAATCATTAGATACGAGATGGCCCAACTGACCCGGATATGACGTGTGTTGATATCCCTTTGTGTGCTAAAAGAGTTGCAGAATTCATCGGGACTATTTCGAGTTAAAACACGCCAGTGATGAACTGCGCATGAATGATTTACGCAATGAGCGTGACCCGCTCACAGTCCCACTGATAGCAAAGTCACCCTCAACTGTACTCCAATGACAGGTTTTAACTCTTTTAACGCACCAGGGGATATCTACACATGTCAAATACGGAGTAGTTGGGCCACTTGGTATAGACAAAGACTTACTTGAGGAAAAATGTGGAGTTCGTCAAAATACACAAATTGGTGTACAAATGGGCTGTGCTGAATTTAGCAGCACTGGCACCACCATGTTATCTAGTCACAATACTCATAGTTTTAGTTTTGCAGATTACATTTAATGACAGAAGAAAATGTTATGAAGAAGCATGTTCAAGGTGTTAGCCAGCAAATTGGTTTAAAAACAGGAAAATGTTACGAAGAATTTATGTAAGAATTAAATAAAGATATCTTTAATTTATTGGTGAAAGCTTGCTAGTCCTCTCTATTCGAAAGGAAATTTGTATGACTGGATACTACAACAAAACGTATTACACCAAAAATGTAGGCCTCTTTAAAAATACCGAATTTATTTCAGATAATTGTTTTTATCATAACCGCCATATACGAGATATCCCTTATGGGCTTGAACTCTTCAACACTCAATTTCTTGAGATGATGTCGTTACTCATGTTGTTCCTAGCAATTTCCTGGAAAGAGATACAGTTTAATGCCAATATATACCGACATCTGATCGTTGATCTGATCTGATCTGTGATGAAACTATTTCCGTAAAATTTCGATTAACATGAACATTAAGTTTTTATATGAATAATATGTTGAAGCGATACTACAAAAATAAATTATAGTGGTAGAGAAACTAATATGAATACAACATACGTTTTTATTCTAAAGCCTTAGCAAAGTTGAGCTCCGTCATAATTTAAAACTCTGAAAGTATATAGCACGATTCCTCAATAAAGGAGTTCTTTTGCAATTATTTTGCATTGGCTGAGATTTTGTTTACCATGAAGAAAACCCTACACTGGAAACACCTTTTTTATGGAATTGTTTTGTTTCTGGCATCAAAGTCTCTTAACATTCAAACGGTAGAAAGCACATGTTTTCTGAGGTAGCCTCATGTTAAAGCAAAAAGAATAAACTAAAAACGAACTACCAAAAAAAAACAAGAATGAGACGTGAACATTTATTATTAATGGAAAAACTCGTCTCTTCACAAAAACACGATACTGATACAGATGAAATTGTTTCTGTAAAAGAAAAAAAGGAGGAAACCGAATGTCAGCTCTCTGCAAAACAAGCTGTTAGTTATTGAAATTATTTGTCTTCAGCCAACGCTTAATAAATACAGTGAATTAGTTATGAACACAACACAACACAACACACACACACACACACACACACACACACACTGGCGCTGGTTCATATCATTGATAAGAAAAAACAACTTTTTTTTTTTTTTCTTTAGTGTAATATCCTCGAACATCCTGCTTATACACAAAGCTATTAGAAAGCATTCTCAGGAGAGCAAAACATGAAATAGATTAGTAGTGGGTAGTCTTAATTTCTTTCTTTTATTGCCATGTTTCAACATATCCTTAAAAGGAAACTTCTTGTACGTGGCTGTGAAAATAACCGGATGCTCAGACACGCTAGAAATCATATGCTTGATTTTAAAACACTTGGTAGATGATGATAATGATCATAATGATGATGGTGATGATAATAATAATAATAATAATAGTAATAATAATAATAATAAAATCTAACTGTGGCCTTTCTGAGCATCAGACTAACCTCCTGACTAGCAGTAATTTAATAAATATTTTTTTTCGCCCAGTATAACAATTTTGGTCCAGCGATGCACACACCTTGCACACTCCTTCCGCTCTCCCTACTCGCCCGCTCTGATGTGAAACCCAGAGACACTCCTTCACTGACATGGACGTGATATTGCGTCCTGTGCAACACATTTAAAGTATTTATTTAACCAGCTGCTAACTAACCGAACAATACGGGACTTGACTTGAACAGCGGGATTTACGGCCATGAGGTCTAAAAGAACGACATGAATGACTAAGCTATCAAACCAAAAATCGGCTGTAAAGAAACAAACTCCATTTTATTTCTATTGCTGTTCCTAGAGGATGACCGTTAACACCTCGCCCCACCTCACCTTCATTATAGCGTATCCATGAAGGAGTTAATGTAAAATTAATACAGTGGGATCACTTTAAGGTGAGGCTGTAGATGGCACATATGGATGCTCTGTACTCTGTCTATTTACACGGGGGGTTTCCGTTCTGTAACTCGCGTTGCTTACTCGCGAGTGACAATAATATGCACTATAAGTACTAACTTTGTTGAAAGTGGTGTCCATAATTTTATATGGATTACACATTACTAAACTGTGTATATTTTTCACCGATACCGTAAATTCTGATTTACATCACAGAAATATTCTTGTACCATTTTTCAAACGTTATCAGGTAATGGGAGAAAGTACAGATTCCAACAAGTTTCTGCCACGACCCTTGCTCTTGAAAACTCGTTGGAAGATAAAGACTTTCATTGATAACAAGTAACTTCTAAAGGATTTGCCACCAGGGACCTCTGATCTGACAGTGTAATAAAGTTTATAGGAATAATTTCCACATCATAGACGAACTTAAGGTTAGTATAAAAACAAAAATTGTGTTATGCAAGAAGAACTTAACGTGTGAATGAAAATTTCATCCCAAGATGCCAGGGATGTCTGCGCATGATAGACACCACCTTGGCCACTAATAAAAAGATTAATACTCATTATAGTGCATGTTTCTATTACTCATGAGTAAGTAACGGTACACAAAACCCCCAGTGTAACAGTGTGCGGAGCATGCATATGCGTAATACGCAGCCTCACTATAAAACGACCACATGTATTATAACTAGGGGTGGTGATTTTTCGCAAATACAATGCAGCGCGAAATTCTTATAAACATTCGTACTCTTATATTTTCAATTTTCAAAACCTCTGTTCCTGTGTTCCTAAAATTCTATAAGATGCGAAAATTGGCTGAATATGCGAAAGTTATATTAAAATACGATTTAAGGACGAAATATGTTGTAATCCATAGTATATTTTCCAAATGAAAATGTGACGTTGCTAAGCTTTAAATCCTGTTACCCCAAGGCCGCAACATTGACCAAATTTTAAATGCTTAAATGAAAATAAAAGAAAGATTGACAGGATTTTGTTGAAAGATATAAATATTGTCATTCCCACTTAATAAAAATTCTGCAGAAAAATAAATCTGTAGCCCATCTGTACATGTTATTAACTGTTAAGCTCAAATGCCGAGAGTTTTCAAGCAGTTCTGCAATGCATTTGGGGTCATAGTAACAGCGTAGATGTTGAAGGCACTTCAGTGAATACAATTTAATAATAAGTGAAATGGAAACCGAGTTTTATTTATGGACTTTTTTAACTGTTGTTCTCAGCGTCCCATTCTCTATACGGCGTGAAAGTCACTTAATTTTACTCAGAGTCCTCTTTATCAGGCTTTTTATTTTACGACATGGGACCACCACCTTCATTTTCCTTCCGAAGGGAAGGCTTCTTAAGCCCGAAAAACTGCTTCGCCTTCCGCTGGGTTTGAATCCCTGATCTTGGGAACCAGAGGCTAGGATTTTACCTCTTGACCACGGAGGACGACAACTATAAGTGAGAGTAGAAGAAGAATAACAGAGGAAAATCTTGAGGCATGTTCTATGCTTTCGTTCAACAATGTTATGATTCATAAACTTGCAATACTTAATTTAATTTCATGTATTTTGCATAATTGCTCTGATAAACTTTTACCCTACCACGAAGCAATTTTAAGTGTGATCATACTTTTACATTAATGTTGTGTCAAACGACAGAATGTTAATTTCAATAAGTAACAGCTTGTTTTGTAGAGAGCTGATACGCTATATATTCGGTTCAGGTTTGCCGAGTGTGGCCACTACCGAAGTTTACTTCTCAGAGACGAGGTAAGGCTATGTTCGTTGGACCTTTCCCCCTGCTTAATGAACACACTGTCCCCCCCCTCTCTCTCTCTCTCTCTCTCTCTCTCTCACTCCTTTAGACGATATCTCAAACACAGCAGTTCTGTGCTACTATCAAAAATGGGTTAGCTCACGGACCGCTACGTATATTTTTACGTCTAACGCTTTTTATTGCTCCTATACACAGAAAACAAATTACTAGGTTGTCCTTACATATATTTTCACTACTGGTAAAATAACGATACATTTTATATAAACACGCGCATAAATTAATGAACTACGTTTATGTAAAATAACTGCTACTTATGAACTCCGAAATAATGACGGTGCAAATTATCAGGTCATTATAACACAGACAAAAATATTAAAATTAATAAAAAAAGGTCATATCTCTGTTGTTCTGTAAACAAACTATTCTTAGAAAATAAAAGCTGATCACTGTGTAAAAGAACTGATATTAGGTCCTCTTTCATAGGAGCAAAACAAAACAGATATGAAGCGGATGAGAACTACCCGTTTGAGAACAGTGAAAGTGAAATTAACAACAGGAAATATCTCGGAAATGGTTAGTTCTACAAAAAAGCAGCATATGCCATAAAGTTGTATTTTAACGAGAACTATATTTTTTGTTGAGTAAGTTTCTGTCCATCTGTTACGGTTTACCAGTTAGACAAAGGTCATCAAGAATGAAGAGTTCTTACAGGTTATTCCCACAAAATTCAAGATATACATTTCGTTGTCATGAAAATATGTTAAACATATAGTATTTTAATCAAAATCGTTATAGCCATTTTTGAGAAAATCGTAATATCGTTATATTATAATCGTTATATGTAAAGTGTGTTTAGGGTGGTGAGATTTTTGTTAAAATCTTCGTGTGGCATCCTTAGAGCACATTGAACTTATATACTGTACACAGACAGAAGTTTTTCTAAAAGTGTTGCTATTCAGCGGTCTCAAAACATGTATTTCTGGCGCAATATTGGTAATGACATTTTTGAGTGGAATACAATGCCATCTCTACCTCCTATGTGCATTGTATGAACGTAGTCGAGAAGGTAAAAAGGATTGTCTTTTTTGCAAGCCTCGACGTTAATATCCAGCTTTACACGGACTACGGAATAATCGTACCCTCGTAATAACAGTCTCAACCAATTTCAGCATCACGTTCACCTCCAATTAACCAAAATCCTATAGTTATGAGTGTGTAGCTATCCCGTATGCACACGGTTGTTTGTCTTATTGATTCATTTTTATCCCGGTTGATTGCGGAGGTCCGTAGCGAGGGCGGAAACGGAAGAGACGGGGGAAGTTTACATATCCACACCTATAAACTGCAAGCTTCCCCGAGTTATTTCAATTAAACCGCAATCATTTCCACAGAGTTGATTCGCATGCGTGTGTAGGGGTGTTGTATGGATGTTAGCAGTCCTTTACAGCCTCGCTATTATCACTCAGCACCGCAGGGTGAACAACATGACTGGCCAAAACGTTTGACAAAGTGTCCGCTGTAGAACTCTACGTAGTTGTACTGCACATTTTCACCAACTTGCTCAAAAATCCACGTACTTAAGTAATGCAGATGTGGTGAATTCTTGAACCTGGTATAGCTTGGATCATTGCCTTATCAGTGACTGTAGCTATAGCTTGTATTCCCGATAATCTTGCAACCGATACAGGTAGCCGAGGTACATTGAGGCACGTACTATTCAATGGCAGAATTACGCTACAAATCCTATTAGGATTATCCTACTTGACTCGAGATATATTGCAGGTTTTCCTCTTTCCTAATAACTGAAACTTGCGGGAAGGCTCCCTACATTTTGGTCTGAAACTTTGGCTTCCCAAATTTTCTATCTCAATTATCATTTCATTTATCATAAGATTCACATCCTGTGATGCCATATGAAGTCAGAGCAGTTCTAAACACTAAACAGATGTTATCCTTCCAGTTTATTAAGTCGTAAGAAGCGAATTCTCCTAAATGATTGCTTCGTCTAAAGGAAATGTATTTTAGATTAATCAATTTTGTCAAGGTCTTTTAAGGTCAACTTGCTTTTTCAACAAAAAACCCGAAATTTTTTCATCATCTGACCCTATCATAAAATACCGCAAACGTTCCATAACGTTTAAAAATCTGTGTCCTTATGTGAAGAAGATGTTGGGTCACTGCTTGTTTAACTTGAGCCTACTGCAAAATATGTTCTCTATAGCTATAGGGCGTTTTCGCCAAAATGTATTTTTTTCTAACATTATAACCGCCAGGAGCTGAAGTCGTGAACGGGTGGTGTACATTTAAATCCTCCTTGACTTGACATGAGTATTTTTTCAAGATTCCTTAAGCCCTCATAGCTGGCACATTCCGGGGAGGTACCCTAATTTTATTTCCAAATTTCCTTTGCAATTATCATTTCATGTCATCAGTGTCTCCACCTATAGTCATATGAAATGAGAGTTCATTATCTTCTAAAAAGGCTTTTGTATAAAAGCTTCGTTGTCTAAGAGTAAAAAATGTTATCGTATTGAATTTAGTCATATAATGTTGCCAAGGACGTTTAAGGCAAGCTTGTTTTCTTAACAAAAAAGAGATATTTTTACCCATAACATTCAATCCCTATGTATTAAAAGTTTGGCTGTATGTAATATTTTAATTAAACTCCTCTTTTTACAGCGTATTTAACAGAATTAAAACATACTACTTTGAAAGACACAGTTTTTATTGTACTATACGCTTAATGCTGTTTCAGTTCTTTATATTTGCATTTGAGACAAACACTTTTTTTATCCTATTTCTTTGAGGGCGTATTTTCAATAGTATATCTGAGTTTTAAATCAGCAATTAAACTTAGTCAAGCAGCATGCACAATGAGAATAATTAAGTGCATAATTTAAAAATCTGTTTTCGATACCCTTCAATGTAATGACATTTTCAAGTTGCTAAGTAGTTCATAAACAAATGTTTTAGTTAAAATATTCAAAATAATAAATATAATTTCTCTACAGAAAATATTGTCAGGGTCATATCAAAGTTACAAGTTGGCAAAACGGAACCGGCAGCTTTTAATTAGATTTTCGCCGTGTGAATCTTATTGGACAGTTACAACGTAATTGGTTCCTATTTTATTTTCTTTGCAATAGCGGTGTTCTCTTCTGTTTGATTAGTTATGTATGCACGGTGTGTACAATTGAGTGCATTTTTGGTGTGGTAGGAAACATTCACATGCATATTTTACTACCTTAATCTTTGGATCGAAAATGAGGTTTAAAGAGTGTAAATGCAATATGATAAAGTAATGGTCACTTAAGACTGCAGTACCCCGGCATGTAGGATAAGCTGCCTTTGCCTATTTGTTTACATTTCTAATTTGCCTACCATCCTCTTTCCTTTAACACAGCTGATAAACAATTGAAGAGTGAGGGCAGAGGCCTCCTCCATTTGTCTTCACTCTTAATGTAGTTTATTCTCAACCGGTTTATAAGATCATTATATAGGCATTTGCTGTCATTTTTAAAAAGAATCCTATTACGTGGCCAAAACCCACTAATATGCTCTTGCATGAAGGATCACTGGTGCTCAAATTTTTGAGACGCGCGGAGCTATTCAACCAGGTCAGTGGCTAACATTTTCAACAACTGCTCTAAAGCTTCTAATAGCTTAGCTTATTCTTATAATTAATGTAATAAAGAACGATTTGTGTTCAATAATTTCCAATGCATTTCCATCCCAAGTTTCACTATATTAACTACTCGTATTAATGCTCCCTACTACACACGAAAAATTGCCGCTTATTTTATGGACATCCTATATTTGTATTACAGCCGGCGCTAACGAACCACACGGTATATAACGAATAAGGAAAGCAAAATAAGCAAATATTTTTTCAGTTAAAATTTACTAACTGGTTACTTACAGTTTGAATTAGTTTTGGAATTGAGTCCGATTTTTTACAGTTGACTGTTAGTGTGCGGCAGCAATATATGATGAACATCTTTGGGTTACTAAAAGTGTCTCGATAAGCCCCATTAAATTAAATGCCATTATTTTTCCTCTTCATACGAAGAGAGTTTTATCCACCCACCTCAAAAAGGAGTATATTTTGAGATAAACAGCTGCAATAATGTAAATAATAAATTATGTACACGGTGAGGAGTCCTTTTACTAATTGGGAAATAAAACCACTACAATTTTTAAACTATTCGCCTAAAACACACATAAAATCACTAGAGTAATATACTTTGTTTTTATTGAGAAATTGCCCCTAAGGGTACGTATACTTATATCGCTTAGGCTATATGTTGACACATTGGCATGAAAAATAAAACGCTCTCAAATTATTGAATGTGATGAACTGGACATTTTTAAGGGACAGGCGAAAGTTTATCACATAAAATGTGTAATGGCATTTCAATAATATGCAATATTTATTAAATTATGCCATTTATGAGATATTTCGCATTATTCATTGGATTTTCCAATATTTTCACCAGTACACTTTCTTTTGTTTCTCATTGGTAGCAAAGGATTTTAAGGTGGAAACTACGCCAAAAAGAGGAGAAAAACCGAAAAATAAGCAATAGTCATGTGAAGGTAACATATTAGCAGAACTAGAAAATTTTAAGTGGTGCACCTTAATCTTTTATGGCTATCAAAAGGCCCAAAATTACTTATCTTGTAGAGAAAACATGACAGAAATACATCTGTGTTTTAGTTGCACCTTTTGCAATTTTTGCACCTTGTTTTCACTTCAACACCCTTCTTATACTTTTCTCTTTCGCGGTGAAAATTAAAAAGGTTGTATGTAAAAGAAATTGACAAATATCCTGCTTAGTGAATGAAAGAGAGCGCTGGAGCTTAGCTAAGAACTTTGAATGTTGAGGACATTGCAGTAAAAGTTGTTTTAGTATTTTTTTTTTAATTCCGGAGTCTGGTGGGGACTCCGGCGCTGTATTCCTTCTAGTATTCCTCTTTTTTTCCCTTTTCCCCTAAATTTGCTTTATCTACTGCTTCGCTGTTTTATGACAAATACTCATACATGTACACATTCACAAACACACAAACACCCATGCCCAAGGCGGGATTCGAACCCACGATTCCCGGCGCCACGAAGCATCAAAGCGAGGCGCTTTAGCGAGCGCAGCAATGGGGATCGGCAGTGTTGTAGTGTTTAATAGCTGCTCTTACTACATATGGCACCACAGATTGTGCATGAAATGATATATTTAGGAAAGGAAATTTGGGAAGGAAATGCTCCAGGCCAAGTTTAGGGGTGTCTCCCGATATTTGTCAGGTATGAGGGTTAAGGAAAACCGGGGAGAACCTTAGCCAGGGACGACAAGCCTGGCATTGGAGCCGCAGACCTCCCATATTCAAGCCTCACACTTTAAACACGGAGTCATCTCACTCGGTGCAAGAACAAGAATCTGCATATTATTACTATAAGCTAAATATGAACCACTTGTAACTATTGACATGGAACGTTTCTTCACCACATAAAAGTATTTACTTACAGATCTGAACCATAGCCCAACTGAAAAAAAGAAGAAATGTTCGAAGGTGTATGTTTTAACAAGCTTACTGTACAGGTGGATTCAATTGAATTGTGCTTTTGATGTTTCAGGCACACTTTTTGGTACAGAAGTGAATTTTGTTCATATCTTGTCATGCAGTTGTCTTTGGTATATTTTGCCAGGAATATTCACATTTAACATTTGCACGTTTTTGCACGTTTTCTAACTCCATTAGGGACAGTTTAGAGCGATATTTTGCAGCTAAACTTCCTAGCTGCACACAGATTTTTTCCTTTGGTGATGGGAGAATACGAAACTCAACAAGCATTTGTTGCGATAAAATGTTTGAAAACCCAGTGTGGTTCACACTTAAAGAAGCTTCCTGTATAGATGGCTTCAATAGAACTGTGCTTTTGATGTTTCAGGCGCACTGTTTAAAGCAGGAGTGAATTTTGGTCATAACCTCTCACGCAGTAGTCTTTGGTACATTTATTCACATTTAAAATTTTCAGCCCTTTTGCAAGTTTTTCAACTCCATTAGGGCACAGTTTAGAGCAATATGTTGCAGCTAAAATTCCTAGCTGTACACAGATTTTTTCCTTTGGTGATGAGAGGAATACGAAACTCAACAAGCATTTGTTGCGATAAAATGTTTGAAAACCTGGTGTGGTTCACACTTAAAGAGAGCGGCTGTCACAGAAAGCGAACACCCGTTTTAACATTAAAAGAATAAATAACATTAAGCTATTGTTTAACAGTCAAAAAGCGTGAAACATTATGATCACTATGCACCAGTGGTAAACGGACATTTGAACTTGTGTTAAAATAGGGAAAACAAATGCCGTTGTAATTTAAAACAATGACATGAAAACGTTGGGCATGGAGGTAAATCGTTAGAGTATCGCATGACATATGTTGCGGTAAAAACACCGCAGGTGAGCATACCACTGTATGAACATACCTCACTAGGCAATGAACAAGCGAGTATCGGAAACCATACAGTCGCTGCAAATGTACATGGAAGCTTCAAATAAAATGACGAATAGTGTTAGGGAATCGAGGATAAAAATATCTGTTGCGTTACAATCGCATGACTTTATCTAGATATCATTTATTTTCATATCTACTGCCCAAATTATTATTCATACAAAATCCTGTATTTAGTAACAATAAATACTGGCTAGAAATACTTTCAATATGGACTTTGTTACAGCTACACAAGTGTATACAAGAGGCTGAAACAAGAGTAAAATGTTAAAATTAATATCGGCAGATACTAATCATAACAGCCCTTCTAATACTCTGCTGAAAGACAAAAGAGCTAACACTAAATATCTGTATTAGTTGAATTGATTTTCTTATCCTGGATAAAATATTTGCCCGCAGAAAAAGAGTAAAACATTAAAATTCAATAACACTAGACTAAACGTTAAGAAAATACAAAAGAAAAAAAACAGCAAAATATCACTCAGAACAAATATAGACATAGCTTTGAACATTTTATAGCAAATATTTGATATAAAAATGTATATCTTGGTGTACAACATACAAATGATTTCTTAGTATGTTTAAAAATATTTTCAGTGCCTGACGACCAATTTGCTTAATAAGTTAGTTTTTCATTCCGAAGTTCGCACTTTTTTCCCGGAGTGGCCCCTCTCCTTTCATTGATCATAATGCCCATTAGTTGAGTGTGGTCAACTTGGTATACGGTGTATAATAGGCTATGGTGGGCTCGTAAATTAATTTCCTTATGAACCTCAATCGACCTCGTAACTACTGTATTGAAAGATTCAAACCAATTCATACTATTGTTTAAGGGAAGATTAAAAGTCATTCATATCCGACCAACATATTCATTATCTCAAAAACTGTGTGAGATATCATCCTGAAGTTTTTATAAGATGTATATGTATTATTTGAAACTCCACTCATATTTTATACAATACTTTTATGAACTAAGGATAATAAGTTTATTTTCTCAAATACACAATCTTCGGATTAAAATTTATCAGCAATTTTTACTTTCTCTGTCTATGTACGTATACATAGTAAGCAAAGAAGGTATTGTACTCCACCAAAAATTCGATATCGAAACTTCACCGGAAATACATGCTTTGAGGACCCCTGAATTAAAAAAGACACTTTAGAAAGAGAGAGAGAGAGAGAGAGAGAGAGATAGAGATTGTGTGTATGGACAGCATGGCTCAAATTAGTATTAATTTTGTTACTCTAATGGTTAACATGCGCTTTGCCTTTGATCAACAGAAGCCTCCTAGATAACACTCATCGCATCCATTGTTAGTTTTCGGAAGTCACTGATGTTTCACATTGTAAATTAGCGTGTCGCTCCAGCCAATGAATTCAAAGAAATCACAAATGCCACATAGTTGTTAACTGCACGTGGAGTGAAACACGGCGTTGCAACATGTTTTATCACTCATTCATTTTCTAAGAAGACTAAATGTCTACGCATGGAGTACGAACGCTGAGTTGGAAAAAACGTGACAACGTTGCTCTTCGCGACAATGGATACCTTCATCTAACCCGGCTTTAATGTCCCACTGTTAATCATTAATAGAGCATGATAATAATATTTTGTTCTGGTCATCCAATTATATGATAAAAAATTGTGAATTTCTGTACAATGTCTACTCAGATATGACAGTAATAATGTTTCAATGTTTCTTTAGCCTTAGATCAGAACTTGAGGTAAAAAAATGTTATTGCCGTACAGGTAGCCTTAAAATGTCATTGATAACCTCTATTTATTAAAAATGGGTGTGTTTCAGTCACATTAATTTTTCTTCTCTATCACAAACTCTATTTCAATAGTTTATTATTATTTCTACTACTTAATCCAACTAAACCACATTTACACGTTCCGTTGAAGGTAAGACCGATACAGAAGAAAAAGCGTAATATTTTTGTAGATCTGGTCGCTATGTGATAGCTTTAAAATTCCAAACAGTTTGCATTAGAGGAGCAAAAAAGGGCATGGACCGACCACTTGAGAAATTCAGTACTCGAAAATACAAACAAATAACACAGAATGTCTCCTCAGAAAAAAATTATACTTTATATAAACTGTATGAAATAACATGATTTACATTTTGGTGTACTTTTCGGTCAGAGTCTTTAGGGACAGTTGAGGGCAAATGTAGGAAACTAGTTGCCGGTGCCCAGGTGGTTACGTTTGTCGGGACTTTGTGTAGATACTGTGCAGCCAAGTGACGTCTTATCTACCCCCTTCCAGTGAGTGTCTCAAAATAGCCAGTGAGTGTCCTTTACCCTGCAATGTGAGGAAAATGAAGAGTGGCGATAGGTAGCCGCACCAGCCAAGAAATTGAACTTTCCGGCTGGGGGATGTGTGATACTGGCCACATCACATCCTCGTATCGGTTGGATGATTGTCCACAGATGTCCTTCGTACGTGTGCGTGAGGCCGGCAGTGGGTTATCCGGCTGTGGCCCCACACGGGATGTATCGCCCAAGGAACCAAATTATACTGAAGTCATTTAGAATGACCAGGACTTCCTGGGCTATTTCTAGAAAATGTTATATACACCTCTTATTTTAAGGCATATATCTTAAAAATATGGTAACTTACACACAATCCATATAAGGAAAATTCTGAAATGCAATTTTTCTTGACCACAGAGAAGGTATTGTACTCCACCAAACAATCGATATTGAGATTTCACTGGAAATCCATATTTTGAGTAGCCCTGATCAAAGAAGAAGAAGAAGTAGAAAGAAAAACAGAAATTTCTGAAGAGTATCTGCACGTGTGCCTGTGAGCATAACTCAAAAATGACAACTCAGATAAATACCAAACTTAGTATTTAAGTTCAACATCTTTCAACAATGTGACACGAGGATTTTGAACAAAATACCCACACCCCAACCACCCTTTATGTAAAAAAGTTTTATTTTCTCAAAGATGTCTCAAACGACTTTTATTAAAATCCACGTATTAAAATATTTACATCTCAAATAAAATATATATCTGAATTTTCTAGGAATAGTCTCAAAGTCCTCATTAGGAACGAATTTTGGTTTATCTTGCATATCCGGTATACGTTTTATTTATTTATATTAGTGCTGTTAGCGAAATTACTATTAGTGCTAGATATAATAATAAGCGATAAGCGACAGATTAAAATCTACCATATAAAAATGTAGATCCCTTTAAAAGACACATTTTATTGCAAATAGCCTTTTAGTGGGATACGCCGTTTCCACGATATCCGTCGATAATTAGAGTTTCTCGGGACTGCATGGTAATAGAATGGAATTTTATCGCCAGCATATAGCGTCCAGCTCATAAAATTTCACTATCGCTATTCCCTTTGTATCTATAACGAAACGTGTAAGGCAGGTATTTCTGTACATGTGTATCTAAATTAAAATGAAGTAGAAAAATAACGATAGATGGTAAAGGATGTCATTTGCATTTAACGCATCAGAATTATTCTTTCATTTTTTGCAGAGAAATTAAAATAGGAAAAGGTGATACTAGTTTTCGCTAGCTTAGAAAAGCTAAAATAACCTTCCTACATTGGATGGAAAATTCTTAGGGACATTCCTGTGTAATGTATTTCGTCAAAGCTGTATCTCTTAGGGAGATTTTCTTGTATATTTAAAATGGATATTAGTTTTGATGGCGCTAACCCGAAACATAACTGGTGGGGTGGTAAGGATTAGCTGAGCGAGGCCATGTCCTGCGGAGAAGTGACGCTCAACATAAATAGCCTATAAAAGCGATTAGTGGTGATTCCACGTTCAGCCCCGGCGACTCAGCACAGCTTTGTACTGATAATAAAACAGGGCTTTAGAAGGCAAACAACTACATACTGATATTCTGACAACGGATTCCATGTGCGTCCTAGCGCGTGCGTGCTCTGTACCATGTTTTATTTCGTTCTTTATCCCCAAACACCACAAGCCACATAAATCATAAGCAGGCATCACATGGGTACACACACAAACAGATATGTTAGTGGTGACAGACGTGCTAAAACCTGACGCAACGTTTTTCAACAAGATATCTTCTACACATGCTCAATTTTCATGGAAATTGGGAATGCTTATGGCACACCGTTCGCAATAAAAATATTTAATATCCGAGGGGCTATTAAAACAGAAGCACCATTTATTTAAATGCTGACAAAGGCAAGTGGTTGGGGGAAGGAGTTATGCACCTACAGAACAGGTTTCACATTAGTTACGGGTTTCTTCCAGGAGAGCTGCTTATCTCATTTACACCTCGTATACACGGGCATTACTCATTCCCAGTTCTAATTATTACGAAAGCAATCTTGTGCAGAAGCAAGTTAGTTGTTATAAAATATTGGGCTACCGTTTGTCATATTTATATACATTTGATTTATGGTCACGCGCAGGTAGCCGTTGTGTTTTTTGGTTTTCAAATTACATTAGCATCGTCTGGGTGAACAACCCAATCCAACACTTCGTAAACCCTCAAGAAATGAAGTAATCTCCGCCATGTATTAGTTCTTCCTCGAGATATTATCGTGAAATAGTGATATTAAATTGTCTCGCTTAGAACAGATTACTCCGAACTGTCAAGTTATTTCTTTTGGTTACGATAAGTGTTCTTTATAGCTTCTTCTGCATTCTAGGAATGAGATACTACCATGATTTTCGTCTGTGAAGCTGTAACATAATTGGTTTACACTGGAGAAGATTGCTATGCATGCTCTAAAACAGTTTAGGACTTAAACCGGGATTACGATGAACTTTACTTAGCGTAACGGGACGTAACACGAAATTAAGAAATTCTACTAAACGGAAGATCTATTAGGATGCACTTGACGTAACAGGAATAACTTTTGCTGTTGATGAGCCTTTCCTATTTATCTTCCACCTTATAAATTACTGTACTGTACATTTATCTGGTTAAATTGTTTAATAGTTGGAAATATAAAATACAATTTCTATGCTCAAGGGCATGTTTTGCCCTGGATTGGTTACTACCTTTGACCACAATTATGTCTTAAATTCCACATGTTCAAAACGCTACTTTTTGAGTGTTACTGTCACTAAGCACTTAACACAATCACTTAGAATAAATAAATATCACAAGGCTTATATCCTATTTTAACACGTGCTCATTTTGCTCTTGATTGGTGCTCCATGTAACCTAAAATATTTTTGTGTTCCTAGGGTTTTATAGTATAAGTTCCAAACATAACTTTTTAGATCTAATGTCTGAGCACTTTATTAATAAACTAATCACAAGTGGAAACACAATCACATAAAATACACATAACAAGATTTATAGCGTTCTGTAAAGAGAGCAAATTTTGCCCGTAGTTGGTACTCCAAGTAACTTACAATAACTTGGTGCCCCTAAATTAAGGGGGCGTTACACGGCAGGTGAATGCAGCATTCACATTTTCTTAATAGTCCTGTGACAATGGATTAAAAGCTCTATGGTAACAAAAATTAGAGCATTTGTCAAAAATGTCATATTCCTTTCTCTCAAATTATTGAAACCACGTAATTCTCAATGTGTTTTGCCTATTTCATATGTACAGTTTTATAACAAAGTCGGCATTTCTACTACTTAGTTGTACCTTTCCAGAAAACTGCTCAATACTTGCGTATTCATTTTATGTATATTTGAAGCATGAAGAAAAAATTTGAAGTAATTACCCTTTTTATTCAGTTGTTTTTAAAAACATATTTACGGACTGGAAATTTATTTCATTTTTAAAAATAATTTACAATAAATATGCATATATAATTGATTCAAATTGTTTCTAAAACACTAAAAGCTGAGAACCAAAAATCAGCGTTTGGACCAACAGATTAGCAGAAAAGGTACATTCTGTTAACAAAATTTAAACTATCGGGAATAGAAAAAAAAACAACAAAAAAAAAACAAAAAAAAACATTGCAATTGTAAAGAATAAATGTAATAAACCTTGAATGCTCGAAACAAAGTTTTAGAATTATATGTTGTGGGAAAAGATGATAGGAAACCAGTTAGCACTCTTTTGAACAATAATCTAGAAAAAGCAAATTTCAACATTTTCTCATTTAACGCCCCCGTAAGTTACGTCGTGTTAAGTCAACCCTAAATAGCTCCATTTATTTGTTGGTGAGAGTCTTTTGAGACAGTGGAAAGGGAAAAGCTAAAAAATGCAGGTTACGGTTTCTGGCCAGGTATAACATAAATGCATTAAACTTTCGAGTTACGTCACTTACTCTTTAAGTTTTTCGTGATCCCCGCATTACTTCCATCCATGGTACCGTAAAATGAGCTGAGTTTGGGTCAAATAGTTTTCTAAATGTCCCACATATTTGTAAGCGTATCAAAACGCTATGTCAACTCAAATACAAATTCATTTTTGTCGTTATGTTATTCAACTACCTTAAAATGATTTTACATATTTCAATACATTGTTTTCTGCATATACAATTACTAAAGATTCCAACTATGATAAGTTTAAAAAACTTTAAAAAGCAAACACTAAGTAATTGAATACAATTACAACACATGTTATTTTTTAAATTTCCAGCAATTGCATTTTTTCAAACAAATTTACAACTTAACTCAATTACTCTTATATAGAAAATAAGTTTTTGGTTCTAGGAACATGCAATGCAAATCATGCTTGTAAGTTATTTGCTCAACTTCAAAATTGTTTTGTAGACATCTTGATAAAAAAAAAAAAAAAAATGCTTTGTAAATATGGTTTATAGACATCATTAAACACCACTAAAATAGTCACCTGATAAGGCATTGGAGTGGTAGACCTGATAAGGCATTGGAGTGGTAGAAGAGCTTTAAATAATTTATACCATGTGTCTTGTGCAACAAAAGCAATTTAAAGGTAGGGAAAAAACAATGTTTCATTTTTTGTCATTCTTGGAATATGACCCTTATAAACGTGCAAGGACTGGACTTTAAAGCAATCCCCTAATCCCAAACAAGCCCTTTTCAAAAATGCCCATTGCTTATGTACACTTACTCAAAAAGGCTATCGCATTTTATTAAAATGTCCTATATTTGAGATGTATAAATGAATAAAATGTGTATGCTGAAATTTAGGTAAATATCTCGCGAAGTCATTTTTCTATTACAAGAAAACCATAAAGACACATTGAAATGTTGCTATGCGAATTATTCGCTACTCTTTTCAGATTTTGCAACAATTTTATATACCATTACTTAACGGGACGGAATATCGCTGACGTGAATTTAACGTTTCAAATTTTCGCATTTCTTTTCTTTTTTAATTTGTTTTGCTGTTTCCTGTGCATTAACATTTTGAGCAAATTTCTGAACTTTCGACTTTAAACTGTCACTGGACATGATAGATAAAGGCAATTCGTTGAATTTCTCCAATTTTTTTTGGTTCACATATTTGGATTTTCAGTTACCATCAGTGTGAACACGGTTCAACATAGCAACTTCATTTTTAGCGGTTAGTAATTTTAAACTGCTGGTTCTATTAAATACAGAAGATTAATGATTAACGGAAAACTTTGGCTTTTAAAGAAATCAACTTTGAAATTTTATGCATTTTTTATATTTTGAAAAAAAAATACTGAATAATAGCAACTTAATTATATTTAATAGGTAGCAAAAGGTATACAGAATATCATAGACAAATTTGACCTCATTAGGTTGAATGTAGGTAATTAATTAGGAGCTGAGCACACCAAAATGTGCATATTTAATTATTAGATAGGATGCGTTTAGTTCCCACATATATTTTATTTCCATAGTTTATTAATATTAATACAGTATAGAGATATTTAAATTAAAATGCCATTTCCATAATTGCTGAACATTAATATTCGTTTCCATATAAGGTTAATACACATACAGTTGTACACGTGTTTGTTACGCCTTTCTGAATTTGACTTTCTGAACATTATATTTTGTTGGAATAAAATCGGAATTAAAACAGAGTTTATACAAATCTTGGGTATGTACACTTTATGAGTTTAATATCGTTATATCGTCGAGTTACAGAACGATAGAATTAATATCCTGGATTTGTATGTCTATTGGCTTCTGAGGAAAAGCAGCATTAAATCTTTTGACATGCCAGTAAAACCTGGCCAAATTCTTCTAGTCATCTGCAGTGCTAATTAAGATATTTATTTAGAAGTTTGGCTTGGGGGCCATTTATGCAAATAATGTAGATACCTTTACATTATATGCAAATTCTGAATAAGTAGCGCAACGCTGGTGTACTGTCTAGACAAATCAACATTGCATCTTTCGTAAACCTACACATCTATCTTCTGCAATGTAAAACTTTGAGGCATGTTATGGGAACTCTTGAATAGAGATGAATCACTGGCTGTTATATTCTCATGCACTGTTATACATAGACGTTTGGTTTGATTGCTTCAGCAAATGTAGTTGTTTCCTGTACCGTGAGGGTTTAAATTTTTACCATTTAAAACAAATTCATGATGTTTGTGTAAGATGTCTGCAAGTCGTCAATTCAGAAAAAACAAACGGTATTTCACTAACACAGCAAAAAGTGAGGCATGTGGCTTTGCGCAAACAGTATGTGCAATTACAAATATGATTTATGGAAGCAGGAGATTTAAGGTTATTGGCTAAACTTATCACCTGTGATAACGTTTTCCCGCATAAATTCTCTCAAGAAACTAAGTATACCAAGTAATACGGATGACATTAACGCCTTCGAATCTCCTATGGGGCTGTAAAAAGGCAAAAGTAAAGTTAAGGAAGAAGGAAAGGGGCCCCCCGAGGGCAAAGCACCGCACGCATTCCATGTGGCCGCTTATGCTTCTACCGTGAATCTTGAGGATAAGGATGAGGGCGGCCATATCCGGATGATGTTGATGCAAGTATGCAAGGGGTTCCTAACGTTTCTAGTTCGTACGCATCCGACGATGAAGAGACCCACCAGTCCCTAACCACCTGTAGTCCCCTCTGAGTTGGGTCCACTCGGAAGCTGAGTTTTGCACAATGACGCCAGGGAAGAAATCACTACAAAGCAGACCTCCACCACCCAGACGCAACCCACCGAACACCATCACCTGGTCCTATAACTCTGAAGCGAGACAACAATGAAGCAAATTATGTATATAGGTGTAACCACGAAAAACCAATGGATCAGAGCGGGCGGATACCGGGGATCAAACCGGGACCTCCGGAATACGAGTAACACGCGTTACTACGGCGGGACCTCGCTTGGTCTTTGTAGCTATGCAACGCTGCGAAATATTTACAGTAGTTTTATAGTTTCAAAATCTCTTATAACACCGTAGTTAAACGCGGCTACAGGACAGTTTTTTTCCTCATTCTTCCATTGGCCTGTGTCTATGGCTCTTCCTGTCCGGGAGTGGAATTTTAGTCTTATTGCTACGACCGGAGGTAGACTGAACACTACCTTTGTGATCATATTTTTAGACCCCACCTTTGCAGCTTACGTAGCGTCGTTTCATCAGAGGGATTTAGTATTGAAGCATATGAACAAATGCTGAAACATTTTATTTTACTCCAAGAAAACGTTTAATATGTCTAACAACGGTGCGGTGAACCTGTAATGTTGAAAGGATTATATTAACACATCTTCAGTGGTTAAAACTCATTCGTGTGGAAAAGAACTAAAATATTCCTTCAGGAACTCTTTTTATATTACTATAAAATTCGAAAATGTCCGGGCTTTAATAAATTAGAATGAATATTGCAAGCAATTTTGGTTGAATTATTTAATTAATTTATAAATCGTATTAAAGCCCAATACATCGGACGCAGAATACCATGAACAAAAAGGTTGATCACTTAACAACACTGAATCTCAACACCATATGTAGTCTATTATGTATAGTTAACATAGGAAGCTGAACATAACTAAAGTAGATTCACACACCGGAAAAAAAAATACATTTAAATAATGGTCATCTCAACTTATGGTAAGGATTAATACCCATAAGGTTGATAGTATGAACTGCTTATCCCCGCTTGCTAAATCTGACGTGACTCATCACCTGTCTTGAATGTAAACGTTCTGGTGGCATCTAACCCTTCCTGTAATGGTCTTATAATGAAGCTATGATGATTAATGTATAGCCAAATAACACAAATTCAAAAGAGTGGGTCCACTAATAAAATTTCATTTAATTATATTTGAAAAAGCTAATCCCTTTTACAGTTAACAACACAAAATATTTCACGCGCTATTTAAGTTTCAGTAAAACACACAAAACAACGCGGGGGATGATTTTCCATTGAGTTCACTCCAACAGATATGCAATTTCGGGGCCATTACAGTTAATATTCAGACACGCTACCCTTAATATCCGCAAGGCGGATGAAATGACATTATGCATTTGCATTCACTGTAAGCTTTCTAAAGTAGTAAACAAGTTCTACACTGCATAAAGTTACCGTACATTAGACCACACTGAATTTCTAAGGTCTGACCGATATTTAAAAATGCACAAATGTGTGAATAAAATAAACAGTATTGTATTGTTTACCTATTAAAGAAATCTTCTTCATTTTCTTATTCTTCGTCTTCTTCCATCATGCATTAGAGGTTTACGTCTGTAGAAATCTACATATCTTGTTCGCGGCTTGTCGTCCTCCGTGGTCTCAGGGTACATGATAGCCTCTAGCTCCTAAGGTCTCGGGTTCAATCCCGGCGGAGGGTGATGGGTTTTTTCGGGCGTAAAGATCCTTCGGAAGGGAAGTAAAGCCGTTGGTCCCGTGTCTTAGATTTACGGCATGTAAAAGAACCTCAAGCCCGATAGAGGCCTCTAAGCAAAATTAAGCAATCTTTCACGCCCAATAGAGAATAGGAGGCTGAGAACCATAGTAGCCAAGGAGCATCTATAAATAACACTCAATTTAATTTGTTCGCACCAGCTTTTATTGGCCTTCCAAAATTTCTTTTCCTATTGGTTTGCAATTTACTAAAATGGAATGGTAACCGCTCTCTATTCATTCATTTAATATAATTTATCTAGTAAGTTTTATATTGTATATCCTATCTACTTTTTGTCTACTTTTATATCTACTTTTCTTTTATGATCTGTTCTTTTATATCTTGCCACTGGTCTTAAACCCATGTCGTTATTTCGAGTCTGCTTTTGTTTACTGTGTACTATATATGCTTCACTCCCATAAAGTAATTTCGGCATTAACATTACTTTATAGTATTTAATATTGTATTCTTTCTTGTTTTCATTTCAAACCTCTTTTTTTTATAGTTCCAATAAAAACTTCCAATTTTTTTAACTGATCAATTGGTTTTATATAATATATATTATATCCTCAATAGTTCAATTCTATCAGTGGTTCTACAGAATAAAATTGTGTGTTTAAACAAGGTCCATTTTTCTGAAATAATAATTTCTCTATTTGTTAAATTACTAATTATGCAAAAATAATTCGGAATGAAGGGTATTTCAGAGCTATTCCTAGAAGATTTAAGATATAGATACATTTGGTATGTCATGAAATGGCTTAAGGTTACGGTGACATTTTAATAAAAATCATTAGAGCCATTTTTCAGATAATCAAACCCTTCGAAAAATGTTTCATGTAAGGGGTTGTTTGGGTGGAGATTCCGTTGGAAATCTTCGAGCCGCATCTCCGGAAGATATTTAAATACCAAGTTTGAGATTGAGGGTTCAGGGGGGCTCAAATCATATATTTCCGTTGGAATTTCGACATCGAATTTCGGGTGTAACAGAACATTTCCCCTGCTTATTATACATAGTACAGCTTGCTTGCCAAATAAGCATCGGCAGCACTGTAGAGTTTTTAAACATTTGTTTCATATAAACCATTCAGGAATTCTTTGCTGAATTAATTGTTCACATCGTTTCATTCCGTGAGAAGTCCGGAATCCCACTTTACCGTGTCATTAAAACAAGTCGTGACCTATTAAAAAAAACTATCAACCAGGAAAACACTCCTTGTGGCAGGTAATGAACAACTGAATTAGTGCTGACATAATCTTAAGACTAGAATGCCCCGCCTAAGCCGTTGTAATTCGTGTTAGAATAAGTAACATAACTTTGTACTTCCATTTGCAGTATAAGAAAATGAAGACTTGAATTTCAGAATGACTCCATAAAACGCATTTTCCAACAGCATATTTCTGCACACACAAAGAATGCGATAAGTTACAATAGTCTTTCACAATGGAAGTACAAAAGAGAAGCAACAAAAGCATGTGATGATAAACGTTGCAAAGGGTAGAGGAGAAGATTATATGAACTAACCTGCACAAAATGTTTCGCACCACCATTCGGTGACGTTTACGAGTTACCTTCAAACGCAAATGCTGTTAATATCCCGTGGCATTTATGACTAGAAATTGACTGAGGCAGTAAAATCGCTAAACATTGTAATATCGCATGAGTCTGGACGTTATAGCGATAACTGTATGGAACTCACGGTTATTGAACACCGATCATGTAGCTTCACCAACACTTTTTAATCTAAGCAGGTGGGTAATTGTCATGAACTTGCAGTTACACCAATACGCTTGGTAACTGTAACACATTTTAGTTAGTAAGGACAGGAAATTTAGAAACTAAGAATTTATTTACAGATGTAATGACTAGACACCGGATTTGTGTGCATATGTACATTTCGTTTGTTTTTATTCGTTATATGTAGTCAAATTTTGCAATATGATCCATGTTCTTCTGGGCTTGGATATTAAGCTTTATAGTGAATGATTATGTATGTAGCTCCATATTTTCGATGTTGCTGAATTATTCATAATTTCTCCATGCATCCATATAATGCATGCATTTTTAAATTTTAAACTTTGAAATTAATATTTAAACACATTAGTACAAATAAAGAAGCGCTTAATATGGAGAAACCCATAAAGTTTCTCAATGAAAGCCATACGGATATTTTGTCGTAATATTATATTAACCATTATTTTACAAAGAAATAATAGGAAAATAGAAAAAAAAACGCATTAATAACTGCATAAATGAAAATTGACGAATTGTGTAAAATGCACAACTTATAATTCTGTTGTAGAAAGGAAGTCATGAGTAAAGCAGCATTGGAAGCAGCAATTCGATCAAAATCAGGGTCGCGAAGGCAATTGAGTTCCTGGAATCGCAGGATGTAGGAACTTCATTAAGCTCAGGCACAATGGCCTGGTCAAATGAAACTATGTAGTGTTTAAAGATAATTCCTAACATGAAAAGTTTTGGTGCTTGCTGAATAATCTTCCCCAGAATTAGTGCATTTCACATTTTTTCCCCGACACCTATAGACGTGGAAAGATCCCTTTGTGCTAACCCTAAAAAATGACTCCTGAGCATTTGCAGAAAATAGCCATCGTATACCGCAAATTATATAATAACGACCTGGATGAAATCTAAGGAAAAATGCATATTGTAACTACCAAAAAACATAAGCTAATTTTACAAACTTAGTGCATAATTACAGCATATTTGAATTTATAGGCTCTATTTTAAATATCTTGAGAGCACCAAGTGGCCCAAATGCCCCGTATTTGATATGTGCAGATGTTCCTTCATGTGTTAAGACAGTTGCAGAACTCAACGGGGCCATTTCAAGTTAAAACCCGTCAGTGGAGACCTAGCGAGAGGTACCTTCATTTTTTGCTTTTTTTTTTTAACCGCTCTCTATGAGCGCGACCCCTCACGGTCTCCGCGATAAGCAAAGAGCGGTAAAACAAAGATCGCCCAGCCAGTTCCCCACATTGACGTTAGCTTGAAATGGCTCCGTTGATTTTTGCAATTATTTCAGCGCATGAAGAAATATCTGCACATGCCTACATACATAGCAGGCAGAGAAGGTATTGTATTTCAGCCAAAACTCAATACCAAGATTTCACTGTAAATACATGTTCTGAGGAACCCTGAATAAAACAAAACAACAACAACACATTTTTAGAAAAAGGTTTGCGTGTGCGTGCGCTTGGTCGGGTGTGTGGATGTGTGTGTGGACAGTATAACACCAAAACGAAAGGTACCAATCGCTAAACCAAGTACCAAACTTGATAAAGATTCATCTTCCAAAGGATGCGACAAAAAGCTTTTCAAGAAAATCTCCCCACTCCAAACTACCCTTTACATGGCATTTTTGTTTCTCGAAAATTTGATGTTCTCAAATGTCGCACTATTTAAAATATTTACAAAATAAATAAAATGTATATCTTAAATTTTCTGAAAGTCCTCTTTATTCTGGATGACTTTTGTATAACTGGCAAAGTGAAAGAGATAGACAAATACATAATACAAAGAAAATGTATAGATCCTTAAAACCCGCAAATCATATGTGTGTGTGTGTATATTTGTGGAGTGAACTATTTCTAACATACACTTTGTTATTGGTTTCAATTTAAAAATACTTAAATTCTTCTCAAACGGGAATTTGTCATTCCTGTTTCATTTTACTCCGGGCCATGTAAATTTCAATCACATAGCAGCCTGCTTTTAAAAGATTTGACTATGGCTTTAGCATAGTGTATTCCCTTTATTTCCCTTCTACTTATAAGGAACTAAGTAATACGCCCCTATTCTGCTAACGTATATCTCGCTTAGCTCGAAGTAGAGAGAAGAAAAAGCTTTTCTCAGAATAATTTGTTAGCAGAATAGGTACAGAAAGTCATGTGAATGGAATACATAACATTTTTTCTTAAGTGGTGCAGAATCCAGTTTAGAAGATGGTAAATGTCTGCAATGTTTAAAAGTATATTTAAAACTTAAGCATTGTGACTAAGATCATAAAATATGAATTGAATTACGGAAGAGAACCCAAATTAGTAAATGACACAGAATAATAACATGTACATTTTCTTCGCTATTTAGTCTTCCCTTAAGATGAAAGAAGACAAATATTTACTTAATCTTAAGATGCACAAGTATCAAAGTGCTTATAAATATTAAGTTTTATTTTCACCGTTAATTCGTCAGCTAGTACATAATCAGAAACACTGTAACACCATCTATAAAACTGCGTAGGATATCCAAAGACAATAAAGGAAACTCCATATGTCCATTAGAATCGAACTCCCCTTTCCGTTTGTAAGAGTTCACTGAAAGTTTGATTGTTCCATTGGCTTTTTATGTTCTTCAATAACTTTGTTTCCCGGCGAGTAGTAGAGCAAAATCTGCCATTTCAGAGAGGTGCAGAATATCATGGAAAATGACAAGCTTCAAATAAAACATGGCAATAAAATTGACTTCAAATCTATATCGTTTTAATGCTTGACTTTATCGCTTAAAACGTTTTAGTAGTTTCGAGTGTATAGTAAATGCGTAATAGTTTACATGTGTAAGCATATAGTATCAACAGGCAACCACAATCGAGTTTAAAATATATTCACCAACGTAAACTGCCTTTCTGAAAAGAAGTGGTTTATTCGTTTATAAAGTGTGTTGTTCTTTGATTTTACTTCAGAAAACCTGTCATTTGAATGCTGTGTTTTGTATTCAATTAACAGAATTAAATACGGCGTCTTAGAGCAACATAAAAAGAAACATTTCTAAAAATTGTAATATTTATTGAGGCCGCATTTTCTGAAAGCCGCATTTTCTAAACAACACAAATGAAAGCTTTAAAATAGGAAAGGAAGAATGAACGAAAACGCACGAAATGTTTAACTTCATGCTGACAACATCTGACAATGTTGTTTGGTTCAATCCTAAATTCTAATACACGTAGTGGGTATTGTGTGCACTTAATCTCCATCAATATCCCCACATTCGAAAAAAAAATTAATGTAGCGCTATAACATGTGTTAAATGCTTGCAGTTGTACTCAATGTGGAGGTCCACTGTTATTTTACTGTTGGTATTGGCCATGTGGTTAATTTGTCTTATAAGACGTCAGCGAAAAGAAGAATTGTGTAGTAAACGCTGGGCAGAAACCCGAAGCTGACCACAGATGAGGCATTTAAAGCATTAGAAGTAACAAATACTATAAATTCGTATTCAAACCTTAATGGGTAATATTCAATTAGCACTATAAATGGGATAAAAGTCTTGCTTTTACGCTGGCTTACCTATGAAAAAGCTGCGAGAAGAGACTTCAAAAAAACATTACTGACGTTATAATAATATTTGTAAATGCTGCAATGCACATTTTAATACTATATAGAAGTAGTGTTTTATTAAACAGTGTTACATGCATTGGAAATAGGATTAATTTCTATCTTTCACACCTTAAATCGTTTTAATTGTGGAGGCTCGCTGTTATTTTACTATTGGTTTTGGTCAGTGTGGTTTATTTCTGCTTAATAAATCAGCGAAAAGAAACTAGGATAGGCATTGAACATAAACTCGAAGGCGACAACACTCGAGGGATTCAAAGCATTAGAGCTAAGAAAGAGCACGGACTCATATTCAGATCTTAAAGGAAAATACTAAATTACGACACTCTCAATAACATCAAACTTTTTTTAGGCGACCTTGCGTTTTGTAAAACAAAAAAGTGAATCAGCACGAAACGGTAGCGTGGTACAGCGGCTCGCAAACGTTGCGTGAAGACTACTGATTTTATTAAATAGTCTTTGTAAGAATTGTAAAACATGTGTTAATACTGTAGTATACAGTGGTAGTGTCTGACTAATCATTATTACGCGCATGTGGAATAGAAGTATTTCCTTCCTTTCGCAGCTTAAAAGCATTATCATCGATTATCCGGACAAATGTGTTATCCGAATCGGCTATGCTCCGTTTAGTTCGGTTAAACGCGGTTCTACTGTATTCTATTGTATGCTATATATTAAATGTCCAATGTGTAGACTCTTCTCTTCTCTCTCTTCCTTGCTCAACTACTCTTTCCCTCTTTCTTACGTTTTCAAGCTCACACGCTCCCGTCCGCTTCTTTCTCACCTCTCTGTGTAACTTACAACAGACCATTGTCACTCTAATGTATTTAACTGACAAAACTGAGCAGCTTTATCTCTCCAGTTTCTTTTCGTAGACACACTCATCACTGGAAGGAAAAAAAATCAAACATAATTGCGGTCGTTTTACTCTTCACTACACGAAATCTAGGTTTAGTAAGGACTTGAAACTTGTAACTCCTGATGGGACAAGTTTATCACACCACCAGGAAAGCAGATCGTGGAACGGAAGACAGGCCTAAAGCTAGGCGTTACAACTTAAACTTTTCTATTTTTCCCCAGCGAATAGAGACTCTGGGAAAGAAAGCCCAGACAGGGATTTTTTTTGTTTCGATGTATTGGGGTTTACGCTTCAGATACTTGTTTCTGTTTCTTACCCTGGTTGCTTCTGTGGTAACCAATTTACCATCAATAATTAACGAAAAATCGGCATAACTACTTAAAACGTTTACTTTCTTGTATTTGTATTCAAATGTATATTCTATAAAACAGAGCGGCGAAAATCGGTATGTTAACATATAACCATTTAACATTTAGTTTGTCCAGTGTTTTAAAATGTTTACGACATTGTAAAACAGCAAGTTACTGTTTACATGTGCATATATCCGAATACAGCATCTTCTTATAATACATTTATTAATTACGTAATGTGATGTTGATCCTTATTAATTTAAAGCGGTCTGTTAGGTCTCCAGCGGATATAATATGTGGTTTATTATATGTTTATAAATATCTACTCAACTTTTAAGATGTCTAGCTCTGCAAAAAAGCCGATCCATTGAATACCAAAATATATTTGTAAGTGTTATTAGCTCGGTTGCCAATTTATTTATAGATTAACCAAATTTAATGCAACACGTTTCGAGAGAGACTGAAATGTGACTGAATTCCAAATGATAAAAGAAATGATGTGATACAATTCTATTTTGTGCTACGGAGATTTGCGATTAAACATTAAGATTTAATCGCTAATATTCAATAATTACGTTCCACAAATTTGTAGTAATAAAATTTCCGGTTTCCAGAAATTACTGTAAAATTATAGCAATTTCTGAAATTTTATGGAAACATTAGACGGATGGAATCGAGTTGTTGCGTCAGAAAATATACTGGACATTACACATGGGCTCCTCATAGAGAACAGACATATGGCAGCATGGACAATGTTATATGAATATAATCTTACCCTATGCAGGTTCAAAGATAAAGGGATGAAGGTTCCCTGCAGTAGGGGTAGAGCACCGCACATAGGTTCCGTCCCTTTGTGCTTCGTCGTGACCGCTGGGAGGGAGAGGTGAGGTGAGCGACCCGAAGGGCTACCAGTTCCGAATGACGACGTCGCAACCATGGACAAAGGCTTTAACCTTCAAGTTCAAGGTTATTGCTTTATTGTGTTAACATTAAAATACTTGTCATTATTTTATCCAGTTAGTTATGTTACGACTACCAAATTACCACCAAACCTATGAACATATTTATACATTCCTATCCAAAGTACAAGAGACATATTAGAGCAATTGTTCTACTAACCCATAATATGTGCATTACGTAATTAAAAATGTTGTATAGTGCCACAGCACTGTGGGAATTCTTTGTTCTTGCTTTCCACGCAATTGGTTAGGTGATTCTTAGGAGCTTCGAGCGCATTTGCTCTCTCTGGTTTTCTCAAAGGCAACCGGTTGATACCTGGTCTATACTTATTCCTTAGCATTACAGACCTTGAAGGGCTAGAGCATCTCTCACTATCGAAACTCATTCTTTGCTCTCTTGCATTCTCCTCCTCCATCCTCTTATATTCAGTTCCTTCATATCCTCTCCTACATTCTCTCTCTATCAATGCCTTTCTCGGTCTTCGCACACGCCTTCTTCCACCTACTTTTCCCTTCCATATTTTTTGCAATAGGGATCCCTTCTTTTCGCATACTGTGATTCTAAGCTCGTCAGACTTTAGCATACACCAAGTTTCTGCTGCATAAGTCACTACAGGTTTAAATACTGTTTTATGTTTTATTTTTTTTCCCTTTCTGGAAGGATATTACGCCTGGTCTATAGCTTCGTGAAAACTGTAGAATGATTCCTTCAGAACTTCTTGAGATTTATGAGTTCTCAAAATAGATATCAAAATGGATGTTTTCTTTTACACAGGTATAGATAAAATAGAGAATAAGTATTCTTACTGTCCCGGTTTCATTATTAACGTTTTCAAACCTGGGCTTTCAAGTGGAAATCTCTACATTGCGGGAATTTAAGCGCTTTTTGAAGTAGGCTACTTGATGGAAGGGCTTAGCGATCACTAAACCAATCAATCCGGTAATTATGAATAACGATAGCTTGGTGTCATGTTGCCGTCAGTGCGGGTAAGCGCGCGCGCGCACCCACTCACACACACACATGCCATTGTCTGCTTACACTAAGTGGACTAATACTCCGACAAGCACGGATAGTGTTAACAAAATGTGCCTATTTGTTTCGGATAGTAAAACCACTGTTCGTACCAAAATACTGTCAATAGTTTGATGGCAGGAGTGAATAGTGACAGCCTGCGATCGTAGTTCGACACTGCCCATTAAAAGTCGATACTTGATATAGAGTTGGGAGGGGGAATGGCGTGCTTCAAACCACCTCGAGCTGTGGCTATGGCTCAGGGATGACTATGTGGCAAACCAGGGCTGTACATCGTTATTAGCAGTCTCTCATTTTGTTGATCTCTTTTTGTCGCTCCTGTATGTACAAACATTTTATTTATGGAAATCAGTATTTTTAACTCTAACCCTACTGTTTTCCATGGGATTATCTTTGTGCCTTCACTCCGTACACAAACCCCAGCGACATACTGAACTCTTTATTCATTTTCCAAAAGTATAATTGCATAAGATCGTTTGGACCAAAACTTCAACCCTTTTAATTCTTAAGAAACCGAGTGAGGTTACGCCGCGGTAACATGAGTGCCTCGCATTCAGGAGGTGCCAGTTTCGAACCCCGATGACCGCCCACTCTGACCCATGGGCTTTTTGTGGTTTTCCTGGTGTTGCCAGGCAAATGCTGTTCTAGTTTCTGTGCCTTGATTTCCTTTCCAACAATTCCCCTTCATTCAGTTTCTCTCTCATCTTTCACCTGTGCTTCCAGGTTCGCGGTGTACGGCAATGTGAGCAGATGGCGAGCATGCGCCCAATGGAAAGAGTACTCCCCGTGAACACTAGGGAGCTGCCAGGACGAGAGATCGCTTGCACGTCCTCTCTGGCGGCTAGGAAACGTAAGCTACTTCCAAGTGTCTCTGTTAGCCTATGTCCTCCTATTCTTCCCTTTGTTGTGTATTCTGTACCCATTATACCACTTAATGTTTACAAATACTAAATTCAGAAATTAGAATTTGCAAACATTAATTACTGAAACTAAATTTCAAAATACTAGGGAAACTACAGACAAGTTTTTAATATAAACCTTTTAAAATAAAACACAAGTATTTCTCAACCCATACACCGTAATATGATAATACAATAAGGTTGATATTTTATTTCCGTGATACATTTACTAAAACCATTACTTTTCATTTTCTTTTGTGCTGTTCTTTACTTTCATTTACGTAATGCTTTCATTGTTCTACACATACCGATTACAAGTCATATGTCGTTTGAGCCACGAGGCGCCAATCGAACTCATAATAGTTCCAAAAGGTACATGGGTATTCACAATGCAATACACGACTTCTTCCCTATGTCTTTGATCAGAAGTACTATTTAACTCGAAGTAATGAAACACATCATAATATAATTCAATTGTTTTGTACTAAAAGAAAGTTTCGCTATGCAAATAGAAATTCGTTTATCTGTAGATTTTTCCTTGTAATTAATAAGTACCAGTTGCTAGTAAACTATATCAGATTTTATGTGCATACTTTGTTAACAAATTATTTCATGTTCATTTAATAATATTTTGGTAACACCTAAACTTACAGCCCTCCTACTAAACTTCCTCATTAACACTGTTTTAACGACTCACAAAATATGTATTTGTACATCAGTTTTTAATTATTTTCCTATGACATCAAGTACTATGCTCTCTACTAAATGCATATAAACTAATTTTGTAACAGCTAAGCATGAAATATAAGGTATATTCATTCTGTATAATAAAAACGATATTTTTCTCACCGTCCATTTAACTGCTTGAATTTTATCTTTTTCTACCATGTTCAGTGTAGGTGGAGCATATATTGCATTTTAACCAAATATGCGATATCAAGATTTCACATGAAATGCATTCACGAGCTCCTTGTATCAAAAAACATTTTTAGAAAAAGATCCACGCGCACGAGTGTGCGTATCTATCTTCAAAGAGTATTTGATTTTTTTTTTCAGAAATGGATTTATCTGCCATCTATTAAAGTATATTTAAATGAGAAAATGTATCTCTTGATTTTTCTGGGAATAGTATTTTAAGTCGTAAGGACTTTTGAATAATATTGTATAGGTATTGGAGGGATTCTGTGGGATTAGCCACTTCTGAGATGTTAATTATTAATTGTTTGAATTGTTCGATAATTTGTTATTATTTTAAAATTATAACACTTTTGAGTTACTTTTTGTAACTGCAGGAAATAATATGGAATTTTAAGGCAATAATATAACATCCTAGTCTTACAGATTTGACTGTGGCTAGTCCCCTTGTAGCCAAAACGAAAAGTTTTTGTAACTATTTCTGCAAAGGTTTATCTCGACTAATGAAGTATGTAGATAGGGCGCGGTTTCTAAACGAGAGAGGATAAGAAAGATCGTGAGAATGTAACACATCACATATTTTCAAAAATATAAGATAAATTTCTGGAGTCTCTGTAAATACGAAAGAGTAAACAAAGCAAATCGAACCGCAAATGACGACTACAAAATGTTATCTTTATTAGCAGTGAAAGGGCAAAAGATCACTTTAAGCAGAGAATGAATTTTCTCTTTAGTATTTCAGGATTGGATATCCCTGGATTTAATGCCTCTTGTAAGAACCTGAATGCCCATATTCGTTTGGTCCGTCACCACATTTATCATGGTTATTACCTATACGGAATTACACGTGTGCGTTTACGTATGGTCGCATGTGGATAGAGCAAACAATATCTTTCTCCTCGGAAGGTTTGAAATAAGCCGTAACAGAAGACAGTGGCTGCAAATGCTCTTCGATTTTTATTCACTGAGAATGCAAGCACGGTATGTAAATTTAGTTATGTACATTCTTGAGGTTCCATTTGAAGAAGGCGACAGCGAGCACGACGAGTATCGCTGCATAAAACTTAGCTGAATACTAGCATAATAATGACATCAGATTCAGCTATTTTTTTTTCTCTGTAATCGCTATCAGTTTTCATGAATCCTCAATTTTTGTTCACCTAAACACAATATTATAATTCGCCAGACTCCTCCAGATGCAGCAATGTAAACATCTGCTAATATATATATATATAAAAGTCTACTGCCCAGACAGTATGCAAAATTAATTATATATTTAATACAACATATACTACAAATCCTCACCATTTTTATAAAACTCGTGCTTGGACAAACAAAGCAAATATTTATTTTAATAGAGAAAGTCCAAGGTCTCCTATCTGAGCCCATGCAGCCGTTAGATCTTTTACATCTATTTCCCCTTTATCAATGTTTTCGGTATTTCACTTCCTACAAAACGCACTTTGCGTTGCAGGTTTTGTGTTACGAACAAACACATTTGGAGCTAATCTCTCCTGGGTTTTATTGCGGCACACACTTGTGCAGGATTTTCCAAAAAGGTTTAATTCTGGATTTTAGGTAAGGCGTTTGAGTGTGAGGAGCACGATATTTGGTTGTACCTATACGTTTTATTATTTAAAAACATCCGATAAAGAGTTAGTAACATTTTCCTATTATATGTATAGCTGTAATCCGATTGTATGTCCGATGGTCAGTCATCCATCATATGAGACGAAATGCAATAGAGTACCTCAAGGTTCTGTATTGGGACCGATTTTATTTATAGTAGGAACCAGTGGCAAACCAGAGTGTGAGAAAACAATTAATTAGGTGCTTTAATTGACCCAATATTTGGTTAAAATATGAAGACCGGGACTTACGACATTTTAAGTCACCATTGGGGTATGTCATCTCAAAATGATTTGAGATCACCTTGTGGTTTAACGGAAACATGCTAGCGAGCTGGGGAATTTAATGCTGTCCTGTCATGTTGTCATGGTAGCTCAGTGGTTAGAGCAACCGCCTATGGCGTTGAATTTTTCAGTTTAACTCTACCTATCATTTAGCAATTGCTTATCAATTTTAATGTGAGTTGAAGAAATCTCAATTTAAAACCACAATTTCTGGTAGGCTGATTAAGAAGGCACTTTGTTAATGAATTTTGGAAATGCGATACACTTGTGTATGTTTTATAATTTGTATTTATAATTTATATACCCTCTGTATTCTGCAACAAAAGCGGCAATAAATATTCATCTTTATTTAAAAATAAACAAGAACAAACCCATAATTAAAGAAGTGCATGAATGGTTATTATAGTGTCAAGATAAAAATAAAAATTAGCTTTTCTTAGTTTTCGAATTTTTATATTACATATTAAATGGAATACCGGCTATAAGCTGCAGTAGCAGTGTAAGATTACATATTTACCATGCTCATGTTTAATAATATTTTGGTGAAGTAAACTAGTTTTACTTTAAACGCATGCATTTTAATTATTCCGGAACTCTCCACACAGCACAGCTAATGTACTAATTTTCAAGTTACTCCGCACCTTGTAGGAGACACTGGCATAATAAGCTGGTTTTACTTTCAAATTATAGCTATTTGGACCCATCTTTTTATGAACTTCTCGAAACAAAACGTTTAGAATTTCTTTATATATAATTTCCGCTTTACATATCTTAATTTAATTTGATTCTGCTTTTGCTTTCTCTAGCACTTATGTGCGATCTTTTACTTTCTCTAGCACTTATGTGCGATGTATATGGTAGGTAGAGAAGGTATGGTTTTCCATCAAACATTTGATACCGAGATTTCACCGAAAATACATGTTTTGAGGACGCTTGAATTAAGAAGAACGTTTTTAGAATAAATGTCCGTGCGCGCGCGCGTGTGTGTATGTTTGTGCGCGAGCGCGCGGCTGTGGAGAACATACCTGAAAAACGAAAAGTCAGTTAAATACTCAACCTGCTAGGATACAAAACGAAAATTTTTAATAAAATCCCCCCCACCCGCATCCAAAACTACCCTTTACATTGAACATTTCTCGCAATTTTAGATTTTACAAATAATGACTTTTAACGATTTTGATTAAGATGCCGTATATTAAGGATATTTACATGGCAAATAAAATTACATTCTGAATTTTGGGGGGAATAGCCCCTGGAGTCATCTTCATTCTGAGTGAGTTTTGCGTAACCGGTAAACAGTAAGAGATAGACAAACACTTATTACACAAAACATATAGGTCTCATTAAAACTCTCAATATGTCATTTGTAGAGCTAACCATTTCCGAGGTATTCCCTGTTATTGATTTCAACTTCAAAATACTTAAACATTTTCTCAAACGGGAAGTCATCATACGCTTCATATATTTTTATTTCACTCCTGGTCACGGACAGAGAACCGAATTGAATGACAAAACCATAGCAACACCTTTTAAAACAGCTTAAACCCAGAGTATTCCCTTATTTCGATTATATTTATAAGAAACTAAGTAATAAGAGCATTTCTGGTAATGTTTGTCACGATTAGCCTGATGTCGATAAAATAATAGTATTTTGTAACAATAATATTTTGCAGAACAGATAGAAAAAGTCATGTGAATGGGACATATCATTTTTTTTTTATCTATGAGCTTTGCATACTTCTTTACTTTCTTTGAACCAAGGCTTCTTTACTTCAAATGTTAAGAGCGAAAGCTGCTCACTTAAGAAAGCGTTTTAGGATGTGCAGAAGGAGGAACGAAGAAAAGTGGCGTTCTCAACACGCCTTAGTTTTAAGGGGGTTGAAGGAAGGACCGAGAAAAATAAAAGGGGCTGGTTCTTCCTCAAGTGCGGGAGAGAAACAGCGCTACCCATTAAAATGACAAACGGCAATACATTTCAAGCTCAAATGGATCATGGCGGGGTAGAAATATGCAGCCATACATAAATATCCTGTCAGCACCTGGCTTTTCTGGAGGCAAGCACAACCTGTCGAGAGGGATGGCAAGGCTCAGGCCGAAGGAGCAGGAGGGAGAAAATCATATTACACCCCTCTCTCTCTCCCAGCATCATTCATAGGATTAGGAGCATAAACCGGGCAAAACTTGTTAATTGCCCTGTAGCCAGACTGTAAATCAGGCCAGGGTTTAAGAAGCTTAGGCTGAGAGACGGGTCGTGACGTGCAGGGAAGCTGCAAGAGAACAATCCGTTGTACCGTGTCGAGTGGAACACTGATTATACTTCTCGAGGGTTGTAATTGATTGTTGCAGACGTTACAGTCTTATATAGGTTAGGAAGTAAGGTGTCAACAGTTACATTATAAATATGTTGCTTCTTCATATGTGGTATCACTAACACAATTCGGTAACCAAATCCCTCATGGTCAACGATAAAACAATTTTCTATAATTAGTATAATTTACAGGACATATGGACATGTTGATGACGTAAAATTTTAAAAAAAATGATGTATAAATGTCTGAAAGTCTATGAACATTTCCTGAAAGCAAAGTAAAATGGACTGAAATGACCCACAATTTATGGTATCCGCGTAAAATGGATGATATGGTATAATTCCGATAGCTATTCAAATAAATCCATCATCAATGCTTACTTTTTTACTGTACGAACATTGTATACTCAAATAACTGAAGACTAATAATAACTATTTATATATATTACTGATATTTTAAGGACAATATTTCTTGTAAAAATATCCCGAGATAGGAACATCTGTACCTGAACAAAACTGTTCTCAGTTCTACAGTTCTGATTCATGTTCTGTATAAAAAAATAAATCAAATCTCCAATGCTTATTGTTTGATCATGAATTCATAATCATCTTCGTGCAGTCTTAGTAGAACCGGTTTTGAAAAAGAAATGTCTATTGGTTATATTTTAAAAACTTCTGCTGTGGACATCAAACTAAGGAGGTCGACTGAAAGCTACAGTTTCATTTCACTTCCGTTTAAAGGGTAGATCAAGTACCGTTATTGCTGTACAAATGTATGTTTACTTATTTTATGGACCTATGATGATTGAGCTAGATATTATATTAATATGATGTTTTAAAATGTGAGCAAAAACGTATAAATACTTAATGGTTTTAAAATATATAGGTATACCACAAATGAAAAAATAAATACAGGAGTTTATTCTCAGATGCTTATAAAATTCCTTTCATTGTTTTAAGCGACATAGGGGTATCTTCAGAACTTAGAGGTAAAATGGTATCCATAGCAATTAAATAAATAGATGATCAGTCCAGTTTGGAATTACACTTTGTCTCAGTGTTTGAAGTGCAAACTTTTTGTATATGTTACACTTTTAACGCTCTTTCCTGAAATTCTTAAAATGAACATGTTAATACTTTACAGAATGTTCCAAAGAGAATGAAGTGTTTGGAAAATCATTTGCCCAATTTTGTTTCTTTGCTAAATCTTAAGTTTGCAATGCATCCCATTGAGTTTCCTGGCAACGAAAATATACATGGATACTGTAGTGAGAATAATAGCTGGCTAGTTGGAATTATAAAGCGAGTTTTAAATATATAGTGAAGAGTTAATCCTGACAAGAAAGCAAATGACTGCTCAAATGCATCAACTGTGGGCTGGCTGGACAGGTATTTTCTAAATTTATCTATTGCGGAACTGCGGATATAAAGTGCAGAATTAAATTTAAATGTATAATTGTTCCTAAATTATATTTCATGCGTTTTTACATATCATCATTATTTTGGTCTTACAAAGCAGTGTATTCCTAGAGATAGATTTCCAAGACCTGCGCTCAGGATAACCTCAAATTCTTTCTTTTAAAATATATGCCATAAACAGACCTTTGTCGTTATTCAGTTTCTTACTAACATGCTGTAGTTTACTTAGAATTGTTATTAATTTATACATTTATGTTTAAAATTTTATTTTCAGAAGAAAATTCATGTCATTGCACTTTGGCGTTTTTGGCTAAATCAGAACTACATTAAGATATTAAAAATGACCAGGGGCATAACCATTGCTCCATTCTCCGGCGAGTTGCCTTTGTAGCAAATACTTTTTTGAGCTTATACAAAGGAGCAAACAACTACTATTACAAGTATAATGTGTAATGTAAGACTACTTATATATATATATAAAATCACAAACTGTTTCTTATAATAATATACTAAATAAATCATACAAACAAGTTTTTTCCCATTAAGTGTACATTCATTTTAGCTTTCTCTGTTTTTGCGAATATATTGGAACAATGTATGGTTTACGTTTATTTCCGCATGCTACTATATTTGGCGACTATCTTGTAGGATGCAACTAATACTTAATAAAAGCATGACAAACAAATGTTGTTTACATTAATAACCCTCCTTCCATGGTTTTCATACTAAAATAAATCACAGAAAAACAAATTCACTTGAAGCTTAGATTATACATGTAAATAAACATGTCTCTATTAGACGTAACGTGAAGAGTTCTAAAACCCTCTGTAAACACAAAACAGAGACAGCTTAATGCTGTAGAAAAAAGGAAAAACTAGGTGTTTAGCAAAGAAATTTAATTTTTGAAAGATATCGGCCAAAATTTAGCAATATAGGTCTCTTTATTCTGAGTCATTTCTCCGTTAGAAAAATCATGCCCATTTTTAAGTATATTAATACAGTACCAAATTGCGTAAAAGTTATTTGGATGGAGGTAGGATGAAGACCTTGTTATTAAAGAAGCCCGCTTCCCTGTAGTAACTGAATCCTAAGAAAAAGAAACAGATGACAGCTTTTATAAAAAAACGAGTTTCGACTTACACTGAAGGTACCTGTTGTCTTTTATTGGATAACGTTTAGATTTATAACATTCCGTGCTGTATTTCTTTGACAGATGGCGTTTAAGTTGTAATTTATTTATTCTTGAGTACAACAGACATACAATAATCAATCTTAGAACAGAAAATATAAAAACGAGATAATAACATAAGTAAAATACGTACTACCTGCGCGAACTAGAATGTTAATAGGCTCACTTACAAATCTTAAACAAACATTGAGAACAGTCACGTGCTATGCTTTTATTATAAAATTTCAAGCGCAATAATATACTGCTCTATTCATAAATGTTTGTACTTTTATGGCAATAAGCAAAAAAGGCAAATCGCACCAAAATTTAAGATGTTATATCGGATTTTAAGCACAAGAAACAAACGTATGTTGCAAATATGTTTTATTTCGCATTTGTAAATACGTTTTTCTATTAATACTTTATAAAATAGCGCACATTAAGAGATGATGATGATGATGATGATGATAATAATAATAATAATAATAATAATAATAATAATAATAATAATAATAATAATAAAAAATATAATAATAGTAATAAATATAATAATAGTAATAACAACAATACATTTATGATATTTACGTTCATATTGCATAAAGATTTTTTATACTTGTTAAAATTTCTACTTTTGTTCATAACCTGCTTCTTGCAGTTAGGTCTAACTGTATTGCATGATTCAGAAAAGACATTAGATTTTACTCATGTATCAGAGAGTATTTTATCTTAAATAACATTTTTATTTAATGAAATAGGTTTAATGAATTAGATTTTGCTTTGCAGTTAGGTGGAGCTGTATTACATGATTGAGAAAAGACCCATTAGATTTTACTTACCTATCAGAGAGTATTTTATCTTAAATACAAATTTTAGTTAATGAAATAATTGTCATTTTATGACCCACTATTAAGGAAAAATAAACAATATTTTTATAGTAAATACTATAAACCTTTTCAAGATGCTGCACAACTTAGTTTAGAAGTGTTTAGCGAAGCAGTGTGGTAAGGATCCAACCGGCGAACTGCTTCCACCTGGACCGGCGGATGTCCACAGGATTTCAGGCACTCAAATAGCCGCCTTTTGGAGCACTAGCGCAAAGCGGAGTAACAACTTACTAAGTTTATACTACTCACCTAAGGGCTATTCTAACGTGTAGGAGAACTCTTCTGGTACTTACCTGAAATATAAATAAATATTGTTAAGTTTTGCATATATTGCCAAGAGCAAAAATCAGTTTCACCACACACAAAATATCTTTTCTACTATTTATCCTAGGTACTTGTCAGCTATTTATTCGATATTCGTTTATCAACGTCTATAATTTTTCCATAAAAATCGCAACTACTTATGTACCTCTGTATGAATTTTACATGCAAAAAAAAAAAAACAAAAAAACAAAAACAAACGAAATTCAGTTCTTAGGTATCATGCTGTTTTAAGAGTATCCGTGTTTAATACAACCTTGAATGAATCAGTTGAAAAGTTTAGTTTTGTTTATACATAATTAAGGTAAATATTATTCTGAGTCAAAAACGTCTCATATTTCCTAGATGATACTCTTAAGTCTGAGTTTAGTGTATTATGCATAAAGATATTTCATTGCTGTTTTCTCGCTATTCATATTTTCAGCATTGTTCTTGCTATGGAATAGGTTGTTACAAGTTTTAGCGCTGATATGACGGGTTTTAGTTCACAAGTTCGCAGTAAATAAAAACTGTCCTGAGGTTTTACTCCGCGAAATTAAAAAGTTTTTACGTCCCTAAACACAGAGTGTGCAGGAGATATGGATGCATTTAAAACTCGCAATGCCTGAGTAGAAAAAGAAGTGCAGAGAATTTACATAAGTGCAGAGAATTTATATAACTGTACATCCGAAAGTCAAATCTGTTACAAGCTTTGTGAGTCCTCTTTTCTTCATACCTTTACTTGAAAAATTTCTCATTTGCTTGGTGCGTACCATAATTAAAGTATCTGTTATAGAACCGGCAGTTAGAATAAAATTCCCAACGATTGAATTCTAAACGCAGTTTGAAAATATTAAGTATTGAATTGAGTAAAATTAAACAAGGCCCTTCCTCCCAAAAAAGAATTTTCGCCCAAAAAGCAAACGTTTAAGAACAAAACAAAAAAATGGTTCCATTAGTATAGGCCATAAGTTATTTTATATATTACGCAGGAGAATATAATTAAAGGACTTAAGTTTTGTTTTTGTCATATGATTTTAATTTAAAATCTTATTTTATTGAATTTCATACTAATTGGTATCAGATAAATTCATGGTAGGTATTTTAACACTTGAAGACGCAAAGGAAAAAATATAAATTACATGAAAAGGGTGAATAAATAGGGATAAGGAGATAAAAACTAGGGCAATGGTTAGGTATTCATACGCCTTTCTAAGGCTGACAGGGGTTACGGAGAGCTGACAAAGGTTTACAAGTCATTACCGCATTGATGTCGCAGATTGTGCTGCAATTTTTTCAGTGAAATTGCAATGGAAACAGAAATACCTTGTCTGGGCTCCCCAACTGTCAGAAAAACAGTTATAATGTTTTAAGTTGTAACGGCTGACTTTAAGTCTCTAATCCCCTCAACGATCAGCTGCCGGTTATTTTGCGAGGCCTGATAATGAACCAAGGCTACAAGTATCTGCTCGCAAGACCGCATTAAAGGTAACTTACAATCAAGAGTTCATTTACGAAGAGAACATCGACCAAAGACAGTCATGTTTTCCCAGTATTGGACGCTTCCAAGAAAGAAAAGAAGGAAAACAAAATAAAAAATGAGAGATAAAAATTGCTCAGGTTATCTCGTTTAGTGATTTTTAAACAAAAAATATTTGCAAGGAATTAAATATTATTAGTGAACCGTTCTATTTTGTAAATATGTATTTTCTTCAAACAACTCAAGTTTTTCGGGCATTGATTATTAACGACGGTCTCTCGAACTAACCGCAGTTACCCATACCTCACACAGTTTTTAGCCTGACAAATAAAACTTATTTTTTTCTTATACAACTTGGGCCTATGTGAGAGAAAGCCGAGACTCGGGAATTTTTATTTTAGATGTACTTTCAATAGCAAAAAATCAAGATCGAGCTACACTTCAATGTTGCAATCACCCCTTATTAGCGATAGAGTATGGAAAAGCCATCCGTTTTTTGAGTACTGGATGTGGCAATGCATTTTGCAAATCTGATTTCATTGTCCAAACTCAGCTTGGCTATGTACAATGGTGTTTTATTTTATGTTCATATAGACCTTCTGTACTCACTGTTCTACAAACCATTCTTATAAAATCATATTATTCTAGCTGCTTCTTTTTACTACACATAAACTTTGAATTCACATTTATGGTTTCATTCTACGACATAGGAAGTAAAGCAACTCTCAAATTTTTAAAGGACGTGTCGCTATTTGATCGCTTTGAAACCCCATGCACTTTACATGACCACGAGAATAAAAGTAATAGCTTCCCATTTGAAAGAAAAAATCAAACCGTACGAAAGGAATATCTCGAAATGGTTAACTCCACAAAAAAGAATTATCTGAGGTAACTTCGTGCCTCAAGAAACCTAGAATTGGAATTTTGACTACAAAAATTCAAAATAACTTTTTATGGCAAAAAATATTTATTGAAACCTTTGAGCATCCATCGAGAATTAAAATTTACACAGCCCCCGATGCTTAGGGCTCTATAGCTATATGAAGATCGTTCTATACACCAGTTTCCTAGCATACTATTTTATAAAACTTTTTTTTTCTCAAAACTACATCTTCACATATTCAAAATGTTTCACGTGTCTCAATGTTTGTTTAAGTAAAACTAACATTTCTCAGAATGTGTACAAGTATCTTTTGTAAAATTACAGGAGACATAATTATCCTAACACCATTAGCAACTTAAAGAAAAAGGGGGGAAAAAAACCCGAAAAAAAACCCCGAAACATTTTAATTTTAGAGATTAAAAGTTCTAACCTTAAAACAATGCCATAATATAGTAAAGAGAGCTTTGAAATATTTACGCGTGAACTTTTTGTGGAGGTTGAAAGCACCAATTCATAAAATGCCAAACAAATTTCTCAAATTTTGAGGCACGTGACACATTTTGATAATGCAATGTTTTTACATAATAGCGCTTATTAAAATATATATCTTCCCAAGTATTTATCAAATTTGAATGAAATTTGACATTCCTATTAACATAGTGACAATGCAATCAAAATCTCTGTACAGAAATGTAGAAATTTGAAATTTTACTTCGAGTCTGTTAAAGAAATCTATGTTTTCTTGTGCAGTAAGATTTTTGTCTATTCTTACGTTTACAAATTACGCAAAAATCATTCAGAATGAAGAATATTTCGGAGCTTTTCCCAGAAAATTCATGACATAATATTTTACTTCTGAATATAACATTTGAAACATATGGTATTTTAATCAAAATGGCTATTTTAATTTTAGAAACATTTTTTATGCAAATGAGAGTTGAGATGCTGCATGTTAAATCCCTGAGAGATGTTCGATTTAAATATCAAGATTGGTGTTTAACTAACTTTTCGTTTTCGAGTTATGTTGCTTACACACACACACACACACACACACACACACACACACACAAAGGATCGTTTTCTAAAAATGCTTTTTTTGGAATTCAGAAAGTATTCTGGTGAAATATCTCGGCATCGAATTTTTGAAATATTCTAATTCCTCAACTTACTATAGGTAGTATTATACAAAGTTAAAAAGGATACTATCCGAAGACAATGGATAGCATACGTTTATAATAATATATATATATATATCCTATTACGTTGCCCAACCCGTTCACATAGCTTTTCTTGTTTACAGCTACTTAGATTTAACAAAAAACAAACAAACAAACGTCCTTTAATGGTAGGCATGAATAAACAACATGATTATTTTTTTTAATAAGTTTCTTCACAGTATAATCTGGAGCAAATTTCCAAGAGAAACATAATTTTTCCAACAAAATAACTTGAGGCAGCTTTTTCTTAGTGCAGTAACCTATTCTTTTGACGACACCAAAAAACGTCCTAAGGAAGATTTTCTCTTCAAGTGGACTAAAATTTACCGAATATCCATGAAATGAGCATTAGGGAAAATTGTTTTGAAAGCTTTGACCTTTAATTTTACACGACTTGTTTGGCTTAGAAAAAGTATCTAAAAACCAAAAATTACATACTTTGCTTCTGTGCAAAGTCGGTGCAAATGCACTCGTACGTGAGAGAACGAACTTAAAATCTAATAAATCTGTGGGAAGGGCTTCAAAATTTCCAGTTTTGTATAGAAATAGACTATTTTCTAGAGAAGTAACAACTCTAGGGATTGAGACTTATGTTATATAAACTTCCATACGATTGAACAAACGATGTGGAAAGTAGAATCATCGCCTCTGTTATTGCTTGTAGTTTATTGTGCATCAAATTAAAGCTGCCGATAAATTCATGACATCAAATAAAAAGGGTTACATGATTTTCCTTAACCACCTTTGTGCCTTTGAAACGCTCCGAGTCCCAAGTAACTGTGAGATGGCTTGATTTACCCCCAATTCCACTTGACGCCAAAAGGACACCCACTTGATTACAGGGCCCAAAGATTTAAAGGCCGCCCTTAATGGTCGGAACATGAGCCCCAACATCTGTGCGCCTCTCTCAGAGCAAATTACTGTGGTTGTTGAACAAGTGCCCGATATGCAAGCCGATTATCCCGGTAAGCGGGAAGACTACACGCGTAGCCGAGACGAGGCTGGTGAAGAACTGGGAAACAAAGGGACACGAACAGCAATGCTATTAAAGGGCTTATGTGCATCCATTCGTAAACTTGGGTTCATGTGGCATGCATCCGCTAATTTATAGTTCTCTTTATTGATTCTCCGCTTTCTACGAGATTTCAAATGCTACTACACTTGCCATGGTTTGATACAGATGAGTCCGGAATGCACAAAAATGTCCCGGTGCCCACATTAAAGCAAATCCGAAAACCTAAGCACGGAAATTCTATAGTTCCAGCTCTCCGTTTTGCACTATTCTTCTGGAAGTATGTTTTAGAATGTATAAGAATAGGTAAGCCAACGGAAGGGACACTACGCATTCAGACCTACACAGATCTCTTGTGGCCAAGAGGAATGGATGAAGTAAAGGAATCACAAGAGGCTAGGAGCCGCAGGAAGACAGGCCACAGACGGGCTGAAGTTCCAAAAGAATAGGTAAGCCAACGGAAGGGACACTACGCATTCAGACCTACACAGATCTCTTGTGGCCAAGAGGAATGGATGAAGTAAAGGAATCACAAGATGCTAGGAGCCGCAGGAAGACAGGCCACAGACGGGCTGAAGTTCCAAACGTTTACAGGTTTGAAGACCGCTCCCACTGATGGCGCTATCCAGATCGGGCGAACAATCAACGACCGATCAACCAGGCATCCCTCTAGTGTCCACGGGGAGCACCCCTTCCTTTGAGCATGCATCCTTGTTTTCTCTCGGGCATTGTATTACACCATGAAGGTGTATGACAGATAATACTGAGATGTGAGAAGGAAACGAAAGAAGGAGAAATGATGAAAAGGAAATCGTGGTAGAAAAGAAAACACCCAAGCATTCGCCTCCCGATCCGGAGAGTCGCAAACGTTACCGCGGTGTCACCTTGCTCGGTTGCTTCACTGCAAACCTTGAAGTACATTATTTACAAATCATATTTTGTAGGCATTTTTATACATTCCAATGCCTTCCTTGTCATTGATAGAAAATCATTTATTTATGTTTATTATTACATTACAAAGGACTGAGGTACAAAACATTTTGCCTAAGAATTGGCTTGACACAGTTGAGCTTTTACTTCATCTACACACTTAATTGGAATAAGTAATTTGAATTTTTGATTATATATTCTCTAAACCAGAGGCTGGGAACTCGAAGCGCAGGAGAAAAATCATGATCTCAACCCACGATTTTGCGACTGCAAAACAAGCGATTATTGAATGGAAAGGCTTCCTCAAAGCCACTTAATAGAAGTTTCAGGATATGTGACTGAAACAAGAAGCGTTATTATGAAGCTGCTTTATAGAATTTTAAATCAAGGCCTGAAAATAACACAAGTTTAAATAGACAGGCAACTAAATTAAAACACATATTATGCTTACTATATTAATACAATTAACAGTTCTCCCTATATTAACTGATGTGAAACGTTTTAAAAACGGGGTTAGCGCAAATGTATAGAATCGAGGACTTCCTTCTAGAGTAATTTATTTTAATCACATCCTGCTATAAGTAGGAAATCAACCAACGATTATAACGCCAGAAGTATACATAATAGTCATATTAATCCTTTGGAACCAAATTAGTTATATAGTACGGAATCGTACTGCGGCGCAAATTACTAAAATACATAGCTATAGGTTTTACAAAGGAGGCGTTTACCTCGTGCACTACAACCAACATAAATATTTTGAATAACACCCCCAAAAGAAATGGATGAAGTGAAATAAACACCAGAGACTATAAACTACAAAGCCCCGCGGAACTCACTAAGAGTTCGACTCCAAGACCTTTCTCACTGCTAGAGCTGGCTAGAGAGGGCGATGAACGACCTCTCCAACAATTACCTCTAACCCGGTTAACATAAAAGTATATCTGAAAGCTGAGAAGGATATGGAATGAAAGGGAAATGATGAAAAGAATAACTGTGGTTGATGAGAAATCAAAGCAGAATTCGCCTACCGACCAGGAGAAATTATGAAAACCCAAGGTCAAAGTTGGGATTATCACATAATCGACTACAAAGACAACAGTTCAATGATAATGGGAATGCAACAGACAATTTGAACTCGGTTACTTCGCACTTCAACAATGTGAACACCTCAAAATATTCTGTGCGTAAACGTAAAGGATAACAAGGGATCGTGTTGTTCACAGAAATCACGTATTGGAGTTCTAGTTTTCGTGGCTTTTCAGAGGCAGTTTTATCAGTAATTATGTCATTCCAACGAAAGTAACGTCCGCTTTGCAAGAGGATTCACTAAAATAAACATCAGCTTTGCTGCAGAACGTGGCACATTTAATCAGCAGTGCTCATTAGGAAATGTACAAGGTCCGTGTCCCAGCACACAAACGAAGTTGGCTTCCCTGCAAACCGAAGCGGAGTGCGCCGTAGTAGATAAAAAATAATCAGTGGAATACACAAGTCATTGTTAAGCGTTTTGTTTTCCAGCCAATTTTCTATTTCATTCGGTAACGCTTAGCCTTTCAGTGAATCCACTGCAACAGGATTTAGGTGGACGGGAGGGTTTGTCTTAATTTGCCACGCGCGGTACGGGTCTTTCCCGTATTCGTTGTCGTCCAGCTCGTTATAGCGATAAAACGTGCTAACAGGCTCACCGATGCCTGGCAGGGGAAGAGACCAGCTTGTTTGTGGGCTTCGACACTCAACTGCCTCCAAACAGAAGTCTGTACAATAAATTGACCGCAGCAGAGTACTAACTAGGTTACTGGATTTAGTTACTACCCCGGAGGGTGGCCGTGCTGTGGGGACTTTTAATCCCTTGGAAACGAAAGACCATCAATAACTCTCTCCCCTTCCGCCCCGCCATGTTACCATACCGTCCGTCCGTCCGTCTGTCTATACGTGCATAGCGTGTCCATCCTGTCGGCATCCATTTACAACAAAGAGAAGCAAATTGGAGAAATGAGAGATGACAAACCATTTCCTTTTTCTCTAGAAGCGTCTTTGCAATAACACGCCCTTCTTCTTCTGATACTCAATGAGGCAGCCATGGCAATGTTTTTATTTTTCTCTTTCCAAAATTGTTATTGATTACTAGTTACAGCGACATTGTTAAATACCACATTTGACGCAAACTCAGTTCCGTCAAATAAAACATATGTGTAATTCCGTCCTCAGTTTGCCAATACTATATTACGAAATAAGGGCATAATTTCGTCAGATATTTTCTGCGAGATTATCTAAAGAAATTAGAGCATGATACTGAATACAGTTTTCTTTCGACGGTAATGAATAACAGTAATATTATTATAATGACGAAAATAAAATAAATAATTTACCAACAGCTGTTGCACATGGTGGTTCCACTCAGGGTTAACAAATCGTTCCATAGTTTTAGGGGCATACGATAATTTGAACGTTTGTACGATGTACAGCTAAACATAAGATAACATCCCAATAGTGTTTTAATAACAGCAAAATGAAACGAATGTGACGACACTACCTTCTTCATGCTGATGCTGCATTGTGGAATGACACAACAAAACCTGAATCCTGTCTGAATTTTGCCCTCTTTAGGTCTCCAACTCTCTAAGCGAGGCTGTTCCAATTCTACTCGGCTGAGTCACGAATATTCGCACATACTCAATAGTATCGGAGCCCGGCAGGAAGGAATGCTGAAGGAGCGTAATAGACAATACGTCTCTGGGCGAAAGTTATAGTTGTACCCCATGCTGCTTCATTCAGCTTTGACGAAAGCTTGCCCTCAATGCTGAGCTGTACCGTATCCTTAAATTAAAGATATGTTGCCATGGTAGCTCAATAGTTAGAGAAACTGAACGGAGAAACTGCATACTCCGGACAGACTTCTTTGAGTCATGAACACTCCGCTGGTCTTTGGCGCTCATTCAAGCAGGAGCAACCTGCTCTAAGTAAAGCAACCGCCACATATCCCACAAAACCCCCTTCTCTTTTTTCTCCCATTGCCAGTATAGCTATCCAGAAAACTACTGAGTGGAGAAAATTCTTAATAACTGATATTCCCTACGGAATGAAGAACATTTCTGAATCTGATGGTTCCTGGAATGCTATTAAACACATGTGCGATCTTGATGGAAATAATTAACTGAAAATACCATTTCCGAGATGCTCCTCGTTATTGGTTTTAATTTATAAATTCTCTATCAATTTTTGAACAGCTATTATACCAAATTGTTTTTTGTGTCATGAAAAACCATTTTTCAAGGCCAGCATACCAATTATGCGTTCTTACACATAGTTTATTGCTTTGGCTTCCTGTATTCCTCTTGTACCTACAACGAAATCTCGATTAACAAGAAGTAGGTAGTTTTATTTTGTAAAAACAGTATACTGTAAAATAATATTATACCTATATATAAATAAACGTTAGTGAATACTGAAATTCTTGTGAATGTGACACAACAAAATACATTTTTCTGAAAATGTTACATCTATTGGAAGAGTTATATAATAAACAAAGTCCCATTTTGCTCTCATAATTGTAATTAAGATTATTTTAAATTGAGTGTCATTTACAGACATGCTTTAACTTCTGGTGTCCTCAGCGTCCCTTTCTGTATTGGAATTAAAGATCGTTTATTTTCCTCATAGGCCTATTTGTTAGGCTTCAGGTTATTTTACGTGCCGCAAATGTACGACACGGGACAACCGGCCTAGTTTCCTTCCGGAGAAAGCTATGCTAAGTATTTTTACGCCTGAAAAAATGCACTGTTCTCCACTGAGTTTAAACCCGGTGACCTGGGGAACCAGGGTATAACATGCTACTTCTAGACCACTTTAAGTGCAGATACCACTTGTGTGTTGTTATGGCTTCTAGTCTAATTTGTTTTCTAGCATCGGTAGTTTCTGTCATATTTCACTTGAACAGATAGCTATATTAAACGACTCACTCAGTTTTAAATTCACTTCTGAACCGCTGTTTCACGTAAAAATAGCTACGTTACAGATAATCTTAACCGCAAAATTTAGAGGAAAAATTTCATATACCTTTGAACGAAAATGCTGAAGTTTATCAAAAAATGTGTACAGCACATTTAGGTATCACACTTTCTATTTGTGCAAAACTTTGGTCTCGTTATATTACACGATTTCAATAGCATATTCTCCCCTTGTTCAACTTTTCAGTGCGACAAAATAGCACTGCGATCTACACTTCGTGTAGATGCTGACGCAGCTTCAAAGATTCCGAGCGCTGCCATGCGATGCATTGCGCTAGGTTTTCCCATTCGGAACTGTCAGGTGTGCCATATTGTTTCATCCAAAGGTGCAAGTAAAAAGATTACTCTCCAGGTTCCGTTCAACACCGTTTATTTTCAACTGTAATTCGCTGTACGGGAAAGTTCTGAAACTTAATACTTTACCTATGCGCTAATAATTATTTTATTTATTTGTTGTTTCGTCCACGTTTCAACATGAATGTAATACTGAAATGCTGATAAATAATTTCTAGCTTCATTTCTAGTACGCTAAATGAGGAATGTGAAAGCAAGCTTTGTAAAAGTTTTTAAAAGATATAAACCACATTCTATTTAACCAACGATTTTCACGTCAAGAAATTCCCAAAACGAAATCGAGGAAGGAGTTCCGGGGAATGAAATCAGATTAACTACTGTGGAACACACATTTGTCACGCTACAGTCAGCCTGTTAGCTGCCTTCCGCGACACCTTCAAGCGGGAATCGAAGCGGAAGTGTCTGGAATGTGGCAATTACGTCGAGAGTCACGGAGACATCTCTATTAACAAGCCATATTGGGACTACTTGACAAGCAACAGGGAGAGTTTCCACGCATGGTTGCTTGCCTAAGGTGGGTCCGGATATTATATGCTACCGGTATGTATCAACTTTGCTTTCTCCTCAGGAAGTCCAGACAGGTCATTTGCACCTGGAACGTAAATTATTTTTGGGATTCTTGCTCTCACAGCGACAAGCAAAAAGCAAATTGCTATGTCAGAGAGAATAACATCCGCTTGTAAAATTGTATTGTGCCCCAGAAACTGTGTATGCAAGCATTGTAAATGGCGAATCATATACACACCACTTACTTCAACATGTAAGCCCATAGAAAACTGTGACTAAGTCCAATTTCATGAAATTAAAATGTGTGTGTCCAAATAACTTTAAATCCTTTACGAACAATATTAAGTAATCTGCCGTTCCTCCAAGCGTTTATGGGCATAAAAAATAGCATTATGCATAATCTGGTGTACGCTAATGCTTTAGTTTATCCAAGAGCAACGAACATTTTTGAATTTATTTCATTGCAAAATAAAATATGACAATTTTTCGTAAAAAGTTACGCAGTAATTATCCTCTGAGAGTCAACTTTAAATAAAGAGACTTTATTGTCAATATATGCTTTCTTGTCTTAGGAGCTCATGCTTAATGCATCTGAATCATTTGTGAAGCAGCAACACTACAAATTGAAGCCGAAATTGAATGCTTACTATGAATACATTTTGTAATTACATATGGCTATGTATGCATACAGGTTCTTTGAAAAATAAATAATAATGCAAATAAGCATGTTTGAAACCAGCTCAGAAACATAAAATTGAATATTTTGAAGGGAAACATTTGCAAAAAAGAAACATTTTCAGACATTATTAGATAGGGTGTGACGTCATCGAAAAAAGTTTTAAATGACGTTTCTTTTGGTCCGAAAGGGAGTTATCCCGTGATTTAGTTGCGTGAATAATTTCATGGCGGCGCCTTGGCCGAATGATTAGACCGCTGGCCTCTCACCAAGGCGTCCCCAGTTTGATCCCAGGTGCCGCACATGGGATTTGTGGTGGAGAAAGTGGCGTCTGGGCGGTTTTCTTCGGGTTCTCCAGTTTCCCCGCTATTCATTCACAGCCTTCTGCATAATCAACTTTCTGTTCATCCATTTCAGCGCCATTTTGTATCATCTTCTTCCTGACGCTCATACAGGAATCGGGCTGATCCCCCATCCTGGCTTTCTCTCTAATCCAGCGTATGTGTGCTCCTTAACCCTTGCAGTGCCAACTCGAATAACAGAATGCTGACGGAAAAGTGCCAAGCAATTTTAGCTCAAAATACAGGGTTTTAAATTATTAGTAATAAAGTGGGTACCAAATGACATAGGAAGCTTAATCTGTTTTTCTTTTTTTATTTCAGTAGGCACTTTTGTCTACTGTGTAATGTGTATTATACGGATGAGAAGTGTATTCAATATTTTAAACAATTAAAAACAAAAGAAAGTTTTGAAATTAAATAAAAATTTCGAAATAACCGATATTTAGGCATACACAAACTTACTATGCAGGAAGTTCAGGTTAATGAAATGAAAGTAAAGATATTACTTTACTAAAACAGCAATTTGCTTTGGTCTGGTGTTTCAATTATTAAAATACAAAAGATGAACTCGTGTAAACTGCAGGCTGACAATTGAGAAAAGTTACACACACACACACACACACACACACACACACAAACGAAATATAACTAATAATGAAAATGGCATAAATCAATGGGATACAAATATAACGTAGATTGCTGTACAATTAAGCACTTATGTTGTGTATCTGAATGGTAGACTCACATTGCGTTGTCTGGTTACACCGCGGTAAACTCATTTTGATAATTACACTGATTATTTGCAAGCGTACGAGGACCGCTGTTATCTGATGCATTTTCATCGCTGAACCTGGAATATATATCAAAACCGCTCAAGGTCTGAAAATTCATAATCACTTGTTTCTTCTAAAACATCACAATCTGCAGCTCTTATTTCTTCTTCAGTTCTAACGTTTTGCTAGGTGACGCCATTTTTCAACCCCATAAACAAGCATGGGCCAGAGAAATTAAATTTGGAGCTTTTATGTGCTTTGGTGTGTAAAGATAAGGCCCTGAAACGCTCCAAAAAACTTTTCTGTATGGCTATGATTTAGAACGTACACAGACTTTCCCGCTGGAAAAATTTAAAACGCATGAAAATGACATAACGATTAGATCGTGATTGGCACTAAGAGGGTTAACAGGCATCTGACCCCACACGCTGGCTTGTAAGAGTAAGCCTTCAAGAGGATGGCAAATAACGGAAAATGAAGCACAGTTTAATTCAACATTTTGGTTGCAATGGGAACACATTTCATTCCACTTGATTAACTTTTATGAAGACATTTGAAATGCGGAGTATTTATTACGAGAAATACTAATATGGAAGACTTAAGCCGGGATATACCACCAGTGGGGTTGAACATGTTCAACATATAATGGTCACGCTTTGTGTTAGTCACTGCCAGATTCTAAATGCAGAACATTCTAGAGATGTCACTAAATTACTAAATTCCATTTGCTACAGTAGTTGTGTGAACTGGAGAAAATGGTTTTAAAAAAGGCAACAGTTAAACGGTTCCTATTCTAACCACACCTTTTCTAAAAAATTGAAAATTCAGAAAAGAGTAAATAAATAATCTGTTGCAACTTAGAAGTTTTATCGATGAGTCAAACCCTGTGCAATAACTGGAGAAAATTTGGTTTCCTTTTTCTAAAAATCTTCCTTACGATATTAAAATTGACGTGTCCTAAAGTCAAAATAAGTTAATTTTAGTTACATTTGTTGTACGAATACATTTTGTAACTCATAGAACGATTATTGCTTTTATCAGTCGGTGAAACGAATAAAAAAGCATTAGTTATGTTTCTGTGGCTCCCGTCTTTTCTAAAATCACCAATATTTTTTTTTTCGATTTACTAATCCAATGTAACTAATAACACCAATATTTATAATCCCTTCGCACAAGTACTATTACAAGTAGATTTTTATAAAACATTACTATTGTAACAAATTTGTAGATGTATAATATGCTAATGCTAATATTTTGTGCTAAGATGTTAGATCACAACACTACTGTAAACTCAAACATCTGTAGTTTTAGAACTTTACTTTGTACATCCTCCTTAATATTATACAGTTCTGTTTTTGGATTTTCATATACACATATAGTCCATCTCTAACAGTACCCTCGTTATATACAAAACATCTTGATTTCAGCAACAATAATCAGCAAATATAAAAATTGTATGAATATACCTATCTAATATGTCTGAACAAGACAAGTACTATGGCATCATAGGTACGCACGCATGTGTTTGCTTTATTGGAACTTAAATCAACAAGGGTGCAATAATCTCAAAAGTAAATAAATATTTTATAATTATAGTACAGAAAATTAAAACAATCTGCCCTCAATTCTATAATATATCTCAGAACAGTATGAATAGCCGCTAGGACCTCGCAAAACGCCGTACACCAGAACTATTTGCAAAATAACGTTTAGATTGGTGCTGTTTTGGGAGAAAGCACTAAGCACGACGATTACGCTATCGAAATGACAGATAATATTTTTTGAGGATTCGGGTATCATTGGTTTAGATCCGACTAATAATATTTTATTTATATATTTTTTATTTGGCTGAGTGCAAGTATTCTAACTTGGGACTTCAATATAGTAATCATTTTAAAATGTAATATTGTTACCATTTGTGATTCTTAGACTAAAACCTATGGCAACCGGATCAAACGATACAGAATGGAAGCACGTGCAGCTGCCGGGTGTCATTTTGGTTTTGTTTTCCAAGCCTGCTACTACAGAAAGCTCCAGCGGTTGTTATGGGTCACGGCCTCCTTGACTATCTTCTACAATGAAGACAGATACACGCAATAAGAATACATTATGCTATGATCGAAGTCAGGAAACATGAAAATTGATCAACCTTCCCGAACTCCGGAAGATTGTGCATGCTGGTATTTGAAAACGAATATTTGAAACTGTTTTTTTTTTTCTTCCCGTTCCGGTTCTTCTTCCCGTTCCGGTTCTTCTTCCCGTTCCGGTTCTTCTTCCGGTTTCCTTCCCGGGCAGTGGTGCACCTGGCTTTACTCCATCTTACAAGACTCCATTCAAAAACATGAATGAGCCTGTAGATGCAATTGTTTAGAATACAAAGTCGTGTTTTAGAAAGAGAATACCGCATATTGCAGAACAATACAAAAAACAAAAAAAACAAAAAAACAAAAATGATGTATTCCATTCACATGACTTTCTCTACATTTCTGCAACAAATTATTGTTAAAAAGCTTATGCTTCTTTTTACTTCATATTAATCGAGAGAAAAAAAAATTAGCGGAAATGGTCTTATTACCTGCTTCCATGCAAGTAGAAGGGAAATAAGGGAGTAGCATAGACTAAACTATTAGTCTAAAGCTGGTTGTTATGTGACTGAAGTTTCTTTGTTTTAATAGATAAGAGTTGTGAAATTCCAGTATAAGAAAAGTACGTTTTTTTAAAGCTGAAACCAGTAACAAGGAATATTTCAAAAACGACCCACTCCACGAAAAAGATGATTATTACATAAATTGTGTGTTTTAATGAGATCTACATTCCTTGTGTGGTAAGTTTTTGTCTATCTCTTACGGTTTACCCTTTATGCAAAATTCATCCATAATAAACATGTCTTCAGAGGCTATTCCCACAAAATTGAAGATAAACATTTTATTTTTGATGAAAATATCTTACATATAACAGATTTTAACAAAAATCGTTAGAGGCATTTTTGAGAAAATCAACATTTTTTATTTTTTTTCCATGTAAAGGGTTGTTGTGGTGGGGAGATTTTCTTGAACATCTTCGTGTCGCATCCTTGGAAGATACCGAAATTAAATACCAAGTTTCTTATTTAACGGTCTTTTGTTTTGAGGTATGTGCTGCACAAAGACACACAGGCACAGATAGACATACAGATACACTCACGGACATTTTTCTAAAAATGTTTCTTTTGGAGCAATGGGTCTCAAGACATGTATTTTCGGTGAATTCTCGGTATCGAATTTTTGGGTGTATTACAACACCTTCTCTATACACTATGTACATAGTATCTGTAGAGAAAGTAAAGAGCTCATATTCGCGCTGGGACCGCTGTTGTTGGTAATGCTCTTTTCCCCCCAACAGCATCCGCACGCATTCATTGCGAGGCCCGCTGTTATTTTACTGTCGGTGTTGGTCAGTGTGATTTATTTGTGTTGAAGATGTCAGCGAAAGGAAATACGCCTTAAACACAAGTTTAAGGCAGCAGATCCCCATGGCCACGCTCGCAAAAGTGCCTCGCTTAGGGGCTTCATGGTGCAGGGGATCCTGGGTTTCGATAACTGCCTTGGGCATGGGTATTTTGTGTTTGTAAATGTGTATATGTGTGTGTCTATTAGAAGCAAAAAGCAAACGGTAGTCAGATATAAAAACTAACGAAATGTTGGGAAACTGAATAAAGGAAAAAAAAAAGAAAAAAAAAAAGAAAACTAAAGTAAAAATGAAAAAAAAAAAAAAAAAAAAAAAAAAAAAAGACTTCCCGACAGAGAGACAGCAAATGCGGATTTCAAAGTGTTAGATGCAAGAAACACCAATAATTTTTATTCAAATCTTTACGAAAAATATTGAAATACAGCATTATAAATAACACAAAACATTTTGTTTTTGGATTACCTGGTGTTTTGATAAAAAAAATAAGTGAATAAACACTAACATGTATATAATGCTTATCAAACAGTGGCGTGGTATAGCTGACAGCAAGCGTTGGGAGAAGAACGTTTAGAAAGCAAGTTACTAATTTTATGGAACAATCCTTATAAATCATATAATGCGTAATTTAATAGTGTAGACGTACAATAATAACTACTGTATCTATATTAGCTCGTTACCATAAATTATATATGGGTATGTATGCATACAGGCTCTTTCAAAAATAAAGAATAATGCAAATAAGAATAAAATTAATACATGTTTGAAACATGCTCAGACACATAAAATGTAATATTCTGAAGGGAAACATTTGCAAAAAAGAAACATTTTCAGACATTATTACTTTGGGTGTGACGTCACCGAAAAAAGTTTTAAATGACATTTCTTTTGGTCCGAAAGGGAGTCATCCCGTGATTTAGTTGCGTGAATAATTTCAATGCGGGGCCGTGGCCGAATGATTAGACCGCTGGCCTCTCACCAAGGCGTCCCCAGTTCGATCTCAGGGACCGCACATGGGATTTGTGGTGGAGTAAGTGGCGTCTGGGCGGTTTTCTTCGGGTTCTCCAGTTTCCCCGCTATTCATTCACAGCCTTCTGCATAATCAACTTTCTTTTCATCCATTTCAGCGCCATTTTATATCATCTTCTTCCTGACGCTCATACAGGAATCGGGCTGATCCCCCATCCTGGCTTTCTCTCTAATCCAGCGTATGTCTGCTCCTTAACCCTTGCAGTGCCAACTCGAATAACAGAATGCTTACGGAAAAGTGCCAAACAATTTTAGTTCAAAATACAGGGTTTTAAATTATTAGTAATAAAGTGGGTACCAAATGACATAGGGAGCTTAATCTGTTGTTTTTAGTACACCCCATTCTCTACTGTATGATATTATACGGATGAGAAATGTATTCAATATTTTAAACAATTAAAAACAAAAAACAAAATTTGAAAATAAATATAATTTCCGAAATAACCAATAATTAGGCATACACAAACTTACTATGCATGAAGTTCAGGCTAATGAAATAAAAGTAAAGATATTACTTTACTAAAACAGCAATTTGCTTTGGTCTGGTGTTTCATTTATTAAAATACAAAACATGAATTCAAGTAACCTGCAGACTGACAATTGAAAACAGTCACACAAACGCACACACACACACACACGCACATAAACGAAATATAACTAATAATGAAAATGGCATAAATCAAAAGGATACAAATGCAACGTAGATTGCTGTACAATTAAGCACTTATATTGTGTATCTGAATGGTAGACTCACATTGCGTTGTCTGGTTACACCGCGGTAAACTCATATTGATGATTACACTGATTATTTGCAAGCGTACGAGGACCGCTGTTATCTGATGCATTTTCATCGCTGAACCTGGAATATATATCAGAAACGCTCAAGGTCTGAAAATTCATAATCACTTGTTTCTTCTAAAACATCACAATCTGCAGCTCTTATTTCTTCTTCAGTTCTAACGTTTTGCTAGGTGACGCCATTTTTCAGCCCCATAGACAAGCATGGGCTAGAGAAATTAAATTTGGAGCTATGATCTTTGGTGTGTAAAGGTAAGGTTCTGAAACGCTCCAGAAAACTTTTCTGTATGGCTGTGATTTAGAAAGTACACACTTTCACCCTGAAATAATTTAAAGCTACTATATAATATACATTATATAGATGAGAAGTGTATTCATATTTTAAACAATTAAAAACAAAAGAAAATTTTGAAAATAAATAAAAATTCTGAAGTAATCAAAAATTAGGAATACACAAACGTAGTATGCAGGAAGTTCAGGCTAATGAAATGAAAGTACGGATATTTCTTTAATAAAACAGCAATTTGTTTGGTCTGGTGTTTTATTTATTAAAATACTAAAGATAAATTCATGTAACCTGCAGGCTGAAAATTGAAAAAGGTCACACAAACACACATACATACACACACACTAGCAGATAAACGCGATATAACTAATAATGAAAATGACATAAATCAATAGGCTACAAATGTAACGAAGATTGCTGTACAATTAAGCACTTATGTTGTTGTGTATCTGAATGGTTGACTCACACTGTGTCGTCTAGTTACACCGCGGTAAATTCATTTTGATAATTACACTGATTATTTGCATGCGTACGAGGACCGCTGTTATCTGATGCATTTTCATTGAAGCTACAATATATATCCTCCTCTCTTACGTCAATATCAGAAACGCTCAAGGTATGAAAATTCATAATCACTTGCTTTCTTCTAAAACATCACAATCTGCAGTTCTTATTTCTTCTTCAGTTCTAACGTTTTACTAGGTGACGCCATTTTTCAACCCCATAAACAAGCATGGGCTAGAGAAATTAAATGTGGAGCTTATATGTGCTTTGGTGTGTGAAGATAAGGCCCTGAAAGGCTCCAGGAAACTTTTCTGTATGACTATGATTTAGAAAGTACACAAACTTTCCCGCTGGAAAGATTTAAAATGCATGATTATATGATGATTGGCACTAAAAGGGTTAACAGGCATCTGACCCCACACGCTGGCTTGTAAGGGTGAGCCTCCATGAGGAGGGCAAATAACGAAAAATGAAGCACAGTGTAATTCCACAGTTTGGTTGCAATGGGAATATATTTCGTTCCACTTGATTGGTTTTTATGAAGAAATTTGTAATGCGGACTATTTCTTATGAGAACTGCTAATATAGAAGACTTAAAAAAGAGAATCAAGAAAGAATGCCGAGATATACCACCAGTATTATTGAACATGTTCAATAAAAAATGCTCACGCTTTGTGTTAGTCACTGCCAGATTCTAAATGCAGAGCATTGTAAAGATGTTACTAAATTATTAAATTCTATTTGTTACAACAGTTGTGTGAACTGGAGAAAATGGTTTTAAAAAAAGCCAACAGTTAAACGGTTCCTATTCTAACCACATCTTTTCTAACAAATGAAACATTCAGAAAAGAATAAATAAATAATCTGTTGCAACTTAGAAGTTTTATCGATGAGTAACAACCTGTGCAATAACTGGAGAAAGTTTGGTTTGCTTTTTCTAAAAATCTTCCTTACGATATTAAAATTGACGTGTCCGAACGTCCAAAAGTTAATTTTAGTTATATTTGCAATGTACCTTACTTACAAAACACCCTATATGATAAAAATATTTGTAGACACAAGAATCTGGAAATTATCGTCCAGCTTTCATAACAATGTTTGCTATTTTGGGTAGGTGAAACTAGTTACAAGCAATCCATTGTGTTACTTATGTATTTATCTTCTCATCCTAATACGATTACACAATAGATTAAGAATGTCCAATGAAATGTGTTTGTGAAAGCTTAAGTTCCTATGGATGACCAAATTTTTAAAATAGCCATCAATTTTTTCCTTATAAAATATAAACTTGAGGATAAGTCGGAGACATACAAGGAGTTTGGCGAAACACTCTGGTATTTAAGTGTGAAAAAACGTGATTTTGAAGAAAATGTATTGTAATTTTTTGTTTACTGAAAATTGGATTTGTGGTATATCTAATGTATTGTGCTGTTTAAATGTCTGCTGGAAATCAGTCAATTGTTTCACTCCTTCAAAACTTTACGCCGAAAAGTTGAACCTTTTACAGTTTTTTCTTCCCACCAACATCTTTAACTTTACTATATGCTAAAAACATGACTTTGTTTGTCATAAAATCATCAGAACAATTTCATTTCAATTATAATTTCTATTGTCTCTTGTTCGCTAATATTGCACTATAAACACAGATTTTGGTCACTTGTAATAAACGGCTAGCAATTTTTTACAATTTGAATGCCATTTAACTATTTAACACTATAAAAACACACATAAAAACGCAGCATGTGCTCGATCTGAAAAATGGCTTCAGTTGGACAGCCAAGTTTTTAAGCTTCAAAATTAACTTCGAGGTGGAAAACAAACATAATACCCCGGGAACATGTCCTCAAATCATTTTCTACCAAATAAAAATATTAGAAAATGCTTTAAGAGTGGCTAAGTAAGTTGCAGTTTCCAAAAGAGCCAATAAGGTGTGTTTCTTTTTTTAAGTGTAAGGTAATCCTAAACGGTGATCAGAAGTATTTCTTCGATATTAAACTTCTACTGACTTTTCCTACAAAATACATTTGCATTCCAGTATATAGCTTTTGAAATTAATCTTTAATGGATCAGGATGAAATTTTTATTATGTGTATAACAGGACATGATAAAATAAATTGTGCATCAATTAATATTTTAAGAAAACATCGTTTTATTTTCCTTAAAACTTTTAAAGATTCAAACATAATGAACGGCGTTTTCAAAATCCATGCACAGACTTATTACTGGTTATCCCTACTATGAAAATGCAGCTTTTCAATGACCTATTCAAATTAGAATCATATAAAGTATGCGCAAAATTGCGACATTTTAACAAATAATCTCATATTCTGAAAATTAGTGAATCAAAGGTTTGAAAATTAGCGTAATATGTCATATTCTAAACTTTTCATCAAGTTTGGTTTAATATAATAGATGTCAGATTTAATACCAGATGGGTCTCTTAAGGATGGTGCCATTGGATTATATTCTTGCTGTGAAGAATAAAAATGTTGGTAAACCCTGTATAATACGACCTCAATTGGATTCATAAAAATGGCGTTACAGCCAAGAGTAATTAGCCTTAAGGCCCGAGAGAAACAGCACCAAGTTACGTCTCTATTAGAGTGAGAGAGGGAGCTAGTCTGCCAGTTAACCAGGTGTCGGCAGTCCGAAACATTCCGACTAATGCTACAAGTATCATGATTAATGATCGTGGGATGCAGCTTGGCTCAACCCGGCTTAGCTTATGCTGCTCCCAGCGCGATGCAACCAAGCCTCGACCAGCTCCATAGCGGAAAACGAAATACAGCACGGGATGAAAAGAAAGAAAAGGGAGAGAGACTTTTCAAATGTTCGTTCCGGTTCAGTTACAGCTCGACAAGTGAGTGACAGCTTGTGCAACGATTCGATCCGATATTTTGGTCTGTCTAGGAAAGAGAAAAGAAATACTTGCCAGTCGGCCTCTGTGAGCTTCCCCACCCTCCACCTGCCTCGCGGCCAACGCAATAAAATAAAGGGGAAAACGTGGAATAATCGCCGAGGAAATGGAAATAACAAACTTAGAGCTTGTTTTTTTCCATTGGAAGGGACAGGGAAACAAAATACAAGAAACTGCTTGTAAAACACAGTGGCGTATACTCTTGACTGCATGTACTTGGACATCTTCTTGGATTGCTGATTATTTACCCAAATAGAAAAAAAAAGTTCAATAGTATTCAAACGTATGTATTCAAACTATATTCGTCACCCAGACTGTTTCTTGTGCATTGTTATCTGAACTCTAGCTTAAAAGTTTTCTTAGACTAAGTTTTAGAGATTCATTAGATGAAGTTACTGAAACCTTGAAGGTCGTTGTGCAAGTCAAGAAGTCTGTCCACCACCAATCACTATGTGTTATCTAGTAATTGGTGTAATCAGTTCATTTCCATGAACCTTTTTACTCTCTACTCAAATGAACCACTTCATTCACGAAGTACTGAAGCGTGACAAAGATGAACGATAACTTAAGTTTCCTATATCACATACAAAGCAAAACTAATTAGACAAAGGGGCGTCTCCATGTTGAATGGTGAGAAAACAAACCCAGCGTAGAGCTTAACGAATGCTAATGCCTTGAAGGATGCTTGCTCTACGCGTAGTATTTTTCACACCGGATTAGCCACAGTGCTTAGCTCAGAGAACTACATAAATTTGTTGTGGTTGATACGAAGTTCGGATATTCGATGTTACAAACTGAGAGAACTGTGAACGAAGAGTGAAATGTAAATGTTAGTAAACTTGAGAACTTTAGCACTCATCCGACATCCTAGTAGCTCTTAGCGGACCGCATTAAACGTACTTTTCTTTTTTATGTTTATTGTAAGACCGCTAAGTGCTTAAACTAACAATACATTAAAAGCGAATTGCTACACTTTTTTTCGACACTTGCAGTGAACAAAGATTACAATAACAATTTTTCAAAATTTAGATGTCGTGCGTTTTCGCTACCTGGAAATTATATGCGGCAGATGGAAAAAGTACGTTACACAGCAAACGGGGCGAGATATCTCCGCAGTGACCTATAAAGCTAGCATTGGGGGGGGGGGTGTCTCGGGTTCTATTATCTGATATCTACTAACGTGGTTTTTTTCGTGGTTTTCATGGTCGGTAGGCGAATGTTGGTATGGCATCTGACCTACGATTTTCTTTCCATAATTTCCCTTTAATTCAGTTTCCTTCATGTATAGCGGTTCTGGACAGACGGCGAGTGTGCTTGCTGCTCAAAGGAAATACCTACACACTGAAGAATTGCTTGGTAGAAGGGTATTTCGTCGCCCTCCCTAGGCAGCTATAACGGTGAAATGGGTCTTGAGCCTGGAACTGTTAGGGACTTGCGCTCATCTCTACGGCCAGCAGCCTGCTGTGGTTTCTTCACTTCTACCTTAGTTACAATACAATTATATAGTAGGTAGCACTATGCGACGTGTTCCCCTCCGTTGTACAATCTAAAACCTGGCTTTAAGCAAATAGTTTTTCTCTATAGGTAATCCTTGTTTCTTATGAGCTTGCCCCGCTAATGTGTACCTTCTGTACACAATTCCCTTCCCCTTTTCCTTTAATGGCTAAGCGCACCTTTGAATGCTATATACCCCTGTGCAGAGAAACGACAGCCATCAAATCCACAAAAACAGTCTGTTATGATAGATGTTATAAGTCTTCGTCATCCGAGAGGCTGGTTTAAAACGAACGATCCTCAGATATGTATTAGTTGATATAAATGATGCATTAACTGTAGTTACATAATATACTTGCTGTGAACACGTAAATATGACAACTTTCTTCGGATATGTTAAATAATAAAATACATGTATTTCACAACCGTCTATTCCACCATAGTAGCCAATGAGAGGTGACTTAGTCATTAGATAGTTAAGCTATATGAGGCAAAGTTATGTGGAACAGACCTTAGTTATTCGGCATTCTTTCCCATTCGAACGACTTTCATTAGGGCAGTGAAAAACAGTCTAAAAGGTACTCATGGATATGACATTATCAGACCCATCAACATGATAATTACAAAACTTGTAATTATCGTTTTCAGCCTATTCTCTGAGGTGATTAGGGCATATATGCAGCTCTGAATTTGAACTGAATGTTAAATCAGATCACGGAGCATAAATGTTAAATATTTTACATCTGTAAGCTAAACATACACGTAACATTCTAAGGAGACATTATATGGCATTGTTAATGGCATATTTAGCACTTAAGTCGAAATACAGTTGTTTTCACACCTTTTATAATTATCCTTTGCCTTTTTGTCACACCAAAGTTTTTTTTTTTTTTTTTTTTTTTTTTTTTTTGTTAAAACAGTAACGGAGTCTGTTCAGGACTCCGGTACTGTATCCCTATTTACATTTCCCCTCGTAGGTTTTACTGATTACTGGTTTACTGGTTTGACTGTTTCTTTTACAAACATATACACATTGCACAAACATATAATATCCATGCCCAAGGCGGGACTCGAACCCACGATCCCCTGCCCACGAAGCACCAAAGCGAGACGCTTTAGCGAGCGTGGCCATGGGGACCGGCAAGTTCGGCTCTCAGGTCATGAGGACCGCATTAACCGGCCGGGGGGACTCGAAGCGCTAACCACGTCTCACCCTCCAATACTGCACCCCATCCATGACGTCTTTAGTGGACCGAGATGGGGGACACAGCGGCCGGGCGGTAGGCCAAGGTTCCCCGTGAGCTGTCGTGCCATGGAGTTATTATAAAGTTCGGCTCTTAGATTTTAAGTTTTTACTCATCGAGTAGAGTACACATCAGAGATTTCTTTTTTTTTTTTTTATATATATATATATATACACATATATTGACCTTCCGGAATAATTTTATTGTCCATCGGGGAAGGGGAGGGGGAGGGAGAGAGAGTGACAGTAGAGAAACACACAATACTTAACATCCATGCTCACAACGGAATTCTAACCCGCGATCCTTCAGGGCAGAACGTCAGTGCCAAACGTGCCAATGTCGAAGACTACCGGGTCGGCAGGTAAAAGCCTTGAACGAGAGTGACTAAATTAGTTTCTGCCATGAAAAAAGCTATTTATAAAAGAAGAATGAAACGCGAGATTTTATGCTAACAAGTAGAATAAAATTGTTTTGAACATGCGCATTACAAACTATTTTAATGAAAGTATTTATAGACAGGTCATAGATTCCGAATCATTTTTACCTATTTCGTTTCTGTGATGGTTACTTGTTAGTTTTTAATATAAGGGCTGACAACATGAGTTAGAAGGAAACATGGTACTAAACAAGGCAATGAGAATGATTCTGCTTCTAAACTCAGGTATCCCTTTCAAGAATGCTATTAATTTGTATTTTTTACTGTTTTGTTGCCTTTGGTGTTGAGTTACATTTTGATCTAAAGTAGTTTTCTCATAATGGAGACAACCGCGTTTTGAGTTTGTTTAAAATCTTTCAGTATTTTGTACGTTTCTGCACCATTGGAAAGAACTTGTTAAATGCTATATCGTACGGTTTCCTTTGCTTTAGTTGATAGAAACTCTAATAATACCGTCTCTGCTGCTTGCAAAATGTTTGCCAATTCTGCTGATTCCAAAATTACTGCATTCAAATTGCCCGCCATTACATCAATAATATGAGCCTCTTAGATAGTAATTTTGACATCTGCCGGGAAATCTCACTTGGTAACCCTGGAATTAGATAATGCCATATCACTCACTGGCATAATTCGCTCCTTTTAATTAATATCACCTACCAAACTTCTTTTACCTTCGACTATCTAAAAGATTATTTTCCGAAAATGGTTTGAATTGGTTCTGAGGGACAGAATCCTGATACATCCCTTATTATTAAAATATTTCTTAAGATTAGATATATAGTTACCAATTTATTGTTTCTATGTCAATTTCATATTACAGAATACTAATTTGATGGAATATATTATTTAATTACATTCATAATGATCCAGCAAAGCTCTAGAAAATAAAAAATGTATGGTATTATTGCGCTCATAGGGTTAACCTTGGCATCTCAAAATATGCTTGCCTCCTCAGTGTGAAGCCTTACTGGTAATATGCTGTTGACACGTTCCATTTTTAATTTCTCTACCACGTACAATTTACATAAAGAAGATGTTGCATTCCACTCAAGAATTCGATACCGTTATTTCACCGGAAATATGTAGGTTGAGTCTTCCTGAAAGAAAAAAGTGTGCATGGAATCTGTGTCTGTGAAGTTTAACTAAAACACGAAAAGCCGGAATAATACCTAACCTAGAATTTACGTTAAAATCTTCCTAAGAGGCAATCCTAGATTTTCAAGAAAATCTCCCAACAATATTCGTTACATGGAATAATTTTCTAAATTTTTATTTTCTCAAAAGCAGTTCTAACAATTTTGATTAAAATACCATATGTTAACGATAATTACACGGCAAAAACATTATATCTTGAATATCCTGAGGTCCTATTTATCCGGAAGCAATATTTTATAATCTTATAAAACTGGCAAACATTATGCAAAAGACGAAGACATACTAGCTACACAAAAAGGTAGACCTCTTAAAATACACAACTTATACAAATTAAGTTTTTGTGGTATGAGGAATTTCCAAAATATCCATTATCAATGGTTACAATTTTTCAATACCTAGATCAACGGTTCCCAACCGGTGTGCCCCGGCACCCTAGGGTGCCGTGTGATTGGCTAAAGGGTGCCGCGATATATTGAGATAAAAAAAAATACCTTCTACCGAAGCCGGTCATTTCAATAATTCAGTTATACTAGTATCCCACAGATGGCATTACAGCTATACCCTGCTAAACATTCCCGAGACCACTCGCTTCCTCACGAACATTCCCGAGACTTCAACAGATGAATATATAAAAGTGTACGCGTTTGGCGCTTTCAGTTGTCTTCCTCGCCTTGATTCACAGTGTTAAGCTATGGATAAGTTCATTGTTAAACGTAAAATCCAGGACAGTGAAAGTGAACAGTCGGCTCCTACTGCTTGCTTTAAGAAGCCAAATCTTACAGTTCTTCCGGACCGTCGAATTCACCACATAAAGAAGACAAACGAAAGAAAAGAACATACCAGGACAGTTACTTAGCGTATGGATTTAAGTGGAATAACAACGAGGAAAACCCTATCCCTGTGTGTTTAGTTTGTGGCGAAACACTTAGCAACGAGGCCATGGTACCTAGCAAACTGAAGCGGCATCTTACAACAAAGCATCCTAATGTGTCACAGAAAACTGTAATGTATTTTTCACATATATTAGAAGGGGAGAAGAAAACAGCTGTGCGAATGGTAATGAGAATGACCATAGGTGATACTGCTCTTGAAGCCTCATTTAAAGTAGCGGAACTGACAGCTAAAAAAAAAGAAACCTAATACTCTTGGAGAGGAAATCATTGGCCCTGCATGTCAAGTTATAGTTTCAACAATACTTGGCGAAGGAGCAGCTAATCAAATTTCGAAAGTTCCTCTGTCCAACAACACAATCAGCCGCAGGATATCTGAAATGCCATGCAATATCAACGAACAAGTCACGGAGAAAATAAAAACTTATAGAACATTTGCTTTGCAAGTAGATGAGAGTCTCGATATTGGTGACAAACCGCAACTCCTTGGTTTTATCAGATATATTGATGAAAAAGATATTAGTGAACATTTTCTGTTCTGTAGACCGCTAGAGACTACAACCAAAGGCCATGATATTTTCGTTTCTATTAATTCCTATCTCGATGACCATGATCTTTCATGGAAAGACTCTTGTGGTATATGTACAGATGGTGCACCATCTATGTCTGGGAAAATTAAAGGTTTTACTGCCAGAGCTCTCAATGAAAATTCATCCATTATTATAACTCACTGTTTTCTGCATAGAGAGGCATTAGTCGTGAAAGCGTGCAATGAAGATTTTGCTGAAGTGTTTAACCAAGTCGTGAAAATGGTGAACTATATGAAGTCTCGACCTTTAAAGTAGAGACTTTTTGAACAGTTATGTCGCGCAACGGATGCAGCTCATACCTCTTTGTTACTTCACACAGAAGTAAGGTGGTTGTCGCCGGGTCGTGTATTGAACGGGTTTCTCGAATTTAAAGAACAGGTAAAAACTTTTTTTAAGGATGAAAATCAAGACACATTTCATGAGCTTTTACTATGTGATTCTTGAACTGTCGTATCTGGCAAATATTTTTCATAAGCTGAATGAACTGAATGTTTCGATGCAGAGTCGACATGAAACAATAATCTCCTCAACCAATAAAATGAAAGGGTTTAAAAGAAAACTTAGTTCTTGGAAGTCTGCAGTTCAAAAAAGAGATTTGTCGAACTTTTCCATCTCTTCTTAATGTGGCAGCAGATAAAGATCTGGGTAAGCTGAAAGACCGCATTTGTGATCACTTATCAAGATTGCAAGATGTAATAGATGCGTACTTTCCAACTATTTCCACTACGAATCTCGATTTGATTTCGTAGATAGTGCAGAGGAAATAGATTTCACTGCTTGCGAACGAGATGAATTTATTGATCTTTGCGCTGATTCCACACTCAAAGGTAAGTTCATCAAGAGTGAGGCGTCGGTGGCTAGTTTTTGGCTTCAACGGAGAGAGGAGTACCCTAACCTAATGAAGAAAGTAATTAAGGCACTTTTGCCCTTTTCAACATCCTATCTATGCGAGTAAGCCTTCTCTGCTATGGTGACAATAAAATGCAAAGCAAGAAATAGACTGAATAGCCTTGAGGATGATTGGCGTGTTTCACTGTAAGACCCGACATCACATATCTGTGCTCTAAGCATCAATCACAAATTTCACATTAATCATTAATCGAACAAGATTTATTGATGTATTTTTACTCAGTGATTGTAGTAAAGTTTACTGTATTATGTTATGGTGTACCTTATTATTATATGATATTTCAATAAATCAACATATTAAGCTTAATTTTCTTTTAATTCAAGGAAGGGTGCCCCTAGTGTTTAATGTTATTCCCAAGGGTGCCGTGAACTTCAAAAGGTTGGGAAACACTGACCTAGATATTCTTTTAAGGTCCTATCGATATTCAGTTGTTTCTTGCAACTGCATTTAAAGAGTATGAAATTTTAAGACCAAGTACAGTGTCCGGCCTAAAACATTTGACTATCGCCGTTCCCTTTGCAATAATAACGTAACATGTCATGTAGCTAATTCTGCAGAGGATTGTTTCAATTCAGATGAAGTGGATAACAAAATAAGCAATACGTTGGTGGCTGCTTCCGGTAATAGCCGAGTTGTCTTCTAGCTCATATTTGGCCGACGTTTCGCGCAACTTATGCTGAGGTTCTTCTCTGGGTTCAACATAATTTGCGCGAAACGCGACCAATATAGAAAGCACCCACCAATATATTAGACATTGGCCCTGGAAACCTAAGCACTTGCATTTCCTAAATATACTTTGTACACCCAATAATAAGCGAAAGAGGTTGTAAAAAGCCATTTGAATTTAATACATCACACGTTTCCTCCTTCATACATGGCTATTGAGTACGAGAATACATAGGAGTTGCAACAATTAATTCTGGCCTGAGATTTAGTTAATAATTACACATTATAGCAGTGGTTGGCTAAGGAAGTAGATTTATTCTGGAAGACTAGGGTTTACCATTGACTGTGAGCTGACCACTAAATCACAGGTTAGCCCAATGAGCGCCTTAAAGGTCTGATACGCCACTGATAAAACATAGCTGTCACGTAGGACATATTAGTTTGCCTCCACACAGTGTACACAAGCCGATATAAAGAAGCTGACAGGTCCCAACTATTAATCCAATAACGTTACGGTCCGGAACCCGTTCCTTCCCATGTTAAGAACATACAAAACCTGGCCCGGTTTTACGCTCATTTCAACCACTACAAAGAGGAATGCGATTTTACGTTTGACTTTTGTGGGTTCCACTTTTCGACTAATATAAAATCCGTTCACTGCATTCAATTTTGTAACGGGCTGTACAATGAATTGACGTCAATATCAATTTCGACATGGGTCGTACATTCTGCGATATTAATTATTCGACCGCATGTCTGTTGCTGTAAGCTATTACTAACGTTTTATATAACACTGAAATGACACACTTTTGGCACATTTGGTAACATGATAATGTGCATCTAAACAAAACAGTGTGGCATAGCGAACTGGGAAGCGGCGAAAGGGGGGAGCATGGGAAGCCGCACAAGTATTGTGTTGGTTTTATTGGTACATCGTGTTAGTCAGCCTCTTTAAAAGAGCAGTCCCCCAATGCAAGTGATACAACTATCACAAAAATGTCCACCGCTTTCCCTCTCCCACTTTTTCAGCCGCTTTCACAGCAAACGAAACACAAGTGGAATACTAACACAACAGAAGTGCCAGTAAACAAACTTTTTTTAACTCGATGCGGCTTATTTTCTGGCGCAGCGAAAGTGCAAACAGATGGCGATCGCTTTATTTGCCAGCTGTGGACATATGTTTTTATATTTGTCCTTCAAAAAAGATATTTCTGTAAGCAAATTGACGCATTTAACAGCAATATTCTATGTGTAAATGCAAGTTCAGTTTACTTTACTAGTTTTGTTGCGAAATATGTAAACCAGTCTCGGACTTCACGGATGTAGTAGTTAGAATTGTCAACATCACTAATTTTATCAGGATCGTGTGCTAACAAGATTCCTTCCATTTTTACTTTCTCTACTGCTTACGTATAGTATTGTATTCCACCCAAAATTCGATACCGAGATTTCCAGTACATGTTTTGAGATTCCCCGAATACAAAAATGTGAACGTGTATGTGCGCGTGTGTGAGTGTGCGCGCGCAAACACTCTAACTCAAACCGAAAAATTAGTGAAATATCAAACTTGGTATTTACGTTCAGCATCTTCCAAAAGCTACTCTCTACATACTACTGTGTTAAGAAAGTTCCAGGAATTTTCCAATATAACACAAAAAATGAATTATTCATCCAATTTTATTTTATCGCCTTCAAAGTAGGCCCCTTCTGAAATTATACATTTATGCCAACGAATAATCCAATCATCAAAACATTTTTTGTAGGCACTTTTAGGAATCTATGTCAATTGTCGCCGCGAATTTTTCTTTATGTCTTCTATCGACTGAAAACGGGTGCCTCGAAGTGGTATCTTGAGTTTTGGAAAGAGAAAGAAATCAACAGGAGCCAGATCAGGTGAATACGGTGGTTGTTCGATTAAATTTGTTGAGTTTTTGGCCAGAAATTCGTTCACAATAATAGCCTTGTGAGCTGGAGCGTTAGCGTGGTGCAGAATCCATGAGTAGTCGTTCCACAAATCTGGCCTTTTTCGCCATATTTGTTCTCTCAAACGCCGCATAACGCTCAGATAATAGTCTTTATTTACCATTTGACCTTCTGGCAAGAACTCTGAGTGCACGACACCGCGATAATCGAAAAAAAATCTGTCAACATGACCTTCAGTTTTGATCGAGTTTGACGTGCCCTTTTAGGTTTCGGTTCAGTTGGAAGGCACCATTCGGAAGCTTGTTGACTGGTTTGAGTGTCAAACTCGTAAACCCACGTCTCATCACCAGTTACAATGCGTTTCATGAATGTGGGGTCGGAACTGGCTCGTTCTAGCATGTCTTCAGCAATCCTTATACGATTGAGTTTTTGTAGAAAATTCTTTCGGAACTAACCGAGCTGCAACGCGTGTCATGCCCAAACAATCGTTTAAAATGTTACGAATCGATTTGAGAGACATAGAAAGTTCAGCGGCAATCTCTCTCAGACCTAAATAACGATTTTCAGACACCATTTTCTTCACTTTAGCGATGTTCAGTTCAGTTGAAACCGTTGATGGTCGACCACAGCGAGGCAAACCTTCCACCACATCTTGACCTCTTTTGAATGCACTCTACCACTCATATACACGTGTATTTGATAAAGTAGATTCACCGTAAGCCCTCTGTAACATTTGCAGCGATTCGGTACACGAAATACCATTTGCAATGCAAAATTTGAGACAGATTCTTTGTTCAATATTTCTATCCATCGTAAAATCGCAAATACCTTTGAGATGAACTAACAAAATGGCGTACTGTGAACAAACTAGATGACAGATGACGATCAACTCCGCGTGGGTGTAGAGGAAAGTTGTACCAACTTAGCGACAACAATAATTTCGAGTCCCCTTTTAAACAGGATTTTTAAATTATCAATTTCCGGTACTTTCTTCACAGAAGGCATATGATTTTTTTTTTTTTTTTTTTTTTTTTTATTTTTTCAATAATGGTCCTAAAAACTTTTATTAGCATACTATATATTAATGCTAATTACACCTACATCTTGAATTTTATGGGAATATGGTTTGAATTCCTGCATTCGGAAGGCATTTTATATAATTTTTTATAACTGCTAAATGCCAAGCGATGGATGAAAATAAACTGCACACCAATATAGTAGATCTCATTAAAACACAGAATGTATTTATCATGTATTTTTTTGTGCCGTAAGCCATTTTCTGGACATTTGTTACTGATGTCTCTAATTACTTTCTATACCCCGTATGTACAATGTAGGTGTACAGTGGATAGAGAAGGTATTCCACCCAAAAATTCGATATCCAGATTCCACCAGAAATACATGTTTAGAGACCCAAATAAAGTAATTTTAGAAACATCACGGTGTGTGTGTGTGAGTTTATGGTCAGCATAGCTCAAAAACGAAAATTCGGTTAAATACCAAACGTGGATTTAAGTTCAGTGTCTTCCAATGTTGCGACACGAAGATTTTCAGGAAAATATCCCCACCCCCAACTACGCTTTTCATAGAACATTTTTCGCGAAATTTTATTTTTTGAAGAATGTCTTAAACGATTTTGACTGAAAGATATTTAATGACAATACACGAGCAAGTAAATTACCTAGAATGTGGATTTATTAAAGCACACGTTCATTCGGAAAGGCATTTTGTAAATCCGAATAACTTTTCAAACAAAAAATAAATTACTAAACTTATCTTGATCGATGGATTCCCGAATCTCAACCAAACAGGATGTGTGTAAAATTACTGGTGCGACGGCAACAATATCTACCAACGAGGCTTCTAGGGAGGTACGGAGTGCGAGAGCGTGCTAAGTTAAAAAGAACAACTTATACACAAATTCAGAAAGTGCTGGGTAACATCAGTTAAGTACTTGAAAAAAGTGCGGATGCAAATCGGACGGGAAATATTTAGCACAGGTGGCGAACAGATCTTCGCTCACCTAGTCACTACATGTGCAACAATAACATCATTTAACAGTAAGTCATGCAAATGAACGGCCAGACAGAGCGAGCTGCATGTGATCGTAAATCACATAGAAGACGATGCCTGGTCAAAATCAAACGGTTGTTGGTTGCGCAAAAACAGCGAAACTGTAAATTGCTGAAATGCCCTTGAGTTGAGAAGAGAGTTCTCAGCAATGTCTGTAAAGATTGCTTTATGCGGCTGTAATAGGGAATTGAAGTTTTCGGCGTGATATTGGACATGGTATAGTTTCGTGCTTAAATCCAGAAAAACTAGTTCCTAAATATGTTAAACGTCCTGAAAAATACAAAAACTTACCATTTGTAAAACGGATCCATTGGCTGTCCTTATATCCCTCATTTTTTTTTTCTTTTTTTTTTTGCTTAACGTCCTTTGACCTGGTTGGTCATATTGAATGAAATTGGTGAAATAATGTTCAAATGATCTCGAGGTCCATGGAGTTTAAAGTTACTCGACATTCGTCTTCTCAGGATAAAAAAAACTTATACGGTTAACTCACCCTAAGCGAGATTTGAACTCAGGACCTGTTGAATATGAGGCAGACACACTAGCACCACACTACCCAGGCGGGCATATCCTTCATTGTATTTGCCTAAATCACGAATGTTCTATTTCACGACTATGCACACCTGAATAAACAAACGTGAGTCATTACTGGGTCTACCTGAAATACTAAGGGAAATTTGAAATCGTTTAATTTTTAGTTTTCCAGATAAAGGAAAATTGGGGTAGTTTAGTAATGGAGAGTTTAAATGCCAATAGAATGGAAGCGTGGGAGTTCGGAACAGATGGCGTAACGACAGCGGGTAACCAGGCAGAGACATAGAGAGTAGCCAACCACATGGCGATGTACAGATGTTCTCCAGATAGTTTATTCAAACAATAACATCATAGAAGGCATTTTAAGGCATTCTTTAGATGATAATAATAATAATAATAATAATAATAATAATGATAGTTATAATAATGATAATGATAATAATGATGATGATAATAATGATGATGATAATAATAATAATAATAATAATAATAATAATAATAATAATAATAATAATAAACACAATTTTCATAGTCCTTAACGCCCGCTTTTATTACTATGGCATTGCAGGTGATGACAATGATGATACATAAAAAGAAGATGAAGACCGGTGGTGTGTGGTGGCGGGGAAACCGGAGAACCCTGCGTCGCTTTCTCCACCACAAATCTCACATGCGGTCGCTTGGGTTCGAACTCGGGCCGTCTAGGTGAGAGGCCTTGGCGCGGATAATAATAATAATAATAATAATATAAATAATAATAATAATAATAATAATAATTGCTTTGTGCGCTATCTCTAACTTATGATTAATGTCATTAAACAGAAACACATGGAACAGCCATATGCCTAAGTAAAGTTTTCTCCAAACAAAAACAGGTCTCAACAGCTATGTCCATAATAAAGCTTTGAGAGTAGTTATATGCTGTTGTACTACATGTGACTGGCAAATGATATAAGTAACAGGTTCGCAGGTTCAACTAAATTGGTAGAATGAAAAACTAATACTTTAAAGAACGAAAAGATATGAAATGGATATTTTAAGTTCAGAATATTTTAAGAAAGAACACTAGCGATGCTTCCTACATACACATTAAAGTGATCTCTATTATTGTTCAGATACTTACACAGTGCTACAGAAGCAACCATGCAGATAGATATGCTATGTGATATTTTAAAACTATAAATATGAATAGGTCAGGGGACCACAAGTGGGATTTGTGGGGGACGAAGAGTGTTTGGAGAGGTTTGCTCCGGATTCTCCGGTTTCACCCGCCATTCATTTCAGTAATCGGTCCACAATCATCTTTTATGTCAACTAATTCACAGTCATTTCATACTGTCCACTTCCTTACTTTCATAACCAGCATCGGGCATATCAGCCATCCTGGCTTCTCTAGAATCCAGAGCCTTTGCTCCTCAACAGGCACCTGACACCAGGCGTGTGCTTGTAAGCCCTGGGGGGTGCAAGTTCAACCTACGAGGAGGATAAACAGAGAGAAAGAGAGAGGGGGGGGGGGAGGAAGTTACATAACATATTTTTGAAGCGAATCACATTTTAGTTGATGCTCTCCAAAAGAAACTTGTTCCACTACAATTAAAATAATCCCTTTCCCCGCTCTATGTGCTTAAAATCCATTTGTTGAAATTATTATGTTTTAAAATAAGCAAAGCAGGTAGCGATTTAAGCATACTTGTCAATGAAAGAGGACATATTAAGGCAAACACGAATTTAATCAGTCATTTTCGTTATTGGAGACCTGGTTGCGACATCACCTGTCCTAGTGCTGGCTAGAGAATGAAAATCAAGGCAAACATGTAGTTAACAAGCCGTTCTAACAGCGCTGTCGAATAGCTTGGGGGTATCTAGGCCTAAAACGCACACACCACTGAGATAAGTTTTCTAGCTGCTAGATTACCAGTATGTTGTTCAGAATAAACAAACGAGTGCGCTAAGAGGACCGAATGTCTCTGCTATGTATGTGTATGTTTCCATCCTCAATTTTATACCAAAGGACTGTCACGTTGTACTAAACCCAAGAGTCTGATGCGATGTCCACTCTTATCACTTGTCGCGCTGTCTCCCACATTCTTCACGGTTGGAAGGTGGCGGATGGACCGGGATACGGAAGACAGGGGCGAAAAGAAAAAGACAGGTTGCTTTGGGGGAGGGTTGGAACTGAGCCCGAACCATTTCTCTTCCATTCGTTCATCTTTTACAAGCTAGAGAGCACACATACATGCATTGTCTGTCTCGGGCGTATGTATATGTAAAACAAATGGCGATCCATTGTCATGCATGCAATAGCGGCGGCATGGTAAATGTTTCAGAACTTTACACATTTTGGAATTGTTTCCGCCCGCGTAGATTTTGGCGCCTCTTTGCGGAGCAATGGAGTGCGGATCATTTCACCACATGAAATGTGTTTATACTAACACCTCCCCTCTATCTCTCCGCAACGACGCCTTCTAAGGTCCGTTGCAAGAGGAGTAGAACCGCAAAATGGCTCGTTTCTCTGTCCTACAGGGCAGTTCTCTCAACTATTATTGCTTCTTTTCCTGTTGCAACTTTCTCACTCTCATCCGGAAGATTGTCAAAACCATTTCATCCTGTAAACTGCTTGTTATTTTATGTTCTACGAGGTTTCTTGGGACTTACACGATCCTTGTATTTCACTATTTTCACCATGCATAGACAAGACATGCATCACATAAAAATAATCAACCAATGTGTAGCTTTAGAGCGTTGAAATAACAAATCAGTTATAGATTTTATACAACCTTAAAAATTAATAATTTCTGTAACAATTCACATTTTAATGTTGTGTGCACAACCTTTGCAATATATTTTTATTTTTTTCACACCTGGTCTTATACAAACCTCAAGTACAATTCATTTGCAATTTCACTTATACATCGTTTGGAAGCTTGTTAGATATTCAGATGTTTTACACAAACTGCACAGCTGTTTAAATCAAGCATTTATTGTTGAAAGAGTTATACTCATACTAACATTTTACAGCACTTTTAAAGAATGTAATGTTTTACGCTCACATGACTTTCCATAACAAATTTTTCTTTAAAAAGTGAATTCGTCTATTTCACGTTATCCAGATAAACGTTTATATTTCCTTGTAAATAGAAAAGAATAAAGGAATACACTAGGCTTAAGCTAGAGTCAAATCGTTTAAGCGCTGGTCGCTATTTGGTAAGTTTTACTCCTTTCTTGGTTAGGAATATGAAAAACGAAACGACAGCCCACAACCAAGAGTATGGAATATCTTGAAAATGGTTAACTGCAAGGAAAAGAAAAGTGTCTGATATAAATTATCTTTTAACGAGATTCATATTTGTATATGGTAAGACACTGCCTATCTAGAAAAGTCCTCCGGAATGAAGAGGACTTCAGGCCATTCCTAGAAATTTCAAGATACATATTTTATTTCTCATCATCTTTAATATTCAAAACTTTAATTAAAATAGTTAGAGCCATTTAAAATGTCGAAAAATCTTTAATTTAAAGAGTATTTCGGGATGGGGATTTCCCCAAAAATCTTCGTGGAAGATATCGACCTTCAATACAAGTTAGATATTTAACCGACTTTCAGTTTTTCAGTTATGCTACTTAACCACAAGCGACATTTTCTAAATTTTTTCTTTTGATTCAGAATCCCTCAAAACGTGTATTCCCAATGAAATCTTGATATCGAATTTGTGGGTGGAATACGATATCTTCTCTGCCTTCTATGTATAGTGCAAATACGTGCTAGAGAAAGTGAGATTATAGTTACCTATTTCAAATATTTGAGATCCACACCTTCTCGTACAACAAACGAGAAATGTTGTAGAAAGTTTGAGATCTAAGTATTCTTATGTGTGCTGCAGTGTAAAAAAACAGTTGTTTTTTTTTTTTTTTTTTTTTTCAAAATACGTTTATAACTTGTGGAAATTATTTCATGATTATATTTTAATATTAGTCTTAACCTTATTCTACTCTAAGATGTCTAAGTGATTATAATTATGCCACAAATCGATTTAAAAGTAATAGCTTTTATTGAAATAGTACTATTACAAAGCGGAGTATCTTCACCTTAAATTGTATACAACGGTAGTTCTGGAAATAATGAGAAAACTTCTGGATATTTACACTGATAATTAATATGGAATCCTCAAAATGCAATCCATAACACATTGGCTCGAGTGTTTTTTTTATTAAAAACTTTTTTTAAAGTAATGCTGATTATAGCATCATCCCTCATGGAAACATCACAGGTGTTCAAGATTCCTTATTCAAAAGTGTAATTAGAAAAATTGCTGGCCTTCAATGAAGTGATCATTACAATCATTCTTTCAGAAAATTCTTTTGATTCTAATGAGTAAATAGAAAAGCAGGATATATATAATAGTTTATAAAAATATTATTTTAAATTAAAGTAAATCCAATACACACACACACACACTCTCTCTCTCTCTCTCTCTTAGTAGATAAGCTAATTATATATTGAACATTACAGAATGATTTTTTTTATAAAACTACAGAAACGGCTTGTAGATTCTATCCTGTAAATTGATTTGTATTTAAGTGAATGTTCCACATAATATTTGTGGAATATTTTATTTTTGAAAGTGAGACAAATTAATTTTGTGATGTGGTTTTTATGTAGCATGTTGTATGTAATTTTGTATTTGGTTGATAAAGTCCATTACAATTTTATGTTAATTGATGGATACATTTACAATATTTAATCTTCTTGTAAAATTTTACGGTATTCAGGGCAATAAAATTATTGCTGAATACTGAATGGAATCATCATATCTAAACATGAGCTTGTACTGTGTGATTCTGCCAAAGTTTGACGGAATTTCGAAGGCTACGGCCATCTGTGAGATGTAGTGTTTTACGTAAGTTGTTGTGGAACCTCCATCCTTCTGTACACTGAGCTTCGTTGTCCTTCTCAAACCAAAACTCCCAAACCTGGGTTTTAATCATACAAAAACTGCTGCAAATGAGTCATCAAAAGCAACATTTTTCAGAACGGCCAAACCGGCAAATTAATGATCCTCAATAAATATACCCAAAAAGAACGCTGGTAGTTACGATGTTAGACACGAAACACCTTTATTTTCTTTTACGGACCGAGGATTTTAATGTTATTGTTTTGTTTAGTCGGTCAAATACGTAAAAGGACGGATGTTGAGAGACTTGTCATCTACAGTTTCTGCACAGAAGCTGATAGAAAATCGATGGTGTAACCTCTGTGGGAGAATGACCTGATCGGACAAGCGTAATATGAAAACTGACAATTCTCGCTCATGCGAATGGAGAACATGTTTAACTCCGGCTTTTGCAACTATAAATATGACATGACTATTATTTAATGAGGTCAGAAGCCCTTGTTAGTATCCTACACACAGAATGTAATTACATAAGAGTCCTTCATTTAACTGATGAAATAAGAGCAGTTTTGAACATACTCAAGGTGAAACGGTAAGCCAAAATATTGCAAAATTTGATTTTAATTTCCTCTACAGATACTATGTAGATCGTGTTGAGAAGGCATTGTATTCCACCCTAAAATCCAATATCGAGATTTCACCCCAAATATATATTTTGAGGTTCCCAGTTTAAAATAAATTTTTAGAAGTGAGTGTGCGTGCGTGCGTGCGCGCGCGCGCGTGTGTATGTGTGTGTTTATGTGTGGAAAGCACAGTTCAAAAACGAAAAGATCGTTACATACCAAACTTAGTATTTAAGTTTAGTGAGTTCCAAGTATGTGACACAAGATTTTCAGTAAAATCTCCCACCCCAAACTACACGGAAACATTTATAAAAATTTCGTTTTTCTTAAAATGACTCTAACGATTTTGATTAAAATAACATAACTCCATGGCACGACAGCTCACGGGGAACCTTGGCCTACCGCCCGGCCGCTGCGTCCCCCATCTCGGTCCACTACAGACGTCATAGATGGGGTGCAGTATTGGAGGGTGAGACGTGGTCAGCGCCTCGAGCCCCTCCCGGCCGGTTAATGCGGTCCTCACGACCTGGAGCCGCTACTTCTCCATCAAGTAGCTCCTCAATTGGCCCCCCAGGGACCTCACGAGGCTGAGTGCACCCCGGGCCAGGTCTCCCAGCGGGGGAAAAATCCCCACGCCGGTACTGGGGATCGAACCCAGGTCTCCCGCTTGGTAGGCAGCTGCGCTACCACCGCGCTTTTGATTAAAATACCATATATTAAAGACACTTATATGACAGATAAATTTATATTTAATTTTCTGGGAACAGCCTCTGAAGATTGTTCATTCTGGATGAATTTCGTAAAACTGTTAAACTCTATGAAATAGACAAATATTTTCTGCAAAAAAATTATAGACGTCATTGAAACATACAATTTATAATATACACATTTTTTGTAAAGTTGACCGTCCTCAAGGTATTCCTTTGTATTGGTTTCTATTTTCAACTATGTAACTTTTGTTAATCAGGAAGTTACCCTTCTTTCATCTCTACTTTGTTTTACTGCTGTCCGTGCAAAGCGAACCAATTTCAACTCTTCTTATTAGTGACTACTATTAAAAGATTTTCTATGGCTTTAGCCTAACGTATCCTCTTATTTCCATTCTGCTTGGAAGATAGCCTAATTGTTTGGAATCATTTAGGCCTATACACCAAAGAATTGAAATGAGAACAATTCAAGAGATATAAAATAATCTTGCAACTTCACAGTTGCTAACTTGAAACATATAATCATCTAGAAAATGTTCATTTCCGACGGCCCTGTCGCGCATTGCGCTGAAAGTTTTAAGCTTAAACTGATATATCGAAATACCCCAGTTCATTTATTTTTGGAGTGTGCACTTGGTGCTCAATTTAATGCGTTTTATTTTCAGATTTTGGCTGTATTTATGGCCTCTGAAACACTGTGTACATGAAACAAATATAACCATTGTGATGTGGCAATGGACCAAGCTTATCGAGAAGTCACAGCAAGACGGTCAAGTACCACTATTAGTATACGCGTTAGCGCTCCCGCTCAGCGCAAATACCGCAAGCGACATCGAAACGTCACGAGAATCTTCTGGAAGTTTCCCTTCTCTTCGCCTCCAAACATTGAAATGTTCTGTAGAAACTTCTAACGGCTATATAAGATAGCTTCTCGCAAGTGAATGGGTACCCGATTGCGTCTCTAGTGTGAAAACAATTCGGTTCTCCTAACGAGTTTGTGACAACTGTGTGAAATGTCTATTGCAGGAGAGTCTTGTGTTCGGCTCCCCAGCAAGTGAACCGTCTAGGTCGTATGCATTTCGTTACGCACCTACTTGATGAAGTGAGGTGATAGTGAAAACTAAATGAATGAACATTGAAAAGTTGAACTAGATCATATAAGCGAAGTGACAGTGTGAACTTCGTGAGGTGACAGTGACAAGTGGATAAAACTACACTTTATAAATTGATAAAATTAAATAACTTTTTCAGGTTATGCTATAGTATTTTAAGTATTAGTATCCGAAACAATTGTGGATTCTTTCAGTCTTACCTATTAGTCCAAACATCTTACAAAATTTATTTATTCCCCTTGAGCCCCCTGCAACATTTCAATTTCCATTGTTATTTCTGCTTTAATGGAAACTAACCTTCAGCTCATCTCGCGTTACTGTATTCATTTTATGCCCAATTTTCTTTCTGCAAGGCCTCTCTCACTGTCTCCTCTCAATAACTTCCTTTACTTCTCTCCTCACTTTCCCTAACTATCTGACTTTCCTCTAGTTCTGCTTCTCTCTGTTTCTCTGTGGAATGTACGGGTAAGAAAACGTTTTTGTTTTTTTGCTTAAAAACTAAAGCTTACGTAAACTCTTATTATAATAACATATACCTGTGCCTTATTCGATAGGAAAGGTATCATTCCACTGAAAAATGATTTACATATTCGAGCAATGCTATCGAAAAAATAAATATTTCATAACCTCTTAAATTATCTGTAAGACAAAATTGGTAGACACATTATCCTTAAATCTTTTGTTTTAATTTTCTTTAAAACGATTGTAAGTTTTCACTTCGAGCCACGTAAGATTTCTCTCTTACGGTAACTTTGTTAAGATGCCATAATATCCTGCTGTATATGTGGGTGCCTAATAGTGTCGTGCAGTGTTCGAATTGGAGACCTGAACTTGCTCCATATGCAGCCACCAAAACGTATACCTGGAGCGTGAAATCTAAAATGCTCGAACGCGGTCAAATTCGTTCAAAGGAGCATATTCGAAGCAGTATTTGCTGACTGTAATTGATAGCTTTGCTTTACTGACGTTGTAGTTCACTCAGAGCTGAGTAAACCTTTCTTTACAATATATACATACATACATACATACATAAATACACACACATACACATATATATATATATATATATATATATATATAATATGTGACGAAAATTTGTTAGTATACAAGAATAATGGATTGGTTTAACCCTCACCAAGTCGACTTGTAATCAATTCATAACATTATTCATTTGTAATTCATTACTATTTGAAGTAGCATATCCACTCTAATTCTTTCCCTTTGGATATGACGCAGAGCAAGAGGGACGTTTTAACCTTTTCCACCACGTACAATGTGCGTAGTAGATAGAGCAGGTATTGCATTCCACAAACAATTCAATACAAAGATTTCACCGGAAATACTTGTGTTTTTAGAACAAGGTCCTTGTGTATGTGTGTGTGTTTTCCCTCCACCCTAAGCTTGCAAATGTTTTCGAAATTTTTAATTATATTAAAAATGGCTCTGACAATTTTGATTAAGAATCATACAGTAAATATATTTACACGACGAATTAAATGTATATCTTGAATTTTCTGAGAACAGTCCCCGAAGCTCTCTTTATTCTGGAAGACTTTGGCGCAACTGGTACAGTAGGACAACAACATGTACTGTACAAAAAATATAAACCTCGTTAAAATACATAATTTGTCAAATAATATTTTATTTCGTTTTTTTTTTTTTTTTTTTGAATTAAGATATTCCTTGTTTGTGCTTTACATTTCCTAATATTTAAGCTTTTCTCAAATGAGAATCTGTTATTGAACACAGATGGTGTATTGTATGATAGCAGTGCTTAAGTATATAAATTACACGACATCAAATCCAGCCATTTTTTCAGTGAAATCATGCACAACTAAACACATAGTATTGGAATGTTAAAAAAAAAGTTGCTTTATTAAGAGGTCTGTCAATTATCAGCATCATATCAGTGCCGCCGGTGGACCAGAACTTCGGCACTCAGGCATTTTTCTTTATATGCCAGTAAATCTATTGCCATTGAGCTGTGGCTTTTAACAACACTTAGTCTGGGCCGGAATTGAACCCGCGACCTTGGGATTATAATGTTTGCCTTCCGTGTAGCTTACAGACGTTAGTGATAGTTATACATTCACATTCTAACTTTACTACAAGGATTTCATTTACGATGTTGACTGCATGTATAGAAGATTCCAAATGTTAGTTGTAAAGTTGCACAAAGCTGCCGTTAAAATCGCCGTTACTTCCCCCGGAACTGTTTCTAGGCCGTTCGTCTAGTGCTGAAACAGAAAAGATGAAGCAGCACATTTGCATTTATGAACCTTTTCGCATTTCCTTGACATGAGTGTTTTCCTGATACTCCAGTTTTACAGCTCGGTATATAAAGTGCAATGGTGCGTCCTTTCAGAGCAAAACTATGGCATTACAAAACGTTTGGTTTAAATAAACCATCTATATTTTACTGGACCTGTCTCCAAGCTTCATTTTAACAACCAGGCTAAGCCTCCTATTTAGGTTTAGACTTGTACACCTATTCCAGCAACAACTAAATTTTTCCGCGTTACTTTGGAGACTAATTAGATACGTTCACTATTATGAAGTACTGGCTGAAATCAGTTCCTCGAGATTCTACCTGAATGCGGATGAAAAATAAAACAACAAAAAACCACAACTGAAATGAATATGATAGACATTAAATTAAACTGAGTTTTCTTTATGGACGCTGTTTAACTGCTGCGGTTTTTAGCGTCCCATTCTATGTTAGACGTGAAAGACCGCCTAATTTTGCTCACAGGCCTCTACATCAGGCTTGAGGTTGTTTTACGTGCCGTAAATCTACGACATGGGATCAACGGTTTTGCTTTATTTCCCTTCAAAAGGAAGTAAGGAAAGAAGGGAATCATGCTACACATTTTACGCCCGAAAATCTCACCGCCCAAAGCCGGATTTGAACCCGCGACCATGGCAACCAGGGTAGCATGTTGCCCCTAGACCACGGAGGATGACTATGACGGATGCATTTAAAATAACAATTTATCTTTAAATTCCATAGCATAAGAATAAAGTTTTAATTGACAGATGGATTACGAACTTTCAGTTACTCGCAGCTTTGGATTTTGTAGCATCCCGATTATATAAGATTTTGTAAAAATGTGTAGTTATTATACGCAATAGCGGTACTGTTTTTGCCAACTTACAAAATTCTAGTTAAATGAGTATTTAATTTCTTTTTTACGGTGTAAACCTCTTATTCTAATAAAAATGCCTTCTATGACGTATTTTGTCACTCTCTTCTACATATAGTAAGTAGAAGTAATGATTCCAGCCAAAACACCGATGTCGAAATTTAACCGGGGATACATGTTTTGAGCCCCCTATGAAATCATACAAAAGCATTTTTAGAAAAAGCTAGGTACGTGTGTGTGTGAACAGCATAATTCTGAACCAGTTTACGTAACTGGTAAATCGTAAGACATAGAGTAAATCTTACTGTACAAAAAACGCAGAACTCCTTAAAACATATAATTTATGTCAAAAACATTTTTGGAATTAACCATTTTCGAGATAGTCTTTGTTATTGGTTTGAGTTTTCAAGTACTAGGGTGAGTAGAGAAGGTCATCTGACTGCAATAGATTTTTAAAAATGTTCACATAAATTTTAGGTTTCACAGAAAATGAATTTTCAAAGAGATCTATCCTATGATAGTTTACATACACGTATTAACTTCTATTTATAATAGAACAAGTATAAGCTCTGTGCTCTCAAAAAATTATAATTCTTAAAACGTAATAATTTATATCTCAAAACTGACGCATTGTTATAGAAATGATAAATACAATTTTCTTTGACGCACTTTTGAGAAGCAATACAAAACAGTTTGAAACAAATTGGGAAACAATTGCATCGTGTGGAGCACTTTAGGTATTGAATAATGCTGATAAAATTTTTGCCATTAAACAGTTTAAAATTTGGGTGTGCGTACTTCTGAATATGCGCCTGTCCAGTTATAACTTAAGTTAATTGGAATTTAAATGTGCATATTAAAAAAAAAGCGATGTTTTCTTTAAGTTTAGAGCCAATACTTTATTAGGAACAACGTAATTTTTAAAATGTTTACCTTAAAAATTACATTGACATTTTATCACTCAGCTCGCAAGGGGCAACTACCAAATTGATGTTACAAATGGAGCTGATATTTGTTTTTTTTTTTTTTTTTTAGTGAAAGTAGATCGAAGGTAAAAGAACCCGTTTCTCGCCTTTATCTCACATAGGCCCTAGCTTTGACAATAAATTTTACTTTCAATTTAGATAGTCACTAATAATATTTAATTTAATATTTTAAAACACTATTGAACAAGAGAACTTACAAAAATGATTAATTTGTATCCCTTTAATTTATAACTTTCTTGGAGGCACCCCTTCACTGGGGGGGGGGGGGAATGAAACTATATGCGGTCGATATTCTCTTGGCTAAATAAACCTTTGGTTGTGAGTTGTTGTTGTTGTTTTTTTTTTTTTTTTTATGGAGCGGGCTTGCGCGCAAATACTTGTGGCCTTGGTGCAGGCAAAGTTCATTAGCAGCGCTTGGCATACTATCACGAAGCTGAGGAAACCCTTGACATTAAAACTTTTAAAATGTTTTCCAACGAATAGAGTATGGGACACAAAGCCGAGACAAGAGTATTTTTGTTTTCAACGTATTTTCACTATAAAAATCACAGCTCAATCTGCGCATCAGTGTTGACAATTAACACTTGTCAGCCATTTCTTGATTAAGTGTGTGGGACTTTCTAAATCTGTAAGAGTTATAATGTTTTTACTGAACTGAAACCATGTTTCTTTGTTTAATATTTCAAAATTTGAGTTCGCTCACCGTAAAGAACATTGGTGTTACAAGCCTTAGTTTTGCCAGTTGTAAAAATAAATTCATTATTGAAACAAGAGCTTCTTTGAAACTCAAACGTGAATATTCACACGGCTTGTTACATTTTTGACAATTTCGCATAGTATATCCCTTACCTATATAGTATAGCATTCATATACCATACAATCGCTTTATAGTAGGGCCACAGATAGTGAATATTTACAGTTCCCTTTCACTGCAATGACTTCGGTATTTTTCCGCTGCGCACTAGTGGTAAATAACCAGCTGAACGCTATATTTCTCAGCTGTGATATACTCGTACTGCGTCAACTGCTACCTTTTGTTGTATTGTGAATACTAAATTTTGTGTATTATGTATCTCAAACATGAAAGTTTTCAAACGCTAAACGAAAGAAACTAGAACGAAATGATGTAACGGGGGAAAAGTTGACGAAATTGGTACACTATTTGAACGCTCTTTAAAGACGTGCTGCACAGCAATTAAGCATTTCAAAAGGCTCTGATCTTAGAACTGCTAAACTTTAAAAGCTGGGACGCTATAGAGTAACTATCTTTCGTGCATTACAGCTTCGTGAAGACGAGGAATGTCTTGATGCAGTTAAACACCACTTTCAATACCACTTATGTCAATGTTTAGTACAAATTATCAAATTTTTAGTAATACACAATGTTTGCTCTAATTTAGGTAAGTAGTACTAAAAGTAAACGTTGTAATAAGTGTAAAAATTATTATTTTTCTTCGAATTCTGAAATAAGGACCATGGGAAATGCAAAACGCACGGATTATTCGATTCCAATTATTTGTAATACTTAACGTACCTACAAATATATATATGCCAAAATTCTCTCTCCCTGTGTTGATGAGATTAAGGACTACGTATATCAAAAGTCCGCAAATGTAACATTGACGAAATAGAAGGTATCCTTCGTCTAAATTGTAAGTTTAATTTAGAAACTCCTAAATGTATGAATTAAATATAGACATTCAATAACATAGATCATAAAAGTTACCCAAAATGACATTTCTAAGTATTGTAGTTTTTATCTAAATGTTCTCAAAATATTATCATGTGTTGCTCTACCACATTTGTAAGTGCGTGTTAAATGTCATGCAAATATCTTTAATCATTTTAGAGATAAAATTTATCCTAATTTATCTGGTGCTGCACACGATGCAGAAACAGTTATTTTGAAAAAATACAAATACTACTATAATATATATATATATATATTATATATTATATATATAAACACTAGCACACTAAACTGGTATATAGACCTTTTTGACATTTGTAATTGAACATTTAAATATAACTTTGGAGCAATCTATCCTCAATAGTCGAATTCATCAAGTCCTATCTTGCGCAACTTAGAAATTTTACAAAATGCCACCGGACGGTATTTAGGCTCACTTATTAACGTTTGTATTGAAAATTTGAACAGGGTTAGTTAAAAATGATATCGTATGGAATATTTTTAATGCGCGGAAGTGTACTAAAAATACAATGAAAATAAATATAGGTCATTGGGCCATGTGCTGCGATGTGATCATGAGTTGAAATTTTTAAAGGCTCTGAGAGGAAAAGTCACAGTATACATAGCTTTCTCCAAAATATGATGGCCTTCAAACGGGACCGCTCCCCCTGCAGCTGGGTAACCAACAAAAGACCAACCTGTATTAGGGGCGAGAGGCAACGTAGTAAAATCACTCTTTCCTGTAGACTCTGCAGTCAACTCAGTTTCGTGTTTCGTGTTAGTACGTGTCCAAACAGTGAGTTACTGCACAACTTGGACCAGTAGGTGGAGACTTGGCAACTGCGAGGGTTGGTTTTCAGCCGCATACCTCGTAATCCCAAACTTTAATGTCACGCCGCCTTTGGCAAAGGAGTGGGGCAGGGTTATCATGCCTCAAAAATACTGAAAGTTTCGGTTCTAAATATTTTTGGAAAAAAAACTTTTTTTTTTAATTTGACAAATGTTAAGCTCAGTCCAAACATTATTAACGCGTGGATACGAATGTGAAAATGATACAGATTCCAGTTAAAATATGAAATACACAATAGGGATATTCTGTGGTTTTCTAGAGAGCATAAAACGTTACTACTATCCCAGCCCCAGAATGAACAGTTTAGATCATCCTACTCTCATATAGAGGATTAGTTTAGGATACTGCTATTTATGCTAATCGTGATTACTTTTACGGAGTTTTCAGGATAAAAATAACAACGCAAATGTAGGTATTTCCCGCACACAAATCACTGAAACTCCCCGTGCGCAGTAACCCAGTATGCAATAACATTTACAATCGTTTTGCGCACACGCGTGTGCGGTGAAGTGCAAACGGCCTCCAGGGGTGGAATGGTTTAGGAACCGTGATGTTCACTTCCTTTTTATTGTTATGATTTCGTTTTTATTATTTTTTTTACTTACGCAGAGTTAATTGGAAAATTATAGAACCTTAAAAAGTCATTAAGCTCAGAGAAACAACATTTATGAGTTCTTTTTTAACACGGAAAGTCAACGGCACTCTGAGGGGCATTTATATTTGCTATCCCACAACAGTGGAGGGGGGAGGAGGAAGAGAGCGAGAGATTAACTTTGAATACAATACAATGTGCATACGTTGGGATGAGGGGCAACAGACATCTAAACATTAAGCACGCTTGGCTATACCCGCTCACCTCCCTAACTAAATGAATTTGGAAGCTGCATTCGTGCTTCACTTTGTCTAAAATTACATGTTCGCTAATTACGCCAGGACTGTTATGATAACAAATTTTACGGAAATGCACAGTTGAAATTTAGACCTATCTTTGAAGGGTAATTACTTTTAAAGAATACTTCTTAAACTCTAACAACATATTACAGCAAAAATCTGATGTATTCCATTCACATGACTTTCTCTAGCTGTTCCACAAACAAACTTTCCGAAAAAAATATTAGCAGAATTAGTTTTATTACTTGTTTCCTTGTAAGTAGAAGGGAAATAAGGGAGGTTGAAACTGCAGTAAAATCCTTTAAAGGCTCATCGCTATTTGAAACAATTGAAAGTCGGTTCTCTTTTGCATTCCCGGGAGTGAAACAAAAGAGAAAAGCTAAAGTTGACTTCTCGCTTGAGAAATGTTGAAACCAATAATAAGGAATATCTCGGAACCGGTTAATACAAGAAGTATATTACATAAATTGTGTGTTTTTAATAGTATTTACATTTTTTTTTGTGCTGACAGTTTTTTGTTTTACCTCTTATGGCTTACGAGTTATAAAAAAGTCATCAAGAATGAAGAAACCTTCAGAAGATATACCCAGAGTGTTTAAGATATACATTTCGTTTGTCATAAAACTATATTTAGCATAGGTATGGTCAGAGCCACTTTTGAGAAAATCAAACTTGGAAAAATGTGCCATCTAAGTTGGGGTTCGGGGATTTTCTTAAAAATCTTCGTGCCGCATCCATGGAAGATGCTGAACTTAAATGCCAAGTTTGGTATTTAACGGACTTTTCCTTTTAGTGCTATGCTGACCAAACACATACACACAGGGATATTTTTCTAAAAATACCTTCTTTTGGTTTCATGTAATTCCAGTAAAATCTCGGTATCTAATTTTTGGGTGGCACACAGTACTTTCTCTATCTACTATGTGCATTGTACATACGTTCCAGAGAAAGTAAAACTGAACCACTATAACGGATAACGGTGAAATACCCGACTGATATTTAACATTCTCACGACTTTCTCTGCTCATTCTTCAACAAACTAGCCTTACAAAATTATAATTAATTGTTCTGTTACACAATGATAGAGCATGGTGGTGTCGGGTTAAGGTTAATTACACGTATTCGGGAGGTCGTGGGTTTGATTAACCTTAGCTGACCTTACCGACCCTTTAGTTTTTTTAGGAGTTTCTCTGGGTCGCCAGGTTCATTACACCCCCCCCCCCCACCAGTTCAGGTCACTTCCTTGTCACCTGTTTCAGGGTTGAAGGACCAGTCGACAATATTTGACGGTTGCAGTTGGATGGTGGCTTGCGCGTCATCGCGGGACCGCACTATCGGGACCTGCCTTGGGCTAGGGTCCTTTCGTGAAACCCCCGAAGGCCCGAAGTTCGGCGTTTGGATCTGGGAGGTGTCAGAAACGTTCAATCCTTAGCTGATAGTGACTCCGTTCATGCTTGCGCCCGTTGTTCCGGATGCGTCCGCCCCTCGCATCTCCCCCTTCTAACCCTGCCTCATTTTTTTTTTTTTTTAAATACAGTCCCAGAGTCTGGGCAGGACTCCGGCACGTATACCCCTGTTTACAATCCCCCCTATATTTCCTGTACAATTACTGTTTTTCTATTCCTTTACACAAACATGTACACATTGCACAAACATATGACACCCATGCCCAAGGCGGGACTTGAACCCACGATCCCCTGCCCACGAAGCACCAAAGCGAGACACCGTAGCGAGCGTGGCCATGGGGACCGGCTCCTTAGGGTCATGTAAGTCGCAAAGGGCCAGGGCTCACGTGCGGTGCTCTGCTGCTGGGGTGACTGGGGGCCCCGTACGTGAATACACCTAATCCTCAGACCGTGTGTAGAACAAGGTTGGAAGGGTAAAAATCACACCAAAATGTTCAATGCCATAGCCGGGATTTGAAGCTGGGATCTTCCGGTTTCCTTTCGGTTGCTGTAAATCAGCTAACATAGCAATACGCCGGCACGGCATTAAATTCCTCATTCAGTATTGTGGGTGTTTTTCTTTGACTTTCGAGAATAACCATTGCGTCACTGATATTTCCTACTGCACCAATGAGCGTGTCACTTCAGGTAATGAAAACAGAGAAATCGTTTCACTCCACGTGGAGTTAACAACGCCCGAGGACATTCGGAGAAGCAAAAGCGGGCCTTATGATAATATTAAGATTAGCAGACTTATAGACCAGCAGCTTTTCTTAACCATGAAGGATTGACTGACAGCTGTGGCGAATTAAGATAAGCCGAGAAGATTGTAAAATGGTATTATTTGTTTACAATATGGAGTAGTAATAACAATAATAATCACAATTCAGAAACGTTCTGTACGGAAAACTTTTTTATAGTTAAATATCATTCAGATTTTGTTACGAACTTTTTGCAAAAGAATGTTGCCCAACTAATCCTTTCTTTTCTATTTATTTAATGATTCCAAATAACATATTTTCATGTCTACAATTAAACAAATCAGTAGTTATTTGGTTAGAATCTATTTAATAACAAGAAAAGTGCCTTTGTAGCGTATTACCAATTTATTGTCAAATTATGAAATTATGCGTTACATTTTTCCGGTGAAACAATATCTTCTAGGGATTAGGATACTGATTCATTCGGCTCATTGAGCTTAACGCAACTGTTGTTCCGTCCTTTCACCCTTCCCTTCTGAGTGAGATAGAGAGAGAGGGGGGGGGGGTTATTAACGGAATAATGCAAAGCTTATAAATGAATACTATTAATAAATTATAAAATGTAATCAATTTTTGCTTCAGTGAAGAAAAGAAACATCTGTTTACGTTTTAAAAGAAAAGAAATACTCTATTTTGCCAAAACTGATGCATATAGTTCACGTTAGACTTTGTTAGCGCAAGGTTGATATTCGAATCTTTAATTTTACCTGTGTCCTCACTAGAACTCAGTTATGTATACAGTCATTATGTACCCAACTGATAGAATTAATTTACTCAAAGCAGAAAACGACCTAGAGTAAAAACAGACTGGGCAACGTTCTTGGATTAAATATTTTCCACACCCAAAGCTAGGTTCATTCTTAGACTCAGGCAAATGAAGTAACCATGTGTTTATCAGTCGAGTTCTGGCAGTTGAATATAATGATTAATGAGTAAGCGAGCACCTTTATTGTGAACCACGGAGCAATGAGTTGGTAGACCCTGGTATGGTTTCTGAACGAACTGTTTCTAATGAACTAACATTATTCATGTGTTATGCGCTTTGTGTTACTATAAAAATGCTTAGCTTTAGAATTTATTAGTTAGATAAAATTGTTAAAGGTATATGAAGCTTCGCTCTTCACCCCGTCTTCGTATAAGATAAAAGGATATAGCATATTGGAATACAAGTATCGCAGGTGTATCTTTGCAGAATGAGGGTGAAATGTCACCTCTGAATTACTATTAAGGATTAACATATGTGTATTATATAACCCAATTTTTTTTCTCGAGAATAGTGGAAAATAAAGATATTTGCGCGAAAATAAAATTATTACCAGCTATACATAATCAGCACAAAGGTCGGCCGCACTAAACTCAGGGAGCTGGTGGTCGATTAGTCACATCTGATAATGTTAACCAAATCAGTGAAATGAAGATGAGACGGCTGCTTGCGCCGAAAATGTTACATTTAAGTTCTGCATGACTTAAATAGTAAGTATATACATTTTATCAAATAAAGGGAAGTAAGCCTGCCTGGGTAGTATGGTGGTAGCGTGTCTGCCTCACGTTCAACAGGTCGTGAGTTCGAATCTCGCTTAGGGTGAGTTACCCGGATAAGGTTTTTTCGGGGTGTTCCCTTATCCTGAGAAGACGAATGTCGAGTAACTTTAAACTCCATGGACCCCGATATTATTTCACCAATTTCATTCACCATCCGACGTCACCAACCAGGTTAAAGGACGTTAAGCTAGAGAGAGAGAGGAAGTAAAAACGGTAAGATTTAAACGTTTAAACGTAACTATCAAACATGATGGTAATGCACGTATGCAACATTAAATGCAGATATCAATGGTTGGGGGACTAAATACATTTTTATAATGTACGGTAAAAAATGCAAAAAGCTCGGGGTGCACAAATTTCAATTTCCATCACGGGAAGTGGTAATAAAAGCATTATCGTCGAATACTTTATCCTTTGTTTGTCTTGGCAAAAGTTAGAACCTGTAACTCTCGCGGTAAATTTTATTCGCCCAAAATTCAAATGATGTACAAAGCAATCTGGAGTGTTGAATATATGCATATTCCATAAAGAAAGGGCTAACAAAGGAAGCAGCGATCTGTGACGTGAACAGATGCCTGTTCGGCACTGTTAACTAATCCCACCTTCTGTATCGCTTAACAAACTGTTTTATCTCCTTAACTAGAATCAGATAGGTAGTAATTGTGGCTATGTCATCCACTCCCCGGTTCGACATATGGTGTCTGACAAGAACCCCTCCACCCTTCAGCGCGCACCTGTTAACTTGCCTTTCGACTTCACCCACTGCCTCTGACAGGGATTTAGCGAGCTGCTCTGCTTCCCAACATTTAAAAGCCAGCAATGACACTCTTAGAGTATCTATACTTATGTAAAAGAAGTGTTAAAAATTAGTACACACATACTTACTGTTGACTCTGTATGCACATTTCAGATTAAATTTAAAGCTGACAAAAAGAAACAAAACCGAAAAATAAAGAAAAAAAAATCACATATACGAGGTAAGCTAACTGCTTATAATTAATCTGATCTGGCTTCCAGCACTTTAGCCTGAAAATTGCTCATGTTTTGTCAGTTCTCTGCTCAGCCAGTATATCCAACATGCCAATCTCCTTTTAGGAAGCCTTTGTTTCGTTGAGTTTTATTGTACGTTGGTTCCCCCAATATGCAAATTCCGCCAAAAGGTGTACCCAGTTTCATCCAAATAACAGAATAAACAGAGATTCTTGTTAGAATTGTCATTCAGTTTTGTGCCCTTTAGCCTCGCAGCATAAACCATGTCATTCCTGATATTTCCGTTCTTCCTAAGTACATAGAACTCTTCACCACAATTTAATTTTATTTCAATTGCTAGAGCTAGATAACGAGTAATTTTACAAGCTGACTCAATTTATTTTATCCCGATGTCCAATCAGAAAGAGAACTTGCCTCATATATATATAGTGGTCAGCTGAACTAGAAAGAGGTTAGAGGAGAATAGGGATGAAGTCAGTACATGGCAAATAGGTGAAACATATTACACAAACTATGGGCAGATGTCAAAAGAAAAGGAAGTATGTTCTTCTGTATGAACAGATAATTTCTGGAGCAATTGCACCCATAGTTTATCGACAACCCTTCTTTCCGAAAGTGAACAGTATCCATGAACTTCCGTTGTTTGGAGAGTTATTAAATTTGGAGAAATGTCAAAATATTCTTATTACTTTACGGTTCATCATACTGAAAAATATTTATAAAACTTTTATGAATTTATTGCGCTGTAATATTCATCTTTAACCTTTCAGTTCTGTGAAGAATATAATACTAATATATCCACGAAGAAAACAAAGCAATGGCATTTCGAAACAAGGAACTCATAACAAAAATAGTAAGAATAAGTAATCAAATCTTATAAGTGAGTCATTTCAGCTGTTGGGGAAATTATGTTCGCTATGATAAACAAAACCGATAGTGATATTACATTTATCAAATTTTCAAGTATTTGTGGTAGTATTAATCATATTCTAAGAAATACTTTAAGAGTAGATACACATTTGAAAATTGAAACATTAGCACCGGTATTATCCCCTGAATGTGAAATATGGATAAAAAAGCAACAGAGAAAATGCAGACCTTATAAATGAAATTCTTAAGGGGCAACAGATTTTTTTTTAAAGCAATTTTGGTAAAAACTGCCGATATTTTTATTTTCGGTGCAAAACATGCGCCATGTTTTAGATTATATATCTGCAGTATATCATTCCCCTAGGAATGATGTAACAGATGTTTTGGGCGCCATTTTAAAGCGTTCCACAGGTTAAATGACTTTATTAGCAAATTTGGAAGTCATAATATCAGAAACAAGTACTTTGTTATTTTCCCATATTCCAAGTCTATCTCCTCCAACAAAAATACAACTGAAGGTATAAAAGTTTTCCCAAAAACACTGCAAAATTTGTGTAATAAAATGTGTGGTTAGAATTTCCATATTCGTCACAGATTAGTTTAAAAAAAAATGAGTGTAATCATGCGCTTTTTCTGCAGTCTTTTGCAGTTACTGATATAAAGCTTTTGTTTTTAAATCTACTGGCTCTATTAGATTTTCAACGAGAAAAATTATTGCAAAATTAGTAAGAAATGGAATTTTAAAAAATGTTGCAGAGATCAACATCTCTAGGAGAAGATTCCTTTATAAATCAACATATCCAGAATGAAAATAGATATTTAGATTAAAATTGGCAAGGATATCTCTTTTGTTGCCAGTAGTTCTTGTACAAATATTACAGCTCAAACTTCAATACTATAGAAAATCACGTTTATCACTTTGGTGGTCCCTTATGAAAAGTTGAAAAGTGTTCCACCTTGGTCACATAAAAAAATAGACGTCAAGAATTAAACATGTGTGATATTACTGGACAACTGTAAGAGAAAATAAAACCGCACTTGGAAAGAATGAGCAACTCAACTTTGACAAAACATGTAATAATGTATAGACAAATAAGATTCGTGCGAAGACACAGGAGCAGATACTTGAAAGACCGTTCGAGAATGGAACAGACAATATACGCATATATGCTGGAGCGAAGAAGAAGAGATGTATTAATCTTTAATAACATTATGTTTTATAAATGTTACAAGTCAAACATTAGGGAAAATTATTAACATTTCATGTTACACATACAATAGATACGTTTTTTACCTTTTCTAGACCGGATGTACAAAGCACATAACGGACAGAGAAGATATTGTATTTCACCCAAAAAGTATATTCAGAGATTTCAGGGGGGAAATATGTTTTGAGGTCCCCTGAGTCCGAAAAAGGTAATTTTGAGAAACAGGTCCGTGCGTGCCTATGGAAAGGATAGCTCAAAAGCGAAAGTACCGTTAAATAGAAAACTTTGTATTCATGTTTAGTATCCTGCTAGGATGCGACACGAACATTTCCAAGAAAATCCTCCCACCATAAACAACTCTTTACCTGGAATTTTTTTTGAAAATTTTGTTTTTCTAAAAAAATGGCTATAACGAGTTTAATTAAAATACTGCATATTAAAGGTATTTAAATCAGAAATAAAATGTAAATTTTGAATTTTCTGAGAACAGCTTCTGAAGATCTGTTCGTTCTGGCTGAATTTTGCATAGCTAGTAAACTGTAAGTAATTGACAAGAACTTAGTTCACAAAAAATGTAGATCTCATTAAACACACAATTTATGTCATTTTTCTTGTAGAGTTGACCATTTCCAAGATATTCCTTATTAGTTTAAAGTTGAAACAAGGTTAACTTTTCTCAAACGGTTTACGTTTTATATACCTCACTTTTGCTCACTGCTGGCCTTGCAAAGCGAACCGAACTTCAATTGTTCACAAAGCGACCGGCTTTTGAAAGATATGACTATCGCTTTAGCCATATTTCTCTTATGCCTACCAGGAATCAAGTAGTAAGACCATTTCTGCTAATGTTTACCTCGAATAGCATGTTATAGATAAAAATTCTGTTTTGTAAGGATAGTTTGTTTGTAGAACGGGTAGAGAAAGTAGTGTGAATGGAACACATATTTTTATAATAGATTCTATTTTTACTTCAAAGAGCCTATTATTAACGTCAGTACCAATTATTCATTAACATATATAACAATTTTATTACGTGGAGATATGAACACAATCTCTGAACACACGAGTGTTTACGACCAATGAATCCACGGTGAAGTCATGATGTATGCACCATAATGGCAAGAAGAGATTGTAAAGGTATTCTGTTTAAGGATGGCTATTAATAACTGAAGAAATACAGTGGTTATACTAAAGCTATTTAAGTGTATGAAGTGCATTTATTCGCTTGTAACAAAGAGATATTCAAAGCATTTATTTAGGATAATAGCTACGCCGGGAGATAAATTTTCTAGCCAAGTCAACCTGTGATGCAAAAACGAATTCACAATTCGCTTCGTAATTTATATGAGGAAATAATGCGAACTAAACTGAATTTATTCAACGAGACGACGTGTTTTATGTAATCACCTCCGTGAGGTTCTAGCAAAGGACATTAACTAACGTGCTCACGAGCATGAGTTAGCAAGCGTTGGTCACCTTCAGTAAACATTTCTCCTGTCTTTCTTTCTTGGCAAATCTGACGCACAGTACGTCTTCGTAAAATATGGGGAATCATATAAAAAGTTATCGCTCTCCACGATAAAACGCCTAATATGGGGATCATCGTAAATGTTGGATGCTATTCTACCATTTATTTCTTACCCCACTGCTTCATCTCTGAAACATAGTAAACGTTTTCGTTACAAACTTCAGTTTGTCTGTTTGTAAGCACACTAACTTGTGATGGAGATGAAATTGATATAAGTAAGACGTATTAAACATTCACCATCGACTAATTTTACATCCTGAGGGTCATGTACAACACCTTCAACCATTACAGAGGTGTTCAAGTCTATGCTTCTGAAATCTTCGACATTGTAAAAGAATAACTGAAATCAGAACATTACTTCATAAAATACACAACAATGTTCAACATTCATATGTGTATTAAAAGTTATTATCAATACATGACAGGTTGTACGAACGCTGTTTATTGTTTTATAGCTTTTATTCATCTAATACACATTGATGAACTTTGCAAGAATGCTCTATAAAGTCGTCGACCTCGTTAAAACACATTTTAAGAAGATTATAAATATATGCTAAGCCACAATACATTGTTGATTACATTACTGGTAAGTTAATGCAACAATATATCTCCATGGTATCGTTATGCTGCAATTATCTGAAATTTCAGGCTTAATTTATGTTCAGACTTTGACAACAACATTTATGTGGCTGTAACCTTGGCTCTCACCCTTCTTGGTTTACTAATGGAATGAACATCAACAGAAAGGGTCCTGTTAGCGAAAGAACCTGCTTTTGTCAAGTTTTAACAGTTCTGCGCACACCTCTGATGGCAGAGGTGGTACACATAATGAGGATATATGCACTTGAATGCGTTTCTTTTTCTGACCGTGACTAGGTGACGAAGAAACTTGTGAAGAAAATTAAAGTGATAATGTGAATCTTGCTGGTTCTTTAATTCAAAGAACTCCTACTAAGAATTGGGAGCCTCTGATTGGGAGAGGTGCGAACAGTAAAGTAAACAACAGTTAATAATGTAAAATCCCGCGTTAAAAGTGTGCAACAGTCACGAGTAAAATCATCAATGGCAAATCACTTCTAGTTACATGCATTTTAGTTAATCAGTGCTGATTACTCCGTTACTTTTATTCGATAAGTTCAGTTTTCCGAAGAAATAACGAAACCAAATTCAAGATAACCAGTTGTAGCTGGTGAATGGACAGTTAAAAGTAAAACTCCCAGGTGTTGTCACAAGGAAGGAGAAATTTAATCTTCATACATTTATGTTGCATAATTCAGTAATTATTATTGCTCAAGAAGAAGAGTAGTATACAATTCGTTTAACAGTATATTTTATATTTATTAAGTTACCTTAACCTCAGAGCCACAAAACTAAAAATTGAGTTTTGTTTAGGGATGCTTTTCTTTTGTTGTCGTTCTCAGCGCCCCATTCTATACTGCCCCGATACACCGTTTAATTTTGCTCAGACGCCTCTTTACTAGGCTTGAGGCTCTTTTACGTGCCGTAAATCTATGACATGGGACCGCCGGCTTATTTCCTTTCCGAAATAAATCATACTAGGAGCAGAAAGCGTGACAATCTTGCCCACGTGACTACTTGATACTGTGAGGCATGAACAAAACTGTACCGTATAGGCGAAAACATCGTAAAGAATCTTGTAGTGGTATACCTCTTAGCCTGCCTTTTACAAAGTCCATTTATTCCCAACTGCGTGTACTACGCTTCAACTAATAATTATGTTCTTGAACTGGCAATTATATAATTGATAGGCTAAGAGTATCCTTTCACTTAAGAATGCCAGAGTGCATTTCCGCATGACAATTAGGAGATTCAGAACTGTCAAGGACCCCTATATGAGCACATTTCATAGTAATTCTATAAGACGTATCTTAAAGAAGCCCAACTGTGTGTCACTGACAGGTAAAAAGATTGTAAATAAATCTTGCATTTGGGACACCCCGTTGCTTTCCTTGGTTGCTTGGCGAATGCCCGGGTTGGATAATTTGAACCTCGATTTTCCCTATTATTTGTTTCATCACCAAATTTCCGTTTCCTTCTTATTTTTTTTAATACAGTTCTGGGGTCTTTTTAGGACTCCGGCGCTGTACTCCTTTTTCTTTTCTCCAGCTTCCTTTATTTGCTTTCTTGACCATTTTCTTTTTACTTATACTTACACAGACATAAACATTTACAAACACATAAACACCCTTGCCCAAGGTGGGAATTGAACCCATGATCCCCTGCGCCTCGAAGCACCAAAGCTAGGCACTTTAGCGAGCGCGTCCACGGGACCGGCATTCCTTCAACCCCTTAGGGCATCTGGCTGATCCTCCATCTTGGATATTCTGTGATCCAAAGTTTGCTTGCTCCTCGACAGGCTACGGCAAACCAATGCCTTGAGTGCTAAGTCCTACACAGAGCCGGGTAATTCGTTTAAGAATACAATATTTTTAGGCTCAGAAATTCAGAAATTTCTTTTTCTGGTTTAGAGAAAAAGAGGGTTTCAAATATATTGTTTACTATTATAAACATAATTGTGAACGAAATACTACTACTTGCAAGAGTTTACAATGCAAAGAAGGATTAACTTTATAGATCAAATGACATAGATAACAGCAAAAGTTTATCTGCAACCAAACAATGTCATGCTATATTAAGGATAATTTATATACTCCTTTAATTTAGCTACGCATGTTTATAATGCAATTTAGAATTACACATACCACATAAATTATTCTCACATTGAAAGGTAACAGCTTATGTCTTGTAAGAAGCATACGAAAGACGTGTAGCATTATTATTTCTCTCTCAGTATAAACGTGACTGAAGAGGAAAATTACTTATCGATTTTTAATATTGCATTCACACTTTACTCAGAACATGCAATAGCAAAGTTCTACGCTTTGCAGTATTTAAACTTGATATAGATAGAGGATCCTACAAAAGTCACCTCAAATTTTAAACCGCTATAAATGCTGTAACATTTGAGATAGCGGCGGAAAAAACAAAAGAAGTCGCATACTGCGCAATGGGGATTTATAAAACATTGGGACAACGTCCTCCGTTCTCTTGTTCAAGTACACCATTCTTTCTGCGACTCCATCCACAGCATTTTGCAGATAATGTAATGTTAGCAATTTCTTGCGGGATAGCACCTTTCAGCTCTTGTCGGATTGTTGAGATGTCAGGAACACTCGTTCTTTAATATAACGCGACAGCCAAAAGTCGATCGGATGAAATCTGGAGATCGCGGCGGCCACTTTTTTGGTAAGTGTCTACTGACGACACGATCACCAAAGATCTCAGTAATTAATTGTTTTGAGGGTGTTTACATATGAAGTACCTTAGCAACAGTGATATCATTAATAACGTTTGGCCTTCCAGATTTCTTATCTGAAACACGGCCAGTTTCCTCAAGCTTGCTGACCATATCCCCATAATTACGAATGAAGCATGGGCCTGCTCTTAAATTGTTAAGAATCCTAAATTTTCTCAGAACTTGAGAAAAGCTTCTCTTGCTTTTACAATAGCATTGGATCAGCTGTATTACACCATTTAGTGATGGAGTTATGTTCTGTGACTTACAAATTCTAAAAGCAGTAAGAATTACATTGCAAATGTTTCATTCAACAAAACTGTACCCCTAGTAACGGTGAACAGAAAAAAAAAAAAAAAAAAACATTCAAAAGCAAAAGCAGACCAAACCGCATTGCTTACTCAGCATGTGCATTCTTTTGCTTTTATCCTTTCTCAAACTATAATATTATTTATAATGGTTTAACATTTGAAGTGACTTTTATAAGACCCCATACAAATATATAATACAAATAAGGGAGAAGGCATACTAGTTATAGGTTTAAAGAGTAAAATCATTGTACTGTTTGTTTTCAAGTTAAAGTAGGCCACCCCTTAGCTTATCGTTAGCTAATTTACTAACACCAGAAAATACAAAATAATCAATTAAAAACTCTAGCACCAGATCAATGTAATGCTACAATGAAAATAACTTCACATTTGGCCCTTGATGACTTACGATTGCGGGACATAATGTGAGCTGTCTTTTATACATGACCCATATTTCTTCACCAATATTCTTTTAGAAGATATCATTATGACCGAAAAACCGACTGGAGCGTTCTGTCAAGCGTTTAAATTCTATTGGCCGTGAAAACTAAGATTCCCTAATGCTAGTGTCACTTGTATGTCATGTTTGCAAATTTATTTATTTTGGAAAGCATTATTTTCCATAAATTAACATTTTTTCGACCCAAATAACCCACCGAGGTTTTACAATAACCACAGTTTTGTTCCCATATTTTGAGATAATTGCAGTGAAATATTCTAAATGTCTTATATGTTACGAACTATGTAACGGATGATAACTCAGATGGTGGTGTCGCATTACCAAACAGGTAGCTTTCTAGTTACTAGGCGGTCGGGAAGCCGAAAGTCGATATTTGGATATCGAATGTCCTTCTCATAAAGAAATCTAATCTGGAAGTGACTGCAGTTCGCCCAATAAAATGAGTTAAGTGTATGTACAAATCTATATTTTAGAGAAGTTATTTTTTTCTTGTGTGTATATGTATGTAGGGTAAACCAAAAAACGAAACAAACACTCAATCGATTTTAATAATTCCTTTTCCATTTGGAACCCCGATTTTTCCAAATGGTAACAGGCTATATAATGGTTCCAAAATTGAAAACTTGGGTTTAGGGCTATCTTTTTTATCTTAATTGCACCAAATTCAATTCAGTTTCTTTGTCTTGTTTGTCTTTTATTGCAAATAACATGTTTTTAATGTTTCGAGCCCAAAAGCGAAAATGGGAAGACTTAAAATATTTAAGAAGTTCAAGCACATTAGGAGTATATGGGGTTGTATATCGGCCATATCACCACATTCACCTTATATTTCACTGGTGTTAAAAGTAGTCTTTTCGTGTGAGTTTTACTAAACAGGCTGCATTTCAATTGTTCTAGAAAGTCACAAAAGTGATTAACTACCCCTATATCTAATCCCTAGTTTCAAACTCTAAAATAAAAATCAGCACTCTTTGGCCTATCTGGATGAACTGTGTAAGATTATACTACAGGACCCACAAATATGTGTACAACTCTTTACTGTTTAAATCATTTGTTGAAAACATTGCACGAATCGAGTTGGCAAAAATTATAGGCTACGTTTCTACAAAAACCACTTAATGCATTTAAGTGTATAAAATAAATGAAAAGGAGGCAAGTGATCCAAAATTTTAATGCTAAAAAATTAATTATTTTATCATCCGTTATGTCATTTGGGTTGCCAATTCAAACAAAGTGGACAACGATTCTGAAACACCGTATATAGCCTGGGTTGAGACATCACTTTGAAACCGTGATGAAATAAGCATGCACAGTTAATGCCCACCTCGTGGATAAGCGGTCAACTCCTGTCAAGGGCTTCTGCAGCCTCCTGGGAGGAACGACTCAACATTTCGTGCAGCATGACACAAGTATCGCATTGCTTCTCTGGTCACGTCCAGAAAATCGGGATCTATATGGCCGGAGACCGGCCAACAAGATATTGGCTAAACTTTTGTCGCTGACACGAACTTGGTATTAATTTCCAATTTAGTCCGGTGAAACCCCAAGCTACCACGTGGCTTGACCAGCATGTCTGAGCGACCTTCCTTTGTCTCGCTTTATCCTCTTGGGTATTTTCTGGACATATGCTTGGAACCCTATGATGTGCTAACGCTGACAAAAGCGGGCCGAGTGTCTGACTTCACATCAACGGTTGACATTCCCTCAGTAGATCTGAGAGTATCTCGAGTTTCCAGCATCTCCACTGACCCTCGCTTCTGTGACGGCACTGAACTTAAATAGCTGCTAACTGTACCTTCTGCGTTTGAAATATGGAAGGCGGTGGACATTTATGATACATAAGAAAACTGGGAAAGGAAATTTGGGAAGGCATCCTTTCTTGCTTATATTTAGGATATCTCCCCGGCATTTGCCAATTATGGAGAATGAGGGAAACCTAGAAGAAAGTCTTAGTCGCTGAGGACGGTGCTGGTTGGGCTTGAACCACTGAGCTCCCGCGTAAGAGCGCGTGGCTAATGACCTCGGCCGCCAGTGTAGCTGTATACTTTGCTCACAGTCTTTTGATCGGTAAAAGGGGGAGATACGGACGTCACTGTGTGCACGGAGCTATCACAAAGTGCCACCACACGTAACCGACTTACCAGTGTTGACATTTCCAGTGTCTCAAAATACCAAAGAATAGTATGCGGCTGTTGCAGGAGGTCAAACACAGGGCATAATGGGTAAGAAACCTTTTTAACATTCTTTTTTCTGTTCACTACTGAAGAAAACCAGTGAAGCACTTTGTGTGCAGTGTGGCAATATACGTGTACATAAGTATAACAGAAATTCTGACATTACGACCAAATGAGAAAAGATATTGAATTGTGGATATAGGGAAGAGTATGATATACAAAATAACTAATGAAGCAGTTTTTTAAACTGCAAGGACGAAGGAAGAACAATGTGAAACACTTCTCTGAGAAAGTAAACATATTGGGTAAGAAACTACATGGTAAGAAATGCACTCGAATATATGATGAATTCGTAGAGAATTCGAACCACATAAAGGTAAGAGATAGGTAAGAGAAGACATTATAACAATAGGTTCATCGGCGGATATAAACACAAAGACTGAAAAAAGGGATGCCTGGATCTGACCGAGTTTGTTTGAAGGAACTGCTCTTGGAAAATTATGCCTATAAAACGTCATTAATACGCCTCCATTATTAACGCTGACCCATTCATTAAAATATGTTATGCACTGGCCCTGGAAGTACCATTTATAACTGCAAAAGTTTGTCCTCTTATAACAACTTTCATATAATTGCCTTCGACGCCTTTTTTTGGATCGGAAAATTAGTAGGGATTCCGTATAACTTGTGGAAAATGTAATGCTAAAGCAGGAGGAAATATATTAGTCACTGAATAGTAAGAGACCAATTTTTTTACACCCACATTTCTGAGAACTTGAAAACTCACTCTCTCGCCACTCTCTCACACGACCGCCCGACAGCTATTAGTAACGGTAATTGCTACATAATTCCTTAGTAACCATTCCTCACATAAAAGGAATTTAACTCCAACATGAATCGGTCAGTCTACCGCCATTTTCACAAACAATACTATTTGTTAAAATTCGGGGCTGTGTACATTAAGTTATTATGTTTTAAAACGTCAAAGGGGAGATTAAAAGGTCAATCCTGTTCAATCTGTGCCCATTATCTCAGAAGCTGTTCAATATAATTTTACACGATGTACAGGCATGAGTTCTATGTGCGCTCATTTACTTTCACCACAAAGTTTATCAAGGACGATAGGATCACTTTCTTAGCTATACCATATTTTCATTAAAATGTATCAGCATTTCGATATACAATAGCATCTGGTGTTTGTTTTCATTATCCTGGAATTTAAGCTAGCTACATTTCGGACTTTCTGATAAAACGTGTCATTTGTTACAGAAAATTTCATTCAAAAAAAAAAAAAACTGCTCAAAGAAAAAATGCAGAAATCAAACTCACATATATTTGGAAATAACGATAATACCGACTTGAATACACCTAAGCTACAATAACTACCAGTGCTACCAATTTCTGGAGCAAAGATTTCCCTAAAAGATGGGATAAAGTTTACTACTCTACTTCAAGGTGTGTAGAAATGTTTATTTTCTGTGAAGTGCTGTAGAATTCACAACACAAAACGGGAGATACAGTTATGTGAATTTTGACCAAAATTGTGAAAAAATAAACAACTATTTTGTTTCATAATAAAATAATATGAATTCTGAATTCCAAACTTTATGAAAATACATAGTTTTTCCCACTTGTCAAACTTTTGACTACCAGTTAACTTAAGCTATAAATAGGTTGGCGCATGCTTATTAATAACTTTTTCCGCAACATGTCTCCACACTCAAATGCTCCACACGATGCAATTTTTCACATTTTTGTTTCCAATACTGGAAATCAAAAGCACAATTAAGAAAGCGTTCATATTAGTTTTTCGCAATAATGTGCCAATTTTCATAACTAAATGATTACATTCTGAAAACATCAGAAGCTTTGGAGAGTACGAAAAGTATTAAATCTTCTGCACTAATTAGGACTAATATAGAACAATATAACATGACAGATATATTTGTAAATTCATTTACTGTAAAACTAGATTTGTTTATGCGTATATTTTAAAAACGCATCACGTGTTTAATTTTTATTAGAACAATGAATTTAGAAAATAAACAATATTTAAACAACTATTCAAGATACATTTTTGATAATTAGCAAAAGGATCACTGTTACTGTGTATAAAAACGTGTATATATTTCAGTAAGTTTTCGAAATTTCACAGATACATGGTCGAAGCTGAAACTGCAGGGGCTTACGACGAAGGATATGAAACGGACTCCTTATTCGTAAGGAAAGAAAGAAATTGGTCAGCTTCCCATTTTTTTCCGAGTCTATCTCTAGAGCAACGGTTCCCAACCGGTGTGCCCCGGCACCCTAGGGTGCCGTGTGATTGGCTAAGGGGTGCCGCGAGATATGAGATAAAAAAAAATACCTTCTACTGAAGCCTTTAGTCTTGTAAGGTCTTGAAATAAAATAAGTCAAATCAATTACTCTTATACACGGCAGATGGTGATAGTGGTCGATTCATTTCAATAATTCAGTTATACTAGTATCCCATAGATGGCATTACAGCTATACCCTGCCGAACATTCCCGAGACTACTCGCTTCCTCACGAACATCCCCGAGACTTCGACAGATGAATATATAAAAGTGTACGCCGCTTGGCGCTTTCAGTTGTCTTCCTCGCGTTGATTCACAGTGTTAAGCTATGGATAAGTTCATTGTTAAACGTAAACGCCAGGACAGTGAAAGTGAACAGTCGGCTCCTACTGCTTGCTTTAAGAAGTCAAATCTTACAGTTTCTCCCGGACCGTCGAATTCACCACATAAAGAAGACAAGCGAAAGAAAAGAACATACCCGGACAGTTACTTAGCGTATGGATTTAAGTGGAATAACAACGAGGAAAACCCTATCCCTGTGTGTTTAGTTTGTGGCGAAACACATAGCAACGAGGCCATGGTACCTAGCAAACTGAAGCGGCATCTTACAACAAAGCATCCTAGTGTGTCACAGAAAAGTGTAATGTATTTTTCACATATATTAGAAGGGGAGAAGAAAACAGCTGTGCGAATGGTAAAGAGAATGACCATAGGTGATACTGCTCTTGAAGCCTCATTTAAAGTAGCAGAACTGATAGCTAAAAAAAAAAGAAACCTCATACTCTTGGAGAGGAAATCATTGGCCCTGCATGTCAAGTTATAGTTTCAACAATACTTGGCGAAGGAGCAGCTAATCAAATTTCGAAAGTTCCTCTGTCCAACAATACAATCAGGCGCAGGATATCTGAAATGTCATGCAATATCAACGAACAAGTCACGGAGAAAATAAAAACTTATATAACATTTGATTTGCAGGTAGACGAGAGTCTCGATATTGGTGACAAACCGCAAATCCTTGGTTTTATCAGATATATTGATGAAAAAGATATTAGTGAACAGTTTCTGTTCTGTAGACCGCTAGAGACTACAACCACAGGCCATGATATTTTCGTTTCTATTAATTCCTATCTCGATGACCATGATCTTTCATGGAAAGACTCTTGTGGTATATGTACAGATGGTGCACCATCTATGTCTGGGAAAATTAAAGGTTTTACTGCCAGAGCTCTCAATGAAAATCCATCCATTATTATAACTCACTGTTTTCTGCATAGAGAAGCATTAGTTGTGAAAGCGTGTAATGAAGATTTTGCTGAAGTGTTTAACCAAGTTGTGAAAATGGTTAACTTTATGAAGTCTCGACCATTAAAGTGCAGAATTTTTGAACAGTTATGTCGCGCAACGGATGCAGCTCATACCTATTTGTTACTTCACACAGAAGTAAGGTGGTTGTCGCGGGGTCCTGTATTGAACCGGTTTCTCGAACTTAAAGAACAGCTAAAAACTTTTTTTAAGGATGAAAATCAAGACACATTTCATGAGCTCTTACTAAGTGATTCTTGGTGTTTTGAACTGTCGTATCTGGCAGATATTTTTCATAAGTTGAATGAACTGAATGTTTCGATGCAGGGTCGACAAGAAACAATAATCTCCTCAACCAATAAAATGAAAGGTTTTAAAAGAAAACTTAGTTCTTCGAAGTCTGCAGTTCAAAAAGGAGATTTGTCGAACTTTCCATCTCTTCTTAATGTGGCAGGAGATAAAGATCTGGGTAAACTGAAAGACCGCATTTGTGATCACTTATCAAGATTGCAAGATGTAATAGATGCGTACTTTCCAACTATTTCCACTACGAATCTCGACTGGGTTGTCTCACCATTTGATTTCGTAGACAGTGCAGAGGAAATAGATTTCACTGCTTGCGAACGAGATGAATTTATTGATCTTTGCGCTGATTCCACACTCAAAGGTAAGTTCACCAAGAGTGAGGCGTCGGTGGCTAGTTTTTGGCTTCAACCTAATGAAGAAAGCAATTAACGCACGTTTGCCCTTTTCAACACCCTATCTATGCGAGCAAGCCTTCTCTGCTATGGTGACAATAAAATGCAAAGCAAGAAATAGACTGAATTACCTTGAGGATGATTTGCGTGTTTCACTGTCAACTGTAAGACCCGACATCACACATCTGTGCTCTAAGCATCAATCACAAGTTTCACATTAATCATTAATCGAACAAAATTTATTGATGTATTTTTACTTAGTGATTGTAGTAAAGTTTACTGTATTATTATATGGTGTACGTTATTATTATATAATACTTCAATAAATTAACATATTAAGCTTAATTTTCTTTTAATTCAAGGAAGGGTGCCCCTGGTGTTTAATGTTATTCCCAAGTGTGCCGTGAACTTCAAAAGGTTGGGAAACACTGCTCTAGAGCATGGGCCAATGTGAATGACCTATATGGAAAGTGATTTCCCTGCAAAAAAAATACTGTATATAATAACACTGAAATGAATAAAAATTGCATAAATGTTTACTTTTCAAAGGCAACAAAGCTTTATTATTTATACAACCGTCTGTACACCATGATTCAGTTTGACAGCGCAGCCACCAGTTGTATGTATTCAATGAATGTACTCCCCAGGAGGAAAATATGACAAATTTGTACTTTCTCTCCTAGTATTTTTCATTGAACTCCACCAATGCACGTTGGGCTATTGTGTAATCCTGTGCACCACAATCTGCATGTGATACTTTAAAAACTTTTTAGGGTGGACAGTACATTGTTGTTGTCTCAGGTGTTTTTTTATTTAAACTGCTTCAATCCAATTAATCCTATACAAATTTCAAATGAATGAATTACTTTCTTTACAAAATATAATACAGAATAAGAAAACTCTATAGGATGGGAGCAGCCAAGGTTCGCAACAACAAATTAATTAATTTTCAGACTATCATGATAGATAGGGACCAGTCTTTAGTTAGTTTTCTTCTGTCTTGACCAGATCTTGACGAGTTGCATCAGATTGGCCAATCGGTTCATCGCCTGTAGATTTTGTTTACAGAAAAAAAATATGATGTGCTCCATTGTTCCCTGCACAAACTTATCCTACAAAAGATTATTATTTTATCTACATCATGCTAAACGAGATAAACATTAACAAAATTGTTCTTATTACATGCTCCCTTGTAAGTAGAAGGGAAATAAGGGGTCACATTAGGCTAAAGCGATTGTCCAATATTTTAAAAGGCTAGTTGAGAAAAGTTAAGGCACTTTAAAGTTGAAAACAATAAGGACGAATCTCTCGAAAACGGTCAACTATACAAGAAAAACACATATGACATATAATATATGTTTTAACGGGATATACGTGTTTTTTGTGTAAATTTTGTTTATTTCTTACGGTTTAACCGTTACGCTAAATTCTGCAAAACTCATCTAGAATAAGTCTTCAGAGGCTATTCCCTGAAAATTCAAAATATCCTTTATATTTGTAAATGAAATGGAATGCCGTGTTATTTATGGACGCTCTTTAACTGCTGTGGTTCTGTGTCCCATTCTATACTGGGCATGAAAGACAGTTTAATTTTGCTCAGTGGCCTCTCTAACAGGCCGTAAATTTAGGACACAGGAGCAACGGCTTTACTTCCCTTCAGAAGAGGGTCATGCTAAGGATTTTTACGCCCGAAAAAATCCGTCGTCCTCCGACGGGTTTGAACCCGCGACATTGGGTACATGAAGTTAGCATGGTAACCATTACACAATGGACGGCGACACTTTATATTTGTGATATACATATATTTAATACACTGTATTTTAATCAAGCCCGTTATAGTCATTTTTGAGAAAAATAAACTTTTCAAAACATTTTCTATGTAAAAGGTAGTTTATGGTGGCGGGATTTTCTGGAAAATCTTCATGCTGCATCCTTGAAAGATACTTAACATAAATAGATAAATTTGTATTTTTCCGTCTTTTCGTTTTTGAGCTATGCTGTCCAAAGACACACACACACACACACCCAAATACATGGACCCTTTTTCTAAAATGTTGTTTTCGGACTCAGGGGACCTCAAAACATATATTTCTGTTAGAATCTTGCCATCAAATTTTTGGGTGGAATACAGTACCTTCTCTAGCTACTAAAATGTAACATCTTTGAAATAAAAATATTTCCAGCAGATCTGAAGACTAGGCTAATAATAATAATAATAATAATAATAATAATAATAATAATAAGAAGAAGAAGAAGAAGAAGAAGAAGAGGAGGAAGAAGAAGGAGAAGAGGAGGAAACCGAGTCATATCCCTAGATGGTCGGGGCTTGGGCCTGGAAGCACTAATGGATTTCCCCTCGAGGGACCATGATGGGTGCACGAATTATGGGATGTAGGATACTAGAACGGAAGGAAACATCTCGCTCACTGCAACACCATGGTGATTCGATTGTGGCTACAACCCCTGGAGACAGGGATGCCGTGAAAGAGATGCAGAAGGTCCCAGGTCCGCAGGCAGACAGGCCCAAATAGATGCACACAGGTACCTAATATTTCTAGTTCAAACACTCGCACACATTTAGAGAGAAATTCCAAGAGGGCGACGCAGCGACCCATGCAGACGAGACAGCTCCCCCACGCGGCCACGGGAAGAAACCTCGTGGGAACTATGAGAGGGACTGCCACGTAGTTCATGCAGAATAGTATATCCCGAAGACTCCATCTCTCTCCATCAGTTATAACTGGCACCACTTTAGCCATTCTCAGGATATCAGTGGCTATGTTAGGAAATCACCTATATAAATAAAAAAGTCTTACATTTATGTACAAATAACTTTACTTCATGATTTAATTTATTACATTATTACTATCGTTGTTGTATTTTAAGCTGATAAGTATATGTTTGTGTGTGTGTGAGTGAGTGTGTTTTAACTTGTTCTCGCTGATGTAATTGTACCCTTTGATTTAAAAGCAGCCCATAATTATGGGAACATTGATCAAGTAAAACACATATATCAGTTTAACACCGTGAAAACAAGAAAAAAAACAACGTATTTTTAATGTATTTATTTTCGTCATTTTGACTCATTCTTAAGTACAAATGCACGCTCTCCCTAAGCATCATTTCACTGTTGTTGATGTTGAACAATGAATGTACTTTTTACAGTGTGTAACGCCCGCTTTTACTACTTTGACAACACAGGCGATGACACTGATGATACATGGAATGAAGATGGAGCACCATTGTTATGCGATGGCGGGGGAAACCGGAGAACCCGGAGAAAACTCCCCCTGTGCCGCTTTGTTCACCATAAATTCCACATACGGTCGCTTGGAATCGAAACCGGTATGAGTTCGTGAGAGGCGAGTGCTCTAACCACTCGGCAACGGCACAGTCTACTGTACTGTTAATGAAGCAGATTAATGGCAAGATGAATCTTGTTTTTTCGTGGAGTCCTGTAGATGATGTTCTTCCCATATTCACGCATACAGGAACTATAACATTTACGTCTCCGCATATACGTATGAAAGATGAATTAATCGCCAAAAAGCTATCTCCTGCGGAAATCCATTATTGATTTTCAATATCTCCAAATTTTAGAAGTTCTTCTCTAAATTATTAGCCATAAAATGTTCTTACGTACATTAAACTTCCTTAGGAAGTCTCTTGTTCTGCTCAAAAGGAACGTAAGCAACTCAAATGGATTCGCTGTGTTGTGAAGAATATTTTAACAATGATGTACGTGATTTTAGATACCGTGTAACATATATATATATTTTTATTTTGGACAAATAAGATTTCCCCTAAAAAAGATACCGGACGATTCGTTTTTACACCATATAAAAGTTACATGTCAACCAAGTGGACCAATTTACCAGTACTAAATTTTAAAACCAATAAAGGTCCCTTGCTTACGAAATTGATCCAATTTGTATAAATTATCTATACACAGTTATGGTTAAATAGTTGATATCGCTAATGGGTCCGTCCAGTATAAAAGTGGGTTAAAATAGTGTTTTCAAAACAACGGGAACAATCCAGAAAGTATGCTCCATTTTAACGCGATTTGTAAAATGCATTAGTTAGCTCTAAGCAGCAGAATGAAAACAATAAGTATTTTACGACTTCTCGAACTTTCATGCCTACACATTACATTTAAACGCGAATTAATGCAAAGGTTTGTGAAAGGTATTTATTACACTACATTTGTGCCTGCAAGAATGAGGTTTTAATAGATGAACACAAGGTAGAAAATTATTGGTTTTATATCCACACGAAACGACACAACTGACGAGATAAAAAGTTTTTAAGAGACGATATGTATGCTGGCGCCGGTTAACAAGGGCTCATGAGAGTTTCCACATCAAGGCTTCGTTAGGTTTTTAGTGTTTATTGCCGGCATTTGTCTTTGTCGGGGACACCGCTTTAAGTGGAACCATTCACTTGGCAAATTGACGACTGCAATGAATTAATGGCGATTTCAAAAAATTCAAGTAAATGAGATGGAAATGTCACAATATCAAACGACATCCAATTCTCTTTCGGTTTTGTTAGTTGTCGAAGAATGTGGATTAGCAGGAATGGTTCTTATAAAGGCTTGACAAGAAGAGCCGACCAGTTATCTCATCATGATCTTATTGAGTCCGTGAGACAATTCCACATAAATTGCCGTGTCACATCACTCCATGGCCAGTGAGACGAAGTGTGAGGCATGCCACAGTAGCATTGTTGCGTTATCTTTCATCTCACATCATCATCATAAGCCCCAATGACAGTTGCCTTAAGAAGTCATTAAACAGACGGCCAGGTTCAGAAATCTGTCGTTGAATACGTGTTTCAAATACAAGAGTTGCTTACCAAGATATGTACATTGAAACAGAAGGCTGAGACCTAACCTTAGAATTTTCTTTTAAAAACAAATTTAAGAAAATGAAAACGTAAATTAAAAGTATGTCCACAGAATGTGTTTCTTCATTCAATTTCAGTTATAATTGGATTAAATAACATTCTGCAACATAACAATCGTACGGGTTACAATATAATGAATGAGCTGCATGTCTACCGCTCCAAAAATAAGTCTTCCGTGGAGCCATTAGTTCTCTTCTGGAAAATTTGGAGCCAATAGTTTGGAAAGCTATAAATGGTTTTAAAAAAGGTATCCTACTTTGCCAAAGAATTATGACTACTTTCGACACTAAATTATTTTCTCGCGTTCTTTGGGAGTTTGTCCTTATCAGTGGTTGCGCCAATTGCATAGTTTAAACTTGCAACCATCATTTAACTCGTTTAACACTGAGTTTCGTCCCGGGTGCAAGTTTGGCTGATTGAGCTGATGTGCTTCATAGAATTTGTAACCGCTTGACACGTTTACCAGTGTCAGTTTGTGCGCGTTGAGTTGCTCATTAGCGTTCTTCGTCTTTCGGTCAGATATTGTCCGCCTTTACTATTAAGTCCCTTTCCACGCGGCAAACCAACCACTTACATTTTAACACTCCAAAACAGGCTTATATCACTTTGGGCTAAAACGAATTCGGTTTCTGAGAAGAAGGTACACCACCTTAGTCAGGCAACCATACACCTCGAATAGAATCCCAGCTTGGAATGAGGAGTGTTTCTTATAAGTTGCTATAGAGCATTTGTGCAGAAAATCTGTCACAGTTTTTGGTACTACACTTCAAAAGGGTCCCGCTTTTTCAGTGAAATTTAACTCAGCTTCTTTTACAGGTTACGTTGTGAATCATTGCTATAACTGTTTTTACAATACCCATCATATGCTAGAAAAAATCACATAAGCAATCGGGAAGAACTGTGATTATACATGCGCTATTAACTTGCAAAAATGCATCAAAAGTGGACCATGTGAACATATATTTGCGCAGAGCAGAAATCACTATCAGTCTGTTCTTAAACAGTGTACCATATGCGGTTTGTTGGGTGAACCCACGTTCCAGTATCCTGTCCTTCAAAAGTACATCTCCACCGGTACACATGATACGCATTGCACAAATATACTGTTTACACAAGTAAAATTTATTTCCTTATTTGCAAAAGATGCAAGGGTTATCATCAAATGACAGAAACTACTATTCTGGTGACGGTGTTGCAATTCCGAGTAGTAAACAAAATCTATGATCATTGCTTTCGTAATGGAACCGGCGACGCTGGCGCTATGGCGTTGTTAAAATCTAGTTATTAATTTGGAAATCCAAAACAATGTACGCGGGGGTAAACAGACTGAGCTCGACACCTTCTGATGCAACATTAAACGCTTGCTATTATTGGATGAAAGGCGAAAAACTTCGCACAAAAGGTATGAAAAGATGCCTAACAAACTTTCAGTTGAAGAGCCTTAAGATCTGTGAAAGCAAACATGCCACAACATCCATAGATTTGTATTTAACACCCAGAAAATAAAAAATTCATTGCTAACTTTCCAAACTTCACGCTGTTGTGCTTGCAAGAGGGAGTAACCGAGGGGGAGTAGGAGAGAATGGCGACAGAACAGGTCAGAAATGGAGGAGAAGCGGGGCAAATTTAAGAGAGAGAGAGAGAGAGAGAGAGAGAGAGAGAGAGAGTGGTATGACAAAAAGAGATAAAGTTGGCAATCTTTCATTCCGTTTCCTTCGTATCTTTTGGGCGTGTACCTAGGTTTCGTGGCGTATGACAGTGCCGCATAGATGACGCGGAAGCTTGCTTAAAGGAAAGAGTACTCCCCGTCGACACTAGAGGGCTGCTTGGCAGACGCGTCGTTCATCGCCCTCACTAGATAGGTCCAACAGTGGCGTCTTTGGTCCTGGAACTGTTAGGGACTCTGCGCGTCTCTGTGACCTGTCTTTCCACGGCCTGTAAGAAAGGTTTCATCCCTTCCTCCACAAGACATCTAAGTAGATCGCAGTGTATTGTCCAACATATACCTTTGAGGTTCGAATATTAATAGGAAATAATTTATTTCAAGTATACAATTCGAGGCTATAGTCTCCTTAAGAAATGATATCAACTGATCCCACGTTCCTTAAGGTTTATATATGGTGATGAACACTGCTTTGAAATCATGAGAAAAGGTCGTCACGTTTGTATAGAACCCTAGATCCCCTGGTTTGCATCACTTGATACAGTTAAACCAGTTACTTTTAATACACTGCAATATCGTTGAGCTGAAACGGTTCTAACATGGTGACCACCAGCAGATTCACTTAATTATTTGACGCAATGGCCAATAATCTGCCTTGATTGCGAATTACACAACACACTCGCTGACTGTTCAACTCGGCGGCCCGTTGATCATGGGAGAGGAAAAGCTGTCGTTGGTCATTAGACTAGTGATAATTTCACAGCTACCCCGACGCGAAAGTTCATGTGCACGCAAAAGCGAACGGCTTTTCGGCAGTAATGTGTAAAGTATCTCCCTCGCAGGAACTAAACACTCCTGTTTTACTACTCTCTCCTTCGTTTATGTAGATGTGTACCTACGAGATGCTTATTTCATTAACGTTATATGTGTTTCTAAAAGAAATTAAAATTCATTAGCCCATTTCATTTAATTTTTTTCCCTTTCTGTATTTTAAAATTTCCAAATTATTTTCCCCTAGCATCAAGTGATGGTTAAAAGAGAAACCTTACTGAATCATAATTTTTAATCTTCATGCATCAATTGCAAAGGATATTTTTAAATTAGGGTGTTTGACGAAATAAAATAAGGAATACTAAATATTTTAGCTTATTAAATTTTAATTGCCATGAGGGGTTCCGTGTGGCGGAACGGGAATGCCTCCTAGATATAAGTAGTACCGAGGAAACGAAATACTCAGGGTGGACCAAAACTGGCATTAAAGGGTAGATGTGACTCGAAAGTCGGGATAAATGCCGCAAAAGCATCTGCGAGTTCAGGAACAAAGAGGTGACAGCCCCACCACTGAACTAGCTCTGCACAGCGTTCGTACCGCGGCCAGAGTGAAATTCTTACACACTGAACAACCTCAAGCAAATAAATGGAAACAGATGGAAAAGAATGCATATAGGTATAAAATGTGAGCCTTTAAGCTACAGAACAATAGGTAGATCAGTAAAAAGTTGGGAAGAAATATGAGGACCAAACAGGAAAATTCTCCTAAACTATGAAGAGTTGATTATGGTGATGAATTTTTTAATTTAATTCAGCATATCTTAAGCGTTATTTCTAAAACTGTTTTCTAAATCATTTAAATTTTCACCGTAATGTAGAAGAAATTTTAGTGGCTCCGTGTTTGCAGAAGTTAGCCTGTACTGTTCCTGACATATACTTTTCTGTGTTTAAGATGTCATAGCAGAAGTAAATACATTTTGGCATTTTATTCATGGGCGGGGGGGGGGATTAAAACTGATGGTGAAATTTCTATCTTTATCTAAATTTAGAAAGAAACTGTTATCTGATGTTTACCAAAACAGGCGGCTACTCATTTTATGTCTTTCAAGAAGCTCTCGTACACTTGCGCGAATACGCCCTAAAAGTTCAACTCCAATACACAAAGTTTTAATTTCGGAAGCAGCTACATGTTTTCTAAATGGACTAGCGATTTAAGTGTGTGGCGAGGTTCTAAAAAACGTATGCTACATTTAGCCAAGTGTTAGAAAAACACTGAAAAGTATTGTAAGGTTTGAAGAGGCGACTAAAATTAAACTTTCGAAAAATATTTACTTCTTCGTGCTTCACTGCAAAACCTTTATGTTAAAACACACTCGTTTTGCACCACAACGTGAAAGTGCTATAAAGCACTATTTTAATTGAAATTTTGGCTAAATTTGTATTTTCCTCTTTTATTGTGTTCATATTCTATACATTATGCTGCACTATAGTTTTCTTAACCTTAGTTACTTCAAATGTTCCTAAAGTTGATTTAAATTACTTTATGCCAATAAGCTCTAGGAAAGTGTTAAAAAAACCAATACAAATGTTATTCCTCGGCATATTTGGCTATTCAAAATATTTCTTGATCCAGAATTTTTAATTTACATTTTTTAAGGAGAGCTTGCAATAAATAATTTCATTTGCGAAAAAAAATTCCTAAATCATATTCATAAAATTGAAGAAAAAGTAAAAAAATAAAAAAAAAATAATCACATTTGCTATAAGGCACAAATTATAATTCGTGTCTTCAAAATAATGTTTGCAAATTGGTTTTCTAAGATCTAAAACCTTTATGACAGTTATATAAGAAAGTTGTGGTAGAAGAAACATTTTGTATCGCCATAATTACAAATAAAAAAAAATCTACATTTGTTTAATGTTCTACTTAAAGACAATCAAAAGTAATTTTGATAGAAAGATTTTTAATTTTTCACACACGCATCACACACCCTAGGGCCGAGTTAGTTCAATTACACGTGACATTTCACAGCCGTGTAACGTAACGCCATTTGGGAAATTCGATGTTAAGGAGTGCAAAGGGAGGTGAAGAAAGGGCGTTGTCTCTTACAACCACGTAGATACAAAGTTCAACATAAACTGTACCCTGCTAGTCCTTCCAAAACAGTAACTCCGCCATCTTCTGCCCTGCACTGCACCTCTAGCTAAGAACCAAGAGCAAAAAGAGACTTGCTTGTTGACGCCACGGAGTATTTATTTGCCTGACACAGCCCTATGCAAGGTGAGAGCTTCACTTATTCAGTGTTATAAGAAAACTCAAAAGTATATTGCACTGCATTGTTTATAAACAAAAGAAATGTGTACCAGAAAGGAACCTGAGTTTCAAGGAGCATTACGTTTGATCCAAAAGTTCAATGGAAATTGAAGAAAATGTTTTCTTAAAAAATGGCTTCAACAATGTTCGTCAAAATTTATGTCTAAGGGTTTTTCATTAACGAATAAGATATGCTTCTTGGATTTTTATGAATAGCCTGACAAACTAATCTTTATAATTACAAAAGTTTCATAAGAAAGTGGGAAAACATAAGAATAGAACAAAAGCTTAAGGTAGGAAAATACCTTTGTTAAAACACGGGTGGACTGATTAATATATACTCTACACATAATAATTTTTCGATTTAAATGTTCATATTCCTTAAATAAAAGTTAGGACGATGTTTTAATTAAGACAACTAGTTGAATGCAATGAGGAAAAGAAAGGAGAAAGAAGAAAAAGAAAAAGGCCTCGATATGTTACAGTGACTCCTTGGCACAGCTCACTAAGAACCTTGGTCTACCGCCCGGCCGCTGCGTCCCCCATCTCGGTCCATTACAGATGAGGTGCAATATTGGGGGGTGAGACGTGGTCAGATCTCGATATGTAAAATAGCAGAATCATAAGACTGTTTTAAAAATTAATAAAAATATGCAAAGGAAACATAAGGAAATTCAATTCACTTATCAGTTAGATTTGCAAATCTTTATAATTTTGTTTATCTGATAGATCTGCATATCTTTTCATTAAATATTCATAAGGACACATAGCAAATATATTATTGGATACAGGTTTTGAGTGCAGGTAATCGTATCGAAAGTCAAAAAGGGAGAGAAACCTGCTTCAGGACTTGGAAGAACATAATGACACAGAAAGTCAATGCAAACTGATGTCTCCACTAGAAATTCTTTAATTTCCTCAATAATAGGACTTCAGACTAAATAATACTATTCAGGCACTGAAATGAGTGCTTCAATTTGTAAAACTCTTTTGCTATACTACTGTTGAACAGGTGGCGTATCTCCCAATAATCATTATTTAAATACATGTAACAATTCATATATGCTGTTGATGATTTCTGTATCTGTGTATGTTATGTGAGAGGGTTTCATTTTACGGTTATGAGTCATTGAGAAATTACAAATAAATAAACGTAGATATTATTGAAGCAATAACCCACTCAATAAAAAATGCGAACATTATTGAAGAGTTTCCTATTCGATCAGGCTACAGCAGTTCCTATGCATTGAGACTGAAGCTCCTAAAGGAGGTGTGAAAAACACATTTTATCTTTGGTATTTAAGTTGGCCTAAAATAACACGGAAGTCTTTAAAACGTACAATGATGGAGACGAAGAGATTAAAATAAATCCCACCACATCAAACCACCCTTTACAAGGAAAAATATTGGTTACGTTCAATTTTTTCAAAAATAATTTTTGATTCAAATACCATTGTACTGGAATAAAAAAGTGTATGCTATTTTCAATTTGTTATTACTAGTAGTAAAATTCTCTCCATTCTCGAGGAGGTTTCGTAAATAGATAAATAGGTAGGTTCTAATCTGAGAAAATGTTTTGCACTAACACTTTTTCCACAATCTTGGTGCTCTATCTTGAATTGTTCCTATATTTTAAGCAGTACCACATTGGAAGGCAAAAATGTCTTTCGTTTCACACGAGCTCTTGCAAATAAAACGTAGCGTACATATATTATATTACTATCGAAAACGTTGAATAGTTTTTCAGCCTGTTTCCTCCATGTTAACTGAAACCCTTTCCGGCAAATATTAGCATTAATTCACAATAATTAGAAAAAAAAATTAAATAATTGATTTGTAAAACAGTATTAACAACAATTACTATGGGACTATATACATTACATACATAAATCTGACACTTTTACTTTGATACATAGCTTCCCAAGATGACCAGATGACTCTTTTATAACCCTTTAAATCCAGACTGCAGTCTACAACTATAGCTGCTGCTACCCAGTAATTAATTCATACATCCACAATTGTAAAATCTCGTTCATATCTTTAGAACTGTATACATATTTAATATTTTCAACTACTTCATATTAAATTAAATAATATTAAATAAATTCAATTTTTAACCAATTTTCCAATAACCTCAGTATAACTATATAATCAGTTTTAAAATTCTTATTTTAATATTCAAGAATTTGGTTTTTTCTAAAAGAATAAATCCTATTCTAAACAATTATATGAGGGTTAGAGTTTAAAGAGAATTTACAGATTTAAATATTTGAAGCTTTCTCAGTATTGGTTATCAATAATGACTTCGTGGGATAACAACTAAATTAAGATGGTCAAAAGCTTGGATTTATACGACCCCAGTTTAACTCAGTTATTATCTGGTGAGGTAATAAGATTAATTTACAGATTTGTAAGAACAGTTAACAGAGTTCACAAATGATCGTAGATATGGAAAAATTGAGGAATACTTAATAACAAAAATCCTACTGAAAATTTCGTAAAAAATTTGCTACTAGTTATACTATATATACGTAGATGCTTTATAGTGAAATGTCTTCTTCTCTGGATTTAGTGCAGTTAAGTAGGAAGTGTTCAATTGAGTGTCCATTTCCACAGATGCATCGGTAGTTATTTTCTGCGTTAATACGAAATCTTTGAAAATAGAAAAAAATTAGCATTTATAATTAACAAAAATCTTTAGCAACTAAAATCTCATTCGTTTAATTAAGCTTCTAAATTTGCATATTTAATATTTTCAACTCCTTTGTTAAAAATTAAAAAAAAATAAACGTTAAGTTGCTATTTAAATTTTAAAATTACGTCAATATGATTACAATTATCTTACAGTTATTACAATGTAACATCACAACTGACACTTTCACTTTCTTGTCTTCATTAATTAATGTTCACAATCAAAGTAAAGAATTCACGCCGACTCCTTAACGGCCGAAATGGTGAAGGGAATACTTTTGGGAAGTAACAAGCTAAAGTGAAGTTTACAATTCTTTGGGTAGTTTCTCCTCGCGGTTGGGGAGGATCCGCATCGTTCGGGTAGGGATTTAGTATCCCGGGGGGTGACGGTGATGTTAGGGGAATGGGTTGGGGTTGCGGGCAGGTTGGCCGCGCAGTCTGATGAGCTATTGATGAGTTCAACGTGTCGACACCAGCTGAACCAATTACAGCACCAACCCCACTATCATCAGGGATTACAGGAGGCACTTTGTCATATCGATACGGGATTTCCGGGATACGCTGATCCCTTCAACAGGAGCACCATAGCAGGAATACAAAATGCTCTCTTTTTCCTCTCTCTTCTTCCCGGAAGGGACGGAGGGAAAGGTATGAAGACCCTGCCTCGGCCAATACCTTCTGTGTCCAGTAGTTTGGTTCATGTTTTACATCTGCGAGAGTGGCATGGGATGGGAAAACAAACAAGCAAGCGTTTTCTTTTCTTTCCGTGATGGATGTGAGGATTTACAGCTTCCCTGGCGGAAATATATCCCCTTGTGATAGAGGAAGGAAGAAATGGGATAAGGATATGAGAGCGAAGAAAAGAGAAATAAAGAAGGGAAAACACGATGACAATACATCATATAGGATCCATCTATAATGCTCAAACGAATGTAACTGTTTTTATTTAAAATTCCTGCTTTGTGCTACCAAGGCTACGCTTGTCACTTCGATTGGTTTCAGTCGAGAGAAACAACAGCCTAGTTGCAAGAAAAACCTGCCGCGGCCAAGTGTAAATGGATATACTTAATCTGTAGACACTGTGGTTTTATAAACTGCAATTCCCTTCGTCGCAGTTAAGTCATTATAATTTTGAACCTGCCCCTCTTCAGTTTATTTCATACTATGGTTCGAGACGTATGTTTCTGAAAGTAGTGCAAATAGTTACCCAAATATAAAAACTGAAGCTGCAGAAACAATAAAATATTATTGATATTAAACGTTTTAATTGTTTAAAAATAACATATTATATTTCTTTGTCCACTCATCTATATGGTCGTTAAATTATAAGGTCCGAGAAAACTGAGAATGACCGGCAGAGAGGCACTAAAGTCCTTATCTTATAGTAAATGCTACAAATGCGTTGACCAAATTTGAATGTGTCTTAAAACAGCCAACATATCTCACTTACCTAAGCTTGGCAACAGGAATTCTTGTGATTTTTTGCATGATGTTATTATTAAGTTCCTGTAGTGTACGTGGGTTATAACGATATATTTTTTGTTTCAAAACACACCATACATATAACAAATAGGCCGCAGGAACGAGGGGGGGGGCCGCAAATCAATACCTATCCTTTTGTCATGAACCACCTCTCCAATTTTATGTATCGTTAAAATCCTCGTACAGTACAAGAACTTAGTGATTGATAGCATCATGCAAGAAATCACAAGGATTACTGCTGCAAAGCTTAGGCGAATGAGCAAAATCATTTTTACAAGATATGCCACCTGTTTGAGAGGAGAAGGTCAAAATTTTCAGCATTTACTATAAGGTAAGGATTTTAGTATGTCTCTATCGGCACAACTTTCCCGGCGACTCTCGGTTCTCTCGCCCAACGTTGAGAGGCCGCGAGAAGGGTTATCTTATAATTTAACGATCCTATATAAAGCGCGAATGCCGCTTGAAAATAACTCGCAAACGTCGAGTTTGAATGTTACATAATTATTTTAACTATTTCACTCATACAGTAATCATCTGATGTATAACAATAATGTGTTAGAAACTGTGAGTTATCAACCAGTTACGATTCCCTATATCCATAATTAACAACCACACTATAGAATAGCTAGAAAATTATCCCGTGTTTCTTTACGATCGAGTGTAACAAACATGTGTGCAGTGAAGACAAGAGACTTAATTGGTGTCTAAAATATTTGGCCACACTACAAAACAGAAAATAAAACAACTGAAAGGCTATGAATTAGTAAAACAAACAAAAATATAGAACATAGCAAGTGCTTTAGCAGACTGGGTAGCTAACATGAGAAAGGCTAAAGAATGCATCATCACCTTTACCTAACTGAAGATAATAAAAATGTTGACGTACACAAAATGAAAGTTGCAGTGTCTAGTATTGTTTATTGGAAACAATTGTATTTTTTCCTTCTATTTTTTGTTCGTTAAAGACGCAGTCAATTGTCGGGTTCATATCAGCGTTGCCGGTGTGCCGGAATTTTGTCACGCAGGAGCTATTTAACATGTCAGTAAATCTACTGACATCAGACACACTTTAGAACACTTAAAAATAGTCGATCTCACCCGGGTTTGAACCCATGATCTTGAGTACAGGAGGCCAGCACCTAACCTACTGAGCTACCCAGATCGACGAGATTAAAATATCTTATTTTTGGAGATAAAGAAATAAAAGTAAAATGTGTTTCAGCTGGAATAAGTTGACAATTTAACTTAAAATATTTAAACCTCAGATGAGAGTATATTGATCATATGTGAGATTTATATAGAGAATTTGAAAATCGAGTTTTATTTACAAGGGCTATTTCACAAACAGATTAGGTGATTTTGTGTGAAATAGCCCTAGTAAATAAAACTCGATTTTCAGATTCTCTAGATAAATGACACATATGATCAATATACCCTCATCCGAGGTTTTAATATTTTAAGTTAAATTGTCAACTTCTTCCAGCTGAAACACATTTTACTTTTATTTCTTTCTCTATCGCCTACTTATGGCACTGCTATTTAAAATACAGTGCCGCTAATATCAAAGTTTAAATATGTCCCGTTCTAACGCAGACATACAAAACCATAATTGCAAACAGTGGAAACCTACCTCGGTAGCTCATTTTCATAATTATGAGAGGTTGGAAATAAGACTTTTGCTGATTCTATTTTCGCTATTCATCCTAAATTGCGCCAACATAGTAAGCTTACAGAACAAGGCAAAGGGTAACCTATTGTAGGTTCATGATTGGTAGAACATTAGCTGTAATGTTTCTTGCATTAATATTAATTATACTTCGGATATGAACATTTCCTGACTTTGATAGGTTTGCAAGCAATTAGTAATCGTAACATAAATAACTGCAAAACGGAATAACAATTAATGCAGTATAAACGTAATAAAACAAACTCTTTACCTTGGTTAATAGCATTGTAATTCCATTGTAACGCCAACATCATGGAGAAGCTTTTCCAATTGTTGCAGTGAATATGAACCAGCATCTTGGTTATTGGCATCGAAAACAATTTGAAGAAAACGGTGATCATCTTGGTAACTGTCCTACCCACTTGCATGGGTTGCGCAATGACACTACAAACTGAATTTTCTGAGTGCATAACATTTCCGCAAACTGAACACTTATTCCGCCACATTCTATAAAGTAACATGACACATCAGCAAACAGAAGACTGAGTTTCAAACGTGAGAATCGTTCGAGTGCTATACTTGTTTATTTAATTGTATTTTATCAATTCCTGCAGATATGTATGCAATGAAACAGTGCCCAAACCTTTAAGTAAGCTTTATTTTAATTCTACAGACAATTTCAATGAAGGATCTGGATACAAAAAGCTTCCAATAATCCTCAAGTAAGACAGGGTTGTTTTATATTTGTGTTCATGTTTAATCAAGTTCGTTAAAGAATATGCTAAATAAACTGATCAAATAAAGAAAAATGTTAAAATTAAAAATCAGTGAACCAATATTTTACATTAACTGAAAATATTTTCTCGATAATACACTTTTCCTGTCTTTTCAAAAGAGTTGGTGACCTAAGCGTGCGAATTTTAGTTCATCTTATATGTTAAGGGATTCTACATTATTTGCTATAACTATGCTCCTCCGATCCCAGAAGTTTAAGGGTAAAAAGGTTTTAGGTTTTAAGTGCTATGGTTTTCTGAGAAAATGCCCGACCAGTCCGCCCAGAATTCTTTCACTGTCAAAGATACGTACCCGCCAGCCACAACCTTCTGCTTGCCGCGGTGCATTTGCTTGAATACGGCACTCTGCTGCCTGTATGTGCAGGCAGTAGGAAGCGGTGGATATGTGGCAGTGGTAGTCAGTACATCAGCGTTGTTTTGTAATGGAAGGACATTCACTAAGCGCTCACACTGACATTCATCCACGCTAACAAATTATTACGGTCGTGAATGGGATGCTGCATACTTCTTAATGGAATGTAGTGGAGGTGCAATTTGTTCAATTTGTCACAAAAATTGCAGTGCTCAAACAGTTTGATCTTCAGCGCCATTTCATTATTTCTAAACTATCTTAACCTTTATAATTAATGGTAACACAACTACAGATTAGCAGACGCCACTCCGTGAAGTAGTGATTGACTCATAGCCAGCATATACCTCGCCGGCACAAACCAGTGCCCTACAGCACCGTGCTCACAGTACAATACGGCATGTCCCTTTTGCGTTAACATCGAGCGACTTTTTATCCGTTATTTGTAACAGCTAGTAGATAATGAAACTATGAAACTATTATACAAATATTATCTATTCTTCCAGTATGGGTAAATAGCAAACGTAAATATTTATATCGTGATAACCTGAAAACAATTAAAATTTGTATATCTACCGTTTCTCAAAAAAGGGGTTCAATCGCTGACACCGCACACTCTGACCAAGCGATTTCCCCGTGGTCCTCAGGAGAATGCTGGGGTTCTTTCTCAACCACCACGATTTCCTTTCTATCATTTCCCCCTTCATTCCGCTTCCCTCTCATTATTCAGGTCTGTTTCCAGGCTCGTGTATGGCAGTACGGGCAGATGGCGCGGATGAAGGATAAACGGGCTTCTCCCCAATGACTCTAGGTGGCAGTCACGCCTTTCGTGACGATACAGCAGTGGGACGGGTCAACGGAATTGGAAATCTTAGGGACTTCCGCGCGACTCTTGTCCTCTGTCTGCCTGTAGCATCCTATGGTTTCTTCACCTCATCCCATTTTCCTGGGGGTACTGGCCGCAATAGATTTGCATAAGTCTCATTGCGCGAGGTGTCCCCCTCCGTTGCCTACCCTACCTTAAACTCGGTTTCTAAATGTCCATGATTTAGGAAAAAAAGTAATTATGTATTTTATTGCCTTTTCTACTTTCTCTAGCACGCATGCAAAATGAACATAGTGTATATTAAACGTATATTCCACCTAAGAATTCGATGCCAAAGTTTCACCTAAAATACAGGCTTTAAGATATTTTTAGAAACAGGTCCGTGTATGTGTCTATGGGCAGCACAGTTCAAAAACAATAAATCGATTAAATACCAAACCAAAATATCTTACAAGAATACGACACTAAGATTTTTCAAGAAAATCTCCCTCCCTCCAACTATCCCTACATGAAATATATTGCTAAAATTTTGATTTTTCAAAAATAGCTGTAACCATTTTGACAAAAAATGCAATATATTTAAGATATTTTCATGGCAAACAACATTTAATATATGTTGAATTTTCTAGAAGTAGCTTCTGAAGACCGCTATTCTGGATGACATTTGTATAAATTTTGTATAACTGGTAAACCGTAAGACATAGCCAAAAACTTACTACACAAAAAATGTAGATCGCGTTAGAATACACAATTTGTGTCACAAACTTTTTTTTATTTTTTTATTTTGTAGGGTTAATCTTTTCATTTCGTGACACTGGTTTAAATTTTAAGCTACTTAAAACTTTTCTCAAACAGCAAGTCATATTCTTTTCGTCAGTCTTTTGTTTACTCCTGGCAAGTAAAGGGACCTAATGTCAATTGCTTTAAATAGCGACCGGCTTTTAAAAGTTTTGACGATCGCTTTAGCCTGTCTATTCCCCTATTTCCCTTATAGTTACAAAGAAGCAGACAATAAGACAATTCCGCTAATGTTTATTATTATGTAGACATTGTAAGAAAAAATTGTTTCCGATATAGCTAGAAAAAGTCATGTGAATAGAATACATCAAATGTTTTATATTTTACTATATGCATTACAAACGTTAGTTAACTATTTGTTGTATTTTTGGCAGAACGTTATTATTCACAAACTGAAAAATTAGGATATAAAATGTTGCAGACTTTTTATATGCAATTGTTATTCTTGATATAATCTGTTATTATGGGGAAAATGTAGTTTTCAGAGAATAGGGCCTATATATCAAATAAATATGATAAAATATTTTATGGTGTAATATAGCATCTTTGACCACATCTAGCTGTGACATATTTCTGTGATAAAAGTTATACCCACCACCACACTTTCGATCACATCTGTGATTAAAAAATAAAATGCCAGACATTACACATGTTCAGTGACTACAGTCAAACCACTCATTTCCTATTATGAATCACAAGTAATGCCTCACAACTCAAAACATAATTACCATAAAAACAAAAACAAAAGAATGGAAGTACATAAAAGCATAGCAGAAGTCATTATGAAGTGTATGAAGGATATACAGATAACGATGTTAGGAAAAACTTAACCGCATTGGGAAGCCAATATTTAGAAGAATAAAATGAAAGTTATTCTGACAACCATTAATTACCATTTTTGCTACTCGCTTTGTTATTCATACTCATAAATGTTGTATTGATTAACATTCTTTAAAAAATGGACTTTTGAGGTTCAGTTTTAGGTTAGGTTATACGAAAATGTTGCAGATGAGTCTAATAGAAACTTAAAATAAATTCATTTATAAATATTCAAATTTATGACAAAATTAACTTCTAAACAGAACAAAATAGAGACCATTATTAAAGCTGTAGGTGTTAACTGTTGGATATGCTTTTTAAATTTGTAATAAAAGATGTGATAAAAGGTTTGACGTAGTGTAATATACTCGGCAGCTTTAACGTGATCAAAGGTTTTATAACATTCTGTAACACAGAAATGTGATAGTTAATATAGGATTAAGATGTATAATTAAGGAATAGGGATTAATTTGTATGTCATTTGCTTATCATACTTAAGTTGCAATATCATTTGGAGGGGAAAAACTTTAATGGGAAAATAATAGAACAAGCACGAATAAAATCAGGAACCAGATAGGTTTAATTTCTTGTCAACTAAATATGCAAGTAATTGGACAGGTGTGGATACGTTAAAATAGAATGTGAAATTTTAAAACTTGTTTTCTTCAGGACCTTATTTGCTCAAGCTTCTGTCACATTGAAGTGCTTCCCATGACGCGATTTCTGTTAAATTTATTTCACATTCTTAAAACACGCATTTAGAGGGCTTATGAAGATATATAAATAGCATTTTCTTGGTATCAAGTATATTTTTTAATTTAGTAATGTAATAATGTAACACATGATTGATATTTACAAAATGAACATACATTATTTTACCAGAAAAGTTTCACTAGTGAAATTCATTAATGCATTTTGAGAAACAATATGCATGGAATCAAAATTTTTAGTTTAAAATTTTTCATCAGATGGGGCATTTATAGGAGACTTGATTTTTATTTTTTGAAAACGATTTCCTTATATATAAGATCATGAAATTCTATGTTATGGTATAAGTATATTAAACATTGAAATTAATAGTTTTAGTAACGTGTAACTTAAATGTTTATGACTATCCCAATAAAAGCTGCCTTTTTCAAAACATTATGACACCTAAGTTGCACAGAGAGAAAGGGGGGGGGGTGAAACGGAAGCAATACGTAGATGTATGCTATAAGCCCCTATGCTGCTAGGAAGTGAACATTTGTCGAAAGGGGGATGAGAAGCGCAGAGGCACAAAGAGAAAGAAAAAACGTCTCCAAACTAAGGCGAGCGGAGCTGCTGATTGCGATTAAATACGAAATTCAGGTGGGTAGAACGTGGCTTCAAGTCTGAAATGCTAAGAATCACCAATGAACCTAACTTTCAAGCATAGTATACGACGTTGTTTGCAGAGAACTGCAGAACAAAGCTCCGTTAAGGGAAATCCCCTTTCTTCTGGCTTGACCAATAGGAGAGAGAAGTAGCACAACAGAACCACCAACCACTATCAACCTGTCGTATAATATTAACCTTTTGATAAATGGCAGTTTCAGCAAGACGACTTGTTGACATCTGGGTCTCACTCTCTGTTTAAGTCAAAATATATAAAACGGTTTGGAAAGCGAAGCAACCAGCTTCCATTCTCGGAAACTTTGCATGATGAATAACGACGATAACTGTAGTTAGAGCTGCCGTTGAAGACGGCCAGATACGAAACGAAGACAATTGAATCTTGATATAAAATTAATTACATATTGTGTACACTTCGAAGAATAGTACGGTTGATATGCTAATAAGAATATGATAACCAAAACAACCTTAGTGGTGAGGAGCTTTCTAGCATATTGAATATGTCATGTTTTTCAAATACAATCTGTACTGAACGGAAAGGAAAGCGCAAATAACAGAATTAACAAAGGTAAAAACTCCGTAAAGAAAGCATGTTCATACACTTTAAAATAAAACGACGAGATTAAGAGTTTGTAGATACAGAAATCGACAAGACATATAACAGTATATAGACATCAGCGTGAGAAATCAAAATTCTATTATCAATTTGTTGTACTTACCACAGTTTGAAGCTCTCCATCATCCTTTACGATATTAAGATGCGATATCGATAATGCAAGTCATAGACCTGAAAGTTTGATCGACTATGAAATAGTACGTTTTATTGGAATCATTTATCTTCATCTGGAACTAGAATATATATAAACCACCATTGATCAATGCAAGTCCTGTACCTGACCAGCTACATAACACCACCTTCCAAGGGCAAGATTCCATTCTGTCAAACGCATAAGGTTGCCATGAGAACTTCTTGGCACAAGTCGAAATTACTTTGTTTTTGACATTCATTTTATTGGAATCAAGAGCAATAAAAATGCTTCATTGGAAAGAAAACTATCCTAAACTAGAAGGTAAAGCAATAGTCACTACCAAATGAAGCTTGGGTCTGAAAGTATTAACGTGTAACGTGTGTATACGATGCAAGGACAGAATCTACTACGTTACACGCACTGTGTGAGCAGGTATCGTGCCGAAATTACTTCACGTTTTGAGATTCGTTTTCGTGAAATTAAGAAGTGTAACAGAAGCATTTTTCTACACTCACCGTAGACTAAAACGTAGTCATAGTCATCACGCTGGTGCTCCGAGGCTTTACGATAAGAACACAAATATATCAAATGATGACTAAGCTGATCTGCACACGCACATTTTATTGACCTTTTTGATCAAGTCATCCCGCATTTGAACCCCCTTATTGAGCACAGAAGCAGTCAACTGATAACAGAGCAGATTTATTTGTGCAATGTTTACGTTTCTTTGAGGATTTGCTCTCTTCCCACAGATAGTATCAGGCTGAATAGTCAATTAGCATATTTGTAACATAAATTACCATATTCATTTAATTATGGGCTTTGTCCACTGACCCTACTTTTCGAACTAACAGCAGATAAATGTTTACTTCAAAGACAAATAGACCGCATCAATGTCCAAGAAAGCAAGCATGTGACCGTGTCACTCACAGCAGTAGGCTCACCAAAGCTTGAAGAGAAAGTGAATCAATGTCGAAGAATGACGTCCAAGCAACTTGTCAAAGTCAGCAAGGGCTTGAGTGGCAATGCTAGACGAGACCGTTTCTTGTATTCTGTCAACCTGCCCGATCACAAGCGGCGTAGTCCCTAGCATATCTCAACTTCCTTAAAATCCCCATCGTCCGAAATCTCAAGAAGATCGGCGACTTCCATTCTTCCCATTCATTTCAACTGGTAACCTAAGGCCATTTTCTTCTAGTAGGCTTGAACCCAGATTTATTTTAAATTGGTCAAGAGGTTAAAACTAAGATTTAACGTTTTAAGTAAAACTATCTGAAATCTTATACATAAACATACATTTTTCGCCTCTGAAATTTATGTATTTTTTTTTTGTTTGCACTTGTTTGTGACATATGCTCAAGAAAAATAAAGGAACATTAAGATATGTTTACTGAAATAGAGGAAGATGATTATGATCTGGAAGCGAGGTTAACTAGGGATAGAATTATCAGTTAATAATTTTGAAATATGGATGAAAATGAATTTTTAATAGGTCCCGATTGCACAAAGATAAGCAAATATTCCTATAATACAAACAACATAATTAAAACATAAGGTGAAGGAAAATGTTTTTTCACCAGAAGCAATGAAATCTCTCAGGTTAGCATTGAAGATCATAATGGAATTCACACAAGTACAGTAGTTGGAACGGTAATAGGAAAGAATATTACTTTCTTGAACTTCATAATAAAGCAGATTATCGGATGGTACCGGCTATAATGAAGTTCATCTATGAACATATTTTATACGCGAGTACAAATATATGGCAGCGATTAACCGCTCTCCAGCTATTATTGAGGACAAATAAAGAAACGAATTCATATTTTAGAAATTGAGTAGAGGTCCAACAAGTTGTAGATAAATGCAAAATAACGAACACTTATGTCAAATGACGAACTTTTTATGAATAATCAATCGATGCACACATCAATTTACTGAATTTATTTTATCACAAACCCAAACGGCGGAATGGCTCATACGGTGAAGCGTGTGGGCCGCATTCGGAGGTCCCGGATCGGCAGGAGAATGGTGGGATGGTTTATCTTCTTCCCCAGTTTTCCTGCCCCCATCACTTCCTAGATATCTGCTTCAGGGTTGAAAGACCAGGTGACGGTGTTCGGAGGGTTGAGCTGGGCGGTGTTTGTGCACTTTGCAAAAATTTTTTTTCCCTGGCATCGTTGCGGAACCAAGAACTGCCTTCGGTTGTTTTCGGGAGAGCGACCTTTCGGGAGAACCCCAGAGACCCGGGGCATGTGGATAGGGCCCTGGTGGCGTAGAATGAGCTAGATATGGAAACGTTAGGGACACCGCCCCGTCATCATCCGGATCTGGTCACCTTCTGGTCTCCCCTCACCCCTCCCTACCAAGGATCACGTAAGTCGCAAGTGCTCACAGTGACCTACGTGGACTGTTCTACCTCAGTCACTGGCGGCCCCAATCACATTAGTCCTATTCCAGTCACATGGGATGTATCTGTATACTATCTTTAAAAAAAGAATATACATATTTTTTTTTCTTTCCAGAGCATAAAGGGAAAAACAGCGATTTCACTTTTACTCTCGAAAACTACAATTTTAAACTGAAGGCACCAAAAGTCAACTAGATGTCAATACAATAATTCTGTGTAGCACACTTTAAATTAAACTAAGAACTGTCGTTTATACATGGAGAGTCACAAATATTTGGGGTAAATTGATGTAAGTTTAAATCCGCCATACTAATTTGTGCACTCAGTGAACGTCACCTCCTTCTCTATGCAACTTCAGTTTAGGACAGATATTAAGGTTTCCAGTGCTAATAGAAGCTCCCTGGACAGTAGGCAAACCAAAAAAACAAAAACTTCAAGTTCGTTCCCCCTCCATTAGCAGCTCTAGTTCGAAACGATCACTGGTGTATTGCAGTATTATTTCTACCAGGTTAAAAAGAAAAGAAAAGAAAAAAAAAACGCTTAGGATTATATGTGTCATAAACACAATGAACAAGTTTCCACATCACATTAAAAATACGCTTAGGCTTACATTAATGTAATTCATCGATCAAACGCAATACACACGTTTCAACATCACATGCTCTTCCCCAAGAGAAAGCAGCAGTATAAAATCCTTAGGTGTTCAATGGCTACATGCCTTCATTCATTTTGCAAACTAAAGCGTGACAGAACTGGCAGAATAATTGCATAACAGAGCTGACAAGGAATTCATAGATGTTGTTTAGTGAGGAAGGTAACGAAACTTCAATGCAATACGATGTTAGCTCCAAAAATGACCTGTCAAAAATAGGTACAATGTTTTGGAAGCATAGGTAATGTTCTAACCAATAAATGGAGCCCAGGGTGGTGGTGTATAAAATATATAATAGAAGTATGTATATTTATATTACAGGGCTACTAAAGTAAACTCGTCATCGGAATTGAAAACTAACTTTCCAAACTGGGTATTCTTATAGTATGTTTCGTCTTTAACTTCAAGGCGCAATTTACCATAAAAATAAAATTTGCATTAACACATGAACTATAGATCTCTTAATACTACAGAGGGCTCACCTGTATTGTTGCACTCTATGGTTTCGATATACCTTAAGTACTGTCTGTAGCAACAATTTATACGTTTCACTGCGCAATGTGTATTTGTAGTACTATGATTATGAATGAGACTAGGCACAATTATTAACGCCTACAGGAAATTACATATGAGCAATTTTCCAACTCCAAAATAATGTAAAAGGACATTTGAGTCATATTATAAAAATTATGTATTTGTTTTCACGCAATAACATGCTCAAAGTTCAATAGTATGTTCACATGAAACAATCCAGTTTACAAAAAGTGCGTTTATAATGGGAACTCGTTCAGTGACTATATTACGAGTAAATGCACATAAACGTTTGTTCAGAGGAAGAAACTCAAAATACATGCCAAATTCTCCTCCTCACTGCATCAACTGATACATATGTTGTATGCTATGTTTGTTTCAGATATAATTAGGATGGTTACTCTAAAAGAACAAAATAGGAATTTGTAAGATTACTCTACTCACCACTTCTTGAGCTTCAAAAATATACTGGAAATATACCAATGGTACTTACCTGAAAATAAACAAAGACAATAATTAGATACAACAATATATAGTATATTACAAAACAGCACTGTAATATATAACATAGGTGGTCATTAAATTTGCTAAAATTAAAAACTGTTCCTATCACTTAACTTTTATTTTACTGGCATCATAAATACGGTCTGGTATTCTGATTTTAAATACTGTTTGTGAATACGGTGTAAGATTAAATCAATCTGGTTTAGGTTCACAGATCTTAAGATTATCTCGTAAATTTAATACTCATAAAATGTGTTCGCATGTGCATGTTATAACCGCATTTTGTTACACAAAATAGCTTAACTCAAAGATAAAATGGCTGCACCGTGGCCGAGTGGTTCGACCACTCGCCTCTGACTTAGACGGCCGGGGTTCGATCCCAATCGACCGTATATGAGATTTGTGGTGGACAAAGCGGCGCTGGGGCGGGTTTTCTCTGGGTTCTCCGGTTTCCCCCGCCATCGCATTCCTCCGTGCTCCATCATCATTCATGTATCATCAGTGCCACCACCTGAGGTGCCATAAGTAGCTAAAGTGGGCGTTAAACACTAACAAAAAAAAAAAGAAGATAAAAATGTAATCCAACGAAACATTCTTGAATTCGATGAAAAGGTGCACCTAGGGTGAGTTTCCTTTGATTTGGTGGAAGATTTTGACTTTTAACTTTGTAACTTGCAAGGAGATTTAGATTTCTGTTTAATAAAAAACCAAGATGATTTATTTCCTAACTCGTAAAAGGAGAGAATAAGTGCTGGAAGTATTCGAATAAGAATAAAAAAGTCATAAGTTCAGGGTATATTCAACATGCGCTCCTCAAAACTCAATTCTAGTTCCCTTTATTCTTTATTTAGATAAATACTCTGCTATTATGCTTTTAAGATCTACTTAAGTGTAATTTGTGGAAGGCACACGTTTATTCATAAATTGCAACATCACAAACAATTATTGCACCTTTATATTAAATCAAGTTTTGAGCTCCTTGTGTTCAGGTTTAAAGCAAATGTGCTGTCTTTATATTTAGATGAAACAAAACATGTCAAATTTTGAAAGTCAAATTTTGAAATTTATCTCCCGAAATCTCCAAATTGTCAATAGCAGTTGCGAAATACTAATAACAAACATCAATCCATGACATTAAATTCATTAGTTCGCAAATAAATAAGGAGCTGGAATAGAAGGTGCACACTATTTACTTTGAAATGACTGTAGACTTTAGACTTATTTTACTATGCTAATTTTAATTAAATAATAAAATGTGGTCGCAGTAACAAGGCAGGGGATGGATTCATATATGGAATGTATAAATAAATTAAAAATACCGACTGGTTTCTTATACAGAACCTAAAAACAAATACAAATTCAGTAAAATTGCTCTTAAGGGTAGCCACAGCTGAAATTGGCTTAAAAATGTAAAAAAGTACAAGGATTAATTTTAGTAATAAGAATACTTTGAAAAGTATTAACTTCAGTTCATAGTCTGGATTGTGCTCTCAGAGTTCCTTAAAGCTTCAACAGGTGCCCATTTAAATACCCAAAAGCACACAAACCTGTATATACTTCCAACACCTTTCACTCGCCTTCATTCTTTTTTTTACACCTTTGTGCATTAGAAATGTTCGCACGATACAGTTTGTAACCGACCTAATTCAAATTTTCAGTACAAGCTCGGAGGGATTGAATTTATAATAAATGTAAACTTTTTTGCTACTCTTTAAATTGCTCAAGATATAACATAATTAATTTAACCACTCACGGCAAATTGTCAAAAAATTATATTTAAATGTTAAAAAAAACTTCCTGAGGCAACCAGAGTAGTGAAAACAATTATGCTTTGCACACTAGTATTTAAATAGATTTCTAAAGTTTTTTTTTTTTCGAAATACAATGTATCCGAATAGTGTGAAAATTACGATTTGTGCTTCGTGTCGAACACCTGATTAAATAGCGCATTTGAAGTAACAATATTTTATAAAAAATGTTATACATATCTGCATGAAATGTATAACACTTGTAGTTTAGGTAGGGCAGAACGTGACAACAATTTTAATATATTTATATAAAAAGTGAATTGTTTAGAAATTTCACCTATAGGGCACCCTTAAAGCTTTGTGTGCAGATGAGTATATGAATGGTGATATAAGGTATAAAAATGATATGTAGGTTGTACCTACTTAAATGACATATAACTAGCATCTCTATTCAAAATCTTCTCGGGCTTCTAGCCAGGTAATAACTTGGCTTGACACCAACGTTTCGAAGAAGTGCATCTTCCTCGTCTTCAGGGTGAACTAGAAGCCCGAGAAGATTTTGAATTAACACGTCGCCAGGAAAGCTATAGCTCTTATTTTAGCATCTCTATGTTTGTAAGCAGTTATTCCTCTAGTTTAAAATAATTAGAAACTAAATTAAATAGATTACACAACTTGGGCTACACATTCATGATTTAATACTTCAGTAGTAATCAACATTAACGCTACACTGCCAGCATCACCTGTTTTTAGCTGTTAGTAGTACACAGGATTCAAACAGGAACATATGGGTGTTCCGTGTATCCCTGTCAAGCTTATCCAAAGCGATGACGTACGACAGCATACATTGTGAGCTAAAACACTCCGATATTGCTTTTTGCCTAAGTCCTTTAGTGAGGGGAGACTTCTTGCGGTGGCCACTTTTGGCAGCTTTCATCATTTTCTGTAGTCAAATCAGTTTAATTTCTATCGTGTTTCTCACACCGAGGAGAGAAAGAAGGGGATGAGAAAGTAGATCGCATCACTGCCGGATCACGGTGAATTCTTGCTTCAAAGAAGAAATATACATTTCCTTGCAGTGTAGAGGGTAAAAAGAAAGAAAAACGAAGTTAGCTATAGTACTCGGTTGGGATACTCAACACTCCCCCAACATCCTACTTGATCCAGGCCTGACATTCAAATTTTCTTGCGCCACCAGGACATGCGGTTGGCAATATTGTGCCTTTAGAGCTGGGGGTGTGGTGGGTGCTGATCAAACTGGCGCGGCAGAAAAATGAAAGCCTAAATCCGGTTATCATGGCCATTTCCTGACATCCAGGGGCACCATATTCCTACCACACACTTTTTTTCCCTCGTGGCAATATACAGGGTGTAAACGATGTACATGGAACCGAACCATACACGAGGTTTTGAAAGAGCTCTTCAAGAATTTTTACTCTTTATACCTAGGATGCACCTACGGTACGTTAAAGTAGGCACAGCAGATTATATAGAGAGGTGTCAGCGAAAACCGTAATTGGAGAAACAACACACAAATTCTGGCCAGCGAGAAAATTCTGGCTGCTATCAGGAGCTTCCCACTTGTTAAGGCGCTGCTTTAATTGCTAGGTATTTTTCCAACTCAAAAACCAGACGGAAACAGATATTCAAACTCCGTTTTTAGCTTTGATCTGAAATTTGACCGACTCACGCGCAAATATCTCGCATTAGAGTTAACGCATGCGTGTTTACGGGAGTAAATTCGAATGGAAGCCACAAAGGTAGAGTGGTGATATTTAATAAAAAAGATTATACCTACTCTTAAATGCATTTCATTTCAAATAGTTCTATATCCTGTTTTTTTTTTTTCAGTTATCTGGTTGAATAGGATTTACAGCTATCTTCCTTGATATATATATATATATATAAATAATCATCAGCACCTGCTTCTCTAGCAAGCATGTAGCTCTATCTTGTCTAAATCATCCCACCTTAAAGAGAAAGATCGGAAACGTTTTTCACGGTTCAGAGTAGCGATAGTAGTAATGTGTACGATTCGGACACATACATTTGAATACTGTTTAGAAACATATTAACAAGTTATTGTTTATCATTTTATTGGGATCTCACTTTTAAACGGTGGAATAATAATAATAACAATAATTAGAAGAAGAATAGTAGTAGTAGTAAAGTAACTGGCATTATTTCCTCTCCCACCAGAAGCCAGCAGTTCTTAAATTACCAAAACCGCGTTTCCACTGGCGAGAACTTGAATGAAACTTGTGTTCTATACATGTTCCAATTAGTTTACCATAGGTTCAGAAAGATTTTCTGTTTCTAACCATTCCAAATTTGTTCCATGTTTACCTAATGTTCCTGGTATATTGCTATATAGTTTTCTATACATGTTCGGAACACGCTGATTTTTCCCGCTAGGCAAGCGATAAGTTATAGAAGTTCCGCACATTGCTCACAGCTGTTTCTGAAACGGAGTGATTTGTGTCCTTAACACCAATGTTAATACCAGAATTGGAGTAGAAATTGTGACTGAAATTACAACAGTGTAGAATAGACGGAGCTGAATAAAAATGGACAGGTTTGAGTGTTTTTGAGCAGTTGTAGGGATAGATGGGAGGGAAAATACGGTCAAAGCCTCAGTTTCAAATATCAGTTGTTCGACCGGGAGTGCTCAAAATACGAACATTTGAAAGCATCTATCAGGGATAGGAATAACTGCCGTGTATGTGGTAATATAGCAATTTTTCGACCATCTAAAGTTTTTAGAGGATTGTGAATGAGCCGCTTATTGGCAACGGTGGTAGCATAAATGCAAGTACAGTGCAACAGCATTAGGAGCACAAACAGAATACTCGTACTCATATATCAGAAAGGTACGGCGGGTGTAAGGCGGTGATTTCGGAATTCATGTACGTGCTTTAGTTTTTGCATTACCAACACAACACAAACCTTTACCTCTTATAATTCAAATCGTAGCCTTACTGCTAGTTGTTTTAAATCCTTGGCGATATTCTACTAGAAGTTATTCAAATATTGAGCTATATGTTCCATGCGAATTACGTTTCAATACGAAATATCGTGCTCACACCTAAGGGTTTCTTTTTCTCTTTTACAAGTTAAAAACATCCCGCCTAGGTAGTGTGGCGGTAGGGTGTCTGCCTCACAATCAAAAGGTCGTGAGTTCGAATCTCTCATAGGGTGAGTTACCCGGATAAGGTTTTTTCGCGGTTTTCCCATATCCTGAGAAGACGAATGTCGAGCAACTTTAAGCTCCATGGACACAGAAGTCACTTGAGCATCATTTTACCAATTTCATTCATCGTCCGATATGACCAACCAGATTAAAGGACGGTAAAAACTAAAAAAAGTTAAAAACAACATGCATAGCAGTTGCAGTGTAAAACAATAAACCTTCATGACGTCCACTGGGTTAGCTTGTACCAATCGCTGCAATTGAGCTTGGATGTTCCAAGAAACTTCTGTACAAGTTGTAAACTGTTCCAAACCAGTACATGACACAGTTTCTGTACACGTAAAAGGAACAAGTTATAAACGGTTCCAGACAAATACATATACAAGTATCAGACAAGTTTAAGGAAGGTGTTCCAGATAAATGCTTCGTACAATTCACCAGTGGCAACCTTAATGGGCCCTGCTATGTAGTTCTTAAAATTTATCTGATTAACACGCTTAGAAAATTGAAAAATGTAGTTTTTAAACGAAACTTACATAGTACTCGTAGATTTATCCAGGGAAAAGTATGTGTAACTAGACTATTAATATAAAATTCAACAAACTACGTAAATGCCTTATTCGTCAAATAAGGCAACAACATTGTATTGTAACCTATGGAAGCTATGGATACCGATTACAACTGGATTCTTAAAAGTTTAATAAAATAAAAATTAAGGAAAACATGATCACGGAATAGTAAATAGCAGAGTTAGGAGATAGTCATGATAGTTGCAGTGCAGCCCTTCATAGTCAAAAATAGTACAGCGTAATACAATTAGAATACCCATTAGGATCTCTGTTTGCTTATATTAGTATTGTAGTGTATTCACTTGTTATTAAAAGCATCTAGAGACTTTTAGCGATGGTTACGGAATAACGTTCATTAGGATGGATACACTTTTATATGATAAAGGACAAGCTTTAAATAGAAGCATGCGAATCTCAAGAACTAATGCGTTCATAGCTGAAGATAAACAGGTTAATTTACTTATTATCAGGGCCAGGATTTTGATGATCCTAAGTGTTTTGAAAAGCTATCCATGAAAAAACTATAAAATTAAAAAAACATTCACAACGATCGCAAAAAACCCTAAACCTGAGATTTACTTTATCTGCTAAAATTAATGTATAACTCAATTCATACCTGGATATAACCGTTATAGAAATGGAAAAAGTAGGTTAAAATAATGAAATAATTGAAATAGTTAACAGTATATATGTTTCATGTTTTTGTTTTAAAAATATGAAAAATAATTAAGACATTTGTAATATATATCTTATATATGTTATATATAAGATACAATTGAAAGACAATGAAACCCTCTCTATGCGCATATTAGTTTGTCAATTGCAACCTGATTTACGAAATTTTTGCGTGAGAAAGAGAAACCTGAACTGTCCCATCCTGACTTGGAATATGAGCATTGATAATCCGCTCCCCTACATCTCCATCTGCAATTATTCCTTTCCAGTATAGGATTTCCCCCCCCCCCCCCAAGAATACGAGTCAAGGATATAGAATGTTACTCTTATTTCTCATTTGAATAGTGATATTTTAACAAATATTCTTTATGTAAACTGTGAACAATATAACTCTTTATATATGGAATTTAAATGTAAGAAAACAATTAACTAAAGACCCAAATGACAAGAAAATGAAAACAAGTAGAATAAAAACAGTTAATCCTACAAATAGAAATGCATATTCAACATTGGGACCCATGATAACAGTTTTGCAGCGCCTATGATGTAGCAATTTGACGATATCGTGCCATCAGAATTCTGGCACTGCTTAATAAGGATATGGTAGTATGCTCTGCGTGTAGGTAAAGCCTACAATTTCATTAACTTTTCCTTCTGTGACATCAGTGTGCTTGTTGTAACACTAGATTACAACGCCCGGATATGGTTACAAAAACAGGAAGAATATTGAAGAACTGTAGCAAGAGCAGGATTGCCTTGCCCCAAATAGATGCCAGCTTCGTCTTTTTATTTGCTAAATTAAATTTCTATGTTATTACATGTCTCCCCCCTTTTCCCCTGCGTGTTATAAGCGAGGATGAAGCCAGACACCCAGTGGCGTACCTCTTTTAGATTGCATTGTGTTCAATTGCTGGCAATGTTTAGAGTAAAAATAAGAAAATTAAGTTGCGCCAAAATGCTTCTGCGCTGTCGACGTTTGTGCTCGACGAATTGACATATATTCATGGGCCATATAAAACTCATTAGTGCCATTGTAATTCCATTTGTTTCCACACTTACATTTCCGAGAAAACATACACCCGTTTCCAAAATTTTCGAGCGCAATACAACCACGCGAATGCAGCTAATGATTATTTGAGACCGTTGGATTTGCAATACATTTGGACAACAGACACACTAGCTTACATACAATAAAATACCATATTATTTCCGCTGCAAACAATATACACATTAGTGAAATTGCGGTTTGGTCGCTTAATATAGAAATGCGTTAGATATTCATTTAAGTTTGGCATAAAAAAATATCCGTATTAAAACGTACTCCAGGAATGTAATCAACATTCTGACTACAACATTCAATTAAAGTCTTAGTTCTCTTCAATTAAATTATTGTATATCCAAGTAATAACGATAAAATGAATATTATAGCATAAAACATCTAACCACTCTTTTGAGGGTTTAAAATACGAACATTGTTTGATAAGGTCCCGGAATCACCAATAATAAAACAGATGACCTCATTTAAATCATTTCTATGTTTCAGTATCGTCTTCCTGTACGCTAATGCAGGCGGTTCAACGCTGTTCTATTGCCTTTATTCCAATTAAAAAATTATAGAGTCCTCCAAGACTACAAAATACTGAACTCCGGCTGTCAGTTCTCACTTATAGCTACTCTCCATATATTGGGGAAATTTCTGCGCTTAGGGAGGATGTGGATCTCTGATGGAGCCATATCTGGCGAATAAGGCGGGCGTAGCAACAACTACAGTAATAATAATAATAATAATAATAATAATAATAATAATAATAATAATAATAATAATATGTACCTCAGTGCACGTATGTTTACCGTGGTAACGCCACTTGTGTGCGGGCAAGCATTGTCCTGATTTAAGAGGACATTCTTGTTAAATCTGTTGTTATTTTCGCATATATTTCCTGTAGCTGGGACAAGAGGTCACTTGTATTTAAAGTTTTGTATACTTGAGTATATTGTTCAAAGTTATGCTTGACAAATAAAACTATATTAAACGGCACAGCTATCCCTGAGATTGGAACAACATTTTAGGTCTAATAAACTGTGTGAAATGAAACAAGTTTACTTAGAAAACGAATCAGTACGAACTCGAATGACTGTGAAAACAGCAAACATCTGACGCATCACTTTCTAACTCTTTTTTTTTTTTCCCCTTATAGTTTGTTCGAGTTTTCCATCTTACTTTCATTTTGTTCAGGTACCTGCTTTTGCCATGCTTAAGCAGTAAATGTATATCAACAAAGGCATATACAACGTACTGCATTTTTTCTTAGTATTGCACTAAAGGTAGAAACAGCTAAACAGGTTGCAAATTCCAAACGCTTAAGGCAATTGAAAAAGTGCTTTCAATGTGAACAATTTGCATAGCGTTATTATATTAGTGACCCAGGATTGACTGGTTTTTAACACTCCCACCTCTTTTGAAACTTTTTATTTCCCCTCAATTTCAACGAAACTGTACAACTATATATTTCCAACAAATGGCTATATTCAACCTAGAAATTTGTGTAGTCAAGACAGAAATAAGGACTTCACCAATATTTGTTTCTTAAGTTTAATAAACAATTATATGAATTTTGAAATTTGAATCAGCCTGAAAGTTCCAATTCCCGGACGGAACTCACACCATGGAATTTCGGCTCTCAGTGACGATGTTCTTATTGTTTGAACTACCATAACGGGTTGCATGAATGCGAATTAAATTTTGTCATCTGTTTAAAGTATATCGGTAAACCTTCAAGGTAATCTGGAGCACTCGAGGTGGTTCGAGTCTCGGCCAGGTTATCTATATGGGGCTAGCGTGAAAAAAAAATATACACATATAAACTGTGCATTTTCAAGTGTGATTCAGCATTCCAAACTATTTAGAGCTAGCGTGAAAACAAAACAAAATATATACATATAAACTGTGCATTTTCAAGTGTGATTCAGCATTTCCAATTATTTGTATAGGGCTAGCGTGAAAAAAATATATATACATACAAACGTGCCTTTTCAAGTGTGATTCGGCATTCCAAACTATCTATATAGGGCTAGCGTGAAAAAAGAATACATACATATAAACTGTGCATTTTAATTTTCAAAGCAAATTTTGAAAACATGAGTGTAAGATATTAATATGTGGGGAAAAATTTGTGCTCAAGAATTAGCAACACTTATAGATTTTTCAGCAATGTAGAAAGTTTCCAATTTATGACGGGATGTTCTACATAATTGGTGCTGCATCTCATTTTTCATGCACCGAGAGCATTGTTGTGCCTATGATAGGAATGTGACCTTTTATCGGAACAGCTGTTGTTAGCTATGCTTATTAACAACTTCGTATCTTGTTGCTAAGGATTGCAATTTATATTTATCTTTTTCAAATGTGATTGATCTTCTACTGCAAGCCCAAAAAGGTACACTCTTTCGCTAAAGGCAAGCTCTCCTTAACTAAATCTGTCAGTTTCTAAAAGTTTCCTAAAGCTTGCTTTATTTTTATTTATATTGTTATTAATTCATGTATTTATTTATTTACTGAACACTATCTTCCTTTTCATTTGACTTTTGTTGAAACTGAGTACGGCGAATTCATATTATGATATTTAATTCTTTATCCTCAGGTTCATAAAAACCTCAAATATTTTTTGGCAGTTTTATTACAATTTAATTGTCAGAGGGCAAGTCTTATAGTAAGTGTTCCTACCTCCTGTATATATTGGTTCGTACGCAAGTGTAGAACTACTCTAATAACCATGAATCTAATGGTTACAATACAAGGTGTTCAATTTTCAAATAACCATCTACTTAAAACCAGTATTAATCGTGATAACTTATTGATATGATTAATTTTACCAAGGTTTACACTTGCAAGTGTTTTGCTATTATGAGTCCCGACATCTTTGCTGATTGTTTCAACTACTTCGGAAGCGTAATGACTCTTTATTTCCAAGTCCCATTAAAAACGATTTATAATCTAATAAATCAACTAAGTATGAACTATTTAAATATAACTGTAACGCTTTGGACTATCTACAAGGCAACTCTTTCGAAATATTTGACACTTGTATTCGCTTAGATATAGAGTAGCAAGAAAGTGTCTGGTGTTAGGTATTTAAGGCAGGGCTTTGCGTTTAGAATATAATGACACTTTACGAATGTGCTGCTGAACCAAGAAGCTCCGTATTACACACGCTGTATAAGACCATTTCCTTTCAAATAAACCTGCACCCCGCATGTTAAAAGAGCTGCTGTGAAAGAAAGCTTTGGCACGACACTGTTCACCACCCTCTGTCACATATCCGGAAGACATGATAACAGCAACAGTTTCTCCTGCAAGGGGGTGCACAACTTTTCTGACACCCCCCTACATACACACACACACAAATTAAATGATTGCGTGGAAGATGACAAGCCAAATGCTATCAAAGGATCAACTACATATTTCAATTTTCAAGCTCGAGTTCACACCATGATTGAAATTTTTTTCCTAAGTAGAAAAATTTTTTTCTTCGCGTCTTATACTTCTACGTCTTCAAAGAATTTTCACTTTATCAGGAAATTCCTTCACGGTAACTTAGCTAAGGGGAGAAGCATCCCTTGCAGTTTTCCTGTGATGTAGCTACTTTGTTCTGCAGCAGAACTAGCGTAAGTCTTCCTTTGTCTTAAAATACTACGTAAAAGATTTCGCTCGGCGAACGACGCATAGTACAACAAAAGCCCTTAAAGGTACCCTTAACTGAAAATTAAGTCAAAATGTTCACAAACACAACTTTTGATTTTATATTAAATATTTTGAATCATTAACTTCAATTAAATATCCCAGACTTTTGCTTTCACAGCCCTACAAAGCTTCATCAGGTAACCATTTTCATTCTAAAGAGCACACGGCCTAATGACCTGTATTTACTTCCAATACATTTTACTCCATTTGATTTTTCTTACACTTTTGCGCATTAAAAAGTTCCACATTATGTAGTTTGTAACTCATCTTGATGAAATTTTCAACAGAAACTCAGAGTCAACCTTTAAAATTCTGGCATATGGTTTTTGCTATATCTTAAAATCGCTGAACATAAGGCAATATTAATTCGACTAGTGAGAATTAACGTTTTAACACACACACACACACACACACACACACACACATATATATATATATATATATTTCAGTTTAAAAAGTTCTTATATAACAACAAGGGTAGCGAATAGCGTTCTATATGCCAGTTTTGTACAATAGTATTTAAATAATGTGGCCTATTTTATCTTTATTAAATTATGATTTCTGAATCGTGTACAACACCTGATAGATTAGTACAAGCTAATGCTTTCTTTACTTAAAAAAATTAAGGATATCCGCATAAAATTTAAAAGGCGCTTATAATTGAGATAGAGCATTATGTGACAAAGAGTCTGAAAGTAATTGGATATAAAATTTAGAAATTTCCAACTATGTACACTCTTAAACATTAAGACATACATTATTTGCTCAGGCAATAGTTTAAATGAACGCATCTCAGCAATTTTTCTCTTTTTCTCATACGCAGGTACATTACGTTTTGCTTTTATTTCAACTTCTTAATCTCTCCAGTCGACGTTTCATTTGCTTAATAGCTATACACCGTCAATTTATGTATATAGTTCTAAGCAGAAGACTTTCAAAATATATTCTTTATTAAGTGCTTTAATAATACCGGTTATTAAAAGCCATAACCTCATTGGAACCCGAGCGCATTCTAGGTCGAAAACCGTGGCTAGCCCCTGCGCCACGGTACTTTTGTTATGTATTACTTGATTTTATTTTATGCTCAGTACTTGCCACGCTGAAAATAGTCTAATGTATGTATAAGTATACTGGCTTAGATGGCACTAAACATGCAACTTAAACCCTATTCTTTAAACTTTGTCATGATGACATTGGTTCGTTCCTCGCTTCCTTTGTTTTCCCTTTACCCAGATTGACTAATGCACATCTCTTAATGGCGAGGTATGACAGACAAGCAGTATTAGATCAGGCGACAAAAACAGTTACGTGATAGATGCACGTGCTTTAGTCATCCTGAAGGGTAGGCTTAAAGGGAAGTTTTGCCCTACCTTTGTTGATAAGGATTTACATGCATTCCAGATGCATAAACTGTTGCGTAATACAATTGAAGGGTCAATGCAACAGTGGTCTAACCCATCTTTTTTTTCTTCTTTTTTTTTTTTAAGGAGAAAAACTGAGTTAAAGTAAAACACACAGCGTTGCCAAAATTGTTTAAATACGACTCTACGTTCTTTTGTAAACACCTCGTAGCACTTATGTTCGCAATTACATGGTGAGCCCTGTTCGCGTAATTCAATTTTGTTTGCTGTTCTGCCGAAATATTCCTCCCCTGAATTTATTTTCTTCTTTCTCATGTTTCTACACCATGATTCATGCCCTACACGTTTTCTGCGACGGTTTGCAACAATTTCAGCATGATTTTCAACATTTTCGCTAACAGATGCATTAGCCATATTTGTTGTTGTTGTTACACGTCACCAAGATGCTGACCTCTCATTGGCCATTTATGGTTAGACGAAAGTTGCACTAAAACAAGATGGATTTTCTTCTGAGAGAAAATTTTAGTAAATGTAATTTAATATAACGAGAAAGTTTTGGCCCTAGCCATATGGTGGGAAGTTAGTTAACAGGAAAATCTCATAGATGACATCAATATCGCAAATTGGCTGTTGGGGAGGGTTAGACCACTGTTGCGCTGACCCCCTCGATTTACTTACAGCTATGTAAATTTAACATTTCTCTACGAAAGGAATAAGATACTTAATGGTGTTAAATAAGATACTAGTTTTTATCACACAACCTAGTGAACCACAGCGGCCAAAGAGAGGGGACTAGCACCGGCAGTTAAGCAATACGGAGCCAAGTTATAGCACTTGTAGCTGAATTCGATGAGAGCAAGGAATTGCCGTATGTGGAAATTCAGCTACAGGGGCTACCTTTCACTTAAGAGAAGCAGTGAGCTGGTATTAGTCTCTACTTCTGCAATTACTGTGTGTTTCACGTCCTAGTTTTTCTTTCCCTAGCCCACATGTACAATGTACATAATGGACACAGAAGGTATTGTATTCCACCCAAAAATTCAATGTCTAGATTTCTCCAGAAATATTATGATTTGGGGTGCCCTGATTAAAAAAAAAACACTTTTAGAAAAAGGTCTGTGTGTCTGTGTACAGCATAGCTCAGAAACGAGGAGACCGTTAAATACCAAACTTGGTATTTAGGTTTAGATCTTCCTAGGATGCGACAAGAAGATTTTCAAGAAAATCCCCACACCACAAACTACCCTTTACATTGAAACATTTTCGAAAAGTTTGATTTTCTAAAAAATTGCTGTAATGATTTGGATTAAAATACCGCAAATTAAAGATATTTACATCTCAAATAAAATGCATATCTTGATTTTTCTGGGAATAACCTCTGAAGACTTCTTTATTCTGGATGAATTTTGCCGAATTTTGAATAGCTGCTAAACCGTAAGAGGTAAGACAAAAACTTACCGCACAGAAACTGTAGATCTCCTCAAAACACATAATTTATGTCCTTGCACTGTTTTGTTGCAGAGGCTACCGTTTCTTAGACATTCCTTGTTACTGGTTTCAATTGTAAAGTACTTATACTTTTCTCAGACAGGAAATGTCCGTTTTTCTTTTGTTCTACTCCTGGCCATGCAAAGAAGCGATTTGCAATGGCAATCGCATGACTGCTTTTAAAACATTTGACTATCATTTTAGCACAGCGCATTTGTTTAGTTCCCTTCTACTTATAAGGAACTAAGTAATAAGATCATTCTGCTAATGTTTATCTCGATTAGGATGGTGTAGAAAGAAGAGTAATCTTTTGTAAGTTGTGTTCGTAGAGCAGACAGAGAAAGTCATGTGAGTGTCACAAACCAAATTTGTATCGTTTAAAGCTGCACTCAATATTGATCTGTGCAGAAATATCACATTTAACAACTTCAGGGGACTGAGTATTCCATTTCTCATCGCTATAACAAACTGATGAAACAAACGGAAAACAGAATGTTTTCCTCATGACCGATTTTAAATTTTATAAATGAGCATTATTCTATTAATAATGGTATTTTCCAGTGTATCATATTTTAAAATGGTGCGCAGAATTACATGTTTTATTAAAAAAACTGTCAATTTTTAAGTTTTAATATATACTTTATCATTATTTCACGAAGTTAATGAATTTATACAACATGAGTATATATGTCTGAAGTCTTTCAATGTGAAGTGCTCAAGAATGTGTTTATTAAAGCACCCTACATCTTGGGAATTCGTGGGCTGCTGAGAGGATATTTTGATTCCTCTATATGGCAAGAATATTTCCCTTTGTCGCTCTTCAGCTGTCACCAATGCCCTAGGACCTGAGCACAGGCCATGCGCTAATCTCGTGACTTTTTCCGGTCGGATCCCTCAAAGAGAGAATGTATCAAAGCAGACCAGAAAATAAAACGCGTTTGTGAGACCAAATTGTGCAGTTGTGACGTCAATCATTCGAAGAGCTCGTGGAATTGGCATTCAAGAGAGTTTGGGTATTTCTGACGCAATCTGGTGGTACCAAGTTTCATTTTCGTGGCATATAGATTTCCTGGATACGCTTTTCTTCTGCTGTTTTATTACTTGTATTTCAAAGAAAAAATTAAAAATAATACACTGCTAAGTAGACATCAACAAAATACATTAAATGAAAATTATACAAATAGAGTTGTTTTTTTTTTTTAGCTAAATCAGCGTGAATCATCTCCATATAAAGACATATAAAAGCTTTCCTAGGAAAATGTACATATCTCCATTAAAAGCTTTAAGCCGCATTTTTCATAACATTTAGAAACCAGGCACGTTATTATAGTTCCCTCTGCACACAATGCTGATGCAATGATGCCCTGAATATTACATTCTGGCGACATTTAACAATATACAGAGTAACCCTTATTATATGGGGCATTCCGTTTCATCAAACACTTGAAGTAGTGTAGAGTTGAGACATAAACTCTGGTCACTATGTTGTGATTAAAAGAATATGTTGGCTGCCCAGATCTTTAAAGAAAGCGTGCGGAAAGATTAGCATCGTTTATTTCATATTTCAATAGTTTAAAACATTTTATAATATGCCATAGCAATATCGGAAGGGAAATACTATTATTTTTCTTGAATTATTTCCTGAAATACTATTTTTATTTCGTTCATAGCGCACCTAGTAGATCAAAAAGTAAAGGTAAAGGGTAGACAACGGAGAGGGACACCTCGCGCACTGCACCTATGCAAATCTATTGTGGCTACATTCTACAGAAGGAAGAAATGAAGGATCTATAGGAGTCCAGAGGTAGAGAGGCCACCAGAGATGGGCAGAAGTCCCTAACGTTTCCAAGCCCGATGACTCGTCCCATTGCCAAGCCCCGCCAAGGAGCAAGTGACCTATCGACCTAGCAGCCACTGTGTCCAACGGGAAAATTTTTTCTATTGAACTTGCAGCCGCGCCATCTGTCCACACTACCATACACCGCGAACATGGAAACATACCTGAAAGATGATAGCGAAATCGAATGAGGGGAATATGACGGAAAGGAAAACTTGGTAGATGAGAAAAGACCCCAGCAATCGGCAGACGACCCAAGGAAACCACTAAAAAGCCGATGGATCAGAGTGGGCGGTCGTCGAGGAGTGAACTTGGGACCTCCCAAGTGAGTCACACGCGTGTTGTGTGTGTACATTATAGCTCAAAAACAAAACGTTGGATGAATACCAAACTTAGAATTTAACATCAACATCTTCCATGGATGCCACACGAAGACATTCAAGGAAATCCCAAAACCACAAATTACTTTTACTTGTCCACTTTTAGTTATTATGTACTTTCTAAAAATGGCTATTACGAATTTCTTTAAAATAACATTTGTCTGAATAACATATAAAATTACACCTTGAATTTTCCGCGAATAGCCTATGTAGTCATCTTCGTTCTAAATGACTTTAGCTTAATTGATACAACGTAAAAATTAGCCATGATCTTAGTACACAAATCATACAAATCTCATTGAAACTCACAATTTGTGTTTGATTATTATACTATTATTATTTTAATTATACTACATATATAGTATAATTAAAATAATAATAGTATAATAATATATATGTGTGTGTGTACAAGAAATTGTATTCTTGGTTTGAATGTTCAAATACTTGTATTTTTATGTGCTATGTCGCTAATTGCTTTTTCTCGTAGTCATGCAGAACGCACGGAATTTCAAAGGCGTCATATAGATATTTGTTTTTATCCAAAATTTGACTATCGCTTTAGCTTAGTGCACTCTCTTTCTATGCGTAAAATGGAATGTGGAATGAAATTTTATTTTGATTAATAAGAAGTATACCTACAGAACAGACATGACCAAATTAGAGCAGAAGAAACGGCACAGTAACTCATACCACTCCATGTGAAGCATTGGAGCGTGCCGCTATGCGACGTAATGTGTATGTGTGCGTGTATGTGTGTGTGTGTGTGTTTGTGCTTCGGTGATATGTTTTACTTTGGACGAGTCCATCATATCTGCTGCTATGGATGATGCAGAGTCTTAACAGATGAACCCAAAGGTGGTCGCGTAGAGTACTGCGAAGCTGATTCTTCGGATGATTCATTTTAGAGAAGCATTGCTCGCAAACGTATATGGACCCAAACATTGCTATTAAATGTGATGCAAATAATCAAAATTTCGAAAATTAATCTTTAGACAATAATTTATATAGCTCCCAACCTTTTTCTTTCGAACATTTTATGTTCGTAAAATTTTATTGAGCCAGTAATTTTATTTACAGTTCGTGTGGTGGCTCTGTAAGTGATATGAAAACGATGCTTCCTGGGTTTTGAAGGTGACATTTTGTTTAAACAGCATATTCGATCTCGAGCATTGTGCTTATATATGACAGTATGTGTGACTCAACAACATTTCCCCACGTTAGTTGGAGTCGAGAGAAAAGAGTTCTGTAGTCTCTCTCAAGAGCTACCTTGAAGATGCCTACTATAGAAGAATAAAATGGTGTAATAATTATAAGTGAATGAATAGAGAAAATCATGTAAATGGAACACAAAGGGGAATTTTTTTACTATAAAGGATTTTTAAATAATATAAATTATTTGGAATTGGAATCCATTTCTATGCACAGAAGTATCTCCTATTGGCTCCGCTGAGTGGCGGAGTTGCTGAATGAATTGGCAATGCGAATGTTTGCTGAAGGGAGCGTAGCAGTAAGGGTGGAAGTTGGAAAATGATTTGTGGTCCAGAGCAAAGTAACCTTAAGACTAAGTTTAATCTAAGGTGTTAACATGAAGAGGCTCCATTATAGCTAATTGTGCGCGCTCAACTTCCAATGCCGGGAGTTCGGTGAAAGCTGCATTCCAACAACAGTGTTACCTGCCAGCGCCCTAGCCCAATAGGGAGGAAGACAATCGCCGCCCGACAAATTTATGTGCTGGTTATTACGCCGGGCTAACCAGTTATCTGTTATTATTTTCAGAGTTATCGCAACGCCATAAAGCTGGGTCAGCTGCAACTACATTTAAGAGCCCCACTTCCCATTCAAGCACGGAGAGCAAGCTCTGCCCTATCAGTTTATACCGAAAGGGGAGGGCAAGATTTCACGAATTCATCCCTTTATACCCCTTAAAAAGAATGTACCTTCCACTACCATATCTACCGAGATATTTATTCGACTTTAGTGATATTCTATGGTCCCATAAAAACCAAGTTGCTGTCACAGAAATACTATTATTCCATGATGAATACTGCTATCTTCAAACCTTGTGCTGAAGTTATAGACGATTTCTCCTGTAGCACAGAAGTCTTAATCCCTAGGCTCGATTACGAAATTATAACGTGATACTTATAATTACATGAACCCACAAAGAAATTTAATTTTCAACAGCACTGAAGCCACCAACTCCATAACTAACTCCATAGTATGAAAAGAAGTGCTTGTCAACTGCTTGATTCTAATTGGGTATCTCACGCTGGCTGCTTCTTGATTTCCGCGCTAGCTAAAACGATTGTCGCTAAGAACTCTCTCTCTCTCCTCTCTCTCTCTCTCTCTCTCTCTCTCTATTTGGTGTGGTAATCTTAGGGAAGCAAATGCAAGATTAATTCCATCCTGCGATTTCCGAGCTTAGGCGCTGAGAAACCCAAGTTCGGTCCATGGATATCATCGAAAATATGTGTGGATGTTTTCTAGTCTCAAACAGCAATCATCGTGCACAACCCTGGTGGTTTAATGTTCCCTTTGAAGTCTCAGATTTATGCAGTAAGTGATCGAAATGGGCGCTCAACTGAACCTGTAGTACAAACAGCTGAAAACCGTTCGAAGTATCTTCTCAGGAATAGGAAAACTCTGGTAAAAACAATCTAGACCACTTACATAAAAAAAATATTCTGTTTTGTGTCCTTCGTATTATTAGGCAGGCGCAGTAATCACTTCGCCATGGAAGAAGACTTTTAGTCCTTAAGCACATGCTTATCTCTTTGCAATATTGTATTTTTATGGTGTTTCCGAGAGAACATTTCTCTACAGAGGGATTAAGTAGTATTTTCGCCTTCATGCAGAATATATTTATTTTATGAAAAAGTGCAGAATCATTAATATAGGGCCCTTAAATTATAAGGTAACTCCTGTCGCGGTCTCTCTCCACTGCGCAAAAGATCTGAAAGTCACAGGGAAACTGGGGCCGGAAAAGCACTAAAATACATATCTTAAGATAAATTACAGAAATGTTGACCTGTTCATATTTGGGAGCACAGTTTGCGAAAATGTTCTTGCTCACTCGTCTCAGCTTACCAGCAGGAATCCTTATGATTTCCTGCGTGATACTATCACTAAGTTTCTGTACATTACACAGGGATTTCTTTTGTTGTTTTTTTTATAGTATTTAACGTCAGCTTTTACTAGTTATGGTACCGCAGGCGATGACACTAATGATACATGGAATGAAGATACAGTACCGGTGGAATGTGATGACGGGGGAAACCGGATACCCCGGAGAAAACCCGCCCCTGCGCCACTTTGTCCACTACAAATCCCACATGCGGTTGCTTGGGATCGAACCTGGGCCACCTATGTGAGAGGCGAGAGGTCTAACCACTCGGCCATGGCGTGGCATACACAGGGATTTCTGTGCTGAGCTTAGGTGAATGAGCGAGAACATCTTTAACGTGTTATACTGCCCGTTTGGGAAAGATGGTCAGTATTTCCGGCATTTATTTAAGGTAAGGACTGCGTCTTTGCCGGTACCACTTTCCCGGCGACTTCCAGTTCTTTCGCGCAGTGGAGAGGCCGCGAGAGGGTTTTCCTTATAATTTAATGCCCCTATTTGTGCTTATCGAAGACCATATTTTAAAAGAGACGATGTGAGAAAATGTCAGATTGAAACATTTATAGAGGAATAAAGCATTACAATGTTCTGTATAGGATTTGTACTTGAAATTCTATCCTAAGTTACGACTAGGATACGCTTATTTTGTACTATTTTCAAATTTTGCTTTAACTTACTAATAAACCTCAAGAACATTTCAGAAAACAATGACTACTTGTCTTGTTCTTGCCTTAAGGCAATTAGAGCTTTCAGCGTTCTTAAATATTAATACTATACCTCCACCCAGTCCTGTTCGCGTCTCCTTATTTCAAAATGAGTTCTGCAGACGTATTACCTGGTCAGCGGTATATAAAACTCCCTCATATGCGAATACACTATTTTAGTGAGAATTATGAAAGGTGCACGTCACAAAAATCTATAGATAATATATTTTTTCAATTAAGGCTTTAGAGAAAAAATAAAAATACCAATCTTAACAAAACCTTTTCATAAGACTATTAATTGCTTAGAGAAATAAAATATATTTGAACTTCAGTACAGCACTAAACATAAACCTGAATTACTTTTTAGCGACGATCTCTAAGAAAAAGGGAATGGAGATGTTATGTTACTTAATATTTATTTGTGAATACTCTGATTCTGGTTACGACAGAAATGGCGAAAAGCGGACTCGCGAGTCATTAGTACTCCCTGGGCTTCTCTTTAGTAGCCTGTCGAATGGTTTTCTGTGCATTACTAGATGGTGTCACGCATGTTGCATATTTAACGATGATGAGAACGAATATGCTTTCATAAGTGTTTTAGAAGAATCATTTATAGCTATTCTTTTTGGTACTTTTATGTTTACTCGTTCAGTTCCAAATCATAAAGTGACGGCTTCCAGACGTACATTTTCATCGAACCGTTACCAAGCAACCCCGTTACTTGTGGTGTGTGCATTTTGAACCTATCTTTGGATTTTCAGAAAATAATTACTCCTTTTATTACTTAAGGTTCATCGCCGGTCATTTCATAGTCATTATTTAAACCTAGATATGTGTACCCATCGCGGAAAAAACTACTCAATTGTATCGTTTCGTACACCCTAATTAGGACTATCCGACAGATGGGCTCCTAGCCACTAGGGGCGAAATACCGCACTAGGACAACTTGAAACATGCTTACACCCCGGGAGGGATAAGGGGAGAGACCCGAAGGACGACCAGATATTGATGATGGTTGCAAGAATGGACGGGGTGCCTAACGTTTCCACATATAATGCAATCGACGCCCCTGAATTTCTGGAAGTCCCACCCGAAGGATACCTGAGGTAGGTTTTGACCAGGAGGCTCCTGAAACGACGCCGGAAAGAAACCTTTACAGGCGCATGCAACCGTACAACCGCCACCCGCCGAACATCGTCGCCTGGTTCTTCAACCCTGAAACAGTTCACAAGGAATGTGAGCCAATGACCTAACAATCCCGCTGGATTACCCCCTGACTAATCTATTCATAAAACTAATGCACTAATGCTTATTTTAGCCTTCATATGTGTTGGACATCTAGGATGGAATTTAATAAGGCTTTGGTAAGTCGTACCTACATTAATGTTAAACAAACTGCACACATGTCTGCACATCACTGAAACCTTATTTGCCTTGATTGAACAATCTCTTACACTCAATATGATAGAGAGGGCCGCACTATATCCACCCTTGCTGTGTAAACGCCAGAGCACAAAGGAATAATGAATATCCGAATTGGATATAAGGGAGTGTTACAAACAAACTCTTGAAGCAAGTGCACAAGAGTCTACCACTATGGGGACAGCGTGACTTTTCAGATTCAAAAATTCCGAGTTCCAATTTCGGTAATGGTGATTTGCCTACATAAGGATTTTCATCCCGAAAAGATGGATCAACTGTAACTTTAAGCTTTGTTGATCCCGGGCTCATCTGAATGATATTTCACCCGTTTCATTCAATCATTGACGGTTATGACAATCTAAGATATGTTGCTTTATTGGTAACCAATATTAAATTTTGGGAGATGAAATAATATTTTGTTTATATCTTGTATAAAAATGATTATGAATTAAGATGTATATCGTTGTTAGTTGTAATTGTATTATTTCTTGAACTGCAGCTCCCAAGTAAAGGACGTTAAAGTTAAAAGAAAAAGAAAAAAAGTGGGCAACTTGGCGAAATAATCTTTGCGAACTGACTAAGTGCTGTATCTTTTGCAGTGGTCATAATATGAGGGCAGATTTAACATAGATATTGTTATTATTATTTTATTATTACTATTAATTGTATTATTGCTATTATTATTATTATTATTATTATTATTATTATTATTATTATTATTATTATTATTATTATTATTATTATATTATTATTATTATTATTATTACACTTGGAGTTTTTTCCCTGTGCCTTTACACTGAGATATATGTAACCTTAACGTGTGTAATTAATATTTTAACTTTGCCAGGCTGCCCAGGTAGCCCTTTGAGCGGTCAACATTGCATTCATGTTGATGTGTAAATACCCAAAGGATGTTGGATAAGATATTGAGACAAGTTCCTGGTCACTCTTCTTTGGGTTCCTGAACATGCTGGCATTAGAGGTAATGAGATGGAGGGCACGCTTGAAAGAGGGACGCGCGGCTTGACTTCATAGAATTCGTGTCTTTTTGTTCCGTGCTTGCTCCTACAGCTGTCAAGTACGAGATGCTGAGGGGCTTATATTGAGTTATGGAGTAAATATATTACTACCACGTAAGCCTATGAACTTACTTCGTAGCCAGGCGGTAAAGCGAGCGAATCTAACTATACTTTGATCAGACTTTTGAATGGAAGGGGATGTTAAGGATGTCATTTGGAATGCACTGGCGGCTATCACAACGTGCCGACACACGCAACCGACCTGGGCACGAGCAACCTGTTCCCACTTCTGCCCTTCCCACTGTCTCAAAATACTATCACCAAAAATAGATCTAAGCTTACAGAAGTTGTTGACTATACTACGGGTCATGCGCAGACCCTCATACATAATAGGACTTATTCAAGACCTCTAATGCAGTAAATTCGGAATGGAATGTCACACCGCCCGGCACACACCTACTATGTAAGTGCAAAGGATTCGCTCTGCGTGCCTTTGGAGCCTGAGCATAGAAGGAACATAACAAGGACTGTAGTTTGTTACCGGGACCATTGTGCTTGACAAAATGCCCAGAGTATGAGGCACAAGTGGCTCCAGGATCGACCTTGCCTATAGGCCTCTAAAAGGTGCCACTCAAGTTTATTATTTTATTATTATTATTATTATTATTATTATTATTATTATTATTATAAAAAGTATAATTTAAAGTATAATATTCATTAGTAAAGGATTGCAATCCAATATAAACGGCAATTGAAGGAACTTAAGGAGAGACTGAATGACTAAGATATGAATGTTTTGACATTTTAGACATGTTTATAAAATTTTCGGAAGATTTCTTCAGGTTTTTTCATTAATGTTAATTTAATTAAGCTGTGAGGCGCAGCCTAGAAAAGTATGTTTTGATAGCCCATTTCAAAGCTCTATAACTTTTAACCTGTATTAGCAGGAGGAGTACTTTCTAACATTTTGGTACAATTCTCTAAGAAATAAAATTTTATAGTGTTACTTGTGTTTTTGTAAGAAACTGCATCCAAACTTTTAGGATACTTAAAAATAACAGCGAAATTTGGAATTCAGAATTAGAAGATAAAGACAATTTCAAAATCTGGAAATCGTGGAATAATTTGTATAAAATTTCTGATGAAACGTTTCAAAAATCATCTCTTCTTCCAATGTTTAATTTACGTTAATTCTACGTATGGATCCATATAAATCGTACTAAAATTGTCGAAATTTCGATTTTTGGTTCTATAAAACAGAGAATAAAACCTTGCATAATTTAATATGAAGATAGGGCCTTCCAAACTTGTCAATATGCTGAAAGTGATGTTCAATATCTAACCCTGATATATTAGTATAATCATTCTTGGAAAGAACAAAGGGAAGGATCCAGTAGAGCATGTATAGGAAAGTGAGGCTATGGGATATTAACGCAGGATTTCAGAACTCCAGCCAGGAATAAGCTCATTGCGAGTACTTCAGCGTACCCATAGGTGATATTTAATCTTCTGGTTTTTATCTACAAAATGTTACCATATGCTGCGCTATCACAAGTTTTGAATTTAATGAATACAGTATATTAAAAAATGTCGATGAAATAGTTATTCCACTTTTATTATAATCACTAAGTACTACACGTGATTCAGAAATGGTAATTTGGAAAAGAAAAAAAAGCTCTAAAATTTAAATTTTAATACAAAAATCTGGCAAAGTTATTTGTTCACGCTTCTAGTTGTTCCAGAAAAAAAATAAAATTTCAATGCACTTTTAGAAACAATTTATACACAATGGTCGAATTAGCTATTTCATGTCTGGTGCAACTTAAAGGTTATCAAAAACCTTTTACATTTTTTCTAAGTTAATCCTGAAAATTTGAACAAAACCGGTTATAAACTACTTTGTATAAGATCATTTTCAGGCCCATTAAGTATATGGAAATTAACTTGGAGTAAAATGTATTCTGTAAACACGCCGTATAAGACCATGTGTTCATGGGTACTTATATGGTACGTGCTGAAGCCTTAAAGAGTTCAAGGAGCAACAACCATATTATGTTGCTGAAGCTAAAGCTTCAAAGTATTTTTTGGACATTTGAATTCTTTTATTTTACGAATATTTGACTAAACTTCATTTACGGGTATCTTTAATCTACAGCAGGAAGGGATGAAGTGCGTAAGTGTGTAGTAGAGCCAGATCTGATGACAGTATGTACAGCGCAGAGGGGTCCCTGATGTTTTAGTTTTCTTGTTTGTTTTTTTTTTTCTTCAGGTTGTCCACCCCGGCAGTTCATTATTTCGTCATCCCTTCCCCCGCGTCATCAGAGACAGTTTGACCAGAAATCTACAACTTCAGAGTATAAAAAGTTCTCCTCAAAACACATTCACCATAACCTTAAAAGGGGAAGAGGGAAATAATATGCAAGGAAATATCGGACAGAAATTGTCATAGGATGTAAGAAATCATCTCAGCATTCGCTAAGTGACAAGGGAAAAACCTCTGAAAACTGCTGGCCAACATAGTCGGCAATCTTGGAATTTTGAATCCGCGACCTACCGAATCAGAGTCCGGGACGGAACAGCCTGAACCTCTCGCTCGGTAGAAGATGAACTTAAAATCAAAACTTGTTAATTTCCTTACATTTCGCTTAAGGCTCCCTGCCTTATTACCGCAAGAAGTTTAGGGCGCACAAATATATCTGGTGTTGGTTTGATGACATTTCGCAAAGGGAGTTCCGGGCAATGGCCACAGCAATGAGAGACTAGAAACAATTCTGACCGTCGCTTATCCTCAGGCGTACACTGAGAGACACTTTGTGGAAGAAAACAAACATCGTCCACTGGATGCTAAACAATCAGAAGTCCTTGCCTTTGGCGGGATGAAGAATGAAACACTGTCATGCTCAGATGGACGGACGCCTTAGGAAGCATTCTCAAGTCGGTGGCTATGGAACTTAACTGTATAAATAGCTTTAGCCAAAGTTCCTTAGAGAACAAAGCGCGCTTTCCGAGAGAGGATATATACAGTACATACAAAGGCCATACAAGACTCAATCGCCCTAGCTGCTAGTCACATCAATCCGCTTAATTAAGAGCTATTGAATTCCACGCTGAACCTAACTGCCTCACGGGTTGCATGTGGAGGGGGGGAAAACGGCGCGGGGCGGGGAGCTTCACTTTGTTTCCAGCCTGGTTTTCGCTCAATTACACCAACAATTCTCGTGAATAGCAAGTAAGGGGTTAGTTCAGACAGGGAGAGTTGCATGACCAACAAACATAAAACGTAATCGTCAGAAATGACCAAAGTGGTAAGTAAACATCGTTTACCTTTGCTGGCAATGCTCAACATTCCGAATATTTCTTGAAGTTCTCCATATATGTTATGTGTATAATATCAATCTGGAATTTTAACTTGATAATAGTCACCGCTAATCTCACTCTTGACCATGTAACTACAACAAGCGCAATACTTTTCACTACTGTGTACTACTCCTCTAATACTAAGAAAGTGATAATATAATTTCCTTACTCTATGTACATCTCAAACACTGTCGTCTTCCGAGGTCTAGGGGTAACATGCTACCCTCTGGTTTGCAAGGTCGCGGGTTCAAATCCGGCGAAGGGTGATGGATTTGTTTTTGGGAGTAAAAATCCTTACCATTGCCTCCTTTCGATTGGGACTTTGGTCCCATGTTGTAGAACCTCAAACCTGATAAAGAAGTCTGTGAGCAAAACCAAGCGAGCTAATATAGAATGGACACCAAGAACCGCAGCAGTTAAAGGCTGTCCTTAAATAAAATTTAATTTAATTGTATCTCACAACCGTCTTTAAATAACTATTAGCAATCCAAATGCATGATTCAAAAGCATTGAAACATAGATTAGCATACCCAAGTAAAGCTTCCGTATAACTAGGCAAAGAAGGAGTTACCCTTTTGGTCTTAACAGTTGAGTTGAGAAAATATTAAAAAAATTCGTTTCTCTCCCTCTCCGAGATGTATTATTTTTTCTCTTAAGTGTAGAACGTTAGTTTGTTTCTTTCTTTCTTTTCTTCTGATTTTCCCAAAAAGGTGACTTATAAGGTACTAAATAGTGCTCACTTTTCGTGCTAATTTCTTGCCTGAAAAAGAAATCTTAGAGCGTTACATAACTGAAAATGCAAAATTCCGAGGTGTTAATCTACCTTAGCTGCTATACAAAATTCATAAGGAAGCTCTGCAATAATCAAGCACGGAAAATGGCTGTCCTATCTTCATACCATGCCATCAATGAACTTTTCTGGAATAAATAGTTTTTGTTGTATCATTTATACCGCTCCTTTAACTATGTGTAATTATTGGCGGTATTTCTCTTTGGAACATATTGCCTAACGGCAATGGTTTTAACTCGTGTACTGATATCATTGATTTCTATTTATCTTTAATTTTAACCGTCATACCACACTTACACATAATTCATACTTCCAGACTATGGAGAGGATAGCAAATAGCTGGGATAGAGAAAAATTCTTAACCCCCAATCGGGAATCGAACCTGGGTCTCGTACAGCAGGCAGGCACTCTACCGACTGAGTCACGGGGCCAACCGGTTTAAACGATATTTCAGTTCAGATTGCATAATCTCTAAACAGGAACATACGTTGTAGTTACGTAAAGCCTATGGATTTTAAGTTACCTAACATGAACAAGATGTAGTAGAACATCAGCGTCGTTCCCAAATTTCATAAAGCTACAGGAGAGAATGGTTTTACGCAGATTTTAGTACACTACTGCACTTTCATTCACTACTGAATGCTTCCCTTTCAAAAATAAGAAAAAATAAATGAAGTTAAGGGACATTAGGATTGAGTTTTTTAAATTTCTTAGTTTTAAAGCTATTGAATACTGGTATATTTAAAATGACAATGGAAAAGACCCTAACTCAGCTCTCAGAGAGCACCATTACATTTTTAATTAGCGTAGAAGATGCACATTTTCTAAAACCGCCTTGTGCATTTACGTGTAACAGAGAAGTATGACAGCGAAATTTTGATACTTTAATACTGTGAAGATAAATTTAAGGATTAAATTTAACTTGATATTATTGTACACAAATTCATTTTTGTTTTTATGAAGTTATTGACATTACAATTTTCCTTTTTTCAGTGTAGATAATTTGTTTTTGAGTCAATGAATAATGCAATCACAAAATTTATAGTTAAATCTTTGTATAGCACACTTGAGGTTATGTATGCACATTTGCATACAAAGCACAGCAAAACCAAAATGCAAGGAATGTATTTTATGCACAGAAAAATCAGACACAGAAAATATAATTGCGGTTTAAAAATATGTTTGAACAAAATGATTCACAGAAACCTATAAACTATTTATGTTATATAATTAAAAAGCTGAAATTGTGTCATTTTCACCTAAAAACTCAGCTCCAGTCTCTCCAAACTCTCTCAGAGAAACACCACCGCAAGAGCTAAATAGAGGAATTTTACTATCAAACTTGCCGACCAATGTATCTGGCACGCAAGACCGAAAGCTATCTTATAAACTATTCAAGAGATACATTGAGCATCAGAAAAACATCATACTGTAAAAACCATACAAAGCTACTGAACCTGTTAACAGGTGATGTCGATAACTAGTGTTAGCAATTGTATTTACCCATTACAACGATTTTGCCGAAACGATGATCCCAAAAAAGTCATACAAAAATGCACACACAAAAACTACATAAATCACGTAATTTACTTTCCCTGAGTACTGCTAGCAAAACACAAACATTCTAACCGCCACTCCCATTTCCAGTTCCCTATGAAGCAAATATTAGCAATGAGACCAATAAAAAGAAATGCATGTGTAGCATTTGTAGATGTAGCAGACACAGAAAAAGCGTCTGATAATAAGACATGGGAAAACTGTTCGAAGTACTTAAAAATTAGGACTCGCATGTAGAGGTATGAAAATCATTAGGAATTTATGTAATGATGAAAAAGCAATTATAAACTGTAGAAATAGGAAATAGCTCATATAAGGAAAGGTGTCAACAGGGATGTGCACTATCATCAACACTATACAATTACGCATACAAAGCGCACTGAATGAATATGTTGAAGAAATAGACATGGGTATAAAAGTATAGGGATTTAAGATTAGCAGCCTCTGATTTGCAAATGTCATTGCTATTTGAATGGAAAATCCAAGATATTTAGGAGTGTTTATTAATAACTTGGAAAAGACAAGAAGAAGCAATCAGTAAGCAAGGTAAATTGTTTAGAGCCCATAATATTAGTTTAGAAATGAAGAAAATATATTGAAGACATAAATGCATAGAGCAAAATATTGTGTGAAGTTTGATGTATACCAAAATCAGAAAGTGGAAGAATAAAAGCATTTGAAACCTTGTTTAACAAGAAAAATCTTAAAATTAGACTAATGAAATTAAAAAGGAAGTTTATAAGGGAACAATATTTGGAATTTGAAAGCGAAAAAGAAAATGAAGGCTAAAATCCATCGGAACTTTATTAAGACTACGGGGTATTTTCAAATTTATAATCGAAGGTACATTTGAAAGCAAGATTAGCAAAGGAAGAGATAGACTACTGTACTGGCACAGATTAAGAATACATGAACTATAGAAGGTATGAAGAATTGAAAAAGAAGGCAGAGAGATCAAAATGAGAATCGCTGCAACCCATTCCAAGGATTGACTACAGAAAATGGAAAGATTACCGCACTTCACAAAATCAAATTTTGCGCCAAACAATGATTGTTACTTGTAAAAGAAATGTTGGTAAAAATGATGAGGCCTGAATTTAGATTTTAGAAAGAGTCATATTTCCATATATATGTAATGTTTCTGCTTATATTCCCTCCAGATCGACTCAAGTGAAAAGTGTTAACCACAGATTCTGTATCCTTCAGCGAATGTTCAGCCAATGTGCAACACAGAGTCACTAGTGAGCGGCTGTTGTTGTAAGGGATAAGAGTTTAACTCGTGCTATGGGTATTTGGTGGCGTAATTGAGCCCGAATTCCATCGGCACCTTGTAAGAAAACACGCCAGAATGAAACCCTACCAAGAAACTGGTCTGGCCGGGGATCGACTAGAGCATCTGTCATTTAAGATCATAAAACACGTTTACATCAAAATATTTTGACCCTGAGGGAAAACATGGACTAAGAAAAGCCACGACTCATTAACACGACTTTCAAGGAGAATAATAAAAATTTAGTTTTCGCAGTTTTGGACTGCTAATCTCCAGTAGCACCTGGCATCTGCTTGTAGCTTCAACAGCTGTATGACTTGTTTCTCGGGAAAAGTTGTTTCTGAAACAACTGATTTTTCTTTCTTCATTTACGACCACGCAATCACAGTTTACTTAACCTGGGCTAACATGCTTCTATATTACATTTGTAAAACTCAAAACCAGCTGACCCCCAATGTTACACTATTTTTAAAATTTATTTTTCTAAACAGAAATGCAGTTCCAGAGTCTTGTAGGGACTCCGGCTCTATATTCCTTATTCCTCTTTTTTCTCATTTTCCCAACATTTCCTTTGTTTTTCTATTGTATTATCGTTTGCTTCTAATACACATATACACATTTAGAAACACCCATGCCCAACTCAAGCCTATGTTATAAACCCGAAAGCAGGTCCCAACAGCTTTTAACTGTTTCACTGCTACATATTTGCGCATCCATTTCTGGTGCTGACTCGGGGGTTACGTAGTGCATATGCAGCTTTTGCCGGCCTCCATTCACAGAAATTCAAATGGAGTCACGCCGAAATTCAGAACAGCTATTAAAATGATAGTTAAGCTTAAAATAAAAAATTGCCTCCATCAATTTCACTTAACCAAGGGGCTTCTCTTATCGTGATAAAATTAATTATATGCGTGTTCAAAACAGAGGCCAAAAATTGAGCCTGCAAACAAATACAGATTATTCAGCGGAAAAGCAGCACATCCAGGAACACACATATGTCATCACGAGGAGGAAAGCATCAACTTTATCGCAGGTTATGACCATTAAAGAAGACTATGCTAGGATGGATAAATATGTATTTAGCAGTGAAAACGATAGAATAATAATGGTTAAGCTAGGACATCAACATTTGAAACCCAGTTTTGATCCAATAGAGCCCTAGACTGAAATATTCACAATGCCTGAGATATGTAAAAGGGTAATGTATCTTCTATCGCTATTATTCCTATGAAAAGCTTTTCCTAAATATTAGGATGGGTAAGGCTCTATACAGAGAACGTTGCTAAAGGCGTCTCCTTATTTTCGATGATAAAGAACTCAACGTGACAACTCATGCTTGCAAAATTAAGTATCAGAGCTCAGAACTCATAACTCATATAAATGCAAAAGTTGTATATATGTTCGCAATCCAACACTTCATTGATCATAAGCTTAATACATGGTTACGATACCAATATAATTTTATAGCCAACTCTGACAAGAGCACATAAGCAGTTTAGAAAACCAAGCTGCTAAGGCTGTAAGATTTGTAAACCTAGAAATGATCAATAATACGTAATGGCCGTCCCACCAACCTTATAATATAAAATCTCTGCGTATTAAATCCATTTCAGTTTCTTTAAAAGTACTGAGAATAAAAATCAGAAAACCTTGCAATTGCTAACGATCTTTATAGACCAAGCTGAAGGCTAGAAAACCAATTCTGAAAGGGCGTTAAATAAGATATATTCCTTATAAAACGATTGTTAAGTTTACAACCCAGGATTATGTGAAAGCATCTGGTTCACAGCTGGTGGAATGCGGTTTGAATCTGCAAGAGCTTTCCAATTATGAAGGATAAGATAAACTTCTGTGGCTTCTTACACTTGGTTTTAATTGTGACTACAACCTTCGATGGTTTTCTGGGATAACACAAATGCTATTTAAATCTAAAACTCGTATCTTATAGTGCAGATTGACAATATGAAACGATTTTATAGCAAAAATGTAAAACAAAATGTACACCATCTTTTTGTTTGATTAAAGAATTCAGGGTTTACGTCCTTTCTGCGGATATGTTCGGTGAGCAGTACCACAATTTAAACTAAGTTTTTAAATGCTAAATTGCCGAGCGAGGTGGCACCGCGGTAACATGCAAGAGTCGCATTCGAGAGGTGTCGGATCCCCGACGACCGCCCAATCTGATCTTTGGGATTTTCGTGGTTTACCCGGAGCCGGAGGTGAATGCGAGGGTGTTTCGAATCCGTCCCGATTTCCTTTCCACAATTAATCTTTCATTCCGTTTCCTACAGGTATTTCAGTTACTTCTAGGTTCGTAGCGCATGGCGGTGCCGGAAAGATGGCACGGATGCTGCTCGAAGGAAGGAGTACCTTCCATGGACACTAGAGGGCTGCCTGGTCGACGGGCTTTTGATCGATCTCTCTAGGCAGCTCCAGCAGTTTAATGGGTAGTCCAGTATGGAAATGTTGAGTACTCCCGCGCATCTCTGCAGCCTGTAGCCCTCTGTGTTCCTTCCTTCTTGGAGGTGTCAGCCAAAATAAATCTGTGTAGTGCGCGTGAAGTCCTCCGTTGCCTAACATATACCTATACTTATAAGCTTACAAATTAACAAAGTAGTAATTTTGTAGTCGCGAAACACTAGACGCTTAGAAATTCAAAATATTATCTGTTTCTTGAGCTAGCCTATCTTTTGGGCCACCCTGGGTAACCAGCTGAAAACCAAACCATCTTTCTTTGTTCCCCCGGTTTAGTGTTTAACGACAGCTTTTACTATTATGGCACCGCAGGTTCCCTGTCAAAGAGCCCTTATATGTTAGAGATTATAAATGTGGTACGCCATACCAGCGAATGAAGAGCGACAATTTGAACCGCAGCCGAATATGCACATCGACAGGCTAGAAACTGTCTAATAAGAGAGAAGTGCTAGGTATTGAAATATTTTATTTGGTCAAGCTTTTACGGCTTTAATACATCACACCTAGAAGTTCGCCTCAGATCTGTTTTGTACAATTAAAGCCTGAATTCATGGACAGAATGTGGATTTGATTTTATATCAAACAGTGGATATTTTAGGATGCAGTCGAAAGTATAGATGTAATTACGGGATGTAATAAAATAAAGTGTTCGGCACTTTAAGTGCGCGCCTGTGATAGACAACCTTAAGACCTCCAGCAGTGAAGAAAGGAAGGTAAAAAGGAGCAAAGGAAAGCCTCTGAAGGCAGAGTGTCCACGGTAGAAAACCAGGGGCGCCGATATTATGTAAAGCTACCAAAATATGCCAAGGCCGGATGAAATATGACTTGCAAAACTATATGTTGATATACAGACTCCCTCAGAGCATAACACTTTAGCTTTCAAGAGGCTTGACAACAAGAGAGCGCTAGCTGAATGGAGGCAAGGGAAGACACCAGAGCCATCTCTTGTACGGCATCTTGCAAAACAAGCCCAGTATAGTATTTTCACCGATAGCGCTCGGGCACATTCGGTTCCTACCGCATGAGACAAGCTATGATATGAATCAAACTTTGAACACTAATTTCACTTAAAATATGCATTCTTGTAGATTTTCTTTCATTTTTCCGTTCAGTCATCAATTCAATCTGAAAATGCTAATGTTCTGGGCTGATACATGTTAAACACATAATAGCTTTCATAATAGTTTCATTTGTTTCTTGGTTTTCAAATCACAAAATATTTCATGATCATTAGTATATATTTTTGACAACGAAAGCTTTAATTTTCAAACATGCTAAACTTTCGAAATATTTCTTATGGGAAATTGATTGTTATATAGTTAAAAACAAAATCATACATCATGGAACCTATCTGTAACACAAACAAAGGGAAAAGAATCCCGCTTGATAAATTTGGTCAGAGCAGGGATTTGAACTATATTTTCGTGCTACTCTGCTAACGCTTTTTTTCTACTGTGCTAATGTGGTTGGCTCTCTTCACCTAACGTTATTTGATTCTCTGCATCAGGCTGTTCCAGTTTGGGTGCGCATCAAAGTACCTGTGATACAACCTTCGCACAGAGAAATATTTGGCTATCATGCTCCCTTTCAGCCGAGCTCCGAAGTCTGTTAAGTACGCGAGAGTACTGGATACTCTGACTCAGCCAAGTAAAGTTGGAACAACTTCTTCTACATCATGATTATTATAGACTCACAATTACGGTTTACACCCGTTGGAATTCAATCGACCAGCTATGTACTCGGCCGACATTTCATAGTGAACTGACCAAGTCCCTAGTATAACGTCGTGTAAGTGAAAGACGATTAAGTGAAATTAGTCAAAGGTGAGCGAAGCTTGCAACTTAGGCACTTTAACTTATTACTGCGAGCGATTTTATAGGAATGTTTTCGTGAATATATTTTTGTTATCAAAGGGAAAATCAGATTTACACGAGAATCTAAATAACCCTTAGCAAAGGGCGCGGTTGCGCTTTAAGGCTTCGGGCGTCCTCCATGGTCTTAGGATGACATGCTTAAGGCAAGAATCTAGCTCTTCAAGTCAAGGCGCAGGGCGAAACATTTTCGGGCGGAAAAATCCTTAAGACTGGCTTCCCTCGGAAGGAAAGTAAAGCCGGTGGACCCGTGTCGTAGATTTACAACACGTAAAAGAACGTCAAGCCTGATAAAGAGGTCTGTGAGCAAAAGTAAGCGGCCTCACACGTCCATTATAGAATGGGGCGCTGAGAATCACACAAATCAGTTACATTTGAGGCTTCTTTTGAATTATCTGTCATATTTTCTAAATTTCTTGAGGTCCTTTGGAAAATAAGGCTCCGTATTATGTTATGCATCTGTGAAATTTGAAAAACCCAGATTATGTACGATATCTTGTTTAATTTTAAACCAGTTATTACATACTATAGTAGTGCTTATTTTACTATGTATCAATACAAATAATAATTTTGTATTCTATAAATTCGTTGTTCTAATACAAATATAATAAAAATATTCCAACAGCAAATACGTTTAGAAATAGATCTGTCACGTTACTTTTTATATTATCTCTAATTAATGTAGAGGTATTATTGCGTTTTGTACTCTCCAAAGCTCTTGATTTCTCAAAATATAGTAATTTATTTTTAAAAAATATGAGCATTATTTCGAAAAAGTGTATGACAAATTTCTTTAATGTGTTTTTGAATAGCCGTATAAAAGTTTTGAAACAAATAAGAGAAAAACTGCATTGTGTGGAACATTTTGAGTATGGAAAAATGTCGCAAAAACGTTTGCGAGAAGATATTTAATTCAGAGCCTATTAATAATCATGCGTCCATTCATCTATAGTTTCAGTTAATTCGTAGTTAAAGTGCGCCAAGTGGGCAAAACGAGATATTTACTTTTGAGTTTAAAATTTCGAATATCCTTTTGTTCTGAAAAAGAACTATTTTTAAAGTTATCATAACTTTTGGTCAAATTTCTCGTATGCATGGTCGGAGCAGATCCTTAGTACTACATCTTCTCCTTTCTAGTCACGACCTTAATGAGTATTCGTATTTATAAACGTCGCGTGCCTACTCACAGATACTGCGTATTCTTAAACACCTTTCCTCTGTACATTCAGAAAATCTACACTTCCTATTCCTTAGCAGTAACAAATTCTTCAGAAATATTGAAGTTTATAAATTTAAGTCATAATTTATGGCACATGTGAACCAAATCGCGGACTCCAAAAGATGGGGTCATCTTAATTTTCTGTACATGGTTATGACGTTCCTTGATACTCAAGTTTTTTGCCTTAGTTCTGGTAAATTCTTACAACTAACACAACGTTTTTAATATTTCTCAAATATTTTCGGTCGCTTAATATATGTTATATTTTTAATGAAATACTTACTTTGAGAAGTATGATACATTTAGGGGTTGTAGTGTAGTGGTCTAAGGGAAGAGCGATTATATTGCCGAGCAGGACTTGTTCTGGAAAAGTCGCTTGTTTCTTCTGCAGCCGCAGTGCAGCAGTCAAGTGAACAGGGGCCACCATGCGGAAAACTTGCCAAATAAAAAGGGCCCCTCCGCCTCCACATTCCACTCCTTCTTTGAGGGAGGTGGGATGGATGCTAAGGGAATAAATATTCTAATATCCTGAGTCAAAAGAGAAAAGTCAAGGTATATATAACCACCTCCTCTGCTATCATGCTCCTGTAATTCCCTCTTCTCTTTCGCAATGAAAAGAAGGAAAAATTTCTCCTTTTTCCGCTTAAAAAAGCACAAAGTAACGAAAAAGGTCTTAAACGTATTCATAAGAAGCTGAATGGATTGACGTTTGATCCTTAACTCTGTTTAAACGCCGACCGAATGTTTGACTTTACAGAGACTCAAGTGGCATATGCAAAACTGAGTGGATTAGAAGGGGAGGGATCCAAGAGGGCGAGAGTACTTCCTCTCTCTTGTCAAAAGAAAATTTTCAAAGAGGGGCTGCCGGGATGTCGTGTTGATCTTCCTTTTGCTTCCTCGCTTGGCCAAACCAGAAGCATGGACCTGTCTTCAGAACCCACATTCCCCTTCTTTCCTTGTTGGCAACGTGAATTAATCAACAAGATATACGTAAGTCCGCCAAACTCTACCCACTGCTTGACGAATGGAGACGGGGCGATGAATTTTCATAACCGGCGATAATGCCTTTCTCCCCCTGTTTAAGAGAGGGCGTTAACGACGAAAAGAATAATAAAAATCAGAAGAAGAAAAAGAACGAGATCACAAAGAAACTTCGAAATAATTTGCCCTTACTGCTGTATTTTTCAACTCGTTCGAGGCGTTTAGAACTTAAAGACAGGTATGTTTCACCATTAATAAAGACCTGGAAGTTTTACAATAAGAGCACTGCTGGAAACACAATCAGAATGGACAATTCAATGTCATAACTGGGATTTGAACCACAGAACGTCCGGTTTTCGTCCGGTTGCTCTAATCAGCTGAGTTGCCAAAGTAACCTTCAGGCACATTAAATTGCCCAACTACAATTTATTTTTTATTTTATTTGTGTATTTTTATGTTTTATTCCCATTTATATCTTCTTACTAAGGCACAAGGAGATATCAAATTAATTTTGAGATAAGATACCGCAATGAGATGACTAATGATGATTAATTTTGAGATGTCTTTCAATGTCGCAAGTGCTTTAAAACCTGGGCTTGTGTGAATTACCAAGGGAAAATACTCTTTAAGAAAAGTAAATAACACAAGATTTTAACACTCTTTTCTATGACCCGGCATAGGAATTTTCAAGCACTGGGATCATGGGTTCGAGTCCCACCTTGGGCATGGGTGTCTGTAAATGTGTATGAGTGTTTGTGAGTAAAACAGAAAATGATCAACAAAGGAGCTGTAGGGAAAATGGAACAACAGAAAAAATAATAAGGAATACAGCAGAGTGCCGACAAGATCCCGGAACTGTATTTTGTAAATGGAATTAAAAAAAAAAGCTAAGACGAAAAGAAATTTGGTCGAACTGTTACTGGACTTATGCAACAGATAACGAGCCACCACTCATCCCTCGCACAATTTATTGGCGTTTGTAGACAGCAACCAGTCAATCGTCAGACTGTGTTTTACCTTAGTGACTTAAGACAGTCAATGTTTACGTTCTTACAATGAATCTAGTTTTAGTGTATTCAACTTAAAGCCAATTATTTAAGCACGCCCGTGCCTTAACATATCAAATTAAAAATAAGCAACGCTTCAAACTTTTCTTAGTACTTCTAAAATAAAATAAAAAGGATATTTGAGATACAGGACTTTTGTTCATACTTCTTTCATGCCAATTTTCCCCTTAAAATGGAATATAAATACGAAAATATGTTTTAGTGCTTAGTGAAACTCACCTTTGTTGCAGCGTTTCAGTTTCATTTATTAGTGCATTTATTACATAGCATATTTTCTGCTTTGAAAGTGCAAAAACGCAGACTTTTTAGAAATTTCAGTTTAATGGTACACTAGCGGAACCTGCGTATGAGAATCTGGAACAAAAATGTTACGGAAATGGATATAAAATTGCCCTAATTCACCCCCAAATTTCGATTTCGTAGTCACACACCACCAAACTAGAAACACACCTGAAACATGAGAAGGAAACGGAATAAAGGAGAAATTATGGAAAAGAAATCGCGGCAGAGGAGAAATCACCCCAAGAGTCGCCTACTGACCCCGAGGAAACCACGAAAAACCCATGGGTCAGTGTGGGCAGTCACACTAACTGAACCCAGAATCTCCTGAATGCGAATCGCACACGTAACAGCGGCGCCACCTCGCTCGATAATACCTACACCTACCGTGAAATTGTGCCAACGTTTTCTTCACCATTTCCTAAATAAATTCCCCTGTATAGCACTGTACCGCCTTGTAGCTGTTTAGGCAACTGCTGCTTGAAGTGAACATTAATTTAATGTCAATGTGATATCCAACAGTAAACATAATCGTTTAATTCGCCCTAATCAGCTGCGCCGTCCCACATTAGAGAGCCTGTCAGGACAGGCAACCCTTTTGACTTCCCTGTGTCTTCAACATTTCGTGTGTGAACTTCAGAATTATTATTTTCAGGAATAAAAATGAATGGTTTTCAATTTATCTTTGCTTTACTGTTTGTAATTAAGGCCAGTTATAAAAGCTACATCTGCATTAAAATTCAAGCAGATGTTTTAGACTAATGAATAGTTATATTATTCAGGATAACATATGCTGTGATGCCCATAAACCTGGCCGTGGCGGATGCTGTTTTAAGGATAATTGTAATGTTACATACACGCATTCTTACAGCAATTTAAATGATGGACATTAATGACATATAAACTGACATGTTAACTGTAAAAGGGAATTTGCGAAAGAAAGAAAAAATCTTTCCAACACTACAGCATTTTCCATTTATCAGAACTGACGAAAACAAGGTGGAGGGGGAACTTAGTCAGAAAGCTTGGCCATGGTGGAATTAGAGCCACAAACCTTCTATTCATGAGCAAGCAGTTATAACCAACCTCTTCTCTTACGAAATAATGACATCATATTGGCATTTTACCCACTGTCTTCGCTTTGCGTTTGTGGTAATCCATGACAACACATTAAGCATTTCTCCTTTCTTCCTTCATTAACTCCGTAATTGCTGATCCGAATTACATGTTCAAAGGCAATCATGCATTATAGAGGTTTGCTTGTGACTGCCATAAGTTCATGAATCTATAATATTCACGCAAAAATGAATGGCTATAAATCTGTTTCCTTAAGATTGGACATCAGTGATGAGTGAGTACCTTAGCGACTACGGGCACTTGTGTGGGTACCTAAGTTTGTGGGCTGCCTTGTAAATTAAGAATGCCAACAATATCCCAGGTACTTTATCTCTGGCTTGAATGAGTATAGTTTCAACATATTACCAAGAGTGGAATCATATTAATGGTGTGCATTTAAGGTAAATTATTCAGTGGTATCGTTGCTATTGATGGAGCTATTACAAGTTCCTTGCCAAATTGTGTGTCAGTTCAATAATAGCTTCTCTAGACTCAGAAAAGACAGCTCTGCGATAAAACTTATTGTCATAATGGGACTAAGTAGAAGTTCTTTAATTTTTTAACATAAAACTTAATGGTGATTAATAGACAGCTCATTATATGTCCAATCAAAACTTAGCTTCTGTATTCCTAAATTCTATTACACTTATATTATAGCAGATTATGTGGCGTCCTCAAACCATGATTTTTTTCCAGAAGGTAATTAAAGTTAAAAACCTTATAGATGAATAATCTAATCGTATAACCATTATGTACCTTAATTCATGGCGAGGTAAACGTCACCTTTTACATTCATTACACAGCACAAATTCAGAACCACATTCTACTGCTGTGAAGCTTAATGTGGATAAGAAACTGAAAACCAACAGCTACAACCAGACACACTTGATACTGTGCTGGAACTAGAGAGGCAAAACAGGTTTGCTTTATGGCAAGGCTGTCAATCGAAGAGTAGTCAGAGGTTTCAGTATCGTGGTTTTTTGAGGTCCAGCGGACAATACGCACCTGCTTATAAAGGACTATTCGTAATACAGGGTTAATTTTTGGAAAGCGCCCCGAACACTTTCGAGATCGCTAACCGGCAACCGAGCCTGCTGTAGTCCATTTGCCAAGTCTTACCGGCGATAGGCCGACATAAAATGTGACAAGCACAGCACCTGTCTTACAGAAGGTAATAGGAGAGCTCGTCAGCTTGTCTGGTCTACTGGCATCTGTAAATAAAATTTTCACTGAATCGGCACTGTTATATTTCTAGAGTAAACCAAATTACATGGAGAATTCCCATTCCCTAATTCATCCTCTATTTTTAACCTTTCCAGTAGATGAGGGTCAGAAGAACTGAAGTTGGGAGAGCGGGCTGGTCATGAATTTTATGCTACCATAGTACAGATGTAATATATACAGACAAAATTCACACAACCAGTAACATTTAAAACAATACATTCGCCATGAAATGTCCTTAATTTCTGGAGCCGAATTACTCCGAGTCAATGACATTTCTATCCGCAGAAATCAGCAATATACATATCAGCTGTGGGACAATTTACGCACTTTTCTATAAAAGTTCAGTACCGTATATTTCACAATATGCTTTCCCTCAAGTATGCTCAGCCGCCCAGAGTCGGTCACCCTGCTGGGCTAGAGCAGTAGGATAGCCGCGTTTTAAATATTCAGGGCAGTTGATAAGATTGACTCTCCACTCAACCTGAGATGACGTCGCAGAAAAAAATTGTATTATAATTGATATCACCATAACTCTCCTATAATTCAGACTGTGAACCTCGAACAACTCCTCCCCATATTATTACAATGCCGCTTTTACTATTAACAGGTCTTACCAGAATGCTTGCTGCTGTCTGATAATCAATGCTCTGAGCGATCAAAATAATATGTTACTACTCGATTAAAAAAGAAGACAACAGAAATTGGCATAGCAAACTCTCGTGGTATTTAGATCCGCCAGGAGCGGTAATATGCTGGCTTCTGATTCTCAAGGTAGCGGATTCAAATCCCGACGGAGTGCGATGGAGGCGTAAAATTCCTTAGTATGTCTTCTTTTGGTCCCGTGCCGTAGATTTGCGGCAAGTAAAATAACCTCAAGCCTAATAAAGAGATCTCGAAGCAAAATTAAGCGTCTTTCTCGTCCATTATAGAATGGGACGCTGAGAAGCATAGGTGTTAACGAGCGTCCATAAATAGCTCTTATTTTTAGTTTGCATCTGCTATACGAGCTACAAAGCAACTGATAGTCTCATACATTCCTCCTCGTCCCTTTAGGTCTTAAAATACATTCAGATTATCGTCTTAACGTTGTCACCCATGTTACTTGTTTACTACCAATTTATCAGAATCTAAAACTACCTTTAGAGCTTTCTTTGGCGGTATCATTTATCGAAATGGAATAAGTTTTTTTAGAAACATTATAAAACAACTCTTTTTGTAAAAAAGTGTTTAACACGAAACTTGATTATGCATGGATAGCTGTATATTGTGTGCAAATATTCATTTGTCACAGAGTAATCACAGTAGATAATAAGATTTGATGAAATAAGACTTTTTTCCCTTTCAAACAGCATATAAATTACAAATTAAATTTTAATGAATGTTGGGCCAAATTTTGTAAAGGCGCATGCTTGTCTACGGAGAGCATGAAATAAGTTATAGCTAAAGCTCAAAAAGTTTCTATCAAAGTGTTAACTTTCAGAAAATTTTATTATTTGCATCAAAACCCAGTAGTGGACTGTGCTAGACAATTTATTATGGCATTAAAACATAATTTTGCTTTAAAAAGTGGAAGACTACATCTGTGTCTGCTTACAGAAAATGCACGTTCATTATAATCTAAACCAATCCGAAAGACAAATATTAAAATCTCAAGCACTACACCCACAGGCTGAAAATATTAATGAAGTTTATGATTGGCCAATAACAGAAAAATATGATGTAAAGATGGAAAAGTAGCCTTGATTTTCTGCAGCAAAATATGTCAATCTTCTCCAATTTAGGCCTAATACGTGTAGAACATGGCGAGAAAACAAAAATATGTTTTAATAATTCACACATTAAGAAAAAAACAACACATTTCATATAAACGTATATAATTTGGCAACTTTTTTATAATATTGGCATATATGTATCTATTTAGCTAGTTAAAACATTAAAATAACAAAAAGAGTATAACATACAATGACTTATCTATCTTTTCCCTTCAGAACCTTCTTATTCAATTTTTTTTAACATAAACCCAAGTCATTTAAGGAAATAATATTACGGCTACACATGTACTTACATGAAGCTAAATTCCAGAACATGTGAACGTATGGCAAGCAGGTTATTAAAAAAAAAATATTTTTCTTTGAATTATAGTAACTCTAGAAACCCTTTTTTGTGCAAAAATTGTATTTTTATTTGCGGGATTTCTCATAAAAAAAGAAAACAACAACAAAAACGATTAAATTAAGAGCATATACGCAACATACATCCTCCGTATCCTTTATCTCCAGCAGCATAAATTATGCGACACTAATGCGATATGCCAGCTGAGCAGAAGCCAAAACTTGTCAGTGGCTCTTCGTAAAGCAACAAATGTAAGAAGCTCATCATATGCAAACCACTTTACTAAATGCGTAACAAGATAACTTTACGAGAGCCACTTGCCGTTTCAAGCACGGATATTCACTCAAGGGTTTCTGATCTTTGCCTTTCCCAACCCAACGTTTCCCGTTTTCCTTCCGCTACCACATCAGCGTTTGAGGATATTTTCCTAACAATATTTTTAAACACTTTCTTCCAAATTCTGCAGCGGCTAAGTTATACATTCATGCTTCAAGAAAAATTTAAAAGCCTCCTTTAGCAGCATCTTTATATACATCAAAGATGAAGATGCCTCTTATGACTTTAATCGCAAATGATACGCAATTTAAAATGGTTCTTTCATGGAGGTCAATTATATCATCACACATGATTATTATTTATGCAATTCAGGCATTTATAATTAAAGGTCATTATTTAGTGAGGGGGATTAACTACAGAAAGTTTGGACAAGCAGTAAATGTCAATGCATCGATTCTTGCAAAGTACCGGGCATAGGCGATGATTTAATATGTAGGGAATTAAATTACAGTATTTACTTATTTGATATTAGCGAGGGGATTAACTACAGAAACAGTTTCGATAAGCAGAAAATTTCAATGCATCGATTCTTGCAAAGTACCTGGAGTAGTCGATAATTTAATATGTAGGGAGTTAAATTACAGTAGGTGGGTCGTAAGATATAACTGGAGAATTTGAAGAAAATAATCCATATATTACCTAAAAAGCGGCGGTAGTTATATATGCGGAGTTATTCCAAGGCTAGGCATAAATTTTGACTAGTGTTTCGTTTGTACATTAAAGACCCTACTTCACCGTATAAGGGGATTAATACACATTAATAGCCAAAAATCAAATAAATAAGAAAACAAAACTGATAACACGTACTGCAATAATGGTGCCAGTGGCGTTATGTGGAACAGAAAGTTTGTCGCTGCAAGATAAACATTAGAGTAAGTTTACAACAATGCAAATGAAATGTTGCAAGACAATTGGCGAGGAAAACTACAAGAGACAGAATTCCAAACTAACGAGTAAAGATAGAATAGGACCGAAGAAAATATTATACTAGAGAAGAGATAGCTAAAATGTTTCGGAGATGTAAGGCGGATGGGTGATTAAAAATAACGAAATAGGTCTCTGAAATGAGAGTGGAAAGGTTAAATAGAGGGAAGTCGCGAGTTACTTGGGAGGAGGGAACTGAAAGAATGACAATGACAGAATTGAAAACGAAAAGTGAAGATAGATTGAAATGGAGGAAATGGATTGAACGAGGCTACTCCGACGTTTGAAAAGGCAGCAGAGAATTGAAGAAGAAGAAAGTGGTGGTTACAGTGATGGTGATTTCGCCTATGGCTCAAGGTTTACACTTCCAACAAATTTGTACGATTTCGGGCATAGTTATTCATTTGCATTTATTAAAGATCATTCTAAAATAAAATACATTGTTTTTATTCACATGCTTCAAAAATGCAATAATCAACTGTTGAAAGTTGCTGAAGTTAAAACAAGGCTGCAGTTTTCGACACATTTATGTTTGACAGGATCAGGGTGGGCCGCGCCGTGGCCGAGTGGTTAGACCACTCGCCTCTCACCTAGACGGCCCGGGTTCCTTCCCAAGCCACCTCATGTGAGATTTGAGGTGGACAAAGCGGCGCTGGGGTGTGTTTTCTCCGGGTTCTCCGGTTTCCCCCGCCATCGCATTCCACCGGTGCTCAATCTTCATTCATATATCAGTGTCACCGCCTGGGGTGCCATAAATAGTTAAAGCGGGCGTTAAACACTATAAAAATAAAAGGGTCAGGGTATTCTTAGATATGGGTTATGCTTTAAACACACCAGTCATAAAAGCAGAAGAAAGTGCACTAATGGTGAAGCAGTCAATTCTTTAACGAATATATCCAGGAGGGGCTTAGGCCTGCCAACCCGATTGTCGGCATCAGTCCCAAATATACGTGGCAGATTTGGACTATTATCCGACCGATACGGGGAACTGATGCGACCAGCATCACGCATTCCTCAGCCGGAAAGCTGAATTTCGTGACTGAGATTGCTACCTATCGCAGCTTCTCATTTTACACGATAAAGTGATCACGGTAGAGGTGGGCTATTATCCGACCATTACGGGGAAGTGATGTGGCCGGGAAGTTGGTCACGTAAGTCACATAGGACACACACGACATAAGTGTGGTGCTCTTCTCCAATGTCCGTTGTACCCGTCCGTGTGACAACCCAATTATCATTGTATTCCCTAACTTCCGTGCACGTTAAGTTACTAAACATCATTCAATTCCAGATATTCTTAATTCTGTACTTAAAGGCACAATAGTGGTTTAAAGAAATCCGCAGGGCTTTTGGTGTAAACAAAGTCTACTGTGTTTACAAAACGAGTACAGAAATTTTGTTCCGCACATATTCACCTACCTAATAGAGACCACCAGAGTGTTCGTTGTTTAATATTTGAATGTCTATAATTATCTAAAGATAAATATAATTGCACACTGTGCCTAAGCTTCTCAATTTTCATCCTGGGCCTAGTCACAGCATTATTTAACGCCTCTATATTTATATACCTTTCCCTTTTGTCTACTTTTAGTCATGCTCACATCCAAGATTACTATTATCCTTCATAAATACGAGATCAACCAGAAAAACGCTGCTTGGTGAGTGACAAATAAGCGAGTGGCTATCGTGTCATTTTGAAAGCACTCAGAATCAAGCGCGGGAAATTTCTTGTCACTTCACCGCGTGACGGAACTAAGAAATAAGAGGGACGCTGGTCATTAGACTGAAAGGGGAAGGGCGAAAGATCTTGGCGCAAAAAGTCCCCCTTCCTTCAAGCTGCTACATGAATGAGAGACATGATTTTAACCAATGCTGACCATAATCCCAATAGTACTCCCAGTTATCACTCCCTTTCTTTGGTATGCTACCATTAGTTTACTTCAACAAATTTATTAGTAATAGTTGGAGACACATCGAAACCATTTTTCCTGATTTCCTTCTTACTACTTACATAACAATTATATAGTTTACAACTCTGATCTGTTTTAAATAAAATTGTAATACTGTAAATTGTTTAACTGTCCCATAATGTAAAAATTGACGATGTATTTGAAGAAGTTGGTGAAGGAACTGAAGGCATTAACAACAAAATATTTGTGGAAAATTTACTAAACAGGGTTAGAATGTACTAATAAACGATAAGATACAGATGTTAAGGTACTAATAAATGATAAGATACAGCTGTTACACATTCTAAAGGGGTATACATGTTTACCTCCCTCCACATTTTGATAAAATTGTTGTACACATTGGTCTGGAAGATTTATATAGTGAATCCGTACGTTTGTCGCTTATAATTTAATTTGATGTATTATAGTTAATAACGGAGGGATAATCGCCATATAAACTATCAGCGGAATGTGTGACTAACTTCAGCTCCCCCCCCCCCAACCCAATGAGTCTTATTCTTTGGGGGTGTAAGCTTCAGCGGCTGGAAATGTCAGAAATACAGTAGTTGGACTTTTAAACATTAGTACTTCTCTTTGGTCCCATAGTACCTTTCACATTTTGTAGAAACCTTTAACAGCAGAGATGCAGCTGGTGAATATAAAAGTTCCACATTCCTAGAACACCCAGATAACCTTTCTGAAGAAGACACATAGTCCGCGGAAATGGAGAAAAATGATGTTCTGATTTGTTAATATAGAACATTGTCAGAGATTTTAGTACCAAAAATGTTCTCTCTTTATACACTTATTTAGTGTGTTCTGCCGACGAAATTGATTGCAATATAAGCACAAACGGAATATATCAAAACGTTATTAGAAGGTTTTGAGGTACAGAAACTTCACTGCAATTACAATAAAGGTTTTTAATATGTTTTGACACCGTTTCATCATAAACAGAATCGCAATATTTGATAAACGGCAGGCAATTAAAGTCTAAATATAACATACGGTTCGTACCGTTATACATAGAATAGATTGTCTTTTTTTTAAGCTATATCTTCTGTTTGCTTGAGTGGTACATCATGGTCATCTAGGTATAAAATGCAACCGGCTTTTGCTTTTATCTCGCATTCTCTGCAAGGTGCAGCAATAACCGGCTTTTGTTTCTACACTCAATCTCTGTGAAGTACAACTTTTTTTCTACTCCATGGCATTCTCAACGAAGTCTTTCAGTAATTTATAAATGGGAATTAGGTGTTTTGTATTGCATGTTCGTCAGCAAGAGTAGGGCTTCTCAGAGTTGAAGGAAATATCGCAATAATTTGAGTGATTTATGAGAGGCACGTACGCACATCTTACAGTCTTCTTGTTTACTTTCTCTAGCCCGTATGTAAAATGCCATCGTGAATAGAGAAGGTATTGGATTCCACCCAAAAATTCGATAACGAGGTTTCACCAGAAATGTTTACGGGTTCTCTAAATAATAAGTCATTTTTAGAAAAGGGCCCATCTGTTCGCGTGTGTGTGTCTGTGGACAACATAACTCAAAAAACAAAATTTTAGTTAAATACCTAGGTTGGTATCTAAATTCAGTATCTTCAAGGTTTTAACACGAAGATTTTCAGAAACATCTCCCAATCACCAACTACCTTTAAAATGGAAATTTTTTAAAACATTTTGATTTTCTCAAAAATGTCTCTTAACGATTTTGATAAAACTTAACATGCTTAATATATTTTTATGACAAACAAAACCTATATCTTCAATTTTATGGGAATAACCTTTGAAGACCCATTAATCCTGGATGGCTTTTGTAAACATGTTGGATAGTTGGTAAACCGTAAGAGGTAGACAAAAATTGTAGAGCTCATTGAAACACACAATTTATGACATTATATATATATATATATATATATATGTATGTATAGAGTTAACTGTTTGATTTATCCTGTGTAATGGGTTTCAGTTTAAGGCTACTTAAACTTTTCTCAAACGGAAATCTTTTCGTCTCTCTTTTATTTACTCTTTATCAAGCAAAGATAACCGAAATTCAATTGCTTCATATAGGAACCGGCTTTTAAATGATTTGACTGTCGCTTTAGCCGTTATTTGTCTTCGACTTATAAAGCAGCAACTAATAGGACCACTTCTGCTAAAGTTTATCTCGATTAGCATGATGCAGATAAAAAAATAATCTTTTGTAAAAACAAAAGAATAAAAATTTGCGGATCAGCTAGAGAGTCATGTGAATGGAACACATCAGATTTTTAACCCAGATTTAAGCAGCAAGATTTCAGGAAAGGTTTGCGTGCCTAAAGCTCTAAATTCATTCCACCGACTGCAAGTCCATTAAGTCGTTCTTATTAAACAAATAATTTGCCGACAGGGAATACCGACCTTGTTACCTTTTATTACGCGTGTTCATAAAAATAAAAGATGAATGCAGATTCCAGCCGTATATGTTTGTGTTTTTATGCTCGTTTAAGCTTTCTCATAAACAGAAGACGCTAATTGCATGCCAAGACAGTTTCGCTGGTGAAAAGGAAGTTATGTGACAATAAAATGCACTTGATCACGGATGTAGACAGCGAAGGCATTACCTCCATCATTTACCGCACATGCCTAATTCTATCCACATCACAAGTACATTAAGAATAAGTTACACTCCTGTTCTTCAGGTTTACCACATTCAGTTACAACAGTTATTTGGTCCTATTTCAGATTAGCACAGCTGATTTAAACCTGGTTTAGACCTATTAAAAGCGAATCCAAGTTTCTCAAGGTATACGCTTGAACGAGAACATTACGAGTATGCACCTAGTAGGTAGAGAAGGTATTCTATCCCACCCTAAAATTCGATGTCCAGATTACACCAGAAGTATATGCTCTAAGTCCCCTGAATCCAAACGAAACATTTTTACAGAAAGGTCGCCCATGTGTGTGCGTGAGTGTTGACAGCACAGCTCAAAATCGTAAAGGCCATTAAATAACAAACCAGGTATTTAGTTTAACATCGTCCAAGGCTGCGACTCGAAGATCTTCAAGAAAATTTCCCCGTCACAAACTACCCTGTATAAACAAATAAACGTATTTTTTTTAAAAAAAGTTTTTCTAAGAGATGGCTATAACGCTTTTATTAAAATACCGTATATTAAATATATTTACAAATGAAAATCTCTAGTTTTCTGGTAATTGCCTCTGAAAACCTATTTGTTTTAAAATGCTTTTGCATAATTGGTAAATCGTGAGAAATAGACAAACACTTATTGCAGAATAAATGTAGGTCTCTTTAAAACACACGATCTATGTCATATTTTTTGTACAGTTATCCATATCTGAAATATTCGTTGTTACTGGTTTCAATTTTAAAGTATTTAGCTTTTCTCAAGCGGGAAGTCATCTTTCGCTTCATCTCTTTTGTTTTACTCCTGGACATATAAAGCGAACCGAATTTTTTATTTTTATTGTTTAATTTGTACCCCGCCTTTAACTACGTGCTTCTATCGGCGGCATTTCCCTTTATAACGTATTGCCTATCGGTAATGGTGTTAACTCGTGTACCACAGTCGTTAGGTTTCTATTAATCTTTTATTTTAATAATTAGATCACACACACATTCACACTCACATTCATACTTTCAGACTCTGGGGAGGATAGGGATTAATCAGGTCTAAAGAAAAATTCCCACCTCCCAGCTGGGAATCAAACCCGGGACCCGACTTCAGTTGCTCACACAGCGGCCAGCTTTTAAAGAGTTTACTGTCACTTTAACTTAGTGTATACCGTTATTTCCCTTCTACTAAAAATGAAGCAAGTAATAAGATAATCTCTGCGAATGTTTATCTCGATTAGCATGATGTAGATACAAGAATCTCTTGTGAGAATAGTTTGTTTACAGAACAGGTAGAGAAAGTCATGTGAATGAAACATATGCATATTTTTTTGAACTGCCGATGTTGCCTTATGTTACGAAAATTAGAACAGACTGTTTACATCATCCTCCTGATCACTTCTAAATGTTAACGGCATGGAGGCTATAACCGCCAGAGTCAAATTTTTGCGTTCTTGTTCTGCAGAATGCCGGTCAAAAACATTAGGCCTTCGTAGTCACGCGGCCAGCTTCTCACCCGGAGACCCGGGGTTCGATTCCCCGGCGGGATAGATGGGATTTCTATTTAGTTAGGTGTATTTTCCTACTTTCCATAGAGTCCGTAAGTGTAGATGTGAGAGTGAATATGGCGTGAAAATAAGTGAAGAAAAGTAGACAATATGTTAACCTAAAATTTCAAGCAGTAAAACACCACCAATGTTTCAATCAAAGCCACCGATATAACCGTAGCAGTTAAGCCAAAGTGTTATACATGGCAGTGGGAAGCGAATATGTGAAATAATTTTATATTAAGCAGAAAGCAATGTGTGTAACACATAAGTGTATCTCATTCTGTGCGCTTACTAATAGCGTTGCCATAAATGAAGCACAAATTTCAGGGTCTAATGTGTTTGAAAGGTCCTGGATTAATCTCTGCTGTGTTTACTTACATCACACCACATGTACTCACTCGGGCAGGGCAGAAGGCAGAGAATCAATCGTGAGACCTGTTACTTAAGCAACCGAACGTCTGAAATAGGGAACAGCCATCCTAAAAACTTCGTGGAGTTTTCCTCATGAACTTTAGAGAATAGCGAAAAAACTACAAATACTGGATCATCTCATCTCCTCAAATACTGATACAAATATCTGCACTATTCACTTCCCATTCTGTGTGTGTGAGTGTGTCAGGAATCAGCTGCTTTTATCATAAGGTTATCTCAACTTTATCCAGAACTTTATGTTTTGTTTTTTGCAGATACTATCAATAATAAAACTTTGTAATTTATAAGCAATTATGTTTACATAATAATTTAAGCTATATAACTGTTTCTTTAATGTATTCCATCCAATTTTTATTTTACTTTTGTGGAATTTCTTAGCTTTTTTATTTAAAATACCAATATGTTTATTGCAGTTATGATTACCTAAGGCACATGTAGAAGCTCTTGTATCGGGTTCTGTAACTCTCAGCAATAGGTTTTGTAATGCAAACCAGGATGAATCCAATAGTTTAATTACAACCTGCATAAAAATTGTAAGTCTTGAAAGAAAGAAATATTCTGTAATTATCATATTACTCAATATAAGCAGATGAAAGTACGTCCAACTACACAAATAACGCAGTTACATGTTCCCTTAAAGTTTCAGTATGATTGACCCAATACTTCGAGAGGAAAAAGCAAAAGAGCACAAAATATGTAGTTTTGAGAAAAAACGATTTAAAGTGGAGCCGTGGCAGGCATTTAACTGGGACACTGCCCTGTTAAATAGTTATTCAAGGCCATAAATAATAAAGCATTCGTGTAAACCCATGTCATTTTCTTCAGCTAGAATTGCACTCACGAGCCGATTGCCATTGGGCAGTCTTTGCATAGATTCCAAAAGAAATTAAAAACATCCTCAAGCGCTAATTTTACATTTCATGCTGTATAGGGAAAACTATATTGGAAACAAATACGTAAGGCTTGTTCTTTTAAATTCAAAAAGTTAATATCTGTCCCGAAACGAAGCTTATAAATGTTTGCAAGTTTATAATAAATAAATGTAAGTTATTACAGGTTAATTATTAAAGCAAAACAACAAAACACTGCCTCCGTGGTCGAGTGGTCAGCGAGCTGACTTCTCCCCCGGAGGTCCGGTTCGATTCCCGGCTGGGGCGGGGAATTTTTCTTTAACCAGAATTATTCCCTATCCTCTACAGAGTCTGGGAGAATCTATGTGAGAGTGAATGTGTGTGTGTGTGTGTAAAATAAAATAAAATTTAAAACCAACGTAAAGAACCTACAGACAACGAGTTGTTTCTAAAAGCAAAGCCCCCAATATGACCTTAGATGTTAAGGGGGGCTATATAAAAGAAACAATAAGAAAACAATAATAAATCAATGAAAAATTAATACATATATGAAAAACCCATTTACAAGCCAGCTTAGAGTTTCATATTTCGCCCTAAAAATTACTATATTTTTGTGGTTTAAACTTCCTTATAGCCGCCCAGGTTCGATCCCAAGGAATCCCATGTGCGATTTGTGGAGGATATAGCGTTATCTGGGCGGGTTTTCTCAGAATTCTCTAGTTTACTCCGCTATTCGTTTTACCTAATACTCAATCATTACACTTCCTATCATCCATTTGGCTTTCATGTCATATCATCTTCCTCACTCTCATACAAAACTTTGGGCTAATCACCCATCCTACCTATATTTTCTGATGCAGAGTCAATCTGCTCCTCAATAATAGGCATATGACTCCAGGAGCTGGATTGTTAATCCCGGAGGAGTATGTACGTCCTTAAAATGAGAAGAAGAAAATTCCCTATAACACCCGGCATACAAAGATGACGAATGAAGTGGAGGTCGCGTGTTTAAACGAGCCCCGGTACGAAGGGCTAAGAATACCAAATTTGTCTTTTTCTGAGCAGACACGCTACACTACCCATTGCTTCCCGGAAGGAATGATAATGAAGCGGCACCTGAGTAAAGCAGGCTGTTCCAGCTTTCTTGCATGTCAAAAGGCACCGAGTAACTCGTGACTCACAGGGGTTCTACCTGCAGCATGCAGTTCAGCAACGAGGGCAATCTATCGTCACCTGTGAAACAAGTGCAGGAAATAAAACGGCAGAACACAGACACTGTGGTGTGACTTTTGCTCAGTGACATATTTGCTACCGCCTAGCTACTACGCTCCCCCTCCAGCTCTGCTCCGAGTTTTGTGGCTGAGTACACATGTGTACTCTGGCTGAGACAAGTCGATTGGAACAGTCTGAAGTAGATTTACTGCATGGATATACAACGTAAAATACAAACATTGAAGACCTTATGGTAGTGTAACCCACACACAAATCTCTGGGCTTTTCGGAAAAACTTTTAAATGAAAATAAAAATTTACACTTATATGGCTTTCTCTGTAAAAACTATTGCTAAGAACTTTACTTTTCTGTATACTTCATTTTAATCGATGTAGGCCTTTGTAGAAATAGCTACATATAGATGCTACAAAGGAAAAAGGAACCAGTCAAATGTTTAAGAAATAGACACCGTATGCTGGTCTTTAAATTCCATCCTGATTCCATACAATCGCCAGGAACAACTGAATATAAACAACATTTTAAATAATGATAAAATGTCTTACAAAAACAAGTTTATTTGGAATATATTATGAGTTTAGAGGTCTACGTTTTTATTTACACGTTATTGTCTACCGCTTAAAATTGCCCATCTATACAATTCCAGCTATAAAGTTTCTTCCGAAGAAGAGAACTTCTTAGGCTATTGCCAATAAATTTAAGTTATATTGTGTAGTTTATTTGCCATGTAGGTATCTTAGATGTATGGTTTTGAACTAAGACATTTTAAATAAATCGAATATTTTGAAAAATCTTCCATGGAAAGGGCGTTTCCCTAAACATCTTCGTGTCACCTCTTTGGAAGATAGTGCACTTAAGTGCCAAATTTGGTATTGATTCGAATCTACGTTTTTGAATTAAGCTGCTCGCACACGCAAACGCACCTGTTTCAAAAATGTGTTTATTCAGGGGTCTTAAAACGTTTAATTCCAGTGACATCTCAGTATCGACCATTTGAGTGGAACGCAACACTTCAACTAAGCAGTGGAAAAAAGTAAAAACGAATCTCCAAGTCTGGGCACATAAATGTTTCATTAGATGGCATCTGTATATCACCGTGCGTGTATAAGAATCCAGATACTCAACTTTTTATTGTGTTATTAATAATGATAAAAACAATCCTGTGCCACTACAACAATTATGAGCCTATATTACCAACCCGACTAATGACCTCACGTCCACATACGCACGGCTGGGTTAATTCTCATCTGTCAGGACCCAGGGCTCAATTGAGCAAACACTATCATGTTCAATATATTCGTAATACACATTTCTGGACAGTAACTCGGCTTTTGTTTGTTTTTGAAAATCTCACTCTAATTATCTGTACCACGAACCTGTTAAAAATTTCAGCAGAAATACACGCCTTGTGACCCCCTTTTATGATTTTAGAAAAAAAAATCCTGTATGCGCGAACAGCATTACCTCCAACTCCCTGTTCGGACATTTGTCAATATTTTTATAGTCTCAATAATGGCTCTAACTAATTCGATTAATATACCACATATTTAGCTAAGATAGTTACACGATAAATAAAAGATATAGTTTGAATGTTTTGTGAATATCACAAAGGATTTTCTATAATTCCATAACACATCCTGTTGCAGATTTGCTGTGCGCTGAAACACAAGAATTGCTCACTTACTCACGGGGCAAACCCCAATAAACAATATACCTCAGCATTGAGGGCAACCTATAGTCACGGCTGAACCAAGTGTTGGAAAGCAAATGCAAGCATTGTGTTGTGACCTTCACCCCGTATCGTATTGACTATCACCTTCTCTGGCAGTACTCTAAAGTTTCTGGTTGAATACGCACGAGTACTGTGGCTCAGAGGAGCAGAGTTAGCCTACGATGAGATATAGACAAGCGCCTTTAAAGCACCCACATTATAAATAAGAAATTTGCAAGATATTGGTATTTATGGATTATATTTTGCAATACATTGTAATATTTGGAAGTGCAGTCTCCATTCAGCTGTTATATACCTATGATGTTATGGAAGAACTTCCCGCATCGAAGCACCTGATTATTGTTTTGGTGTCTTGCTTCACTATGTACTTATAAAGGAGACGTACAATGAAACGGATTCTGCAATTAATTTTTCGATAACATGAAAAATATAGCAAAACATAGTTTTGTAAGAATGGTGGTAAACTATGTTATAAATATATATACATCAGGTGTAGAAGGTAATTGCATTCCACCCGAAAGTTTTATCAGAGTTTCACCGGAAATATACTTTTTGAGGCTGAATTAAAAAACAAACAAAAAAGAACACATTTTTAGAACAAAGTCCTTGTGTGCGTTTGCATGTGTGATCTATCAAAAACAATTTCTAGAGTAGTCTTCACCGTATCTATTCTTTCCATGAAAAATCTTCATTCTTTTTTATTTTATCAAAAAGGCCTCTAACGTGTTTGATTAATATATATTAAATAGATTTACATGAAAAATGAAATGATATCTTCGAACTGTTTTGTAATGAGCTCAAATTCCATTTCATTCGGTACGAATTTTAAATAATCTTATTAACCTATTAGGATTAGACATGGACATGGCTCCAGAACACTCGCGTAGAGCACCGGATATAGACCCTCTTACATGACCCCAGCGAGGGAGAAATGAGGGGAGAGACCCGAAGGGAGATCAGATCCAAATCTGAAGGGATCCGAACAAACTTGGAAGGGATCCCTAACAGTTACAGTTGGAACATCTCCGACGCCGTCCTAGGCTCTGCTCACTAGGCCTAAGGATCCCGGCGAACCCCCAGAGGGTGCCCCAAACCCGGAGGGAATGTCGACCGAGTGGAGTGCACTAGGATAACCTTCTCAGAATGCACATTCCACCACCAGTACGTGACCCGCCCAACACCGTCGCCTGGTCCTTTAACCTCGAAAGAGGAATTGCTAGAAAATGGTAGAAACAAAGAAATCGTGGACCTGAAAATTCGGGAGATATAATGAACCTACCTGGCTTTTGCCTGGAGAGCCCGAATAAACACCCGAAAACCCCCATGGTTCAGGCCACCACGGGGATCGAACCCACCTCCCAAATGCGGGCCACAGACGAAGCCCCTGAGCCATCCTGTTTGGTTATAACTGTAGATGTTATGCAATAGAAGAAAAATAAGTTCTCGCAGTGGGAATTTTAGCGTCAGCGTATGGACTATCGAACTTTGTATATGTATAAAACTGTGTAATGTAGATATTTCCGCAAAGGATTACTTCAATTAAAATTAATACAATTAAAAAATGAACTTTCGTAAGAGTTATATGTCCAAAATAAAGGATAAACAGAAGGAACAGTCATACGAGTATAGCATATAAGAGTTTTGGCCTAATGAAACGAAGAGGCACGATTAAGGACTCTTACCGTAACAGGATATGGTGATGAAAAACTGGCTTAAGAAACTTAATTCATTTTGAGAGGCGTTACAAACGAAAGGGATGAAAACTGCTACTAGAGTAATAATAGAATTGTCATCAAGGCGGCACCACACACATTTCTGTGATACGGAAAAGCAAGAAGCGTCGGGAGATGGATAGAGCTGCGAGTGACAAAACACGGGGTTGACAATTTAAGCCGGAGGGCACGGGGGTGCAGTAAAACATGGTGAATACTTGAGACAAGTTAGCCATCTCAAGTTAACGTGACCTGCTCACTCACATCTTGCCTTCCTGCAGCTGGTGCAGCCAAGAAACACTTGTCTCAAACCCCAACTCACTTCTCTCCCCCACCTCAACCACCAACTTAAACCCTTTTCATCTTCCCCCAACTAAGAAAGGGATGAACGTTCTTGCCTCAGACACGCGTTTTATATCTTCTTTTTAATGTACCGCAAGCAGCAATCTGATTACCACTTGATCAATTTAAGCCTTTCTAATGTGTTTGGCATCTATTTATACCAGAAAACTTTGGAAGAATTAAGAGCTAAAGCATTATCTTCAAATATGAGAGATATTTTAAAACATCCGTCTTCCAATAAGTAGCAACCCTTAAATATTTTCGATAGTTTATTTTTAGCCACGTTTTCAAGCTTTATACTATTTACTTCCTCTAGCCCAAATGCACAATACACATAATGGATAGAGAAGATATTGTATTCCACCAAAAAAGTTGATATTGAGATTACACCAGAAATACATATTCTGAGACCCGTGAATAAAAGAAAAAATAGAAACGTGTCCGTGTGTCTGTGGGCAGCATACCTTCAAAATGAAAAGTCGGTTAAATACCGAACTTGGTATTTAAGTTATTTCCAAGGATACGACACGAAGGTTTTCAAGAAAATCCCATCCCTAAGTACGCTTTACACGGAACATTTTTGGAAAATGTTGATTTTCTCAAAACTGCTCTAAATTTTTATTAAAATGTCAATGCTTCAGATATCTTCACGAATAACGAAATTTGTATCTTTCATTTTCTAGAAATAGCCTCGTATAACTTTTGTATAACTGTTAAAGCGTAAGAGATAGAAACAAAAAACTTACTACACAACACATTTAGATCTCATTAAAAACACAATTTCTGCCATATATACTTTTTTTTTTTAAGAGCTATCCATTTTCGAGATATTCTGAGTTACTGGGTTCTATTTTAAGGTACTTCCACTTTTCTCAAACTGGGTTCTTTTTGATTCTATTTTGTTTCTCCTATAAAGCAAACAGAACCGAATTTCAATTGTTTCACTTAGATACCGACTTTTAAAAGATCTGACTATCGCTTTAGCCTGTTAAATTCCCCTATTTCCGTTCTACTTACAAATAAGCACGTAATAAGACTAATTCTGGCAATGTTTATCTTGATTAGTATGACTAGATACAAGAATAACTTTTTGTAAGGAAAGTTTGTTTGTGGAACAGATAGCGAAAGTCACGTGAATGGAACGCACATTTTTGTTCTACCATTATCAATGCTTTCCGAACACTTGTTTCAGCACAGCATTTTTAAAGCATCATCATAGACTTCCGCCACATCCATCTAGGAAACATGTAGCTGTTTCCGGAGTAAACCTTTTCTGTAATGATATCTTAAGGAATATTCAAACATATGCACAGAAGCTTCCAGAAAGACATAAATAAGAAGCTACTTGTTTTGCCTAACATCAAATTAACAATTATTTTCTGAATTAAGATGCAGTTCGAACATCCGCATCACTAGTTTCAATCTCCTCTGAAATAGACGATACCAATAACATAATTTTTCTGCCATGACATCATATGCATAAAGATGCACGTCAGAGACAGTGCACGAAGGTTAAATGGACTGGCGGCAAACCTCTATGAGACGGAATCACCATAATGAATTCTACACAACAATCAGATTGTAAATGATTGTGAAAACTCTGCATTATATGTAGAATGAAATAAAAAGTCAATTGTCCAAAATGTTTATTAGTTTTTATTTTATTGCATAATAGACCCTATAAAACATCCCTTGTAACCAAATGTTTCTATTTTTCACCAAAGCCATGAGCAAGAATGCATTCTTAAAATAAATAAATATCCAAAGGTGGAATTAAACTGAACCCAGAACAAACAGTTTTATAAGTAATTAACACATTATTGCGGGCAAAACTGGGGAAATATTGAATGGGAATCATGGTTATTTGTCTTAAGTATGCATAGACTTCTAGATTAGCATTAACATCTGTCTTCTTGGACTAGCGCTAAAGGTGGTGAAACTTCAGCTAAAAGTCGTGTTTCTTGTGAAAGTTTCATCATTCTAAATCGCGTGAAAGCTCTTAGTTACCGCACCAAAATATATTGCGTGTCACATTTACATGACTTTCTCTACCCTATTTCGTTAGTAGTCCGTATGCAAAATATTCTTGCGAAAACTTAATTTTCTGCCTACTTAATTTTAATCGAGATAAACAGTGACAGCGACATTATACATTTCATTATAGGTACAAAGGGAATAGCGATTGTAAATATGTAAGAATATGCTGGCCTAAAATTTCATGCAACCATGAAACAAGAGTTTTTTTTTTTTTGCCGTACGTTTTCGCTATCCTGTAAAGTTATATAAGATTATACAAAATATCTTCCTAGGTAAGTGGACTTCACTCGCTATTCCCAGAAAATTAAAGATTATATTTCATTTATTACGTACATTTTTAAGTATACGGTATCTTAATCAAACCCGTTTTGGCACTTTTGAGAAAATAAAATGTTTCTAAAAATATTTCACGTAGCAGTTTGTGGTGGGAAATTTGCTTGAAAACTCTCGTGTCACAACTTGGGTAGATACCGAACTAGAGCATCGAGTGGCGTTGTGATTTATCCGACTTTTCGTTTTTGAGTTGTGCTGGTCGTACTTCCAATGTTTCTGAAATTCTTATTTTGATTCAGTCGATCTCAAAACATGTATTTCCGGTGAAATCTCGGTATCGAATTTTAGAGTGGAATGCATGTGGACATGTGGCAGAGAAAGTAAAATATTTAGATGATATATATATATATATATATATATATATATATTTAAATCTTACATGAAAATATACTAACATTACAAATTACCACATTAGATTGCAACATTAATTAATTTTAAGTGATAATGTATACGGAATTTCAAAATATCACTGCACGAAATGAAACGAAATTGAGTTTTATTTATGGATACTCTTTAACTACAGTGGTTCTCATCGTCCCATTTTATTTGGTCCTGAAAGACTACTTAATTTTGCTTAGAGACCTATCTGAGGCTTGAGTTTCTTTCACGTGCTGTAAATCTACAACACGGGATCAACGGCTTTGCTTCCCTTTCGAAGGAAGGCATGCTAAGGATTTTTACAGTTTTACTTAACACTGACATATATTATTTTAAACGCATTTCGTAGTCGTCCTCTACACCATCTCACTTAGGTGACACTTAGTCACGAAGTACATATTGTGGTCACGCAAGTTGCCGTAAACTTCACTATAACTGAAGATGAACGTCACTACGGGTCAACACTTGTAGTGTCACTAATTCAATATTCCCACTATATTCCAGTCACTTTGAAACTTATATTGTCCGAGTAACCAGTTTTAAAGATTTTCTGAGTCTGATACTGTTATTAGAGTTTCCAGGTTTTAGAGCAGTCACACCAACTGGTTGTCCTTTGAGAAAAGGGGAGAGAGCAACTTTGCTCTATGCTCCTGCGAATCCTCTATTGTGTGCTGCTTGACTAACAGCGCAAAATGCAGTAATAGATAATTGTTTATGTATAGTATTTTTCGTTTGAAATGAGTAATCCATCTTTCTTAGGTTGACGACTATCGTATCCTAAACACTGAAACCTTAGGGTTTGTTGTATTATCTAGTATGTTATCACTATTATCTAGTAGATGACAAGGCATTTACCTAGGAGCAGTAGTTTGATAGTTAAATTTTCCTGGGGAAGATTATTATGTGAGTTTATCAAACCTTTTCATAGGTTAGTACACCAAAGTAGGTTCGTGATTGGTAGAACAATTGCCCTATTATGTCTCGTATATTAGTATTTATTTTTCCGACATAAACAAATAGACATTTAAATAGGTTTGGTCGTAACTTAAATAATTGCAATCAAATACTTATAATTATTAATAGTAACATAATAAACCAATTTTCATAACTTGACCAATAACATTGTGACGCGAACTCTATTTGTAACGTAAAACAGTCATATTATAAGCAGTGAATATGAACAATCATCTTGGTAATTAATTGGTAAACACAATTAGAAAATAGCGTTCTTCTATTTGATAACTGTCATATTCACTTGCACGGGTTGCCCAGTGATGCTGCAATTGCATTTTGTGACAGTGTAGAACTTCTCGCAAACTAAACACTTATTCTACCACTTTCAATAAATAGAAAATATTCCTACTAGGCAGGCATAAGGGTTGGAGTCGATGACCTGCGTGTCTTTCCGACATTATAAACGCGATAGATACACTGGTAAGGAGGGAATCCCTGCTGTCAGGTGTTTACCCACTGCGTGCATCCCCAATTGCTCTAGCATACAATCACGCGAGGTGGTGAATCTATCTTGGAGCCTGCAGGTTACCTATCCGAAAAATAAATGTTTCCCCTATGCCACTGACTGATTTTAACTAACGTGTTAGTATTAGCAAAATAGCATTTGTGTTAGTTGATAATTAATAATTTACAACAAATATACTAACGTAGGGATTTTAAGGTAATGTGACCGCGGAGTACCTGGCGACCCGTGCCCGGCTGACTAAGCACGTCTATTGTTCCTGTCTCCTAGCAGAGGAATAGAAATTAACGCGCCTAACTGCTCCACAGAGCCCATTGCTCCACTTCCCTGCAGTGTGAGTAACATCTTCCTGGAGGCTTCTTTCCGGCAATATCTTGTGCCTTCAACGACTCGAACCTTCAGCCTGTGCTATGTGACATACACAGAATGTTTCATAACTCAATTTGAAATCTTTGTAGGTGTAGTGTAGAGGTCAAAGTAAGGGTAAACTGTTCGAGATTATTTTATCTGAAATTGCCTTATTTCAGAGTTATGTAGCTAATGGCTTATGAAGAACTGAATATTATGATTATTTTTGGGAAAGTCTACAACAGCAACAACAAAGAATTAAAACACCCTATTAATTTAAACCACTTAGATTTGTAACTCCAGTCATTAAACAAAACAAGAAAGAAAGAAGCTCCAAAAACCAATCACTGAAATAACAAAAACGCTTTTAAATTCCCCACATGGTAAAAGTGCAAGTAATTTCAGATGTAAATATTCTGGTGTAAAGTGCACTAAGTGAAAAAAAGAAAATCTCATCTACATAATGATTACTTCCAATAAATGCTATCCCTTATTTCACACAGTCTGAATTTTATATCAATTTATTCACAGCCGCGAGGATACTTCCTAAAGCCATTTTGAGTCACTGATAGAATAACAATACATATTCTGTGCGTGTATCGCAGGGCATAAGTGCATGGCTTTACCAGCCACCGGAGAACTCCCCATTCAACTGAACTCCAGAGCGAGTTTCCTCTCTCACACACTAACAAATTTTGAAGTTAGAACGTGCCACGTGTTACCTGTTTTATTAAATATCCACCAAATTAACAGTACTTCAGCTAAATGTCGATTTTAAACAGTTTTACGATATTTAGTGCATATTTAAATAAACAAACAAAACCAAATAAATCCTCGAAATAAGTGGACCCTACTAACTACTACTACTAACTTTTAATTCCCTTCACATTAGCAGCAGCACTGAACGATACTGAAACACAAAGCATGCGTATTTAACTTCTTGAACAGAGGCAGGTGTACAGCATCTCAATATTGAAGCACTGAAGTCTCATGTTTGTTTTCTGTAACGCTTATACACATTGAGACTTTTCTTTTTAACGATAAACGCAAAAAAAAAAAAAAAAAAAAAAAAAAAAAAAAGAGTTACAGAATAAATGTAGACGATTTGAACCTGAAATTTTTTCGCGAATTTCTTTTTTTTTTTTTTTTTTTTTTGCGAAAGCCTTTATTTGCGCGATAAATACGAAATATTTTAAATTACATAACTTACATATTTACGCTATGAAGGTGATCCAGTCGAAACTATAGCAAAGGACCTAGCTTCTACTTCTCTATTCTCACTATAATCATCATTACGATCTGACACTAATAGTAATGATAAACCGAAGTGAACTCGATCTTAAAGACTTGGAGGCTAACCAAAGAGAAAATTACAACACTTAAGGCGTAATAATTATTATAAACATGTACAGGAAAGAATCAAGTAAACTTATGAGATACTTGTGTATTCAATACAGGCAACAAAGCAATTAAGTTGATATTTCTAATGCTTGAAATAACATTAGAAAGTTTACTGATTAGTGAGACCACAAAAAAAAAAAATGTTTTCTGAGGCCGGTTACTTTATATTCCTCCATCATCACCTTTCTTTACGCCCATTTCGTCTTTATTTCACATAATTTTCTTCTTCAATCTCATGCCTGGCTACAGACCGACACCCCGTTCTAGGTTCTGCATTCTTTGATTCAACATAGCCGGCCCCCATGGCCGCGCTCGTGTAAGTGCCAAGCTTTGGTGCTTCATGGCGCAGGGGATCGTGGGTTCGAGTCCCGCCTTCGGTGTAGGTAATTGTGGGCTTGTAAATATGTATATATGTATGTATTAGAAGCAAACGGCAAACAAATAAAAAACTAAGGAAATGTTAGGAAAATGGAACAAAGAAAAACAATTTTCCGTCGGCTCCTCTACAGACCTAGGCACTCGTGTAACTCCCACATGAAGTGGGTCAGTCAGTGGGTAATTAAGTATATAAGTAAGATATTACACTTTAATGGGCAGCGTTTAGGAATGTGTCCACAACTTCCGCACATCATATGAATTCCCCTTAAATCACCCCGCCCCTCACCAAAGGTATCTATTCCCACTTTACCTCTCATCCTTCGTCCCTAGCATTCGCTCCAATTCCTGTAATTAATACATACGAGTTTACAAAGTTCGTTCTTATGTCATGTACCAGCATCCGTCATCACAACAAACTCTAAAATAACCTTTGAGTGTATACCAATAAGGATCATTTGATTCACGCATCGGTGTTTAGGATGCAAAGTAAATCTATAGCGTCACATGTAGGTGCTAAATACTTGGTGTAAACAGCGACGATTACAAATAGGACGTACGGAGCGAGGTGGTACCGCGGTAACGTGCCCGACTTGCATTCGGTACGTCCCAGGTTCGATCCACGGCGAATACCCCCTTTGATTCATAGATTTATTTCGTGCTTTTCCCGGGGTCGCCAGGCGCTTCTGGGGCGATTTATGGTTTGCCACGATTTCCTTTCCGTAATTTTACCTTTATTCCGGTTACCCTCTCACCTTTCAGGTGTACTTCCAGGCTCATGGTGTTTTAGCGCGGACAGATCCTTTTATAGCGTTTAACGCCCGCTCTTACTACTATGGCACCGCAGGCGATGACACTGACGATACATGGAACGAAGATGGAGCACCGTTGGAATGCGATGGCGGGGGAAACCGGAGAACCTGGAGAAAACCCGCCCTGCGCCGTTTTGTCCACCGTCCCAAATGCGGTCGCCTGGGGCCGAATTGGTGAGAGGTGAGTGTTCTAACCACTCGGCCACGGCGCGGCCGGACAGAAAATAGCATAGATGCATGCTCAATGGAAAGATATCTCCCCGTGAAAACCAGGTAGCTGCCAGACCGATGGGTCGTTGCAGGCTCTTTCTGGCGGTCCAGTTATGGCACGGGTCATAGGGCTAGGAAACGTTAGGGACTTTCTCGCGTCTCTGGTGGCCTGCTGCCTCTTATGGTTCTTTCAATTTATGCCATCCACATTGGGGATGCTAAGCACAATAAGTCTGCATAGATCGTTGTGCATGTGGTGTCATCTCCGTTATTTACCTTTTACCAACCACCTACAACCGTCGTTAGGAGAGAAAAGTAAACGCTGAGATTAAGGATTATATTACCTTTCATGGTTTAGCATAAATTAATAAAAGCCTTCCTTCAATTCATGAGAACACAGTTCAGAAAGTCTGCATGGAAATTCTACCTCTATCTCTCTTGCGGAACACAGGCGCAGAGGATAGAAATGAATCTCACAGTTATCAATACCAAGCAGGACGTTTTTTCTTTCATTTCAGTATCTGTATCAATCGAGATAATATAAGGGTAAAGTGGAAAAAGATCAACAGAGATGTGACCATTACCAAGTACTTCCCCTAGGGCTGGATAAAATAACAGTCATACACATAACCTGCACTTCCCCTTCCAACAGAACAGAAACGGAAAAGATGAAGACTGTGGCAAATAGTCGGATCGCAAGTTACGAAGCTGAGTGACGCAAATATCCCGAACAGACATCCATCTCTCCCTTACTATCGTTACCAGGATCCTATATGTGAGTCCTGAGAGTGGAGTGTGAGGGAGGGAAGGGCACGGCGTGTGGCTATCATTAGGAATATTACAACAGGGGAAAACTAACTCTCATCCACACCAGCTGGCTCCACCCTACTTGAAGCCAGGCCGAGCCGGGATGCCTGCCTGCCTGCCTGCCAGGGGTAATTTGCTGTGCTGCTCAGTGCGGTATAGGCATCATTAGCAGGATTGACATCTCCAATGTATGGGAGGCTGTAACCACCCCCTTCCCTAACAGTACACTATGAGATGGAGTCAAGTGCTGGACTCACGACTTAGCAAATAATGCATTCCTCTTTACCCATATGTCATTTCATTTCACGCCAAAACTTCAAACTTTTACATCATGATGTTCATGGGCTGCATTGCCATTGTTAAAATAAGACATATCGGTGACTCAACGCGTTTTCCTCAAGGCAGTTAATAACCTCTGTGCAAAGAAATAACTTGGTATGACAATTATTTTCCAATAAAATAATTTCCATGAAGAATTTTAAACAAAGTATCAGTAACTATTTGGTGACTCTCTGCAACGTAAAATGTTTGTCTTCCTATGAGATGCTGGTGAAATGGATCACAAGAAAGATGATTATAAATCAATTAGTGCAATCAATGGAGGAGGAAACTGGAGAAAACCCACCCAAACGCCACCTCGTCCATCACAAATCCCATATGAGGTCCCCTAGGATCGAACTCGCACCGCCTAGGTGAATTGCGAGCCACCTAACTTCTCGGCCACGGCATTGCCACGTAAGAATTCCTGCACAGTAAATGTTTTTATTATTATATATAAGTAGTTATTAGGTTTCTAATAATGTATTTAGCTAGTGAGTCATTAAATTTTCTTTATTTTAAACCACTCATATTCACATTATAACATCCCTTCTTGGTCCAAGTAGTAGCATTAAAACTTACCCTAATTTGCGCATAATTATTATAGTGAATCCTAATATTTTCTCTTGTGAGCTAATGACGTTATATTGTTGCTGCATCCCACCTATTATCTTTAGTGTTATGAATGATTTCCCCTTCACTCACTCAGTGACGGCCTACCGCATTGTTATATTCGAAGGTAACCAAACATTACAAAAATTTGGACTGCTACGACTACCTAAACATATCGTAGCTTAACGAAAATCCGCCCAGCACTCTTTCCCTTGTGGTTGAGCATCACTGTTTATAACGATTATGCATACTATTTTCATCAAAACCATAACGGAAACGCACGTAACATCTCATGACGCAATGTCATTATTATAACCCTTAAGGACCTACTAAAGCTGCACCACTGAAAATTATGGAACCAAACAAAATAATGCTGCTTAATATGTATTGATTCCAGGAGTACTTGTGTCTAAATTTAAGTAACTATAATATTTTATAGTTCTGAGGCCCCTTAAAATAAAATATGTTGAAAAAATTGATAAAACGCTCCTCCTAAATTTAAAGTAATGTATAGGCACAGAACTATGATCTTCACAATCTCAAAATCTGATATTGCTCTAGGGCAACTTGTTCGTTTGATGTGTAGATAGACAGTACACCTCCTCTACCATTTTCAAATACTGAAGGTAAGCACGTAAACCAAGACAAATAAAGACACGCTTTACAAACATAATATTAAATCAATTAGTGAAATTAATGACTAATTAAGTTTTATTTATTATAAACCAATTTAGTAATTCAAATTACGTCACAGCATATTATGGCATTGGGACACCTTAACGGCATGTTCTTGATCAAGTGAATTTATAGTTCGTGAGTGCGACAATATATGCAAATGGTGATAATGGATCAGGTCATTGCCCTAGGAGGAAAGCACGACTTGCGGACGTGAAAGCTATTAGCACCGGAACCTTTTCTTTGAAGGTAAGTGGTTCTTTATGTGCAATCAAACATTGCGTGGGTCCAAATGATTTATTCTCCTTCTGAAAGGAAGGCATGCTAAGAATTTTTACGTCCGAAAAAACCATCATCCTCTGCCGGGTTTTAATTCATAACCTTGGGTGTTAGATAGCACGGAATGCCACTAGTAACTTAGTCACTATTATTAAGTCAGCGAGGTGGTTGACTCTGTTTTGCGTTGATTAGAACTCGCATTTTCGGTTTCATATATGATAATGCTCGATGGAGGTCATATGCTGCATTGCTACAGACAATGCCGGTTTCTTTTAATTACATACCGACTTGAGAATCCGGACTCGCATACTTATTTGGACGAAAATGGCACAATAACCGTCATCAAAATCTGGCTATTTGAGGATAAACTGCAAAATTATTTATCCAAAACGCATCCAAACTTAACTTAATTTTAAAATTGTATTTTGCTTTTGAATCAAACTTCAATTCTTCGGGTAAACTTTCTGCCATACATCAATATCGACAGCAAAGAGATTTCTTGTTAACATCTTGTACCGGTCATTAGATGAAATAGCACGAAAGTAGATGTTGAATTCTTCTGTCAAAGAATCCAAGTGTGACAGAATTTTGGCTTAAGTTCTGCCAACATTTTTTGTCGGGCAGAATTCATTCATGCTGTGAAATGATGAAAAGTTGTCGCATTCAACTCGTAATTTCAGCTAACCTTCAAATCCAGAGTTCCCGGGTTCAATTTTCGGCTGGATAGTGAGATTGTTTCTTAGTTCAGAATTATTGCAAATCATCCTAGAATTGGAAGTATTGAAGATAGTGTGAACGTGTGTGTGTGCATTTAAGGAAAACAAAATAAGAAATAACCTAAAACAGCAACGAGTGGGCATTATTGCCATGAGCAATAATTATTCTAAAGATAAAGCAACCTAAGATGTTAAAGGCGGCATATGAATGGAAGGCCTCCCCCAACCCACAAAAATCCCGCTGTTTCTAGACATTTAGTTTTACCAGGAAACTTATGGTGACATCATAAGCTAGCATAGCATTGGTGAAACTTTCGAGAAGAAAAGAAACAAGGTAATCAGCAAGCAACCATTTTTACTTACATAACGTGACAATATTGTTATCAAGATTTTAAAAAAATATGCAATTTTTCGGGTTTGTAAAAAAAAAATTGGTTATACAAAGTCGTTCTGCACCCCCCAAGATTGTTATAAGACCCGCCCCCTCCCCCAGATTGGAAACCGTGCCCTAAATCCAGAAACATTGTGAATGAGGTATCCTTATAACAGAAGGTTTAAAACCCCCATACTACCAATGTTAAATCTCTTAATCTTTAATTATCCCAGAATCTATTGAATATATCAAGACTGATATGTTCATATGTGCATGTTTTCTAGGCTTATTGTAATAGTTTGTACCATAGGTTTATTTGCAACAACAAAAAATATTCTTAATATGCAACCGTTTAATTAATCAGCACTTTACAAAGAATAGCTAATCATCTTATTGTTTCATCATTCTAAAATGCGTTTAACTGTGTTCAATAGCTTCTGATTAAACGGCTCGCTAATGCTAGAAAATGCCATTCAACAAAGCTCTTTAAAGCAAAAAAAAAAAAAAAATAGAGAAAATAAACTCAAATTCGCAACACAGAAGTCCAAGACTTGAGCAGACAGAGACTACTATACTTAACAATAGTACCAAATTGTAGATCAAAACGTCGCCCTAAAGATGGGCTAAAATGTACTGTACTTCAAATGTGTAAGAGTATTATGTACTTTCTATAACAACTATGTACAATATACATAGTGGGTAGAGAAAGTAATGTATTCCACCCTAAAATTCGATACCGAAATTTCACCGGAAATAAATGTTTTGAGGATCCTTTATTAAAATCAATGTTTGCAAAGGTCAGTGTATGTGGGTGTGTGTGGGTGGGTGTGTGTGGGTGGGTGTGTGTGGGTGGGTGGGTGTGTGTGTGTGTTTGGACAGCATAACTCAAAAACGAAAACTCTGTTAAAGACCAAACTTGATATTTACGTTTAGTATCTTCCAAAGATTCGACATGGAGATTTTCAGAACATAATCCTCACCCTAAGCTACTTTTTATATAGAACAGTTTTCGAAATTTTGGATTCTGTAAAAAATGGCTCTAATGATTTTAATTAAAGTGCCAAATATTTAAGATATTTACACGGCAAACAATAATGTCCTGCTCCAAAATACGAATGGTCTAGGAAGTAACCATTATTTGCGCATTCCTATTGCAAAGATCGCTGTCGTGCTTATACTGTACTCCAACAGTTTCCTCGATACCTTTTCCCAGAATTGTGTGTCACTCAAAATCAGTTAGTTTTGTACATTCACAGTGAACTTTCGGACTGGGTGGCTCAGTTGATTGGGCGCTGGCCATCTATTCCCAAGATCACGGGTGCAAACCCAGTCCAGATTTTAAATGTGCTTAAAAGTGATAGCACCATATATTATTATTATTATTATTATTTTCATTATCATTATTATTATTATTATTTTCGTTATTATTACTATTATCGTCATTATAATTATTATTGTTATTTCAAAATAAACTATGTGATATAAAGTCCCACCGATTGTTGACATGAGATGTATGATTTTGAAGTCTGTAGAAATTTACGTAAACTAAAGGAAGAGTTGAAGCAGTAATGAACGAAATAAATCTGAGAATGTGGATGAAATGTTCAACAGTACACAAACAAATGTGCATGACGAATTTGGACTAGGAAGTTTGCGACTCTTCAAGCGAACAGTAAAATCGTGCAAGGTAGACGTGTAACACCACAAGAGTTAAAAATGACATAAGTTTTTCTCGCTTTTGCTTAGTCAAAATGGACTGGCGGCAGCCGATACAACACCGGAATTCTAAAACTCGTGGACAGATATGACAGATTGCTTAAATAACACAAGTGTGGAAAATTAAAGTAAACTTCAATATTGTGGACGAAATACATTTTAAGTATAGTATTTCTCAATACGAATACATTCCTAGATTATCCTCGTATCATTATTCAACGCGAATTTCAAAACAACCAATTTTGTTTTCGAATATTCGGTCATAAGAGATGACGCTTATAATTCTTTAAAATTTAATAATTTTAACAATCAGGCATAGGAATTTCCAAGTACTAAAATCAGGACGAAAGAAAATGAGGTTGAACTGTGACGTTGCACACTGTGTTGGCGTTTGCAAACACTCACTGGACTGTGCTTTATTTGCCGTCAGTGAATTTGGCCGTTGTTGTTTACGCGTATTTTATTGATAATGGCGGGTATGTAGCTATCTTGAAGCCAACTGTTTACGAATTTCCATAGCTGATAATAATTAAGTAAATATATCGAACCTCAGGTTGATGCCAGTGAGGTTTTAATACGGAGTTTCTTAAGACATGATTGTATACAATACTGTTGTAACGAAAACGAATGGAGTGAACTTTGAAGACTTTAAAGAGGATTAAGACGTAAAGAGTAAGCCATAAGCCATTTTACTCTTGAAACACCTCCCAATAGCTTCCATAAATGAATACACATATACATTAATTATAATCTGCTAGGAGTCCCCTTTTCTGAACATCACCAGGGTGCAAGTGTAAGCTAAGCTGAGCTTAGCTCGGCTGTGGGAGGGAGGGGCTGACCAAACCTCAGCTCAACCGCAACTGAGAGGAAGTCTCTACCCGAGTGCGCTAACAAGACCGGACACTGCGGTCGGTCCTCACTGACCCCATGACCTAACCTCAAAAACCACCCGCCGCCAGAAGGGAAGGCGGGGTAAGGAGTTAAAAGCTCAAGAGGTTTAGGTTACGCTTTTCACCTGAGCATGTTAGAATACTTCTAAAACGCCTCTACTGCCTTGGTGAGTCCTACCAAGAGAAACCACCTAACTGGTTGTCACGCAGCATCTGTAGGTGGTGCGGGACTGTCATGCGAAAGAAGCAGACCGTAAGGGGATATGACTACTGTCCCAGTGACCTTGTCTTGCACACTAGCCACCAACCTTCGCACTGTTGCCTTTCATGATAAACCACATAGGATTATATCAGTGTAACACGTCAAAGGATTCGGTATCTTTATCAAATTCCCTTTTAATGACAAGGAGACTACGTCAATAGCTCCGTCGCATAGTATGGAAACCAAGAGAAGTTATAACAAGCACATTTCGGGTTTCTTTGAAATGTTTATGTTTTCACTGGCAATATTTCGCTAATTCTGACATGTGTTGTTGATAGAATTGCGTCACTGTTTAAAACCGGAGCTGTATTATTGGTATAGTACCAAATCGGGATATTATCCGTTTAATACGTGGTATCAATGGTTTTTTTTTTGTGTGTTTTTTAAAAATGATACCTATGATAGCTATAGTATGCATAGACTCCAAAGAAACACAAATTCATTACGTGTTACTAGTAAACACAAATTCATTACTAATAAGTAAGGAGCGGAGAACTATTTTGAGGGCCTAAACCAAGGCTTAGGCTAACCTATAGTTTAGTCTAAACGGAAATGGGTAAATAAAAACGTTATGTGCACAGTGGAATTACAATAAGACGGACAATTTGTATATTAACAGGACATTGTCAGCTGTATGGACATCTCTGCAATACTGTCAACGGAGTCAATGAAATATGTAGCAGAGACAGGATGTGAAAATGTTCTCACAGTTTTTATTTATTTTTTGGTTAAAGTTCTTTAACTTGGTTGATATCGGACGATGCATGAAATCAGTGAAATACTGCTCAAATGATCTCGGGATCCATGGAGCTTAAAGTTTCTCGACGTTCGTCTTCTCAAGATATGAGAATCTCCACCGCCTCACGTAAAAACCTTATCCGGGTAACTCATTCTATGCGAGATTTGAACTCGCGACATCTTGGTCTCTCGCTCTTCTTAGGGTTAAATACGACTTAAAAGTTACTTCTTTTTTAGCAGTTTAGACAAAAAAGTGTTAAAATAGGCTCTAAGGATCCCTCAGAGTGATTTTAGGCATTATTATTGCTTACTCTATGCAAGTAAGCAAAACTTGTCTAAGACAAGTATTAACAATTTTAAGAAGTTTTAGGCCAAGTATCCCTAAAGAAACTACAGAAATATTCCCCCTAGTATGTGACGTATACTGACGAGAAATACATAACAGAGCTTACTAATGAATGCTATTAGAGGTCTTGTTAATGATGTCTTATGTCCCTGTTTGATATAACCAATATACTTAATTTCTTAGAGGAAGACTCATGTGATAATCAGAACGTTATCACTAGTAATATTAAATTCAGACCAGAGAAAATACGTAGGTTCTAGATCTTTAGTAAGCAAGGTGTAAGAAGATATTTGCGGTAGCACATTCTAGGAATAAACTTGTGGTCAAAACAACCAGGGGGGATCTTTCATAGACTGTAATGGCATATTCGAATTCCGTATATTAGTGACAGTTTGCGAATCTGTGTCAAAGCAATTTTAAACACGTTCCATCATTGGCTTATATGAATTATAGAAAATTGGAAGTATGATATGGTTGATCCAAAGCTCTTATTTATGAAATAAACATATATGTATGCTATAAATAACCTGTATTGAAACGTTTTACCCCTTATTAAGGTAATAGTGATATTAATTGTCCCATTATCTGACATGCATTTGCGGTTATCTTAAAACTGGAGTACAAATCAGTATGCGCTCGCAGTACAACCCACATCATTCTAGATTGATTGAAGATTTCCTGCTCGAATGTGTCGCATTGAAAGGGGCATAACAAATCCTGCTTTAGCTTTTTTCTGATGGAGTTAAGTGAAAAGTTTGACAAGCTTGAACTACGTTTATAATTCTATAGATGAGGTTAATCTAAATTACCATTGTTGAGTAATATTTCCTGAGGACGCACGAGGTCATTCACCACATAATATTAAAGGGTGAATTCCATCATCGCGTTTTCAGCAGTCAATCGAACAACTGCACGATTCATATTTCAGAAATCAGAAGGTACGTCACATGGAAAATTTAATAATTTAATCAAAATATAATTTGTTTTTCACGTTTCAGAAGACATATGACTAACTCATCAACATCAAATTACTCAGTGATGCTCCTCTCGGAGGCCATTGATTCAGTATAACAAAAAAAAAAAACTCCAAACCCTGTAGTTTTTCAACACCCTTCCTTGCTAAAGGGACAAACGCAATTAGCCTACAAACCAAAAAGTAAAATTAGAAGCATGGTTTATACTTCTGGGATCAAAAGTATTCATATGCTGAGTAATACAAACACCGTGATTATTTCAATTCCTTTGAAATGTGAAACCATAACATCAGAAGCCAAGCTCAGAATTTAACTGAAGTCACTGGCGAAGAAAGCTTTAAGAGTTAACGTCATTCAACGAGCTTAGTGAAATCACAGTCACGAAGTTCATTGCTTAGGTTACACTCAGTCTGCGATTTGAGACATAATAAGATTTTTTTTATTTTTTTTTTTTATTTTAAAGTATGGTTAGCACGTCTTCAGTTGAGCCATTACACGGAGACACTAACAAATTGGAAGACTTGGGGAATCTAAATGCTGTGAGAGAAGCGTGTTGAGACCAGGAGGGCGTTCTTAAGCATGCTTCAGTGGTAACAGGTTGTCGCAATTAGCTGGTGTGCACGCGTCTACCCATCCGTAGCAGCCCTCTAAACTTCCAAGACGATGACGACTGTTTCACGTTTCCAAGTGCAAAATATAACAGCTATCATCCAAGTAAACAGGCACTTCTTTTTTCATTTAAATCTTTAGCACGCGCTCGATAAACGTGACAAAACAAAAAGTGAGAGTTTTGGCAGATTCAGTCTAGCTATTTCTGAACAGAAATTCTCTTTGGTTGTGATCTTTTTCGATCATCATCTTCTTTCGCTGTTTACCCTCCTCGTCATCTAAACAGATAAAAGTTTCTCCAAAGTTATTTCATAGACAAAGTCATTGTAGATCTGAAGTCCCAATAATTTAAAAATCGGCAGTATTCAAGATTTTCATAACATAATGAATTTGGACATTATATTTTGCATTAGTTTACTCGAGAGTTGTCAAAAGGTGACTTGCGATTAATTTACAACTCTACGAGTCGCGGCTTGTGTTAACAGTTTTCCTGATTTTCGATTATACTGTTTGATATAACAGTATTTTCTATTGTTTCATATTACAGTGATGAACTGAACATTCGCTATACCATGTTTTAACGGATAAACCAGAGTATCGAATTTTGCAATTCAATTCGGTTCGAAAAGGATATACTCTTAAAAAGAGATAAAAGAAGTATGTGCATTTGTCAAACCGTGGAAAATGCACACAGAAACAGCTTAGGACTCTACTTTCAGATAATTCTCAGCACATTTGATTATTCTTAACCGGTTTGATTTCATTGGATAGTATTTTGATGGTTTCTTCTTAAGCAGAAACTTTAATAGACCTAGTAATGTGATATTCTATTTCACATCAAATTAAAATAAATTAAACCAGTTAATTCTCCCAGTGCAAGAAGTTACGGTGAAACAAAGCAAAACTACATGCATAGTTTAATCAAATAAGCTAAGCTTTAATTTGTTAAGCTACTATACTAAAAAAAAAATTCAAAAACAATTTCAATATATATTTCTTTCATAGGAGCAGTTGTTTGCTGGTACTGATATAATAAACTTAAAGAAATATATGCATATCTTCTGTATTATGATGAGGATAACCATGAGGACAGTAACGACAAAGATATTTTCAAAGAGAGAATATTTACTGTACAATTTTGAAGAAAGAAGCATGAAAAAGGTTAGCTAAGCTCTTGTATGGAGTGTGGCTCCTAATAGTTCAGAAATTTTGAAGCAACCAAGCGAGGAACGATATCTAACAGAACGGTCTGAAATATGAATTGATGAATAGAGCATGAGAAATAGTGGGAACATCTTGAAAAAAGTAGTTTTAGAAACAGTCAGAAGAGAAAGTACACTGTTGAAGCGCACCAGGGAGAAAAAGACAAACTGGCTGGGATACTGTGCGAGAAGAATCTGGTTTTTAAGAAACGCAATGAGAAAACGTCAAATGAGCAAAAGGTTCAGGGCAGAGGAAGTTCTCAAATTATACGCCTATTAAGATACACTGTTCATATGTGGAAACGATTAAAGCTGAAAATAGGGTAGAAAGCAGGATACTGGTTTACATATGACATGCGCTTCGATAGAAAAATAAGACAGATTGATACATAAAATGCAAATCTGAGAATTTCTGGTAATTACTTTATTTTCGAACTTTACGTCAAATTCTGGTATATATTAAGTTTTGCATAGCACTCGTAGCAAAGAAACGGCCTTATTTCAGCTGAGACAGAAAACGTTGTCTTCTAAGGTATCTTTTAAATTATTCAGGACTTTGAGGCAATTGTATGAATATACAAAATACCGTTCCTTTTGATACATTAATGTCATAGTCAGATTATACAGGACTGTTCATAAGGAAGAAATGGATTTTAAGTGTTAATTCCTAATGAACCGCAATAGATAGCGACAAATAACATACATCTGTCGACAGGGGAAAGTTAAAAGTTTTAGGCCCCCATCTATTACTTCCATTTAATGCCTACACTAGCTCTGAGGTTTTTTTGCGAGGAAATGCAGACGCCACAGGAAAAGTCGTTTTGTTTGCTGCAGTAAATCCTTTGTTCTCAGTGCAGCGTGCAAACGCTTCAACATAAATACATTTAAAATTAGAAGAAATTTGTAAAACATGGTTCCATACGAAAAGGGAAAAGCACTGGTCATCATTGCGTACAAATGTTGGTCATATTGAATACACAAAATAAAACTTTGAACTTTGCTATATCCGGTGATGTATCGTATGCGTCTCTATCTATAATCGTCTATTAGAAACTAAATTTTAATTCCCCACCTTCTTTTTAGTAACCCTTTATAATAAGCGTTCATTTCTAAGGCCAAGAATTTTATGAGAAGAAATACTGTCACAATAAATAGGGACTGAGTCAATATTGAGGAATCAACATATTCGTATGCCCATTTCTTAAACTGAACTGTAATTTGAAGAAGATAATATATACACAAAATCTGAAAAGGTATATATGCTATATTCATGTCTTTCTGATTGCACTATCCCTTATTTTTATATAGCTTCTATAAACTGTTCCTACGAAAACTTATTTTTCTACCTTGCTTCTTGTTAATCGGGATAAATATTTATACAAAGATTACACAATTCGTTGTGGGTACAACTGCGATAGAGGAAAGCCAATTGAGCCACGTGTTTTAACACCGAGTTGCTATATGCTGACCTTAAAATGCCATGGATTTTTCATGACGTCGCGAGAAATAAGTGACAGCATTTTAAAAAAACACAAGGTTGAAATATCCAAAAATGGTGGATTCCACAAAATGTTAATTGAAATACATTGTAAGTTTTAAGCAGTTCTACATTTTTGTGCAGTAAGTTATTGTCTATTGATAATGGTTTACAGTTTATACAAAATTATAAAACATTTTTTTTCCAATGAAGACCAGTTCAAAATAAGTTATGCGTTTCATTCGCCATAACTTAAACTTACATTTTAATAAAACTCGTCAAAAGCAATTTTTGAGAAAATAAAAATGCCAAAAACTTTTCTAAGGATAGTTTAGGGAGGGGGAATTTTATTTAAAAACTTCCGTATCTTTGGAAGATACTGAACGTTAATACTATGTAGTATTAATCGAACATTTCCTTTGAAACATGGTGTTCACTCACACCAAGAAACACACACGCACTGACCTCTTCCAAAAAATGATCTTTTTACTACGGAGGCTTCAAATTTTAGATGAAACCTACACACCGAATTTTTGGGAGAAGTAGAACACTATTTTTAGTTAATATACGTATGTGGCAGAGTAAATAATTATTTGTTTTCTATTCATGTTAGGGAGGTATACATGGGAAAGAGAAATATATGTTGATAAATGAAATAGTGCACAAAGAAATAGCTTATTTGTATGCGTGTGGTTGTGTGGAGACCTAAAGAATTAGTGCCCAATATGTGCATGAAAAGAAGATACAGAGCATACCGTTAATGTTAAGGGAGAGAAATTTGGGAGAAAGAGTGGTTAAATGCAAAATGGCTGAAATTAAACAGAACAGTAGCTGTAATTAAACTCTGATGCCAACATAATTGCCATATTAAATTAATATTCATTTTATAGAGAAAGAGAGGAGAAATAGAGAACTAAATGCAATACATAATATCATATATGTTCAAATCAATAATAATGTAAAAAAAACACGGGTGGCAATAATTTTGTTACCATGTAGGAGTCATAGCAGCCTAGCTCTTAAGCGCTGAGGTACAGCAATCAGAATCGTGAGGGTACTTCCGGCGATGTCATTCCTGAAGAAATCCATCAGCCAAAAGTTTCAGTTCATTGGAATCCATATGTTCAAAAATTAAAAGTGTCTTAAAAACGCACTTAAACTATTTCTGGGAATTGGTAAGGCAGCAGAATAGAAACAGCAAGTCAGAGAATGAAGTGTTGTGTCCGAGATGATTAAAACGCTTAAATATTAGTCAATGTATAACGTAGGAATTTTGGTTGGTACGGTAGTCCAAAGTAGTCGGGACTTGCGTTAATAAAGAGTGTGTAATTCGAAAAGTCAGTTACTTATTCTGCATCTTCTGGCTCTGCCCATTAACATTTGTTACAAGTGTTAAAAACTAGTTAATTTTACTTCAGAAACAAATTTTGTCTACAGCATAAAGTTCTCTATACTAGGGAAGTTAGCAGGTTTAATATGGCGCAATTACAATTTAACGTGCTCAGATTCAAGGACAATTAATTATGAGTCTTAAAACATTCACCAACTCCTTCCAAACAGATTCATTAAATATTATCAATCAATTTAATTGGCGTTGTCCAATCTCGTATCCTCCCACGCATGCCTTTGAGAAAGAACTCTCAGCTAACCACTGGAGCAGGTAGCTGGCAGCAGAGAGGGGAATCATCAAATTTTTAGTAAATGTAATAAAATATGTGCTTGACTGACGTCAAATAGAAATAGGAATTAAATGGAGCGTAAGTTTAAGGGGTGGTGGAAATAAAATATCTAAATGTTAAGAAAAACTTGGGTATAGACATAGAAAGATAGCAGACTGAGCTGATGCATTGCAATTCTCTTTTATATTGTACAAATACATAAAATACGTTTATGTACACTACGTAAAACTGAAGAAAATTAACTCAGATTTTTTTCTTTCTCTTAAATACTTGGTCAATTGAGCAGGAGCACTGCTAAAGAATCAGAATGTACTACCAAGAATGCTTAAAAACGTTGTTAATAACACAATTAAAGATAATTATTACCGGGTTTTGATTATTTTAGATAAACATTATTTCCTTTATCTGAAACAAATATAAAAATACATTCATGTTCAGAATGCTGTTAGAAGCATCTGCTTAGAGTTCGGGTTAGGGTTATACAATGCAGGGGGACAGCACGCCACTACACAGATTCATTATTGCTAACACTCACCAGGAGGACGAGATGAAGTGAGAGAACCACAGGAGGCTACAGGTCACAAGCAGACGCGCGGAAATACCTAACAGATTCAGGCTTGAAAACCCTTCCCACTTCCGGAGCTGCCTAAAGAGGGCGATCAATGACCCGTCAACAAGGCAGCCCTCTAGGTGTCCACGGGGAGAAGTACTCTTTCCTTTGAGCAAGCTTCCGCGACATCTGTCCGACACCACCATACGCCAATAAACCTAGAAGCACACCTGAAACATGAGAAGGAAATGGAATGGAGGAGAATTGGAGAGGAAAGTATGGTAGATGAGAAGGCATCTAGCATTCGCTTACCGACCTAGAGGAAATCACGAAAAGTCCATGGATCAGAGTGGGCGGTCGCCGGTGATAGAAACCGGTATCTCCCGAATGCAAGTCGCACTCATTACTGCGCCGCCACCTTCCTTATGTTGCTAAATTCTATCTATCTATCTATCTATCTATCTATCTATCTATCTATCTATCTATCTATCTATCTATCTATCTATCTATCTATCTATCTATCTGTCTGTCTGTCTGTCTGTCTATCTATCTATCTATCTAGGTACTTACCCTAAGAACTGTAATGCATTGTTATTCCTGGGAATCATCTAACGCAGGCTGTTCAGCTTGACTGCATGCCAAAAAGCACCGAGTTGCTCACTTACTCACAGATATATGCATACGTCTCAGCATTAAGGGCAACCTATCGTCACGGTTGAATCAAATATGGGATGTAAGCGCAAGTATTGTGCTACGACCTTCGCCTCGTGACGAGTTACCTATCAGCTTCCTCTCTAGACGGTCTCCAAGGTTTGTAGTTGAGAACGCACGAGTACTCTGGCTCAGACGAGCAGAGTTGGGACAGCCTGATCTAATGTATATAAAATGCCTCTAGCAAAATTTAGGGATTTTATGTCCAGATCTTTTACCTTAATTCCTTAATTTCTAGTGCTGATTAAAGACACTGCAATTTTTATCACAACATCAGACAGCTTCGTAGCTGGTTATAACCTTTCCTAACGCGTAGAGCTAAGGCATTTTCAAACGTCTTGACATTCTAAAAATCTATATTCAGCTGCGATCCCGCAGCAAGTCTTATCCAAAACTGCAACATCCACGATTCATTCCCGACAGAGGAATTTTTCAGCAGTTGGCTTCATCTTATCTATACTGAAATTTCTGGATTAAAAAGGTAGCAAAACCAGAAAGATTAAGTGTCAGTAAGAATCAGGTCTGAGTACTGTCCCGAAGGCCAAAAAATAGGAGGGATGGGGGATGGTTTGTTATGTACAACATTTTTGCCTATAGCCCTATGGCAGTTAAACCTTATTTCCCTACGTGCTGACATTAGTGATTAGAAATTCTTATGAATGGGCATTAGGCTGGAAATTTGAATCTGGTAAAATTATATAAATGCTTTTTATTTACAGTAGTGACATTAATTCTCGTCCTTTTAATGTCAAATTAACTTCCGAATTGAATGTTATATTCAACCTTCATTCAGGATCATTATCATCGGATAAATTATAGCCAGGAAGTGTTACCATGATACAGGATTGAACATTTTATCATGAACTGCAGCTAATTTTAACCTCAATGGGTTACTTTGACCTAACTTTGGAAAATATGTTACTTTATAAATATGCATATGTATACATATATTATTTCATGTATTCTATGTGAAAATCGGAATGATTACTCTCATATTACATAGAGGAGCTCAAATTTTGGAAAATGTAGTAATTTTAGGACTATATCATTTCAGTAACATGAACAACACGATGAACACCATAATCTTAAAAATACCGTAATTCCCAATTTTGAGTCCCCCTATTATATGTGAGTAATAATGTATTATATTTCATATTGGATGCACAATAAAATGAAAAGTATATTTGGGAATTATAATTTTTATTTTATACTGTATCAAATACAAAAGTTAATGAATTATTACTCTCATAAAATAATGAGACCCAAAATTTGGGAAATCCATTACTTCTAAGAATGGTGTCAAGCCCAAAATCAATAGACTCTTTCAAATTTTGAGCTCCTCTATGTCATATGAGAGCATAAAATTCAATTTTCACATTGTTTACTATGTAAAATAAAATATACATGTGTATATTTATAAACTAATATATTTTCCAAAGTTGGGTTACAGCAGCCCATTAAGGGCCAAATTAGATCCATTTTATGGTAAAAATTTCAATACTTCATTATGATAAAAGCCCTGGCTATAATTTATCAGATATGAATGATCCTGAATGACAGATGAATGCAATTATTTAAATTTGAAAGTAAGTTTAACAAACAAAAAAGTGTCCTGAATTAATGCCACTACTTTAGTTTTAGAATTGGAAATTAGAAGAAAATGAAGACAGATGGAGAATAAATACCTTACACAGACAATAGTTAGTATTTTTAAGATATGGCTATATATTTTAATAAGATGGGTTTGTTATGAGTGAGATCATGAAAGAAGTGCGGCTTTTATTTTTAATTTTTGTAGTTATCATCGTTAAGATTTCTGAAATGTGCTTAAAATAGAAACGAACACAACAACTTCTGTGAGTATTAGTGTAATAGGACAGCATACATTTTTATAAATTCTGTATTCGCTGAAAGAATGATACTCAACCCAGAAACCAATTGACTCTTACTGGCTAGAATGCATTACTGAAAACTGTACGCCGTAAAGGTATCAAAATTCCGAAGTCTGAAGCGAAAAAAAAAATTAAAGAATGGCATATACATTAACATGGCTTTCTCTACACTATATCACCTATTAATAGCTACACAATACAAACAGCTCTTTCGAAAGCACTATCGTCTCTTCGCTTCATTTTAAATGACGTGAACATCTGCAGAAATTGCTATACTACAAATTTGTTACACACACACAAAGAGAAAAAGGTGACCAAATGTTTTAAGAACTGGGCGCTACATGCTTGCCTTAAAACTTCAAATTCTTTCCACATTAACACAACAAACAACCAAAAGCTGAGAGGACTTTAAAGGGAATAACCACAAAGAGGTAATATAGAATAAATTGTGTTTTAAAAACAGTACATTTTGTGTGTGCACGTTTTATCTATTGGTTAACGTTTACCAGCCATATAAGATTATACAAAATTCTTAAGGAATCAAATGAACTTCATAGGATCTTCCCAGAAAATTCAAGATATACTACAGCTGATTTGCTTTGTAAACAATTAGCAATGGTATTTTAATCAACATCGTTAGAGCTGTTTTTGAGAACATGAAATGTTTCTAAAAATACTCCAGGTAAAGAATAGTTGGGGGTCGGGAGATTATGTATTTATTTTAATGTCCGTGCTACATTCTTGAAAGATATTGAAGTTAAAATTCCTAATTCAGTATGTATTCGAATTTTCGTTTTCAGTATGTTGTTCTGACACACACACACACACACACACACACACACACACACAAACACAAACACACATTTTCCTTAAAATTATTTTTTTTATTTATTTATTAGGAGTATACAAAACAAGTATTCTCGGTGAAATCTCAGCATTGCATTTTGGGTGGAATGCAATAATCTCTTATCTACAGTGTACGTGGAAGAGACATGAAAATAACACTTTTTTAATTTTTTTTTTTTTTTTTTTTTTTTAAGTTTTCATAAGAAGCGTTCCGATCTATTACCCTTTTCCACCTGCAATTTTTGAAATTTCAGGCCATCCATTTGTTAACTCATCACTTCGGAATTGATGTTGTTAGCTAAACACCCTCAGGCTGCTCGCTTGTACCGGTGTATTTTAATCGTGCCCAAGGGGCAGGACATCGATAATTCCCTTAAAACAATTTCATAATTAAAGTACCCACCACGTGGGTTTCTCATAATTGGTAATCTATCACGTGAATATTAGTCTAGCCGAGACGGGCGGAAGCGAGAAAAACGCAGGGGGACGGGTCATTGCGTCCTGTTTCCCTCTTCCTGGATTACGGTTCACTCCAGCCAATTCAAAGGAATCATTACACTTCACAGAGTAAAAATTGGTTCCCTAATTGCGATATTTGCTCGTAACAGGGAGTAAATTCATTACTCGTACCGCAGCCTCTCTAGAGGGGCAAATGCTGTAGAGATTTTGTTGTATGACAAGCAGCAAATGCTGGATGAATGGTCATAAACCGTTTATTTCACGATAGAGGACTATTCCGCTTACCGCATGATTTAGAAGATATTCAATTCGAAAATACAGCAATAGATATATTAGTGCAAGTTCATTGCTTATAATTTAACATCGACAACATTGAATATAGACCACCTCTGCTGCTTCGGATGCACGCCTCAGCAATCATACTCATATTTCTAAAATTGAGAGGTTAATAAATTTAGACCCCTTGTTCAACACCTATTTTTATCCGTTTTACTATAACAGCTCACATCATTACTTATTGACATGCAAAAAGCTCAAATATCTATTACCTTTAACATCATGAATGAAAAAAGATCTTCATAACTATAAATCAACTTCAAAAGACATAGGCGTACGATGAATTTAAGACAAATACTAAATAGTGCCAAATTTTAAAAAAAATCATAAGAATAGAAAAAATAATCGTCGTGTTACATTAGGGGAAGATAGGAGACGAAACTGTGCAAAGGTGTATTATTTTAGTAAAACATAATTTCTTTTAAGCTATTGCAGATACTGTCACCATATTTCATATACATGTATAAACCAACGTCTGCTATGTACAAAATGTACAGTTTGTGCATATTTCATAAGTATTTTTCACCTGTTTTACCGTCGTATTTTATCTTTTGTGTTACTAGAATGTTATACTTTTCTGTAAAAAACATGAATCAATATTTTGAAATTTATTAGAGAGAGTTTCAGCATCTTCTTCAAAACTCATTAACAAATACCCTTGAAGAAAACATGCCCGTATCTTTTATTAATAATATTCACTAAATGACTATACTTTTCAAGATGCACATATGATTGTATTTCAAAATAACTAGTAACCAAGTTCTTGCAAAGTTTCATTACGTGCTACCTTATATGAATTTAGATTAGTAACCAAACTTTAAAACAAAGTTAATCTTTAAAGTTTTATAGAAAATGACATTTTTCCACAAATAGTGCACCAACCTTTTCTGCTTGACCACCTAAATCAGAGCAGTGAATCCTGGTAGCATCTTCTAAAACTATCCAATAAACAATACCGTGAATTTGTTTATTTTGAAAATAGTAGTATTTATGATTATGCATACCAATGATTTTAAGGAATATTTTTTCAAACAAAAACTTTCAATTTGTTTATTTAAAAGATTAGTAAGGTAGGCAAAATATTGCTGCAGGCAATTTATCTTCATTGCATTCCTCACAAATGATTCACTGGTTGATTACTCGGAAAATGGTACAACAAAACATTCTGCTTTTTAAATTTTGTCTATCATTGATGATCTAAACATTACAGTAAATATTTTAAACTTTCAGCATTAACGAACAATAGTACATCAAACCGTGTCAATTAATCAACAGTATTTCAAATGCAACTAGTCATTTTTTACATTATCGTAACAACTTTGGAAGTTATAGCAAAATGTTTGTACCCATATATTTTCACTCACATTGCCCCTTAAAGCCCGTTCTAATTACAACACTACAGACAGGGGACACTGATGAACATGAAATGATTAACTTGGAAAGGAAATTTGAGAACGGCACATACCAGGCTTAAGTTTAGGGTACGTCTCAGCATTTTCCAAATATGAAGACTAAGGAAACCTTGGAAAAAACTGCCAGGGAGCTCGATCCTGCCGAGATTTAAACCGTAGACCTCCCGTTTACAAGTCCGCGCCTAAACAACCTCCACTACCATAGTTGGTTACTGTGTCTACAGGGTTTTCATAGAGTCTTTAAAATCAGCAAAATTCGAGATACAGCTTAGTAAATTCTGTGAGCTCTATGAGCTGATATACTCTTAACCTAGATAATAGTTGTACTACTTAGTCTCCTATCCCCCGTCACTCATGTAAGGATTTTCGAGATGAGTGTTCCTTGCTGCGTGCAGATCAATAGTTTTTTGTTGGAAAGTCTTCATGCGACATCTGATGGAAATAATTTTGTTTCCTACCTCTACAATATTCTAGTGGTTAATTTGAATATGTGAATATTGTCTCATTGTTGTACTATGCATGTCCCTTTTGAGGGAATATTACCTACATTATTTAAAACACCTCCTATCTGGTGATTCCGTCATCCACTTGTCCGATACGTCCATTGCCCAAATTTCAGATTAACGCTTTGGGTATATTTACTACCATGTCCACACAGAATTCTGCAATTGTATCCTTCATTTATTTTTAGAGGGAGTTTTATGCTTGGGCGGCGGCGTGGTCAAATGGTTTGAGCCTTCGCCTCTCACCAAGGCGGTCCGAGTTCGATCCCTGGGGATCACATGTGGGATTTGCGGAGGACAAAGCGGAGGACAAAGCGGAGCCTCAGCGGACATTCTCTGGGCTCTCCTGTTATCCCCCGCCATTCAGGCTACCGCTCTCTACTATAAAAGTTAATCGAAACTTCGTAACCCATGTAATAGAGAATAATTTAGTGTGTGCTTTTTTTTTTTTTTTTTTTTTTTTTTTTGCATTCTCTACTACGTACCTACTGAATGCCGTCCAAAAATGTCTTATTGAGATTTGACTGAAAATACAAGTTTTATAGAGTCCCTAAGTAAAAAATACTTTTCGACAAAAAGTCCAGGTGTCTGTATACAAGCATACCTCAATGATGCGACAGGAAAATTTGAAAGAAAATCTCCTAAATCCAAATTAGCTTTACATGGAAAACTTTTAAAAAGTAAAAATTTTCCCAAAAATTGCTCTAACAATTTTAATCAAAATACATACTTTAAGGCTTTTTCATGACAAAATCTATAACTGGGAATAGCCTCTGAAGTCCTCTTCATTCCAGATGGCTTTTGAACAACTGGTAAACCGTAAGAGACAAGACAAAACTTACTTCAGAAAATATGTAGATTTCGTTAAAATACGCAATGTTGCTTTAGGTAACAATTTCCGAGATATTTCTTGTCAGTGGTTTCAATTTTAAGATTCATAACACTTTCTTCAAATGGGATGTCGTTAATCTGAAGACCTCTTTACTCTGGATGAATTTTGCTGACTTTTGCATGACTGGTAAACCGTACGAGATAGACAAAGGTTTACTACAAAAAAAAAAAAAAAAAATGTAGATCTGTTGAAAGAATAACATAGTATGTACCTTTTCTATAGAGCTGGCCATTTCTGAGATATTCCTTGTTATTGCTTTTAGCTTTAAAACACATACTTTTATCATGCGGGAATTTGTCAACTCTTGGCCATACAAACAAAGGAATTTCAATCACATAGTAACCATCGTTTAAAAGTTTTCGCTTTAGCCTAGTATACTCCTTTATTTCCCTTCTACTTACAAGAAAGCTAGTAATAAGACCATTTCTACTAAACTTTTATCGATCAGAATGAAGTAGATGGAAGAATAAGCTTTTTAACAATAATTTGTTACAGAAATTTAGAGAAATTCATGTGAATGGAACCCAACAGATCTTATAAAGAATAATTTGTTAAAGAATGGATAAATTAAGTCCTGTGAATGTATTATTATTATTATTATTATTATGTCTTCATTCACAAACATCCACTTTCCCCTGTCCAAAGTTTCTCCAGGCAGTCATCGTTGGTCCTACCCGATGTATTAGACTACAATTCTTATTATTTTTAAATACTTTAATCACATTTTTTTTTAAATTCTGCCCTTAGCAAGTTTTGCTTTCTCTACATAAAAAGTATTCTTTCCCGAGATGTCGTCGGAATATATATTTAAGCTCCCTGAAAAAAGAGCACTTTTGAGTAGGGACCTAGTGTGCGGGAACAGCACAACTCAAAAAGGAAAAATCGGTTAAATACCAAAATTCGGCACCTATCAAGGATTCGTCACGAAGGTTTTGAAGAAAATCAGCACACCCCGAAACTCCTTTCACATGAAAAAGGTTTCAATAATTTTTATTTTCTCAAAAATAGCTGTAACGCTTTCGATTAAAGGAGCGTGCATTTACGATATTTTCCTGAGAAGTGAAATGTATAACTTGAATTTTCTGTGAATGAGCCTCTGAACGTCTGTTCATTCCGAATTTTGTACAATAATTTGGAAAACCGCACCACAGTAGATGTATCTTAGAGTAGAACAAATGCAGATCTCGTTAATGCACACGATGTATTTATATATATATATATATATATATATATATATATATATATGTATATATATAAAAAAAAAACCAACGTGGAGATAACTATATTCGAGATATTCATTGTTATTGGTTTAAACTTTCAAATATTTACACCTTTCTCAACTAGAAAGTCGTGTGTGTGTGTGTGTGTGTGTGTGTGTGTGTGTGTGTGTGTGTATCTCTCGAGCATGCAAAGAATATGAATTTTCAAAGATTACAGGCACGCCCTCCTTTAAAATGTGAGTTTCGGATTACCTACGGATTATCAACAACGAAATGTGTAAATGTGCATTGTAAGTATAACGAGATTAATAGGAAGTACCTGGAAGAGTAAGGTTTGGTTAGAATAGCTTATAGAAGAGTGGGAAGAGAAAGGCATATGAATACAACACATCAAATGTTTAATCTTAAGGCTTCTTTTTCGGATAAACATTCAGTTCTAGAGACTACGGATAGGTACTTGGCTAGCAACGTAAGAGGGAGGTTATAAAAGCTTCCAAACAGCGACATTCCGTTCAAATACTCCTCTCTTATTGGCCGAACATACCCTATATAATAACAAACTGCAACGGCATAAAGGAGATATAATGAGACTGAATTTTCCGGGACGAAATTTTATTACACGTCCTACTTATATGGTAGCAGCTGATATGCATATCTCCCCTTAAAGATGGTCTTGCAAAGGATACTTGAGTTCCCCATCACGTGCGGTTGGTTCAACTCGTGCAAATTTTTTTTGTTCCTTGGAGTGGAGAAGAATGCAAGTATGCGAGGACCTCTGCGTCTCCGACAACGCAAACTCATATTTCATGAAGACGTGGAAGAGGGTGACAACGGTGGTCATCTCCACTCCATCACCGCCTGGTAATATCAGTGTATCAATAGCGGACACAATGGCTAGAGCCAGAGGGGTGCTCCATCCATCACCGCAAGATTTTAATAACACACAGACATCCATATACTGACTCACTGTGTGTATGTGTGTGCGTGTGTGTGTGTGTGTGTAGTCCTTGCACGGGCGACACGACAATATAACCCCCTCCCCTTGCCCAGCGTGTCGCTCCTGGTATGGCCATGTCCCCGCAAAACCCAACCTAATATTTGCAGCACATAAATTTACGGAATATTACAAGAATGAGTGTAATGCTGGAAAAGATGGTTGGGGAACTCATAAATATATGGCAGTGATAACATTTGTAAAGGCCTTTTATTTTCGTGTAGCAAAAGAAAAAGGGGAAAGTGGAAGGGATATTGCTCTGCTGCGGTATTTATCATCGGAATTCCTGTGGGAGGAATGGGATTTGAAACCCACAGGAAGAACCAACGGTTTGCGTGAGGAGGAAGGTCGGGGAGGAGGGGTTGGGATTGCCGTGATAACTCAACAGGGAGAGCTAATATAACCGCCTGCCTCTGTAGCGGCGACACGCGTGTTCGTACTGAGGGCTCAATTTCTTTAACCCCTTTCTTTCTCGCAAGATAGATGTAGAGGAAGGTGAGGAAGAGTCGGAATATATAAGAAAATGTAGACTTGAGGAGGGCAAAATGGAATATCGCGACAAAATATGTGGCAAAAAGACCGTAAGACATCTTGACTGCTTTCAGGGGGGAGATGATCTGCCCTGAATCCTTTCCCACCTGTTTCTAGAAGCAATGAAACGTACCAGGCGTTAGTTGTCACATTACTAACGGCAGCTTTCTTCTCTCCAACGCCTTTGATTTTATTTCACTTCCCACCAGCAAACTGGTAGCCAGTTTGTGAATACTGACGCTTTTTATTTTACTTTCTCTGCCAAGTACGATGTACGTATATAGCATATAGAAAAGGTATTGCATTTCATAAAAAATTCGGTACATTGAAAATACATGTTTTGAGGACCCCAGAATAAAACAGAATTAAGAAAAGTCCCCGCGTGCGTGTGTAGCATAACTCAAAAAGAAATGTCCGTTGAATACAAAACTTGGTATTTAATTTCAGCATCTACCACAGATGCAACATGTAGATTTTCAGGAAATTGCCCGCACCCCCAACTACCCTTTACAATGAAAAAATGTTCAAAAATATGTGCGTAAGAAATTAAATTCTTATCTTGAATTCTCATGGAATAGCCCCTGAAGACCGCCTCATTCTGGGTTACATTTCTATAGCTAGTAAATCATGGAAGATAAACTAAAACTTACCACAGAAAAAACTGTAGATCTCGTTAAAACACACAATTTATGCCATACACCTAAATTCTTTTTTGTAGACTTAACCATTTCCGAGATATAATTGATTTTAATTTTAAAATACTTACTATTCTCAAATGGAAAGCCGACATTCGTTTCATCTCTCTTTTGTTTTACTCCTGGCCTTGCAAAGAGAACCGAATTTCAATGTCAATCCTATAGAGGTAGTTTTTAAAAGATTTGGTTGCCGTTTTTGCCTAGTGTATTCTCTTATTCCCCTTGTACTTAACTCCATGAGCATGATTTTGATAAAAGAATAATACTTTGTAAACCTGGTTTGTTTGCAGAACGGATAGAGAAAGTCATGTGTATTTAAAACATGTGACTTTTATCCCGTAATACCCAATTCTACCGATCTTTATACTGTTTGACCTTTACTCCCACCACACAAAGGAGTTTTGAATGGATCGCTGGGTTATTTTATAATAAAAGCACAATTGTTTTATGTTCCATCAAAATAAAGTTTAATAAAATAATTGTAATATTAGGCACGTATTAACTTAAAATTAAGTAATGCAGGAAAAATGAAATCGTTGTACAAATGTCAGATATATTAGAATCCAAATTATTCAAATGTCAAGATATTTATAACCTAATGCCAGGGCTTAAACGCCTTGGAAACCCGCCTGGGTACTGCGGTGGTAACGTGTCTGCCTCACATTCAAAAGGTAGTGAGTTCGAATCTCGCTTTGAGTGAGTTACCAGGATAAGTGTTTTTTCGGGGTTTTCCCTTATCCTGAGAAGACGAATGTCGAGTAACTTTAAGCTCCATGGATCCCGAGATCATTTGAGCATCATTTCACCAATTTCATCATCGTCCAATATGACCAATCAGGTAAAAGGACGTTAAAACTAAAAAAAAAAAAATAATTGGAAAACCACTTATTTTAATTTTTTATGAGTATGTGTATTGTTTATAATTCGCCTTTAACAGCAATGACGTTAAGTCGTATTCAGTTGTCATTGGATTTCTCCTTTTTATTTTCGTTTAGTTTTTATACATTATATTTTACACACACACACACACACACACACACACACACACACACACACACACACACACCCGCGCGCGCGCATTCACGGCCTCATTAATGCTCTCAGAGTCTGAAGAAGGTAGGGAATAATCTTGGCTAAATAAAAATTCCCATATGCAGCCGGTAATAGAAACGGGATACCTCGTCCAACATATTTTCAAATGACTAAAACTTTCACTCCAATTACCGAATTTCTTCAATGAGTTCCTTTCCAACATTACAAAAAACAAGGCCTTACTGAATACACCTTATGTTATACCTTATGTTTATTCGCTCTGGATCACTTTGGAGCCATTAATCTATTTAAGCCTATTAAATGAAATATTTTGGAGCAGTTCTGAATTACTACACTATAACTTGCAGCATATTTTCGTATATACGAGGGCGGATCGAAAAGTAACGCACAGTATATATATATTTATGGGCCAAAGGGCATAAACCGAGTGAAATTTACAGGGATATGCGTGGCGTGTATGGGGATGATTGTATGAACCGTAGCGATGTTTCCAGGTGGTGAGCAAGAGGGCCGTGTGAACCTTAGTGACTCGCCACGCTCCGGGAGGTCGGTAATAGCTGCAACCCCGCAGAATGTCAAGAGGCATTGAGGAGGCAATTTTGAGCGACCGGCGCGTGCAACTGTGAACCTTATCGCACCAGTTCAAGATTTCCTATGGTGTAGTGTACGATACTGTTTATAACAGTTTGAAATTTCGTAAGGTTAGTGCTCGCTGGGTGCCTAAGTACCTGACAGAAATCCACAAGGGCCAGCGAATGGAAACAGGTTTGGATCACTTAACGTGGTACACCGCAGAAGCGCATGACTTTCTGGAAGGAATCGTCACTGGTCATGAGTCGTGGGCATACCACTACAAGCCCGAAACAAAGCAGGCAAGTATGGAATGAAAACATGCTGGTTCCCCAGTCAAGAAGAAATTCAAAGTGACTCAATCTGCTAGGAAAATGTTTGCGACAGTGTTCTGGGACATGCATTGGTGGAATTTGCTAAGCATAGGACCACGTGAATTCTACAGCCTACATTAAAGCTCTGGTGAAGTTGTTTCTTGACCTTCGTGACAAACGCCGTAACACTAATGCTGACGAAGTCAAGCTTCTTCATAACAATGCTTGCCCCCCATGTTGCTGCAGTTGTTCGTCAGAAAATCACCAAATATGGTTAAGAGGTGCTCAAGCATCCACCATACAGTCCAGACCCTACACCGTCGGACTTTCAAGTGTTTGATCCTATGAAGAAATGCCTTGCCGGCTAACGCTTTGCGACAGATGCGGAAGTGAAATCAGCAGTCCGCAGATGGCTATACTCCAGGGAAACGCACTTCTACGAGCAGGGCAGATGGAAAATGGTAAAACGATGGAACAACTGTGTTGAGAAAGTTGTTTATCATGTCGAAAAAGTAGGTAGAAGGTGCAAGTTCATTTGTGATTTTATTTTTAAACTTCTTTGTCACAAAATTGTGCGTTACTTTTCGATCCACCTTCGTAATTCGGAATAAATGTAGTACTCAACATACTTGCTGATATTTTATATTTGTCATTTAAATATCGCATATGCTAAATACGATGAAAAATAGAACTCAAGAGGAATGTTTGTGAATCTGTTTAAAAACCAATCACTTCTCAGAAAAAAAAATGTAAATAGCGTCTTATTTATGGACGCTCTTTAACTGCTCCTATTTTTCCTTTAGTGACTGATGTTAGAAAGTCACAAATGCAATAAATAAACTTTCGAAAATTCGCGGATGAAAACCTATGAACATTCACTATTGAGGTAGAAATGCTTTTTGTGGCTTTTCTTCAGTATACTGTTTCTCTGCGAATTTTCTGCGTACCCAGTTGAGCGCATAATGATATTCCTATTCAGGGAGTAGGCAAAAACAGCAAAATACACATTGAATAGCAGATTGAAGACTAGAGTTTTAGGGTCTATTTCTATTTATTATGCTTAACTATATTTACTGCAATTGCTTTTTGGTTCACTTTACCGGATGAAACAAAATCTTAGAGCACAAATTAAATCAGTCTAGTAGTGATTGCTAATTTAGGAAGTTTGGATGTGCACTGTGAGAAATTGCTTATATGTGTGGGCGTGTCAACATCTAGCATTTTATGCACTACAGTTATACTGTGCGAGAGTCAAAGCCCAGCTCAGCTATTGTGATAAAGATGGACTTTTGTGCTTTAAAGAAACAATAGACGGGATTTATGACTGGAATAGGAACCTCCTCTTATGTTTATATCTTTCAACGTATTTCATACAAGTGTGCTTCAAGTTTAACATCATTTAACATTTCCATATGCATTTTCCTGCTAAAGGGTCGGATCAATAGCAATAGAATAACGCAACATGGAATAATTACTTTTGTTTCCTGATGCAAAAGATAAAACAGTTTAACTGCACTATCTTTTTAATGTCGTTGAATTTAGCGAAAATGAAAATAATTTAGAAAGTAAGGACCACTCCCCGCCAAATCGGGAGTTCAAATGTTATAAAAGGTTGATAAGAATTATTTATGGTCATCAAGACACGTGATACTAGTCGTCTCATTTCGTTTGTTTTCCCTGATAATGGGACAAATTAGGGCGTACCTTTGCGGAGCATAGCATCATGTAGCATCTTCTTACGATCTAACTCTATCCGCTTTAATAACTCGCACTTGTGTGTTTTGCAATTGAATTTTATGTACCATTTAAGTGTACTTTTCAAATAAATGTATATTAAACACGTGAATACAGAGCTATTTTCTCCCTTCAATGACTCAGATACTGCCAAATGAGTTCAGATAGCTTGAAGGTGTGAAGTGGGCCGCACATTTTCCAATGTAAGAGTACCAGTAATAGCTAGGATCCGGATTTTAGGTTTTAAATACATTTTTCCTCGCTATTTTATTAAAAAATCGCAAGATACGTATTGCATTTCACAATTTCTGCAGCAAAATATGTGAATTCCATTGCACCTAAAATACTAAAATGAGGGGTTCACACATAAAATAACCTAAAGAGAGAGCGTCATTTTTCCATTAAAATTCGTAAATGAACTGGGCGAAACAAAAGTGATCTGTATTGCCTAGACCAAGAAATAGTTCGAGTGACCATCTTCTGCCGTTTCCCTTGCATACATCAAGACACATTTTCGTTTTATACCAGATGCTATTCAACAGTTGGAAAGTTCAACCCTGCCATTCAATTTTGATTTGAATATATGTGATATTGCCAGATAAGAAATTTCTAGACCAATGACAGAACTGTCAAAACTGCAGAAGACTGTCGTGGCTTTGAAGACATGAAAGTCATCAGTATACTATTACAGGAAGAAACAAATAAAAGAAACCCAGAACCTGCTACATTAGCATATATGCCATACGTTCCTGTCATTTTCCACTGAAGAAGTTTTTCTTTATACAAGAATGGTTAAGATGATAATACGAGATCGTTTACGCCAGAAAATTTGGTTACTTATGTATTACTTATTGCAATGTCACGCAAACCTTAAAAAAGAAACAGTAAAATAAGTAATCCATTTTATATCATTGACAATTCAAACTTTTTTGGAAAAAGTTCGTAAATAAATCTCAAAAAAAAAAAAAAACTATGAAAAAGGGAAAATTACCGCTGCCTGTACTGATCCAAGAAACAAAACCTAAAAATACCTATTCTAAGTACACAAGAAACGTAAAATGGAAGTTAATGCCATCTAAAATCCGGGCCCTATTAATCCGATATCTCTTCTGCAGATATAAAAACACATTTTTCTACCCTTTAGAAGGACATGCAGTTGGGTGTTTAGCGTAACGCACAATTTCAAGTAAAAACAAAATTATAGTCTCAAAATTAGTATTTACAGCATAATTCGAGACGATTTTGAAAAATGTAGGCAATGAGCGTTATTTGTCAACGAGGTGCTCTGGTGTAATATACTTTCATAGCTTTAGTTAATATATTCCATTTATAGTCCAATACGTCCTGTTGGGTTAGAACATTTGAACATAAAGTAAGCGTTGACGTTAGAAAAAAGTACGAAAGGTAGAATGCAGAATGAAGACGTAAGTGAAAATATGAGATATTTAAACGAACATGAGTTGGCGATATACACATAATTGATGCTGCTGAAGGGGCCGGTCCCCATAGCCGCGCTAGCCAAGGCGTCCCGCTTTGGTGCTTCGTAGCGCTGGGGATCGTGGGTTCGAGTCCCGCCTTGGGCATGGGTGTTATATGTTTGTGTTTATGTGTGTGTTGTAATAGTAAGCAAACAGCAATCCAGTAATAATACAGAAAAACAAGGTTAAAAAAAAAGTAAATAAAAAAGTAGGGTATACGGTGCCGGAGTCCTGATCAGACTCCGGAACCGTATTTATAAAAAAAAAAAAAAAAAAGGGATGGAGAGTATTTATGCGACCATTCAATTTTATCAGTAGCAGGACGAACTTCGTAAGGCGAAAAATCAACCTCTGATTATGCTATGCTCAAATATGACACACTTACCGTTAACTGTCATTAGGAGTGTAATATATAATAAGAATACACTTATGCATATCATCAAGAATTTATGTTCAGCAGAATATTACTGTCACTGGCAATGTAGCTTTAACCTGCCTAGTTATATGAGTAGTGTAATGGTTACCATGCTGACTTCATATACCCAAGGTCGCGGGTTCAAAGCCGGCGGAGGACGACGGATTTTTTCGGGTGTAAAAATCCTTAGCATGGCTTACTTCGGAAGGGAAGTAAAGCCGTTGGTCCCGTGTCGTAGATTTGCGGCACATAAAAGAACTTCAAGCCTGATAGAGAGGCCTCTGTGCAAACTTTAAGCGGTCCTTCACGCCCAGTATAGAATGGGAGGCTGAGAACCACAGCAGTTAAAGAGCGTCCATAAATAACACATCGTTTCCATTTCTGCCTAGTTATATGGAGTGAGTCGGTTGAAGCTATCCGACTTAGTTATATTATCCACTTCCCGCTAGTAAACTCTACCACAATTGACAGACTGAAGGCTAATGTTATGTATTTTTTTGTTCCATAAAAGGGCTGATTACAGCTCTATATCTCAAACTATAATGTTCAGTGTCGTTCTAACTGCGCATATTTTCATTATCTGCCACGAAAGCCATATTTTATCCACCTCATAGAGGTGCTCTTTCGGGAGCACACTCAACCCAAAAATGGCTAAAGCACACTTAATAGTACTAGTATCTAATAGGTTTCATAACATTCGAACTCCTCCACTAGGGCGTTGCTTATAAGATTTACTGTCCACAGCATACAATATTTATTTAGACACTTTTAATAATCACTAACTCAATAGTGTAAAATTTCTTTGCCAAAGTTCTCCTTAATTGATATTAAAGAGCCACATTAATTTTGGGAATAAACTGTTCGAAACGAATTAGAAAGATCAAAACTTCTGTCTAGCTGCGAACAGCTTGGTAGTGTTCAACGCTAATAAATGAAAGATACTTGTCAAATTCCTTCTGCATTTTCACCCAGGAAACTATAGCTATAGATATCAAGCAGGAACAGTGAAGGCTTATGAGAAAAAGAAAACAGGTATACATTTTATTATGTAAATATAATCTTAGCAACAAGAAAAATATTCAAGCGACAATTTTCAAATAATTAATACATACTAATGTTAACGAAACTTACTGTTATCTACTATTGCATTAAACCGGAGAGAGAAAATTCTTAATAAAACATATACACACACTTGAAATACTGTTTCTGGAATATTTAAATAGTCATGTCCACATCCGTCAGCGTTCATCTGCAGTGCTTTACGGGAAACAGCAGACAGTCAAGTGTTTCAAAGTAAACTTCCTTTCTACAATTACCACTTTACGGTCGCCATTTATCATAAAAAAGTGACGAAATGCTCTTTGTAGTGCCAAAATTCGTACAACGCCGGCTTACACTGTGTTTTCTCGGATTTAAGTACCATCACTTTTAGTTGTTCTCACCCCAGTATCCGATACCAATCGATTTTTTTAAAGATGTCTGATGATTCCATTTCCATGAACTACAAGTTGTAGGTTGTGGGTTGCAGTATGTTTTATTTTCTTTACCCCCTTTTTGTCTTTCTTGCAAGCCAATCTTGGATCAATACATGAGTTTTAATGTTCCTTCATTAGGTGAACCGTTGAACCTCTGGTGTGGTTGAAAAAGAAACAAGTGTTCTAAACATTTCAGGATTTTAAAAGCTTTGCTATATTGTGTTTTATGTTGACTGCATCGTTATTGTACAGAATTTATACACCATCGGCCTTGAAACTAACTGTTTATAAATACTCTTGACATCAGGACCTGTTGAGACACTTGTACAAAAAGACAAAGCTGATGGAAGGCTCCGCGAATTTCTGGTTGGTTCTGGAAACACTGTTCATACTACTTTTCCTATACCTGAATTTAAGCACTGGCTTTTGAAGACAGTTTATTATGACACCTCAGAGCTGCTATGGTGTTACATATGTATGTAAGCGCAATATGGCGTAGAGATACTGTTCTGACGTATCTATGAAATAAAACAATATTATCTTAAGTCCAGAGCTTCTTGATCAGGCAATCTTAACTATTTCCTTTCTCCAGGAGCTACAAGGTATCAACAGGTCCCCCTTAATTGGTTTTGATTAAGAAGTTTGAACGCCGATTAAAATACCGGCATTTGATGCATTATACTGAGCAATTCAACTCATCTTGTGGATTTATAAATATTATCCGGCTGCTTCATATTAGTTTGACAAAATATTGCCGTGTTACCCTCCACGACGTATTCTGAATGATAACAGAGTCATCATTCCCTAGTAAATCCTTTAAAAGGACACTGATCATAAATGACATATGTTAGAGGTACCAAACAATGCCTGAAAAAATTTCAAAACCTTAGTTTCATTATTTTTCAAATACGAATTTTAAATGTTTCAAATTTGATACAAATTTTGGATATACATTAAAGAATTAACATTTGAAATGTGTCATTGAGAATTTGTATGTTTATAGTAGAGGTAACACGAATAAATCTGTGCGTGGCTATTGAAAAATCGTATATACTTGTGAAATTATTAGTTTTTCAACATTTCAGGAAAATTAAATTAATTTTAACTAACATTTAAACAAGAGATGTTACTCAAAAAACTAAAGTTTTAACAAACTGATGCACAATTTGATGTACTATATCTGGTTGCACAGTGGTAAAAATTTCATCCTGATTCGTTAAGACATTAAATGGAAAAGGCAAACCATAAGTACGTATTGTTATTTTGTGGAGAAACCCAATTGGAGTTCAAAACTCAAAGAATCTTCCCGACCATCATTTAGAACTACCCTTCGTCATAATAATATAAATAAATAAAATCTTCCAAATCCTTTTTTGGCACCTGCAATCACCTTAACCACTTCTAGAGCATTTTCCCGACATTTTTAATTCATAGAAAAAGCATATGAGACCATGTTTTCGGAGTATTTTGTTTGCTTTCCACCTCTTATATTAAACATTTTCAAACTTTGGCAGCGCAACTGAGTAATGCCACTTTTTCAAACTATGCACCAACTACTTTTATTAGTGAGTTTATTGTATTAAAACATTTGTTTCTTTCGTTAAAATTGTACTAAATTCCTTTTAAAAATACAAGCGAATTATTACAAGTTTCCCGAGCTGCTGATTATCATGCAATATTAGTTAAAATGTATGTTGATATGGTTTGAAAATTTATAAGCAAAATCAATAGCAATTATAATCGAAATAAATTCTTCTTTTGCTGATTTCAGCATAAAGAAACTTACACTTTTAGCATATGTTTACAGCAGAAATTTTGACAAAAGAAATACGCGAATAAATTCTCGATATACCAAAAACTCAATTTTCAACAAAGATTAAATTTCCCCCAAATCACACTCTTGCCAATAGTGTGCCCCCTTAATTCAGGTAATTGAATGCTACGAATTTCAGTTAAACTGCAAACATAAATAGTTCTGAATATTCACTTTACTCAATAAAATTAATATTAATATAAATCTCAGGTTCAAATAATTAAGAGATGCACTGGATGAATTCCTTACATTCCTCAGAAGTATTTAATGAAAAAACTGCTTACCAACACAAATGTAGACCGAGGGTATGTCACATTTACAGAAAGAAGTGAAGGTGCAGCGTGAGTATAACCTTAATTTTAGGTAGTGTACCTATTGCCTGGGTTCCGAGAAGAAATGAGCATATGCGTTTTGAGTTGAACGATCACAAATGATGGATTATGCTTACAAACAAGGCCTGTCTTGAAAATATAAAGACAAGAATAAAAATGTGCCTATCCTTGTGCCAAAAAAAAAAAAAAAAAATCAACACAAGCCTTGCTGAATTTAGTATTATCTGTAAACCGCAGGCTGATACATTTATCTATCCAAAGGGTGAGTTGAATGTGCTGATATATCGAATGTGTTGTCTGGTGAACTAACTTGTTTCTTTGGGATGTATATATAGGATCAGACATTATTTAAGTCGCATATATTCATTTTTCAAATGACTCCTGCATTGTAATCAATACATTAACCTTTATAAACCTAATAATATCGAATTTTCTGTTTACTCTATGAATTACTTTGTTTCAATTTATATGTTCCAGTTATATGCCACCTTTACCATCTGGGTCATGTTGGCAGCTTTTTCTTTTGGAACAGTGCTCTTCGCAATACTTTTCATTCGTTTACTGTTTCTGTTGATCTCTGGTTAATTATCTTGAACTGTATATGTACATTTTTACATTCTCATTCATACCTCCGAGGATGGGGAGTAATACTGGCTAGAGGAAAATTTACTATCCCCAGCCGGGAATCTAACCCGGAACCCCTTGCAGAGCAGGGAGGTGCTGTAACGACTGAGCTACGGGTCAGCCTCTCTCCGGTTTGTGTATCATTTCAAGGAGTCACTGTTTTAGCATAGTGTCACCGTAGAGTTGAACTACCAGCAGAAAATGAATTTGGAGGGAGGAAAGAGTGGAATACCACAGCTTGCACTAAGCTGCAGTCTAATATAAAAGAACGAATACATTTCACATAGGAACATCTCTCAGTGATTTGAACAGTATAGTTCTCCAAACGTTTTAAATAATATGGTTCACTAAAAGACAGATCCACTTAAGGTGCTACAAGATGAAAATTAAGAAAAGTTAAATCTGTATTCGGCCTTGTACATTTTAAGTAAATGTCTTATATATCTCTTACTCTTATTTTCATTATAAAAGAAGATATTTGTGTTAATATTTTAAATTGTTCATTACATTCTTATACATTCTTTCCCAAGTTCTAAGAAAATCGTTAGATACCGCCACAATTTTACATACAATATTCTTCTATCATATGGACAGCTGTTTCTAATAGAATGCGTTTTACATTTATGTCTTTTTTTCCAATTTTCACTGTCTTCTGCAGTGTTTTAAACTTCATACGTTTATTTAAACACTCCACATTTCAGCAAACTATATGTATTAATCTCTGATGAAAGAAAGTAGAATTTTGATTACCACCTCTATACCAAAATAACAACTGGATTTCTTTAAAAGCAATTTATTGGGTAAACAAACGCAATAAGACTCCTACGAGACGATAAAATAGCAGCTGTCCAAACTCTTGACAGATATGGTCACCAAGTGCACTGTATAAGAGGACTAGGTGCCACACAAACGCTCCTGTAATGACTCCTAATGTGAGGGAGCCTGTGACAGCTTTTAATGTGTGATACATTTACTACGTGCTAGTCTCAAACTTAGGAACATGTCCCTCTGCTGTAATCCTGGAAGATCTGAATGTCATACATTCACTCAATTTATCTCAAAGTCAGGAGGATGCCATTTTGCTCCTCTGCCGAAGATTTGGAAGATCTAAGAATGGCACAGTTCTTGTTTCAAAGTCAGGATGGCAATTGAATCTCCTTGCTGAAGATCCTGGAAGATCTTCAAAATTTTAGTATCCTGGATGACGCTACTTTTATTGGAGGGACTGCAGGAAGTTGAAGAATACAAGATCAAGAGCATTCGTACGTGGACTTGGGTATGCGGAGGCAAATATTATTAGCTTCAGACTATGAATATCCACTCTACTGTTTGGTGCTTTCCTGCTGAATGATGACATCATTATGGACATCCTTATGCATCTAACATAAATTTCAAAACGTTCACTGGTATTATCTTAATATTAATGCGCTTTACTCCACTACTAAATTTCATTATCCACTAGATTCCTAAGCAAGCGCAGAATCTTACAGTAAGTATGATTTAAGCCATAAACAACCAAATTCGTGAAATAAACACCACAGATGCCGAGCTTCTATCGATTTGGTGATCAAACTTGGTTTCTAGATAAAATATTGGTTCTGAACAGATACAGTCATAGCTTTGGGATAGAGCTTCTGGTAAGTATATTCGTATACAGGGTACTTAGCACTCCCTTTCCTGACTGAACAATGTCGTTCCTATGTTTATGACTATGAAATAAGGACTACCAGAAGTGGATAAACTACGAGATTCATATTTCTTCAATTTGATTATAAGCTTATATTTCCTGTTGCTGTATAATCCTTCTCATGGTAATATCTGTAATATAACTACTATTTGTAATTTGTGATTTAATTTTACGTAGAAAAATGCTAACTTCAATTAAATATTCAGTTACTCAAAGATGGCCTGTTGTAATGGGATACTACGTAATGTGATGTTTATATAATTAAATAGATACACAAATGAATTAGAATTCCAAAGCTCTTTGAGCAGACTCCACATTCCTGTTTGCGCATTCTAAAGCCGTCTGCTTGAATCTCATTGTTGTCGTAACAAGTTTTCAGGCCTCTTACAAACTTCTGTACCAGCGGTGCTGTCGCTCTGGCAGTCAGGCAGATGATGGCAGTGTAGAGAACTAAAGTAAAGAAAGAGAGAGAACTAACATGTGACGAGATGGGAGCGCGGGAATATGGGGAAAGGCCCAGGGGCCAGGCCCACACCCCGAACGAGTCCTAGTTGCGCGGGGAACTGCCATTGCCACATCTTCGGTGAGGCTGAGGCTGGAGAGACCGCGAAGTGACCGTGACCAGGGGGCCGCGCTCTTGGGCCCCAGCCAGGCCCATCTGCAAATTTGGAAATAATGTCACTTAGTAAAAGAGATCCTGGCTCTTCGCAAACAAATATAATCAACATTTACATTTAACAAAAGCGTATAAGAGGCTAGTCTATCTCGTATGACAACAATTAAGATTCGAACATACGCATGTATAAGATTTTGCTTTACTTTTTGGAAGAATTCAATCCATGAAATTTATTTGATTTTTAAGTAGTTCAAAGGTGAACGCACATAAAAGAAAATTCATGCGAAACGGTGTTACTAATAGCTGCAAACCCACACAAAGTGAGTACAGCTACGCTGCCGTGGTCATAGAGTGTAGACTTTCCTCTTAAAATATGGCGTTCGTTGCAGATCTGAAATGCACTTAAAATAAAGAAAATGCATTCAACAGAAATAATTAGTATTTGAAAATGCTTTTCAAGCTACAGCAGCAAGCGTTAATAAACATAAAAACCTCCTCAGTCCTAGGGTTAAAACGGGTTATTTTTATTCAGTCATACTAAAAAAATGTTTTTCCCCCACTTGTTAATAATTACATTTCCATTGCTTTAATTTAAAATTTGAAATGTTAAAATATAGATTCAAATCAGATTCTTTTGCATAAAATGGCCAGAAACAGTTGTAAGCAATTCAGGCATGAAAACCACAATTCTTCCAGTGGGACCTTCCCACTCGTAACCTCAAACTAACATCCCCACAGTGACAGTAGTAAAATGAATTTAAACACGCGCTATTGTGTCTTAGATCACTAGTTTTGAAACGTGAAACAGGCCGACTAAGACTGAAAATCTCAAACCTCACTAAGACTAAAATTTACAGCAGAAGAAACAAATTGTTCGTTCCTAATCTCCATGTTTAGTATATGAGGTTTAAGACATTTCCAGCAGACTGAAATTCATATGTCATTACTGTTTTCTCCATGCAAAATGGAATTTTCTATAGGTTACTACTACTAATATGAAGCTTTTTATTAACTTCCAGTCTTATGTTTGTGTATTCCCGGAAACAATATATCTACGCCGAAAGTCTGCTATCGTTTATAAGCCTTACGGACTGAGGAGGTTAAAGAGAATAACGATTATTTTAACAATCATATGTTACACACAAATAGAATAACCACCAAAGTAATAATCCATGAATTTAAAGTCTTTTCTTATATTCACACCATAGTTAAAATTTTCCATGTACCATTCCATTTCCTTCAAACACACACTTTAAACTCTGCTGCATAACTTCAGTATAAAGGACCACTTTCTTTACAACTTAAGCCTCTCAGTATTTAGGCACATTACTTCATAGTATTAATTAGATATATTTAAAAATGGTAGTGAAAATGATATTGTTGTTTTTAATAGATACACCTAATTTTATCGTTTTGTATTTATTATTGTTTAACCCTTCCTTAAGATTAATGGTTTTCTTCGTTGACTAAATGAACGTTATGTTTAAGTTACGAATGTTTAAGCAATGAGTTTATTTTACCAGAGTAGAATTTATAAATGCTTAAGGTTTATTTTCTTACTTTTTGTCGTAATCCCTGTTATATCCAATTTTATAACAATTTTTGTTCATAAACTTTAGATGGTATATCCAGACAAAACAGTAATGTAAAGGCAGAAATAGAGATCATTTAAGATTAGTATAGACACCTTGTATAGACCCCGCACCTCTTTGCGCGAAATTGGAAGAACACCAAAGGCTTCATTTTCCATCTTTTTTGTGCGAGTGTACTTTGAGCGAATGCTTTCTGGAATTGGTGGTTTTGTAGACCACTGCATTAGTTTTATTTATTCGAGTAATCTCTCTTTAAACCGCGTAGTTAACTAAACATCATTTATAAGGCTTCTTAACCCGAGTGTTTTCTACAGCTTTGTCAAATATATCCCCATAAGCAGATCATCAGGACATCTGGTAACTTCTACACAGGTAAAACCATTTCACAATTTCTAAAAACAAAAATATTTTGTTTGTTAACGACGCTGTCAACTGCAAGGATCGTATGAGCGTCACCGGTGTGACGGAATTTAGTCTCGCGGAGCTCTTTTACATGATAGTAAATTTACATTCATGGGATGTCGCTTTTGAGCACGCTTAAAGACCACCAGTCCGAGTCGGATTTGAACACGCTACCTTGGTACTAAAAGGCCAACGACTCTCCAACTGAGTCACCCAGACTGACTCACACTTTCTAGGCACGCGATAATAACTGAAGCAACAATTTATTCCCGTCGGGTAAACAGCTTCCACAAAAAAAATCATCAACTGAGACAAAACCACAAATAGTATTTACAAAGACTATTTCGGTTAAAGAGTTCCAGAAATCGTTAATGCTTATTTTGGACTGATATTTAACTTAACGTACTTAAATGGATAATTTCACGGGCAGGAATCGATATTTCTGTTTAGTTTACTGATTACCATTTGAAAATCGAGTCCCAGAAATTTCAACATCTGAATCCTTATTCTTGTTTTCACAATTATACATCGACAGAGACCGTTATTGCTTAAAATAAATAAAGTTATGGTTGGAATAGATTGATTAGTATAACACGTGGTGCGACAATTTCGCAAACTTCATTGCTTGGTCTATTTCTCTGTGAAATATTTCTCATACTTGTGAAAATCCTATAATTGGGAAACCATAAAATACACAAGCAATTACATATCATAGAGTAATAACATTTTCATACTGAAGTAGGCATTGGAGAAATGCCGAAAAAAGCCACAAGCAGTAAAGCACTGATAAAGTAATCAGTACTATTAAATCATTATATTCAATAACAAACACCAAATGGAGTTATGAAACAGACTTTAGAGGAAGAAGTTACATATCCAAGGTTTACCACAAGTACGTTACTTATCACCATCGTTGTTTGTAATACAAAGAATTGATCAAGATATTGAAAATGCATGGGAGTTCAAATAGAAGATGAATATTACTTACATCATTTACTATTTGCCCAGCGCTCAGATGATGCATCTTAGATGATAAGAAAGCTAATGACAGAATATAAACATTGGGGATTGCAAATAAATATAAACAAAACTTTCATCGGAAAGGACAGAACAGCTAAATTGTCATTCAGAGACAATACATAATGTTGAACTTTTTTAAATAGTTAGGTTCCATTTTGGGTAAAAACTGGTAATTCGACTGCAAAAATTGAAAGAAAATTAGTTAACGGTACAAGAATCATTAGTATACTAAATTCAGTACGTTACACAGAACCAAAAAAAGTAATGTTTCAGGCTGTCTTGCAAAGCATTTTATTACAGGATTCGAAAAATGGACACTCAGCAGACAAGACTGACAACGTAATAGCAGTAGAAGTGGATTTTTGGAGGCGATGAACACGAATTTGATGACGGGAATAAGATTAGAGTAGTAGAATAAGAAAAGTTATGCAGATCGAAAAGGACATATTGGAAAACATCTGATGTGTTCGAATCACATGAGTTTCTCTACATATCTGTAACAAATTGTTGTTAAAAACTACTATCTACTTCATGATAATCGGGTTAAACATTAGAAGAAATTGTCCTTATTACTTGGTTCCTTGTAAGTAGAAGGGCAAAAATCTGTATGTTTCATTTACATTATGTCCTCCAGCTGTTCGGTAACAAACCTTTTATTTAGAACAATAATCTGTCATGTACGTTATACTAATCAAGATAAACATAAGCTAAATTAGTCTTATTACTAGCTCCTTGTAAGTAGAGGCACAGGCAAAGCGATAGTCTCGTCCTTTAAAAGCCGGTCGCTATGTGAAACAATTGAAATTCCAATATCTTTGCTTACCAGGTGTAACCTAACGAGAAGAAAGATGTCTTTTCGTTTGAGAAAAGTTTAAGTAGCTTAAAATTGAAACCAATAATCTGGAATTTCTCGAAAACGGTTAACTCTACAAAAACTGTTTACGGCATACATTCTATGTTTTAATGAGATCTACATTTTTTATGCAGCGAATTTTTGTATATTTTTTTACGGTTTGCCAGTTATCCACAAATCATCCAGTATGAAGAAGTCTTCAGAGGCTATTGCATAAAAATTCAATATATACATTACGTGTGTCATAAAAATATCTTAAACATAAGGTATTTTAATCAAAAACGTAGCCATTTTTGAGAAAATACAAATTTTTGAAAAATGTTTCATGTGAAGGGTAGTTTGTGGTGGGAGGGATTTTCTTGGAAATCTTTGTGTCGCATCCTTGGAAGGTATTAAACTTAAATACCAAGTTTGTTATTTAACGGTCTTTTCGTTTGTCAGCTATGCTGCCCACAGACACACACACACGGATCTTTTTCAAAAAAATGCTTTTTTGGATTCAGGGTACCCATAAAATGTATTTTCGGTGAAATCTCGGTATGTACATTATAATACCTCCTCTATACACTATGTACATAGTAGGTGTAAAGAAAGATAATATTGAAGATAGGCGATTATGGTGGTATGGACTCCTCATACGAATGGAGGAGGATGCAATACCAATGATGGTCCCTAAAAGGCAGACTAGAGGAAGAAAGAGAACTAGACAAACAGAACGTTGGATGAATAGAGTAAGAATAAGTGCGAAAGCAGGGGAACTTAGGGAAGAGGAATGCATTAGACAGATCTCGGCGACAAATCTCTTTGGTCTAGAGGAGAACTATAATGTGGAAAATCCCTAATAAAAAAAAATTGCAACAAAATACATACATCAACATATTAATGAAGTTTTCCCCTTATCGCACTTACATTTGCCGATATATATTCTACTGCCTCATAAGCTCGTAGGTATGTAGATTTTTAAAAGCAGATAGCTAGCTGGACCTCCTACGTATAACAATCTGCGTTCTTGCCATTGAAAATATATCTTTACATATCTTTAGTACATGATAAAGTGTAAAGAAGGTGGTAATATTACAGTTGAAAGTTAGACTTTTTTGAACATATTAAATTAATATTGTATTTGTGCGACTTGGTTAATGATGTGAGAAGCTGCGCCTTGTTTACTGGAACCACCAGGAGGACAAGAGAAGTGCGGGACGTCAACAAGAAAGATTTAGAGACCTGGATCAAGCTGGGAACGAAATGGTGCCTTAGATCCGATATTACTGCAGGGAGCTACCCGCATCATGGGGGTGATACGGCTTTAGCTAGGAGCATCATGTCGTTACTCGAGATTACCCCCAGAACAAACTGCACTTATAAAGCTTCTCATCACATCTCACTTTGCTAGGCCGTTCTATCCGGACAAAATATTGGCCATCGCGAAGATGGCTATGCATAGCTGAGTACCAGTCGCTTTCGCACTGACCTATCAGTCTGTAGCGTTCACGTGATTTATTTGAATAGCGAAATGCGGTTGCCCCTTGAGATGTTCCGTCTATAACTTTACCGGGGACATACTACAGTGCGTATCCTAAGAACAAACATGTTACAAACTTGGGAGCTTTAGGAGCGTCTTATATTCATGTCACCCAATAGCAATTCCGTTTCGTTTAATATGCATATAGGGAGCTGGTTTGGGGGATTCTATTACGAATATGGCGCAATTTTAGTGTCTTCTAAATAAAAGGGTAAATGCGGACTCTTGAAATCGTTTATTGCAGCAGAGGGTATTGCATGTTTTGTTCGCAACAAATTCACTCGCGATTTTGTTGAATTCTCTTGACAAGAAATATTTTTGAATGGTTTTGCCAAAATACAGTACATTCGAGTTTTAGAATCTGTCAAAAATATAGACCATTCTTAAACTTTCTGAACTTACATAACCCTTATTTTGAACGCTTAACATACAAACACCACTCTTTTTTATATGTAAATGAAAATACACATACTATAGAATCTAACGAAAGGCATAAGCTACCTTGCAACTCACAAGCACAAACCCTACCACATTTTCAACATTCTAATGTATAAATTTGCTAGGTTAACCCATCTGGTTAAAATGTTTAGACACAGCGCCAATGACCCAAGCTTATCGGGAGTTTGGCTCCAACCGACCCATCTGTTGGAGAGATAAAGAGAGATAAATAGACAAGGTAGTGCTCTCGCCAGTGTAAGACCATAAACGCAAACGACAAATAACGAAATTGTTCTGCATCTTTCCCTTCTCCCTGCCTCCAGAGTATTCTAGATCGCTGTGTGGAAATTTCTAAATGCTATATAGAAGCGAGCTCTCCTTAGAGTTAGTGAGTGTGTTTCTGATGCAGCATCAAGGGCGATTCTAAAGCACGTTTGTGACGTACAATGAGAGAGGCTACTGCGAGGGGTTTGAAATGTCTTGCGTTCGACCCCCAGCCATCCCAAGAACAGGCACATTTTATCATGTCGCAACTTCGCGATAGAAAAAATTGAATTTGTTTACATTAAGGAAGTGGAAGTATGAACGAAGTGAATTCACAATATTATACAATTATACTATAGGGTCTGGCAAAACATTCTTATGTTGTCTTACTGCAACTGGCGAGATTTGACCCATGAAGCTCCTGCTTCAAATATACGTGCCTTAACGACCTCGGTCATGTGGGTAGGTGAGTGAGTAAATGTCGAATCAGGTCGAACCAACTGCTCTGGTATCAGTTAGATTCGTTTGCACCTAAACGGTAAGTGTGCTGGCGAGGCGTATTCATGCAAGTTGTTATACACACGTTCATTAGCAGGTACTTATATAAGATATTCTACGAAGTAATTCTGTACATATTTGGATTCACAGTACACATGCTCTGGATTTCTAATATACTTGAGCTACAATTGATTAGCTCAACTAATAATAAGGAACAAACGTTCGCTTAAAATTAGCCATTGCACATGATATCCATTAATTAATCGTGCAAGTCTGATACATTCAAACATACATCAGATGGATTCTTGTGCCTCTCCTAGTAAAGTGTCGGAGAAAAGCATTGAAAACCAAGACAGTGTGATGAAATCAGCGGTATAGCTACTCCCCTAATTACAAACACGTTTAAATCAGCACCGACTTTGAGATATCAAATTACAACACAACGCCTTAAAGAAAGAAGAGCAACTTCTAGGGCAGTTTTAACAGCATAAGTTTCAAAGCCATGCCTTATATGGGACGACAAAAAATATATGGTCAGTTTTAGAGGTCATTTCATCCACAGCTTCCTGAAAGTCTGTCCTATGCCATAACTTTCCTCATATTGTTCGCGTAGAATGGAAGTAGGAGGTGATCACAAGGGGCTCTCCATTACTAACCAAAAACTTTCTGAGGGGAAGGACTGAAACGAAAGAGACAATGATGAGAGGGCTTGGCGCCATCCATTAAATCTAAGCTCACTAGCGGCTGCTGATACGTGGGAAATATTTACTTGAGGTTTTACTGCAAAACGAGAAAGACAACAGATGTATTCTGGCATTTATCATGAACGCAGTGGAGCCATAAACAAGGAACCCAAAATTACCTATTTTGGTGGGAATTAAATATCATTTTTGAATTAATTGTTTCCTCCTAACCAATCATGTGTGGGACAGAAATTGGGAAGGTAGAGTCAGACTGAAAAATGAAATGTCTTTGCCGGGATTTGAACCACGGATCTGTTGTCTCCGCTCAGTTTCCACTGAGCTATCATGGCAGCATATCGGCACGGTACTACTTTCTCCAACTGACTGGAATTTTTTTCCGGTAAGCCACAAGGAGATCTCAAAATTATTTTGAGATTTAATTCCTCAATGTCGGCTTACAAACTTTGTAAGTACCTTATGTCCCGAGCTTTATAGTTAACCAGCTACTATCTCAATGAATGTGAATTAATTGTTTCTTCCACACCAGTCGTGTTTAGGATAGAAGTTGGAAAGGTCGAATCAGACTGAAAAATTCGATGCCAGAGCCGGGATTTGAACCGCAAATCTCTTGATCGTGCCTCTGAGCTGACGTGACAACATGCCGACACATCATCCACTATATCATCCAAACGACTCCCGTTTTTACGGTAAACCACAAAGGGATCTTAAATTATTTGGAGATGACATACTTAAATGGCAGCCTTCAAACTTCGTAAGTAATTAAATCCCGGGATTTATAGTTTAACCAACTATAGGTCAATCAATGTGAATTAATTGTTTCTTCCACACAAGTCGTTAAATAATATAGTTTTCCTGCCACATGTGGTGCTTAGCTGTACCAACCGCGATATCAGCAAGCATAATTATAGCTGGGAAACCTGTTATGGAGTATATCTATTCAGCCTCCAGAGGTCCTTTGCGAGCAAGGTGTTTTCTTTTAGTTTTGCCCGGTATCGCTTAATGATCACGTGAGGTGAACTAATCCTTGTTTCTTGTAGGCTACCCCACTGATATATATTAGGTTTCTGTCTCCCACAATTCCCATCCTCTTTCTCCTGGTGGATGAGTACAGTTTTGAATGCCACATGCAAAGCCTATACAGGGCAAGCTCAGTCGATAAAGCAGATATAAACACTTCGTCATGATAGATGTAGGTGATTTTATCATACGAGAGGCATAACTACAACGAAGGATCCTTGTCTATTTCATCAAAGCAGTCAATGAGACATGACCAGTCACATGACACATAAGAAATAAGGGGCAAAATTATATGGCACAGATTCTAACTGAGCAGTGCGTAAGCGCCTACGGGAGAGTTCGTCATTCTCCGGGCTATAGGGGTAATACGATAGCATCTGGTTCCCAAGGACGCGGGTTCAATCACGGAGGAGAGTGGTGGAACTTTTGGGGTGTAAAATCCTTAGCATGCTTCCTTCGAGAGGGAAGTAAGGCCGGTGACCCCTTATCGCAGATTTACGGCACTTAAAAGAACCTCAAGTCGGATAAAGATGCTTCTCAACAAAATTAAACGGTCTTTCACACCCAATATGGAACGGGAAGTTGAGAATCTCCTAGTTACAGAGCGTCCGGTAATAAAACTCAATTTAATTCAACTTAGGGTACAGCTTGAAGCGATAAAACACCGCATATCACCCTCATTATTGCAGTCTTCGTCATTTGACGAAGGTAGAGAATGCACAACCATACAGCGGACTTAGCTTGCTCTAGGCTATGAAGCGAGAATTATAACCACACAAAAAGAAACAGTTAACTGTAAAATTAATTCAGGTGTTATTTGAAAACAGTAGTAATTTAAAAAAAATGATAAAAATCTGTAATAATTGTCCTATTGAATTAGATTTGATCTCAAGAAAGCCTTAATCAACATTCTAATCGTGTCAAGGTTGATGAACATACGTTAATAAATAAGCATAAGAAAGTGCTTTGTGAGATACAAGAATTGAGTGAGAAATAAAACTAGCAAAAAGTTGAATTTGTGTGTACTTATCAGAAGCGAGGGTGGGAAAGTCCCTCCGAGATCTCTTCTTTATTTTAGTTTGAGCCCCAGTCTACGTGACTGGCCAAGGATTTTTAAACAGTGGTTCTAACGAAAATTGACGCTCAAAACATTTTAAAGAAGTTAATGAGAAACTAGGTAACTAGGTACGTAGGTAACTGAGGCAGAAAGAAAATTCGCCAATTAAGGTTATAAGTATTATTAAATTGACGTATAATATTACGAAGCCTTACAATACCTATTATAAATAGGCAACGTAGGGGAAAAACTTAATTTTTGTCAAACCAGTCACAGGCAATATGCTATCCGTCGAGTCAGATAAGACACTGCCAAGTTAAGGGAGTAATATAGCGTGTTGAGTGGCAAAACTGTTACAAAATATATCTCCGATTGAACGAGGGGAATAATGAGTTCTAAATAAGCAGTGGTGATTAAAATAAATAAACTAGTGTAAACAGAGTGAATTCACGGCATAAATAATTAGTTAACACATAATTTGCGCATAAATGTAGTAACAAAAGTGTTCTTGAATGGTACTGAGAAAATATCAGTGAGATTTGGTAGTGAGAGAAACAAACTTTTAAAGGACAAACAAAACCTAGCAGGAGTCAAAGTAACGCACGTGCGTTGAAGTTAAATCGAGTGTTTTCTATCAAAATCCGCCCACGCCAACCATACGAATCCTGCATCACGCCAAACACATTTTCACCAGAAACCTAATCTGAACATAGACTATGATATCCTGAAATTGTGAACCAGATCCATGTACAAGAAAACACCAGGAGGATCAGGTCGCCTCTTCACCAGGCATTTCCACTGTGATCTCAGGAAGCCTCCAAGGAAAACAAAGCCTCAGATATGGCACAAGGTCTTTCTCCACAGCTGTATAACATTTTGGCCTACCTGAATGTAAAAATAAGTTAAAATTATTTCATTCAGAAGAGAATTACATGAAGATCTGTGCTCTGACGAAAGCCGATACGATTACCGTGGGATAACTACAACTCATCTAGAGAAGGTGATCTGAAATTATCATTTATGGAGTGGAATGATCTGATATTTGATACAACCTGCCTCGAACCCTGAATGTAAATTCTTCTCTCCTGGCCGGAAATCGAACCTGAGTTTCCTTTGCGAGCTACCCAGGAGCGTCGATCTTCGAGCCGCAGGTATAGACATTGGTGATAATATAATGAACCAATTATTTGACCATGGTTCTGAATAAAACCAACCATTTTATCGCGTTTCTGTTATTTTACTGTGTGCAGATTGTTTTTTCATCCTTTTTTTTTATTGAATGATGATCAGATTCTGGATATAACTCTCCTTTAATAGCTGTCTACATCATCGTCACATCTTTTATTTTGTGTACGGTCCATATGCAATACATATTAAGTGTTGTTAATTTCATATGCAAATACCTAGAATTTTTATATTATTTCACACAATGTTGTAGTATGTGATATTTCAGTTACAATCCTCATTTTGTGTTTGTGATGATGATGATGATGATGATGATGGAAATGGAATTTGAGTTTTACTTATGGACGCTCTTAACTGCTATGGTTCTTGGCGTTCCAATTAGTTAGCTCACAGGCCTCTTTATCAGGCTTGAGGTTCATTTATATGCTGTAAATCTACAACACGAGATCAACGGCTTTACGCCCCTTCCGAAGGAAGTCATGCTAAGGATTCTACGCCCGAAAAAATCATCGTCCTCCACTGGGTTTGAATCCCCGACCTTGGTATATGAAGTCAGCATGGTAACCATTACACCGCAGAGGGCGACTGGTGATGATGAGGATGACGACGACGACGACGATAACTGTGCAGCTGGACTTCAGCTGCAAAATCAGAGCTCGGTATATACCTGGGTTATTCATTACCTCTTAATAAAGAGGAAATATTTGGTATCACATTAACTAAGTGCGAAAACGATTTTTTTTTCCGTAGCATATCTGTCATGGAAGATACATTATTGCGTCTGTTCTTTTCTTGTGAACTTCTGTCATAATTCATGTCAGAAATTATCTGCAACACACGAACCATTGACGAGTGCAAGCTTAATTTCCAAAACACATTCAAATACTTTTAGATTGTTCTTTACAAATAGCGTCATCGGTCGTCTCCTTAGCGCGGTGGTAGCGTTGCTGCTTACCAAGCGGGAGACCTGGGTTCGATCCCCAGTACCGGCGTGGGGATTTTTCCCCCGCTGGGAGACCTGGCCCGGAGTGCACTCAGCCTCGTAAGGTCCCTGGGGGGCCAATTGAGGAGCTACTTGATGGAGAAGTAGCGGCTCCAGGTCATGAGGACCGCATTAACCGGCCGGGGGGACTCGAGGCGCTGACCACGTCTCACCCTCCAATACTGCACCCCATTCATGACGTCTGTAGTGGACCGAGATGGGGGACGCAGCGGCCGGGCGGTAGGCCAAGGTTCCCCGTGAGCTGTCGTGCCATGGAGTAAAAAAAAAAATAGCGTCATCTGAGTGACGCTGGTCGACTGTTTATTATATTTTAGTATGAACATCTCAATGTTCAATTGAATTTGCATTCAAACCCACGCTTAAGTAATCGGAGGTAATAAATACATTCGGAAATATGAAATGAGCGTTATCCAAGATCTGTATCTAAGATTCAGAAATCGACGATAACTCCAAAATTTACTCACGTTGGTGAGAATGCTTCTTTATTAAAATGACATTAAACCTGCAGGATTACGCTGCTCTAACCGTGTCCTAAGATCAAAGCTACCTTTTTGTATCATCTTAACGTGGTTATGACTGAATGCAATCCTAGTTCAAAACCTCTTATGTGAGGCATTTGTACGACACATTTTATTCACTATTCCATAAACCATTTATACAAAAGCTATTTTTCTATCTACGTCTAAGTAATAGGTTAAATTATTTCACATTTTGTTTTAAAGCTAAACACAAAATGTGTCACTATGAGATGGTCCTGAAATTTATTTTTTGCATTACAGAGAGAGAGAGAGAGAGAGAGAGAGAGAGAGAGAGAGAAAAAAAAAGAACAGCGGCTTACAGTTGGGAAAGTAGATATAAGGTATTTGAAATAACTAGTGTCCTTAAAAGTTTATTTAACTAAATTGTGCCCCTTACTGTAATGTAGATTTTTATATAGTAATACTTTGTCTATTTCTTACTATTTATCAGTTACACAAAATACATTTAGCATGAAAGGGCTTCGCAACCCAGGAAATTGAAGATTTCAATTTTATTTGGCGCTAAAATGTTTTAAAGGTATCGTCTTTCAATCAAAATTAAAACCGCCTCGGTAGTGTGGCGGAAGCGTGTCTACCTCACATTCTAGAGGTTGTGATTTCGAATCTCGATTAGGGCGAGTTACCAGGATAAAGTTTTTTTGCCCGGGTTTTCCCTTATCTTGAGAAGACGATTCCCGAGTATTACAACTTTAAGCTCCATTGACTCCGAGATCATTTGTGAATCATTTCACCGTCTTCATTCATCGTGCGATATGACCAACCAGGTTCCAGAGAAAGTATAATGTGACGGATTAGCTAGGCTTCTAGCTTCTGAAGGATGCATTTTCTCCATATTTACTTTCTCTACCATATATAACGTGCATCGTAGATAGAGAAGGTATTGCATTTCACCCAAAATTTAGTTACCTATATTTTATCGGAAGTACAAGTTTTGCGAACTTTTTTTAAAGATATCCCCCTATATTTGTGTGTGTTCTAACGAAAAGTTGGTCAAATAACAAACCTGGTATTTAAGTTCAGTATCTTTAAGAGATGCGACACGAAGATTTACTAAAAACACCCCCTACCCAAAACTACATGCACGATTTTTGAAAATTTTCGATTTTCTCATAAATGGTTCTAACGATTTTGATTATAATACCATATACTATTAAAGCTATTCACATCACAAATAAAATGTATATCTTGAATTTTTTGGAAATGGCTTCTTAGGATCTCTTTTACTTTTCATGTATTTTACATAACTGGTAAACCATAAGAGATAAACAAAATGTTACTGCACAAAAATGTAGTTCTCGATAACACAAAGTTTATATCAAATACATTTTTTTTTTTTTGGAGTTAAAAATTTCAGAGATATTCAGTTTTAATTGTTTAAATAAACCTTACATGTATACTTTTCTCAAATTGGAAGACGTCATTCATTTTTCTCTATTTTTATACATAATCATGCACATAGAACGGAAGTACAATATGATCTCATAGCGCCCAGCTTTTAAAGGATTTGACTATCGCGTTTACTTCTCTTGTACCTACAGGGAAATAAGAATATTTCTATTAATATTTTCTTATTTAGCATGATGTGAATAGAAGAATAAGCTTTTGTAAAAATAATTTGTTGCACAACAGACAAAGAAAATTATGTGAATGGAACATCTGCTCTTTAGATTTACAGAAGCAAGCATGTCCACCAGAGACATGCCAGTTTGCGATGGTAGAGGTCAAAGATAACGGCAGAAACGCTCAGGAAACAGACAACAAAAGCTTGCTTTCAAACAAAGATTGCAGCTGTTTTATTTTCTGATCAAAGTTCGGCTGCACAATCATTTGGTTCAAGAATCTAATATCCTACTTTGCAAAGAAAGAGCATCGATTTACACACTCAAAAGATGTGTCCTTTGTTTCATTTCATTTGTTTTGTGGAACCATTCAGGATGTCGTCGGGTTTTTTCTCTATGGAAACCGATATCGCAAGAGTAAACAAGCATTACGCATGCCAGGCTTTTGTTTATTCTTTATCAACACCAGGTTTTTCTGAGTATACACAAACTCCTTCCTCCTACACCAATTTCTGCTGCTTGCCTGACAAGTCCTCTCTTTGCCACTTTCTCATGCCGAAAACTTTTCTCAATGCCTTATTTCCTCCTTATTTCTTTTTTCCCCGAGCATCTTCTCGCTCCCTTCTCACTCCTTGAGCTTCTCGTGCGATTTTTTTCTCTCGCCCTCTATTCTCCCCTTCTTTTTATGGTCAAATCTCTCTTAGATCCTGATGAAATTAAACGCCGAGTTTTAATGTTCATTGGGTGGAAAAAAGTTCATATCGTCTCCGAAAGAAGGGAATTTAATTAAGTGAAATTACGTTGCTTGTACTTTAATTATGTTAGTTTCAGATAAAAGGGGCTACCTCTTCTCCGTTTGTTGTATAGCAAAGTCCCCGTAATAACGACTCCGCACTGATAAAGCCAAGCGCTTCAATACGACGGGCAACCCCTCTTCACTGCCACACCCCTCGTGAAAATGTATTACATTTTTTGTCAATCTAGGCCAGGACATCGCTTGTGCCGACAGGATATGAGTCCCTGGCTCGTCAGCTAGCACGTGACTCATTGAGATGCGTGGTATCCAATATTGCCTTCATTCACAACTTAGGGAATCTGCACAAAGTTCATGTTTCTTTATAAACTGTTAGAGCCAAGGCTCCGACTTCAGAGGGCTTATTGCATCATCGACCCCATCGAGTGGGGCTTTAGGCTTTTAACCAAAGCTGTAAGCGGAGTGTACAGAATGTATCGATATTGTTGAGTGGAGTAAGTGTTACTACTAAACTCTTTCAAACCGAGAGTTTTAAATCTCTCGCTTCTGTTACCCCAGATCTTGGAAAATGTACTTTTGAACGTTTGTGCCAAATAAATTGCAACTTGCATCTTGTTCTTCTAGTTTTGGGATCAGTTAAGGGAATTGAATGTATGTAATTTTGAGGCTATATAAAATATTGATAAAGTTTGGCAATCTCCTCGCGACATGAAAACTGAAGCACAGCAATACGTTTTATCTTAACAGAATGCTACCTATTGCCTTTATACTTATTGATATATTCATGTTTCTTTATTTTCAGTGTAATTGAATAAATTCGTAAACGTTACATAATTAATTTTTATAAAATAAGAATTTACACAAAGGATTTTATTAAATTTCTGAAAATGTTAGTGAAGCTCAAGCATACAGATTTTACTTACATTTATGAAAACACACTTATGCTGAAGAAAATAATAGGAAAAGAACGCTTGATGCCTTCTCACTGGTCGTAGAAACATTGTTTTATATACAGAGTTCAATCAACTACAACATGCCAGGATGTGCATTGGTCCTCAGTGTGTTTAAACGCAATACAATTTCAGTCCCCAGTATTTGATTGTAAAATATGTTTTGATACCGCTGAATCCAAAAGAAAAAACATTTTTTTGGACATTTTCCGTAAACTCAAAAATAAAATGCCGCATAAATACCAAACTAGGTATTCAGGTAAAAAAAAAATCCCCAACCCAAACTACTCTTTACGCGAAACATTTTTCAAAGCTTTTTATTTTCTCAAAGATGGCTCTAAAGATTTGTATTGCGTTATCATATATTGAAACATCTAAATAGCGAATAAAATATTTAACTTGAATTATTCTGGCAATAGCAGTTGAATATCCTGTTCATTCGGATTTTTTTTATTAGAAACGTGAAGAAATACACAAAAACGTACTACATAAAAAATATGGAGCTCTCTGTTTGTTCCTTTCACAGTGGACAGTCTTCCCGAATTAATGGTTGCTTTTTTTTTTTTTTTTTTTGAGATGTTTTACACCCGCTCATGCGGCATACACCACGTGCGCTGAACACTGACGATTTGGGAGCGCATTTGGGGTACGTAAAGACTAAAGTTCACTGCTCATTTACGTGTAAGGTTTTTGAATAGAGAAATCAAAACAGGGAGAGGGAACCAGCAGCACAACTTGTCCTGAGCTCTCGGGAATTTATAATGATCTGAAAATGATGTAATCTGATTGAGAAGAATATTCTGTATAAGATAATGTTTTCAAAGCTGAAACTTATAATACCTATTTTCACCATGTTATTAGCATCTCGGCGACAGCGTAAGAGTAGAAAAGGAAGAACTTATGGCAACATGTATGCGTTAGACAGAGATATGCTATTTAATTGCATACTGTGCCTTAAGGTTGAGACAAGATGTAGAAACTAAGAGTCTATGATATTATAACTTGCCCACTTGCAGTGAAGAAAAAGCTGTATTTGTACTATGAGTGCTGTCTTAATGTAAACCAAGGTTTGCCCGTCTTTAACTGGTATAATGTCTACACTGCAAGAGTATAAGCTATAACACTTCTTTGCCTTTACTGATTTTACAGAAGCTATTTCAGATGAGGAAATAGCATTGGCTGCAAAGCTCTTAAGATATAGCATTCCGAAGTTTGAATCAGGTAGGATAACAAATGCGAGTGGAATATTTCCTAATGCAAATGAAGCACATTTCTTCCGTAACAGGGGAGGTTTCTAATTCTCCATTTATCTAGTGGAGGCAATTGCAAACAAAGTGTTCCGAGGGGAGCCCGTTAATGCTGATCTCTGCGGTCCCCACTAATACTCCTGCATTTCCCAACGTGACCTGTGAAAACACAGGTCGTATACATGACGGTAGCAAGTGTTACCATATTTGTATCAACGAAGTCTTCATAGAGCACACACTTTTAATGGTGCAATAGTGCACTAGAACTGAAAACATTTGTACAGGTAATATTACCAATTAAGCGTTTCATTTCTGCAAGTTACAAACCCAAGCAAGAGGGATACTTTCACGGGAAATGTTAAATAAAGGGACTGTGAAACTAACGAAAAACATAGAATCATAAAAACAAAGACACATTTTCAAAATAATTTCATGTGAGTAAGGTTGTCAGTTTTATTATTCTAAAAAGCGTAGGAATGAAGCGCCATGCTTATCAGACTTCACATCATATTTCCCGGATAATTCATCGTCCAACGAAAAAGATACCGAAATTAATATTTATATTGCTGAAGGCGGATGGCTCCTATGCTTTGATGCAATTGCGTGTCAATAAAGTATGCGAAATTAAGAAACAACTTAATGCAATCCAACATTCGAAATCTGTGCTCAGAAGAATTCACTATAAGCGCAGCGTAGGGCACCCTGATTCTATCTTACAACACTGATGGACGATAAGGTTCAAATAGAGTCAGCATTAGGTCGCTCGAATTTTGCATTTTACAGAATACTTGGCTGACAGTATCAAAAGTCTGTCACTGGGTTGGAAGAAGGCTAAAATCAGCGACAGCAATTTAACTGAACATACATGCTAGCTATTTTAATGATTGCGGTTTTCTGATCTGTAATTTTTACAACTTTATAAAAAAGTGCATTTTTATGAGAATTTAGAGGTTTTTAGTAAGATTTCCATCGCCATCTCAATATCCATCATAAAGTGGGTTAAATTCTTAATAAAGATCTACCACAAATACTTGTAATTGTTTTCGGTATATGTTTTAACTATTTGGATGACATAAATATTGGCGTAAGCGTAACACTTCGAAACCAAAATAACCTGATTTCTGCCTTAAAATGTGGAACAACTGAGGATATTAAAGTAAATAGAGGTTAATAGGATTTTATGTGGTGATGATAACTTATTGGTTATTTGGTAGCGAGGTATAGGCTTATTTTATGAAAAAAAAATCTCAAAGTTCATTCAAGTGGAACAAAGTTCCTAAAAACATTAACGGATTTTTCGTGGATGGAAAATATAAGTTTCTTTTTCGCCTAGTCTTTTTCATGAATTGCCAGAACACATTGCAAAAATGTTCAGACCACGAGGCCACCCAGTGAATGTACCCCACATACACAGATCATCCTCATTCTACTGCCCTTTCAACAGAAGGAAGCATGGGTGGTATCCTCTCTATTGTAAATGGTTAACGTCAAAGTCGGTCTCGTGTCCAAAGAACTATTGACAAGCGCAGGGCGCGGCATAGTTCACGAAGTCGGTAGACTTCATCGATACCCAAACACCCCGAACATTCAAACAGATCACAATAAAGAGAATATTCCTTGTACCTTCTTCTGCTAGTAACATAATTCATTCCTCTCAGCCGGTGTTACTATCAGGAAAGTTCTTCAAAAATTTTCACCGCATTTTAGCTCTAAGCACACTATTTTTGTGACACATAAACCGATAATGATTAGTACTCGTAGCTATTCTTGCTGGCAGACATTTACAAGGAATAACTCTCATGCTACAATAATATTGTCTAGGGACTTTCCAGGGAAAAAAGTGCATAAAATACAGAAATCTGTATTCTAGCTTTTTGTATACCGTTGTTTAGCTACAAAATAAGCTACGAACTGGTGGTCAAAAAAATCTTCTTGCAAGTCACTTCATCTGTGCTTGTTATTAAGCATAAACGGTGTTTATGTTCTGTACGATGGTGGTTATGACAAAAAGAACTTAATTTTTTTTAATATTTTAGTGGTTGATCAGGAATCTTCAAAAATATTCTTTTGAGAGATAAACAATTGTTTCAAATTTAATGAAATACTCAAATATTTGGTAAACACACAAATACAAATGAGAATAACACAAGCTGGCATGGTTTTGGTTTATTTACTATAGCTTTTATACAGATTCTAAACTGTAGATATACATAGGGACTGTCTTGTTGAAAATGTCGCTTTGGAGAAATGTGTTTGATCTAACATCACATATTTGTTGGAGCATTACGAACGTTCCACTAAATTTCTTCTGAAAGAATAAAGGAGTAATATATAGTCGAAGGCGCTTAAAACTTTATTTTCTGAGTTCAATATTCAACGATTTATTTTCACAATTCATATTCGCAGCTACGACGTCAAAGCCAAAGTCTACCTATATTCTGTGTTGGTCAAACCTGAGCAAGATGTGGTATAAGACATTAAATCTAAATACTTCGAAATCCTGAATCGTTCACGGTCATCTTAATACAATAATACATAGATTCCTGGCTTATAGGTCACGGAAGTTGAGGCACTACGTTCTCGTAACGAATCTTATAATGATCTCGATAGTAAGAGTAATAATAGCAATAATAATGTTAAATATAAGCAGAAAATAAATATGGTTTGTAAAGAAAATAAATATTTGGAAACAAAGGAAAGTGACTATTCCTAAGGGTTTTTTGTTGGCAGTGGGAGCCTAGAAGCAAACGCTGGCGAGGTAGCAAGTCTTCGTAAATTACTCCGCCCGCAGTGAAATACTTATATAGGGTTACTACAAAAGAAATGGACAACTTCAACTGTCTGTAAAACAAAAACTATTACAGATAGCAACCTAATTATTTTGGAGGTATGTTGAAAAACTCTCAAAGTTTCGTTTGCTACTATTGGTAACGCTGTAGTGTTTTGTTTGTTGTTGCAGAAGCTGAAATGGCGGAAAATCCTGTGGAAAAGGCATATTGCGTGTTGGAATTTAAAATGTCGAGCCAAGTTACTAAAAATGCATAAATAAACGAGGTTGCAAGTATAATACAAGATCACTCATTGCCATGTAGTCAACAAATTACGCGGCTAACTATGTTAGGTACCTTTGCTACAGAAAAAAGGAATAGTGACGGTGCGCAAAGCGATATGCGTGTGTTTGATGAGGCAACTTTTAAGGGTTTAAACAGGGAAATTAAAAAAGAATCAGTCGTGTTGTACACAACCCCTGAAAGAAAAGATCCATGTAACCCTGTACTAGAATGAAACCATGCTCAGAAATTCTATGCTGCAAAACCGGCACATGTCACCTCCCGTCAGGTTTGAGGGCTCAACATTCCCTTGGAGGATGCCTAGCGAAGTCATGGGCGGAATGATTGGAGCACTTCCTTCTGTTGGACCACGGTCTACAAGCTAATATAATTTTATTGTACTTAGAAATCCTGTATGAATAAATACTGTCGTATATAAAAATACACACACACATATTCAGGTTTTCTAATAAATAATAGAACTTTAGTAGTTCAGGCTATTTGGGACACTCTATTTCAGAGTATACTACACTCTTTTACTAGGAGTCAAAATCTGTGGGCCTTGATGCAGCGAAATTATAACAAATCTTGATGATTGAAAATATATTTTTAATGTTCGGACAGCAAAATTTCTTCACATACACAACGGAAAAACAATTTTAAACTCAAGTAATTCTGTCACACTGACCATGGATTTTTTTTTTTTTTTTTTTTTTTTTTTTAAATTTTCGAGTTATTGCAAGACACTAAAATATTTCTACATTGCTTCTAAGCACTATCAACTGCTCCCTAAACGCAACCTCGCCATTTCTTCCAGCAATGTCTCTGTTACCAAAATAAATTTACTTCCACAGCAAAAAATTTGAATTGAAAGAGACTCGACGAACAGATATGATTAATTCGTGCCCAGACATCTGGTATATTTTTTTTAGTAAAGGAGCTATGTTGTGGCACTCGGCCGGGCCCGAATGTCAAGTTTAATACATTTGTACTATACAGATATTGAAGGTGCATCATATTATTATTATTATTATTATTATTATTATTATTATTATTATTATTATTATTATTATTATTATTATCATGTCCATGAACATCTGGTACTTGCATTGCCGGGTTCGATTCCCGATACCGGCATTGAGATCCTTTTCACCCTGCTGGGAGAACTAATAACGGATGCACTCAGGTCCTTGATACCGTTTGAGGAGTCACTATACAAAAAACATTCCGACTGAGGTCCTGGAATCCACGTGTAAAAAGCGGCACGTTGACGACACTACTTATTTGCTACGTGCCACCACTACTACCGCAAACTGCGCAGGATGTCGTGGGTGTGAATCCACGGAGGGAGGCGGAGTTTGCAGCCACCGTGCTGCCGCAACGTTATCTGTAATATGCCGAAGCGAGCATTTATTTATTATTGCTACCACTACTGTGATGGAAACTATGATGCCATAATTGTGCTACTGCGGACATGTCATCTTTGCGGACCAAACAATCTGATAAAATAATTTTTTCGCCCTTAATTTTTATGAAAAGGTTTATGGTATTTTTAATGTTTTTAAAAATGACGCTAAGGATTTTTATTAAATCCCACATGTTTAAGAGATTTACGCATCAAACAAAATGCAAATGTTCAATGTGATATATTAATTTTTTTCCATTTATCTTTTCAGGTCAGAGCTCGACAAACAACCGCGGGCCGGACCTAGGCTGAGGGTATGATCCGAGAGCATGTGGGCTCTCTAAGACCGTGAATGGAATAATAATCTTTAACGAATGCTTAAAACAGCCTGGGTTCCAAAAGTAGGAAAGAAGATCGTCTTTAATAGCGTTCTCATGTTATCTACTTTTTACTACAGAAAATAGGAGAAATGAACTTATCTACGAGAGTGCAGTGCTCGTAGATTTTAGTAACAGCTACGTGCAGTCACTTTAAAGCCTTTACCTGCAAGGCCAGAAAAGAGGGGGCCGATATGCTGGAAACATAGACGCTAAAACATATCCAGAAGTACCAGAGGTTAGAGTTTATATTGAAAATGTCAATTTGTACCACCAATGTATTGAGCACAGATTGAAATGCGAAATTAAATTTTAATTTCATCCAGAAGAGATGAAATGAAATTGTAATTTAATTTCATCTGTGATCTCCAGAAAAGATCAGCTATCTACCAAAGAACATAAGCCTCAACGATATGATCATATAAAAACATAGGAACGGGAAACAGCCAACCATGATACGCGTGACGAATTCTGCAAAATATCTTTGTCGTGTTGACGGTTCGCTTTCCGGTGTGTTAAGAAACGTTACTTTATAGGGATCTCTTTTGTAAAAATGATAAGTATTTCACTCGAGGGTTCTTCATTAAATCCTGACTGAAACGCTCATCATTGGAGGGTGTGCTGCAGCAAGTGTTCGATCGACTGCTGCAGGGACGGCGCCCTTTTTTTCTGAAAGAGCCTGTTAGCGGGTATTAAGTGTGTGTGCGTACGGCCACCCCTCGTCCTCCTCTGGTCCGGCTACTGAGATTCGTATCGAAGAGCGAGAAATGGAGTGAGGTGGAGGCAGCAGATGTCGACTCTCTACTCGTTACCGTATGCAGATCAGGCTCATTGCAATTCTTCCTGTTTGCACTGTAATCCGCGACAACTGGCCGCTGAAACCTACTGAGGGTGGGAGCACAGAGGAACCAAAGCCTGGGGACTGACTGGACGGATTAACCAGATCCTACACAAATACACCCTCCCTCCCACTAACGATTGCACTAACCATATATTTGGGATCAATGTTTTCTCCAGACGAGCTAAAACGAATCGACGACTCGGTTTTGTTGTTACAGTTGACAACGCTTTTGCCATCTGGTGGTTGGTGCTTATCCAGTCAGTGTTTAAGAGATTATTCCTGTTAACACACATCTTATACTATATATGACATAGCACCCGCTGTTATCTATAGGAGGGTACACAGACCGATTACTATATACTCACTGTTAAGCTACTGGATTAATCTGTAGTAAATCGGATACAGTCGGATAGGAACTAATGACCTCAACTACAGCACATATCCAGTAATGAAAGCTTTGCCGGATGGCATTATTTGCTCTTAAACATACAATATAAATACTCAAAGAGCACATTCTCAGTGATATGGCCCCTTAATAAAAGTAGAGCTCGAAAGGTAATCCACTTCGGCATAACAGTCCATTCAATTTGGAAGTAGAGATTATACTCTAATATTCTTTCTTATAACTGAATTAAGTGGTGTTTGGCATGAATCCTCTAATTTTTGAGAACGTTCCTGTATTATAAAGTTAAAGTGTAATGTGCTGTGGTTGTTAAATAGAACTCCCTTATTAGATGTTATTGGAAACACGAGAGCGGCTCTGACAGAGACTGGATAATTCCCTGTAAACAGAAGACTACGTTTATCTACCCTCTTCACTGGGTTTACAAACCACGTTATATGCTCGATTACTTCAGGAAGTAACACTCGATTATTTGTGTCGATTTCTGATAACATTTCTGCTGCTCGTGTTCTTCGGCTCCATTGGGGTAGGAAGAGACATCAGAAGTAACCTCTAGTTTCCAAATGGCAGGTTTAACCATAAAATTGAAATTTATCTCGTCCATGAGAGATCACAGTGAAACGGAAAGAATTGTAACAAAGTCGCAGCAGCGGATTTAATAAAACCTTTCCGTGTTCTACGCGTTATGACGTAAATATTTGTGCATTTGCAACATTAATTTGACAAATTGTGAGCATATATACTGGAAACTTGTAGGAAGACTACCAATATTATAGAGAATTGTGCAATGAAATTGTCAAATTTGTAAGATAAACTTCGATCAGTTACCTCAATCTTGGGAGCACGTCATTATGTTCTATTTTATTTGGCAAAATATTGTGAGCGAGGCGCAGCCGTTGCAAGAATTGTTGAGGTACACTTAGTGTAAGGAATTAAAAAATACCTATACCTAAACAAGTTTTGTTAGTAATCCATTAAATATGAGATTAGAGTGCAATTTTGGCATGTGATGATTTTGATTAATAGTATTCATTTAAAAGATGGAAGCAAAGCCAAAGAATTAATTTAATTTTTAAATGCTAACGTCAAACTCGAATGTTAGTCGTGTTTAATCAACTGACAACTCGAATTCTCGATATCAGAAGTTTTGAGAAAGATAAAGTAATGTTCTTCAGCATTAGAAGGGTTAGCAGAGAAGAGTGTGTGTGCTTTGTACGCCTACCTTGGCTGAGTAATAGACAACGTGCCTTGGTGAGACTGAAGTGGGCAGCAGCGTAGCGGTAGGCAGAAGAACCAAAACCCAGACCAAGGCCAAGGCCGAGACTGAGGGCATCAGACCCACAGCGACCAGCAGCGGGACCGAATAGAGGACCGACTAAAAGAAAACAAACTCCTACTAGAGTGAGAAAATGCCATTGTTCATTTTTTCCTAGAGAGTAAATCAGCACAGTGTGAGAAAGAAACTCATTTCACAAACGCAGGGTGGAGATTTTGCTTTGGGTACAATTGAGATCAGGGTGTTTATTTCAGTGTGTTAATGAAATAGGGGCAAGCTAATCAATGTGTAAAAGACTGGAGTTTTTGGAGAACCATCACTTAGATGCTAACAAAATGATGGATAAGTATTAAAGTAGCAAAGCTGTTGAGCATCATAAGCTGCAAATGAGAGCTGAAAATAGGGAATTACAAGAATGCCAAGATTTATAAATGAGCTGTCAAAAATAAAATTAAGAAATATCTTAGATTCTGTTTGTTCCAAAGGTTACCGATATGGCTGAATGTTTGAAATATATTCAAGGAGGCTTAGATGAGGAGAAACTCCTATATAAGTTACAATAATATTAGCTAGAAAATCTATAAAAGCATTAAGTAGTTTATTCCAAAACACTTTAAAAATAACTCATAGTTCACAATTTGAAGTATTAAGCGTATCACATCCTTTATAATATATAGTGTACTCAGTAAAATACTAAATGGATAACATTTGACACCTTTGTTTAGTTAACTTCTTATTTACTCTGTAAATACTACTGCATACGTGTGCTCAATTTCTATGAGTTTGTTTTAAACTATGCTGCAAATTTTATTTAGATTTTATGGTTCTGTTATTCCAGTTTTCATGTGGATGTTCATGCATTGTAATTTATAGGTTTGCCCAGAATTCACTTTAAGATTATACTTCAACAAGAATGAAAGCACAAGAACACCAATTCATGTGCAGTAACTAAAGCATTATGTGATACTCCAATGTCGACAAGAAGCTACGCTTATGAAAGCCTAAAGGACAATTATAACATAGGTTTGCAATGCAACAATTGAAGCTTATTGTTGCTGAAACCAAAATAAGTATTAGAAATACATCTCAACCTATTACTATGAAACCTATACTGTCGTATAGCGACCATTGAAGTATGTCTCAATCATAGGAGTGATGTTAGAGGAAGCTTGCCTTTATACTACATTGAAGTCGACGGATGAGTTTAGGTTGCCTTGAAAGAATGGCCACATAATACGGATCACGAGGGCAAATTGCAAAAAATGCGTACGAATTGCAGTCATGAGGGGTTACTGAGTTTGTACGAGCATATGGAAGGAAAACTGCATTTCCATTTAAGAAGAATATGATGGATATTGACCAATCATATGATAATGTAATATCTTAATAAGCCTAATATCAACCAGAAATATGTTCCAATACTCTGCATTTACTACACAGGGAAGAATAGTACTTGAAAAAAAATCACTGAGTTTTAGCACATTCAAAAAGTTCTAGTATAAGTTTTAAAGAAGGTGCTTATGGACCATAATTTTGCAGGTTTGTGCCATTTAAGAACAGTATAATGAAATAACAATATTTTAGTGAACATAAGTGTAAATTATATTTAGATCTTAGATTCTAAATAGGAACTAATTCTTTTGTGTTCCAACCGAAGCTCTCTTAAAGACCTAAAGCAGAAACTGTGCAAATTGTATGAATTAAGATTCATTACTGGATATGTTTCGATTGCCTATGGCAAAGTCGGCCTGTGAATTGTTTAATACTCTCGAAGCTATTGCAGTGTGTATCGGATGTGCGTTAGAGAGCTGTATCTATAATATAAGCCGGCCCCGGTGGGCACATTCACTAAGAAGCAGCATTGGTAAATCAAGGGCTGAACGTTCGAACTCCGCCTAGAACCAATATGTCAAGTGCCAAGCGACATCTGGTTCCAAATCCCTATAATAAGTTATTTCTTTAGCAGTGAAAAACCCAGCTCATTGACTTCTTCAGTAAGACTGACGGGTGTGTGCCACCAAAAGTTTTGAAGGTCCATTCAGGCATAAGCTATTATAAGATGGACAGGTGACTCGGAATTTTATTCCTTAATTGATCTATTTATATAAGATTGGATTTGCCTGTTGTACTGCATCATTTCGGCAGCTTTCATTTTCCAATATACTTTACTGCAAATTAATACTTGTATAATCCCCCTACAATGTGGGGATTTTTTTTATTTAGAATACTTCAATTCTTAAGTCTGTATGTCACGATGTAACCTTTAAGACTTGAAAAGTTCACCATCTTTAAAACCAAGAGCTATATGCAAACGTAATTAAAGAAGAGAGTGTATTTTCGCTTTCTCTTAATTCATTAATGTTTACCCCTTTGATTTGTACAAAGTGCTACTAGCAAAACAAACTTTAACGTTTGCAGACCGTATTTCAAACAGCAACATTTAAAATTTTTGGATTTCGATTTGAAATGTTATATTCATTTATAAATGTTATATATATATAGTATTAACTAGAGCACTCCTATTTAAGAAATCGATATAATTATAATTTAAAAACATGTTGAGAAGCGAATACTTATTGGATGTTAACCTCATCCTTCTTAACGCGCGATTGAGACATATTTCTACAAGTTTCCTCAAAAACTTGTATTAAAGTTCTTATACAAGAAGCCATTTATATACTTATCACATTCAAACTAATATGCCTCTATTGTTCATTAGAGCTTTGAAGGTTCAATAGTTGCATGAATATAATATAAGCTATTGTTGTTATCTTTTTCCTTAAATTATATTCTTAAAATACACACTAGAATTTAAGCTTGCGTAGTTTTTTTTTTCTTCCCATTTTCATTTCCTTGAATACAATAATAGTTTCGAGACAGGATCCTGAGGTACTCATTCTTAGAATAAGCTCAGAAGAGACACAGTTACCAAAATTTACGACTGGTTTCGATAAAGTAAACACGGTTTGACAGGTACAAAAGACCTATTAAGCAATCAGAAAACCAAATTTGTGTAACTGTAGCTTATGATCAACACAATCGAAGACTTATCTAATATGGCCTAAGGTACCACTTTCGCATTGCAATTACACAGTAGTCGGTAGAGAAAATCATACACCTGTTATGTGTAGCAATTTTTTTTTAACATTTCTGGATTCCAACAGAAGGTAACATACTGTAAAGAAGCGTGATCGCATCTGCAGAAGTATAATGATTTATAGGTTAATTTGAGATACGAACTCCGTGGAAAACATGTAATCGTTTTTGTACCACAATCTTCATTTGCTTCCAGGAAAACCGCTCTTTGCTACTCGTCTTGTTTTAGAGACAATGGCCATTCATTTACGGATAAAGGAAAAATGCCGAGCCATTCCCGGCAATGGAAGCAAAAGGAGAATTTGCGGCAATACCAAAGCTGCTTCACGAGCAGGAAACCGCTGATGCAAGTGATAGGGAAATGTGAGCGTTAGGTCTAATGAAAACCTTCCTCCTTGACTCACCAGAGTTCGTGTGACTTCATGCCACATTTAATACAGTACATTGAAGTTTGGAAAACAAGGACTCGCATTCAAATCCGTGATGGAGCCGTTGCGTTAACACAGACTTAGCAAGATCTTTTTCTCGTTAGTATGTCATTAAACGAAGTGTCTGTTATTCGCTGACCTATACTGCTTCAACTTAAGGAGGAGGACGTTGGCATAACATGTAATCGCCCGAAAGTTACTTTTTGGTAGTGGTAGATACAGATTCGGGGATTAGTGCAGTGGCGTGCGTCTAAATAGGCTTTGCAGGAATACAACTATAATCAGTTATACCGCATTTGGATTTATTTGTTTCATGCTTAAATAAAGAGAAGCAGGTCCCTCGGTCCCTAATTGCATGGTGGAAGCAACCTTCTACTTTTATGGTCCTCGATACAAGTAAACCCATAGAAAGAATACAAGTATATATTTTACTGTGTATTTTTACGTAGTTACAGCTACCAAAATTTGAAACCTGCAATTTGCTTCAAAATTTTACGAGAGGTACACTTGAAAAAAGGATTACAATAAAGACTTGGCTTGTTTAGATAGAAAGAGCAGCCAATATAAGTTTAGTGTTAATTAGCATAGTTCGAAGACCCGTGTGACAACTTTCAAAAGCCACCTGACGCCTCAACATTTCTCTCCCTCTTCGTCCTCGTTTTTTGGCCTTTTCGCTAGCAGCTGCTCAAAGACCAGATTTGGGCAAAACTGAAATTTAACTGCTGTTGATTTGTTTTAACCGGCTTCACCCATTTGTATCAGTGTACTAAGTGCTGTGAAGGTTTTTATGTTACCCATATATTGTTTCTACGTTCACAATTCACTTTATAAAAAAGTCTATAAGTAGAAAAAACAGAGTTTTTAAAATATACGTTCCTTAAAGTTCTCTTTTCAGAGACAACTTGATGTCTTACGCATTATTTATTTAAATGTGTACGTCTACCTCCCTTGTTAAGAACCATACAATAACAAAATCAGCTCTTAGTTCTAGCATCTTACAATTAATGCAATTTCATTTTATTTCTTGCAGTTGACAATTTCATAGTAACTATACGTTCCAAAACATGAAATATCTGGGTTATATGGCAATTTACTTTCCAAAAAGTTTAAATTTAATGCAACTCGGAAAATGTAGGAACATACATATCCAAGAAAGGAAAAGAGATTGTGAGAAATTTAGGAAAAAGATAAGTTTGTGATGCATTTTTGTGATTTTCTATGTATATGTCTACTAGTTAGTACAACATTTAGGTATACATATTCTGTTATAAATGGACTAATGAAGTATATTGTTAAAAACTGAGTTATAATTGAAATTTATTGAAAATAGGATATTATTAATGTATAATATGTCGCATGCTAATTATTTGCGTAACACAACAATACTAAACGTTAGTGGGGCAGCAGTAGCTTGATATTTCCAAATTTGATCAAATTGAATTAATGTAGAACAATCTCAAAACAGTAAATACTCATCATTTCAATTCATTCATTGGTACACCGGCCGCTCTTAAAAATAGACTTGGCAGCGCTAGTGCAGGTTTTATACTACCTAAAAAAGGAAGAAAATACCGGTGTAGCTTTCTAAATCCGGTACGCCACTGTAAACTCTGGGATAATCTCCTCATCTCGTTTCCTCTGGCCATTCCGGAGTGGGCGTAAGTAGAACGCCAACCCCTTCATTAGACGCAGTAATTTGAAGGCGCAACAGAAATCATTTAACGGGCTTCATTGCTCATTTTCAACACAATGGGATCGAGACACTTAAGAGTACAACCCGGCGGTTAAGTTGCAAGCCAAACAGCGTAATGACCCCGACCCTCGGCACACTAAAACGTTATTATATTTACACTCTTTTTCATTCTTTTAACGGGAGATTCAACTTCAACGCTTTATGTTGGCATTTAGAAGCCGGATATTAAAACATACGCAGACTTTCAGCTCTACACGCCGAGACAAAGCCACCTTGTTATACAAAAGGTAAACGAGCGAGGTGTTGTCGCGGTAAGGCGTGTGACTCGCATTCGTGAGGTCCCGTGTTCGATCCCCGGCGACCGCCCACTATCTTTAAATATCGCCATCATCGTGGGTTCTTCGTTGTTTACCCGGGCTCGGTAGGCGAATGCTGGTGTGGTTTCTCATCAATCTCCATTTCCTTCTATCATTTCCACTTCACTCATTTCCACATCATTCAGGTGTGTTTCAAGGTTCTTGGTGTGTACCGGTGTCGGAAAGATGGTGTGGGTACTTGCTCAAAGGAAAGAGCGCTCCCCGTGAATACTAGAGGGCTTCCTGATAGACGGGTCTTCGTGTTTGGGGTTTATTATGGACTTCCGCCCGTCTCTGCGGCCTGTAATCTCCCTTACTCTTGTGGGTGTGTCACAATAGATTTGTGTAGTCGCAGTGCTCGAAATTTCATCCTCCGTTGCCTAGCATATACCTAGGAGTGTAGTGGTGCCAGAGCACCACAAATGTACATTTTTTGCAACTTTAGTGCTGCCCGATATTTTCCCCGTTTTGTGGGAGCACCTTTCTATTTTTACTTTTAAAAAATCTAATTTGCTTCATTCACGTGATTTTCTTTGCCTGTTCTGCACATAAACTATTCTTACAAAATATTATTATTTTACTTACATCCTTCTAATCGAGATAAACATCAGCCGAAAATTATCTATCACTTATTTGTTTGTAAGTAGAAGAGAAATACACTAGGCTAAAGCGAAAGATTAATCTTTCAAAAGCAGGTGGCTATGTAAATAACTGAAGTACGATAGACTTTGAATGGCCAGCAATAAAACAAAGAGAGATGAAACGAAAGGTAAATTCTCGTTTGAGAGAAGTTACGAAGTTTAAAACTGAAACCAATACCAAAGAATATATCGCAAGCGGCGAACTCTACAAAAGAAAAAAAAAAAGTACTAATACTGTATATGATACAAATTGTGTGTTTAGACGAGATGTATATTTTTTTTTTTTTTGTAATCAGTTTTTATGTATCTCTTACGGTTTACTATGTATGCCAAATTCATCCACAATGAAAGCTCAAGATACATATTTTATATGTGATGTAAATATTTTGATGTTCGACATTTTAATCAAAATCATCAAGAGGCATTTTTGAACCAACATTTAAAAACTTCATGTAAAGGATACTTTGTGGTGGGCGGAATTTTCTTGAATACCTTCCTGTCGCATCCTTAAAAACCAAGACTGGTATTTAACAGTATTTTCGTTTTTGTGCTCTGCTGTCCACGCACACACACACACATCGACCTTCTTCTAAAAAGTTTTTTTTTATTTAGGGGACCTCAAATCATATAACTCCAGTGTAATATCAAAAAAACATTCTTTGGTGGAGTAAGACACTTCCTTGTCCTACTGTGTGTGTGTGTGTGTGTGTGTGTGTGTGTAGTATATGTGGAGAAAGTATATAAAAATAATGGTTTTTACAAGCAACTTGATGGCCAGTACACGCTTAGCAGAAATGGTACACAAGAGAGGGAAAATTATTAAAGTATAAATTTGTGCTGCTCGATTAGCTAACACTTCATTGCTGAGCAATCAATAATCAGTTTCATTAACTATAAGCTTCACTTTATTTGTATTAACTGAATGAGGAATATTGCGAATGAGTATCTTTTTAACAGAATCAATAATAATAATAATAATAATAATAATAATAATAATAATAATAATAATAACAATAACAACACGCGAATACGCTATCTGCTACTGAAGAGCCCGGGTAGATTTTCCTTTACGACTACACCTATACCCGTAATAGAGCAAGCATGACCGAAACAAATTGAACTGGGATGCAAAGTGTGTACAGCACTTACCAACAAAAGTAACATTAATACTTATCATTACTAAAAACTCTGCAAATATCCTAAAAATAAGGCATTCAATTCATTTTAACCTGAACTCAAAAGAAATTGCCAATAAGGAACAATAGCCACATTATGTTAACAGAAAAACTACCATCTTTTGTGTTTGCATATTGCATCCTAGGTAAGTGGCTCGCAAACCAAGGCAAGGTGAAATGGAAGGTCACAAACACCATAGAGCAAAATACCTGATGTAATGCGTTCACATGACTTTCTCTACCCTCCAGCATTCATTGCTGGGAATACAAACCACCACTGGTAGTAGTAGTAGTAGTAGTAGTAGTAGTAGTAGTAGTAGTAGTAGTAGTAGTAGTAGTAGTAGTAGTAGTAGTAGTAGTAGTAGTAAGGTAATAATACTAGCAGCAGCAGTAGTAGTAGCAGTAGTAGTAGTGGCAGTAGTACTAGCAGCAGTAGTACTAGGAGCAAATCAAGCAGTAGTAGTAGTAGTAGTAGTAGTAGTAGTAGTAAAGTAATAATACTAGCAGCATTAGTAGCAGTAGTAGTAGTAGTAGTAGCAGCAGTACTGCTAGCAATAGTAGTAGTGGTGGTAGTAGTAGTAGTAGTAGTAGTAGTAGTAGTAGTAGTAGTAGTAGTAGTAGTAGTAGTAGTAGTAGTAGTAGTAGTAGTAGTAGTAGTTGCAGCAGCAGTAGTACTGGCAGTAGTACTAGCAGCAGTAATAGTAGTGGCAGTAGTACTAGCAGCAGTAGTACTAGGAGCAAATCAAGCAGCAGTAGAAGTAGTAGTAGTAGTAGTAGTAGTAGTAGTAGTAGTAGTAGTAGTAGTAGTAGTAATAGTAGTAGTAATAATAGTAGTAATAATAGTAGTAGTACAGTAATAATACTAGCAGCAGCAGTAGTACTAGTAGTAGTAGTGGTAGTAGTACTAGTAGTAGTACTAGTAGTAGTAATAGTAGTAGTAGTAGTAGAAGTAGTAGTACTAGTAGAAGTAGTAGTACTAGTAGTAGTAATAGTAGTAGTAGTAGAAGTAGTAGTGTTAGTAGTAGTATTAGCAGTAGAAGTAGTAGTAGTAGTAGAAGTAGTAGTACTAGTAGTAGTAATAGTAGTAGTAGTAGAAGTAGTAGTACTAGTAGTAGTAATAGTAGTAGTAGTAGAAGTAGTAGTGTTAGTAGTAGTATTAGCAGTAGAAGTAGTAGTAGTAGAAGTAGTAGAATTAGTAGTTGTAGGAGAAGAAAAAGTAAATAAAGTGAAGGAAGTTTCCTATTTGTAGGAAAGGAAAGAGCGCGAAAGTGACATCTACGGATATTCTCAACAACTATTATGAAGGGCCAGCACGTAAATGTTTACAATTAATGGATCACAGCCCCTAAATTTGAAGTTGTGGTAAGTTCAGATAGGTCTGTTAATATTTACGATTCAAGATGCCCTAAATTGGAGTGGAAAACCTTGAGAACTGGTTTGAATTTGAACCGTAGTGTTATACAGGGTTACTACAAAAGAAATAGACAAATTCAACTGCCTGTAAAACAAAACCTATTAGAGATAGCAACCTAATTATTTTGGAGATATGTTGAGAAATTCTCAAAGTTTCGTTTGCTACTACTGATAACGCTGTGGTGTTTTGTTTGTTGTTGCAGAAGCTGAAATGGCGGAAAATCTTGTGGAAAAGGCATATTGCGTGTTGGAATTTGCTAGAACGCAATCAGCAACTGTTGTCCAACGACATTTTAGAACACGTTACCACAAAAATGAAATGATGCGCTCACAAAAATCAGCATCGTCTTCAGCATGTTGCAACATGTCGATGCAAAAGTCACGCCGTATGACCTTATCTTCTTCAGTCAGAAACTGCAACATCTGTAATCTGTAAGGCATCATGTGCAGTCGCTTCCGCAAGATTTTCCATACAGTTTGCTGTGGATTTTGTAATTGCATGCTTGCCCTAGATGTCGATTTCTGTGGGCTTCTTATGTAGGCAGAACGAACACGTTCAACGTTTTCTTCCGAAACGTTTTCTTGGTCTTCCCGAGCTCTTCCCTTTGCACAAACGTCCCGTTGTCTCGAATTTTCTATACCAGTCGTAGATTGACTGTCTAGTCGGTGGCGTTTTGTGGTAACGTGTTTTAAAATGTCGTTGGACAACAGTTGTTGATTGGGTTTTAGCAAATTCCAACATGCAAGATGCCTTTTCCATAGGATTTTCCGCCATTTCAGCTTCTGCAACAACAAACAAAACAATACAGCGCTACCAATAGTAACAAACGAAACTTTGAGAGTTTCTCAACATACCTCCAAAATAATTAGGTTGCTATCTCTAATAGTTTTTGTTTTACAGGCAGTTGAAGTTGTCTATTTCTTTTGTAGTAACCCTGTATTAGTATTAGTAAAGTATTTAGGTAAATGAAACTTTAGGTCGAAATATAAAACAATATTTTAAAAGTATTCAGTTGTTCTAAAGTTTCAATTCTTTAATTTGAATAAACATATTAGGATTTTACACATTTAGTTTAATTATCAAAAAGGAACTATAACAGTGACATTCCTTATTACACTACTAAGCAAGATAATTTCAATGAATTTTTAAAGCTTTTAATTACAACTTTTGAACAAGGTCTTCATTTCCCAATTTCTAAAATTATCTGTAATTTTTATGAGCATATTAGCAAGATGTGCAACTGTAATAGTTGAATGTTATTTATTCTTAATAACATTCATGGCAGCAAAAGTGTGCTCACAAATGTATGTGAGGAGCGAAATCTGCACAAGAGCCTTAGAGAAAGATCATGAATTACAGGAAACCGACGGAAGGGATTCTCAGGAATCCATTAAAATTATGTGCACGTGGGTGATGTACAGTATTTTTAAAATTTAGCATCAGGTCCTGAGTGGTTTTGCATTTCTATTATTTGCATTTGTAATGCTGGGGTGTATTTATGAATCTCAGATTCTAAAATACAAAATGGATTTAAGCATAAACTATATTGCTCCTTTCAGATTCGAAATAAGGTGTTGTTTGTGATAATAAATAGGTTTACATAGGATCTTGAATCGTCGGCGGACCATTTTTCTTAATACAGTTCCGGAGTTTGGCGGGACTCCGGCGCTGTATTCCGTTTTCCTCCTTTTTACATTTTCCTAAAATTTGACTCTGTTTTTCTGTTTGATTACGTTTGCTTTTTGATCTTAATACACACAACATATACAACCATTCAAAATGTCTTGACGGGTCATTACTAGGCCAGCGGGGCTAGGGTTGGGCGCGCCCCTGCCTTACAACACTATCGAATAGTGAAAAGAGTATAACTTCATAACACTAGTACTCAAAAATGGAGTTTTTAGGATGCCTTTTTTAACAAGTCCGAACTCATCTTGGCTACATTTTCAGTAGTTGTTATCGTTCAAGATGTTTTTGTCGGGAACATCCCAGTACAGTTCGGGTAGGAGTAAAGGCAGAAAGTCACAAAGCATGAATGTAATTGAGACACCTGCAAGATTGTCGTTCTCAAAAAGCATAAGAAAAAGATTAAGCCTGCCACCAAGTTGTTCAAAGCAGTCCAAAGAAGGGTGGCGAAGGTGAGAAAAGAACAGGCAACACAGGCGGGTGGATACTACTGCTTTTCTTCTCTCCCTCCCCTAATCTTCCACTCTTGAAAGGCAGACACGACACCTGGGTATGCGAGGTCATACACAGGAAGCAGCTCAAACAGGGATTGCCTTAATGATTTTATTGACTGCTCTTAGTTGCTTTCAACTCAAGTTAGCCGTGGTAGGGTCCGGCCTGGTCCGAGGATGGGACAACTCAAAAACTTTCTGCTTGCTCTTTCAGGGTTGCCATATCGCGCCGGTTCCATGACTCAGTTGGCGATACACAGTTTTAAAAAGTTGAGGATTGAACTCATGTTATCTCACGGTGGGGTACACAAACTTCTGAAAATTCTATAACCTACAGGAAGAGTTTCCGAATGGAAGGTTTGGTTACAAGCAAAATTTCGGTATTATGGGATTAAATTGTTACAATTGTGTCTTTAGGAAATATGAATACACACATGGGTGTTATGGTAGTCTGTGGATTTGGGTTTCATGAACTTCATGCTTTGTTTTATTAAAAATGTAAGTTATAATATAATCTGTCATAATTATTATACTTTAAACATCTACAGTTATAAATTGCCACAGTAAAAATGAACTAAATTTCAATCCTCCCCAATGGAAAAAGAATGTTCAGAAATATCGCTTCTTATTATACAATCAACCCTTACAAAAATGAGATGTAATATTCCTTTTGTTTGCATACTAACAGTATCCACAGTATTTTATATACATTTCACTCTCAAGTACTCATAAAATAATATATGTACTTTCTCAAATATTATCAGAATGCCGCACTTATTAAGGAAGAAGAACACTTGTTTTAGATATAATTCATTATTATCTTCGAACTCTCACTTGTTACACTATATAATTGAATCCTGGCAGCAAGCTTCTTCAATAGTATACCGGAATTTGCAAGAAAAACCTCAAACAAAATGAAAATTTTAGGATCAACTGTGCGCCCTGTGCTCAAAGACCAGACAATGAAGTTCAAGTATTTAAATATGTTGTGTCAACTGAAATGTTTTATTTATCTAAACGTCATAAAGTCTTAGAATTATGTTGCTTAAAGTACTTTAAACATAAACAAGATTAATGGTGATAAAAAGTCGTCGTGATCATCACTTCCCTAAATAGAACAGTTTAACGTTTAAGATGATCCTAAAAATAACAGTCAGGAGACTGAATTGCTAAACTACAGCATGAACTTCTCTTAACATCTACCTGAAAAAGCTTATGAATCCGGTACTTACGGTCCTAGAAGCCCAATAAAATTTTAAAATCTTGCCAGACTTTTGACAGCTAGGAATATCTTTTGAGCTGCATATCATATTAAGAGCAATTTTCTAATAGAAAACAAAATATATCTCGTTAACGGATCTGCAAAAATGTACATTTCGATCGTATTCAGCTGCACAGTCCTCACGAGACCCTAAAAACCTGGCCAAAATCTGAAAATGAAACCTTGTTATAACTGGACACCTAGTGCACAATCCAAGAGTCAAATCAGTAACTGAGCTATTCCGACCTATCTCTTTACATTTCCATGGCACATTCCGACATGGACAGCAAAGATGTAAGTTTCCTGATGCACATAATAATTATTATCCATGCGTTTCAAGTTAGCAACTGTGAAAGCCTAAGGCTCAAAGTGCAATGTTCTTCACTGTCTATATACCTTTGACTGTTTTATATTAATTTGGTTTCTATAGGTTTAAATTATTACATGCAGGTAGGCTGTGGTAAAAAGTTTCATGTACTTCTTTTATTTTGAATTTCTAATCGAGTTTTAATTTTACTGAAATCACAGGCTACCGAGATTTATATTTCCAAAAGTTATTCAGTAATTTAGCATCAATAAATAAAACTTTATTTTTCGATAATAAAGTACTTCCCATGTGCAAGTGGTGAGGCAGAAGGATATAAAGGAGCACCAACAGCGCCATTCTGAAAACGCTCGTGTAGCTGCAGCATCTGGTCTTAAGCGATCGCAAGATTTCCAATCTCAGGAGTCAAATCCCGAAAATTGTATCAGAAAAAGAAAGTATTTCCAACAGTGTTTAATCTCTTGGAAGTGGTACGGTAGTCCCAACCATCAGAAGATGCTGAATGAAAGCGGATCGATTGTAAATATAAATTATTATAATTCATGAATCTTTTTATATTAGTGCATTAAATTGTACAAAGACGTTTTGGCCAGATTTTCAGGGTCTCTGGACTACTATACAATGTAAAGTAGGAGTGTCTGCTTTCACAGTTCACAAACAATATGATAATACTTGAATCGGCACGAAAGGCTCATGCAGATTTCAGTATGATTACATATTTTTATTGATGGATTTCAAATTTGAAGACATTATGTCCCATGGGAACTATTTTTAGGCGGTGCCGAGGCCAGATGTTAGACCGCTCGCTTCTCACACATGTAGGAGGCTCAGGATCAATTCCAGGGGACAAGTGGAATTTGTGGTGGACGAACCGGCGTTTAGGCGGATTTTCTCTGGGTTATCCACTTCCCCGCCATTCATTATATCAATTTCTTCAAATCGCCTTTCCTGTGATCCATTTCACCGTCAACTTATTTCATTCACTTCCTCAATTTCATATCAGGGATCTGGCTGATCGTCCATCTTGACTTCTGTCTGATCAATTGTCTCTGCCCCTCAGCGAGCTTGGAAGTCCTGGGAGTGTATATGAGGAGGGTAAACAGACAGAAGGAAAGAAAATCTTTTCATCCTCGAGTATTACATACCTAAATAGTATCCTGCAAATAATCTATGGGCAACTTTGATTTGAGTAAACGTATTCTATTCCGCTTGCTGTACCAAATCGAATTTCCTTTTCCCAACAACTCTACCACCAGTTATTTAGCCTACCCTAGTCCTACTAAAATTCCCAATTCGATATGAAGTAAAAGTAGAGTTCCAAGCACTTATGATCCCATGTCTTTGCAGTACAAGTTTATTATTCAAGAACATTAATTCGTGCACTTGAGGATTTAACTGTCCGCAAGGAACGTTAATGCTGGAGGAAATACTATTAAAACCTAAATGCATAGCAGCCAACTTTTAAATTTGTTGGTTGTTTCACGTGACTCTTAACTGCCCCGTGCCTTTATAAATGTGAAACAAGTTTCTTGGTAGCGGAGATACATGGTTTTAACTTGATTGTTTATAGTAATATCCTTCTTTCCTAACTCTTCTTGTTATTGCCTTTGTAAGTGTGTATCTTCTCGAACCTTTTATAGAGCAATTGAGGGGCGAACGGCTATAGTTAGCGACACCCAGTGAAGGAAGGCACGTGCAATAAAACTCGGCCTGATCAAGGCTTTCCAAGCGCGAAGGAAGAGATCCACAAGGCTAACGACACAAAGTGGTGTAGTCATTCCATTCCTGCCACGTGTTTCCATTTAAACCCTGCATAATGTGCACCTGCGAGTGGAAGGACATGATTTTCCATCTTCTTAATATTTTCAACTGCACTACCAACAGCTATTTCAGTCCAACCTAAGGCCCTAAGGCCGGAATTACACTGTAAAAAGATGAGTCAAACTCGTATGCCAATACTTTTAGTAAAAGATTGTAAAAGCTAACCTTTATAAAACATTCAGCTGTGGCATCGGTATAAAATGTTGGTCGCAATAGCATCACGAAATAGGTAAGTAGTTCCAAATTAAGCCGTGCATTAAAACGTATGCAGAGGAACCTAAATGTCAATTTTCCATTAAATTCTAAAACATTAACTAAAATGTCAAATATTCTTGATAAATATTAACTATAACACTCCTAAGAAAAGAGTTATTAAATGTTTAATTAGAAGCACTTGCTTCCAACATATGGTTTAAAGTGGTGGTTAAGTTATATCTGTAAGAAATGAAACACAATTATTTTAATGCAATCACTGAAGAAATATGCGATAGCAGATTATATGTAACCTGAAGTACACTGACTGATATTTTCTCAGATAAATACTGGCTTCGCAATTCATTAAGTTTCTTGAAAACCAATGCCTTCCTGTAAAGAGTTTATTGCGCCTGCATTTATATATGTTTTGCCTTTTATTTCGGTTTTAATACTTTCTAAACATTCCGGTGTACAGGAATTCATTAGTTTCATAATCGGAAATTAGCATTTTGGTTCTATTAATATTCCATTCGCATTTATTTTCCGCCATAGTTATCCCTACATTTTTAAAAGAACAGTTATACTGTCAACTATTTTATAAAATGCTTTATAAAAGACCTTCGACATAGTTCTGTTACATTGTAATGTGGACCCAGAGGGCACATCATAATCTTTGTGGTGCCAATCAACTATACTTTTGTGCTATGGCAAATGCATCTCTAATCAATGCTGTACAAAATGCGAGTAAATCTACTCGAGTTATTTCGACGAGAGTGCTAAGTTCTTACTCATTGACCACATAGAACATGGTGTAGGAATTATTGCACCTAACTGAATTTTATAACATAAAATATGTTCTAATTGCCTATTATTTCTCTGGGGAATACCTCAATTAAAACGCTAATTTACTGACAGCATTTTTACAGTTTTTTTTTTTTTTTTTTTTTTCTAAACGAGAGTAAACAGAAGGATAAGAGATTCTATTTCTGAAAATGTATACATATCTGTTTATGGCATCTAGCCACAGATTTATGAACGTGTGTGCAGGGACCCACAAGTTTCCAGCTAATAAGAAATTCCTGTGAGAATATTTTTTCCTTGTAAGGCAAGCAAGACGATAATGTAAGCATGATATACTTTCCCTCCTCGTCTTGCAGCAGCGTTCTCAGGGTCATCACATTACAAGACTTGATCTCAGAACAGTGTCACTTTTCCAATGTTTTGACCGGGATGTCAGCAAAGAAGCCATGTAATAGAAGCAGGTCCCGCCAAGACAGGTGGGGCGCAGGGCTATCCAACCGGATGTATGTATATCCATCCACTCGACACTGACCGAAACCCGAGTCAGCGCACCGGTAAACTGTTTCTCAGACTATTTTACGTATTTTCGGAACAAGTCATTTTTGCCTTATTTATACGGCTGGTAAAAGAAAAAAATGTTCCCTCATAAATTATATTGACAGTAAAATCGGAATAAAAGAATACAGTTTGTATATTTTAAAAATGTTATCACAAAGCATTAAAGGCAGATTACAGCATTGCGATGATGGGATGCCTTTTAAAATTAGCAGGAGACAGTTCCGCGGTGTAGATTTTATCTCAAATTTGTTCAACATGTTTAAAGACAAGCTACACGTACAGCTTTAGAACTTAATTGCTAATATTCAGAGTTATCAACTTTATAATGCCCCGTTTTCTCAGGGGCTATGAATTTATTCTGCGGATTTGAAGACAGGCGTCGCCGGACCAAATGGTCAGACCGCTCGCCTCTCACCTAGGATGCCCGGGTTCGATCCCAGAGAACATGTGGGATTTGTGGTGCACGAAGCTGCGTCTGGGAGGGGTTTCTCCGGATTATCCGGATTGCCCAGCCATTCATTCCACCAATCAATTCATATCATCCACGGCCCCACTTTCACATCAGACCTCGGGCTGAATACCCATTCTGGCTTCTTACTGGTCCAGAGCCTCTGCTCTTCAACAGGCGTCTGACCCCTGGTTGCTTAGCAAGTCCTGCGGGTGTAAGTCCTACATACGAAGAGGGTAAACAGAAAGAGGAAGAAAACACTGGGTCTTTAGATTTATTTGGCCTTTAGCGCCATTGGGTTTAAATGCATAACGTTATTATTAGGTCAGTGGACCCCTTGTCTCAAAGGGGAGGTGAAGAACTTAACCTTGCATTGCCAAATTCGTATGGGACGGAAAAAAATAGAAATTATGCTTTATTTATGGACGCTCTTCAACTGTTGCGGTTCTCAGCGTTCCATTCTATACTGGGCGTGAAATACTACTTAATTTTGCTCAGAGGTCTCTATAAATCTACGACACGGGATCAACTGCTTTACTTTCCTTCTAAAGGAAGCCATTGTTAGGGATTCTTACGCCCGAAAAAATATGTCGACCTCCACAGGGTTTGAACCCTCGACCTTGGGTATATGAAGTTAGCTTGGTAACCATTACACCATGGAGGACAACCGTACGAGATGGTGCGCAACTGTTTTTGCTAGGGCATTTTGTGCGTTCTTTACTTTTTGGTGTTTTCTTAATTATGTGTGGGTCATTTAATGCTGTAAAAGGTATTAACAAGTGCTTATTGTAATGGGGAAGTTGTAACATCACAGCTTAAGTTACCTATGAGCATTAAGACTACGACTGCGGGTTTACGAGACGCAAGCGAATATTGCAAATGTAAATATTGGAAAGCTGCGATGCAAGTCCCATTTCACTAAAGTGACTTCGAAACTGTTGACATCCATCTATCTACTACTCATCGTTCGCTAGTCCTCTGCAAGAGGCAATGCGTGATTATCTCGCTACCTAGTATAGAGGTCATGCACGGACAAAGGAATGACGGCAAAGACCGAGTAAATCTGCGGAACCTATACAATTTATTGATGACTAAAACAAAATAATTTGGATAAAGTCAGTACTACAAGTAAGGGAATTAATTTATAAACCACTAAAATGCTTTGCATTTACTATTTCTTTACAAAGTTGCTTTAGTAAACTCACGGTAATAAATAAAAATGAAGTCCAATTTTCGGACTACAACACTTTGAAGGCTAAACCTTATAAGAATATATAGCGCTTTGTAATAAGTTCATTACAATTCCATTAAAAAGCTCAACGACCTTAATTATAAACCTCGTTTTCAAACTATCCTTTCCTTTTTCAGTGGCTTGCAACATTAAAAACTTTCTTTCAAGGCGAAGTTGTCTTTCACAATTTATTCAATTTGATGAGCCTCTTAATGAAAACTAGTTATTTGTTTTTTCTGATGAAACGTACAGAAAACAATTTCGTAGTTAATCTTGGCGTCTACAGTAAAAACGATTTTTGGTGCAAGGATAAGAGTTAGTTAAAAACCTAATGGGTAATATCATTATCATGACTTGCCAAAATCTCATACATTTTATGACATTTTGGAAAAATTAGAAATGTTTTGTGTGTAAAATATTAATTCTACAACAGAATTTGACGACTTTTCTCTTTGAACTGAAATGAAAGTTGAGTTTTATTTAAGGATGTTCTTTAATTACTGTGGTTTTCAGTGCCCCATTCTGTTTTGGGTAAGAAAGACGTTTAATTTTGCACAGAGGCCTCTTTATCAGGCTTGAGGGTCTTTTCTGTGCCGTAAATCTATGACACGGAGCCAAGGAAGGAAGCCATGCTAAGGATTTTTAAGGAAAAAAAAAACAAAAAAAAAACGGAAAAAAAAAAAAACGCCCTCCACAGATTTGAACACGCGACCTTGGGCACAAGAGGTCATGATAACTACTACGCCACGGAGGGCGACTCTTTTTTCTTTAGGGGATTTTCCACCTAAAACAACAAGTTTGACATTTAACTGGCTTTTCGTTTTTGAATTATACTGTTTTAAAACGAATTTTCGATATCGATATTTTGGGCTTCGATCGAGGCGTTACAGGCGTGTAACACCAAAAAATAGTGCCAGCTTGGTATATGCTGCAAGACTTGCCCTTATGATAATCCAATAACATTCAGAGTGACTGGCGTATCTCAAACAATAATTTTATGTCAGAAATCAGAATTCTCTATCTTCTAAATCAAAAGTACAGTGATGAGTGATGATTATTTCACAAACATATATAATTAACTCTTATCTGTCAGATTAAGATGTCCGTAGCAGAATGGAATTGGCTAGACTCCAAGATCAAGAGGGCATGAAATGTACATTTTATTTTATGTCTTATCTAGAAGAGATGACATGTCTTTTTATGATATAATTGGAAGTACTAAATAATAACAGAAAAGCAAGAGGTCACCGTTAAACGAGAAAAATATTGTTCAACTTCAACTTAGAAAATATTATAACTGAAACCTTATAGAACGTTTATATGAGCTTAATAAAACTAGGGGTCATGCTGATCCTATTTCAAGGTGCAACAGCCAAATCCGTCAACCACACGACCACTGCATTTTCTTGCTCCGTAAAAACGTCATGTGCGCATGTGGTTGGCATCCACAGTCCTCCAGCTGTACAAGTAAGGTTTCCAAAACAAAAATCATCATCTTGCTCTAAATCCTTTACATGTTAGGCCGAAGCAATTTGTAAATGTTCTAAATGTTATTCAAATCACTGTATGTTTATCTAGGCTTCGCGCTGTGACGTGAAGAGTTTAATTTCTTAATGTAATACAACTGTGAAATTTTTAAAATGCACAGCATATAAGATAACTTGCGGAAATGTATACCAGTTATTATACAAAAAATCAACAATGTTTTTGCCGTTTTCAAAATGTTAGCATGCATGATTAATAAATTATAAACTTTAATTTTCTAAATTCATTGTTGTAATACAAATTACCCGTACAATGTATTTTTTAAAAAAATATTCATATAAAAGTTCAAGCTTTACAGAAAATGAGTTTACAAATAGATGTATTATAACAGATACCTTATAATAATTCATAATTAATGCAGACAAAATATTAATTTCTGTACTATCCAAAACTCTTAAGATTCCATAAGTTAATAACGTATTTCTTAAAAATATTAATTTTCCTTAATGTATTTTTGAGGGTCAATCCAAAATATTTGCTAAAATTAGGAAACAATTACATGGTGTGGAGCATTTTGAATGTGGAAGCATGTGTAAAACGAGTTTGCGAGGAAACAATGTTTAAAATTAATCCAGTTTCAAGAAATGATGTTTAAATACATTAATGTACACAATTGATATACACGACAAAAGTTAGTGTCTGGTTAATGTATATTTACAATGTAATTTTATTACATAATGGCTTTGTCATTATGGTACCGCAAAAGGACTTCTGAGTTCAAACGACTTTAACTTGAAAAAAAAAGTTTAAAATTGGGCGTACTTATATACCTATTAATAAACATGCGACTATGCATTTATACCTTAAGTTAATTGGTAGTTTAAGCAAATCAAAAGGAAACGAATAGCTGGATAATAGCTGATGTTATGAATAATGGTGCATTAGGGGTATTTAACCCAGTTTCTGGCAGTACCTTAACTCTTTTCAGTTAAAATATTGATATGCAGCGCAGATATTCTCAAACTTTATAAACTCCAGGGCTAGTAAACTGTCTCGAATTATTCTACGGAGACTAATGTGGACACGACTTTGATTATTAAGAAGATATATTGTACCAAAATAAAGCACCTTTAAATTCATATGAAAAGGAATCATGAAACTGTAAGTAAAATATTAGAAGTGAATTATTTTAAATATTGTAATATTTATTTACCAAATGTTATCGCATTAAGTGTAATAAGATTCCCAACCCTTACGGAGGACAATTTTAGTAAAATTCAGATAACATGGGCACTCACATTTATTCAGTTGCTGCATGTTGTTTTTATTTGAAAAATAAATACCTGAACATCCTTTCTCGTTAAAGATTGGTTGTGTGGAACTACATGATGATTTTAAACGCTTCTTCAATAATCCTGAAAGTTCAGGTAGGAATTCATTTATTAATCATTTTAGAATGAACTTTGACCCTTGTATAGCAAACAAATATGTGCGCTGGACAGCAACGTGCCACTTTTAGGTTTTATAATATTTTAATTTATTTGCTATCAAATACTACATTATAAATAAAACTAGCACCATGTTCTAGATTATCACGTGCACAGGGAGGTATTGCAATCATATCAGTATACATTATGTACAAGCGTATAAAGGAAGAGTAGAAACCTAAACATCTGATGCGTTACACTCAGAAGACTTTCTCTAGCTGTTCTACAAACCTCTTACAAAAGATTATTTTTCTTTCTTCCATGCTAATCGAGAAACATTAGCAGAATCTCCTAATTGCTTATTTCCTTATAAGTAGAAGGGAACTAAATAAATTTATGCTAAATCAATAGCCAAAAGTATTAAAAGCTGCCGGCATTCGACTGTCATTGAAATTCGCTCCTTTGCTTGGCCAAAAGTAACACAAAAGAAATACGGGTGACATCCTGTCTAGAAAAGTATAAGTATTTTAAAACTGAAACCTATATCTCGGAAACGGTTATCTCCATAACAGAAATACAAATAACGTAAATTGTGTGCTTTGACGAGATCTACATTTTTGTGTGGTAGGTTTTGTCTATCTTTTACGGTTTACCAGCTATGCAAAATTCATCCAGAAAGAAGACTTTAGGGGCTATTCCCAGAAAATTCAATATCTACAGTTTATTTCACATGTAAATATATTTAATATACGATATTTTAATTAAACTTTCTATAGCCATTTTAAAGAAAATCAAAATGCTCGAAAACGTCACTATGTGAAGGGTAGTTTGGGTGGAGGGCATTTTCTTGAAAATCTTGGAGGCACATTCTTGGGAGACATTGCATTAAAACACCAAGTTTGTATTTAGCGGGCTTTTCATTTTTGAGTTATGTTTGCCACAGACGGACACACACTGGCCTTTTTCTATTACTTTAATTCAGGTCTCAAAGCATATATTTCCGGGGAAATCTCGGTATCTGATTTTTAGATAGAATACAATACCTTCTCTATCTGTTATGTACGCTGTGCATATGCGCTAGAGAAAGTAAAAATATTAATCACTAAAGAAGCAAAACAATGTTTAAAATCTGATGAATAAGTTATGTATATGCTTGAGGATCAATGCATCTCAGAAAGACGTTTAAGTCCAGAATACACCCCAGTGATTCGCTTATGTCCGAAATATATATTGAAGCTTGATAAATGATCTTTTATAGCGAAATTGTCTCTGACAAGCAAGAAACATGTAGATCGAATGATTGCACGTATCATACTGAATGTCATCCAATGCAAGAAGCACATTTACTGTCGAAAAGCTTTGGATAATCATATTTGGTCAGTGAAGGTAGAACCAGAGCTACAGATTTGCATGTACCTTCTTTATAAGAACAATGTAGCACTTAATATCCAGCCAAATGTGTGGGTAGAAGAAAAAATCGAAACAGATATGCATTTACAGCCAACTCCGACATATTTGAAACAAAGGAAGTGTAACCTGAACTCATTAACCACGTGGGAATTTCCGGAGCTTCTAAACCATCGGACAGTAACGTATCCATTTAGTACTGATGCAACAAACTAAAAATCGGTAGAACTTCAGTTGGTGTTCCTTTCTGTTGGAATTATTGAAATATATAAATGATCACAGACTTTCTCTACCTTATCTATCCCTTATTAGCGGATAAAAAAACCAGTTACGAAAGTGATTTTTTCCCATCTACTTCATTTTAATTGAGATAAAAATTTGCAGAAATAGCTACATTATACACTTCGTTTAAGGACTGGTCTTATTGTTTCCATGAAATAGCGAGGAACAACTGAATATGAAAATAATTTCATATGGAATATGGAAATAATGAAAAATTAATGAACAATTCGAACTGTTAGTAACAGATAACTCGGAAATAGAAACCCCGTCGCCCTAATCACTCTACACAAAGCACGGCTGTGGATACGTGGATCAAAACATACCAAAAGGTAAATTTCTGATATCTGGTTGAAGATGAACATACTTATTATAACTATAATAATAATAAAGTGACGCATTATGATCTATTACATTAGTATTCAGGTTGTAAAAATTACAAGACTCTTCGAAGCATACAATTAGTAACACCCGAACACTGTCTTTAAGATCGATGTAGCAACCAAAGCTGAACGTTATGAATACTACTCCAAATTTTCTTATCTATACGAGGTGACATTGCTAGCTATACCAGACCGCCGAACTTAACTGAAGCAGAAATAGTAGATATTTTACCAACCCTGATGATGTCATTTGGGTTGCATATGTGAGTAAAATGTCTGCTATTTGGAGACCACCTATATAAGGTGTGCTTGAATATCCCTAGGTAATGAAAGTGAGGAAATTAATTGTGCACAGATAACTGGCTTTATCTCAGATATTTGCCTATTAATCTGCTTACAAAAAATCAATAATTCCCCAACATAAATTACTACTTAGAAACAATACAAGTATCCGTTTCGATCAATTTTGCTCAAGCACGTGATTGGTATACTTAAGTAATACATTTTAAACACTAAGCTATTCTTCGATTTTAATTCAGTAGCCGCAGAAAATATACAATCAACTAATCCACTAGATTGTTTCCATAACCTGGGCTACAAAACCTAAACTGTAGATCGTAAACGTAATGAATAGCCTGTCGCTTACATTGTCGAAAAATACTCCAGGTAGTCGTCAATTTCATCATATATAGTTACTTATCTGCTAGACGTTGCTCTGTTAGTTTTGAATCTTCTGTAATTGTTTTAAACTTTTGTGTCATTGTAGCCATCTTGCATGTGTTTTTACTTTTGGATGACAAAGTATAAGAGCTGATTTAACTTATTCAACACAAACAAATATATCATCTAAAAATAAAAAAGCTCTAAGGATGATACTTGTGATTCATTATTTCCATCTATTAAATTCGGCACTGACTATTATATTGAAAGTGGCGTGTTTATATATTAACTTTCGAATCTTTCCCTACACCAGAAGGTATATTACTTAACGTGAGCATAGCATTGAAATGGGTTCATTTTGATACAAAATTTAATCTGAATAGAGTTTAACTTGACAATTACACTTATACTTTTCACGTTTGTTTCGCTTCTGAGAATTTCCGCAGTGCTCACATATAAGTACTGCCAAAGATCTACAAACTGTCAAACACCTAAGTTCAGTAATTAGAACACAATTTCAGACGGTAATGATAATTCAATATTTTCGATATCACAACTAGAATTTCTCTTCTTCGGCGAGTGTATAATTTTTACTTACTACTCGTACTTCTGGAACTGGGCGAATTCAATTACGATGTGCATTTTATAAAGTTTCCAAATTATTAGTGTATGATACGATGGCATTATAAAATTGCTGCTTAATGTGTTACTACCGAATAAATGCACTTTTGAGAAATATATTAAAACATATTCATGGATAATTCTTCTAAGCAGTAAACGTGAAAATACATTTGTGGCACACATCATCTAAACTTGGAAGAAAGGTAAACGTCCTCAAGTGTTCTGTACTTTTAGGTGCTTTAATCGTGGCAGTATGTTCAGTAGCGACAAAGCTATTATAAATTTTGCATCTGAACCCGGTGTTACTGAATTTCGTCCGTGTTTATATGCTGTGTTGAAACTAAAATACGGTTGAAGCGAGTTGCTGGCTTATATGAAGCTTATTATGAAGACAAAAATGCTGAAAACCTCCACCCAGAAACCACTACAGTACCTACACTACAGGTATACACTGAAGACAACCGCTAATCCTACGACCACATTACCAGGCATTACTTGAAATTAACTTACCGTTTCACCTGAAAACACTGGATCACTGAGCAGTTATTTTGATGTGTTATAATGTTTAACTTTCCTAATATATAATAAACGCTTTTCTTATATTTTGGAAGGATAAATTAAGCTGTAATATAATTCTGTAAGGTGCTAAAGTAAAACCACTGCGCGTAGTTGGTATGCTTCAGAACATGAAAGAATATATTAGGACATTAGATAAAACTCTAAAGCTAAGTATTTAACCAATTGTAAGTCTGAGTACTGGAGTCCTTCCAGTTTTAGGAATATAATATACTACGTTTGTCGAGGTATGTTTACGTATTTATTCCGTATACTTAAAAAAAAACAATTAATTGTTAATACATTTCACAGAATAATCCGTTGAATAAGAATGAAATGAGAAGTTGTTTCTCCAATTAGCATCTAATTCTGGATATTACATATAAGAAATAAGTAAATAAAATCACTAGTATTGTTATAAATGTAGAGAAATTATATATTTAACCTTTTACAGCAAAATCACACTTTTATTTCCTAAAACGTGCTAATTTGTACATCTAATATCCGAATGTAATGTTGTATAAAGATTAAGAACCCCCGATCTAAAGAATTTAGGTCTGAGGAATGCACAAACCAATGCAGCGTTCCTGAGATATTAGTGTTAGATGTTCACCACATTGCGGAAGCATTGGCTGGCGAGCCATTGCGCATGAACAACATCTATAGCATTACCTGGAATGGAAATTCGTTCATCCAAATAGACAGTATGTTCGCTAGATATTCCTAAAAATCAGCCCCCGCTAGTTTGACGCGTGGTTGAATGCAAGTTATACATATTCCCTCTCAAATGGTAATTACTCATTATGGATAAAATCAAAAGATAGGCATAGCTCCAGTTGACCCACTCCACAATAACTGTCCTCCAAATTTGCACTAACGCGAACATTCGAGGATTGCAGTAACTAGTTTCCAAAGCAAGGGTCTCATAGTAGAGACTAAATTGCAATACATTAGCAATTAAATATAACGCAGCCCTTGGAAATGCCCCTAACTAAGTGCTTCCAAATTCCAATATGGGCAACTCCCACTAGAAATAATCTGTCAGTTTTAGTTATGCCGTTGAACTCTTGTGTAACGCAGGATTGTCTTCCAATGTCTTTGGAACGGAAACATGCTTCAATTATTAATAAGAAACAACATGATCCAGGTAAATGGCAATATAGCAAGAATATTTCACTGTTACGGTACGCTTAAAAGATGAGAATTTGTAAAAATAATTGAGTGTTACTTTAGAACCATCATTTGCAAACATATTTTTTGCAACTGGAAGGGTCGGGACTGTTAATGAAAAGTAACCGTTATTCAAACATTTAGCCCAAGAATCTTTGCCAATCGTTAGCTGTATCAATTGCGACTTCAGTACCCCACACAGAAAGATTCACTGGTGAATAAACCTTCTTCTGTAAACGACGGACCTTCACCATAACTATTTTCGAGCATCGACAAAAGTCCAGAATGGTAGATTCCGTGGCAATAAGAGCCTGCCTGTGTGAACTTGCATCAGGATATCAGATAGAGTTTACAAGTACGTTGCCACTAATGAGCACTACATTGTACGCCTTGTATGAACAAGTACTTATATCTCGTAGTTCCACACCGATAAGCATCACTTATTTGATTCGCTGAACAACATGAATGAACATCATATTTTACCGTAACACACTGTACCAGGTGGTCCAATTGCCCGGTATTTGACTTATGTAGATATCCCGTCGTGCGTTAAAAGAGCTGCAGAACTCAACGGAGTTGATTTCAAGTTAAAATCAGCCAGTGGAGAACTGGCGAGACGGACCTTCATTTTACCTCTCGCAATTAATGCGACCCACTCATCGTCACCGCCGATAAGCAAGACGGGAAAGTGAAGTTCATTCTCGCCAGTTATCCACTGGCGGATTTTAGCTTGAAATAGCCCCGTTGAGCTCTGCAACACTTAACGCAAGAAAATATATCTGCACACGTCAAATATCTGAAACCTGGGCCACCTGATATAAGCCGGATCAAAGTGAGGGGATTCTGAAGATAAGTCAGTTTGGACCTGTAGGAATTATCAATTAGCTTTAAGTTTCTTATGTTTTAACACTCTCCATGAGTATAATCATAATTATTTAAGAGTTAATTAAATAGTGTATTTAACTGCAACCAGTGTTTAAAGTCACAACACTGGAAGCATTAAGCATTATGCATGGCACACCGAATCGGTTTCACAATAACATTCATTAGTTAAAGTGTCTATGTTTCATCAAGTCACAGTATGTCGTATGATCGTTAAGTTCGTGTAGTGTCGCGTGGATTGTACACGATAGCATAATCCATGTCTTGCCAGTTGCCGTGCAACACGGCGTTCACTTATGCAGGTTCATTGTCCCTCAAAAGAGTCGCCGTTGGCCACTATGCATGACTAACAAGGTTGGTGATGCTGCTGACGGAAACACTGCTCAAATATATTGGTTATCCCATTATTTTCTTGTAGCAGGCTTGGTGTACACGACAAAATGAAACCTACGCCTAGGTAATGTTTCTTTCAAGCGATGAAAGAAGAAGAAATCGGATGGTGCGGGATCAGATGACTACGGAGGGTGTGGCGGAACGGTGACCTGTTGAGAATCGTCGGATCATCGCCATCACCACTGATCATGTCACCGCAAATCGTCATGCGATCGTCACATTGGTCTTGCGTCAGGGCGCGTGGCACACTGCATTAAGTAACATGCAACATGTTCAGGTCATCAAACAGAATGTTGTAGCACATACTGTGACTGATCCCTGGTAGTACGAGATCTTCTCTCGATTAGGAGCGGTTGGCAAGCACCAGCATTCTAAATTCTTCGATCTTACGCTCAACTCGGATTGTGGCCAGTCATCCTCCAAACTGTCTCTTCCCCCGAGAAACATTGGTGACACTTAAAACACAGCAATTCGAACAAAGGTATAGTCACCCTACAATTTACCACGTCATCTAAAATATTTGTTTAGCGAATTTAACTAATCTTTTGGCAGAATTAGATGTTTGCTCGTTGCTCAAACTGCAACATTTTCGAGTCCGGCACGCATACGCAAATTACCTTACAGACCGTATGCTACTTATAATATTAACACACTGAGAATGCATTGGACTACTCCTCTCATAAGACGTGCACCGGATAAAATACCTAAAAAGCATTTGAATCTATCGCTAGTGGGGCACTAATGGTGGCTTATTTTATCGTTAGACGTTAACAGCGCGATTACAATGTCGCTTTCCCATCGACCGCTGAATGTTAAGTTGGGTGCATCAATGCACAGGGATAAGTGAATCATATCAAGCCTGCGAGTGCATTATATGGGATAACACAGACTGCTGTAATCCTAATTCCAATATAAATTTAACCTACAAAATTGGAATCTGTACTTCATATTACAACGAGAGAAAGCTTGTCTAATGTCGGAAACCATTGAAATCATTATTTCACTATTGAAAACTCCTATTCTTTCCGACGATATTGACTACTAAGACAAATTCTAATTGATTAAAAATAGAACAGTACTTACAATGCCTGAATTGGAGAATGTCTGTAAAAAAAAATGCAGGACGTATTTTACATGTCTAGCGTCAGGGATGCTAAACATTACAAATGAATAAAGTTCACTGATGTCTGAATATCCGCAACCATATTCACTTATTACTGAAATTTGTGAAAGCAAATTAAAATATTGCACAGCAAACGACCGTAGTTTTCTAAACTTAGAAAATGAAAGCTTTAATGAGGAACTTGACGCAGGCTAAATAAATACATTATGACACTTATTGTGTCTTTATCTAAATTATATTAGAAACAGTCAACATTTGTGTTTGGTTATGTGAGCATAGTATAGTCGCGGAATAGCATTTAAAATCCAGTTTCTATATATACCACCACAACAAACTTGCTCTTAATAATATGATATAATTATGTCCGGCGTAATATCAGAAATTATTCAACCGATGTTTACAATTTAACGAAAGAGAATATTTACTTTATTAAGATGGTTGTGAACTTGTAATTTCCAAAATGTTTAGCTTGAAGCCCTGAGAGTTGAGAAGCTGAATAATTACCAGTTTTGCCCAAATATTCTATATGTATTGGCATAACCTTTCTGCATTATCCGAAAGCTGTGTAGCCTTTATGTTATTAAACAACTACGTGAACAAAGAGCAGTTCCTAATAAGTAATTATCTAAAAGTATCCTATCTATTGCATTCACGTAGCTTTCCCCACTCTCTAGTTTACTAGTGGGTATACAAACTATGCTGACGAAAATGATACAAACGTCTGCAGAAATAGTTACATTACACATTTCCTTATAGATATAAACGGACCAGCGACAGTCAAATGATTAAAAACTGAACAAAACCTTTTCAAAACTGATTCCTCAGGTATCCGGGTGAAGGTGTTCTTACTTTTCTTTCTTTATTTTCTGTAAGGCGTCGCTATGAAGGCGTTTGTTTCAAGGTATATTATCTTTAAACCGCTCCCGCTCTATTATCCTTCAATGACGAATCCATGAGCGCGAGAAGCCCGCTAATTGACGTCAATACTCGTTCAATCAAAAGTTTGAAGGTTGGACAACCATATAATAGAAGCAGGGCTGGTTTAGCTGGACAGGTGAGGGAATAAAGCTCCAACTACGTAACTGACACTCTCCTTTCACTGCCTTCAAACAGCCAGTTTTTTTTTTTTCTTATCGTTTTATCCCAAAGAGGAAACCAATATGGTGCCCTATAAGCAATTCATTAAGCTTAGGGGTGCCCAAATTATAGTTAATAATAATCCTACAGATATGATTATTTTTTAAACCCATGACTAACATTTTTCGCCAAGTTTTAAATATTCATACTCATTATGGGTACTCGGAAGCTATTAGGAAGTTAAGAACGCTAACATATGACAAGATTTTAAATCCTGCATACACGACTCCTGAATGAATGATAACCTAATTTGAGTTGGTTATACTTTAAGCTATTTTGCAGCTAATGATTATAAAAATAAGTTAACGCTGACTTTAAATTGCGCAAAAGGATCGAGCACATATTTCAGGTGTACTTTCCTCCTGTGATTTTATTTCTATGACGACCGTTTTCCAATTTAATCAGAAAAGATAATTTTACACTGCGATATAGATATTTTCCCAGTCCCTTTAACCTGTCGAAAATAAAAAAACTATTCAGTTTGTGCAATACGGGAATGCTAATATTTTCCATAAATAGTTGTTTATACTCACATTTTTACAAAAATCTGAACAAAAATGTACTTTAACGCAAAGTTCTCTTAAATATCAAGTAAATTTTTGAGGTATGTATATTTAATGCTTCTTGAGAAAAGGGTAACTCGAGTATTAAAAAACTATATTATATGAATTTTGGGAAGAAAGAAAAAATACAATTATTGTGGTTATACGTCACCATATTTAAATTGGTAAACCAAATGGCCAAGCTAACTAATAGGCCCAATGATAGGTATAAATACCATTTTTCAGCTGGGTGCTTCTGTTTTTATTGCACAGAAAATTAAAACTCTAGAAGCATCTCGACCTCCCAGTGCCCTTAAAAGCACATCCCAGCACCTCTAAATAAGCTGCATTTATATTTATGAAACACCATTAAAGCCTAAGAGGAAATAGTAAGGGCAAGGTAATACTTTATTATAAAAACAAGCATTTAATACACATTCATGGACAATAAATATGAAATGTATTAATGATGTTAAATTTTAAGCATGTTACAAAATCCATGAACAAAAATTATGAAATTCATTGTAGTTGTTTGTGACGTAAGCGGAGCTGTAGAGTACACAAACTTTGAGTTACGACTTGGCGAGGAAAAAGAATGGAAGCATCTGAACGTATATAGAATAGAATAGCGCCTATGAAATATACAAAATGAATAAGCTTTAGATGATGCTTTAGAAAAAGACGGGCGAGAGAGGAAGGATGCTGACTAATCAATCAGAAAATACGTTTTTGAGACGTTGGATAAGAATCTGCTTGCTAATAAAATAAATAGAAAGGTGAGGGGTTGGAGGTTTGAAACACATTGAGTTAACAGATGATATATAAATTCTTAATATACTGGAAGAGGGGATAAACTGGAAAAGAGGGAAAACCGGAAGAGACTGATTTGCCGTGAGCAGAAAATTATGATTGATTATTCCAGGTTTCAAAATAGCTAAAAATGACTTCTGCGCTTTTAGGCAGAGGAGTTTACAGGACCAATGAACATAAATACATTATTTCAGTTGGTGTAAGGGGTAGGACTGAACATCAGTTGCTGTTCCCATTTGTTTCTCCCAAAGTGAAAAGGATATAATCCACTGAAATCCGTCCATTTCTTACCCACTAACTACTTCCGGGTACGTCAATTGCTGTTACGACAGTTTCTCAAACAAATCATTTAGCCATAATATGGACAGAAAGTGGAGGAGCGAGAGCGCTTATAAAGCAGTTTGCCGTTTTTCTCATATTCGGTACCATTCCCCTATTTATTACTTCCAATTGCGGATCTTAAGGGTTGCTGGAATTTAGGTCGACGATATGCCATATTCCGTACTTTGTCGGCCTAGTATCGATGAGCAGTATGCTGGTTTCTAGATCAAGTAATAAGCTTCTTCAGCTCCTCAGGCGCCATAATTAACACATGCTTTACCTGTCGCGTCTAAAGTGATACACGTACAAGAAACATTCTATGTTTCAATAATGGACCATGTTTTAACGGGATATTCTCAATTTGATACGATTGGTGTTTCTGCACAACAATTAACATTTTCGATATCTTCCTAATACTGTGCATCAACTCCGAGTTTCAATTCACGACATATTTCCCACAGCAATTAACTTAAACCTAAATTTAATAATTACAGGAATTGTTCATGACTGAAATTAATACAACTTTATATTTTTAAAATTATGAACAACTATTTTTAAATAGTTTACAGTTAGAGATTCAGTTTAATTAAGAACAGTATATGGCATAGCATTAAAGGCATTTTTTCTGTAAACACAAAATTAAATACGAAATAATTAATTTTCAAAAGGACTTAGCACTGCTTTTCACTGATGCTCCCTAAACAGCAGTTTTATATTATTGTTTGGTCAAGAGTATTTTGAGACAGTAGAAGGAGGAAATAAGGCAGTCACGTGGCTGTACGTAGCTAACCCAAGGTTCCGACAAACCTAATGTGCACAGCAAATGGTTTGAGATCTTTGCCCTTTACTGTCTCAAAAGATTACCGAAGAAAATCTAGCTTCAATAGTTATGATTAGAAGAATTCCGAAATATTTTAAGTAACACGATATGCTCCTGAAAAATATTAAAGCATTAGATGATGAAGTCACACATTTGTGGAGCTTTAAAAGTTGTATTTTATTCAACAATCAGAGCTTTAAGCTCCAATTTCATAGGTACAGGAATGAACTTTCAAATTGAAGTAAGATAACACGTTCTTTTTACATTTTTTGAATGCTACAAAGCGTAGAAATGTTAGGTAAGGCTCAGTAACGTGTTAATGTCAAAGAATTGCTTATTTACGAAATCAAAAATGTATTGGCGGTTTATTATTTGTGCGTAGCAACAAATGTTCCGGAAACTACGCATATTTACGGTGGGCAACTTTAAACGGATTAGGGAGAGATCAATGCAACATTTCAGTTAATATCACTGCCTTTCTGAAACCGAAATTTTATGTATATTCAGCATTACTGTTACTCATTTTAAACAGAGTACTTTCTTAAATAACAAAAATTTGCACAAATGCATGCCTTAATCTGACCAGCATTACCGAGTGAGATGAGCCGCAGTAACGTGCTAGTTTCACATTTGGGAGGTCCCGGATTCGATTCACAGCGACTGCCTATTCTGACTATGGAGCTTTCGTTTTCTCTCCCTAGTCGCCAAGGCGAATGCTGGGGTGGTGAATTCTGGTCCGGCTCTCCTTTCAAGTTTCAGGTATGCCTTTAGGTTCCGCAATGTCGGTGGACCCGGACAGATGGCACAGTTGCATGCGCTCTTGACAGTTTTGTCTCAATGAGAGAGAGAGAGAGAGAGAGAGAGACAGACAGAGAGAGATTCGTCTCGCCAGCCACGGTCGCTGAAACCGCCCTCCTGAAATTGCTCCCAACTGGTGCGCGGGCGTTCAAACTTGGAAATATTAGGGACTTCTCCGTGTCTCTGTGGCCTGTCTACCTGTAGCCTCACACGTCTGGTATACTCCATCTGTGGCTTCCGAGGGATGTAGACATAATACACCATTATGTGTCGCGGTGCAAGCGATGCCCTCCGTTACAATATTACAAATCAAATCCTGACTTTCAGCATTATACCGATGTGCTGGAAGGCCATGAAAGGTTTTCTTTGAAGGAAATACTAGAAATTAAGAAACTGTAATGCTTACAGCCAATACTTTCAGTGGTCATTTTCATTTTATAAAAAATGAACAAACAACGCTAACTAATCGACTACTGTTAACACCACAACTCAGATTTTAATATCTGTCAAAATGCCAGTGCAACCACAAATTCCGGGTGACCGACTTTAATGAAAATTAAAACAGACAAAATTAACGAGTGTAAATGTAAACTTTCGCACTGATCCGCGATTCGAAGCCCAGATATTCCAAATGTTTGCGAGAAAACCGCTACTTCCGCCTGATTACACTTCAAGCTACCGAAATTACGCATAATAAAAACATGAAGTACGGCCAGAGAGCTACTAGGCTTGAATGGCGCTAGTGTAGTGTACGTGTACAGCTATCTAGTTTGACACTGAAGATAAGTCAAAGCAAGCTGTCGGTCAATTTTACCCTATTAGGTATGGTGTTAAAAGCGAAATAAGACCAGAGTAGCAGAAACTTCCGCTTTAAATTATTGTCTAGGTAAAAAGAAAACACGATTTATACCATAGTAATTTAGTAATATATCCTAAGTAGGCGCGTAATTTTGGGAACGGATAACAAAAGTTGATTGCACAATAGTGCATAAATAGTTTCCCTTCTGCCTATTGGGCTACATACATGCGAACCTACACATTCCGTCACGGGACAGTTAACCTTAAAGCACTGCATTCCACTCCATCGGCCCGGATTCGAAACCAAATTATAAGAAACCCTATATGATAATGATAATAATAATAATAATAATAATAATAATAATAATAATAATAATAATAATAATAATAATAATAACAATAATAACTGAAGAATTCTCTAAGAAAAATTTACAATCGCTCGATTTCCTCGTATAATGAAAGTTAACTAAGAAGAACCTTAAAACTTATTAATAACGCAACTTGAACTGTCGTAATATAAGAGAAGAACGTCTTTAGTTTATTTGTCTGCACCTTAATTGCATTAATGTATTAATCCTTAATATATTAAGACTTTAAGCTAAACTAATATCCTTCAAAGTTATAAGTTATACATAAATAATCTTCTTTAAGCCTTAGTATTTAATTATACCATAAGAATTGCATTCTAATATCACTCCATGAATGTAAGACCTTAAATTATATATCTGGTAAAAGAGAAAAATCTCCTTACCTAATAGCTTTACCAACCTGACGAGAGGACACTGCCCGAGAGTCTTTAAGCTCCGTTTTAAAGATAGAGAATTTCACAACTAATAGTAATCTTGTACTTGTGCTTTTTGGAGTTTAGTATTGTTATTAATTTAGCACTTCATTCTTAAGATAGATAACGCCAAGTTGTTAAATCCAAATTCAAGTGCTTAAGCAGATCTCAGAGCCTGGTGCATCTAGTGGTCACTAGTTTCCAAAACAATCTTTAGGTGTAAAGTACAATAACGCGAGAATTCTATTCTTGTCACTTTTAAAAATGGTTATTTCGAGAGTAAAGTTAAAATCAAATAGCATAAGCAATCTCAACTCAAAAGACTTTTAAAACTTTAAAAAACAAAATATTATGTAACCATTTACTTTGTATAAAATACTGTGGGGACACTGTTATTACTCCCGTGATACGGATCTTCAGTATAAAAGCTGACCGCACGCGCGGGATTTTGCATCTGGGTAACGCGACATGCTATAGCCGGCCAAACCATCTCACTTTGTTTTTATTTACTTTTTTTTATTGTAGCTTAACGTCATTTAACCTAGTTGGTCATATCGGACGATGAATGAAATTGATGAAATGATGCTCAACTGATCTCGGAGTCCACGGAGCTTAAAATTACTCAAATACTAGCGGTTTTATATGATAAAAATATTAGTCTTCAACGAAACTACAGCATTTTCTTTTTTTCCAAGATACAATTTAAGCAACTGAAGCTAAACGCAACCCCGTCAACATCCAAGTGTGCCATCACAATTAATTTACTTGGGCCCTCCCGTCCTTTGCGACACACATTTGACTGTAGTTGCTGGGATTCGAATTTGGGACATTACTCCGGTTTTACCGATCGCGGCTATTCGAATTGACTCGTATGTGGTGCCTGTGAAAAGAATATGAAAGCCTGTTTAGAAATTAGACGAAGAGCGATATATGTACCAAAATAATTCTGGCATTAACGTGTTAATTTAGGGCTTGTTTGTTTACTTTAGGTTTTTCTCTGACTTTAGCTTTTAGGTTTTATTTTAACATTTCATTCAAACACGCATGTGCTGCCTCGCTCATACTACCAGTCTTTAGGGAGGAAGGGAAAAGATTCTGGCTAAGGTAAACTTTCCATCCTAAAGCCGGGAATTGAATCCGGGACGTTTGAATTTGGAAGCTAGCTTGGGGGAGTCGAAACCATCTTATGGCACACCTGTATCGAGATTAATGTAAAGCATATCACAGAATTAAAATTATACCTCTGAAACGAAATCGGTAAGTTCTGTTGCTCTTGAATATCAAATTTCTAATTTCATTTCTGAAGAACCCTCAACTTCCCCCTCAGCTCCGAAACTGTGAATTAAGTTGTAAACGCTGCAGGTGATTAAGGCTCGACCTGGGAAATGCATGAATAGGGTTTATATTGCTGTAAGTTATTTTCAAGGGTACACGTTGACAATAGGCAGGTATGTCCTGACACATCATGTATGAAGGTAGATGAGCGCTTCACTCCTACCATTTTACCTGGGGCCCTAAATCATTCCACTAGAAAGAGGAAGAAAAATGGCTCCTAAAAGTCTACAACTACACACGACGTGAATGTTGAGCAAACCCCTTTACCTGTAATTTCTAGGCTTCGTATAAATGTCATGTAACACAATCGGGACACAAATGATGAAGAAACAAAGTATGGACTGTTTTGTTATTGTGTATTTTTAACAGTAGCTGTAGGGCCCCACCCCTATCTACACTATCTACCTATCTTCTCTGGTATTCCAAATTTCAGTTAAGCGAAGCTGCATGTTAAATTTGAGATGTATGTATGTACATATTAGGTGGAAAAACTCTTGTGTTCCACACATTATTGTATTCCGAGCTTTTAACGAGCACACGCGTTTTGAGAATCTCTGAATTAAAAGAAAAACAACACATTTTTAGAAAAGGTGCGTGGGTGTGTGTGTATTTGGACAGCATTACTCAAAAACGAAAAGTTCGTTAAGTACCAAACTTGGTGTTGAGTTAAGTATCTTCCAAGGACGCGGCACGAAGGTTTTCAGGAATATACGCCACCCTAAACTACCCTTTACATGGAACATTTTTCGAAATGTTCGAGTTTCTCAAACATAGCTTTAAAGATTTTGATTAAAATAATACCGTATTATGAAGATGTTTACGTGGCAAATAACACTTATATCCTGAATTTTCTGTGTATAGTCTCTGAAGAGCTCTTTTGTACAAGCGGTAAACCATAAAAGATACACAAAAAAATCCAGATCCCGTTAAACACACAATTTATATTATATACAGTTTTTTCTTTCTTTAGGACATATGTACAATGTACATAGTAGGTAGAGAAGATATTGCATTTTACCCAAAAATTTGATTCCAATATTTCAGCAGAAATACATGTTTTGACCACTCCTGAATTCAAAGCGAAAGACATTTTAGAAAAATAGCTGCGAGTGCACAGCATAACAAGAACAAAGAATCCCTTTGAATACCAAACTTGGTATTTAAGTTCAGTACAATCAAGGATGCGGCACGAAGGTTTTCAGGAAAATCACTTCACCCCCAAACTATCCTTTACATAGAACATTTTTCGACATTTATGATTTTATAAAAAAATGGCTCTAACGATTATGATTAAAACGCCGTATATTAAACGTACTTACATGGTAAATAAAATGTATATCCTGAATCCTTAGGATTAACAGTTTTTGTTATTTTTAGCTAACCATTTCCGAGATAATCCTTGTTATTAAATTCAATTTTGAAATACCTATGGTTTTCTGACACCATATGTCGTCATTCGTTTCATATCCCTTTTCTTTTACTCCTGGCGAATTTCATCATCATTGTCGCATAGCAACATTTTTTATAATTTTGACCATCGATTTAGCCTAATATATTGCCTTATTTTTGTACTAGCTAATGTTTACGTCGATTAGCATGGGGTAGATAGAAGAATAATAACTAAGTTACTTGGTCACACGAAAGCTCTGATTCCTAAATTAACAAATTATACAGAGTAGCACCAACATTTACACTTGTAGTTATTACTTACATCTTTGAATAATGTTACTAAGATTTGGACAATGTTTCTGAACCTTTTGAAGTGCCGAGTCCTCAAAAGTATTTTAAGTAAATCTTAAGTCTATATCAGACTTCACTAGAAAACCACTGAATATTCCCTACTCACTTTTGAGTTGAGTTTTGCTTCCGACTCCTATATTGTCACCCAAATGAGATTGGCGTATGTGTCCCTCTGGAAAAGATTATGTCTCTTCCCCATAATCATTTCCTTTGCAGCAAACAGCTTTTGGCCTCCATTCTATTTTCCTTTCATGTTGTATTACTCTACATTAAACTCTTTACCAGGCATATACATTTCTGGAATTAAAGCCAGGAAGAAGGGAGATGAAATTAACTTTTATTTCACTCTGCAGAGACCCGCAGACTTTGGCGTTTACAGACAGCATACCAGACTGTAATGCACGACAAAGAGGCATGGCTGTTGTTTACATTCTTTGTATTAATATAATGGTTTGATTAGATACCTTGAAGCCAACTACTTAAGAATTCCTATGCTTGCTCATTACTGTCAACAGAGCTCCCAAGTTTGTGAGTGGGCAAAATGTTTAAATACAGTCACAAAATCCATGATACCAAATCGGGTGCCTTCAATTGCTTTCCAATTGTTTCCGACAAATTAGAATGTGTAAGCTTGCCTTACATTTCACACATTATGGTGATAATCAACGTTAAGTTTGGCGCATGAACACTTTTTCTGGAGTCTAAATTCCCTTACCATCTCCCCCTCCCTCTTCTAGTGTTTGACAGCCGTTCTTACTGCATACGCGCCACACGCTGGATACTGAAGCTTCATGGAATGGAATAATTAACGGGAAAGGAAATTTGGGTAGGAAACGTTGCAGGCTTAAGTTGCACCTTCCTCATATACTAGTCTTAAGGAAAATCGGGAGAAACCTCGCCTAAGATAGGAGAGTCTGGTTGGATTTGAACCGCGGACCTCCCGGTGTTCATGAGTATGTGCTTTAATAGGATCAGCGATTAGTATCTCAGCAACAACTTTACATTCATACTTTAATACGTTTTAGCATTATATTAACTTCATTCGCGGGTCATCTAGTCAGTATTATGGTCCCTAGAATCTCGAAGGCGATTTCTATTCTACTCATCTAGTCAGTATCGTAGATTCAAAGAACCCCAAGGCAGTTGTTTTGCGAGTCACAGTATTGAGAGCTCAACAATCCCGAAGACAGTTGTTATGCAGTCACCTAGCCGGTATTGTTGGCTCTAAAATCCCGAAGATAGTTACTATGCGAGCCATCTAGTCAGTATTGTGTATCCTAAGAATCCCGAGGGCAGAGTCTGAATACGTAGAAATACAAAGTAGGCCTCGAATGGAAACTGTATTCTCCAGGCTGTTCTTTGAATACAACAGGCTCATATTTACTCCTTTCAATTGGTCGCTTATGCAGACATTCCAACATTTCGTGTATGAAAGAGAGCGCACGCGCATTGTGCGCCATACTAATTGTTGCTTCTAATAACAAATGGCCATCGTTAGCAACGCTGAGTGCAGGTCTGTTTCATTGTTTTCTTACGGTCCACAGAGCAAGGTAACCGAGAGCAAATGCCGGCCTAATATCCACTTCAAATTGAACAAACAGCTGGGTAAAGGGGAAAGAAATAATTTGTCACATTTAATTAAGGTAAATACCAGCAGTCATGCAGAGGGAGAATGAGAGAAGGGTGGAAAGAAGCAAAAGGGAGAAGAAACAAAGAACTAGGCAGCAAACAACTTGAGAGAGGAAAGGATGTGATTATGACGGCACTGTGTTAAAAGTACCGTGCTGAATCAGCTTTTAAACTTTCCGAAGGAAGATTAGTTGTAATTAGGATTTATTAACCCTTCTTTATTTAGCCCTTAAAAGAAGGATGCCTTTGCGAACGGTTAACGTTTCTCTTATACAGAAATTTGAATGAAAGAATAAGAAGGTTTAGGTATTTTCAGTGAAAACCATTTGTATAACCTAAAATAGAGCATGAACTTTGATTAAGCTGGCATTGTTGCTCTATGATAGTAGACTCACAATCACTTCTTAATATTATTCTGACTTATGAACGAACGGAGGGGACACGACATTGAACCTAGATGGTTATTGCACCTACGCCCCCTAGGGATGGGATGAGAGGACACACTGGGCAGCCGGAACCAGGAGCGATGACACTCCAATGACAGGATCCCTACAGTTTTCACACTGAAGCATCACGATAGTCGGACAGGCACACCGGGGGGCCCCGCTCCACATAATATTCAACGAACTCGACAGGGGCATTCCTCATCCCGGGAACCTGCCGAAGTCGGGGAAGGAGATAGTCACTTTGGGCATCCTTTATATCTGCTACGACGCACCGAGCTCCACTTCCAACCCTGAAAGATGAAGGATGAAGGGATGAATGAAATAACAATGGAAACGGTACGAAGGACAGGAAATTCAAAGGATGGAAAAACATACCCAACATTCACCTGGCAACCCGGAGAAACACCCGAAAAAAAAACCTATGGAACAAGTAGGTTGGCCACGGGGATCGAACCCGCTACCTCCGGAATACGAGCCACAAACGAAACCACCTGAACCATCGGTATTCTGAGCTTTGATTTATTTAGCGTTAGTGAGCTGTCTTGAAGTGAGCCCACCTTATGAACTCTTCTGTAAGAATTGGCAATCCTGAAGCTCATCTTAAGAAGCAATCGATACCGTGTTTAGATATTCAACAAATTTCAAGAACTGCGTCGTTAGTTTTTAGCCGGAGCTGTATTGTAAGTAAACTGATATCTAAAACAGTTCATTTTTAATAAAAAATAAAATTGAAAACTTTTAGGCATCTTTACTCTTTTCGTTAGCACACAGTTCGCGAAGCTATGGTAATGAACTGAACGCTCCGATCTTGCTCGTTTTGTACTGAATGCTTTGCGAAGGATTGGATACCACACGCTTATATTACTTTCCTCATTTACATATGCCGATAAGCCTTCTGTGAAACATTGCACGGTGCATATACTGTTTGTTGCACCATTCAGAGAAATTCCGCAGACTCCATGCCAACGTTCAACAGAACAAGCAGGCTTATCGACAGTTTAAGCGAGGCAAGCAGATATAAGATTGCTTAGTACGATACAAATAGTAACATTTAAAAATCCTATTTGTATCCAAAAGAAAGGTAAAAAAATAAATTCATCGAGAAGTTAATCAGATTATATTACAAATGATCATGCCGACAGATACATATATTCGTTATTAGCTAGGAAAAGCTTAAATTAAGAGAAAGATTGTCACAAAACAAAGGAAAAATGGCTTAGTACAATTATTATTATTATTATTATTATTATTATTATTATTATTATTATTATTATACTAAATTCAGCAGGAGATCAGATTTTGGTATCAGGAACAGCTTCCCAGTGTGGAATGTTAATAAAAAGATTACCTTGTATATAATCGGCAGAATTTTCCAGATTGCAACAAACAGGAGTTGATAAGGCATGCGTAAGTCCGCGACGTTTTAAAACCCACCAAATGTTTTTCTTATGTTGCAATAGCTGCCGTTACGGCATCTAAGGGAATGAAAAAGTCACCCTCGCTTCTAATTCAATATATTTCCTTTCCGTGATTGAAAACTTATGGAGACGTGCCAAGCTTCATTGCATTTAGAGCGTCAATGAATCCGCGATAATTTTGCCCCCGTTCTTTTTACGGTTCTTTGCTGATAAGTCGGTCCGTCGCTAAGCGGCGTGCCTCTTAAGGGAGAGGCACCCTCCTCATTCAAACTCTTGTTCAGCTTAGAGGAAAGGCGAGAGATGTAATTAATTTACTACGACAAAAGGCTAAGGACGATCAAGGGCGGCACAAAAAACTGTAGAAGAAAAGAACTTATCCCTGACTCTAAGAAAAAATTTACGTGGCCAATTGAAAGAAAATGATGTGGAAAAAGCAGCTACATATTGAGTCTCCCCTTAGACTGTCACTCATCCTGTCAGCGTGCTTGCATACCCTTCCTATATATTGCTTTAGAAATCTTCTTTAAAGACAAGATTCGCTGACAGAGGCTACTAAAGCTAAGAAGCGAAATAAAAAGGCCTTCAAGAATTTGACCAAAAGTTACACTGGCTGTTTTTGTTTATCTTAACATTTCTTAACAAGCAATAAAACCAAACCTTAAATAATATTATTTTGAGAAAGAACCAGGTAAGGAATTAAACAGAGAACATTTTCTACAATAATTCTCTTTGCACAATCTGTTTGAGAACGTTTGAAATTTTCAGGTCATAAAATCCAGAAGAAGAAATTACTGTTTCGATATAAATATATTTAAAGGAAATGCTAGTGTGGTTTCTTGAATAAAAAGCTAACTGGGAGTAAAATACCTATGCAGAGACATTATTTTAAACTCCGTGTGAATAAACACTTTTTGAAAGTTGCAAATAGTGATAAGTGATCTCAGTTTGTGGGAATTCATTTGTTACTTTACAATATGGTGTCTTCTTCAGTCTTACACTTACCTTATACTTTGTTAATATACAGTAAAGTTTGGGTCACAGTGCAATCTTAAGGAAAGTTTATTAAACGTGATGCAACGGATAGCCAGCAACTTCCAAAGCAAACCTAAGTTAATCTGCAGGGGCATCAATGGAGTATTATGCCAATTTTTCTCCCATTGGAGTGTGCAAAACAATAAGCAATTGTAATTATTAAATTCAGTTTTAGATATCTATGGCTCTCAAGATTATCTACTGCTTCTAAACTGCAGATGGAAACAATTTTATACACCCCAGAAATAAACCCATATTTGATTAATAGCTTTAAATTGCACATTGCACATATGAGGAATTATGTTTTTTTAGAGTCCAGGGTAGACCAACAAACTCCGCTGCACGGAGTTAAGATGTGCCCTTCGCATGTAGCCTGTCGTCGAGTTCGTTTAGCGGTAGTTGCCATGTAATTAGTGCTTAAAATGTTAATACTTTGAAATAATGTTGACAGTGCATATTAACACATTAAGAAAATCACGTTTTTGTGCGGTTCGCATTAGACCACAGAACTTTGTATTAAGGTAGACGGCGAATTCTGATGAATTTCCTGGGGTAGCTGTTCCTTACGAAAACGTATAGATATATTTAGATCTAGAAGGTTTATTATCGCTAAAACTGTTTTCTGCAGAGTAGTCAAAGTTGATGAACACCTCCACAAAGATCAGAAGAAGTTAAACAAAAGACCCAGGTGGTAAGAAAGTGACTGGTTTCTTAAAAGGTAATGTGTGCAACTAGGGGAACACTTCCAGAAGCATACTTATTGCTTTCTCTATACGCACTATGTACACAGTGTACAGAGAAGGTATTTTATTGCACCCAAAAATTCGACACCCTGTATCCAAAGTAAAATGCGTCTTTAGGAAAATGTCCGTCTGTTTGTTTGTGGGAAGCATAGCAAATAAACGAATAGTCCATTAAATAGCAAACTTGATATAAGGGTTCAATATCTTCCAAGGATGCGGCACGAAGTATTCAAGAAAATCCCTAACAGTAAACTACCCTTTACATGGAAGGATTTAGAAATTTTTGATTTTCTCAAAAATGGTTGCAACGATTTTGATTAAAATACCGTACATTAAAGATATTTACATCCCAAACAAAATGCATATCTTGAATTTTCTGGAAATAGCCTCTGACGACCTCTTTATTCCGGCTGAATTTTGCCGAATTTTGCTTAACTGCTAAACCGTAAGAGGTAGACAAAAACGTGTTGCACAAAAAAGGTAGATCTCGTCAAAGCACACAATTTATGTCTTACATTTTTGACGTTGAGGTAACCGTCTCCGGGATATTGCTTGTTATTGGTTTCATTTGCAAAGATAGGAAGTGTCCGTTTTCTTTCTGTTCTACTCCTGGCCAAGCAAAGAAGCGATTTGCAAGGATAATCGCATAATGATAGCTTTTAGAACATTTTACCATCGCTTTAGCCTAGTGTATTCCCTTAGTTCTCTGCTACTTATAAGGAACTAAGTAGTAAGTACATTCTGCTAATGTTTATCTCGATTAGCATGGTGTATAAAGAAGAATAACAGTTTGTAAGAAGTTTGTCTTTAAAACAGTAGAGAAAGTGATGTGTGTGTAACACATCATATTTTTTTTTATTACAATTGCCACTGCGTAAATGGCAATCAGTTGTGCAGATATTGCATCCGATTTGACTGGATTTGCTGTTCTGCTAACACAAATGTAGTGCCACGTAAAGAGGGACAACGTCAAGAAGAAACCGGAACGCAACTTAATTGACTGAGAATAAAGTTGATTTGTCCATTTCAGAGTCTGTGAAGAGCCGTGATAGAGTTTCAATATGATTGTCGGTTAACAACTATATCACTGAAGGTTCTCTGGCATTGAGTTCTAACGCAAATACGTGTGGAAGTAAATTTCTCGAGGAATGTAGGTTTAGAAAATCTGATAAAATTGTTTCGAGATTGTGACAGTTACACGTTCAACATAAAAATGTAGTTTTCGTTGTAACTTTTTCTAGCCTGGAAGGAAACGCTATTTAATAGATGAATGCTACAGTAAGCACAAATAAGATTACAAAACGGAAGACAAACATTGATATTATGAAGGATAACGCATACAAATAAGCATGAATTATATATGGGATACATAAAACTAGAAAAGAAGTTTTGAATAAAGCGTAAAGAACCAGAACCGTCTGACGGAGTAGAAGTCTACGTCATATCAAGTTTTTATGAAACTAGCCGCCCATGTAAGAAAATACAAAATGTCATGTTTCTAAAGACAGATACAGTTTGGAAGTTTTACGTGATTTTTAAACTAGTTAATGTAAACCTCAGTTTGTTTTCCTGTCATACAAGAAGATTACTCATATGCAACCACCCATGCTCTAGATGGGACTCGAACCGGTAGTCTCCTGGGCCAAGGAACTCCAAAGCCAAAGACCAGAAATCGGGACTGGTGTTTTCTAAACCAATCTGCAAATTCAAATATCAGCCACAAAGCCGCGGTTAATATTAACCACGGGTAAGTCAAATAGTTTGAGGAGGAGGGTGATTAGTTACTAGATTTGTAATTCAGAGGGCTTCGCAAACATTTGTTTCACCTCACTTTCTGAAGGCCCTTGATCCAAAAATAAGCAATTTTACAGTAAAGGTCTATGTGCACGAAAGTTCCTCTGTGTGAATAGTATAGCTAATAAGCAAACATTCTCACGAATAAAATATTTCTTACTTAAGTCAAACATATATAGGGATGCAACGCAAAGTTTTCTAAGATGAATACATTTTCAGTATGTATATATTTCCCCACAAATAAGGGAGGCTACTACAGCTTTTGATTAAAATTATATAATTTTGTATTATTGGAGTGCAGAATAAAACGTGTACGTTAACACTTCTGCTTTTTTAAAATACATATGACTGTAAAGCTTTGGCAGTTGGAGTGAAAAATTTACTACTGGAGGACATAGTTCATGTTAATATATATCATTAACACAAAAAAAAACACACCTTCCGACGCTGTATGTAGTACACTTTGAAATGCTCAACTACATTAGGTCGTTGGAAGCATGACTCACTTATCGATGTGCTTTCTAACAGTTGAGTGTTGACTTAACTTACAAAATTTACACTCCCATCGGGCTTGTGATTTCCGGTGGATGATAGAGTTGAAATCAAAATAAGTTTTTAATAAATAATTTGTACAAAAGCTGTGTGGGTAAAAGTCGAGATATTTTAAGAAGAAATAAACTATGTTACAAAATGCTGTGAAATATGTTTTAGGCAGCTATTTTACGTTTTTTTTTTAAACAAAATCGTGTTTATTTTTGCAGAATAAACGACGCAGAGTTTGCAAGTTAATGCATAAAATCTGAAGCTGTAAAATAAGGTTGCACATTTTGAATGCTTTAGTATTTTAAAGTTCCAGCTATCCTTTATATTCTATATATTAGCATTCATGGGAACAGAAATGAACCAACATGACAAAATATCCATTTCTAAATGTTTACATATAAATGCACTTAGACTTTTCTTTTTCATTATGATGTTTCTAGTGATTTAAAGGTTTCTAAAGACATCAATACGCCATTAAAGCCTTGCTGTGCTCCATTGTAATGAAAAATATATCTAACTATACTCAAGGTTTGGCCATTAATATTTCTATTATGCTACTGGTATGAAGAAACAAAACAAAGACATAAAAATTACCAATTTAATTAAAGTCATCTCAAAAAATTGTATTGCAATAACCATAGCTATGCAAACGCCCAATAGTTAATCCTATTCTTCTCAGTCTATAGTTCATTTTTATTTATTGCTGCAGTCCAGTGTTGTGCTGCAAGAAATCTTCAAAGTTATATTTATATTTTGTAAGAAGCTTTTATAAAATGTTAAATATTTTGGAACTTGATTAATTAAACATTTTCAAAGAAGTTATCGCTATCATAAAAATGTAATATATTTTAAATTAAATAAATTACATAAATTGGTAATTTCTGCTCCAGGGATCCTTAAAAACAAGTCTAATGATCGATTTACAAAAGAAGAAACAAACTGTCAGAAATGGCATATTTTCGCCACCTGTTTCTGTTAAAATCCACGGAAGGTCTCGCTCGCAACATTTCTGCAAGAAGCCCGACAAGCATCTCCAATACAACCATTACTCAAGCCGGAGGACATGGTAGCGATGAGTATCACGAGCCCTGGCCAGAACCAGACGGCGGCGCGGTACACCAGCTACACTTAACTGACAGAGAGGGTTCCATTTAAATATATACATTATGCAAATCACCTACAAGATGGCATGTGCTGATACCCACTTCTACTAGACAATTTCACCCTGATATTTAACCATCCGTATATTTACACACAATACTGCCCCTTTTTATAATATAGCGAAGTCTAACAACAAAACGCATGCTTTCAACTAATAAACAGAGCACCGTCGCGCTATTTCAACGCGTGGGATTATCTTTCTATCCTTACCTCCAGTTAAAACAGACAATTCTACTGGACAGGTATTCCTGGTTTAATCATAATAGATACAAGATTTCTATCGATTTTATCTCCAAAGTACTTATGGTAGTACAAATAGATGTCTTGGAATAAAAACATTCTAACTTCAGCCTTTTTATAAGTCTGACTGCGCCCCTCCCCCATAATTGTAATTCTTCACGATATAGTGAACGTAAAGTACTAAAGATACCAGGGCAATCCAGAAAGGAACAGACGATTTGGCATAACTAAATAATAACGAAAGATATCAACACAAAACTTTATTTACAGAATTACCGCACTTTACTATATTTCTCAACGAAATCTCTATTCTCTCAAGACATTTACTGTCACGTGGTACCAGTTTTTCAATGTCGATGTTACACTTTTCTACCGCCAAAGGACTTATTCGGTTTTTTTTTTTTTTTTTTTTTTTTTTTTAAATGCACAAAATGTTCGGTGAATCGAATGTTATAGGCAGATAGCGCAAGCGTATGATGATAATGCAATGAACGAGTCTTCAGTCAGGAAAAGGCGCATAATTTAAATTACTCAAGGAAGCGCCAGTATATACGAAAAAGACCGCAGTGGAAGTTCATCAATCGTTATGGAGGCGCTGAAAGTAAATGTTGGCAGTATATCTGGGCTCAGAACTTTGGTGGTAGAAGAGCGTAACAACTGCATTGAAAAACTGGTGCCGCGTGGCAGTAAATACCTTGATAGCAGTGGCAATTACGTTGAGAAACAGAGTATGGCTGTAAATAAAGCTTTGTGTTGATATCCCTCGTTATTATTTAGTTAATGCCAAATCGTCTGTTATTTTCTGGATGGCCCTCGTATTTGGCTTCAAAATCGCAATCACAGCCGAAAGATACATTTTTATTTCACTGGTGTGCTTGTAACATGATTTTCTTTTGTTAGTATAGTTTTTTTTTTTTTTTTTTTATAAGTTAATGTAAAAACGTGGACTAAATACGGCGTGTTGCGTTTGGTTGGTCTTGGTAATGCGTGTTACGCATGGATTACAGTCTTTGCAGCGTACAGGCGTGCTGCAGATAACGTTTATTCTCTAACTTTCAAACACGATTTGCATTTCGGGATGTTTCATCTAAATCCCGTAAAACACCATTAAGAATTCTAAAATTATGACAAATAATCTGATAAAAATATTTGTTCTATAACGCTGCAGAAGTTCAAGATGAATGCTATTCGATTCTTTTTATATTTATGTTTGTTCGCTATCCTAAATAATATTTTTTTTCAAAAACATTTTGCTTAACATCCGTTCTATCATCTTAGGCGATACTATTAGCTAACGTTCAAACGATTTTAATAGTATTTAATGCCCACTCACTACAAGTGGTCACACTGATGATGCCAGAAATGAAATAACCGGGAAAGGAAATTTGGAAAGGAAACCTTCCAGGCCTAAGTTTAAGGAACCTCCCCAGCATTTGTCAGTTATGAGGACAGTAGAAAACGTGGGAAAAACCAATCATGCAAAACGTATGGATTGCATTTGAACAGTAGGCCTCCCGTTTAAGGCACCTTAACTGCTTCGGTTAGCTGGTCAGTAGCACACCAAGCCCCTGGGAGATAAAGAAATGGGAGAGTTCTTACATGCCTTATCAGTTTAAAAAAAACACCCACCCCCCCCTAACGGTATTCATCAAGTTAGTCCAACTGAAATTCAAATTCGCATATACTAGATTGTTTACCAAAAAAAATTACTCATTACAACCTAAACATCTTCACCTGTTCAGGAAGTATGACAAAACGAATAAAGGATATAAAATGGACATACAAAATAATGAATAAAGGTGTTTTAGCAATACATGAAGGGAAAACAATTTTTGACCATGACCAGTTAAGAGGGAGGGAAAATTACCTGAGTAGCTGAGAGAAAATAAATTAGTAATGCAGTAAAATGAGTGTTAAATGTGAAACAAAGTTCAGGGCAGAAGATACCACGGCAAAATGGTGCATATGCAAATACAAGAGGAATGCGTAAAGGATGGCAAAATAGAAGAGTTTGGGTTTATAGCTCGTAAATGCCATGCCTTGTTAGGTAAACAATGATTGGTTTCAATCTTTGGATAACGTTTGGGTGACGTTGCGGTATTAAAGGCACGTGTAATGTTTCCTGCTTGCTGAAAAAGTTACATTTCAAGCTATAGCAACGTTTAGCTCTAATGCCCATGTCCCTTGTCACCTTTCGCCCCTGCTCCCGCATGGTATATTCTTATCAAATTCAACACCCCATTGTCGTAACGGTGTCCGCGACGACCCCGGCATCAAGAAGCGGCACCTGCAATGGTTAACCTCGCGTATCTCCAGGTTGTATCCGTACAAGACTTGAACCCGAACAGCCAGTCCGCTTGCCTTATCATTACTCGCTGTCTTTACAATATTTTACGTTTCGTGTCTTTGTTGTGGTCGACACAATATTAATAACTACAGGCTAGACTAGAGGTAGTGTTGCAAATTATTAGAGCAGACTTGGGAAGCTATCTCGATCGGAATACCGTGAGATGACAATAGGTTTATAAATATGCGGTTAAACGCTGATTGGATCAGCAAGCCAACGGTAGCCACTTGGGGCTTGCTGAGGAACAGAGATAGCGCATCCTTGCAGGGGAGAGGAACACAACTTCTATAATCCTCGTTTTATAAACTGTATAAATTCGACTACTGCATAATTCATGACGGTTGGGAGTTGTTGGCTAGGATCTGATTTCTCCTTGCTTTTCTTTCGCCGTGTACCGCCGCCCCTGCTCGGTTTCGCTCTCCAATCATGATGAACGGCGTGATAAGGCCGCTGTTATTACGAGCTGGATTAAGGCTTTCGTTTTCCTGGTCACCGTACAAGCTTCACTCTTCCCATTTGTCCTCGCGTAATGGTACATTTTTATGGGCCGTAGATTTATGGGACAAAATGGCGAGGGCAATATTACCTTAAAACGCCACACTAAGTGGTCCCGATTGTAAAAATAACGGCGGAATAATGCGGCCTCCGGAGGGAAGACAAAAAAGCAAATAAAAACCAGAGATGAAGAAAAAGCAGTGCAGCTGAGGGTAGTTTACAACACAGTATCTATCCCCTCTTCGCATTAACATGTCCTCAAACAAGTCTCTTCCTACTTACAAGTGTTAAAGGACGGAGGTTTTTACCCACCCTGACATATTATTTTATTTTGCTAGAAATCACAAGCTTTCTTATGAATAACACGCAGCAGTGGTTTCCGGGAGCAGAATTGTCACTGGTTTAGAAAGATAACGCTGCATTAAACCTTGGATTTTAGCCTAAATGCTTATTATTTATTAGTACGAATAAACCAAAACTGGCTAAACATCATCACCTGTTATATAAAAAACACAGGTATCGATTTCCATTCTATAAAATATAACATCCTTTAACCTGGTTGTTCATATTGGACGATGAATAAGATTGGTGAAATGATATCTGAGTCTATAGAGTTTAAAGTTACTCGGCATTCGTCTTCAAATGATAAGTGAAAACCCCGAAGAAAACCTTATGCGGGTAACTTCACTCAAAGCGAGATTAGAACTCACGACCCCTTGCATGGAATGCAGACACGCCAACCCCACACTACTGCGGCGGGGAAGCGGTTTTGTGGCGACTAAAATGCCTATTTTGATTATTTATATCTATTTTGAGATTTTAGAACCTAAAAGTAGATATTTTAAATGTATGTTGTGCCATTAACTTTTATTTGCACTACTACGTATATAAAGTAGAGAAATATTGTGTTCCACCGAAAAAATAGATGTTTAGATTTTACCGCAAATACACGGTTTGAGACACTCTGAATCCAAAAAGGAATTTTTAGAAACAGCGCCGTATGTGTGTGTGTGTGTGTGTACACAAAATCGAAAATTCGGTTGAATATCAAACTTGTATTTAAGTTGAATACTTACCAAACTTGCCACACTAAGATTTTCCACAAAATATATTCACCACAAATTACCTCTTACATGGAAGATTTTTCGAAATTATGCAAAGGGAATAACGACTGTCAAATGTTTTATAACTGGGCGCTGTATACTGGAATTAAATGTACAACCTGCTTCCGTGCAATCACGAGAATCACTTGAACATGAAAAGGATTTAAAATGTACAAAAGTGTTACAGAATTCGAAGTATTAATAACTGATATCTTCGGAATGGCTTACGGCACAAAATAAATTATTTGGGACAATTGTGTTTTAAAGTAATTTAGAATTTTTGTGTTAAACATTTTCGACTATCGCTTAACGTTTACCAGTTACACAGGATTATACAACATTCCTTCACAGTCTATTCCTAGAAAATTCAATATATACATTTTATTTATCATGTAAACATACAGGTGTCCAAGAATTCAACCGCATATATTGGCAGGATTGTGGAGGGGTCTTGAGATAGGGAACCTATTGTCCGTTTTGCCAAATGTCAAAGTTATGACATGCTTTCTGGTTCTGCCTCATTTATATGCCAGTAGTCGAAGTAATGCAGCATTGGTACATAATCCAGGCATATTTAAAATTATTGGACTAGCAACTTTGGCAAATTTGCATGTTCTTTGAGGGTGCGCACTGGTTGATGATTCGGTGTAGCGCTGGTCATCGAATCCCAAGATTCAAAGTTCGCATCGCTGTAACAGTGGTGCTTTGAATTTATCCTATATAGATATTATGTCGCTTTAACCACTTGAGCTACTGTGGTCCTGCGAGACTGTGCTTCTGAAAGTCTTATCTAATGCCTACACGTAACTGTTGCTAAATGTTGTGTTCATATTGTGAATGTAAACACATTATAATTAAGGAAAAAATTCAATGAAATGCGAAATGGAGATCACACAAACTAACGCCTAATAAAACAGATAATCTAAGCTGCGAACTTCTGAGCTCATGTGCTTTGTGCTTTGTGGTACCACGTAGCAGCATTGCACATGCTTAAGAACTTCGCTTACCAGATGTGCGTTGATCAAATGAACAATAACTGACACGAAGTTTGGCTGCATGTGGTGAGGTTTACAACCCTCCTAGAACTTTTGACAGAATACGGGTTCATTTCTTTGTAGGTGCAACTTCTGCAGGGATGTTGCAGGTTGTCACATTGAACAGTTTTCTCTGGTGACCTGTAGTATTTTTTGCTTCGGATATTGTAGTATACCTCGAAGTCACTTTCCATTTTCTGTTCATGTAGCGATGAAATTGTTGAATGCACTTTCCTGACTAGCACATAGTTCTAATTAGTATTATGTAGGTACTTGTTTTATTACAGAGCTAGTTGTTCATTTTTATTTCATTTGACAGAAAGTTAATATTGTTTCGTAAATTGTGAACTATGCCTACAATTTTTATGTGTATGTGCATAACACATCAGTGTATAATAGACTGTATTTTAGAAACTCTTTTGAGGGGTATGGAGAAGTGAGAATACCCCATCAGCTGCTAAATGCAGTTGTTATGAAACGTTCTCGTTATACCTATAAGCTAATCGTACATTACATTTATTTTATTTATCAGTACGAATAAGTCATATTACATAACACAACAAAATAGGAACGATTCATTATAAAATACAAAGGAAACAACATAAAAATAAATGTAACGATGGAGGCTTGAACCTTGAACTCCTTGAACATCTTGACCTGATACCCACACCTATATGATGACACTATGTCTACCTCTCCGAAACCCGGGTGGCCACGTGATGGTCCACTACGGTTTGATCAGTGGTGTGCTAACCCTTAAGACATTTTATGCTCTAGCAAAGAATTTAGAACTCATAGCCCATAGCCCATAGGTGCCCTATCCAAAAATGTTTATCTAGGGCCCTGCCAATTTGTGAGGTTGAATTCTGGGTACTTAATATGTGGTATTTTAGTAAAAATCTTTAAAATAATTTTTGAGAAAATCGTAAATTTTGAAAAATGATCATGTAAAGTGTAGTTTGGGATGAGTGTCGTACATTGGGAAGATACTGAACTTAACCGAGCTTTCGCTTTTGAGCTATGGCGCTCACAGACACACATACATCCATATAGACACGAATATTTTTTAAACCTTTTCTATAACCAGAAAATCTCAAAACATTTAGCGTGAAATATCGACAACCAAAATTTTTAATGGAGTACAATAATACCCTTACTTATTGTATGTACTATAGAAAATAAGATTTTTTTTTTTGGACCCATGTACCTCATAAGTTAATTCGGTGTAGTGAATAGACATCACAAGAAAACCTTTATATCTAAATATACTAGCAGCTTTTTCAAATGTCTGGTCAAATTTTAATGGTCTTATGTAAATTTAACCTCACTGAAAGTTGAATCATGAAAGAATTTGACTTCGATATCTCCCACTTGCACTCGAGTCAAGGAAGTGGTAATACTTCAAGGTCCACGAAAGGTGCAAGTATTTTTGGATAAACTGCTAGTGCAGTGACACTAAATGCATCGACAGCGTCCAGTGAATTCAGTGAGCTTATTCTAAGGTAGACATCCCAACAAGACCAAACCTTTAAGAATGCAACTATGGTTTACTACATAACTCCACGCAACTCAAAATCAAATTAAGGAGCACTATAAGTGGTTATTAAAATCTGGTGTTGCATTCACATTACATTTGAAAATGACTCTTACAAACTCTTTTTCTTCCATTTACTTCTTGTTAATCTAGGTAACCTTCGTAAACATTTACAAATTTTGTTGTAGCAGGAAGAATAGTTGTAGCAGGTAAATGAACTTCTCACGCTTAAGAGCATTAAAAACTATGCTATTTCTTGAGACATACAAACGAAAATTGCACAATTCCAAATTGTATGTTATTACTATGCTTCGGATTTTTAAGACCTTAAAATACATCTATAGGCACTTAAAATAGAATCTCAAATTGTAACAATAGGCACTAAATTTTTGGCACCAAAAATATTTTTCAATACATTTGTTTTCAAAAATATATCTCTATGTTCTAAAAATTAGAACTTAAACTAAATGATGAACACTAAAAATTACACGATAAAACAGTAAACAGAAAAATGATTCTGTCTAGAAGCATTTTGTCTTACAGTTAAATGTATGGTTGTAACACATAACATGAGTTTATAAATTTGAAAAAGACTTCGCAAAACTAAGTGAATAGATCACAGTGTAAATGCATTGTACACTAGATATATAATTATGACTGAAGCATTTTGTCTTACAGTTAAATGTATGGTTGTAACACATAACATGAGTTTATAAATTTGAAAAAGACTTCGCAAAACTAAGTGAATAGATCACAGTGTAAATGCATTGTACACTAGATATATAATTATGACTGAAGTGACGCCCCCAAAAAGTTGTTTTGAAAACACAGTAGGCTTATCGCGAAGAACAGTAACGTAAAATAGCTGCTTAACATATTTTGAAAAGCAAAAGAGAAAACATGGAGAAATCTTGCGAATGTGTGAATGTCAACAGTTAATTGAGTGGTTGAGTTATGTTATGCGAGTCACAAAACAATGGGAAATATTTGTTTGAGAGGGACTTCTGCCGTACTGCATTCACCGACCAAAGAATGACAAAGAAATCCACAGGATGCACATATTCTGTTTATCTTTCTAAGAATGAATCTGTTCTAAAACTTTAAAAGCAGTATTTTACCCAGAATGTGTCATTGCTTTAATCGGAAAAGTAGAAAGTTTGAATATCGCCCCCACTTTATAAAACTCTATTTTTATTTTCTGCATGAAAAATATTAATAAATCCACACAAATGGTAAAATAGGCAACTTTAAGTTCTGAAACCTTAAAATAGCTAACACATTTAAAAAATAGGGCTTTTAGACACCACAACCATCTTCCATATACATTTACAGTTTATATAAAACGTGAAGATGTTTAAGTATGTCTAGTTTATTCGTAAACATCAAACGGCACTTAGTCTATCATTCAAAGGCAATTTGTTACCAAACTTTCAAATTAGAGCATTCGTTTGTGGACGTAAATTGACCTTTGGGCTATTGTCATGCTTCGATAAACAAAGGACAAAATGCATTTCATAGCTTTACATAGATAAAAGGCAACTGGAAGAATACAGTTTCATAGAAATATTCAACCTCTTCGATACTTATTCGTTACTATTAGCGAACATTTGAAATATAAATAATTTTTTTCAGCTAAGTATATCTAAATCACTTTAGCTAGAAAGGTATGTGAAGGTTCGGCCACAAAATTAATACAAAATGTGTTTTTTATTTTTAAACACGGGAAGTTCATGTCTGAAAGTACATTAAACTCTCATAATTTCATTTTAACAGTTTAGTTATTAAAAGTAAATAACATTAAAAATAAAGGCAGTATTTATACGTTAATTTTCAAGGTATTCTAGACTTTCCAAGCCTTTCTTCAAAATGAATAATGTTTTTATAAATAACCGAATATCTAAACTCTAATCACTGTTTTGTAAACAACGATCTCCCAAATATTTTTGACTTGAAACTCTGGGAGAAGCCCTCCGTGGCCGAGTGGTTAAGACTAATTGCCTCTCATCCAGACGGCTAAATTTTGCTCCTAAGTGACCGCATGTGGGATTTGTGGTGGACAAAGCGGCGCAGGGCGGGTTTTCTCCGGGTTCTCTGGTTTCCCCCGCCATCGCATTCCGTCGCCCTCCGTGGTGTAATGGTTACCATGCCAACTTCATATACCCAAGGTCGCGGGTTCAAACCCGGCGGAAGACGATGGATTCTTTCGGGTGTAAAGATCCTTAGCATGGCTTCCTTCGGAAGGGAAGTAAAGCCGCTGGTCCCGTGTCGTAGATTTACGGCACTTAAAAGAACCTCAAGCCTGATAGAGAGGCCTCTGAGCAAAATTAAGCGGTCTTTCACACCCAATTTAGAATGGGACGCTGAGAACCACAGCAGATAAAGAGCGTCCATAAATAACACGCCATTTTTTTTTTTTTTTTTGCCATCGCATTCCACTGGTGCTCCGTCTTCATTGGCGTTTTTTAAATTTATGGACGCTCTTTAACCACTGTGGTTCTTAGCGTCCCATTCTATGCAGGGCGAGAAAGACCGCTTAATTTTGCTCAGAGGCCTCTCTATCAGGCTTGAGGTTCTTTTACGTGCCGTAAATTTACGACAGGGAACCCACAGCTTTACTTCCCTTCCAAAGGAAGCCATGCTAAGAATTTTTACGGCCGTCCAAATAAGCGTCATCGCTTATTAATCATCATGTAGTAAAAGTGGGCGTTAAACACTATTAACAAAATTTGGGAGAAATGCAGCGTTGCTATTTGGCCCTTTTCGTCGTTAGTTTTACGTCTAAGTCCAGAAGATGAAAATAATAAATGAGCCCGGAGTCCTTGATGCATTAAGGTTTTATTGGTTTAGGTTGCCACTCGAGCATTTTAGATGAATGTCTTTAAGAAGAAAAAAAGAAGAAGAAGAAAAAAAAGGAACTTCTGCTTCTGGTGGATGTATGCCAAAAATCCACAATATCAGGTAGAGGCATTTGAAACTGTAATACCCCAACCGCGGGTAAATGCATAATAATAGGTAGACCAAATGGCATTAAATTACTTCCGGAGATATTAGTTGTTATTACCTCTTTTATTTTCTCTGCACGAACTATGTAAGTAACAAAGAGAAGGTATTTTATTTCATCCAAAATGCCATGTCGAGATTTTATCGAATATATGTTTTGAGGTTCAAAAGAGAATATTTTTAGAAAAAGATATCTCACTGTGTGTGTGTGCGTGTGTCTCTCTCTCTCTCTCTCTCTCTCTCTCTCTCTCTCTCTCTCTCTCTCTGGTGTGTGTGTACAATATAACTAAAACAAGGAAAGTCGGTTAAATACCAAACTTGGCATTTTAGTTTAGTATCCTTCAAGCATGCGACACGAAGATTGTCAAGATCTTCTTGGATTCGCATCTCAAACTACCCTTAGGTAGAATATTTCTCGAAATGTTCGATTTTCTAAAAAGTTGCTCTAACGATTTTGATTAAAACGTCATATATTAAATGCTAACTCGGCAAATATAATTATATCCTGAATTTCTAGAAATAGCCCCTGAAGTGCACTTCACTTTGAATGACTTTTGCATAAATGGTAAATAGTAAGAGATGGACTAAAACATACTACACAAAAAATTGTAGATGTCGTTAAAACACAATTTATGCCATATGCGATTTCTTTATAGAGCTAACCATTTTCCAGATATTCACTGTGTTTCTAAAATGGGAAGCACTCATCCGTTTCAAAGCTCTTTTCTTTTAGTCCTGACTATGGAAAGAGAACCGAAAGCCGCATAGCGAAATCTTTTAAAAGTTTATCTGTCGCTTTAGCCTAGTTTAATCCCTTATTTCCGTTGTACTTATAAGGAACTAAGAAACACGACAATTTCTGGTATGTTTATCTTGATTAGCATGAAGTAGATAGAAGAAGAATCTTTTGTATGAATAGTTTGCAGAACGGATAGAGACAGTCATGTGAATGTAACACATGTCTAATTTAGTTTACTGTTTTGAAATATTTTTCAGATAACATACCTCACGCTCAAGACAAATAGAACGCATAATTGACTGCCTGCGTTGTCGAGTGGCCAGCGAGCTGACTTCTCACCCGGAGGTCCCGGGTTCGATTCCCAGCTGGGATGGGTAATTTTTCTTTAACTAGAATTATTCTCTATCCTCACATAGTCTGGAAGTATGAATGTGAAAGTGAATGTGCGTGTGTTGAGTAATATAAAATTGATTAACATAATGTTCTAAACCTACAGTAATACGAGTTGATTCACAAGTCAATACGATAAGACTATTGAAGTTAAAGGGGCTATACAAATGAAAAAAAAAAGCATAATTAGAATATGATAAATGCATTTTCGTAGTCTTTACTTTTAAGCTGGTGCCATGCTCGGATCCATGAACCATTTTTCAAATAGCCCGCGGGCCGGGGCGCTCCTCGGCCTTAGTTCATTCTGATCTCTTTAATTCACATACTGTAGTGAAGCAATCACTACATTGCAAATGCATGTGGATTTATGATAAATTCAATATTGCTTTTAAGCAAGCTGTTAATATGTTTAATCCGAATACAGTTGGGTAAACGCTTAGCAAAATACGTCAATGCTTGACAATTAGAATGGTCTAAGTGCATTAAAACACGACGTTTAGAGGCCCGATGCCCAACACTACCTTTCCCTGTCTAGCAGAACGTTGGTGTTAGTTAAACAAATCCTTCCCCCAGCACAAGATTTTACCAGCGTTGTCACGCGGATGTCCACCTCGTTAGAAAGAGAAACGATGACAGATAGGGGCTTACGTGTTAATTATTGACAAATACTAATACACAAACACTACGTTTTCCGTCAAAAAGCATATTCATGTATCACGGGATTACAATTAACAAATTGCAAGCATCCCCACCCATCAAACCGCCGCGTCATCCATCCGCCAAACAAAAGCAAAGTTTAACTAGTAACCTTTCGCATTACTGGGTTATGTAGGGGGGGGGTGGCATCTATGAGCCCATAACGCAAGTGCTACAGCTGCTACACTGATGATTTCATTTTATACCTTCCAGTTAGTGAAAATGCATCCAACGTTTGATAACACCTTCTGTGGCATTATCTCTAGGAAAGTATATTAATTGTTCTTATTCTAAAATGATCACAACAGTGAGGAGTATGTCTGCAATGTATACTAAAGACTTATTCTGAACGTGAAAAACAATATTAGGGAACACTTTCTACTACTTGATTTGTCTAGCATTTGTTACTAAATGGAAATGGGTTGTATTTATGGATGGTCTGTAACTGTTAGGGTTCTTAGAGTCACATTCCATATTGGGCATGAAAGACCGCTTAATTTTGCTCAGAGGCCTCTTTTTCACTTGAGGTTCTTTTACGTGCCTTAAATCTATGACACGGGAACAACGGCTTTACTTCCCTTCCTCCATCGTCCTCCGCCGGGTTTAAACCCGCCACCTTGGGCATACGAAGTTAGCATGCTAACCATTACACCACGAAGGGCGACATTAGTTATTAAGACTCGAGTTTTTGCTAATGAGAAAATGCCCCAACTGTGACTACCTATCTCAAAAATTTGACTTTTAAACTACCTTAACATGTAATTTTTCAGATAACTTTCACAAAAGATCATGAAGAAACAGAATTTGGAGTTAGCTAGGTATAATTTTCTTTTATTGATTGAAAAACTATTAATTTAAAGTGGGCAAATGCATAACTATGTACATTCGAAGGTCAGAAATACCTCGTTGGATATTAACTGAGTTTCTATTTCAGGATATAGATTCTGGACTATTTACAGGGATTAACCTGAACTTTCCAATGCATGGACAAAACTTACACTAAAAGAAAATGGGAAAAAATAGGTATTAACATTTTCGTTTTAAAATTCAATAATTCATCAAATAAAAAGTAAAAAATATCTGCTAAATCGAATGGCATATAGGGAAAGCACACATAAGAATTGAAGGTATTATCCTCGCTATGATGGAAAAAACTACGTCCTATTATGTTTTAATATCGATTTAAAAGTGGGTTCATAAAATAAGAACTGCTTCATACCAGATATTCAAGTTTAATCAACATAATGGCGTACGTAATAAAGCTGTACATTTTGTACCACTTATTTTCCTTCAGGCGTAATCAATTTGCGTTAAAGACGCTTCATAACCATAAACCGAATATCTTACCCTACATTTTATAAATATAATTACTTACTCATATCAACTACGGAGTTACACGCTTCACTTCGTTTCAGCAATTACATTAGTCTTGTTACATTAGTTAGCAAACTGCGTTGAGGTTTTGAAATTTAAAAGATGTACTCTAATAAGGAGTATAAATTGTAGTGTAAAAGTATCAAAAGCCTAACTACGCATACACTAATATCTATCTGCATTTTCGAACACCTTCGCTTTGTTTACATATCTGATATGTTAAACTCGCATGTCCTTCTCTATCCTCTACCGTTTTTTACTGGGTATAGAAATTATTCTCACGAAAATATATTTTCTACTTCACTTTAATCGAGAGCTATTTGCAGAAATACATATATTTCTCACTTCGTCATATATACCACGAGAACAGCGATAGTCAAATGTTTAAGAACCATACGCTATATACTGGCACTGAAAATTAATACAGTTCTATGCAATCGCAAGGATCAACTGAAAATCAGCAGGACCTAAAATAATGACAAACTATTGAATAAATGCAACAATTAAAAACGGATATCTCGGAAATGCCTTATGCCACCATAAAGGTTATTTGAAATACACTCTGTGTTTTAAAGAAATTTTGCTTTTATATGTCGTGCGTCTTCGTCTATCGCTTGCAGGCTGTTCCAACTCGACTCGTGTGAGCAAGAGTAAACGCACGTACTCGGCATAAAACTCGGAGCACAGCTGGAACGGAAGCGTGGTAGCCAATATGTTACTGGGCAAAGGTCATATTAAAATAATGGCGGTCTGCCACTTCATTTCTAACAACTGGTTCAGCCATAACGATAGCTTCTTAATGCTGCGCCGCATTGCATGTTGCAAGTAGTCTCCTGAGAGTCGCGAGTTACTCGGTGCTCTTTTGGCGCGCATCCAAGCTAGAATTGCCTGGAACTGTACCGGTAACAGAAAATGCCTTCCAATAAAGGAAACTTCAAAGGCTATTGTCAGAAAATTTAAGATATACATTTTGTCACACACACACAAACACACACACACACACATTTTAACCAAAATCGTTAGTAATTTTTTGTTCAAAATAGAACATTTTGAAAAGTGTTTCATGTATTTTTTCTTTTTTTAAAGCTTCGTGTCATATCTTTGGAAGACACTGAGCTTAAATAACCACGTCTGGGGTTTATCTGAGATGTGCTGTTCACAGGCACCCACGCATAGACAGACTCACATTCACGGACCTTTTTTCTAAAAATTTTTCTGTTTGGATTCGGGGGTCTTAAAACGTGTAATTCCGGTGAAATTTCGGCATCGAATTTTTATGTGAAATGCAATTCTTGCTATAGGTAAGCAGTAGAGAAAGTTAAAACGTATTTCAGTTACTACTATTATTATTGCTTCTCCCTATAAGTTGTTCCTCATTCTCACTGTCTCCCCCTTTTCTGTCGGATCAGTGTGAATCTGAATTGTTAATGTAAACTTGTGTAGAACCTGGGGCTGTCAGTTTGCTTTTCATTCCACGACACTGCTCCTGGTCTTTTTCCACCTCTTCCCAGCTATGACGCGCTCTTAACCACATCCCCTGCCGATGGACCCGCATTCAACTTGCATGCACGTGACAGCTTTCTGGTTACCTGATTTCTCTTCCCCGATGCCCTTCAGACAACTTTTAATGCTTCATTTTGTATGTGGATAAACCACCTCAATTATGCTTACGTGATGTTAGCGTTTTTCTTACAATTGGAACTTTCAAGACGAAGCAGGAGTTTTAAATTCGATGCGTTACATTGAAATATCGATATTTTATTTATATCGTTTATTAGTGGATATAGAAATTATTCTTACGAAAGCATTTCGATGGAAATAGCTACATTACACGTTTCGTAATGGATACAAAGGGAACAACGATAGTCAAACGTTTAAAATTAGGATGCTATGCTCTTTCCGTGTAATCAAGAGAAGCATTCATTTAAGGTGATACATCTGTGAAATTTCACCAAAAATTGTGAACAATTAGAATTTTTCTTCATACTAAAATAATACGAATTTTAAGCTTTAAAGAAAAATATCGTTTTTCCACTTAGCGCACTCAAACTACTTACTGACTGAATCTATAAATGTATGCGCATGCTTATTAATGGGTACTCCCAACTTGAATCATTTTTTCAACACTTTTCCACATTTCAAATGCTGCACACGATGCAATTTTTTCAATATTTTTAAAGCACATTGCGGAAAATAGTAAATACTTTTTTTTCGAATTTTAAGAACAAAGTTATTAAATTTTGAAAAAAATTAACAGTTATGGAGAGTACAAAATGCAATAACTTTATGCACTAATTAGGCCTAATATGAATAAAATATGAAAAATCTATTTGTAACTCATTTGCTGTAATTTTGGATTTTAAAAATATTTTTAAAAATGCATCACGTGTCTCATTTATATTGGAGCAATGAATCTAGACAATTACAAATGATTGTTTAATTAAACATGTGTGCTGCAATTTTGATGCATGGCTAAAATGTCACTATTTTTAGTACAATAGCTGGTATAAATTTCAAGATATCCAACATACTATGGATTGTCCAATTTTCACAAATGTATCACGTTAAAAGAATGATAATGCAATGAGTAGTTCGAAAAATCAATGATGTTATGTCACAAATAGTCATGTGAAACAAGTGTGCGTTTTAAAGACATCTACAGTTTTGAATACTACTGTTTCGTATGTCGCATAATGTAATGTACACTAATTATGCAGAATTATACAAAATGCTTCGGAATTCATGCTAGCCGCTGGTTCCCAAAGTCGTGGATTCAAACCCGGCGGAGGACGATGTATTTTTTCGGTGTAAAATCCTTAGCATGGCTTCATTCGGAAGGAAAGAAAAGCCGGTGGACCCGGTCGTAAATTTACGACTTGTAAAAGAGCCTCAAGGCAGATAAAGAGGTCTCTGAACAAGATCAAACGGTCTTTCTCGCCCAATATACAAAAGGACACAGAGAACCATGTAGCCCTTAAAGAGCGTCCATAAACAAAACTCTTAATTTCAGTTTTTTTTTTTTTCCGAACGAAAAGGACCTCAAAGCTTACTTCATTTTATTTAGTTTTAATGTGTGTCATTTTAGTCAAAATCGTTTGCCATTTTTGAGAAGATAAGAAATGTTGAAAAGTGATACATGTAAAGGATAGTTGGGTGTAAAATTTTCTTCAATAACTTCGTGTTGCTACTTTGGAATATGCCGGACTTAAATATCAAGTTTGGTAATTATCTCCTTTGCATTTTAAAGCTATATGGCTCACAGACACATAGGCACAGACACACACACACCGACCTTTTTTCTAAAACGCCTTATTTCTATTCAGATGACTTCAAAAGATGCAGTTCAGTTGAAATCTCTGTATAGAATATTTGGAAGAATGCAATACGTTTTCTAGCTAATGTGTACGTGTAGAGAAAAATTTTTATCTCGTTATTGCATATTGTTTTATCTATTCATAAAACAAAGTTACAACCTTTTTTTTGTTTGCATACTTCATAATATCGTGTATAAAATATCATATCCGCATTTTTAAAATACTTGTATGTGTCCGTTTTCACATAAAAAGGAAGGAAAATAATCTTCGCATTTTCATAGAAATAGCGCAAGTAGAACAGCGATTACAAATTTTCATCTGTCGGAGATAGTTTCATTTTATTTGTAAATTGTTAAAAATTACATAAAACGCTTTAGAGAAGAAACATCACCTTACGAAATCTTAGTTTGCCACATTAAGAAATAATTAAGACTGAGAGACGGAAAGTATTTATACATCATGAATATGGCTGTGTTACATTTAAAACGAATTAGTTTTATATATCCTTTGAAGTGTTAACAAATCCGAAAAAGAAAATTCTGGCAAACAGCACGTTTAACCACGACGAAACAGTACAAGAGAGAACAACGGAAATCATGTTTGGCCTTGTCAATAAATGACTATTTTAGTCTCAAATAGCAAATAATAGTTACCAAAATAAAGCATGTAAGAAATTAAAAATGTTTAGGGTATGGTTTTCATATTCTTCAATATGAAGACGTCCAAATTTCGTGAACTATGATTTGAGAAACACATTGATTCAACGACAATGGGAATAAAGACGATATGTTATAGTGACACCTGTAGAAGGCTTAAAAATAATGAAATAAGAGTATAGAAATCAGAGGAACAGTAATTGTGATTTACTTACCATACTATTACATTTATCAATTACACCACACGGACCTTGAATACTACATTCCTTTGCAGCATGCCGGGATTAGTTTATTTAAATGTAATTTTTAAAGAAACAATAATATGAAGAAAGGTTTTCAGCAGTTATCCCTAATTTTTACTTGAAACATTGAATTGGAGCCGCTCGCACACGTTCCTGCCAGCAATATCAGAATGAATGCATAACAATTATATTGTTAAAACGCCTGTTAAAGTTGGTATGACTGGACGCTGCCATCTGGATTGTGTTTATTACGCAGACATTACCGGGCTAGGTTGCTGTAGTTGCTTATTTTTGCAATAATATTATTACATTATTTATGAACTGAGTAAAGAAGGAGTTGCATCTTAATATCCAAACGTTACACTAAATATCCAACTTTCTATTAGAAGCAGTACTGTGTTGTTTTCTAAAGCTCTTATATTGTTCACAGAGTTTTACTGCGAATACTACAGGTCTTCACAAAGGAAAAAAACTTGATGTGCTCTATTCACATGACTTTCTCTACCTCTCTGTAACAAATTATTGTTAGTAAGCTTATTCTTCTATCTGCTTCACGCTACTGCACATAAACATTAGCAGAAACGGTTTTATTACTTAGTTCCTTGTAGGTAGAAGGGAAATAAGGGGGATACACTAGGCTAAACCGACAGTCAAATGCTTTAAAATGTGGTTACTATGGTACAGAAATCCAATTCTTTGCGTGGTCAGGAGTTGACAAGTATTTTAAAACAGAAATACCAAGGACTATATTGAAAACGGTCAAATCCAGAAAAAAATGTACATTACATAAATTGTGTTTTTAAAGAGCTCTACGTCTTTTGTGCAGTACGTTTTTGTCTGTCTCTTACGGTTTACTAGTTATGCAAAATTCCACAAAATTCATTCAGAATAAAGGTCTTCAGAGGCTATTCCGAGAAAATTCAAGATATACATTTTATTTGTCATGTAAATATCTTTAATATACGATATTTTAATCAAAATAGTTACAGCCATTTTTGAGTAAAACAAAATTTTTTAAAATCTTTCCATGTAAAGGTTACTTTGGGGTGCGGGATTTTCTTGAAAATCATCGGTCGCATCCTTGGAAGATACTGAACTTAAATACCAAGTTTGATATTTAGTGGACTTTTCGTTTTTGAGCTATGCTGTCCACAGACACACACACGGATCTTTTTCTGAATTTTCCTTTTTTTTTTTTTTTTTTTTTTTTATTCAGGGAGTCCTAAAACATTTATTTCCGGTGAAATCTGGACATCGAATTTTTGGGTGGAATACGATACTTCCTCTATACACTATGCACATTGTACATGTAGAGAAAGTAAAAATAAAAATAGAATAGAACGAGCAGAGGCATACTTTTAATAATTACAACACTAATGCAACCAATAACAAGACAATTCCAACAGTTTCTATAACACTTTGGCATTCCAGTATATTGGTTGCGGTAAATTACGATAGTGATCCCCTTCATCTTGCCCGCAGGAAATCGAAACTAAGTCCTTAAAGAAGCCGCAAACACACGCACAACCAAACCAGTTTATTACATGCTTGTTTTTTAAGCTGAAGTTAAAATTCAGATAAAAAATAAAACAGAAACCGCGCAGCTGAATATGATATACTTTTCGATTGCGTAATTTTTTAATTAAAGGCTATTTATGCACTCAAAACACCTCATTCAGAAATACACGATGAGCCGGTTAAGGCTTCCGCGTACGTTGTGAATATAATAGCTTTAGATAACACCTACTGCAATAACACTAAATGTAATAAATAAGCTGAGTACTGTATAATTGTAAAAATCTGATGAGGTTCATGAATTCTCTACCTTTTCTGCAAACAAAGTAGGTATCCTTATAAAATATTATTTTATCTACATCATGCTAATCGAGGTGAAGATTACCAGAAATGGTCTTATCATTTTGCTTGTCTCCTTCGGACTAGAATGGAAAGAAGGGAATACACAATGCTAAAGCGAGTCAAATTCGGTTCTCTTTGCATGGCCCTAAACAAGGAATGGCGACTCCCTGTTAGAGAAAAGCTTAAGTACCCATTTTAAAACTGAAACCGATAACAACGAATATTTCGGAAACGGTTAATTCTACCAAAAAAAATGGCAAATTGTGTTTTAATGAAATTTACATTTTTTGTGTAGTAAGTGCTTGTCTATTCTCTTATGGTTTATCAGTAATACACTGGTGGACAAAATCTTAAGAACGAAAGTAACATTCGCATGCTGTGTCAGTGCCACGTAAAGCAGCTCGATGGAACTTGAATCATACATATAGAGAACTGCTAGTAGGCTACAGTAGGCAACTAAACAACATATACAATGAGACAAACAGAAATGACATTTTTATTCACAGAAAACAAACTACACTAAAGTCACTATGTCATATGATGGTTTTCTAGATTTAAAAAAAAAATAAATACATGCTACTTAAAATGCGTGTGATCACCGCGAGCAACAATGACATGCACTGTATCGTTCTCCCATATTGGCAACAAGGTTGGTAAGAAGCTCTGGTAGCGTGTTTCATTTTTCCACCAGCGCTGTTTACAACTGCTGGATGGTCGTTGGTGCATGTGGACGTGCTGCAATGCGTTTGCCCAAAGCATCCTTTACATGTTCAATGGGATTTAAATAGAGGGAACGGGTAGGCTAATCCATTCGCCGTTTCAAGAGATCCTCCACCTGCACTGGTCGATACGACCGGGCATTGCCATCTATAAAAATAAAGTCAGGGCCGACTGCATTCCCTGAAAAGTCACACACGGAGAAGGAGTACAGTGAGCCAATAACGTTGACCGGTGAGCGTACCGTGTTTGAAGATTTGGAGGTGCAGTATCATGCGTCCTCACACCATAACACCAGGACTACCGCAAGGATCATCTTCAAAGATGTTCAAGAGTGCATTCATTACGAGTTCCCATTTCTCACGAGATTAAGATACGTCGAGAATCACTACTCAAACTGAACTAGCGCTCGTCCGAGAAGAGCACGCGACCCAATTCCTCTTAGGTCCAATTTTGGCACTCTTGGGACCATCACAAACGGTGCTGACGATGTGCCCGTGTCAATGGAACAGAACATACTGGCCACCAGGAAAATGACCACTCCTATGCAGTCGCCGTACCACTGTGCAGCGTGAGATTACGTGCCTAGCAACCCAGTTAAATGGGGTTGCAAGCGCACCCGCTGTCTGACGTGGATCCCTTCTTGCTTGTTGCACAATGTAGTGGTCATCTGCTGGTGTAGTTAACCGTAGTCGACCACTCTCCCTCTCTCTCTCTCTCTCTCTCTCTCTCTCTCTCTCTCTCTCTCGTTGGGACAGCAGTATCTGTGGCTTAGAAGGCTACCCATAAACGTAAAACAATGCTCTGAGCAATACCAAACTCCTGGGCAACACTTGACACATGTTATCCTTCCAGGTTCCCGATGATTCTTCCCGTGTGATGGCATCTAAATGTTGACTACGAGTCATATTGTAAAGAAGAACACCACTACAGTTCACCGTAACAGCTTGCTGATTGCCACACACTGTCTTGTCCCGTTTCTTCAACTGCTTCGTGTAGCGGCACCAGAACCATTTGGCGCTATAGTCTTGCTACACTCACGCCATATGGCGTCCAGCACTCTGTGTACGTATGAGAGACCTCTGGCAACATGCTCTCGCACTTTTATTCATTTCCACGAAATAAATCATATTATGTTAGGTTAATTGATCCATCTTGTCCTTAGGTTTTAAACACCAGTGTAGAAAAACTTCCGGAATGAAGAGGTCTTCTGAGGCTATTCCTAGAAAGGTCAAAATATACATTTTGGAATGTCATACGGGCCTTATTGCTGGCGGTCAAATTTTGTGACAAACGTTCTGTATTATGAATACCACAGTTGTAAACAGTTTATGCGTGGGGAATCTATAATATTAGATTAAAAAATATTTTGTCTTAACATAAACGATGACTCTCTGGTGGATTTCGATATGTATCATGGCAAGAACCCAGCTACAGGTATTGATTATATTTTATTTGGAAAAGCAGCAGCTTTATTAGTCCTTATGATTGTCGAACTACAAAATAAACATGTTACTTACTCTATTAATGAGTAACCTATTCACAGAAGTGAATTTATTTAGTTATAAGCGACATTTAAGTTATGGAACAATTGGTACAATGTCTTTTGCCAGATAAGAAAGCCTCAGTAAAGAAACTAGGGAGAGCGTTTACCACACTGAGAACACAACAATGGAATTTTTATACGACGGAAAGATAATTCTGTCGTAAGCCCAGCAACAAACAGCACCAGAGTGACCCCTATTGGTAACATAAGAGACACTCGCAGAAAGAAAATAAAGGTATCATAATTCCTCAATTGCATTTCAAAGTATAACTGCAATACGGAGGATGGATTTATTGGGCCCAGGCTTTGTACAATACCGTATCAGTATCTGCTAAAAACGGTGCTGATGTATTATTACTTAGCTCTTAGATACGGCTATTATGAATACGTGGTTCCTCTATAGGAATTGCGATTTGATGTACTGAAAAAGTTTGCCTCAAAGTGCAATCGAAGATGTGCTGGAGAAGTTATTCGGCAGAGCAACGTGTCAGAAGTGTAATATAGTCTTATGTGTAACTTGTTTGCAAAATATCATACAGAGTGAACTGTGAAGACCTTGAATCGATTTTTACGCCATCCTATGTCGTTCTATTCTCATCTTGCAGCACAATAGTAGTAATATAAGTGACTAGTTATGCCAAATGGTTTCATCCAATATCTGACAAAATAAAAAATATATTTGACAAAAATGTTAATTTTCTAAATTGTGAAGCTCTTAAGATAAAAGCTTTATGAAATTAACATATCTATGTATGACCTTCTCTAGCCGCTCTACAAAAAAAAAAAAAAAAAAAACTTCTTACAAAAGATCATCTTTCTAAACCATGCTAATCGAGACAAACATTAGCAGAATGTTCTTATTAGTGAGTTCCTTATAAGAAGGGAACTAAAGGAATGCGCTATACTAAAGCGATAGTCAAATATTTTAAAAGCTGTCGTTAGCCGATTGTTACTGTAAACAGGGGTAGAACAAAAGAAAAACGGACACTTCCAGTCTGAGAAAAGTATAAGTACTTTACAACTGAAACCAATAACAAGGGATACCTCGAAAACGGTAAGCTCCACGAAAAATTGTATATGACATAAATGTGTGTTTTAACATGATCTACATTTTCTTGTGTAGTAAGTTTTTGTCTGCCTCTTGCAGTTTACTAGTTATGCAAAATTAAGCAAAACTCGTTCAGAATAAATAGGTCTTCAGAAGCTATTCCCAGAAAACTCAAGATATATATTTTATTTGTGACGGAAATACCTTTAAAATGTAGTATTTTAATCAAAACCCTTAGAGTCATTTTTAAGAAAAACAAAATTTTCGAAAATATTTTCTATGTAAAGTGTAGTTAGGTGTGGGGGATTTTCTTGAACATCTTTCTGTCGCACCCTTGGAAGATAAACTTAAATACCAAGTTTGATGTTTAACCGTCTTTTCATTTGTGAGCAATGCTGACAACAAGAGCACACAGACACACAGACAGACAGACACACGGACCTTTTCCTGAAAATGTTTTTTTTTTTGTTCAGGGGGTCCTAAAACATGTATTTCCGGGGAAATCTTGGTATCGAAGTTTTGGGTGCAATACAATACCTTCTCTATGCACTATGTACATTGTACATACGGGGCTAGAGAAAGCAATAGAACAATTTTGTTTTCTGTTCCTTAATGGGGTAAGCTATTTATAGGTAATAGCGCAAAATGATCATTGTTATTACTAATTTTCGAATGACGCATACACACTCTGGAGTTGACAGAAGATTTTTAAACACAGGCCGTTCCGAGAGAGAGAGGCTACACTGCTTCACACGATATTATAACAAGGCATGCTGTAATGTATTTCTCATCTGATGTTTTTAACCCAATACATTGGGAACATTACACATCCACCGCCCGAACAAACAACCCGCCCCTTCGCACAGTTGCATTTTTTTATTTAATATTTTACCCTCCACCAGTAATGTTATTTCAATCGCACAGTTAAAAATATTCACCACATCACACAAAGCACATATCATTGATTTCTGGCTCACAGAACCAAATATTCTTTACATCCATTAAATTAACTGCGTAGCAGTTGGTACAAGAAAATGCATTATCCATTTATAAAAATGCTTTGACAGAACATACTATTGTGAAAAAAAAAAAAAAATACCCTGATTTAGGAAGAAAGCTTATTTCACCATATCACTTCACAACTGAATGAAAGCACTATCAAACCGCACTGTGGTAAAAAACATTGCACGAAATGTAGAAATTGTAACATGCGCAGCGTTATTATTAGGGAGAGGATTTTAATGGAAATTCATATTTCTTTTCTGCAATCAGAGTGTATGCTCACTTCGTATGTGAGTTAATTACTAAATTTCAGATATTTAGCAATATTGTACGTTGAATATAATGTAAATATTGCACGTTTTGCTAAGTATAATCTTGCAAATTACACTGCATATATTCATACATGTTTATTAGTTTATTCATTTTATCTTCATACTGTATTTACAAATGCAGAACATGTCACTGAGTCAGTCTTGAAATTTGCCAAAACTATGGTAGCTCACATACAATGCAATTAATAGCTCAGGTCACATCTATGAATTCCCGCCTTATCTGGTTGCAGCCCCTTTGCCACGGTATGTCGGTAGCTGTTGATGTTCTGCCGTGAAAGGGTGCAGTTCGAATCCCGCTAAGGCATGGATGTTTAGTGTTGCGTATTTCTGTCCTAGATAAGTAACTCTGTCCTGATAGTCAATAGATTACGACTGAAGGCCAATATATGTAATAAAAAAGAAGCTGTTATGGAGTTATCGAAATTGAGTTTAAATGTGGTACTTATACTTCTAGGCAATATTAAATTTACTTCAATTGTTATTGTTTAAAATATCTTAAGATTTATACAAATATAACCTCCTAATTTACACAAAGTAAATGGCCGCGCCGTGGCCGAGCGGTTGGACTACTCGCCTCTCATCGGGTTCGATCCCAAGCGACCGAATTTGAGATTTGTAGTGGACAAAGAATCGCAGAGGCGGGTTTTCTCCGGGTTCTCCGGTTTCCCCTGCCATCACATTCCACCGGTGCTCCATCTTCATTCCATGGATCATCAGTATCATCACCTGTGGTGCCACAAGTAGTAAAAGCGGGCGTTAAAACTACGAAAAAAAACACAAAGTAAAGCACTTCAAAGTATACAATCGTTAATAGTTTTAGAAATTCAATTCCGAAAATATTCCTGCAATCGTTCTCCAGTTGAAACTTTGAGTAATGCAATTCGATAGTGTGTTGTTTTTTTATAAGGAAAACTTTAATTTTGTGTAATGAAACCAAACGTTAAAGTGAGAGACAAAGCAATATTACTCTTCTTTCATATTAAAAATACATTTTGATAAGTTAAGTAATTGATATTGTTTCCACAATATTTTACTCACAGAGAGATTCATAATACTCCTAATTGTTTTCTTTTATGTCAATACTTTAACTATATATGAACATGTGTATGCGGCACAGGGGCGGGTTTTCTCCGGGTTCTTCTGCTTCCCCCGCCATTCCATTCCACCGGTGCTCAATCTTCATTTCAGGTATCACCAGTGTCATTGCCTGCGGTGCCACAAGTAGTAAAAGCGGGCGTTAAACACTACCAAAAAAACCATATTTATGCCCATATTATGGCAGTTTTCAACTAATATACAAAGGGATTATTAGGGCATAAAATTCTCATTCCTACTTATTATTTACAGTAGTGAGACATGGCCGATTACAGCAGCTGCACCTACTTTGGATAAAGGGCACTAATGACCTTGTAGTTGAGCGCCCTTGGATGGATGGTCAGAATTTCGTGATGAAGAGAAATTACTTTTGAACTAAAGAAACACACAGGCCCTCCTCTCTGGTTAATAAAAGTGAAAATCAATGGTCCCTTATCTCTTGCAGCATTTACAAATCATGTTTTACATGATAGAGAAAATCCTTACTGATATTATACTTCCTAAAACTAACTTGTTAATGATGTAATAAAATTCCCATCCATGCAAAATGCAGAACGGTTGACGCAGGTGTATACACAATCACTGTAGATATTTCAATATCGCATTGTTATTTATTTTAGGCAGAAGACAGCTTACTGTTAACGCCGCATTAACAAAATTGTTCTACCACGATGACGTCCCTTCTCAGAATTCCCTTTTACTCTTACTACAGGGCATGGCATAAATCGTGTGATTAATTTATGGTTCAGTGTACTTTAGCTTAAAGTAGTTTCTGCTACAGAACCATAAAACCAGAACACCATTATGTGCCAATTTACGACACTGGTTAATGAGTGAGAGTAGAACTGACACACCTTCGATGGTCGTGACGTCAGAAGTATGCCATTCTACTTTTACTGAAAAATCTATTCGGTTAAAGACAGCATAATCTTATTGCCCACATCTTCTTTAACGTTCATCGACGTTTTCAAGCCAGCAGACGTAGTCGTAAAGTGTTCACACCTAAGCAACAGTAACAAAGAAATAAAAGACGGAATATGTTACATTGTTCTCATAAAGGCAACATGAAACTAAAAGGTGATTCCGAGTGGCGACAACACACTGTGTGATTGGAAAGGGAGATGTATGTGCGAAGGGAAATATTGCTGGGGCATCCTCAATTCCATCCTTCCCCCCCCCCCAAAGCTTTACGATGCATCAGTTTTGGAGAAGATGGAAGAGCCATTACTATGCAAAGGGATGCTGAGGGTGCGACGGAGCAGGATGACAGGGCGATGTTTGCGCACTTTACGACATACTCTGACCGAATTTCCGTAAGAATTGGCCCATTCCATTCTTAAAAGGGTCACTCTCGACACGAACGAATGCTTGCTCCCTATCCCTCCGCGTATGTGCGAGGGCTCACTTTGTTTATTCGATCCAAACGACTGGAAATGCGACAATTTCAAGTCTTGGTCGTATAAAATATAGTGGTGTGTCTTAAATTCGGCGCTTCATGCTTTCTCTCTGTAAACACGACAGAAGAACGTCCGGTATGTGCTCACAAGGCCAAAGAGAAACAAATACCAAACGTCTTTTTGTGGCAGCTGCTCAAACTCATTGCAACAAGAGAGATTACTTCCGTAACGCAGTATATCCATATTTTGTTAATGGCTGCAAAGGCGACATTTAGTACACGCTTCTAAGACAGCTGCTAATGCACCGAAAAATAATAGGTACTTTGCTAAAGTCCGCCATGGAAACCTTTAGTGGCATAACAAAATCTAGATGGCAGTGACCAGACATTCTAACTTTAACAGGGTTTTAAAAAAAAGATGTTATAAATCAAGAAATACAAGCCAACATTATTCTTTATGTTCTTTTAAATACAGTTTAGTTTTAAGCATTGAGTATTTCGACCATAGTGAAGTAGCTTCCAGTGTCTTTGATTTTTTGTGTAAATAAGTCAGTATTACATCCTCCTTCATAAGAGAAACACTACTTACTTTTCACCAGTGCTTTACTGCAACGCATTCTTTCTCATACTCATCAGCTACGATGCATTGTTTCTGCCTCGGATTGAAAGTTCCTGGGTATTTTCACCCATATTTTCAATCGTAAGCTTGTTGTTTAGAAACGAGCGCTAGGAATAAGTACCGCCACCTCATAAGCGATTGCTTCCTAGACGGTTGATACGGTTCATGGCCTAGAACTCAAGACAACTGTATGAATGTTAACAAATGGGTGACTATACCTTTTATATTTATACAGAACATGCATTAATTTTATTTAAATGTTGATCGATTTTACTAGACACTACTGTACGCACCACGTAAACTAAAGCTTTAGCCGACCCATCCAGCATTTCGGAATCCAAAATACTTAACCCCCAAGCCAAATTCTGCATACCTATTGCATGAAGTTATTATAATGCAACGAAAAGTGCGCCATTAATTAAAAGCGGTGTGAAAACAACGGTTCGGTTTTCCGGTTAATTTCAACACTTTAAAGCTTATCAAATTCAATCAAAATAGAATGATATCCTAAAGCGAATATCAGTCAGCTGTTTTAAGTACCCTAATGGAGAAAGTAGACAGCATAAGGTAACTTGTCCGACTATTTTATTCATACACCGTCTATTTGGTACTAATAAATTTTAACAATACTTCGGTTATGGAACCATTCCGGTCGTTTATCACATATTACGTTTGTAAACACGAGAATTTATGAGATAAAACGTCAGCTTGTTACCGAATCGTAACAGTATCAAGATGTGTGATCAATAAGCTACGTTATCCATCTCTTCGGTGGCGCTAAGGAGAAATTCAGCCCATGAAAATCATATTACCTCAACATCCACTACCAATCCATTCCACTTCAATTTCCACCATCGAAATACTTCGAGTTTCAACTTTGAAAAGTATGCTTTCAATCACTCAATGTTCAAATGTGTAAACTTAAAAATTAATTATTTGTTAAAAAAGTGTCCTATTTGTTTTGGTTTTAGTTTAATTTTGACTATTTACTCATTCTCACTGCTGATAGCAATGGTTAGTATTCCGTAACACATTTGATTGCTCATTCATTTAGTATCTCCAGGTCACTATCACGTCTGATTTAATTTTCAACAACACTAGTAAAACATTAATTTATATTATATAATATGTTACATTTTCTTCATAGAAGTCTTAAACAATCTCTTTTGAGGTTACGAGTTTCATGAGGTAATTTCCTAGTATATAAATATGATAAAGTGGATCGCAGGCATAAAACGAATATAGAATGTTGGAGCGAGGTGTAAATACGATATGCGTTTCCAGGACACAATTTCGTAACTAACTTAATACGATTATTAGGAAAAGCCATTATATCTGCAGGTACAACGGCCATTCTGATTTCTAACATGCATTATTACCTACTTATTTTTAGATCCATCCGCCGAATACTGAGCTAATTACACTTCATACTTTTAAGGGTCTGTAGAAATCAAAACGATCATAATTTCGTCAATTGCTTCGTCAGTGACACCAAATTTAGGAATTATGGAATGTTAAACCATTGCAGACGTTATTAATGTAAAAGAGAATTAAAACCCAAGAGGAGAAGAAAGCAAAATACACTTTCTCTACATGCCCAGGTTCAGGAACACCCCTCACAATGCAGGAAAAAGAAGAGAATATAAAGATAAACAGCATTCCAGGTTTGGAGCTTGTATGACAATTCAGCACTTCTGTGTAAGTGCATTGGGGTTTCTAACGCAGAAACTAAATTGACGCTAACGACTGATGTATACATAGACATCTGTCAATAATAAACACCATCCGCCCGATCTTCAAAATTCGCTACAAATGATGGATTACATAAAATATCCACGGCTAATGTTATTTAGAATAGCACACGTCAATTATAACAAACATTTAATTAATTCATGTACAAAAACATGAACAGTGTTATCAGACCAAAAATACCATTTCTCCGCTCTCCAAACACCGCCGTGTCATTCCCACTGTTTGTAATTTGACACTTGCTTGTTTATGCAAAATGAAGAAATTGCGATCGATGTGTGGACTGTGAAATAGTCCATTCCCATAGCTTCCGCCCTTTCTTTGGTATCTCCGTATTGCATTTCACTTCATTTTTATTTTGTCTAAAAACACTCTATGACAAGAGGCATGTATATATACTAAATTATCTAAAATATAAACATTATAAATAGTTAAAACGCCTAACTCAATAAATAAGGGTCTACATGGGGTTATATAGGAACTTTTTTTAACTATCCTAATAATTTTTTTTAAGACAAAAATTTGCATTTACTTTGTTAGCACCACCCTAAAGAGTTAGGCCATATCTGATTACAGATTCAAAGAAAGCAAAATACATACTTCTTAGGTATTCAATTGGGATAGAATCTCTCACATTAGGAATTAAAAATATAATGCTAGACAGTCCCTTTTTTAAATATTCAATATGGGTGGTCCACGATAATTGGTTATCAATATATACACCTAAGAATTTAGTACTTATTTGATACTGTAATGCTAAGTTATCTGAGATCCTTTCTAAAGTGAATAAAACAGAGATAGTCTTGGATTTATTTAAAAATAAACTATTAGCTTCAAACCATTCCGAAGCTTTAGACATTATGGCTTTATATTGATTATTCAATTCATTTGGGTCATTTCCGTTTGATATAAAAGTAGTATCGTCTGCAAACATTATGGTATCTTGGTAAGTCATTAACTGCAATTAAAAATAGCAAAGGGCCCAAAACAGAACCCTGCGGGACACCACTTGCTATATGGGACATAGATGAACATTCACCATTTACATAAACCAATTGTTTTCTACCAAATAAATAGGATTTAATGAGATTCAATTGAGTATTTTGTATGCCATAATAGGAAAACTTTATAATAAAATATTATGATCAATGGAATCAAAAGCCTTACTCAAGTCGCAAAAATTAACTAATACATATCCACCGCTTTCAAATGAGGAATGTGGTATGTAATTGACATATCAATATATAACTTGCATTGTCAACACGTATACTTGCATATACCTTAAAATCTTCACAACTATATGTTTCTTAGTTTTTCTTAAAAAATTATTAATGTTTAAAGAAGACTAGCCATATAAAACACAACAAATGTGATATATTTATCTTCGTTTTTGTTAGAAACTACTTCAAGCAGACTACAAACAAAGACATTCTATCCCATAAAAATGAACAATTGGCATTAAACTGCCAATAGAATCTATACATATAAGGCTCAATACGTTTTATCTATTAAGAAATTTAATCATAATTTACATCTAAAATTTTACTTTTGCCATTACAAATGTACAAAACACATAGTGGGTAGAGAAGGTATTATATTCCGCCCAAAAATTCTTTTACCAACATGTCACCGGAAGTACGTGTTTTGAGTACCCCTGAATCCAAAGAACGCATTTTTAGAAAATGCCCATGTATGTGTGGACAGCATAAAAACCTAAGTCCGTTAAATACCAAACTAGGTATTTGAGTTCAGTACTTTTCAGGGATGTTATATGAAGATTTTCAGAAAAAACCCAAATTTCGACATTTTTCGAAACTTCCGATTTTATAAAAAATGGTACAAACAATTTTGATTAAAATCGCATATTAAATATAACTGCATGGCAAATAAGATATACATCCCGAATTTCTTGGGAATAGCATTCATTGTGAACGACATTCGCATAACTGGAAAACAGCAGGAGGTAGGCAAAACCTTGCAACAATAAAAATGTAGATCTCGTTAAAATATATAATTTATGTATATAGTAAAATAATAAGACTATTTCTGTTAACGTTTATCTTGATTAGCATGATTTAGCTAAAAGAATTATCTTTTGTAAGCAGAGTTTGTTTTCAAAACAGAGAGAGAGAGAGAGAGAGAAAGATATGTGAATGTAACACATTCATATTTTTTTAAACACAATCCTCAGTTTTTAAACGGCATTCTCTTATAATATGACTAGTTCAGGGCTGTACGCTAGCTTAGCTTACACAATTGTGCCAAATTTCAGGGATGAAGCAATTATAGTATTAAGATAAAAGTAAGACTTGTTTGGGTAAATGTAGTTTTGAGAAAACTGCAGTTGAAATTGAAGTTCAAAGTTATGATTAACATTGCATTGCACGTCAGCAATCGTGTTTCATCCTGGTTTGCAATTCTATGTGACGTGTTACATGAAGTTTGGGAACTCCTTTAGCGGAAGATAGGTGTTGATATTTTAAAAAGGTTTAAAATATTTCAAATAGGAAATGTCAAATGTTCCCATTTTACACCTCTTGGTCCTCTTAATTATATTTACTTCTTCCAATTAATCAGGTTAAAGTTAAAATACGTGGCTTCTTTATTCACAGCCTTTTGTCATCTGAAACCAAATAAATAAATGTGGATTGCGCACTGCAGTATTATAGGATTAATGTAACATTTAGAATGCCAAAAAACCCTACCTCTAGATTCACTGCATTACCGCCACAATAACGATCAATCGTTCATATTTTCTGCTTTCCAAAGTCCGAAAAATACTCGAGAGGATCTGGATTACAGTCTTAAAAGGTTATTAAGTAGGGAGCTATACTTTTCTGACACCTGGTGGATATCTCAAGTCAGAGCGTAATAATTTAAGAAGTGAGTAATTTATTTTCCGTCTGGGGAAGGTAGCCACATGTGGCTCACTCAAGATACCATATAAAAAGCAAAAGAACTGAGAAAGAAAGAAAAGAGAAAAAGAAACCCCACCACTCCTACTTAGAACAGAACTCCACTTGTTTTCAGTGAGATCCGTGTGATTGTGCATGCTTGTCAGAAAAGCATGGTGAACGCCGCAGCTATTTTTAAACTAACGCTCCAAGTCATGCAAACCGGAAAAGAGGTGATTATTGAAGATCTTGTCAAGGAACCTCCCGTTTTAGAATGTCGTCGCCATCACCTAAAAATGTTAGGCTGGTTAGTCTTCTGCAACAGAAAATTAGGTGTTTTCATGGCTAATATGCTGACATTCTGAACTGTTTTCCGAAAAAATGCGCATATGTTTCATGAATCAAATGCTGAAATAAACCATATATATATATAAAATTATCTTAAAACGTATGAATGCTTTTTTCGATCTACTTCGTTTTAATTGAGATAAATCTTTATAGATGTAGCTACGTTACAAGAGAACAAAAGTATACCAAGAGTAAACCGTTCAAGAATTGGACGCTAAATGCTGGTCTTAAACTCAGTGCAAATCGCGAAAAACAACTGAACTCGAAAGGACTTATAAGTGCTGAACAACAGATACCATTTTGTTTTAATGTAATTATCACTAATATATGGTACTTTAATCGAAATCATTACAGGAATCAGGCAAACAAAACAAAAAAAAATCCATAAATCTTTTATGTAAAGGATAGTTTGGTGTCGAAGGCTTTTCTTGATAATATTCGTGTCGCACCTTTGGAAGATACTTAACTAAAATGCCTACCAAGTTTTGTATTTAACCGAGTATTCTTTTATGAGTTATCCTGTTCACTCCTACACGCACAATCTGGTTTCTAAAAACATACTATTTGGATTCAAGTGCAACAAAACAAGTCTCAGTATAGAATTCTTGGACGGAATGCAATACTTCCTTTAGCTACTATGTAGAGCAGATAGAGGAAATGAATGTGTAGTTTGGCACTTTAATTTCGACCAACACTTCAGTAAATACTGTCTAAACTTGGAGATTTACTGTATAAAACAGTTGGCATTTTTACCTTATTAGAACGGATATACATCTTCGTAAAGGTCCTAATAAGGTTAGATTTGTAGCTATTTTACAAACTTACACGGAAAGGAATTGGGGTCTTAGGAAACAAAGAGAAGATAAAATTAAAACGTCAAAACAGACAATTGTAATGGCCCAGATTCAAAGCAATTTCTGTCGCCGATTTATCGGCTGATACTCAAGAGAGGAAAACCCTCGTTAATACCGATACTCCTTAGTAGAAATAAACTCTGATTATAGATTCAAGAATAAATTAACTTACTCTACTTAAGGATACCCATCTCTGAAAATTAACGTATTCACAATTCCATGCTTCACTCATTTGAAATTTTAGAACAATGAGAGCTTAGTACTTATACATGCAGGGTGTTGATGAACTACACCGAAACAGTTTCAGGGATTATACCCCACACCACAGAGGCGGGCATGGGAAACTTATTACACGAAAAAATGCAGATCGTATTAACACTCTTGGGGTTCTTGCTTTATCTACATGGTACTTGATAGAGGAATTACTACATTTCCGCAGAAGTTAAATATCCAGACGTAAACGGAATAAACTGTTCGCTGAAAAATAAACAGCCGTTTTAGAGAAATGGTCGAGTGCGCTTGCGTGCATGTGTATGTGTGTGTGTATGTGTGTGTGTATGTGTGTGTGTGCGTGTGTGTGCGCGCGCGCGCGTGTAAACCAAATGTCAGAGAAAAACTAAACTTGGCATTTAGTTTCAGAAACTTTCAAACATACGAAATGAATATATTCAAGAAAATTTCCCCACCACCCTCGAAAAGTTTGGTGTTCTCAAAAATGGCTCAAAATGGCTTTGACTATAAAAGCTATATTAAAAATACTTACATGACAAATAAAATCTACATCTTGGATTTTCAGGAATAACCTCTCTGAAGTCCTCTTTATTCTGGATGAATTTGCATAACTGGTAAACCGTAAGAGATAAGACAAAAATGTATTAAACAAAAAATTTACCGTCAAAACATACAATTTATGGCATATACCCAGATATAATTATTCTGAGCTAGCAATTTCCGAAATATTCTTTGCTATTGGTGTCAGTTTTAAAATATTTACACTTTTCTCAAACAGGAAGTCATCATCTGTATTTCTTTGGTTTTACTCCTGGCAATGCAAAGAAAAACGAATTAGGTCAATCGTATAGCGACAGTTTTTAAAAGATTTGACAATCGCTTTAGCCTAGTGCATTTCCCTTCTACTTATGAGAAACTAAGAAATAACGCCATTTCTGCGAATGTTTATCTCAATTAGCGTGAAGTAGAGAGAACAATCTTCTATAAGAAGTTTGCAGACCAGCTAGGGAAAGTCATGTGAATGGAACACAGCAAAATTGTTTTAATTAAGAGAAAGGCATACGAGTAGAAACATCCTGATTACAGGGACAGTAGAAGCCAACAGTAAATTTAATTTGTAAAGACTGTACTTAAATAAATAACACTTCCTAACGTTTCCTCTTTCATCCTTGACATGATGTTATAAGTTGAATATATTATTGATATTAATGTTTTTGTCTTAAATCAAATTCACGTTACAATTAATCGGAAGGTATTGATATGGAACAACCTACCAACTGGCATTGCGATGGTTTTTTTATATATAATACTTTTGCCAAATTAAGGTTTTCAATAAAAATAATTTTCATTATACCATATATTATTTACTTCTTCACAGCTAATCGGATAGTAATGTTATTAGAGCGTTTGGTTCGAAACGACAATATATATTTAAAATTACGTTTATGATCATTTTTATTTTCTCTAGTACGCATGTACAGTGTACATACTTGGTAGAGAAGGTATTGTATTCCAAGAAAAAATTCGATACCTATATTTCATCAGAAACACATGTTTTGAGAAAGCCTGAAAATAAAAAAAAAAAAAAAAAAAAACATTTTCGGAAAAAGGCCATGTGTGTGTCTGTGGAGTGCATAGCTCAAAAACGAAAATTCGGTTAAATACCAAACTTGGTATTAAAGATTAGTATCTTCTAAGGATATGAAATGAAGATTTTCAGGAACATTCCTCATCTCTAAGCTTTACATGGAAGAATTGTCAAAATATTCTATTATTTCCATTAGCTCTAACGATTTTGATAAAAATAATAAATATATCTACATGACAAATAAAATGTATCTCTTGAATATACTGGGAACAGCCTCTGAAATCCTGTTTGTTCTAAATAACATTTACATTGCTGGTAACCAGTAAGAAATAGACAGAAACCTACTGCACAAAAATATATATTTCTCGTCAAAATACACAATTTGTCCTATAAATTTTTACTGTGGAGCTAACTTTTCCTTTGCCCAGTGACGTACTGGCTACCACGCTCCGCCTCCAACTCTGCTCCTAGTTTTGAGGTTGAGCACGCACATGTACTCTTGCTTAGACGAGTCGAGCCTGTTCTATGGTTTACTAGTGGGTATAAAACTATTCTTATGAAAGCTTGTCTTTCTGCCTACTTCGTTTTAATCGCGAAGAATCTTTGCAGGAATAGCAACATTACAGGTTTCGTTTCACATAGATACAAACGTTTAACGTTTAATAACTAGACGCTGCATGCTGGCCTTAAAATTCTATGTTACTTCTATTCAATGGCGAGAAACAACCGAATGTCACAGGAGCTTTAAAAGGATAAGTAGTGAAAAATACGAGTCATTAATAACGGATATCTCGGAAATATCCGAAACTTTATTTGAAAAATTGCGTGTTTTAAATAACTCAAATTCACTTATCGCTTAATTTGTACCAGTTACACAAAATTACATAAATATCCTTCCGAATGAAGAACAGTTCACACATTCTTAGAAATTCCAGAACATACATGTTATTTGCTATATCTTTAATATATGTTATTTTAATCGAAATCGTTAGAGCCATTTTGAGAAAATCTAATAGTTTGAGGGGGTGGGGGAGGGGGAGGAGTTAATGTTAATTTGGGGTAGAGCATGCTCTTGAAAATTTTGATATTTTTTGTAAAATATTATCTAGGCTTGGTATTTAACTAACTTTTTTCATTTTTGGGTTATGTTTTTCAAAGGGGTACAGACAAAAAAAAAAAAAAAAAAAAAAAACAGAAACGGACACTGAGAATTTTTTTTTTTTAAATTTCGGTAAAATCTTAGCATGGAATTTTTGTGGTGAAATGCAATATCTTCTCTACCTATTATGTTCGAAGTAGAGAAAGGAAAAAGTCATAGGGGTAAATGATTCACATAAGATAGTTTCAACTTTGTAACAGAGGAGTAAGATAATAGAATGAAGGCTACTAGCGCATGACCTGACTCTCTGATGGAACACGCAAGCATTTCCACACCGACAGACTGAAGAATGGCTTGGACTATATTTTGAATCCCAACAGTGTATTTTCAGCTTTTATAATCAGCAGTTGCACCGACTGCAGGGTACATTATCCCATAGCAACAGCTATGCATACAACATGCCTGCATTGCTTTGAAGCTCGGCGTTTAAGGGAATGTGATGGATGTGCGAATAATGATAAAGGATTTATTTCAGCTTCATATGGCACATAATTACTACCAAAGAGCAAATGGTACTCATAATGTCTGCTCATTCACAAAACCGTAAAAATGGTGTCAGCTTCACAGTATAACAAACATTTCTGAGCAATGGGGTGACCATAATACAAGGCAATGCAAGTGGCTCTTGTCTATACAGACATCCTAAACGAGATACCGCCTCAGAGAACAGCAGCCCAATGTTTGGTTTTTACTTTCTCTAGCACATGTACAATGTAAATATAAGTAGAGAAAGTATTGTGTTCCGCCCTAAAATTCAATACCGATATTTCACCGTAGATGCATGTTTTGAAGACTTCTGAATCCCTAGAAAGCAATTTTAGAAAAAGGTCCAGTGTGAGCGTGTCTGTAGACAGCATAACTCAAAAACGAAAAGTCCTTACAGAGTAGTATCTCCCAAGGACGTGACAAGAAGATTTTCAAGAAGATGCTCCCCAACCTAAACTACTTTTACATGAAAAAAATTTCGAACATTTTCATATTCTCAAAGATTGCTAACGATTTTGATAAAGCTATTTACATGCTAAATAAATGCATATCTTGAATATCCGGGGAATAGCCTCAGAAGTCCTCTTCATTCTGAATAATTATTTTTTCATAACTGGTAAACCGTAAGAGATAAACAAAAACTTGCTAGAAAAAATTTAGACCTCGTCAAAACACACAATTTATGCCCTTTACACCTTTTTTTGTGGAGCTAACCATTTTCGAGATGTTCCTTGTTAAGGGTTTCAATTTTAAAATACGTATATTACTCCTGGCCATGCAAAGAGAAGCAAATTTCGATGACAATCTATGTATTCCAATATTTTCTTTCTATTTATAAGGAGTTAAGTAATATGACCCTCCTACTAATGTTTATCTCGAATAACATGAAGTAGGGACAGAGGATATAGGCACTGCGGCCAGAGGCCTATTGTGCTGCATGCAGCCTTCGGGAGGAAGCGATGAGATGAAAGATCCGAAGAGTTGTTTGCGCGGACCAAGTAGCAGCAGGTGAGGATATTGCGGGGTTCCTAAATTTCACAGATGGAGACTCCTGCATGCACCTCTCGCGCTCCTCCTGACGAACAGATCCGAAATGCATTGATTCCATACTGGAGGAGGAAGAGGAGGAAACAGTCACATGTCCAGCGCGCCACACTCACACACATATACACACCAAACACCGCAATCAAGCTCCATACCCCGATATTGGATACGAAATGAAATACTTAGGAACGAGGCACCAGAGGCTCCAGCATACATCTGACAGAGAAAAACCACGAAAAAAATCCCAAGTCAGAGTGGGTATTCGACGGTGATTGAACCTACGATCTCACGAATGAGGGCTACAAATGAAACTACCTGAGACCTTCGGCTTGGTTAGAGCCATGTTAAAATCAAATTCGTTTACGTTCCTGAAATACCTACCGTCACCATTATCTTATACCAACGTTATTCACAAAGTGATTCGTGGAATTTATGCTGTCAATATTGCGGTACAAACGACAGTACAATATTTTTTTTCCTTATTGTTTTAAATCACTGCAGATAGCAGATCTGAAGTAATGTAATGTGAAATTGAATGCTTCAATCAATCCAAGTTACGTGATAAAGTTGGCCTTCCGAAAAACTGCAATACTATTTGTAATGTCAAGTGCTTTGCATAACTTAAGCGGGCACTTAACTCTTCGCGGAGTTCTGTTTCTCGAGCTACTGAGCCTAAGAAAGCATTGTATTGTGTAAATGGTTAAGCTTCTTTGGTAAATATGAAATCTGTACTTGTATGTATGCAGTTATCTAGCACATACCGACTGACCCCCTCTCCTTCGGTAAAGAAAAATCATTCGCAAGTTATTGGAATTCTTGTTTTCGTAACTTTTGCGTACCCTTACAAATATAGTTTCTTTCTAATCGGGATAGAAGTTGCTAAACTTTTCACACGTTTTGTTTTGCACGAGGAGACCTTTAACCACTGACGTATGTTAGAAAAGGCTTACTTAGGTCTCTGTACCTACATTTTCTGCACTAGTGTTGGAAGTACCACGCAAACAGGCGAAAACCACATCACTTGGCACGTTTTATGACATACCAAAACGTGTAGCAAACATTTATTTTGTTATGAAAATATATCCAACATGTGACATTTTAATGAAAACTGTTAAAGTCTTTTTAAGAAAATAAAGTTTTCGAAAAAGCTTTTCAATGGTTACTTACCCACACGAAACATAAATTTACCTACTTTAAAAGTTCAAAACGAATGCCTTATGTTGGAAACCAATCTAATTGTAATTTGTTGTAATTTATATTACAATTACAAACAACTGTTTTGGGGATTAATTAATGTCAGCATAGTATTGCCTCAATTATATTTTAAGTGGTCTATTGAAGTCCAAAGTGCATTGGTTACTTCCACCCAAAAATGCTATGTCAAGGTTTCACCGGAAATAAATGTTTTGAGATACCCTGAATCCAAAAAGGGTAGTTTTAAAAGCAGAAAAAAGGTATAAATATGAACGGCATAACTAAAAAAACGAAATATCAGTTGAATACCAAACTTCATCATTTTCCAAAGACACGAAACATTTCTACCTTTCCATGCAACATTTTTCGGAAAGTTAATTTTCTCAAAAATGGCTCTAGCGATTTTTATTAAAATTTCATTGACATATTTTCATAACAATACAAAATGTTGCTACACGTTTTGGTAACGTATAAAATGTTCCACGTGATGTGGTTTATCACCTTTTTCGGGACATTCAAGACTATGTGCAGAAAATGTAGATGCACAGTCCTAAGAGGCCCTTTTCCCACATACGTCATTGGTTAAAATTTTCCTAGTGTAAAACAAAATATGTGAAAAATTCAGCGACTTCTACGCAAAATTAGAAAAAAAAATATTTGCAAGGAAACGCAAAGGTTACGAAAACAAGAATTCCAAAAAAAAAGTTAAATGGTTGTTTACCCACAGAAAATATAAAATATATTTTAAAAGTTTAAACTGAATGCCAGTTTTATGTAATGATTAATAAATGTTTAACTATTTACACTATGATATATAACATTCCGCAAAAGTATTTAAAGTTTGATTTATATTAAAAGAACTAAATGTCAGCATAGGGTTTCCTCACATTAGAATATGTCAATTGTATTTCGCTCGAGTGGTTAGGTGTACTCCAAAGTGTATTTTACTTACTTCTTGCAACATTACAGTGTTACTTTGAATTCTACCTCGCAACAAAACACAAATATCTAGATATGCACAAACGTTTGAAATCGTACTGCTTTACACAGAGCGGAGGGAATAGGTGATTCTGTGGTCCACGTACAAATGATGACCTGTTTTTCTAATGAAAGCAAGTAAGTGGCGATTTAGAAACCCATTCCTCTGATTGTGACCTATTTGCACACATATGCTTGAATATGTATTCCCGATGTTATAATATAAACAAACCGGTTATTTTTAAGTTGTAGCAATCTTTCCTTATGTTCTTCTGTAAAATCACCCTGGGTGTCACAATGGCTAAATTCTGCCCTGAGATTGCGGCTGCATTTCCGGGCGAAGACGATGGCATATACATGTTCTTAAAAGAGACATTCTCCTGCCAGTAGATTTACATAATATAATTACCGCAGGAAAAAAATCGACACACCGGGAAGCCTTTGTATGACTCATATACTTAGGTCGTAAAATAAACTTAACAATTATTACTATTTCTATTTGTAAATGAATCACAATAGAAAAAAGAAAACGACGAAAACATCAGCCTAGACAAGATGAATGGATGATGGGATGGGATAAATAAAATAGAGACAAAGTAAAACTGAACAAACCTTAGAGCTAAAACTTCGCGTAGGGGTTATTGAGAGATGCGCAAATGATGTGCAAAAATAAATAAGCCAATTACGTCAGTAAAGGGTTGGGACTCTCCCGTCGTGTACACTCGCATTACTTCATGGACCTCTGATGAAAGCATAAAAAAGCGTCTCTCCCTTTTCGGGGCCTAAACGACTGATAAGCATTTTCTTTGTTTTTAAAATCCTTTTTTACTTTCGCTACTGTTAACCAATAGTAAGTAGAGCAAGTATTGCATTCCACCCAAAAATACGACACCGGGATTTCACTAGAATTACATGTTTTGTGACTGAATAGGTAAAACAAAACATTAGAAAGAGGTCGTGTCTGTGTGTGCTTGTGTGTATGCAGCTTTATTAAAAAAAATCTGTTAGGATGAGTATCTTACAAAGATGAGACGTGGAGTTTCCAAGTAAATCTCCCACCTCAAATACTATTTATATTGAAGATTTCTTTTTATTTTGTTTTTTTAATTTTACATTTTCTCAAAAGTGGCTATAACAAATTTCATTAAAATTCCACAAGAATGTTTACATGGCAAACGAAATGTACCTCTTGATTTTTCTGGGAGGAGCGTGTAAGTCCAGTTCATTCGGAAGGAATTTTGTATAACTTTGGGTAACTGGTAAACGTTAAGCGATAGATGAACAGGTACCTGCTACACACACAAAAATTGAGATTTTTTAAAACACAAAATTTATCCAAAATACTTTTTGTGCCATGAGACGTTTCCGAGATATCCATTATTTAATGGTTCGATCTTCCCGCCGCGCTTTATATTATATGCCGCATTTAACATCTAGGGCCTAGGTCATATCAGTTGGTCCTTTGGAACAACTTCTCATGGTAATGGTGTTCACTCGTTGTCTTTTGGTTACTTCCTTATACCTTCACGCACACATTCACAGTCTCGGTCATACTTCCATGCTCTGTTTGCTAGAGAAAAATTCCCAGCTCACAACCGGGAAGCGAACCTTAGACCCCTCGCAGAGCAGGTAGGTACTCTACCAACTGAGTTCCGTGGCCACAAATGGTTCGAATTGTTCAATAATTTGTAACTTTTCCAACTCCTTTCTACTTTCCTGCTTAGAAAAAGGTATGTCATTTTAATGTTGGTTTACAGTACCCAGTTCTTAAACATTCGACTATAGTTGCTCCCTTTATATCTATAACGAAATGTTAATTTAGGTGCTTTTGCAAGGGTTTATATAAATTAAAACTGAAATAGACAGAAATAGAAATTTTCATAAGAATAGTTTATATACCCACTAATTAAGATTAAGTCTACCAACATAAATTATATGATGTTTGATGTAATAATGGAACAAAGCTATGAATAAAACCCGACAGCCAAATCGTGATTTCAGAATCGAATTTCTAAGGAACACTTTTGACAACTTTAAAATGTACACCCTGTATAGCCTTCAGGACGATGACAGCAACAGCGCATGAGTTCGAAAACCACAGGACCTGCAAACTAAAATCGATCCTTGTACCTACAGATAGCAGGGAGACATATTGCTATGAGAGCCACCGCGATGGACATTTTCGAGTTGCATATCTCGCGAAAATATAAAAATACCCTTGGTTCGATTCACACTAGCGAGAGATCTCGTTACGTGTGTACATTGTGTGCAAATGCGCCGTGTTTATCCATGACCATCTGTTGTGAGGAACGGAACATTTTGATCTGAGAAGGGATACAGGTGCGTTTTATTAATCACGGAAAACGTGCAATAAATGCAATTTAATCGCGATGGAAAGAGGAAAACGAGAGACCTAACTGTTGCACAGCGATCGCTTCTCGGAATACCAAATGCGTCATCCATCAATGACAATTACGGCCGAGCAGACATTACCCTTAAATGTATTACGAATACAAAAATTGCATTACACATCAAGCACAATCTCTAGATTGGACATCAGCTACTGGCTCTAAAAATATTACTGTAGCATGACGGACTTTAAAAGGTGATCTGCAAGGAAATTTGCATAATCGTGTATTTAACAGAATACGAGTCTAACGTTTCAACAATTTGCTCTCCTTTTTATTTTCTGTATCACTTTTGTATCAGAAGTAGGGAAGCTGCATTCAACACAAAAATTCGGTATGGAAACTTAACCGAAAAAGTAGGTCTACTGATTTCCTAAATCATTAAACAGGTATTTTCATAAAAAGATCGCAAGTAACAAAACTACCAAGGATACAACAAGAGGTGAAGGACATTTTCCCAGAGTCTGCCAATCTTTATTTGCAAAAATGCTTATTATAGTCTCAAAAATGGTTATCTCTATTTCAAATTAAAATACTGGAAATTTGCTGCTACTATACTGTTAAGGTAGCAGCAAATAATTATGTTGAGTCATATAACGCCCCGTCAGTCCGATTAGGACAGGCTATTTCAACTCTACTTGAGATTCAGAGTATTCACGGGTGCTCAACAACATTCTTTGAGCCCGGCTGGAAGGGGAGCGTTATAGCCAATACATCACTGGGCAAATGTCACGGCACAAGTGCTTGCGCTTGCTACTTCATTCGAACAATTTACTCAGCCCTGACGTCAACTTTCCATCAATGTTGAGCTGTACTGCATACTGCAGGCAGACCCTTGGAGTCTGAGTAATTAATTGCCTTTTGGCGCGCACCTAGGCTAGAATAACCTGCCATAGGAGTTTTCATAACTATTATACAGATAAGAAAGGTTTCCCCGTTGCACCGCTTTCTTTGTCTTCTGGCTAGACAGCGGCTGCTTGTTCCATGAGATATTTGGAATGTATAAGGACATACATTCAGACATAAAACTGTGGTAGCCGTTTAATCCGACGTTTTAAAAGGAAAAAACACTTATAATTATTCTTTTATTTTCATTATTATATCACATAAAGCTAAATTTGGTATTTATATGCTAGTTATACCGAGACCATATGGGTGAAATATTCAATACAGTAGCCGACTTTTGAACCACAGATTTCAGGGCTTCAGCCGGTTGCTCTAATCAACTGGGCTACAATAGCAACATGCCTACACGACATTAAATTCCTCAACTGACTCGCATGCTTCCCGGTAAACCACAACTCCTGTCCACACACGGTTTGTGTGGAAAAAGCAATTAACACTAACAGTGTATGTTTACCGAAATTAGAAATTTATTTACCGAAATTCAACTACTGCACATTAGCTAAATGAAGGTGTACAAATTGGTAAGAGTTTATTTAGTATAAACCATACAATAAAATGTTCTATTTTGACAATATTCTCACTCATTAATTGTATATTTTGAGTGTGCTTGCTTCTAATGTTCATATTAGATTTATGTTATTCATGTTTATGTTTCTCCTCTGGGATTTTTTTGGCAATGGTTTATCTGGATATATTTATGTGCATTTAAGTAAACCACACAAGACACACGGGGAAAATGGAGATCCATTCAAACCATACTTATGTCACTTTTCTATCATCCACAATTTCCAATTTAATGGGTTATCCATACCTTTATTTCAAGTGAATTTGGGCTAACATGATTCAAAATATGACGCACCAAATAACGCAAAAAATGGGAAACTGATCTGGCTCATCCCTAGTGGGATATAAATTCATAAAGTATATATACTTGCTCCCCTAAATCGCCACTCCACCACGCAGCAAACCTTTTCATATTAATAGATTAATAGGATTGTGAGTTTCTTCAAAATAATGTGTAAAGGAAGTACAAAGTTTTCATATCCGAGTTATATAGAGACATTCCTCATGCTTGGAAAGTTTTTCTTAATAATATAAAACTCTTAATGTAGATGCCAGAAAATAACTAGTTAAGGATGCAAAGGGCAAGAAAATGAAAGTAAAGACCTACATAATGCCTTAAAATAAAAGAGTAAAATGAAATGCATTTTCATAACTTGGAACCCATGATAAGGATTTAGTAATGCCTATGATGCAACAATTAAAATATAAGGTTACATTCACTCATCAGAAGCTGGACCCTAATTATTACCATGATGTTTACCGAACCAGGTAGCTCAGGCGTTTCGTCTGGGACTGCCATTAGGGAGGTCGTGGGTTCGATTCTCACCGCTGACCTCTTTGACCCATGGGTCTTTTTCGGGGGCGTTTTATAGGGTCTTTATGGGAAGAACCAATAATACTCATTCGATTTTGCTGTCTAACCGCGGATGCTGGCACAACCTTTGATGAATTGATGTAAAGTGTATAGATAATATTCGGTATAAACATGTAATTAGAAAGGTAGTTCCAATAATACTGGAGAGGTTTATTCATGTCCTCCATTTCATTCAACCGTCCCTTTCAGGTTTGTATCGGTGAGGAATGTGGTGGTGACGCCTTTTCGTGGTGGTAAATGTACTTTGGAAATACAGTTCTCGATGGAAGTATGACGTTGGTGTCATCTGCAGGACCCAGGGAGTTCGGCCAGATGTGGGACCCGAGACTAGCACTCTCCGCGTCGAGATGAATTGCTTGGACTATGTAAGGGACCCTAAGGTGGCTCTTTCCCTGTGCCCGTCGATAACACTCTCATTTCATCCTATCCTACTGGGGTTTGACGTACATTAAGCCCAATGGTGGCTGCAGAGTGGAACCCCCTCCGGAATCACACAAGAAATGGTATGATCTCTCCAACAGCACTTCTATGCAGATGTTTCTTTTACCATAACACCTCTGACTAGAGGCGTTTGAAAATCAACTTCATATATTGATGTGTTGAAATGATTCCAAATTGTAAGTGTGAAGAAAAGTATGCAACTGTCAATTAATCAGCTTCTTTTTCTAACAACCTCTATTATGATGTGCACTTCCTGCCAGAATGAATGACACTATATTAGCTGAAAAGGCCTGAGCGGTTACACAAGGGTGTCAATGAAGGGATAGAATATTGCGTCAGATATTACCTGCATCTTGGTATTCCCTTTGAGCGACTAAGCAAACCGCAGTTCTGACAGGAGACGAAGCTATGGATGTACTGGTCGTATCTACCGCAATGCATCGCCAAATCCTGTCAACTTGATGCCAAGAACGGCATGCTAGGTTCATAAACGAAACGAACACCCTTATTCATACCTTATAACCTAAGGAGGGAAAAGTCTGATGTATTACATTCAAGATATTCTGTAATTTTATCATTTATTAGTGAGCATATAAACTATTTTTACGAAACCTTACTTTTTCCTTTTAATGCATTTTATTGAGATGAACCTTTGCAGAAATAGCTACGTTCGACATTTGGTGAAGCATACAAAGAGAAAAGTGATAGTCAAATGTGTAGGAACCGGACGCTATATCCTGGCCTTAAAATTGCATACACTTTCCCCGTAATCGCGAGATCAAATGAAAATCGACAGGACTTGAAAAATGACAACATACTGAATAATTCGAATAATTACTAACATCTTTCGGATAAGGTTTATGCCACAAAAATGTTATTTGGAATAAACTGAGGCCTGCATTTTTGTGTAGTACGTTTTCGTCTATTGCTTATAGTATGCCAGTTATACAAATTATACAAAATTGTTCCGAAGGAAGAGGGTTTCAGAGGCTATTCAAGATATACATTTTATCATGAAATCGTCTTTAATAAGTTGACATGTTATCGAAATCGTTAGCCATTTTTAAGAAAATAAAAGTTTCCAAAAATTGTCCATATAAAGTATAACTGAGGGCGGGATATTTTCTTTGTTTCACATCATCGGAAGATACTTAAATACAAAGTTTGGCATTTATCAGACTTTTTTAGTTTTTTAGTTATAATGTTCACAAAAACAGTCACAGGTACACACAGAAAGATAAACCCGCGGGTTTTTTCTCCAAAAAAGCTTTCCTTGAATTCAGGGGTTCTCAAAACAGGTATTTTCGGTGAAATCTCGTATCAACATTTTGTGTGGAATGCAATGGCTTCTCTGCCTAGTATTATGTGGTAAGGTACGTAAAAACGCCATTTTGGTTTCAGGGAGTCTTAACGTTGATTTACAGTGAAATCTCGACATCCAAATTCTGGATGCAATGCAATACTTCCCCTATTTCTATACACAGAAGTGAAAGTAAATTAATAATCTGGCATGTTAACAGTTGAAAAACTCGTACAGAATAATCCTTAATTTGTTACATTATTCGTTAAACGCATTTTGCTACCCGCTTTAAGTTAATCACAGTAAAAATGTGCCTTGTCACATAAGATGACTTGAACTTACAAGACAAAAAATAATTATTGTTTATATCAGAAGCTTGTTTGCCTGATTTTTTCCCGAGCGGAAAAAACAGAACAGTTAATTTTTAAACTTCCATATGGATCAACAACAAATTAGGTACATAAGATGATACAGTATCCACGCTGGAATCCACGACAGTTAATTCTACTTATATCCTCTACTTACTATTCTTCTTACAATTGCTTGGTTATATATTAGTCCCAATAAACTTAACTCCCGATGAATGGTGTATTGATGACAACGTGTTTATTGTATTTTTATGACTTTATTGATGCTCATCAAGCATCATCTAAAAATGGACATGCTTATGCTTTTCCTTTACAGCAGAAGCTTGGAATTAACATTTCCCTATTGAAATCCTTCAATTTTCGATAACACGTCTCTCTCCACAATTTAAAGTTCGAAAACTGTAACGCAAAACAAGCAATCTTATGGAAATGAATGATATGAAAAAGCATTTGATCAAATTTAACATTTTTTTTATTGTTCTACTTTTCATTTAGTTGTGTTCTATCATGGTTTCCCTGTTACATTACATTTTAATGAGGACGTAGGACTCACAGGACTTCCAAGATTTTTCTCCCTCTTGTTCTCTACCAATATCTCAAACATATGAGATATTGTATCATAGTGTTTTAAGAAAGAAATGAAGAGAGAGAAAAAAAAAAGAAAAACTAGTTTAGTCGATGTTGTGTTTCCTAATTGCGAGAATTACCTGAAAACCTTTGAATTACCTACGTTAAAGATAAAGTTTTATATTCTTTAGGTCTCTGCCCCTGCCATCCAGCGACGAGCAGGCACATACGCACACTACACTACCCATTTTTCTCCTTGTAAATGAAAACTCGATATGCGGGATATAATGGTCCTCTACGGCGATGAGCGACAGAGAAGGTTGTTGCAAAACATTCAAAACACTAAAAGAAAGTGCAAAGAAAGTTTCTAATTCAGTGTTCAAAATATATTTTCTAACAAGTTTCCTCTAACTGAAAATGAATACTATACTTTATCTTAAAGCTATGTAATAACATCTCTTTCTCTCTCCCTCTTCTCTCTCAGGAGGGGAATGCGTTACTTTAAACAGCATTAACTTCTTGCAGTTCAAATGCCTTGTATTACAATTTAATTCTATTTTATCGCAATATACAGCAGAAGTCATTCTTAAATTAAATATGAGGTGAATGTTTTGCGCAAGCATAAGACAACGTTGTTCCTTATAAAAGGATTTAACTACTTTTTTTAACTAATTTCTCGATATCATTAATATAATGTTTAATACACAAAATAATGTTTAGCTACAAAGAGAATGTAACTATAACCAAAATATTTTTAGTTCTAAAGCTAGCAGTGTGTGTGTGTGTGTGTGTGTGTGTGTGTGTGTGTGTGCAGGAGCAATTAATTGCTTCAGAGTACAACTAGTGAAACTATATATATATATATATATATATATATATATATATATATAATTCGGCGGGGACAAAAGACAAGCGCATCGACTGTTTCCAGTGGAGGTACTCCTAGGTAAGCTAACCAGATCTGTCACCTGTCGTGAAGTGACATGTCTTTCTCCATCCCGCCCCTGCTATGTTTCGTAATATCTGTTTAAGTTTAGATTATTCCTTAACAGTTAACATTCAAACCAAAATATACATAAACTTATACTTTTAACACTGGAATTTTGTATTCCATTATGAATAAAGCGTCCGATTTAAATTAAATCTAAATCACTTTACTTAAAATGGGATATCTATCTCCTTTACAATTATAGTTCTAGGAATCGAATAAAGTAGTATTTAATAATGTGTATAAAGAAGAACTTTTAGGAGATTGCGAATCATACTGGTTCAGAAAAAAAGTTATTTTAGCCAAGGGCAATTCTGCGATTAAAACAAGTAACTCTAATAATATTTTGAAAATAGAAAGAAAAAAAAAAAAGGAAGAGAAGCGAGTGAGATTGATGTATTTATTATAACGTACATAATGGGAGAATAGAATGAGATGTATTAAATTCAGGCGTGCTTGAAAGAAATGTCTTATCTTTTTCGTATATGTTCACTAAAACACAGCTTGTCGGACTGATAACACACCGAAAAAGAGAACCTTTGCGGCGTAATAAAACTTCCAAATGTCAGTGGCCACTCATAAACTTTAACAACATTTTTTCACAAAACGATTGATCATTAAAAATAAACATTTTCTACAAAAAAAAATTTAAACATAGAGTTACTTCACCGTTTTCCGTGTCTGAATTTTCATGTAAATAAGTCAGTAATCACAAGAGCTTACCGTGGTACAGTTTTTACATGCAATCCATTCCTCCTACAGCTGCTGAGAGCATCTGACAGCACCTCCGATCCAATGTTGCTAGTCCTGAGTGAAATTTTCTCCGGATTTACAACTATATTTTCAGCCACAAGCTTGTTGTTTAGAAACGGGTACTCCGAATACGTACTGCCATCTACATCCACATCTGGTATTGTTATTCATAGAGTAGGAGTTAGTGGCCGGTGGGGATATGTCAAAAAATGACAGAATATATAATTTATTTATTTATTTATCTATATACATACACACATACACAGCTCTTGAATGCTACTTTTATTTAACTTACACAGCTTTTATATATGCCATCGTACGCACTATGTACGCAAGAGCCCAGGTTAAGTCTTACCTGAAATGTCTAACTCGTCCGCTAAATCCTTATTTTGCGTACTTGATAAATAAATAGATATTATCGAAGTATTATACAAATTACAGTTGAAGCTTCTATATGAGGTTTACAGTAATACGTTGCTATCACCTGCCCCAAGAAAATAACTTATCACCCATATGCGGCACGAACACCTTCAAACAGTCCCCCAAACTAGCCTTTAAATGGAAATTTTCTCGAAACTGCTGATTTTCTCAAAAATAGCTATGACGATTTTGATTAAAATAAATAACCAATGTTTAAGTAATTGTCATATCAAACAGCATGCATATCTTGAACTTCGTGGGAATAGTCTCAGAAATCTTCCTCATTCTGAGTGACCCTTGTATAACTGGCACATCTTAAGAGATAGACAAAATCTTAATGTACAAAAAATATAGATCTCGTTAAAAGGCATAATTTATGTAATATAGATTTCTTTGTGGAGTTAACCATTCTATAAATATGCTTTAATTGGTTTGATTTGCCAAATGCTTTATACTTTTATTGACTGAAGTCATTCGCCCCCTACCTCTCCCCTCTTCTCGTGATCATAAAAACGGTATGCAGTATCAAAACCATCACATAAAGACGGATTCTTTTTAAAATATGACAGTCGCTGTACCTAGTGTATAGATACTATACCAAAATGTGTGAATGTAAATTGAAGATTGATGTGGATTAACAAGATGTAGGCAGAATAATAAAATGTAAGAAGAGTGACTAGAGAAAGTAATGTGAATGTGGAAATAACATTGTTTCAGAAGCATTTAAACTGGTACAAAGTTGTGTGTTTCCGGCGATACTCAATGAATTAGTAATGAGCAAGGCTTTGGAAAGAATAGCTATGAGCTCAAAAGCCGTTTTTGTAATGTTTGTAGGTGATGGAAACATTTAGCTGCTCCCCCCTCCAAGTACACCGATGCCGTTAATTCGGGAAAAGATGAGATGATGGCATTAGTGGAATACAATGTTGTCGGATGTTGTAACATGTGTACGCAGCCCCCACATTATCGGCTGCTTTGTGATGTAGTCCAGAGGATTAAGGCGACGGCAGGGGATAAGCTAACTGTTGACATACATGGGCAAGCGACATTTGCGCTGCACAGACGGGAACCCCTTCCCGTTTCTTCCTGCTCGTTCTAAAAACGTTCCTTCTTAACAAGAGGAAGCGGCCGTTAAGCCGGATGCTGCTAAAGCCGATATTGTGCTAAGTTATTACGCAAGCTAATGATGACGAATATCGTCTCATTTGCAATTCTTCAATACGTTGCAATGAAGGCTGTGTTTATTTCAAGCACCTGTCAACATATCCGGTTGGGTAGCATAAAACAAGAATTAATTACTCCTGACTTTTATTTCTCTACCACGTATAGTAAGTAGGGGAAGTATTGTATTCCACCCAAAATTTCGATGTCGAGACTTCACCGAAAAATATGTTTTGAGACCCCCTTAACAACAAATTAGAAAGATCAGGGTGTATGTGAAAACTCGACTCGAAAAAAAAAAAAAAAAAGTAAAACAGTAAAGAAGGTATTTAATTTTACCTTCTTCCAAAGATGTGATACCAACATTTTCAAGAAAGTCCCCTGCCCAAACTAACATTTGCAAGGAAATTTTAATTGAACTCTTTGAATTTCTCAACGATTTTGATTAAAATGCCGTATGTTAAATATTTGTAGGCCAAATAAAGTGTATATCTTGAATTTTATGGGAATAGTCCATGAATTTCTCCTTATTCGGAAGGAATTTTGTAGTCTTGTACAACTGGTAAATGTTATGCGAGACGAAACATAATATATGAAAAGTCTAGATGTCTCTGAACTTACAATGTATTCCAAATAAGATTTTTGTTCCATAAGCCACTTCGGTATATTTATTTATTATTTCATTATTAATGTTCCAGTTATATGCCGCCTTCATCTGCAGTGGTCATCAATGGCTTTTACCCATGGAACATATTGCCTAATGTATGGTGTTAACTTATATTCAGTATGCTGGAATTGAATTTCTATTTTCTGTAGGTTTTTATACATATGATCACACTCTCATTCAGACTTCCAGACCTCGTGGAAGATGAAAAAGAGTCTTAGCTAGAGAAAAATACCTACTTCCAAGTGGGAATTGTAGCCCGGACGCTTCTTACAGCAGGCAGGCGCTCTATCGTGGGAACCAGCAAGTTCGAGTTGTTCAGTACTAATACTTGGTCATTCGATTAGTCATTTTGATATTCAGTTGTTTCTCTGGATTGTATGGAAGTAGTATTGAATGTTAATGGCAGCGTACAGTTCTTAAATATTTAACTGTAGCTGTTCCCTTTGTATGTATAACGAAATATGAAATGTATTTACTATCGCAATAGTTTATTTCCATTAAAGTGAAGTAAAACAATAAAATTAACCTGCCGCCATGGTAGTGTGAGCGAGTTGACTTCTCACCCGGAGGTCCCGGGTTCGATTCCCAGGTGGGGAATTTTTCTTTAACCACATTCCCTATTCCCCACAGAGTCTGGAAGTATATATGTAACAATGTATGTGTGTATGTTTGAAGAAAGAAAGTGTTTAAAAACCCAACCTTAAAGAAACTTCAGTCAACGAGTTGTTTCTAAAGCAAAGCTCCCGATATGACCCCAGATGTTAAAGGGGGCTATATAAATGAAACAATTAAAAAAATAGAATAGCCACTAATAAACGGCAGAGGGTAGATGAATAATAGAATAGCCACTAATAAACGACAGAGGGTAGAGCAATTCACGTGAATGTAAACAAATAATATGTAAACGAGTTTTCACTACTTTGGTTATATTGACTAGGCAATCATTATTCGGAAAGTGCTAGGTAGGTACTAATTCAGCACGGACATCTTGAGAATGTTCGCATGAGTAAGAACTTTGACGGCCAGCTTCCGAACACTTGAGTTAATTGCGAACAAAGTGAAAGGCTCAGGGTTTACCCCGCAGCATGTGTTAACTTTGTGGGAGAGAGACCCCTATCCCGGTAAAACCTACAGTGCAAGTCACTTGCTAACCATTACAACATCGCCAGCTAATTTCTATTGTGGGGAGGGAAATGTTTAATATTCCGGAGCTGAAAGACTAGCAGGCCCCAGCATTTGGATTTCTGTCACGAGGTCGCTATGTTTTTGTACGTAACGTGGCGTGCTCGGCCACGAGGAGAGGACTGACATTTAGTGACTTACACCACAAAATGGCGCTAACTGGAGAGTAGTAAGCCGCCCTCACTCGCTACATTCCTGAAAATGACACTATGACATTTCAATTTCCATTCTGGTTACAACCACGAATTGGCCATATACATGGCCGGTGACAGCTTTGCTGCCTCATGTCAAAGCGGTGCTGTGGGACGCCCGCTGGACGGACGGACAGACGGACGGCGCGGCAGGCTCATGCAAGCACGGCCGGAAGGACGGACAGATGGACAGGCAGACGTATACACACCCCCCGCCCTCAGAGAAGTTTAAAAAAATTAAACCATGGGGGCTGAAACACGCTTGTATGATTGCAAGTCCACGCAAAGCGTATGTGATACCCTCTTGGTCGGATCCCTACCCACAAACCGTTAAATGTGGAGTCCTGCAAATTCTTTGGCTTTTTGTCCCAAAAGTGGACATGTGTCAATCAGCTAAACAAAAAAAAAACAACAATTAATTAGTCCCATCTAAAATTATATAACAAACGATAATTGCGAACTCCATTACAATCGCCGGCAACAACCGCGCAACAAAGCCCTAAGCAAAAAGCAATTTAAATGTAATGCTGCCGGTTGCAATAAATAGAAATTGCTGGGAAATGTTTATACGATTTCATGGCAAGTGTGGCACTTTGTGGCCTTGGGAATTCCAATAAATCAGTCACTTGGAAAGTGAGCAATTCTACGTACTTTTTCCGGTCACAAACGACGACAGGAATACATAAAAATGTTCCACGAGTCTGTGTAAGGCGGTGTCTAATTCCTCGTTTGCTATTTGTTTCTTTTCTAGGTTGTGATATCTAAAATCATATGGCAAGAGACCTTCAGAAGATCAAAACCCTAAATAGCGTACTCGACTAAAAAATGTAATTCTCAAACAAGACCGAGCAGGAACACGAAATTAGGCATCCTTGCAAAACAAAACAACAACAAAACTGAGAAAACAGGCGTTTATCCCAGTCTCCTGTTCTAAAAGTATATAACGCATACTGTTTGCTCTTCTCGAAAGTATTTCTATATATAAAGACGAATGAAATCTTCTGATAAAAATCAGCTAATCTGTATTTCTTCACTTTCTTTCTTAATCGTCCAGATTTGGTAGGTACAATTTAGCACTTTTGTTTTGTGCAAATCCCAATATCTACTGTAATTAATTGTTTTATTGCAAACTTTTAATTGTTAAGTAAAAATAGACATTTTATTTTACTTGTGCTCGCTGAATGTTTCGAGGCGTATCTCGGCTTTTTTGTACTCAATGATTAATCTATTTATTTTACATCAGTACACATAATAAGAAAACGTTTTTATCAAAAATATTATTTGCTCTTACTCGTTCATTTAAATTAAAAACAAATGTGTTTCAAATCTAGTTATTTACATTATACATTACGCTTAAAATAGACAAAACGTCCTTCTTGGGCATTAAGCTCCACCAGAAAAGCTAAGATCGTTCCTGTTTGCCGCAACTAGTACACAGCGGTGCGATGTCGTAGGCCAAGTGCGTATTCATCCTTTCGGCGGACCTGACCTATCAAGTGCGACTTTCAAATCAACTTACAAAAAAAAAAATATGATTATATATCAAAATTATATATTGTGTGTAAGAGCCCTTTTAAATGTACCGAGTGATCACATTTATTCGGCTTTTACTGCCACAGAATTTGAAATAATAAGATAAATACTAGGCAGCGGGCCCTTCTAGGACACGCTCTAGCTTCCAACACAAAAATAATGCCTACCAGAGCCATTACCTGTGGACATTAAAGAACTATCAGACCACGTAAGTACTAGACAGAGGGCCCTCTCAGGCCTCAATCTAGCGGCGAAGACAAAATTAATGAATGCCTACCAGAGCATTACCAAGCGGAGGTTTAAAAACATGCCACGTACATGGCAGATTTTACGTACCACGGAATCACGTGCATGCAAACGGCAACTTCATTGCAGTGGGCCGAACATCGTATTTTCATTTTCGAACTGGGACTTGGATTATTCAAGAAATGCTTCATTACAATGCTGCCTGCTGCGTACATGAATTTCTCTGCGCTCTTCCCTGAATTTCAGTAGTTTTCGCGACAGCGCCTTATAGAAAGAGTTTATACTTACGTTGATATAATAATCACCTACACAAACAAAAAGACAGACGAAAGAAAAATTCGTACGTGACAAATAGCAGCCTCTATATCACATATATAATGGCATCCATTTGTAGAAGAGCTCACGTTCAGCCCACGAGAAGTGCTGCTAGTCATTGTAGCTCTTAGAAGCAACTCACGTCCACATCACCAAAGGTGCTGATTTATCTATGCTCTACTGCTCTTCACTATCATTTTGCGCCCTCTTCAGCACGTTTTCAGTACTATTTGGCAATGATAAATATTCGCTCTGTAATAGTAATGTCATTAATTCAAATATTGTCGCGGTAAGCGTCGAACAAATGTGATCATTCGGTAGTCATTGAGATCTCGGCTTTAAAAATGACACTTAATGCTGTTCATTCCACTACATAGTTTCCTGTTTTCCCAGTTAGTGTAGTTTTTAAGACGAGACATGCACACATGAGACGATACCTGAATCCGCAGTACCCTATCCCGTATAGCGAGAAGTTTAAGCCAAACGCCTTATTGACCATGGCCACGGGAATCAGTGCGCGATTAAACCTACAGGTACTCCAACTGAACAAGTGATACATTTTGGCATTTCTCATACATTTTCTAATATCGGAATTTCCCAATATCTTTTTTGATTTCAACATTTCTCTTTTAAGCATAATAAGTGGTCAACATTAATATTTTATTGTGCGTCTTGTACACGTAGAGCATATCCTTTGCTAACATCTACAATACGTCTCAGTGGATTGGTAGAGATAGGCTTGTACCCTGCCATTCTCCTGATGTCTACTCTATGGGGACAAATACGCTCTACATTTTTTTCGAGATCTCAGCTGAAGTATACAAAAAAAATATAAAATACGTAAACATAATTGGAGTAGATGAAGCATTACAAACAGTCTTGTAGTCTTTGACTTAAGAGGTAAGAGCAGGCGTCGTTTTAATCCGCTTAGTTACATTTAGTGAATGTTATTTTTATATAGTGATTTGTTTTTCAAACCATAATCCTATATGCCAAATATTATATAAATATCATTTTTTATATGCCCAACTCATTTAACAGTTCGTTGAACCCAAGTTTTAGTTCAATACCACAGTCAGATATTCAAAACTGTTGCTTCTGTAGACTATTGTTTTAAAGTACTTATTATGTTAAGAATAAATAACTGAAAAACCTTTCAATGTGCAAAAAATGTTCACGACACTGCTAATTCGCTTTGGTATCGGCAAATGAAGTGTCAGAGGAACAGAGCAGAAACTCCATCGTGAAAGAATATCGAATTAGTGAAATCCGAGAAAAAGAAATGGGGAAAATTTGTAAAATAAAAGATACGTTCATTAAAGACCTTTTATCCTACCAAATATAATGATCGTAAAGCACAACAATACCAAAATAAATATAAACTTTGAAAACATATGTTTCTAGTATTTTGGACACACCAGCTAAATACAAATTTGTCCATGATTTTAAACAAATTTCAAAAGTGAAATCCATAACACATTTAAAGCGGGGCTTGCTCTAAAAACACAATGTTTGTTGAAAAGCAAGATATGGCGTTCTTCTTCATTTGCGATACAATTCCTGTCATTTCTCCGGCCTCACTTCAGCCTGAGGCTTATTGTGCTAAAAGATGCGGCGTTGGTACAAAATATGCGTCGCTCTCTTTTTTCCTTTCTTCCTTTCCTTTCCTTCTTTTTTAACATGTACATTTGTCCTTACTCGAAAACGATATGTCTAAGTCGTCTAACTTTTATGTAAACCATAGTATGCGCATTCAAGCAACAGTCGTTTGTTTAGTGTTGCCATACTTTGATATGCTAAAATGAGGACAACTTTCCCAAGAATAAATGAACCACTGAATGCATCAATACCCATAATAAGTAATTATGTGAATATTCAGCAATTACTCACAGGAACCTGTTGTATATGAATTATATAAATGTACAACGAACAAAATTATTTTGAATAGAAATTTAAAGTTAGTCATAACCACACACCATCTAAACTGAATTTATATTTTTACGTATTGTGTATACTTTTCAGATGGTTTTGATGTTTGTGCTTTTCAGCAAATATGTATGAAATTGTTTGCATACGGAATCTAAAATTAAACTTCAGTAGAGTAATTGATCTAACCAAATCAATACTAAATATATTCCCCTCCATTATCCACTAAAATTTTATTAGAAAGAAAGGGTCTTACAGAAAAAAAACACACAAGGAAACAGCAAAATCTGTACCCAACAAAGTGTGTGATTTCACATTTTAACAGAATTTCATATTGATTTTAAGTAACATGTTAACTTTGCAGGTGGTAAATATTATCCGTTTTAAAAAATCTGAAAAAGAATGTTTTAAGTCACGTATTTTAATGCGGTGTTCTTCGACTATATTTTATAAAGAAAACACAAGCATGATGAAAGCAGAAACCTCATTATATGCCACTGGCAAAACTGGATGGGGACAGAGCCAACAGACAGTAGGTACTACCATTATATATTAAATGGAAACTGAAATATCACTAACTTCTAAAATGTACTTATGGAGCTTTGGTGAAAACCTAAAGCTATGAAAGAAGAAAACATCACGACTTCGTTTCGTAAATTTTGCTTTAAATCTACAAATTGCGAATAAACCAATAAACAGTTCTTGTTTTCTTCAAACTCAGGACATATCCACATAAACGAGGAATCTAACGGACCCTATATTAATTGGCCTCAAAACTCCTACTGTAGCTGTTTAAGCACCCGGTATAATACGCCTTTACAGTAAATGAGCTGTTGCATGCCTGAAAACATTTACTTGGGAGGCGATAATAAAGAAGCAAGATGTGGATGGCGTGACTAATGGTTTGTTATGATTAGAAGTACGAATAATTTCCATTTTATATTTAAACAAATCAAATGATGGTGAGTGCATCATACATATGAAAATGATGAAAACATACACTGTCAAAAGCTTGGAAAAAGAAAACATTTTCCTAACGGAATATTCCAGTGAGCGTGCATCAACGAACGAAATACGGTAGGATTGTGTTCCCCGCCCAATTACTTGGCCAACGTGACACGCACGGACCGTCGACCAACAACCCACTTCAAGTCGCACAGCGTAACATCAGTGCCATCCCATTTCAAATAATGCACAGCACACGTGCTCAATCCACTTCCCGCAAAGTACAGGGCGTTTATGAACCCTGTTGTACCGCCCCAGGGTGATTAGCATGGAGAGCATAACTGCGGTGACCTTAATCGCTTCCTGTATGAGGTCTCACCACCCACAGTCGCAGATGTTTGCTTTCAAACACAGCGAGATCGGATTCCAGCCCCTGAGAGAAATAAGCCGCCCCGTACAAATTTTATAAGCTACCAAAGGATTAAAATCGCTCTTCAGTAAAGCCAGCTATGGTTGGAGTATGGTTACCTCTGCAAAAGAAAGTGAATATTCTATACATTTCTATTCCTTACGTACGTGGTTTTCATGAATGGGTTCAGCCCCACAACCGAAATTTGTTCAAAATTTTCAAACAATTCAAACATTACTTCTTATAATCAAAGAATACTTTCAACCTTTAGCTTCAATTACATGCTACAGATTTTGCACTCAGAGCCCTTAAAAGCTTCACAACATGACCATCAAATACCAAAGACCAGGCCACCAAACAGCCGATATTTACTTCAAGAGACTCTTATTGCCTTTGATTTTTCTTGCACTTTTGCGCATTAAAATTCTGCATACGATGTGTGTTGTGTAACGAATCCTATTATATTTTTCCTAGAAACTCGGAGAGATTGAACTCGAGAAAAAAGAACGGGAAAACTATTTTAGCTGCTTTTACTCAAGATATGGTAAAAATTAAATTAAATTATTTATTTGTTAATGGTTCTGTCAATTGTCAGGATCATATCAGCGCCGCCGGTATGCCGGCTTTTTGTCCTGCAAAAACTCTTTAGTATGCCAGTACTGATATGGGGCTGTCGCTTTTAAGCACACGTAAAAACCTTGAACCCATAAACTTGAGATCAGAAGGCCAGCGCCTAACCAACTGAGCTACCCAGTCCGACCAAGATATGACAAGTTGACTATTGAAAATAAATTCTTACAAAATTGTAATTAAACCTTTAAATTGTTTGTGATACAACCCCAGCAGAGATAATTCTATATACTGTATTTTTTTGTTAGTATTGAAATAATGTGGTAATATTTTTATTTTGTTTCAACTGATGATTTTTGCAACATGTTAAATACTAAAGTAATTAGTGCAATAAAAGTAAAACATTTCCTTTCTCAAAACTATTAAAGGCATCTACATAGAATTTAAAACATCTTTATACTTGTTGTAGAGAGCAAGTGATAAAATTTTGAAAAGTTTAGATAGAAAATACAACATGCCGAAATAGGTACCATCAGTGGATACGCTTAAAATCTCAATGTAAATGCCGCAATTTAAGGACATAGAAGAAATTTAAATGCTAAACAAATTTTAAAAAACATTAAAGTATTACAAATTTATACACTGAATTCAAGGATTCAGTTTGTATGCTTTTCAGATGGCTGCCATAGCAATGCCTTTATACTACTAACACAGTCTAGAACCATTGTTTTTTCTAGTTCTTTCAGTATTTTAAGATAGAGATATCAGAGGTATAAATATTTCTGATTTACTTCAGGAGGATACATACAAATGGAAAACCAAATCAATGCGATCGGGTACTGAAATTGATGATTTGCCACATATATGTACATGCTAATTGAAATAGAAACTAGGTTTCGTGGTTCTATTTTACCTTACTTTCCAAGAAGATGTCAAGAAATGAACAATGAGTCATACAAAAAATCCCCCTTGCTATGCAAACTTGAACATTTGAAACTTTTGAATTTGACATGTTATTTTTCGAGTGTAGTTCATTCCAATTCAAAATTAAACTACGTAAAAAAATAAAAAAATTTCCTGGACAAAATAATAATATAACTCTAACGATATTTTAAAAATCCACAAAGTATTAATAATTAAAGCCCTAATGCAAAACAAACCTTGATATCAGCATAACTTTTTATCTCTTTAGCCGGCTTCAAAGAGCGTATGACGAGTACTCAACCCTAAGCTTGTACAATGCCGGGACGGTATTTTGGGATAGACCAGCAACCAACTAAACTAGTGTTCAGGTAAGGATGATCCTGTGGTGGTGTTGCAATTTTCCTTCCACGGAATGGTAATAATGAAAGGACACACACACCCAGCCCTTCCAGCGGGGGAGAAAACCCCCACACTGGTACCGGGAATCGAACCCAAATTCCTGCACAAATGCGCTACCACTACGCATAACGGGCCGTACAATAAATGTATGCCGGAAATTATAACAAAAATGCATCACGAAAAACATTTTAAATGAAGCAAAAAATGTAATTTAATAAAAGTATGGAAAACATGTTTTAAAATGTTTCGCCTTACTTTACATCCATTGCGTTTAGGGCATTTAAATTGAATCTTTCTCTACAGTATCTGAATTTTTTTTATTTATTTTTTGGTTTTTGTTTTGTTTTGTTTGTGTGTTAAAACTTAGTATCGATAACACCTTTCATAATAGAATATGTGAAGCATGATGTGCGCATAGTCTAGCTATGCCGTAGGGATCTGGTTCCGTACGCAGTTGGGAATGATATGACTAGATATAATATTTCTGTCCCAATAAGACAAGGCATTTCTCAACACCGACTGAACATTATTCTGCTCATTTCACTCAAAGTCTATGCAAACATAAGTTCTTAAAACGCGCTAAGACTGATACATATATGGTAAGATATACACGGTTCTGTATTTAGTTAAACCTAACTTTTAAAACATTCTATTTAGCATTAACCTTTAAATATCATTAAATTCTACGTCTCGCTATAGTCTTTGTTTTCCTGAAAACAAAAAATAAAACACATTTTAAGACGTTATAGACTTCTGCAACATTCTAATAAACGATGAAAGTATACGCATTTTTTTAATAAACTGTAGAACTTCAATTCGATCTACTTGTGAGATATTTGCTTTATTTTATCCGAACTTTTAGGAAAATCTCTTAATTCCTACTAGGTAACCATTACGCATTGTGTTTTACTGATATGTGGATGTACCGCAGACACCAATGATCGACATATAAATTTGCTGCTATTGCTGAGGTAACAACTTTAATTACTGTATTATCAAAATGAATGTGATGGAAAGTCATTTTGCCATAGTTTTAATATATCAAATACAATGGATCAGTTACTTTAAGCAGCGAACAAATACTTAAAAATAATGTGGTTAAAAATTGTAGAAGGCCTTACCTTTCTTTTCGTCAACATTCCGCAGCACCCTGTATATAGGATATACACATATAAAGACGTGCTTGGTAGCATATTTCTTTGATTATTAGCGTGTCAACTTTGAGATCTTGATCCCCATTGCCAGAACTGATCGACACGCCAGCAAAAAAATTCCGATATTCCCATAGTGACAAAGCACAATCAATGAAAACCTTTACAATAGCAGGAATTCAGATTATCGTTTTATTTTTATTAGGTCTTGCTCCGAAACATACTGGATGTAATGGCAACACACGTATTAAAGCACGGTGATATGAGATGGCACTAAAGCAATCAACAAAAGAATTAATCTATAAATATCAATCGCTTTTGCTCCCCCACCAAACATTACAACAGTGTAATTATTGGTTTTAAAACGCCGTTATGAATATAATATATGGAAAATAAAAATGTAGCAGCTAAAAGCTGAGGAAATTATAAAGACTCGCAGCACCAGCAACCTTCATATGGGATGCGTAGGTCTTTGGATCGAGCACCGCAATCAATTTGAGTCGGTAGATTAAGCCAGTCTATAATAATAAGCAGGTTTCGGTTGAATTTCCAAAACTGGAAGTAGCTTAGATGTGTGGAATTTAACATATCTGACTTTTAAATAACCAGTTTCAGTTTTACTATAAAATTCGTTATTACTCCCAATATTTCAGAATAATTAATGAAGCAGCATCCGAGAAAAACATCTTCTGCAACCCAAAGAGAAAAGCTTCCAAATTTTCGGAGCATTTGAAATCCGGATTCCAGTATAATTCTCTTTCAAATATATAGTATGTCAAGAAATATTAAGTACAATTAAAAATGCAATATTAAAACATTTTGCTTTTCTCCTGTTGAGAAAAGCAGCAAAGCGACCTACATTGCAAATTTGCTTTATACATAACTTCTAGTGATTTCTTTGATTTATTACCTTAAGCGACTCTGGTGGTGAAATTTTGACTACAATCGGTAAAAACATCGAAAATTGTTTTTCTTTTTGTAGCAAATAGTTGTTGGAACCTTTGGACACATAAGGAAAATCATCATTTAGCTGTCTATATTTTCACACATTCAACATGTTCCACGCGTCTGAGTTTTCGTTTAAACAGGATGTGTAGAAGTAGCTATTTTAATATTAGAAACCACAAGATTATCCCAACACCAGTTTCACAATATTTTTATTAAAAAATTGTTATTGAAGCACCATTTGCGTGTAGAGTACGTTGAATTCAACCATAATTTACGTCTCGACAAATGTGTAGCTTTACAGCTTAACATTTCCAACCTATTAAATTTATAATAATTCAGTAATAAAAATTATATAATTGCCACCATTTAAAGCTTTTATGTGGTTCAAAGCTCCAGTGCAGAAAATGCCTCAACTTTTTGACATTCTGATGCACTTGGAACATCTTAATTATACAATATATTTACATAATGCAATTTATTAGAGTATCTTCCAAAGTATTTATCCATTAGAATAAAATTTTGTATTCACAATAACATAATAGCAATACAATCACAGTAAATGTTTAGAAAAAAATTATCCAAAAATATAGAACACTGAAATTTCACTCCCAGTATCCCTTAAGACGCTGTGGAGGGAACTGCAAAACAACTTTCCAACATATTGAACATAAAAGCCAAACTACACATTAAACTCCAATCCATATGGATATTTCATCAGAAATAAGATTTTCGAGGTTTAAAAAAATCAAAGCTTGTATAAAAAATCACACGACTTTATCTATTTGTTCTGTAAACAGATTATTCTTAGAAAACATTCTTCTTTTATCTATATAATGCTGATCACGATAAACATTACCAGTAATTGCTTTATCACTTAGTTCTTTATAAGTAAAAGGGAAATAAGGGGATACACTAAGCTACAGCGAGAGTAAAATATTTAAAAGTGGTCGCTATGCGATTCTCATAGAAATTCTGTTTCTTTCTATGGAGTAAAACAAAAGCTATATGAAACTGATGAGAGCTTCATGCTTGAGATAAGTGCAAATACTTTGAAAATTGAAACCAATTACGGGGAATATCTCTTAAATGGTTAGCTCTACAAAAATAAATGTATATGACATAAATTAACCATTTATTCCTTATTCTTGCTTTCAATTTTCTACTTTTCTCAACTAAGCAGAAGTTATTATTCCCCTTTCTCCTTTACATGTAAAGAGAGCGAAATTTTAAATCCTCCATATAGCGATCAGCTCTTAAAATATTTGACTGCCACTGAAACATTTGCACTTACATGGAAATATGTAAATATATATATATATATATATATATATATATATATATATATACACACAAATGCTTATCAGGATTAACAAGACGTAGATAGAACACTTCCTACGAGTATTTTGTTGAAGAATGAGTAGAATAAATCATGAGAATGTAACGCATACGATAACTTTTTCGGAATAATAGCTGAAATTGAGGTGAAAGTGTTTTTTCTTGATCAGATGGAGGAAAAAATGTCAACGATTTTACATATGATCACAAATTTATTTTCCCACCAATTAAAATCAATATATCGACGATTCCTTCAGTTATAATATGTTTTAAAATCGTTCTATTATATTCACATAAAACAAGTCTGTAAACACTAAACGTGAAAAATTAAAAAACTAAAAAAGTGCACTTCTTCAAAAGGTTACCAATAAAATGAAAAATGTCAACTCCGCTATAGTTACATTTTGCAATATAAATTTTAGCACTATTTCTCGTGGTAGGTGTATCTATGAACTGAGAAACAGTGTATGCGAATCAACATTCATTTTAACAAATGCAAGACAGTTCATAACAAACAAGGATGGAATAGCCAGAATAGCAAATTAATAGGGTGTTGGTTTACAATGTGTCCTGAGGAATAGTACACCGACATATGAATCAAATGCTTTATTATAGTACCCTTCATCTTCAAGCTGCATAGTGAGTTAAAAAGGTGCTCTTGTATTTTCTTATCGTTTTGAAACAATTATTAATTAAATGACTAATGAAAATTACTGATGTGAATAACATACGTTAGTGGATAAATAACGTGCGCACGAATTTAAAATTAGTCACACTAAGCGTTTGAGAGAATACTGGGAAAATTCTACTAGAGATGGACTCCCCTACAGAGAAATATCATCCTCCACATAGAGATCTGTACTTTTTTTATTTATTTTTTTATTTTTTATGAGAATGCGCTCGAATGCTAACGCTAAGTGTGGACGACTGACGACAGAAGCTGCCTGCTTTTCAAGCTTCCTTTCTATGTTAAATGACACAAGTGTAAAAGGTAAAAAGTGTTCTCTCAGAATGCACAAAGTGTGCGTATCACCGTACCACTTCGTTGTTTGAGTGAAATTTCCACAGTTTCATTTTCCAGAGCAATGGTTTCATTTGCAGAAATGTGCAGACACTCGTGTAACGATTAGACTCACTGCTAGTTACATTTAATCTTTCTGTTAAACACTGGAAGAGAGAAAAATCCACATACCTCACGTGCCTTATCTGGAAATGATCCTTTCATTCTTCTTTTTTGCATCTTATTTTAAACCATTATATATTTTCTTTCGAATGAAATGCATTTTGGAATGTCTAAGTTAATTACTTTGTAATTAAGTTTAGCTATTGCTTCAGAAAATGGTTGCATATTGACAGAATGCATTGGAAGCTTCTGAGGAAAACTGCTGAGAGTCAGAAAAGGCTACGTCAGAGGGAAATCGAATAGGGAGAGAGGTACGAAAAAATGCCTCCTAGCAACCCCCCAACCTTGCAAACTTACCTAGAACTTTTGGTACAAAAATATGTTCAGAAAAAGGAAAGAATTGTATTACGAGGAAAAATAATAAAACTTATAAGATTAGTCATTGATATGGTACTGTAAGCAAAACAGGAAATCATGAATGAGAACACTGAAATACATGGGAAACCCAAAGCCTGTGGTTACTGAAAGGAACACAAAAAATATGCGTCTATTGTATCTAAAAGATAAACTATTGTTTCTACATCTTGATCTTCAATAACAAAAGGCTAAATTAGCATTTTAAATCATAGAAATAGCTATGAAGAAGAGAACATAACTTGCACTATCAACGCATCCCAGTCGCAAAATAAACGTGGCCCCTCTGTTGAATGAAAAGTCCTGCGCCCACAAATGGCATTATTTCGAATTTGATAGATGTAGGATTAAGCATATCCGATTGGAACAGATTACATTAGACGTAACCTTAGAGCATAAACAGCTCAGAGCTTCATTCCTAACATATGCATGGTTTCCGCTATGAAAAACGTATACTTTTCTCATACAGGAACTTGTCAACTCCTATCCATATAAACAAAGGAACTTCATTGACATAGCAACCAGCTTTTGACTATCACTTTAATCTACGGTTGTCCCTTATTTCGCTTCTACTTACAAGGAAGCGAGTAATAAGACTATATCTGCTAATTTTTTTCTGATTAGCATGAAGTAAATAGAAGTATAAGCTTTTTAAGAATTATTTGTTGCTGGGATATGGAGAAAGTCATGTGAATGGTACACATCAGAGTTTTTAACACGAACTGTTCATTTTTCAGGTCCATGGAAATCGTGTTAACGAGGCTGAACTTAATACATAAATAAATAAATAACAAATAACCAGCAGAACAATAACTCACTAAGTTCTCGGTTCCGAGAAGCATTGATTAAAAAGGAAAAACCGAAGATTTGAATTTGTATCGACGCACCTTAGCCTACGAGGCAATGCTCTAGTGCCTTTTTACTTATCTCTATTGCTGAAGTAATACTTGTTTTGGACCACTTGATGCAACTTGAATTTCTAAAGTTACACTAACTTCTCCGAACACAATATGAAATGTCCCAGTACCGCAAGAAAGTTTCGAGCAGGTGAGATAGTTCTTTCGCATTATCGATTGTAATGCTGGTAACAGACTTGATATTCCACATCGTACCAAAACAAGTTAAAGTAGACTTTAGTAAATTAATAATGAAAAACTCTAACAAAGTACTGCAATGGAAGTATTATATTGATATGTACTCCAGCAACATATATAAACCTAAGTGCCCATTAAAAGTCGAGAAAGTTTTCAAGGATGCTAGGTGGAGTTTCTACAGGAATTAATAGTGACATTTTTTATGCGGTGCTGCGCGGAACAAAAAACTGTAAAACATAACGAAACATCTGCAACATTCCTACACGACATTTTTATTTTATTATCAACCCAGCTTGCCTTTGATTTCTTACGAACATTTTACTTATGCGGTGACTACAAGAATTGCTGGCTAGTTTATTGGCTTGAGAACCCACGTTGACATTTAACCTCGCTGTATACCATGTATGGAACCGGTTAAGATTTCACCTCAAAATCCCGTCCAGCATCAAATAAAATTCAAATGAATGATACGTGAATAATAATGCGGTACAAATGACTATGTGCGCCCTCAAGCGTTCATTGAAGAAGGTTGTATCTCCTATATCTGCAGATTATTCTTATTCAATACAAACCTTAACGCAAAAATGTGCTGGTACTTAGCCAAGGATATTCCGAGATGGATGACGGAATTGTTAAGTGCAACAGGAGCGTTCACTAGCGGGTAATGTCAACAATAAACACCTTACTTATACCAAGATCAGAGAAATGCCGATACCTACCATGTAAATTGTAGAGGATTGGCTCTATTTCAGATACATGGGAAGAAACAGGTTTGAAGTTGTATTAGTAATAGACATCTTTACACTTTATGTTTCATTAAAAAGAATGCAAAATGTACTAGCTATTTGCATTCACCAATAAACTCGCGAAAATATTTACCACAAACAAAAATGACAAGATTGCTATATTGGTTGAAGTGGCAATGTCAATCTCATTATTAAATAATACAAACAACCAAAATCAAGTGTGAATGAGCAGAACTACCCAATGCCCCATAGTAGATATTTTATAGAGAATCTTACTATTTCTTTAGGCTTTCAACGGGATTTTTTTTTTTTTGATACAGATTCCGTCTATGAGTTAGGCAAAGAAGCTAACAGCACCCTGAACTATGCTTGTTTTCCAAGATGCTGACCTTATTCTCATAATGGCTGAATAAGGATGAGGAGGTTTGGATAAATGATTGGGCCAAGAGCACGATACCAGGCACTCAAGGTGAAATCTTCCTTCCTCCCATTTCGTCACTTCATTAGCAGATGTGATAAAACCGATTATGCCAACCTCCAACATCAAGCCTACCAACAATGTCTACGTAATTCGTGAAAAAGCAATGAACTTCTCCCCATATAACCTTAAACTACCCGTTTAACGATACTAATGCAACCTGCCAGCAAAACGGAAGGGGCTGTTGGAGGAATTGAACATTTCACACATCCAGTGCCTAGTAACACCGCCCTGGCGACGTGTTCGAGGGTATCATAAGTAAGTTCTGGCCTATCTTATACCAGGCCTGGTAATGTCAGCATTGGTTTGAAAAGAATTCCGTCTCTATTTCTATTAAAGTCGCAGCACGCTTAGAGAATACCATCGTTCCAAGGCGTGCATTACAGGCTTACATAGGGAACGCAATCTACTGGATTTCACCAAAAGCCAACTGTGGCCTATAGTTCTCTAAGGTTACTTTTTGTGGCGTTCTCTTAGTTAAATACCAGCAAATTCTAAACTATAAGTATGGTAAAAATATGGTAGTAGTTGGTATCAATTGTAGCTGTTACGTTGGCGGTTCAGGTAATACTTGCAGGACGTCAACGTTTAATAATCCTTGGTAGGCTAGTGGACGTTTTGAATTGGTTAGGTGCGAATATAGGTGCTTCACACTTTTTAATTTTTACTTTCTCCATACGCACTATGTACATGGTGTATAGAGAAAGTATTGCACTCCACCAAAAATTCGATGTTTTAGGGTCCAGGAAAAGCATTTTCACAAAAAGGTCCGTGTGTGTGTGTGTGTGTGTGTGTGTGTGTGTGTGTGTCCGTGTGTCAGTGAACACGATAACTCAAAAACGAAAAGTCGGTAAAATACCAAACTTGGTATTTAAGTTTAGTATCTTCCCTCAAATACCCTTTACATGGAACTTTTTTCGAAAATTTTGATTTTATCAAAAATGGCTCTAACGATTTTGATTACAATTTCGGACTTTAAACATATTTACGTGGCAAATGAAATGTTTATCTTGAATTTTCTGGGAATAGCTTCTGAAGAGTAGTTTATTCTGGATGAATTTTACTAAATTTTGAATAACTGCTAAACCGTAAGAGATGGACAAAAACTTACTACACAAAAAATGTAGAGCACTTTAAAACACACAATTTATGTTATATACATTTTTTTCGTGGAGTTCGTCGTTTTTGTGACATTCCTTATTTTTGGTTTCTGCTATGAAAAACGTATACTTTTCTCATACTGGAACTTGTCAACTCCTATCCATATAAACAAAGGAACTTCATTGACATAGCAAGCAGCTTTTGGCTATCACTTTAACCTACGGTTGTCCCTTATTTCGCTTCTACTTACAAGGATGCGAGAAATAAGACTTTTTCTGCTAATTTTTTTATCTGATTAGCATAAAGTAAATAGAATTATAAGCTTTTTAATAATTATTTGTTGCAGGGATATTGAGAAAGTCATGTGAATGGTACACATCAGATTTTTGTTTTTACAACACAATTTCCCATTAAATAAACTACGGTGCGATACTTAGCGCTGGCAGGTGTTTTAATCAACTTAGGTTGTTTCAAAACAATACTTGATTTACTATTTGAAACTAGTAATTCCCATAAGGTTAGTAGTACTTCAGTTGGAACGAAGTCCGTCACTTTAAATTTTTGACGACTAGCATTAAATTGTTTCCCCTACAACGCCTGGGGCAAAACAAGCCTAATTGTAATGGCTGATAGTCCCAATTATGCGTCCAACTTATCTATTCCTGTAATTTCTCGCCTCCGTCAGAAAGAAGCAACATTATATTTTAAGTAAAAATGTTACACCGGCAAGAGCTTATTGCAATTTCGTTCATACTACTGGAGAGCCCTACGATGTTAAACGAATAGTTCAAGCAAGAGGTGTTAGGAAAAGACGAACATCACAAGAAGCAAAACCCTGCAGATTGTAAATCGAAATAGAAAATTGGACTAACCAATTTACGCCATTTTGTCATAAATTGACAAATTAAGCGACATACATTAATACTATTCACCAAATTGTTGTAGAACTCCCTAGAAAAAATCAGATGCGTTACACTCACATGACTTTCTCTAGTTGCAAACAAACTTCTTACAAAAGATAATTCTTCTTTCAATACCATGCTAATCGAGATAAACATTAGTAGAATTTTATTACCCAGTTCCTTATAAGTAGAATGGAACTAAGGGAATGCACTAGGCTGAAGTGATAGTCAAATGCTTTAAAAGTCAAATGTTTTCGATTGTCATTGCAAATAGCTTCTTTGCTTGGCCAGGAGTAGAACAAAAGAAAAACAGACAATTTCGTCTGAGGAAAGTATAGGTACTTCACAATTGAAACTCGAAAACGGTAAGCTCCACGAAAAAAATGTTTATGACATAACTTGTGTATTTTAACAAGATGTACATTTTTGTAAGGTAACATTTTGCCTAGCTCTTACGGTTTACTAGTTTTACTAAATTAAGCAAACTTCCTCCAGAATAAACAGATCCTTAGAAGCTATTCCCAGAAAATTCAAGATATACCTTTTATTTGCGATAGATATGGCTTTAATATGTGGTATTTTAATCAAAATCGTTAGAGCCATTTTTAAGAAAAACAAAATTTTCGAAAAATTTTCCATGTAAAGGGAAGATGGGGGGAATTTTCTTGAAAATCTTCGTGTCGCATCCTTGGAAGTATTCCTGAAAATGTCTTTTTTGAATTCAGGGGGTCCTTAAACATGTATTTCCGGTGAAATCTCGACATCGAATTTTTGGGTGGAATACAATACTTCTCTATCACTATGTACATTGTACATACGAGGCTAGAGAAAGTAAAACAACACTGTGAACCTCGCATGTATAAAAATCACAAATCTTACACAAAATGCATCCTTACATGCAGCATCATACATCGAAAAATTAAAAGGAACTAGCCATTATGAAACTCGAAAAAATGGCTATGTGAGCACACAGAATGAAAGAAGAGTAATTCTTGCGGTAATGTGAAAAAAAAAAAAAAAAAATCTATGGCTATTTCTGCTGTTTAAAAATCTGTTCTGTTTATGTTTCCTTGGAACTTAGTGTTCAAAGATTTCATATGCGGCGCCGGAATGCTCTTGGGAAGAAAAGGGAGCGGAGCGGAATCCTGTTCTTGCAGCTTGCAGAGATGCTACAAGTCACCGTCCCAAAATTTCAAACTCGCAACTTGCATTACACACATTACAGCCTGGTGTTGTAATATGTCATTAATTACTTGAAACTATGAAACACACAACAAAAAGCATTTGAAAAATATTTTTATTTTTTTTTATTTACATCCTTAGATGCAACGTACACTTCAAACGCCGTAAAATCGAAATATCATGAAAGTATATTCTTATGACTGGCGATTTGAATATTAATCTTGTGGATGGTTGGATTTTTACCTTATCAGAATGTTTACTAAGAGGTGTATGTGGCACTTTGTTTAATGGTTTAGGAATGTGTAAGGCATGACTGAATATGTCAGTAAATATACATATAAAATATAACTTATGTACAAGATAAACATGTACGTATACATAATATTTCAGCATCCTGCTCCTGAATGACACACATGTCTACGCAGAGCTAACACTCGCCTACTATTGCAACAGAAGCACGGAGTCTTTTATTTATAATCCTGCCCAAAATGTATGAAGTATTTTCTCTGGTAGTTGCAGCTGATCCCATAAAAGTTACCGACAGAGAATAATGTTAACAGAAGCTGGGCGACATAAAATAGCATCCTTTTTTTGTTTCTTACATGTTGAACTTTTTATGTGCACCTCAGACAGCAAAATTTGTCTTATTCTTCGTGACCATGTGGACTATTTTATAACAACCGACCTAAGTACTAAGCTGCAAAGTGTTTATTCGTATGTAGTCTAGACTGCAGTTGGTTATTTAATCATTGCCCTTTAAAATGAGGTAGCGTAATTAAGAAGCTCCACTGGAGCGTTTCATCAAATTTATTTAAATAAAGGACAAGGCAGCATAAACAAGCGTTTCTTCTTTAAACCTTTAAGAAGATTCCAAATTTATTTAACCATACAATTGTTCGCAAGTGAAACTTCACTGACGTGTAGCTGGCAGATGCTGTTTTATAATACGAATGGAAATCTAAAACGTGAATGGCCCCCGATTGCTCATAGAGTTTGACGGCGTTTCATCTATATACATTGGTGATGCCTGAATTCACTCTCAGTATGCTTATTAATAACATTTTCGTCTATTTATTCTTTTTTTCTTCTTCTTTCAACAAGCATTTGCTGAAGTCGCCTTTTCTTTTGCACAGCTTCTTTTTTGTGTGCAGCACTATTTTCAATTTCAAAATATATAAAACACCGCAAACATAGAATAAGGAATAATATGTGGCAGTAAAGGCAGGTGTGCTTGTGTATCAAATTAAGATTTTGGTCATCGTGTGATCACGAGCGATATAAATCGAGATAGCCAATCGTTTCACTATGTCTTGATGACTATTTTATTGTTTCTAATCTCTATTGTGCTACTTCATTTTGGCTTTTCACATCACATTTCGGAAAAAGTTAATCAGTTTTTAAATATATAGAAGCATGTCCTACCGTTTATTTATATTTTAATATGGATGAACGAGTGATGTACGTGCAATAATATCAAGTAATTACAAGTTAAAGAGATGAAATAACTAATCATAATCACTCCAATATTGTGTTAAAATTTTCCACTGTCATAAAAGTAGTTTAAAAAAAAATTAGGGGCCCATTCACGATGAAGAATTAACGCAAACGTGACGTAATGCAAAACTAGCAATTCTCCTTAGCGTGTATATTAGATGTTAACACAAACGCCAACTTAAAAGCTTGTAAGTACAATGTTACAATTAAAATGAATATTTAGAAAGCACTGGTAAACGCTTGAAGAAACAAACATAGTAACAGTCTAATGAGAAATTAAGCTTTTGTCCACTTATATCGCTGTTTGCGTAACATGCCCATTCAAATGTATATGAGTAAATTCATCCCAAATTTTTGCAGTTATGTTGCGTTTAAGGTAATTTCAATAATAATGCTAATTAGTCTAGACCTTTTGCGCTACCGCTCAAGGCATTTTAATTGAATTACCTTCAAAGCTCATTGGAACTTGCCCTTATTATTCGAAAGCAGGTATCATTCAAGCAGAATAAATTCTGCGCTCGAGATTGAAGCCGTGACTGTTGTATTCAGAGATAGGTTTACATAACAGCAGGAGTTGGCAATGTGCAAATTAGTGGTCATGTAAAGCTTGTTCTTATGACACATTTCAAAAGAAATAACAGGCAATGCAACCATTAACCAACCATCTGCACGGCATCATCGAGACAAAGGACTTTGACAAGTGCTTTATAGCACCCTACAAGTTCCAAGAATTACTTTACGAGCTGGCTGTAACGTGAAGTCTTCATAGGCAAGGGGTAATCCACTAAGTGGTCACAAAATAGAAAAGACATTTCAAAAACGACTATCCTATAATAAAAAGAAACAGTCCGTATTTCACACCAGCTCCGCCAAGTGACATCATGGAGATACATCAAACTACAAAAGAATGTAAAAACGGAGTTTATGTGGGGGAGGAAACTGCACTCTTGGGGCAACATTTTATATCTTCATTAATAATAAAAATCCTTATGTGGTATAACTTACAGCCTATAATCCTTCCAGTTAGGATTAAACTCCAGACAAGCAACGGCAAATAAATGGCCGAAAGCTGTAAAATATCTAGATAGTAAAACATGGTAACCATGTATAAACACATTGAGCACGGTCCTGAAAAACATTCCGGCTGTGGTTTTGCACACGACTAAGTACAATAGTGTCATATACTGAGCAATGCCTGTGTCACGGATTGCAAAAGAAACTTCGCACTGTAGAGTCAAGTTAGGAATTACTGGTGAAAAAAAATATGTGAAATAAACAATGATATAATAGTTTAACATTATAACTACGTGGTCTTGGCTCCAGTCCATAATTCCGTATTATAGAAAACACGTAGCAACAGAATACAATGCAAACCGTGTTCTGAGACATTCTACCGAGAGAGATGGCTGCACGGTAACGTGTGATGCTCGCATTCGGGCGTCCAGGGTTCGAATTCAGGCCACCACCCTCTCGAATCACTTTCCTCTGGTGGACAAGGTGAATGCCGGGGTGGTTTCCTCTACCACGACTATCCTTTGCCTCATTCCATCTCATTTCATTTCCCTTTTATGTGACAAGTCATGCACTGTCGGCGCGTCAGGCAGCGCAGTTGTGTGCGCGCTGGAAAAAATTCTTCCCCTGAACACCTGAGAGAACTGTCTCGGCTGTCTCAGTCGCTGCACCGCCTTCCCTAATGGTGCGCGGGAGTTCAAGACTGGAAAGGTTAGGGACATCTGCGCGTCTCTGTAGCCTGTCTGCTTGCGGCCTATAGACTCTTGCAGTTCCTTTACACTTCACCCGTACCACCCGGGGGATGCGGTCACAACAGATTCATCATAGTATCGCAGTGAGCAAGTTGTCCCTCTCTGAGTCAATGCCGAAAAAAAAATTAGGATGGAGTGAGCGTGAAGTCCGCATAGGTAAATGTCTCAGAACAAACAGATCCAATAGGTTCTCTCACAAGAGAACTGCCAAAGTTCGCCTTGCCTCCTAGATTGCTCCTCCTCCATGGTCTAGATTTGCCATATTAGCCTCTAGTTCCCGAGGTCGCGGGTTCAAACCCAGGAATAGCGTGTGAAGTCTACATTCGGAAGGAACGTTATAAAGTGCTGAGTAGCTTGTAAGGGTTAAGAAGTAGACGAAAACATACTGTACAAAACATGTGTATATTCTTTTAAATAAAAATGTATTCCAATTAACCTTTTTATGTCTACGTCATTTTCGAGGTACCCATTATTGAACTGTTCAATAATCCATCGTTCTTTGCAAGTCCTGACGATTTTAGGCTCTTTCTCGCGATTGCATTGAAATACTAATGGAATCTAAAGACTACTATACAGCTCCTTAAGAAGTTGACTATCGCCATTCTCTTTGTATTTTTAACGAAATCAGTAATGTAACTATTCCTGTACAGGTTAATCTCGATCAAACTAAAGTAGTGTATATATAACTGGAAGCACGTCAATCAGGTGATAATTATATACCAGTCATGGTAGTACATACCTACTCAATGCATGAGCCCTGGAAAGAATTGTCACTTAACCCCTCAGCGTGCACTCCTTAAATGGTGGGAAAAGTTCAAAAAAGCACTTGTGAATATTTCAAAATTCTTAACGCCAGAATTTTTTACGATAAACTTTATTTTTGTTCGCTAATTTTCAATATGCATGTGTTTCATGGTTATATACAATTAATAATATTGAAGAGGGCTTCCAAACAGGATTCAACATACATTTCATTCACAATTTTAATACCTAAACCAATACAAGCCAACTGACACGTTGATGAAGTCTGAGAAGTCTCTTCCTGCTCTTGGCTCTGAAATTAGGAATCAAAATTTACGGGCAGAAGAAGCAAATGGTGAGGTTATCAGGGAAGATCACGGAATAGGGTGAATATTTTAGTTTGTCCTATGTGTTTACATAATACACAGGCCCTTAACGTCGAAACGGTGTTATGACACATCAGACGCAATTGAGTGAACAAACTGATCTAGGACATATCTAGGGTATATCATTATACTTAGATGTTCATTTACCTACCGATCAGGGAAGCCTCGAAAACTTTAAATTCAGAATAAATAAATATATACATATATTGAATAATATACACAGGCTCTCAATTGCGAGGATCATATCAGGAATTTCGTCCCGAAGGAGGTCACTTGAATGTCAATAAGTCTACTGGCATTGATCTGTCGTTTAAGCACGCTTCAACATCATCGGTTGCGCTGGGTTTGAACCCGCGCCCATTCAACTGAGCCTTGCAGATGACGGGCCGACGGCAATCTTACCCGGATCCACCTGAATGCCATCCCCACACGTTTCCGCGGACACATGTCGTTTGTACTATATAAAACGATAATGGTTAGAAAAGTCAGGTGAGTGTAACACATCAGATTCTTGTCACGGGAATTTAATTGACCCTTTATTGACTAATGTCGCGGGATATTTTATGGTCTGTAACTTTACTAAGCAAGTTGAAATTAAAATTCTACAAATACCTAAACAATTTGAACCTCTGTTTCTTGTTTTCCTTCTTTCTGTTTACCGTCCTCGTATGTAGGACTTACATCCCCGGACATATAAGCCAGTGCCTGAGGTCGGAGCCTATTAGGGAGCAGATGCTATGGATCAGATAAAACCTGATGGGTGATCATCCCGATGCCTGGCATGAAAGTAAGGAGGTGGATGATATGAAACGACGGTGAAGTTGTTTTTTTTTTTTAGTATTTAGCGCCCGCTTTTACTGACTGTGGAACCGCAGACGATGACACTAATGATACGTGAAATGAAGATGGAGCACCGATCGAATGCGATGGTGGGGGAAACCGGAGAACCCGGAGAAAACCCGCCCCTGCGCCGTTTTGTCCAACACATATCTCACATGCATCGCTTGAGATCGAACCCCGGCCGTCTAGGCGAGTGGTCTAACCACTCCGCCACGGCGGTGCTATATGGTGAAATGGATGTAGGAACGATGGTTATAGAGTAATTGGTGAAATGAGTGTTGGGAGAAACCGGAAACCCGGAGAAAACCCGACCAGGCGCCGCTTCCACCATAAATCCCACATGCGGTCCCTGGGATCTAGTTGCGAGGCGAGTGGTCCAACCACTGGGTTATAGGGCCGCCTCAATATGGACAACAATGATAACATAGCTGTAGTTTGGAAATCACCAAAACCTTATCGGTGTTCTTGCAAAGACTAACCATGTTCTTATACACAAACGCGCCTGTTCCTGAGCTAAGCATGACGCTTTCAACGCTCGATTTCTGCGACAGGTGTTCAATTCCTAGTTAGGTAACAGCCTATATTAGCTTTATCGAGTGAAATGAATCTCATACAAGTACCTTAACACAAAAAAATGGAGTTCGGTAGCGTGCGAATGACTGTTACGTTTAGTTAGACGCAGCCAATAGCAAGCTACCATGTTCCGGATCATCATCCAATGAGGGAGAAACCGGTTCCGTACCAATCTGACTTCTGTTTTACGGTCGTTTGTTAAGAACAAAGATTTGTCGACCGGTTCAAGACTAAACAAGTTAGCAGTAGCCCATTTCTCTGCTGACTGCACTGCGGAAGATTTAACCTAGTCACCTTGACATCGCCGACAACTAAACCAGCATTGAAAAAGGAGCAATCATATTGTGCGATTACTGTCATGTATAAATTGATCATACAACCAACACCTGGATTGAAACCCCATATTTTCAAATTTTGCATATGCTCTATATATATATATATATATATATATATATATATATATATATAAACCTATTAAAACATACCTTGTACTTCTGCCATCTATAAATATTACAAAGCGGATAGCACTTAAATCTCTCACGGCCCAGAAATTGGAGAGGAGAAAACTTATTTCATTATTTGTTCGTTCTGTAACGCGAAATATTACGAATACTTTTGAAGGTTGAATATGCTGGGTAACATTTTAATTATGACCAAACTACGGTACTGTTGCTACAGACGATACGATGGGATTGGGATTCGATTCTTTAAATTCCCTTTTATGAAGTCTTACTAAGAGTGCACTATGCTTCGTGAGGTCCTTGGGGACTGAGCTGATGGAAAAACGGCTATCGAATAGCAAACAGCATCTAAGCGTCCAAGGTAATGGAAGACGCGGGACATTAACATCCCAACCGGATTAATGCCTGTGCAGATGTAGGCAAAACATGCGATATTAGTGCATAGGTCTTGACCCGTCATGGACTATCACGTTTCGAAAATTCCACTAATTAATACAGCTATGAGTTTTAGTTGCAAATCATTAGACATACTATGTAAAAAGGGTTGCCCTAATTTAATTACAAATATTCATTGCAAAAGTACCAGATCCAAATGCATGACAAATTATGACCCGAAATTCCTTCATACATCAAAAAGTCTGCCCAAAACGCTACAGAGCACAATTCTATTAAATCCACTAATCCAGTAAACTTGCTAACATATAACGTTGAATATTTCTAACTAATCCTAACTCTGCCAAGTACGCACAGGAATGTGTGTACAGGAATCCTTTAAAAAAGTATTTATATGCATAATAAAATAAAGCTAAAAGCAATTACTTCCTTTCATTGTTAACTAATCCACTCTTATCGGTTTTTGTCACAATTTTTTTCTGAAATAAAAGGAGGCAACTTAGAAGAGAGAGAGAATTGCTATGTGTATAATTATGTGTCTCGATGGGAATTAAAGAACCTTACATGGTCGAACATCGTATAAAATCAATTTTTATTCATGATTTGTTCTGGACATCCAAAAAATTTATTTTCGAAATTACGATATTTAAAACTTTGTTGATAACTGTCATATTTTGGAATTGACCTCCTAATTAGCTAAACACAGGTTCTCACATGCGATGCCCAATCAAGATGCCAGGTCATTTCAGTTATGTCATTATATACTTTAAAGAATATAGAGATAAAACATGTTCCACTTTTGTTAAAAGATAAAGTTGATTTTGCCCGCTTAGGTAGAGTGGTGGTAACGTGTTTGCCTCACATTCAACAGGTCGTGAGTTCGATTCTCGCTTAGTGTAAGTTACCCGGATAAGGGTTTTTTCGGGGTTTTCCCTTATCCTGAGAAGACGAATGTCGAGTAGCTTTAAGCTCCATGGACCCCGAGATCATTTGAGCATCATTTCACCAATTTCGTTCATCGTCCGATATAACCAACCAGGTTAAAGGAGTTAAGGTGTAAAAAAAAAAAAGTTGATTTTCTAGTATATGAGAACCTTTATATTTTAATACATAAATCCCTCTCTCTAATGAAGTTTTCAGTCAAGGAATTTGAAAAGGGTTTGCAAACAGTTTTCCAAAAAAAATGATAAAACGCTCGTGCTTCTTTGCTGTATTTGTTTTTATAACAAGTGACTGAAATTTGATCCATATAAGGTTAACACTACCTGGCATAAGGTGATAATAATCAAAATTGTTCAAAATGGTGAAAAAAACATATTGAGGCTCTAAAATAGGCTTCTTTTAAAGGGTATTGTGCTTTCAGGCGGCTATATTACCAAAAATATAACAAACAACAATATTATGACAAATTTTAAGAGGGCATTTATACATATGCACATTTTACAAATTTCAACACAGTTCCGCAACGTTAGTTTCCAAAGGCGCTGACTGATACTCTCGTATTCAACATTAATGCGCCGTTTCTTTTCATAGTTTTCCAAATATGCAATAATTTTAAAATTGTTTTACAATTTTGCTGTTTGCACTGTCTTGTCTCATCAGGAACATGGCAGAGGCCGAAAAATGTAAATGGCATGTTATTTATGGACGCTCTTTAACTACTGTGGTCCTCAGCGTCCCATTCTAAATTGGGCGTGAAAGACCGCTTAATTTTGCTCAGAGGCCTCTCTATCAGGCTTGAGGTTCTTTTACGTGCCGTAAATCTACGACACGGGACCAACGGCTTTACTTCCCTTCCGAAGGAAGCCATACTAAGGATTTTTACACCCGAAAAAATCTATCGTCCTCCGCCGGGTTTGAACCCGCTACCTTGGGCATATGAAGTTAGCATGGTAACCATTACACCACGGAGGACGACAGCAGAGGCCGAAGCTGATAATGATGATTATAATATTGATGATGATGATGATGATAATAATGATGATAATAATGATAATAATAATAATAATAATAATAATAATAATAATAATAATAATAATAATAATAATAATAATAATAGCAATAGATTAGCAAAAAAAACACATTATTTTCAAGAACATAGCATTTTAAATATCTTGAAAGGACGTAGTTCATTTACAGGATTCAAAATGTTCCCATTGAGCTCCTCATATAATAGCTTAGTATAGAGTTGTTAATCCTTTCTAAACAGCGTGGCTTCATTAAGTTTTCAACTATTAAGCCGTATGTGCTGACGTTTCTTCATGATATAAGAAAAAGTTTAGCTTAAAATTAGATTTTGAACCACAATTTAAAAGAGAGGCATAGGTGACCATGTAAATGATAAACTATCTTGCAAACACCGTTTAAAATTGGTAGATTACGCATATAAACATACTCACAAAGCTGTAAAGCTTTAAAGTGCAATCATTTTGGAAAATCTGAATTAAACGTTTCTGAAATACATTTTAAACCGTTCTACGCAATGCAGAGCACAAGTGCAATGGGGTAGGAATGATTGTTTTCTTAAATGGCAAGCTTCTCTTTACAAGCAATAATGTAGTTTCTTGAAGTAAAAAGAAAAAAAAATAAATAAAAAAATAAAAGTATAAAAAGGCCAATGATTCTCCAACCTGCTAAAGAGCATCTTCTGTTTCGTTCTGGTGAAGAACGAAGAGTTGGAGTATTTTATATTTCCAAAGTGCATGGCAAACTATGTTATTAAAATTGTGAAGAACAAAAGTTAAAAGCGAGAAACTGACATTCCATCATTTTTATCAGTCGATGAAAGCGAATTACAATATTTATAAACGCCAATTGAGATACCAGGTGAACTGAGATGCATTGAAATCTATATATTTCTCCTACATTCATATTTACATAGTTTAGCATTATTGTCTGGGAAATCACCCACATATCAACATTGTATTACTTTTGCAAAATAAGGCAATCACAATTATCGATAATAGGAAACTGTAACTCACTGCGAACTATTATTTAAAAACTGAAAACATTAACAGTTGTATCAATTTTTTTACAAAATGTGTGTATATAAATTGATGAAACGTAAAACTAATGTAACTCCAAGGCACGACAGTCCAAAGGGACCTTGGCCTATCGCCCGGCCGCTGCATTCCCCATTTAGGCTCAAAGGCGTCATGAATTGGGTGCAGTGCTGGAGGGTGAGACGTGATCAGTGCCACGAGTACCTCCCGGTCCGTTGATGCGGTCTTCTCGATCTGAAGCCGCTACTTCTCAATCAAGTAGCTCCTTAATTGGCCTCCCAGGAACCTCACGAGGCTAAGTGCACCCCGGACCAGGCCTATTGTTTGGCAAGCAGTCGTGCTATTGCCGCGCTAAGGAGACGACCTATAAATTGATAAAATTGAAACAAATACTTCGATTCACATGTGTAATACTAGGAATGCTACTGATCCGAACTTCAATTATTGTGAAAAAGCCCAAAAAAATAAAGAAATAAAAAAAATGAATATTTTCACAGAGCCGGGTAAGAAACTATCACAGAATGTCTTACCCCATATGTAAAACCTGTGATTTTTCAACAACTTCGATAGGAGGTAAAAAGGTGTTGTTGGGCATACACACTTAATGTTTATGTGATATTAATGAGCACTATGATATAATCAATGTGTTTACCGTCTAGGTACTAGTGAAAAAAGTTACCTATTCCTGGAGCTGAGAGAGATCGCTCCTCGGTAACCTGTGAGGTTCGCGTTCAGTAGGTTCTGGGTTAGATTCTTGTCGGCCGTCCATTCTGACCTTGAGGTTTTTGTGGTTTTTCCTGGTCGATAATGTTGCGGTAGTTTATCATCTACCACGATTTACTCTCTCATTTTCCTTTCATTCCGTTCCCTTGTGTTTCAGGGTTGTTTCTAAGTTTCGTGGTGCAGAGCAGATGGCGCGGATGCTTGCTCAAAGGAAGAATACTCTCCGTGGACAGCAGAGGGATACTTGGTCGCCGGTTTATTCACCGCCCTTTCTAAGCAGTTCTAGCAGTGGGACAGGTCTACGAGCCTAGAAATATTAGAGAATTCCAGGCCTCTCTGTGACCTGCCTGTGGTCTGTAATCTCTTGTAGCTACTTCACTTCATCCCTTATTCTAGGGTGTTAGACACAATAGAACTATATAATAAGCAAGATAACCCCCTAATGTATAACTTACACCTACCTACTCCTGAAACGGTTTCTCTAGAACCAAACTATTTAACTTTCTTCGTTGTACAGGCTCAATAAAGAATGTTATATATTGAAGCGAACAAATCCAACACTGTTATAGTGTCAAGTTATTTAGCATGATCCATATTCATTTAAACTTACAACATGAAACTTAGATACGATTTAACTTAACTGACTGCGGTGTATAAACAACAACTATCGGGGTAGAATGCGCACACCCTTAAACCTGAGATATCTAAATTTAAAAAGCAATCTATACAGAGGCGTTCATTCATATCAATGTTTGTTAAAATCACACTTTTTCGGTCCATTTCCAAAGCTCTTGGTATGTGGAGAGTCGGAAATAAATCACACGTTTGCTATTCTTATTAACTTGGCGTTGCTACACTATATCACACGACCTTTTCCCTCTGTAAACAAAAGGCTGCAACGCGATCATTTGGAGGGTTTCCCCCCAAAACTTTCCAGCGTCGAGATACGCGGGAGGTCATGCGAAGAATGAAAAATGAACCAAAAAATTAGCAGACTTTCGACTATGTAGAGGTCCAACGACAAACGATTTGTAAAATTAGTTCATGTTGTAGGAATACATCACTTTTGTCAACCTAGCCTGGTTTGGAGGGCGAAAGCGACGTCGGATATGGCCATTCCTCGGAAAACAAGAGTTGATATATGTCAGCGGAAAAACCTGTGGTAGTTGGTACTGGCGTGCCAACATATAAATCCCCGAAATCTTCATTTCACTTGGTAGTGGGAGATCGCAGATCTATTTTACTACGAACGGGTTCCTATTTTGTCAGATTCATTTCCTAACGTCTATAATAAAGTTTCCACTTTTGCAGAAAGCATACACGTACAACTATTCTATTTCAGCAAGAGGGGAAGGTACATTTTTTTTATTCCCTCAGAATGTACACAAGAAACATTTGTCTGCCTGGACTTTCCACAAATTTCTCTCGCCCTTTATTTTAGCTCATAGAGATGGCAACAAAAAATAACGTGGTGAGCGCATTATTCCGTTTCAAGACACGTCAGAAACTACTTAAAATACGTTTTTTACACATCGCATGTGACAGCATTTTAAATATATATCCATATGTGTAGAAAGAAAGGGAATATGCTAAAACAATGTACCACGCACGTCACCACATTCGTGAAAATAAAATCGGTACCTATTGTTTTTGTTAAATGACTTAACAAAATTGATATGCACTGGTGCCTTCATATTATATTTATATAACATGTGTGGCTTGTGCTCACTCCGGCGTTAAGTGTTGCTTCCCACCCCGTCTGTAACATTCAGCCGGGCTTATAATTTTTTTCCAGTTATGTAAATTCTCTCGTCCACAAGGTACAAGCCAAAAAATATATATCTATTTTTCTGGCGTTTACAGGAAAATGGGTGTTACATACTATAGCAAACGCTGCCATTAATTTCTTTACGCATCCCAAGCTCCTGTGTTTTCATTTTCGCGGAGTTTTCTTCTATCCAACATCGCGAGGGTTGGTTGACTTATATCGGGTTTGTAATTGGGACACGAAATGGGCAAAGGGTGGAAAGTGAGTGAGGGAGTGTTGACAGGGGCTGCAGGAGCCAAGGGGGGAAAGTTATGGTTAACGGGAAACTAAAGTAAATCAAATTAAATCTATCCTGGTGCTCGTTAAATTGAATGTTGGAAGGCATGTTTGGGGTATGCAAGGCACGATTCAGAAAACGTTTCCTTCACTTTGCACCACGCCTCCCTACCTCTTTTACAATTCGAATCGGAACGAGCTCACTTCTACCCCACAAAAGCTTATGTCAGATAGCCCTCCGCCTATTAATTCACATATATTAGATTATTTGCAGGTAGAATTTCTTTGCACGACGGTCAGATGCTCTGATGCCTGAATAAAAAAAAATAAATAAAATAAAAAAATCAGAACGTCCACTCAATCATAGCTTTCCTCCGAAGTTGCACCGATGCGAACTCTAGCGGAAATATTCGTCTTAACCAGGTAAACGCTCTTGCAGAATATATACCTAGCAATTCAATCTCCTGCGGAAAACTTGTACTTCTTTTACGTGTCCCCTAGAAGGTACAGATTTACACTAACTGAATAAATTAGCATCAGATACGGATGTAAATGTAATGTCAATAAGGGACCACCGACGGACATGGTATAATTCGTTAGACGTTTTTAATCCCAAAGAAGAAAAAGAGGGTAAAAGCGGTTAATTTTTCTCCCTACCCTGAAAATTCATTTATGTGCAACAGTCATCCCTAGCTTGAAACCGGCATCTACGTATGGAATTGGGAAGGACAAGGGGAAAATCTAGCGAAATACGACTTTATGAAATTACGAAGTCCATGCCGAAAGCCCTTGGTTGGAAAAAGAATTTTTACACACATTTTACCGCAGATTGGGGAGCAACTGCCATCTTACTCGTTAGTGCAGCGTTCGTTAACAAGAGAGATCGAGAAATTTACATTCCTCAAATGTAACATCGAAACCAACTAACAGATTCATTTTCAGACGCTTGCTGAAAGTAAAACATGTAGTCGTTCCGGCTAAAACAAATTCCCAAGATAAGCTCAGTTAAAGCTATATATTACATTTACGTGACTCACTCTAACCATTCAACAAATAATTCTTAGAGAAACTTATTTTTCTACCTACTTCACGTTATCAAGACAAATATTTGTAGAAATACTTATTATTTATTTTCCTTTAGATATAATGAGTGTATAGGAAAACAGTAGAATTATGAGTCCATTATTTTAAGAGCTGTTCGCCATGGGAGCTTTAAAATGGCGTTCTCTTTGCTTGAACCGGAGAGAGAAAAACGAATGACACCCTATTCGAGAATGGTATAACAGTACTTTAATAGTGAAACAAATAACAATCCATATCTGGAAATGATTAAATCCACAAAAAAAAATGTAACTGACAAATTCCATGTGGTGAAGAGATCTACAGTTTTCTGTATTAAGATTTTGTTTGCCGTGCACGGTTTATCAGTTATGTAAAGTCATTTAGAATGTAGATATTCCCAGAGAAACTTGTAATGAATAATATACTTTTTAATCGTAACTATTACAGATATTTTTGACAAAATAAAATCGCTGTAAAGGATAGTTTGGGGTGAGAGATTTTCTTAAAAATCATGTCATATCTTCGGAAGCTAGAAAACTTAAAGTTTAGTTTTTAACAGACTTTTCGTTGTTGTGATATGCTGTTTACAGATATAGAGAGAGGTACACGCACTCGTACTCGCACACAAATATCTATATACACACGCACGCGCGCAACTTTTTTCTAAAAATGATTTTTTTTTAATCAGCAGACTTCATAACATTCCCGGTGAACTCACGACACCTAGAAAATTTGAGTGGAATACAGCAATTCCCTATCTACTTACTCTAAGTAGTAGAAAAATTAAAAGTTACACAGATAGGGCAGACTGATTCAGCTCGACTTGTCAGAGTCAGATTACTCACACGTACTCAACCACAAACTCCGAGCCCGGCTGGAGGGAGGGCGTGATAACAATACGTAATTGGACGAAGGTTATAGCACAATTGTTGCTCTTCCTTGCAGGTTCATTCCAACAGTTGATACAACCGTGACGATAGCTTGTCCTCTATTCCCAGCTGTGTTGCGTATTGCAGGCCGACCCTTCTGACTCATGAGTAACTCGCTGTTCTACTGTGCACCCAAGCTGGAAAGGCCTGAGACAGGGGCTGTCGTGGAAGTCCAAGAAATACTCTGCTCACATTCCAACGTGCTCTTTATGAAGAATAATTGGATGCCCTACTCATTCTCCAGAAGTAAAGCGATGTGATTATCATCAGTGGGGATAAACGTATTAAGCATTAAATCTCACTAATCATCCAACGAGCATTCTCCATTTTGCTACAGCAACAGTTGGTCGCGTGATCAATAGTGTGTTCAAATGCAGGACTTGATAAACGAAGGGAAGCATAATTTGAACAACTTTTGGAGCACCACTATTGCACGAACAAATCTGCATAAGAGTGCCATAGGAGTGGAGGGTGTTCACTCGCGACATTCAAGACAAATTATATAGCATTATAGAAAATTCATTCAAAATTATTTAAGACTTAGCTATTCACAAAAAAATACAAGACATACATTTTATTAGTCTTCTTTCACTATTTGCCTTTATCGTTTGGAGGACTTACACTTCCGGGACCTACAAGCCAATGCTTGGAGTCAGATGCCTATTGAGGAGTAGGACTCGAGATTAAAGAGAGTAGTCAGGATGGGTGATCAACCCGATGACTAATTTGAAATTGAGGAAAGTGATAGAAAACGACAGTGAAATGGATGTAAGCAAAGGTGATTGCGGAGCAGGTGGTGGAATGGATGGTGGGGAAACCAGAGAGAGATCCATGAGAAAACCAGCCCAGATGCCTCTTTGCTCACTACAAATCCCACGTGCGAGCCCCTGGGATCGAACCCGGGCTCCTTAGTGAGAGGCGAGCAGTCTCACCATTCATTTTATTAGTAATGTAAATATACCTAACATGCGATACTGTAATAAAAATAATTATTCATTTTTGAGACACAGTAAAGCAGTTTGTTTTTTTAAGTTATAGGGTTTTCTTGAAAATCTTTGCTTGGCATACTTCTTAGACTTGACTATAAAATTTGGTGCGTGCACAGTTTATCGCTTTCAGCCGTACTGTTCATAGACAGACACATAAACTCACAACTTTTTAAAGGTTTTTCATTTGCGTTCGTTGTACTTGAAAACATGAATTTTTTTATGAAATATCGTTATTCTACAGTTGGAGCACGCAATACTTCCTCTACTTATTAAAGGTACCTAAATTATAAAACACGCCTTCAACGGATTACCGTCATCTTTGTAGTATCTACTTACATCCCCCAATGACTTACAAACCAATGCCTTGTGTCAGTAAGCCTTAGAAGAGCAAGCAAACTCTGGATCACAGCATATCCAGGATGGGTGATCAGCCCAATGAATGATATAGCGGCGAAGAAGGAAATGAAATGCGGTGATGAAAGGGATGATAGGAATATTCGCCGATCAAGTTATCCAAACGAGCCTTCGCCTAGCAACTGAGGATAACCGCGGAAAAACCTTTAGTCAGTTTGAACCCGGAACCTCCCGAATGTGATTCGCACATTTACCGCAGCGCCACCTCTCTCAATAAAGACACATTAGGGTTAAAATACTTTCCAACAAATTTACTGAAAAGGTTTCGTTCTTCACCTGGACATTATTTTTGCTGTTTTGATGCACGGTCTACTCACTGCACTAACATAAACCCTGCATCCCCGCAGATAACGCCCAACAAAACTTTAGCATGAAATAATAAAGATGCAAATCCTGTAACGCCGAACGGTGATAAAACTTCGCTGAGCAGGCCGAGATTAACAGCGTTGATTCTTCACCGAGAGCCGTGCGGACTACAGCGTCTGTGTACACAAACATCATAATTCCCTGGGGAACAACTGGGTCTACAATATATACACATTCAGTGACGTGACTTGCCCTGCATTGCATACCATGCACCAGAGCAAACAGGCGGGCGGGCGGACGGATAGACGGACGGCCGGACGGACGGGAGGGAGAGGGAGTGTGTGGTAACGGGCAGACACCCTTTCTGATAGAGCCATGCAAACTGCCCACTAAATCGCGAAAACCCTTGCACTGATCGGGGATGTTAGCGCAAACATTACAATTATAACGTTAGCACAGCATTCTACGATACATCCGGTAACGTGTTCATTACTTCTAGGCAAGATCAGTCTAGTGTCTTTTCTAAAGTTTGTTTGTTTGCTTGTTTGTTTTTCTTGTTTCACTTTCCATGACACTTACCTATAGTAAGGCCCAGCGTGATAGCTCCGAGGTAAGTTGTGAGACTTGCATTCGCGAGGTCTCGAGTTCGATTCCTGATGACCGCCCACTCTGGTCATGTTTTTCGGTCGCCAGGGCGAATACAGAGTGGTGTATGCTACCACGATTACCTTTCCCTCATTTCTTTTCATGTTTTAGGTGGCTAGACTGCAGATTTCAAGATAATCCACATCAAACTCCCCTTTATATGGAAAAATGTTCATTATTTTTGGGCTCCGCAAAAATGGTTCTAACGACTATAATTAAAATACCATATATTGCAGAAATATGCAAGTGATAAAAAAGGTATATCTTGAATTTTCTAGTACAACCAGTGAAGCCCTCTTCAATCTGATATTTGTATACCAGATTTGTATAGCTCCTAAACCGTATGAAATGCACAAGCTTTTGCTACAAAATAAAACTATGCAGTGTACGTTAAAATAATATTTTGTGATTTTAACCATTTCTGATATATTTTTGTTACGGTTTCCAATTTTCAAATACTAATATTATTCACTATTCGTATTTCCTCACTGGCATCAAAGAAACGAGGAGCTTCAATGCTATTACATATCGCTTTAGTCTACTGATCTTCATGCGTTTAACGATTAAGAACTAGACAGAAGAAGAATACATACAATTTGCAAGTTTGCAGAAGAGTAGAGATAGTCGTGTGATGCAACATATTCTATGTGACTAGGAACATGGTTCCCGTACGAACCTTTCATGACTAGAATACCTCGGGAACTTAAGTTTTCAAGTATCTTAAGTCAAACATAATTTTGTTTCACACAGATTTCAGAAAACTCTAATTGATTTGTAATTTTCAAAAGCGTGTTACTTGTCAAAACACCACCACTTCAGATTGCTTGAATCCCATGTTAAAATGTCCTTTTCTTTAGTGTTTCATTTGTATAGCCCCCTCTAACTGCTATGGTCATATCGGGGGCTTTGCTTTAAAAACAACTAACTGTTGGTGTTTTCTTGCTGAACTGTTGGATTTCTTAACGTTGATGTTTTCAGCTTTATACTATTAAATTAATACTCACAAGCATACTTTCAGACGCTGTGAGACATAGGGAGTGTGATTCTAGATAAAGAAATATTCCCCACCCCAGCCGGGCATCGAACCTGGGAGCTCTGGGTGAGAAGCCAGAACGCTGACCACTCCATCGCAGAGGCAGTTCTTTAAAATACCTTATTGTTCTATAAAACGATACATTTTTTTCTTTGACTTAGTATAATCTGTAAAATTATAATTTTTGCAATTAATGACGCTTTGAATTAAACGTGCGTAGTAATAGTCCCAGGGGTAGAAGCAAAATAAATATTGTTAATTTATTAACTTATAATTTAAAGCTCCATTTCTGTTCCTGAAACATTTTACCACTATTTATGTTGTTATTTTTTTTCGGTTAAGAAAACATGCTAAAAATATGAGTACGCATGCAGAACGCAGGCCTTCGTGAAGTAACACATACACTGCTTTAATCTCTAAGCTAGAAATAAAAGCCAAATAGGAAATATTGTAAATGTATTGTTATACATTCATGTGAGGTGCCACAGGTTCTATAACCCTACTCTAAGAGCTTCTGAAAATGAAATATGGCTCAACTGTTCAAATTCCCTATTTTACAACCACAAACTTTCAAGTATTTGTCACAGATCTGTGTCACTAACATGTACCACCATAGAAAAAGAATTTGCTGAAAAATTCGGCTTCCTTCAACTGAAAGCTGATGTGTACAGATCTTACCACATTGCAAAGCATTAAAATATCAAATACAATCATTAATAACTAATTTCTACTTATGAATTCATAAATAATAGACCTAGAATTACTACAGTAACCCCTAGTAATAGACAGAGCATTATTTAAAACATTCAAATACTAAATATCGTTTAGATGAGCTTTTAATATGAGAAGTGATCGATTAATCGCGTAAGAGTCTCTTTGTACGTAACTCTGTCCAGTTAATAAAATATTAACTTTTATATCGTGTTACACCACCAGTACCGAGTGAAACTCACATTTGGGAGGTCTTAGGTGGGATTCCTGGGGCCGGCCACTATGACCATGCCTTTTTGGTGATTGTTCCTGATTTTTATATTACTAGGGCGTTTTTTCTGCAACCACGCATTTCCTTTCCGTCATTTCCAAACACATCAATTCCCCTTTCATGTTTCAAGTGGGATAAAGGGCTGTGCAGTGTCGTTGGTGTCGGGCAGATGGCGCAGATGCATGCTATATGAAAAGCTATCGGCCCTGCCAGATAGTAGCCTTCACTTAGCCGCATCAGGGGATCGAGACCTCCCGATTCCGTCAGAGGGAATTCTTTTCTCAGCAGCCCGTCGGTGTGACTGGATCATCAAGCTTGGAATCGTTAGGGATTTCTGCGCGCCTCTGTCGACCTGTGGCTGCCTGCGGCCTGAAGCCCCCGCGGTTCCTTCGATCAACCGTTACTCCTGGAGGTGGTAAGTATAAAAGATCCGCGTTGAGTCTGGGTGCGAGGTATACCCTCTGCTTCCTGGTCATTGATAGCTATAGTCAATGGTTCTCAGGCCTTCCCAGCATCCATTTTTGTAGGTTATGCCCCTCTATGGTTATTACACTTTTTTCCGCAGAATAATTAAAGGGATTAAAACTTAATGTTATCAAAAACTACAATATTTAGCTGAAACAAAATTCCGAGCTGAATAATATACATTATAACTAATATAGAAACCGATTTTTTGTTCCGGAAATTTAAGATTCTGCAATAATATTTGATATAACTTATAATATGCGCGCGCGTGTGTGTATTCTTTCTTATTTGACCGACAGAATGGCCTAATAAGATATACAACATCCAAACATTTCTATTAAATGTTTTGAATGCTGGTATAAATATTAACTTAATATTTCTAAGAAGTTTGGTTGCTTACAAAATGTCTATACGATAAACGTTTACGAATGTTTCCTTGCTATTATTTTTGTACGTAAATCAGATATCACGAAAGAGATAGGTTAAGGATGAGAGACCAGTTTTTGTATGCTGATAAACATGTTATACGTTTAAATGTGTAATATCCTGCAGAAAAGGAACCGTTTTATTGTTGCTTTTCAAAACAACACATAACGTGCAAATTGCACAATGGACAAAGGGTGATGACGTTAATGGAGGGGGAGAGAGAAAGAAAGACGGAGCTACAGGGCGAAACAGCGAGTAAGCGAAGAAAAGCTTAAATATTAAACTAAAATATTTTTGCATACCCGAATGTTTAAACAGTTTTGGATTCCAAAGTGTAAGGGAAACTCTTTTCGCTATTTTCAAATACCTTAAAACGCATGATATATCATAAAAACATTTCAGTGAATCAAACCCCTTACTGTTGATAATACACGTAGGATTTGAACATTTTCTGTAATGGATCAAAATTTTTAAATTTCACTTCACTATTTCCTTAAATTGTATCACTCAGTCGAAAACATGCAACAATGAACACAATTATGACTGTTTTATTTTATCAAATATTTATCATTAAGTTCAGTTCGTTGAAAACTGTCGCAGTCGAAGCTAAAAACGGAAATAGCTCCATGATCCCCATGGCGATAATATGGGAATAAAAACTTCAAGGGTAAAAGAGGAGTCTTAAAAATATTAATCGTAGAGGCAAGGGTGTGATGAGAATCACAGGTCGATAACCGTCTTACTGCGAGACGCGTCTGCTTAAAATAATAAAACAAAAAAGTGGCAAGTGCTCTCGACTCTGGAGACCTCTCACCGCAGAGCGAGCGATGCCGCCATCAAATATCCTGAATATTTTAATTCATAAATAATTTATTTCTCCTCGTTTAAGGATGAAGCAAGAAAGGAGAAAAGAAAGAAAAAGAAGCGTAACGCAAAGAAACAATGGAAACTCAGCAGCTCTGTCTTTTTCACTCCTGTTTTTAAATGTTTTTATTTCCCTAATGCCGTTTTCTTCTCTATGGACGTTATGCAATAGGAGAAATCATTGAGCTCGGTGTAAGCACGTGTAAGAGACGCGTCAGCTACGCGGAAATGCAAGGATTTTACAGAGCTGAGTTCATGGGTTTTGATAATTAATGTTTCATTTACCTATCCTATTAAGAAGTTGCCTTCCTTCACCGAGAGCAGATTATTAAGAACCTGCATCACACCACCTAGCAGCAGTGAAACGCAACTGGAATTGCGATTTGCAAAGTGTAACCAAATGTAATCTCTAAATGAAATAGAGGTTTTTATCTATGGACGCCCTACTACTGAGGTTCTCAGCGTTCCATTCTATATTAGGCGTGAAAGATCGCTTAATTTTGCTCAGATGCCTCTTTATAAGGCTTGAGGTTCTTTTACGTGCCGTAAATCTACGTCACACCTTTACTTCCCTTCCGAAGGAAGCTATACTAAGGATTTTACGCCCGAAAAATCCATCGTCCTCCGCCGGGTTCGAAGCACCTTATCGCAGTTCTCGTATTATGTTATGCTGAGCGGTCAGGTTATGTTTCGGCCAGTCAGGCCCGAGGGCCAACTCACTGACTTGATCACATTACTGATTGAAATATGACTCACTATAAGCAGTTAGTTCAGTCCGATTGTTCCTATCCGTAGTTTGCTTCATAAAAAGTAGATATAACTGTCACGGGATTTATCACATCGAAATGCCAGCCGAAATGTTGACTTATAGCAAAAACGTTCTATGTACTATGCATATGTGAAAACTGGCTCATGTTGAGAAGCCTATAGGCAAATATAACAGAAATTTCCTGACGTGGAGGTTTCTAACAGAGATAATTAGAGGACTTATTCTTATATTTAAACAAAGTTGTTCGTTAGCCAGACTGCGTAAAATAATGGTTTTAATGGAGGAACAATGGAATGAAATTGGGGCAAATTTAGAATGCCACAAAAAAAAAAAAAAAAAAGTCTTTTGTCGTATGATTCAAGAAGTAGCTGTTTCTAAAACATCAGTCCATGGGGATATTTAACTGTTAAAACCTGAAACGCACAGAATGAGTGTAGTGGAGTACTTATAGCTGTGCCAAAGGAAAACGTATGCATTTCTGCATATAGGTTACCTCTTAATAGCCAATAACATCTACTGTTTATGTATGTGTAAAAATAAGGGGATCGTTATGGAATGAAGCTTCTGGGAATCAGGAGCTACAATGCTGCATAACCTTTACGCGTTTTCCCGGACCGAACATAATCTAATCGCTATATACAGTCAAAACTGAGCACACAGGCATCCGGGTGGAGAAACATAAGTGACCAAAAGCAACCTCATTATTTTTCTCACTGCTTGATGCCCTACATGGAAGAAAGTGGAGGTTGCACGTGGCGTGCAGTCAGTCTGAAGCTGGAGCGCCAGGAGTTACGTTACCACACTGTAAAATAACCTCTTTTCTATTAATAGTGTTTAATAGTCGATCAGCAGTTTCTCGCTTTATAGACCATGCAGAATACAACAAAGCCTACACAGCAGTACACAAAACAAATAAGAAATAAATAAATAGAAAATAACAAATTGAGGCCAAACCCACTTGAGTCCCTCGGTGATAGAGTCCAAACAAGTTGGACTTCCATATTGCCAGGAAATAAAAGTAGCTAAAATAGCCTTTGGGGTGGCTTAATAAACTGTAAAACTGATACATACTCTGTCATGAAATCAAAACTTGAACTGTTAGCCACTGTGGTGCACATAGAGAGCAAAACACTCCCCGTACAGGAGCAGCTCAGTACTAGCATATCGAGGCAGCAATTCATGTCCACAAGAGAGGGCACGGCTTGAATTCTTATATGTGTAAAAGGTATGTCTTATAATACTTCGTTCACTGTATTAATATATTTTAATTATTTAATTTCCGTTCTCAGGAAAAAATGAAGAGAACAAAATATATGCTTGTAATACTAGACCCGAATTAAATCCATGGAAAAAGAAACCAAACATTGAAAACAATAAGCCTAATAAGCTCTCAAACTTCGGAGAGTGAAATTCACAAATTTTCGAAAATGAACAAGGGTCCTCTGCAATGTCTTCTTTAGCATGCCACTGTAGTGCAACGTTTATGAACGTGGGTAAGGAGTGAGAAACACTACAACCAATTCGAGGACGACGGAATGGAAAAAAAGCAAGAACCGTTTTGGAGATTTGAACCCCCTTTCCTACGTAGAAAATGCCTCTATTACTCTTAAACCACATACTTTTTGCTCTATTTACACATCTGCAGCGCAACAAGAAGATTAAAACACCGTTATGGACTTTTTAACGTTTTTCAGTTTTAAAAATATGTTCATCCAATTATTGATTTCCAGAAAAACTAACGACAAATAGTTCAGGCAAAGACGATCATTTTGGACATTCAGGTATATAAATATATTTTCCTCCTTTAAAACAGATTAGAGTTGAACCGTGTATTTACTCCAAAAACCAAGCTTTTTTAAGCATATAAGGACCCAAAATATGTTTGTGGCGAAGTTACACCACTGTTATTCACCCTGAACAATCACAGTAAAATAAAACTGTTAAACCAAACAATTAAAAATTACGAGCTTTTACGCTCAGCAGCGAGAGTGACTATGAAGATAAGTTAGTGAAGATGCTAGAAAATAAGGATATAATTAATGGAAAGAACAAACCATCGTCCATATTACCGACTTAAACATCTCTAATACTACTTTGTACAACTAACTCAATACAATTTCTAGTAGGCTTCCACGGCCAGAGTCAGTTAATAGTATTTGTGGTTTTTTGGTTGTTGCCGCCTCATTGTATTTTTATACCAATGTTTCGGCCCCAACAAAAAATAAGATAACGCGGCATCAACCAGAAGCCACAAATACCATTACTTCAATACAGTCTATAAAAATATTTTAAAATAACAGTCACCTTTATTTAAGATTTGTATTTCAAATGTTCCAAGCGCTTAAAACAACCCGTTACTCCCTGAACAGCTGACATCAGAGCAATCCAAAACAATTTCAGTGTCAGAATGACTTGATTCGGTTTATCTATACGGTAAATTCAAGTATTCTGGGTCCAGATTTCTTTCTACTGGTCTTCCATTTTGGGTGCGCAAAGAGAGGAGAGGAGGATTCTTTTCTTCTATGTATGAATTTGTCACCAATGGCTTACTGGTTATTTTCCACTTTTAAGAACGTAAACAATATAAATTAACTCACGTACAACTTAACTATTATGTGATAAAGTAGAAACTTCCACACTACATTTAAGGCACAAAACTATGCTCAAAATATTCTTCTAAATTCTTAGGGCAATACAAGTAATCGTGTACTTCTAGATGGCAAATACAGTATACAGGTATAACCGTTCATTTAAACGTTTAGATGTGACCTGAATAATTTAAACTGCATAGGCGCTTCAAAGTTGTACCTCTTCCCCTATAATAATAGACCAAGCGTTAAACACAATTTAAACAATTCTGGTGTGTTACATTCATATTTTCCTGCACTAACATTTATTTAGATATAACTTCTAGGAATTGTTCTTAGAATATCTAGTTTTCTATCTGTTTCATTACAATACACAAAACGTTGCAGAAACATGTCCATTGTTTCGTTGTAGCTAGAGGGGAATAGGAAACCGAGTCGATTGTGAAGCTGTTTAAAATCCGGGTCTTTCTGTTAAGAAAAACAACTGAACCCCGCTAGATTCGTTGTTTAAAACAATGAAAACGTTTTGAAAAATTGAAGCAAATAGCAGCTCATATATTAGAAATAGCTCATGCCACAAAACATAACTTGAATTTGAGAAAACTACATGTTTGCGTAAAGCGTTTTCACTTAGCTCTAAATGTTTACTAGTTATATAAAACTCGATGCAATTTCTTTCGAATATAAAGGCCTTCACAGGTGATTCCCAGAAAATGCAAGGTATACATTTTATCATGTAAATATTTTAAACACATCGCATTTTTAAGACATTCGTTAAGAACCATTTTTGGGTTAACTCAAAAGTCCAAATATAAACGGTTATTTTGGTGTAGGGGATTTACTTGGAAACTTTTCTGTCGCATCTTTGGAAGATCCTGAAGTTAAATATCAAGTTTTGTATTTATCTGGCATTTTATATTTGGATTAATCTGTTCACAGGGACATACACGTGGACCTTTCTACTATTTTTTTTTAAATGTATCTCAAACATGTATTTCCAGGAAATCTCGACGTCGAATTTTTAGTGGAAAAGCATGTAAAAAGAATTACCAAACGGCGAAGCTGTAACCTATTAAGCGTGCTTTCAGGAGCTATTCTTACAATATATCTTGCTTTTGGAGTCTGCTCACTAATTTTTACAGCCCGGTTCAATTACACAAAAGTAGCCAAACTCGATGCTGGGTACAAGAAGTGCGTATAATAATACATCATAAATTAGCATGGGAACAGCAGCCACTCCAAGTTGTTTCCGTTTTGTTCTTCGTTTGTCTGGAACGCTTCCTGTGCCGCAAAAAGGTTCTACAAATCCTGACGCAGTCTTGGAATGTCAGCAAATCTCCAGCCAGAGATTTATAGGCATATTTTACATCCTTTAGCTTGCAATGAGTAACGCATCCCTCGTTGCATATGTTTTATCAAGTATACAATGGCTAAGTGCAGCATTAAGTATGATTAATTTTTAAAGAAGTAATTACGCTTAACCTACTAATGAAGGTCTACGAAATACAATAAATCAAGTGAAACAATTTTTAGAAATTAGCTTTGAGCAGTTATCTGATAGAGGTACTTAGCTCCATTAAAAAGTCTATAAATACTTAGAGATACGTTACATTCAAATGAATTTCTTGTACCCATTCTTTAACTATTTTTAAAGAAGTTTATTCTTCTCTCTAGTCATACTAATCCAGATGCGCATTTGTACAAATCGTTTTACTTCCCTTGCAAGTACAATGAGAATAGAGAAATACAGTAAGCGCAAGTTATAGTCAAATATTTTAAGAATGGGTCGCTATGTGGTGGCTTTGAAATTCGATCATCTTTGCAAGATCAGGAAAAAGGAAAAAACTACTTTCCGTTTGATAAAAGGCATAAGTATTGGAAAATTCAAACTATTAACAAGGAGTATATCGCAAATGATTTAACTCCATAAAAGAAAATTCACCCGAACGTTGTGCCTTAATGCGATCCACATTTTTTTTGTGTCCATGTTTTACGGTTTTCCAGTTATCAAAAGTCATTCAGAATGAAGAGGACTTCAGAGGCTGTTCCCGGAAAATTCAAATATACATTTCATTTGCCATGAAAATCTATTTTCGTTATGCTGTTCTCCAACAGACAGACTCGCACACACACGCACGCGCGCGGCGAGTGCACGCGGGCATTTTTCTAAAGATGCTTTTATTAGGTTCAGGAAGCCTCAAAACATTTTTTTTTCCGAAAAAATCTCGACTTCGATTTTTTCTTTTTTTTTATGGAAGCCAATATTTCACCTCCCTATACGACCTAGCAAAGAAAATAAAAGAAGGAAAAAAAAAGTGTGTGTGTGTGTTTATGGTTTGAGTCCTCAACCAACATTTTGCGATACATTCAAAGTTAGTTGTCTCAGGCGTTTTAAGGATTGAAGGCCAAAGTGTTCAAAGTAACCGTCTATTGCAAACAAATCTGTATATAAAATAATTTGCTTTATTGTTTCCAAATGTATTTTACAGTTTTGAAAAAAATATTTAACGGAGTATTGCAATAACAAAATCAACATCAGAAATGTTCCCCAAATTATTTTAATATCTTTTTCATTCAACCTGAGTTTGGCATACTTGTGAACCTAAGAGGAAGAAAACAGAGATCTTGTTTATTATAAATGTTTGGCATCAACATATTCGCTTGCATGTAAATGCTTTCACACGTTATAAAGTAAATAAAGAAATGCTAATTATTTTCTCACGTCTGCAAAGGGTGAGCAGTGCCCACCTTTTGAACAATTGAACTCTCTCAGTCTATAAAATGTAATATATCGCTGTAGGGTTAAATAATTCAGGTAATAACCCACGCTTGTTGGTGACTGACAAAGAAAGGACTACACCAAGGGTTTATAAAAAAGAAAATGTAAAATATTGGTAAGAAAAATTAATTTGAAAATTAACTAATTTTAGCCCAAATCTGTTTTGTGAAATGATGGAGAAATTTCAGAAATTCAACGTCTGACCTGCAGTAATCACCTTTATTACTTCTACAAGTGATATATGTAAAATATACACATGTCAGGGTGAGAAAATAAAATGAATGCACAGCATTTTGTAGCAATTTAATCAAGCATACTAAGCTAAGATGTAGAGTTTCATGTAAGGAATAAACTGTGATTGTAAATTAAACAAACGACACGGAACCACCATAGATTTTAATGTTAGTCATAGCTTTATTTTGATCAAATGTCTAATTTATTTATATATGAACAAAAAGCCAAGTCGGTGTAAAATCAAGATTTGAACCTTTTCACAGATTTATTTTACTTTGTCTACAAATTTGGATTGAAGTGTTTCTTCGCAAACGATCATACTAATGGTCTCACTTCCTTAGGGAAATTACTTCTAGGATTGCTTTTATAAGCTAGTTATTACAAAGCATTAAATACTGCACCTCATCTTCATCGGTGCCCTCTAAAAATGGATAGGAAATTACTAAAATTGGATTAACCTTTCCCAAGTTAATATACATACTAGGAAGAATTATGCTGCCTTTTGATTCTGAAACCATCTGGATAAACCTGATGTGTTCCATTCACATGCCTTTCTCCACCCGTTCTACTTCCTTCAAACGTATATTCCTCTTTCTACTTCATACAAATCCAGATACAATTATCAGAAATTGCTTTACTACTTAATTGCCTTATAAATAGAAGGGAACTAATGGAATATACTTGGCTAAAGCGATAGTCAAATGATTCAAAGCTGTCGCTATGGGATTGCCATTGAGAGTCGCTTCTTTACATGGCCAGGGGTAAAACAAAACAACCACGGAACAATTGCTGTATGACAAAGGTGTAAGTATTTTAAAATTGAAAATGAGGAATACCTATCTCGGAATAAGTTCTCTCTTGAAAAAAAAAAAGTATGACAAATTGTGTGTTTTAACAAGATTTATATTAGTGTTGTAGGTTTTTGTCTATCTCTTACGGCTTACTAGTTTTACAAAAGTCATTCAGAATGCAGAGTCTTCTAAAGCTATTCCCAGAAAATTCAAGATATGCATTTCATTTATCATGAAGATATTTTAAACGTATGACATTTTAATCAAAATCGTTAAAAGCATTTTTGAGAAAATCAAAATATCTAAAAGTGTTCCATGTAAAGGGTCGTTGGGAGTGGGGGATTTTCCTGGAATTCCTCATGTGGCATCCTTGGATGATTCTTATCTGAAGCACCAAGTTTGGTATTTAATGGACTTTTTGTTTTTAACCTATGCTGCCCTCAGACAGACACACACATAGCGACCGCATGTGAGATTTGTGGTGGGCAAAACGGCGCAGGGGCGATTTTTCTCCGGGTTCACGGTTTCTCCTGCCATTACATTTCACCGGGGCTCCATCTTCAGGTATCATCAGTGTCATCGCCTGCGGTGCCAGAGCAGTAAAAGCGGGCGCTAAACTACCAAAACACACACACACACACGGGCACCTCTTTCTAAAAATGGCTTTTCTTTGTTTTTTTTTGTTTTTTTTTTTTGATCAGAGAGTCTCAAAATATATATTTCCGATGAAATCCTACTATCGAATTTTTGGGTAGAATACAATACCTTGTCTATCCACAATGTATTTTGTACATACATTCAAAAGTAAGATTATATATAACTTTTCTCAAAAGCGAGTGCGAATTAAATCAAGTGAGGTGGCGCTGTGGTAACGAGAGGGACTCACATTCGTCCCAGTAACGGCCGACCTGACTGAATTGTTTTTCGGGGTTTTCCTCGGTCGATAGGCGATTGCTATGTTCGATAATTTGATTCTTGATGTTTTCTTTCATCACTGCATCTCATTTCCTTCTTTCTACCGCCAAACCAGGAATTAGGTTGATCGCATATCCTGGACGTTATGACTCAACGTATGCTTTCTCCTCGACATACTATTAATTCAAGGTATTAGACGGCAAGACCTTGGTGTTGTAAGTCCTACAAAGAGGCGGTATAATCCGTTGAAGAAGAAGAGCCGGATTCAATGATGTTGCAGTGTGTAATAATGCGCGTTTCTCATAATTTTCCCAGGTATAATGAGAGCAAAACGCAGCCATATAGATACCAACATTGTGATTCTTTGTTTACTCCATACACAACAGACTGTGAAATAGCTAGTATATATCATCAGTAGATAAGTATATTGAGTACTTGCGCAGTGTTGCACATTTTCTTGGTTTAATATTTAGTTTAACGTGCTGCTGGCCTTAACGACTGAGCTATCACCGCCATGCTGGCGCGATAATAAAATTCCTCAAATGACCCATTCTCTTCGGTAGACCACAAGGTGTTCTCAAACTGATTTTTGAGATTGTTCAAACTGTAGCTCGGGTTTTTACAACAGCTGCCACAGTAAGCCAAAAATCCGTGGATCAAATCCCGGATCTGTATGACTACCTTTCCAAGAATGTCAATGCTAAAATTCCTTTAAAAAGAAAAAAACAGAAATAAAATACAAATTTGAAGGTTTTTTAGTCCAGTGGCGTTAATACTACGCTAATAATAATAATAATAATAATAATAATAATAATAATAATAATAATAATAATAATAATAATAATAATAATAATAATAATAATAATAATAATAATAATAATAATAATAATAATAATAATAATAATAATAATAACAATAATTATAGTAATAATATATTTTATGACTATTATAAGTATTTTAATAATATAATTATATTACCAAATGTTCTTATTACCTATTATTCTGAATTGCGAGAACGTACTCAAGACAAAACAGATTTTCACTACTCCTATTCTACATATTTCCATCTGAATCTGTCTTTATATACACGCTGAAATTCACAGAGCGCCAGCGAGTGTCAACCAACGAGGCAGAAAACTCTTCGTTTCTATGGATTTGTGAAAACCTTCACTGCAGAAGATAAGGAGATAGTAAGGCGTCAAATGCAGGCTGCAAGGCATAGATTTCCATGAAGAAAGACGGGCACTTTGACGGCCCCCATCCCTACAAAACCGCCAACCCGTCCGCACAAGCACCCAATATTTAAATCATTTCGAGTGAAATATATCACACATATATCACGGCATTTTAGAGTCGCACGTCAAATTTGAACGCTGTCTCTAAACGACACAGAGCAGATTCCGGGCTTTGTGGATTTTGCTGCTATTCTCCCTTCACTACGGTACCCCAACCCCCTTGTTGTTCCAATCCCAACACTAGTCTGCTACTATGACACCTCCCCCCTTGTTTGTCAAACGTCACGGGGGCACCTGGCGCCCCACAACCTCATTTTTTAGCCCCGACGCCTCCCCTGTGAACCACAGCATGTCATTCGGACCGCAACGCATTCCGCAAATACCAACCACAAATTGCTGCCGCCCGTCCCGTTTGGTGTACCACCCCTTTTCTCCCCCACACCTAGCTTTTCCTTGCTTAAAAAATAAACAAAAATAAAATGTGCTACAAATGTAAAAACACCTGAATGAAACTCGCGCACTTGCCTTCCTTCCGATACGCGCGAATAATTGGACAAAAATCATTTCCGCAATTACATTACAGCGTTACTAAATACATATATCGATTCCATCTAGGTTTACCACATTATACGTGCCATATGTCATCGATACTTGATATGACATGACGATATGATGCAAAATTTTGTTTAGCCAGGAAATAATTATTGGATACTCGATCTGAGACGGTATTATCCTGTTGCTCACAGATGCTTTAGCAATAATTTGTTTCAAACGCTATATTCACCACATGACGTTTGAAAATTTGCAGCTTCAAAGATAATTCTATTACAATTGAATCGGCAGTTAAAAGGCCAATCGGTTTCGTGACAAATTACAGATTACCGTGTGATATTCTTCGTGTTTATTAAAATAGGTACAGTAGTTATTAGTGGAACATTTTCAAAATTGCCTTGATCCTTATGCAGTTTTCATACATACAGGTATTGTATATTTGAATGTTAAAAGTCAAAACAGCGAGAATTTGGTTCACGCCCGAAATAATAAAGAATACGACAGCGAGGATTAGTCAAACTTCATAAATGTTGTCACAATATTTTATTCACATGTAGTTTTTTCCCCCCGAGTCAGAGCAATGTTCCAAAGTGCATAACAACCAACAACAAGTATGCCGGCCAGACTGGAACGGCAGAGGAAGTCCAGCCACCTTCTCGCCACGCTTGATATTTTACAGTAGACAAGCATTCTTAGTATAACGCATTCAGAACTTAACAGAGCCCAGAAGCCCTTCATACTTCCAAATACTGGAGATCATAACTACCAGCATTCGTTGGCTTACTTCGTTGTAGTCTCATTTCATGGACTTCTTTCCACCTTTTGTCAAAGCCTTTGTGCTTTTATTGCTATCTTTAACACACACGTAGGGGACGTATTTCATCCCTGCTAACAATTCGCTGTTGCAATTTCACCGGAAATATGACTTATGGCCTCCTGTACCCAAAAAGTAATGGATTTTTAGAAGAAAATCCGCCTGTGTGTGTTCTATATACGTAACTGTGAGCCTCATAAATAAAAAACCAAGAGTTTGGTATTTAGAAGGCTAAATACCAAATTTGGCAACGTTCAATATCTTTCAACACGAAGATTTTCAACAAAATATCCCACTCTAAACTCATTTTTATACGGAAGATATTTTAGAAATAACTGGTTTTCTAAAAATTGCTCTTAATGATTTTGATTAACATATTTTCATGACAAATGGCGTATCTTTGATTTCATTAGAAGAGCCTCTGAAGTCCTCTTCATTCTGAATGAATTTGGCTTAACTGGTAAACTGAAAGAGGTTGAAACATTTTACTACAGAAAATAGTGGATCTCATTAAAGCACACAATTTAGGCCAAATACAGTGCTGTGTAGTTAGCCATTTGTGCGATTTCCAACATTTACTTTTTACGAATGCGAAACCCTTAGTTTTTTTTCTTCTTCTTATCCTAGTCCTGCAAAGAAAACGAAATATCAAAGCCTTCACATAACAAGTAGCTCTTAAATGACTTCCTATCGAGTTGGCCAAGTATATTCATTGATTCCCTTGTATCTACAAGGAATGTGCACCAAAAGCATTTCTGTTGATGTTTATCTTAATAAGCATGAAGAATAAGCTTTTGTAAAAATAGCTTTTTGTTTTCTCTTTTTAGGAAAATTACGTACAGAAAGGCATGTAAATGTTAAGATTTTTAATGTACAGGTGAGCAGGGTATTGGTGCTTTTAAGAAGAGAATGTTTCCTTATTGCGCTTAACTATTCGTTTGTTTGTTGTTTTTTCGTTTCATTATTTCAATGAATTTTGAGTATGGACAAACCCGGTCGAAAGTACGGATTGAAATGACTGAGAATTGTGGTAATTACTGAATTGAACAAGGAAGCCGCACAACACTATAAGCATGCTAAAAGACACCACTGGAAAAAGCAACCAAAACAAAGAAGATTTCAGAGGCTATTCCTGGAAAATTCTAGCTTATATTTCATTTGTCATGAAAATATTTTAAAATGTAATATTTTAATCAAAATCATTAGCATCTTTTAGATAACTCAGATTTTCGAAAAATATGCCGTTTAAAGGGTGATGATGGGATTTTCTTGAAAACATTAATGTCTCATCCTTGGAAGATACATAACATAAATACCAAGTTTGAGACTTAACCGACTTTTGGTTTATGAGTTATGCTGTTGACAGATTCGAGCACACACACAGCCCTATAAATACGGGCCTTTAAATGTTTTTACCAGGGAGTCTCAAAGCCTGAATTTCCAGTGAAATCTCGGTATTATATATTTGGGTGGAACAGAATAACTCTTCAACTTACTATACGAAGTACAGATAGTAAAAATTAAGAATTTGTATATAAGTTGGATCAACGCATGTTGCTACACTTTAACTAATATGCATTTTGAACTTTTTTTTTTTATGGAAGGAGGTGATATGGGACCTTTAGGGATTTACTTCAGACCTTTACAGAAACGCTCGGTAAGCAGCCTTGGAGATATAAATTTAAAAGTTTTGTTTATGGCTACCGTCTTTGTTAATTAACAATGTTTCCATCTCTAATTGGTTATGCCTCTGTTTTGAGATGGTGCTGATTATGAAGACGGCGACGGAAAGAATAAAAACGTTACATATACATGCATTTTCCTACCCACTATTCATTTAGCGTCTACAATCTATTCTTAGCAATGCTTGTTTTTCTTTCTATTTCATGTTAATTCGGATACATTTTTGCAAAAATATCTCAGTTATCCATTTCATTGCAGGTACAATGAGAATACAGTAAATCGAAGCGATAGTCGAATATTTAAGTGGGGCTAGCCTTGAATTTCCACACCCTTTCCATGTCATCGCGAAACAACTGAAAGTTGACAGCACTTTAAAAACCTTAAAGTATTGAAAAGCTCACACCAATAAAAAGGGTACTTCTAGAAAATGGTTATTTGAAATAAATTATAAGCTTTAAAATGTCAACATTTATTATTTATTAAGTTATTGTAAGCTTCTTATAGCTTACCAGTTTTATAAACTATATAAAATTTCTTCGGAATAAAGAGGACTTAACAAAATATTTCCAGAAAAGGTAAACTATTAATTTAATTTGTTTTGCAGGTATATTAAATATATACTATGTTAATAAAGTCATTACAATTAATGTTTAAAAAAATCTTATGCGTTATATTCACATGACTTTCTCTATCTGTTATGCAAACAAACTATTCGTACAAAAGATTACTCTTATCTACACCATGCTAAGCAACATGAAAAACGGTCTTATTCCTTAGTTTCTTTAAGTTGAAGGGTGATACGAGAATTCACAAAGGTAAATCAATAGTAAACTCTTTTAAAAGTTGTGCCTATGTGACTGTCGTTGAAATGCAGTTCTATTTCCTTGACAAGGGGTAAAACAAAAGAAATGGCTAACTCAAAAAAAAAGTTGTATGTGACATAATTCTGTGTTGAAACGAGATCTGTGGGAATACACTAGCGTAAAGCGATAGTAAACACTTTTAAAAGTTGTCGCTATGAGATTGTCATTGAAATAGAGTTCTATTTCCTTGGCCAGGAGTAAAACAAAAGAAATTGTTAGCTCTACAATAAACTGTTGTGACATAATTCTGTGGTTTAACGAGATCTACATTTTTGTGTGGTAAGTTTTTGTCTCTCTCTTACGTTTACCTGTTATGCAAAAAAATTCAGAATGAAAAGAACTTCAAGGACTATTCCCAAGAAATTAGGATATAAATTTTATTTGACACATAAATATCTTTAATATATTGTAGTTTACTTAAAATCGTGACAGTCATATTTTGGAAACTCGAAATTCTCGAGAAATGTTCCATGTAAAGGGTAGTTTAGCGTGGGGAGATTTTCTTGAAAATGTTCGTGTTGCATCCTTGGAAGATACCGAACTTAAATACCAATTTGGCATTTAACGGAGTTTTTGACTTATACTGATGCACACACAGACATTTTTCTCCAAATGCATTTTATGGGTCCAGGGACCTAAAAATATGCATCTTCGGGGAAATCTCGCTGCAAAATTTCCGGGTGTAATACTACCTACTATGTACACTGTACATCGTACAAGAGAAATTAAAAACAGTTTGTTGGTTCCAGGGGACCTCAGAACTGTATTTTCGGCTAATGTCAGTATAGAACTTTTGGGTGTAATGCAATAATTCTTCAACCTCATGGTACGCGGTAGAGAACGTAATAACCTGCACGCTACTTAATATTGAAGCCCTAACTAATGGGCAGAAAACCGCAGATGTGTATGTCACCTTTTACCATGAGAGAAGCGACGATGATGCTATAAACTCGTGTGATAAATGTGCACGTGTGCATGAAGCATCTGTTATCAATGATTTTACAACCCTGAAGAAGGCGAAGATGAACGATTTTATAGTGATGGGTTTGTCTAATCAAATGTCTCCAATAAAAGCTCTATATCAAACCTTAAACTGACAAGTGTCAAGCCATTATAAATCCAATTCATATTTTCTTCTTAGGTTTATTGCTAAAATAAATATTGCATTAAGCACATGCTTAAAAGCAAAATTAAAATTTTTAAAGAAAACTTCTAGAATTTAGGGCAACGCATCAGTAAAATTTGTTTCTTACAGTTTTATTACATTTATAACTTACTTTCATGGTACACAAATGGGTTTTATTAACAATAACCTAAGAACTAATTTTCAAGTGTCTTAAATCCAAAATTGGTGATTTTTATAGTAAAAGAACTTAATTTATGTATTCTGTACCATGTTTCAAAATACCACGCACAATAGTTGTGAAAATATCGTAATACTAATAATTCATAAATCAAGTTTCATCTCCCAAACTTCTTAAGAGATCATTTAATTTCTTCTGATGGTGAATAATTTGGTTAAGTTAGTACCAATATCAACAGTAAGACTATAAATCATATCGTCTCATAATTATAACTCTATTTGAAATTTGTATGTGAAAATAAGAAAAAAACATTATTTCTAGATGCTCCTTTGTAATTGTTTTAAGACATTTAAGAAATAACGTCTATAATTTGGAGCCAAAAATGATTATTTGATCGGTCCTGTAGCATTTGGGTAAAACATCGCGTCGAATATCCCAACTCTCTTCTTCTCAACTGATTTTATTTTTTCATCAATTTTCATTTTTCAAAATGATGCTTGGGCCACAGTTTATAACTTATTTCGTTGACATTTTCAGGAGAGATTCAAGAGTTGTGTATTTAAAAATTGTTGTGCACTAATAAAGTATATATAATATATAATAATATATATTTCATTAGTGCACAGCAATTTTAAATAATAAAATAATAAACCATTGAAACTAATTTTTTCCATTGAGAAAGGCCGAAAAGTTTAATAAAACGTGTACACACATTTTGTTAACTTATTAAAATTGAAAAACACTAGAACCACAATTTCTTTAAATTTGTATTCTAAAATTAAAACTTTGGAAGCAGTATGATAAACCGTAAGGTCCAAGGAGGCTTTCCTATTATCATATTAAGAAGCGATTAATTATGAATACAAGTCTGATGTGCTACATCCACCTGGATTTCTCTACTCCTTTATTGGTTACTAGTGGGTATACAAACTATTCTTACGAAAAGAATTAATTGTTTCTTCCACACCAGCCGTGTAGAACAGGAGTTGGAAAGCTAGAGTCAAACTGAAGGATTCAATGCCATAGCCGAGATTTAAACCACGCATACGACATTGAATTTTCAGTCTGGTTCTACCTTTCCCATTCTTACGAAATGTTGTGTGTCTATTTACTTCACTTTAATTGAGATAAATCGTTGCAGAAACAGCTACAATACACATTTAATTTGGATACAAAGACCCTTTCCTGCTATCGCGAGAAACAACTAACCAACAAAAGGACTTTAAAAGAATGACCAAGTATACAGCGATTAGATCTATTAACAACGAATATCTCATAAAATGGCTTAGGTCACAAAAACAGAAATGGAAAATCAACTCTGTGTTTTAAATAGATCTACATTTTCGTCTATCGCTCAACATTTGCCAGTTACACAAAATTATATAACATACCTTCTGAATGAAGAGGACATCATAGGCTATTCCCATAAAATCCAAGAAATAAATGTTACTGGTCATGTAAATATCTTTAAAATATGCTAGTTTAATACAAATTGTTAAGAGAAAATCTATAACATCGCAAAATCTTCCATAAAAAGGGAGTTTGGTATGGGTAATGTTTATAAAAATTTTCGTGTCGCATTTTTGGAAGATACCAAGTTTGGTGAATAACCTACTTTCCGTTTTTGATTTCTGCTGTTCACGGACAGTCAAACAGACATACATATACGCTTTTTTTTTTTAATTCAGAGGGTATCAAAACCTGAATTTCTGGTGAAATCTTAATATCAATTTTGGGTGGAGTACAATAGCCCTGCTTACTATATTAAGTACATAGTAGAGAAAGTAAAGTGTTAACAATGATTCTAGACAGATTCTTAAAATGTTGTGTACATTACATGTTTTTATGTTATGACTATATGATAAAAAGCGGAAGTAAACAGATGAAACGTGTATTCTTTTTTTCATAAATATATGCATTGACAAGAACCCAACATGTTTAAAACAGGAATAGATTTTCCTATAAACAAATGTACATGCGTATATCTATATCAACGAATACTTTAGGAGTACTCCTTTATAATAGTAACATGAGGATTTTAGCAAATTAAACGAGTGGAAAAGCGGACAGTATGAAATGAGGAATAAATAAAATATAAAGTACGCAGGAGAAAATACTATCTCTTAATAGTTTATGAGCATCATGCTAATGCACTTTGGACTTACGGTAATCTGTGAAATCTGACCAAAAATTGTGATTTTTTTCCATAAGATGATATGATTTCCAAATGTAATAAAATATGGCGTTTTCCCGTACGTGGCGCACTTCAACTTTCAACTAGCTGAAGCTATAAATGCGTAGGGGCGTGATTATAAATAGGCACTCCTTAAACCTTATTTTCTCGCAAACCTTTTTCAAACACTTTTCCATACTCGCATTCTTTCATGCCATGCAATTTTTCGCTAATTAGTTTTTTCAAATTTTGTACTGTCTCTCAAAAGCACATTAAAGAAACTGGTCATATATTTTTTTTCTTCTTCGCAATAATGCTCAAATTTTGAGAAATAAAATTATTACTTTTGAAAAATCAAGAGCTTTGGAGGGGACGAAATGTAATAATTTTTATACACTAATCAGGGCTAATATAAAAATATAACTTGACAAAACTCCGATTTAGTAAACTCATTTGCAGTAAAACTGGATTTTTATGTGAAGATTTTTAAAAATGCATCACGTTGCTCATTTTTATTAGATCAATAAATATAGAAACTAACATTTATTATTTAAATAAGCATGCAAGCTAAAATTTCAATACATGTCAAAAATATCAATAGTATTGTGTAGAATTCCTTAAATAAAGTTCAACGACATAAATAACTTAAATATTTCCAATTTTAACAGATGCATCACCTTAATTCGAATCTCATTGGTCAGTTCAGTATCCGATTTTTTTTGGTAGTGTTTAACGCCCGCTTTAACTACTTATGGCACCGTAGGCGGTGACACTGAATGATGAATGATGATGGAGCACCGGTGAAATGCGATGGCGGGGGAAACCGGAGTACCCGGAGAAAACCCGCTCCAGCGCCGCTTTGTCCACCACAAATCTCACATGCGGTCATTTGGGATCGAACCTTGGCCGTCTAGGTGAGAGGCAAGTGGTCTAACCACTCGGTCACGGCGCGGCCATTATCCGATATACATAAGTTGGTTCCTTGGCAGAGAAATGGTCGAGAAGTTTATCTTTAGAAATATCACGAGTGCCCATAGCTTGTCGTAACTTAGTTGAGGCTAATGAATGCCAGTTGTCATAATTATTTCGAGATCGAAAGTCTCGAAAATTATCTAATAACAACGAGCATGAGCTTGAAAGTTGAATTAAGATATTACCTAAGAAAAAGTATAAGCAAGAGAGGATTCGGTAAGATGGTTACAATGCAAGAACGATGCCTTCGTGTGTGTGTGTGTGTGTGTGTGTGTGTGTGTGTGTGTGTGTGTGTGTGTGCTGAATTAACTTCCGGGAATAGGCTCTGAATTCTTCATTCTGAATGAGTTTTGCATAACTAAACCGTAAGAGGCAGAAAACATCTTGATACACAAAAAAATGTAGATCCCGTTAAAGCACACGTGTGCATATTTTCTTTTTTTGGGTCATGCAAAGAGAACGGAGTTTCAAACAGTACTTGAAAGACTTATTAGTCTTAGAGCCCACTGTATTCCCTTAATCCCCTTATACTTAAAATAATAGGTATAACATAACACTTTTGGCAAATGTTTATCTCGATTAATATGGAACAGAAGAATAAGTGTTTGTAGTTTGTACAAGAGCGAGTAGAAAAAGTCATGCTAGTGCAACATATATTTCTTTACTTTGAAATATGAATAACAGTACTTGTATGCCTACATACTTTTGAATTATGTTATTGTTTGTTTTACACATCTTGCTTTCTTATATTAAATAATATATAATTAGCTTGAATAATAATAATAATAATAATAATAATAATAATAACAGCAACAATAATACAGTTTTAGCTTCATACGAAATTCACATTTACATCCTCCTAAGTATATATTAATTTATTCTCACTATAAAAACATATTACTAAGGCTCTACTGATTCAGAAATTTCTTATTTTCTCACTTTTTCGTGTTCTGCTGCTTCCGTTTTAGATTATTTTTACTATAGATGCTTACTAAAGGAAAATTTAGGTGCATCATTACGTTGTAAAAGAAGAGGAATTTAAAATGTGGGCAGAATTATTCGTGCAACTTTCCAGGTCTTAAATTACTCAACTTTTCTTTCGAATATACCGAGTAAAGCTTAAAAAGGCTATATAAGAGATTCTAAGAGAAGACGTATTACGGATATCTTGATGAGAACCAGAACGCAACCCCACCCAATAAATCTATCTACGAAAAAGTTTGACGAGAAAACCACCCGAGAATTTTTCTCCATCTGGCTTCTAATTTGCTGTTTTAAACGCTACTGATGACTGAGGGTTGAGCAAAGGAGGGAGGGAGGGAGGAAGAGAGAGAGATTCTCTACACTTTGATATCCACGGTATTGAAACAGAAGAAGCACCTAACAACCTTTCTTTGTCGGTGACGAAGTGTGGGGGTGAGAACAATTATTTACATAAGGGCGGGTTTGGGAAAAGGGGCTATGTTATCTCGTCAAGATCTAAGAGAGAATCTTTACTTGTGCATTATTACTCCACTCCCCTTCTCTTTTCCTTGCCAAGGCGTACAGTCTGGTGAATTAACAGCAGCAGCGTAAAATGTACAAACAAACGTGGGCATATTCCTGTAATAGACCCTAGCGTATTTGTGTTCAACGTACACCGCTCAATTAACTTCGATATCAAAAGGTTCCACTGACAATATCGTACTATATATGTGTTACTTTTTGTATCTATCGCTATCTCTTTAGTTTTAGGATTTTCAAACTTGACCAGGTAATTGTATACATTCGTAGATCTCCAATGTATACGATTTCCAGTTTTTAGTAAATAAATATTAAGTAGTTTAACGGTTCAATCTGTCTCCAAGACCATTTCAAAACGTTTTCCACTTGAATTTTTAGGTTCCTTTTAACCGTGTAGGTCATATCCGATACTGCAAGTATGAAGAGATACTCAAATGACCACGGGGTCCATACTGCTTAAAGTTATCCAACGTTCCTCTTCACAAACTAAATGAAAACCTGGAAAGAGACGTTATCCGGGTAACTGGTCCTAACATTCGAACACAGGATCTATTGCATGTGAGGCAGACACGCTACCCCCAAACTAGAGGCGAGTTAAAGCAGTTTGTTTGTATTTAAGTCATCTTAAACAATTCCCTCAAGGGGTGCCGATCTAATAAACTGAAGTGATGCGAATGGAGCAGTGTTCTGTTTTGTTAATTTACTCTCTGGAAAACAATTATACACACTAGAAGCTTATACTGGATCACATCCAGCTATGTTATTCAAAAGTTTTCGTTATGATAAATATTTATGGAGTTAGGCTAAGGTTTCCTTATTACCGGGATAAATAGACTGATATTTCATAAATTATGCTGCTTTCTAGAAGTTTTGAAAAGATAAAAGACGTACATGTCTTTACCCTATCGTCCAAGAAGATAGAAGCGATGCAAGAGTGAGATTTTGGGACGGAGGGGAAAAGGGATAAATAGAGGGGGAGAGAACTAGGATAGGAAATTCATTGGAGAGAGGGAGAGTAAAAGTGGATTAAGATATCATTTATGTTAAAGAAAAGAGTTCAAACCCATTTCTCGGCATACAAAACTATTTAGAGCACAATCTGCTCTTAAAAAGACTGGAATCTTTTAAAAAATTAGCACTGGTTTGTTTTTCTACTCCTGGCTGTTACACAAACTCAATATTTCGTATAAACTGTTTTTAAAAAACTAGTGTGTTCCATTCACACGAGTTTCTCATTGTTACAAAGGATTATTTCTTTATTTACATCGTGGTAATCGAGATAGACATTAGAAGAAATGTTTGTATTAGTTCATTCTGAGTAGAAAAAAAAAAAAAGGTAATACTAAAGCGATGGTCAAAATTTTAAAAAGACGACGGTCAGGAGTAAAACATAAGAGAGACACGACCTGCCGTTTGGGAAAATTAAGCCGCTCTCAAGTGAAACCAACAAAAACGAATATCTCGGAAACGGTTAACACAAGAAGAAAAAAGTATATGACAGGAGATCTATTTTTTTTTTTTTTTTTGTATAGTTAGTTTTTGGTCTATCCCTTACGGTTTAGCAGTTATGCAAAATGTTCCCAGAATGAAGAGGTCTTTAGAGGCTATTACTAGAAAATTCAAGATATCATGTAAACATCTTTAAGTATACGGTATTGTAATCAAAATCGTGAGACAATTTTTGAGAAAAACGAACTGTTGAAATTTTTTCTCACATAGAGGGTAGTTTGGGGTGGAGAGGTTTTCTTGAAAATATTCCTGTCCGATCCTTGGAAGATACTAAACGTATATATCAAATGTGATATTTAACGTTCGTTTCGTTTTTGAGCTATGCTGTGCAATATCATCCACACGCGCGCACAAGGACTCTTTAAAAATATTTTGGATTCAGGGGACCTCAAAACATACATTTCCAGTAAAAGCTCGACATTGCATTTTTGGTTGACATACAACACTTTCTCTACTCATTACATGCATAGTAAGTGTAAATAGAATAAAAACGCTATAGATATGTTAAGTCTTAAGGTAACCGTTTTAACAACAACCTATTGATTTAAATGCGTGATTATTGTGAAAAAGTATACGAATTGCATTTTCTGATATAAATCCCTGTCTGCATATCAAACTTCAAAGCAGTGCTATCGTTTACGACAGAAATAACAATTAAACTATTTCTTCGTTACGGTAGCGGAAACTTTTTCCCTGTTTTACTTTCTCTATAGGCACTATGTACATAGTGTATAGAGAATGTATTGCACTCCACCAAAAAATTCGATACCGAGATTTCACCGGAAATATGTTTTAGGGTCCCCTTTATCTAAAAAAAGCATTTTCGGAAAAAGGTCCGCGTGTGTGTGTGTGTGTGTGTGTGTGTGTGTGTCCGTGTGTCTGTGAACACAACTCAAAAACGAAAAGTAGCTAAAATACCAAACTTGGTATTTAAGTTTAGTATCTTCCAGGGATGCGACACGAAGATTTTGAGAAAAATCCCCCCACCCCAAACTACCCTTTACATGGAACTTTTTTCGAAAAATTTGATTTTCTCAAAAATGGCTCCAACGATTTTGATTAAAATTTCGCATATTAAATATATTTACTTGACAAATAAAATGTATATCTTGAATTTTCTGGGAATAGCCTCTGAAGAGTAGTTTAGTCAGGATGAATTTTACTAAATTTTGAATAACTGCTAAACCGTAAGAGATGGACAAAAACTTACTACACAAAAAATGTAGAGCACGTTAAAGCACACAATTTATGTTATATACATTTTTTTCGTGGAGTTCGTCGTTTTTGTGACATTCCTTATTTTTGGTTTCTGCTATGAAAAACTTATACATTTCTCATACAGGAATTTGTCAACTGCTGTCCATACAAACAAAGGAACTTCAGTGACATAGCAACCAGCTTTTGATTATCACTTTAACCTATAGTACTCCCTTATTTCACCTCTACTTACAAGGAAGCAAGTAATATGACTATTTCTGCCAATGTTTTACTGATTAGCATAGAAGTTAATAGAAGTATAAGTTTTTTTAAGAATAATTTGTTGCAGGAATATAGAGAAAGTCATGTGAATGGTACACATCAGATTTTTTTTCCCTCTTATTACCCTCCTCGTATATGGGACTTAACACACTCCAGGACTTATAAGGCTGTCCCTTGGGCCAACCTCTTGTTAAGGAGCAGAGGCTATGGATTAGAGAGAAGCCAGATCAGTCCAATGCTCGGTAAGAAATGAGAAAGTGGGTGATATTAATGATCAACTAAATGTCCAGCTTACATAGATAAAAGTTTCAGAAAAAAATTAACATTTACTTTCGTGTCTATAGAGTACTTTTTTCAGTTTTTAAAGCGACTTAAGGGTATTCACAGATGAGCTTTAGTAAAAGTTTTTAAAACATTAAAAGATTTAAATTTATTACAAAGAATACTTGAACTTCTAGTTTCAGTTACATAGTATGACTTTTCCTCTCAAAGCCCTTTAAAGTTTTAACACGTAATCTAAATGGCCATGAAAACACGACCTTACGTCCTGTATTAACTTTCATTCCTTTTATTTGATTTTGACTTTCTCACACTCTTACACAAAAATGTCTCATACGATGTAATTAATAACCAATTTTAATCATATTTTCAGCAGAAAGTAAGAGAGAATTAGGTATAAAAAACTGGCTTATGGTTTCAGCCATACTTTTAAATTGCTCCAGATATGACCTAATTCATTTGACAACTAAGGATGCATTGTTGCAAAAGCATTAGATCGTTATGTACCAGCGTTTTTGTTTGTGTTTCTTTTTTAGTTTAACGTCCTGTTAGGTCATATCAGACAATGAATGAAATAGGTAAAGTGATTCTGAAATGAGTCCGGGGCGATGAAGCTAGAGGTTACGGACATTCGTCTTCTGAGAATAAGAGAAAATTCCGGGAAAAAGCTGGCATATTCCACTTATATTTACCAATATTCAAAATTACGATTTCTACACCGTCAGTACACCTAATTAATCAGCATAGTGAAATGTTTTTTTCTCAAAACTGTTAAAAATACACATTAAATTTAAAATTTAAAACACGCTTATAATACTTACAGAACAGGTATGTGGAAATCTTTAAATAAAAACTGCAAGATTTAGAGCTTTCGCCTGCTGTTTCCTTAAGCATAGGAAAAACAACGAAAATAAAAAACTTCTACAAATCTTGGTATGGATATATATATATATATCCTGTTACTAATTGCAATAGCATGTTACGAGTGTAACACTTAGCTATTAACGCCCGCTTTTACTACCATGACACCGCAGACACTGACACTGATGATACAAGGAATGAAGATGGAGCGGTGGAATGTGATGGCGGTAGAAACCGGAGAAAACCAGTTCCTACGACGCTTTGTCCACCCAAAATCCCACAAGCGGTCGCTTGGGATCGAACCCGGGCCGCCTAGGTGAGAAGTGAGAATTCCAACCATAATGTCCAGACACTTAATTGATCTCTATTGTCTTCTTGCTTCCAAATATAATTTTGAGGTTGAATCCAAATGAGTTACGCAGATGGTACATATTAATATTTGAGCTCTCTTCATTACAAAATACACATTTAAGTGAAGGATATATCGCAATTTACTACAGAAAAAGCAGCCGAGCAGCTATATATATATATATATATATATATATATATATAGTCAAAAATCGAAAATTTTTCTGTTGGTAATTCAAGGATGCCAGTTTTTATAAACAATGCATACCCAGGTTTATTACAGTTTTTCGTCCTAAATTGTAACCCTATTTAAATAGTTTTGTTTATGATAATTTTGCGGAATCATATGTTAACATGTTATTTAGTTTTTATAAGATTTGGGTGCTCGTCTTCGCAAGAGAATCCGCATATAGATTGTCCTGAAGGCCGCAAGAGCAGTGACCCACTGAAGTTTCGAGTATTTAAAAAACCAACATTTGTGAGGTCTGGGTCTTACTTTAGAAGTTAAGATCTGCGATTTGAAACAATTATTTGGATGGATCCTGTTGAATCCCTATAAATTACTGATTTTTAAAGAAGTTAATTCTACATAGTAATTGTGTTACAGCCATATTTATTTCCAAAATTTTACAATCCAAAGTGCTGTGGTAATCCCAAATTAAGATAGAAAATAAATACATTTAGGCGAATCTGTCCCACTTTCTGTATTATACGGCGTTCCCTCAGTAGCAAAACGGACCTATTCGCAATTTGGATACAATGGGTATAATACGAGGTACGTCCAGAAAGTAAGTTCCGCTTCAATTTATCTTCGCTGCAGCGCTGCGATCGCAGTTCCGCACATGCGCGGTAGACGCTCTGTATCAAGGAGAAGAAACGTGCGCCATTTTGAGATCGCTGTCAGCCACATACGCTTTGTTGTGCTTGTTTACAATATCGGTGTTGATTGAAAATCCCCCCGCTTGTGAAATCAGATCTGTGATTCGTTTTCTGAATGCTCGGAAAGTGAAACTAATTGAAATTTATCGGCAGATTTGCGAAGTTTACGGAAAAAATGCGATGAGTGATTCAATGGTGAGAAGATAGGTCCGACAGTTCAATGAAGGACGTAGTGAAGTGCACGATGAAGAACGAAATGGACGTCCATCTTTGGTTACAGAAGAACTGGTTCACGCGATTGATGACAAGATCCAGGAAAACCGCAAGTTTACAACTAGTGCTCTCGCTATGGAATTTCCCCAAAGCTCACGATCACTAATTCATGAAATTGTTACCGAAAAACTGAAATTTCGTAAACTTTGGTCACGCTGGGTACAGGCGGCTAACTTCTATGAAGAAGGTATACAAAAACTTGTGCCACGCTATGACAAATGCATGCAAAATTTCGGCAGTTATGTGGAAAAGTAGTTTTAGAGTTGTAGAATTTTGTGCAATAAATAACTATTCTGTATCTGTACACAATTTAATTTTATTACCAAACGTAGCTTACTTTCTGGACGTACCTCGTATATCGATTCCTGAGCACAGCCTTTAATACATCTATTTCTTTACGTCTCCCGATGTTAAGTGCCTACAACGCCAGTTTTACTTTCTCTTCTACCTAGGTATAAATGTAGAGAAAGTATTGTATTTAATTCGAAAATTCTAAAAAGAGATTTCACCGGAAATACGTGTTTTGAGGCCGCCTGAGCCCCCAAAATACACGGTTTTAGAAAAAGGTCACTGCGTGCGTTTGTGAAACAGCATAACTCAAAAGCAAAGAGTCGATAAATCCCAATCTTGGTAACTAAATTCTGTATCTTTTAAACATGCGACACAAAGATTTTAAAAAAAAAAAACTTCCCAACCCCAACAACCCTTTACATTCAACATATTCCGTTACTCTTTATTTTCACAGACGTGGCTCCATAAAAAAAAATATTGTGTCTTTAAGATATTTTCATGATAATAAAATGTATAAATATGATATCGCTTCAGCCACTGTTTCTTACACAAAACTTTGTAAATTTGAATGGAAAATTTACCTGGATTAATAAAAATGTAACTAAAATTATAATCTTTTGTGAAAATAATTTGTGGAAGAGAGATGCAAATCAACATTTCTAAATATTTCAAAGCTAAAATTTCGAGATGTGCTCAAACCAAAAGATATTGAGTATCATGATAAGAAAGTGATGCCCGAGTCTTTTTTGTAGTAAGTTTGATGAACTCCTTGACATGAATTACTTGGACTGTACCCCATCCTCTCTCGTAACCCAGCAGACAGGGATGGGCCGCATAAAGCGTGTACTCCATATCGCATTCACCATCGCATAACGCAACGCAAGAGAGCGGGAAAGCTACTAGCTGCGGTCACTGGCTAATTAATCCTTGTACGGAACGCAGTTAACCGCAAAACGCTTTGTGTAATTACAACGTTGTGTACAGCAACAGCGGCGGCTAGGGGCAGCTTTGGTTTGGGGGATTCACCGAAAGGAGAACCTCGCCGGATTTTTAAAGACTTGCATTTGGATTGCCTTCCTAATTCCCTCCTCCCCTTCCTTTTACTTTATTCGCATTGTAAAATGAGACCTCGTGGAAGAATTTCTGGTCTCCAAACAACCCGGAGGGGAGTAATAACCTTTAAAATATCCACTGTTTTAGATCAGGTGAAAAGACTAATGTAATCCTCAATGTCATTCTCTTGTGGTTTTTCTCCCTCAAATCCGTGTAATTTGAAAAGTATGAAAAGTATTTATACTTTATACATGCTTGTTTACCTGTATTAAATTCCACCAAAGAAGATCGTCAAAGCGAAAACGGTCATGTTTTTCTTTTGTTCGTTTCTTCAAGCAACCCATCTGTGAGTAACTGTTATTGGTGAATAAATGTAGCATTTTCTCTTTTATACTTTAGGTTTCCAGTTTCATTTGCTACATATTGCATCAAGAGGTTGTGACCGAAGTATCGCAGCGCCCAGTTTCAGTAGAGACAACTATAGAAAAATAGTTACACACATGGACAGTTACGATTTTTCTGAATGTTTGAGGTTAGAGTTACGATGTCAACAGAAAAATCTACGTGCGCAGCAACTAATGTTTCACGTTTCAAAAAGAGCCAACAGACTTAAATTAAAGGATATGCATGCAACCTGGGAGAAAATCCACGAATAATTTAATTGTAATATAAGCGTTTCGACCAGGCCCAGTAAACAACCGAGAAAATTTTATGCTAACGTAAAAGACAGCACCAAATACGGCAGGGACAAAGTGCGTCTAGGGCAGTTTAAAAACGGCGGCAGACAGTATAAATCGAATTGAAACTAAGTGGACGAAAGTGTTACCAACTTATAACTTAAAAGGGTCAAGTAGACATAAAAAAAAACAAAAAAAAACCCTGTTTGATTCTTGAAACAATCGTTTGGAAACCTTCCGGATAAACCCACAAACTGTAGTCTCATGAACCGGCCCTTCGTAGAATACAAAATGCAGTAACAATTTCTTTTACGAGAGTCTACTACCTCTGAATATGTTCAACCTAGCTGCAGAGGAAACGACAAATGATGTATCATTATCAGAAATAGTATTTCTAGGACCATAAAACCCAAGTGCTTTACATTCGTCGCTTAATATCAATGGCGTATTTTTTTTGTTTTTTAAATACAGTTCCGGAGTCTGATCGGGACTCCGGCGCTGTATACCCTACTTTTTATTTACCTAATTTGTTTACTTTGATTACTGTATGATTACTGAATTTCTGTTTTACTTTTTACACACACATACACAAACATATAACACCCAAGCCCAAGGCGGGACTCGAATCCACGATCCCCTGCGCTGCGAAACACCAAAGCGAGACACTTTGGCGAGCGCGGCCATGGGGACCGGCTCGTATTGGACAATACTAATGTATTTTAGAAGTTTTAATTACAGATTATTATTATTATTATTATTATTATTATTATTATTATTATTATTATTATTATTATTACTATTATTAACAGCAGCAACAGTAGTAGTAGTACTAGCAGCAGCAGGAGTAGTAGTTATCCAAAACTCTGAATTTTCTAACGGGCTATGCCTCTGATAGGCCTAACGTTTCTTTATTCGAAAACGAAAGGGCCAGTAAAAAAGCTAATTCAATCTGATACACTCACAGAGCCAAGGATAGTCTGCATAACAAGAGATTTTGAAATGTCTGTCATAGCCATCAGATGCCTTTTATATCAGTTTAAATTATTTCGTTTCTGCAAATGGAAACGTCAGTTTCAAAATGGTTTTAAAATACGATTTCATTCTTTTATGCGATTGGACGCCGTTGTTTACACTCAAAATTATTCGCACCTCGTGCATACATAAACAAACGATAATGTCGTGCAAAAACTTTTAAGCGCAATGTTTCTGGCAACTGTCATCGGTAAAACTGTCAACTACATTGGGCCTTTCTACGCTATAATCAGCGTTGAGGTGATAACAGATAAAGTGAGCCCGCTAACCTGTTTGCCTCACATTCAAAAGGTCGTGAGTTCGAGTCTCGCTTAGGGTGAGTTAACCGGATAAGGTTTTTTTCGGGGTTTCCCCTTATCCTCAGAAGACGAATGTCGAGTAACTTTAAGCTCCATGGACCCCAAGATCATTTGAGCATCATTTCACCAAGTTTATTCATCGTCCGATATGACCAACCAGGTTAAAGGACGTTAAACTACAAAACAAACAAACAAAAAAAAAACAAAACAAAAAAGTGATTATGGGAATGTGTATCCGGTCCAGCTAGACGTCAACACAAAAAGAACACAAAGCAAAAGGTTGCCGGTCCCCGCGGCCGCGTTCGCTAAAGTGTCTCGCTTTGGTGCTCCGCGGCGCAGAGGATCGTGGGTTCGAATCCACCTTGACATGGGTGTTTGTGTGTTAGTAATGTGTATGTCTGTGTATGCATATGTAAAAAGAAAAACGTTAAATTCATAGGTCAATTAAGGAAATGTAAAAAAGGAATACAAAAAAAGAAGAAACGTCAAAATGTTGGCGCAATCACTGTTGTGGCTGTACCACATTCTTTACGGAATGACAGTTTTCTAACCAAAATTTAACCATCGAAGATTAACTATAAATTTACATCTGTAGGATGTAACGTTACCACATAAAAATCTCACTTACAGCAAAGTTGTTCCATAGAGCGTAAAGTATTCCCGGGAAGGAAACAATATATTTTTATTATTTTAAGCTCTCGCCGCCATACACTACTAACGTGTAGGTATGCCGAAACCATTTTGAGATAAGGCAATGGCTCCGGTGAAATTTGTAAAATAATATGAAACTTTTCGAATATCTGTTGTTGGATTTGTATTATCTATACTTTCATTCTCAACAACTAGGTTTCTAATATAAAAAAACATTTAAAGCCACAAATGGTGGTTTAATTAAAACACTGTACTGAAGCTTAAACTACGTTTTTTCTGTTCCTCCTCAGTATTTTTTCTTTTTCGTTTTTTTTTTCTTCCACTTTTTGAAATTCCCCTTGGACTACAGTTTATAATGTATTAGTTTGAAATTTTCAAGCGAGTTTCTGAAATTGTGGATTTAAAATTGCTGTGCACTAGTTAAAATTACTAAACAGATCAGCTGTAACTATTGTAACTGAAATTGAAAAGGCTGAGAAATTCAATTACATGGGAAGAAAAAAAAAAGATTCTCAAAATAATTAAAATTAAGAAATATCTGCACAAAAGTGATTTTATACTTGAATAATAAACTCAAATTAAACATTTGGGAGCAAAATCATGAACCATAGTCTATGGTTACCAAGGTCGTGAGGTAACTCCTGGTGGAGGGCGATGAAAATGTGGTAAAAATCCTTAGCAAGGCTTCCTTTGGAACAGAAATGAAGCTGGTGGTCCCAAGTGGTAGATTTACACCACATAAAAGAGCCTGATAAAAAGGCCTTTGAGCAAAATAAAACGGTCTTTCACACCCAATATAGAATGGGTCACTGTGGTCATATTAGTAGAGGGGCGTCCATAGATAAATCGGAAAGGAAAAACTTATTCATAGCGTGTTAAAGTTTTTGTGCACTGTATGGATAAATACGTTTTATATTCTACGTATACGCTAAAAAAAATCAAAGTAATCGGAAAATCACTAATTTTCAATTTTCACAGATGCATTGCCTTAACACACATATTTTGGATATCATTCCAGTGTTAAACTTCACAATAACTAAAATGATCACCAGTCAGCAGTTAACCATAGAAGCGGAAAATATTTATCACTCACCTGCACTATATTTTCAAGTGATAAACACTGAATCATATTGTTCACCCTTTTATTCCGCAGCTATTCAGGCTTCTCATATTGAAAACGCATTTTCAAATGATCATTTTTCTTTTAAGCAAATAGCAGTCTAATAAACCCTTGCAGTGAACGTTATTGAAGCTGATTTCTCGATAAGTGAATTACGCGTGGTTTGGGGGTTTGGTTTCTAAAAATTCCAATAAAGAACGAAATGGATTTCCCTTATTAATTATCCTTTAAATTAAAAAAAGACCGCCCTTAATCGCAAAGCCGCTCAAACTTTTAATTATGCAGTCTGTAAGCAAAAATTATAGATTCAACAACTCTCGGAACCGAAACAATATAATTTCGTTCCTGAAGTGCCTTCTGTCACCAATATGAATGATCTAAGCGCGCTTGCCGTAAACCTTACATATGTAGAAATAAATATCATAGGTTTTTCTAGATCAAAATTATTATGAATACGCATTTTGTGTGTTAAAACGTTTTAGTGATGGCAGCCCGGGAAGAAAACAATATACAATTCTATAAAATACATAATCATCTGCGTAAAAGTCTCATGCTAGAATGCTGCATTTAACTGAATCATTTTGCTCATTTGCGCTACACATATGTAACGTAGCATGTTCACTCCAGCAAAATCCGTTATCTAGTTGGCTACCCTCCCCATATGTAGAATTGACATTCCCTTAGGACTTAAAAGCGGGTGCGTAGGGGTCAGAAGTTTGTCAGGGAACCAACGTAACCACTGAATGAAGAACCTGGAACGGGTGGTCAGCCCGTGAAGAAATGGATGATATGAAATGACAGCGAAATGGATGATAAAGGTGATGATGGAGCAATTGGTGGAATGAGAGGCAGGGGAAACCAGAGGACCCGGAGAAAGCCCGTCCAGATGCAGTTTCGTCTACCACAAATCCCACATGCGGGCGCTTGGAACCGAACCCGGGCCACCTAGGTGGGAGGCGAGCGGTCTGCTGCCACGGCGTCGCCAGCAAAATACGTGCTAGCGTAAATGACTGTCCGTACGCATGAAATAATTTAGATCCATAGCATACATGGTGGTGATAATACGGTTTGAAGAAAATAAAATCTCTCTGGATGTGTTTCAAAACTATTTGAATTCGTTAAAAAATCTAAGTGTGGTTTACCTTCAGAGTAATTCAGAAATTTAAAAACTAATTTCCAAAATATCTACTAGTGGGCTAAACGTTTGTTTTTAAGACAATGCATTTCTATAATGCGGTTAAAAGTGAGACAATGTTCCATGTACTGCTTGTTTGCATTTTTAATATCTTTATAACCTGTACTTTCATGCTACACAGCTGATATTCTAATGTCAACATTTTACAGCCACGAAGGCTATTTAATTCGTTGAGCTTCTGAATAGGACTTCAAACTCCATTTTGGTTCCTTCTTTGCAGCAGTTTTCACTTTTCAAAATGTTCCTACCATAATAATTTACAATCTATTAGTTTGAAATGTTTAGGAGAAGTTCAAGGATTTGCGAATTTAAAATCGTTGTGCACTAATAACTTTTTTTTTCATACAAGCTGTATGTAGGACCGGGTTGAACAGATATAATCAGACTAATCGAGATATCCTTGGTTCAAATCCCGGCTGAAGAAATGTGCGCTCGTTAAAACATATTTTACAGTACAGCAGAAGCTAATTATTTTTCATTACTCACATTGAAAATGCTGAACAATTCAATAACACGTGTAGAAGAAAATTCCTCTTAAATTAATTAAAATTACAAAATGCTTGCACAGCTTCTTTAAGCATTCATATCGCAGGTTAAGTTTGAATTTTTTTTCACATTGGAAATACATAGAAAATAAAAATGCCCGTATCACGGCAGAAAAATTTGTAAACCTTTAGTTGAAACGGTTGGCGTTAGTTCTGTCTTCCGCTCAACGATCAGATTCTAGTACTACTTCAGGTGCAGAAAATCTAACTGCCCGCAACGAGACTACCAATATCTACGCAGAACATTACACAAGACAACTTACAATAAAGATTTCATGTCGCGAAGATAAAATCGGCCGCAATTACGTTTCATTTTGTTCCCAACGATGGGTACTTCCAAGACAATCAAAACTAAAGGTATAAAAATTGCACATTTTTGTAGATTTCCTGGTTTAATACTTTTTAAACACTAGGAAAAGTCGCAAATAACGTTATTCAAACCAGCATTCGACTAATGACCGAGGAAAATAGCAAAAGGAAAATAAATAAATAATTTTAAAAATCGGTCATATTGGACGCCTTCGCGGGTTTGAACCTGGGACCTCCCGAATGTGAGTCACACACATGATCACAGCGTCACCTCACTCGGTCTATCTTTAAACAAGGGTAAAAAAAAAAAAAAAAAAAAACTGAAGTCCTTACAGAAAGCAACACAATTTGACTAGTCATTTTCTTTTGGTTCACAACAAATTATCTTGGGTTTTCAGCACATTTATTAAATGTCACATATGAACAATATTCAACTATTATTTAGGAAGATAATGCTCATATGCTGTGAGCTGCAACAAACACCTTCATTTCAAACATACGTCCCTATCCACTAGTCAGAGAAAGTCTCCGCTAAGTTACACTCATTTAATTCTTCTGCCACGTGCTGGTCCTACGGCATTAAAACTGGGCTACGACAAAACCTTGTAAAACTTAATAATTCAGCGCTGGAAAAGACCCACAGGTCACGCTCGAGACCGAGTAATTATAACGTGCCGTTAGTCGTTGACTGTATCACTTAATAGATTGCCACCGAAGTTCATAGGTCTTGAGGTCAGGTTCTTTGTCGGTGCGATGTTGAGCGGGGCTCCTTGAGTTTAGACTCAGTTACGATCCTCAACAACAAATAAATAATGCTGCCCATCAGTCACTGCATGATGCAGTGGCGTTCAGTTGCGATGAACCGATACTTCATTTTGATAAATAAAGTAAAGTTTATTTTAACAATGGTGTCCCAAAATAATTGCAACAAAAATACTATAACAAGACCGAAAATGTACTCATACAATGAAATCTAAGGCCAAAATATACAGGTATAGATAGAGATATTTTCATAATTGGTACTTTAGATCCTTTTTCCTTCGTCTAACAGTTTTTCCACAAACACATCACATAATTTACTATCTGATGTCTTCTGCAAGGTCGTAACTGCGCCATAAAATGAAATAGCCTGCCAGTACAGACTATCAGATTTGCTTTCACATGTTTACAGTTCATACTTGATGCTGGCCCATAAAGGGCTTATTAGCCTTACAGAAAGCATTCGAACTCATTACATATTAAACCAAGCAATGAATGTGTTGGAAATACAAGCAAAAGCATTAAATCTCGAGTTGAACGTATGTAAGCTTCTATTATCATATATTTGGATGCGAAAATGTAAGTCTAGATAACACAATAATAAATATTTGGGCACGTAAGGACCGTGAGTGATTCCTCCATTTATCATTTTTTCGTGCAAGTGATCTCGCCATTCGTTATAGAGAGGTCTGCCCACTCAACGACTACCAACCCTACCGCCCCACGCTCTCGGGGAAAAAACGCTTATATATGCCACACTTAATTGGAGGTACTAACCTGAAAACATTGTTCTTACTATACAAAATGATTGGTTTTGAAATATTGATGCAATGCTTTTCATTGCACTGTTCTCAATTACCAATAGAATTATATTCACGTATTCCCCTAATAGCCTTTTGCCTTTGGACTATCGGCAATGGAGTTAACTCGTGTACGGTTGTCATTGGATTTTGTCTCTCCGGGTATTATATACTTAAACACACGCATATTCATATTCTGATTCAAACTTCCAGTCTCTGGGGAGGATAGGAAATAATACTAGCTAGAGAAAGATTCCAAACTCCAGCCGAGAACCGGGACCCCTAGCTCAGCAGGCAGGTGTTCTACTGGCTGAGCTACGTGGCCAGCGCTGAGTATATTCTTGTTATGGTGGAAATAGTGCAATAAGATTGATGACAACTATTGTGGATACATCGTGAAATGGGTAATCCTCATCAACTTTTTAGGCCTCTCTATATAATCTACCCTTAATGTTAAGTATGTTAATGTCACTCAAATATGCTATGCGTCGGTCAATTTTCTTCAAACTATATGTATTCAACTTCGTACGTGAAGTGGTACAATAAAATTCCTAAATTTTAGAAGTTTTCTAGAAAAAAAGTACTCCGTAATCTTATAACGACTTCAATTTTAAAACGGTAACGGAATTTCAAATGAAAATAAGGAAACATTTTTAAATTAAACTAAATATAACATATGACAAAACTTGAGGAATGACTACTCAGTATTATAATACAGAGCGAGAATTTTATTCGTACAATGTGGCTAAACTTAAGTAACTATTTTAAAAATCTGTTATATTCATATGGCTTTCGTTACCAACTTATTTAGTTTTATATAGGTTCTACAAATTATTTTTATGTACATTTATTTTCCTATCAACTTCATCTTAATCGAAATACACTTTACAGATAAACATCATTATATAGTTCATTGCAGGTAATACAAGGGGTTGGAGGAATGAGAATCTATACTCTGGTGCTTAAAAGTGGCCACCAGAGCTTCAAAATTCTATACTTCTTCCATGACCGCGAGAAACAAGGAACTTTACAAAATTAAGAAGTATTGAACAATTGAAAGTATCATTAACTGATCTCAGAAATAGCTGATGCCACATGTTTTGTGTAGTACGTTATTGTTTATCTCTTAAGGTTTACCGGTTATATAAAAGTATTCAAAATTCATTCAGAATGAAGTGGGTTTCAAATTCAAGGTGTACCTTTTATTTATTATGTAAAATCTTTATGATTAGATATTTTAATCACAATTGTTAGAGGGATTCTTTAAAAAATAAAGTGTGGTATGGGGTGTGAAGATTATCTTGAAAATCTTTCTGTCGCATCTTTGGAACATTCTCAACTTAAAACGCCAATTGTGGTATGTATCAGACATTTCGTTTTAGAGTTTTGTGATGATACACAAACACGCACACATATACACACATGAAACTTTTATTCGGGGAGCCTCAAAGCATGTTTTTCCGGTGCAACCTCGTGTGAATTTTAGGATGGAATACAATGCTTCCTCTGCTTATGTAAGTACATAGTAAGGAAAGTAAAAATGATCAAAACAGCCACTACCAGCACCAGTGTGTATACGTATGAGAAATGGACCCACAATCATTAACTGTGTTTAAATGCTCACTGTGATGAAATTCCGCTAATTATGGCAAATGAAACCGTTGGACAGAGAGTAATATTAGTGCGCCCTGGCGAGGAAATGGGGTTTATTACGCGTCCAGAACTGGTTTATGATTCGAAGTCCAAAAGGGAAGATTACAGTGAAAATTTAAACGATCGAAATTATACTTACTGACTGCAGGAAAAACCCACAGCCCAACTTCCGTCAAATAGGGAAATAAAACATGCAGGTAATTTTCCTCTAACTTGAGTCGCACTCAGAAAGCAAATACGTTGCTATAACATCGAGGTGAATTTATTGCAAAGTACTACTATACCGCTCAGGTCACATATTATTGTCGCACTGATAACGTCAGCTGATAAGCGCTGCCTGGTGCCATATTTTCTTCTGTTCTCTTGTCAGCAGAAAGAGAAGAAATGTTGAAACGAAATGGATACATATCAAGCTAAACACAAACAGCTATTGTCTAGCAAGATAACTTCAGTGTTAATTGTTTTTTCACAGTTCTTTTCCATGGTAGCTCAGGGTGACTTTTTCACTATGACTAGCAATCCAAAATAACTTCAAATAAGAAGAATTAACTGCAGCTCCACGAAATCTACGAGATAAATCGCAGGGGAACCAAAACCAGGCCAAATGCTAATACAATGGATGAGAAGTTAAAAATTGGCGAAGTGCTCCCTCAACATAGCTTTCTCTACTTATTCTACAACACAGCTATTCTTACAAAAGCGTATTCTTCTATCTACTTCAGGCTAACCGAGATAAAAGTTAACAGAAGTGGTCTTATTATTTACTGGTAGGAGAAAATCGGAAACACCTAAGGCTAAAGCAATAGTCATTTTTAAGAACCTAGAAAATTCATTCTGTTTGCATGACCAGGAATGAGAAAGACACAAAGACCAATGACGACTTCCCACATGGTTTAGAAACTTTAAACCAATAATAAGAAATATTCTCAGAAAGTGTTTTCACATGAAGAAAAAATGTATGCGACAAAATGTGTGCTTTAACGAGATCTACATTTCTTTGTGCAGTAAGATTTTCTTTTCTTCTGCGGTTTACCAGTTATGCAAATGTCATTCAGAACGAAGAGGACTTCACAGCCTATTTCCAGAAATATTCAAGATATACATTTGATTGTTTATGAAAATGTCGTAAATATATGGCATTTTAACCAAAATCATTGGAGTTATTTCTGAGAAAATCAAAATTTTCTAAAAACATTCCGCGTAAAGGGTACTTTGGAGTGGAGTGGGAGCATTTTCTTGAAAATCGTCCTTGTTGCATCCCTGGAAGATGCTGGACTTAAATAGCAAATTTGGTATTTAACGGACTTTTCATTTTGGGTTATGCCTGTTCACTGAAATACACACACAGACGCGTGCGCGGGTCTTTTTCTATTTTTATTTTCTCTACACGTACTATGTACATAGTATATAGAGAACGTATTGTATTCCACCCAAATAGTCGATACCGAGATTTCACCGGAAATACATGTTTTGGGCCCCCTGAATAAAAAAAAGCATTTTTAGGAAAAGGTCCGTGAGTGTGTGTGTGTGTGTGAGGGAGTGTGTGTGTGTGTGTGTGTGTGTGTGTGTGTGTGTGTGTGTGTGTGTGGACAGCATAGCTCGAAAACGAAAAGACCGTTGAATACCAACTTGGTATTTAAGTTTGGTATCTTCCAAGGATGCGACATAAGATTTTCAACAAAATTCCCCCACTCCCAACTATTCTTCACATGGAACGTTTTTCGAAAATTTTGATTTTCTCAAAAAAAGAAAGTTCTAACGATTTTGATTAAAATGTTGTATATTAAAGATATTTACCTGGCAAATAAAACGGATATCTTGAATTTTCTGGGAATAGCCTTAAAAACTACTTTATTCTGGATGAATTTTACGGAATTTTGTATAACTGCCAAATCGTAAGAGATAGACAAAAACTTCCTACACAACATTTTTAGATCACGATAAAACACACAATTTATGTAATATACATTGTTTTCATGGAGTAGATCGATTTTTAGATATTCCAGTTAAAAACGTATACTTTTCTCATGCAGCAATTTGTCAACTCCTGTCCATACAAACAACGGAACTTCAGTTACAGCTTTTGACTATCACTTTAACCTATGGTACTCCCTTATTTCACTTCTACTTACAAGAAAGCAAGTAATACGACTATTTCTGCTGTTTTTTCTCGTTTAGTATGAAGAAAATAGAAGCATAAGCGTTTAACAATAATTCGTTGCAGAGATGTAGAGAAAGTCATGTGAATGGAACACATTAGATTTTTTTATTCAGTTGTCCTCAAAACCTGTATTTCTGATGAAATCTTCATGTCGAATTGAGGAATGCATTACCTTCTCTATTTATTCTGTACTGTAGAGAAATTAAATGAGTTTTCCGAAGAAATATTGCTACACACTACGTATCCAAATTGAAGAATAGCCGAAGAAACGGTAATAAAGGGCAGTAAAGCAAAGAACGAACTCCCTCGCGCATACTGGCGCTATAACGCTCTGTAAACTTCTAGTAGGCTAAACCATTATAAGTTTATTCTCTGTAATTTACAGACGATTTGTTCGGCACATATTTCGCTTATCATTTCCAACACCAGCAGCAGAAAATCATCTGGGGCCTATCGTAAGGGCTACAGCCCTTCAACGGACAGTAAAAAGGATTTTATACGCGAATATATGATCTCTGTATTAATGTGTTCAGCGCCATTCTTCTGCTTCTTCTCTATCGTTTTTATGGTGCAGCTGAGATACAGTCAGGCCCCTCTCCAGAAAATTATGATCCACAAATATGAAAGTTTATCTGCCAGCACTACAACTCACACTAAATTAACATATAAACCTGTGTAATGCTTTCTGCTCGAGCAGCGGATATTTCGCGGAGCCGACTTGTTATTCAAAAATATGAAACAATCTTATTTTTAGGAGATTTGATATGTTGAAATGCAGGAGGACTAAGGATGGAGGAAGATCATCCTATTAGATGTGTAGTTATTTCTTCATCCCCTTCGTATCAATCAAGAATAGTATCTAAACAGTTTAAACCAAATTTGAAGACGCATTTCAAACTTTATTTCAATCGGCAGAATTACAGAAAGCCCTGTAAATTTTTAGATACCTGGTCCTTATTTTTCAAGATTACACACAAAATGCATACAAGTATTATCAAATCGTGTGTGACGTCACAAGTGGCCGTTAAACGTTTTAGTTTCTGCTAGATTAATACACCTAAAATGAAAACCTACAACTGATTAACTATTGCTTATAACACCTTTATATTAGTATTCTTTAGTGCATTCATTTAACATTATTACTAAAGGAATTGACACTTCACATGTACTTTTTTTGTTTCCAGAAATAATTACAAATACATTGCATATACATGTTAGATACCACCACCCGAATGAAATGAAGCAATATGGTTTCCCTATATTTGTTTAAATCTAGCTCTTATTTTCGAAATGTTAGGGCTTTAAACAGTTAGCATGTGATAAATGCACATTCAATACTAAGCAAAACGCAGGTATGGTCATGATATTTAAATGTAAAGTAACTAAAATGTATTCTTTTTTTTTTTTTTTCCTTTCAAAATCAACACAACTACTATCAGTAACACACAAGGAAAAGAAATAATGTATCACTATTGAAACAATCATATCAGAAAGTGCGGCACAGTAAAATTGCGCACAATTTTGAACATTTGGTTTTTACTAATATTGTGCATAACTTAAATAACAAACTGATAGGATGTTGAAACAGCCGTAAATATTCTAAAATGGCGGTAGTGAAACGAACCGCGGATCTTCGGATTTGCATACCGATGCTCAATTGCCGAGAGGTCTGACGTTGCATTAGGAGTACCCATAGCTGAAATATGGACATAATTACACAACAATAATTAAAAAAAAAAAAAATAACGCTTATGGCCAAAAATGACTTGAGCCTTTAGCTTCAATTCCACATTATGGCGTTTGCTCTTAGATCTCCGAGATTCAACACGTGACCATTTAAGTACCCAAAAGCACGGTCTCACGGCCTGTATTTACTTCCAATGCCTTTTATCCAACTTTAATTATTCTTACACTTTTGGGTTATGAAAATATTCCATACGATGTAGTTTGTAACCAATTTTGAAATTTTAGGTGAAACTTAGAGAGAATGAATTAAAAAAAAACTAACACAAAAAACTGGCATATGGTTTTTGCTACAAGGATATTACATGATTAATATGACCATTGAGGATAAGATGTTATAAAATGCAGGTATAGACTTAAAATTGTTTTCTAGCAGAAGAGAATTCTACGTGTCAGTTTTGTGCACTAGCATTTAAATCATGTAGTAGTATTTAAATGTTTTAAACTTACGAGTTTTGCCTCGTGTGCAACACGCCTAATTAACTAGTACCTATATTGATGTAACATTTTTTGCCCTAAAACTAATAAAGATAATTGTACGGAATTAAAAACGCAGCTATAACGCTATTCCTCCATTTATCATTATTTTGTGCAAGTGATCTCGCCATTCGTTATAGAGAGATCTGTCCCCTCAACGACTATTAACCCACCGCCCCACGCTCTCGGGGAAAACAAAGAGGTCTTGTGGCTTATATATGCCACATCTACTTGGATTTACTAAGCTGAAATATATTGTTCTTAATATCTAAAATTATTAGTTTTGAAATATTGATGCAATGTTTTTCATTGCACTGTCCTCAATCATCAATAGAATTATTTTCACATATTACGCTAACAGCCTTTTGCCTTTGGAATGTTGAAAACATTTGAATAAATGCAGTAAGATTTGGAGATTTCACTTATGTGTAAATTTATATTTTCTCGTCTGATTCGCGTATTTCGCGAAACCATCATGGCGATCTCATACCTCGAGATAAAGGCGACTTGCAAAACTGGAAACACTTTTAATTTTCAGACTTATGGTTTTCGAAAAATTGAAATGTTCACTGCTGATTCAACTCTCGAGCACTATATTATAAACAGTAATTGTGAAATAGCAGTTATCAAAACGCGGTGATAAGGTGAACAACCCAAAGGTTGGTTGGAATCGGGACGGAATCTTGGGAGAGACCACAACTCTACCAAAACGACTGGACAGGATTATACTCGGTGGTTTGCATGCAATAACTTTCAGATCTGGGAAGCAGCAGGGACAAATTTCTTTATGCCCCCGTCGGGAAACGAACCCGGCCCCATGCGTCAGAGCCAAACTTGCTACCACTGCGCTACGGGGACGCTGTAACACACACACACACACATATATATATATATCTCTTAATTACTTGGCCAGTGTACCGTCCTCATATGCAGGGTTTACATTCCCCCCTCCAGGACTAACACATCGGTGCCGAGTAAACGAGCATTGAAACCGAGAATGAAAAACCTGGACGGAGGATCGGCCCGTAATCAGGCACGAGAGTGACGAAGAGGGTGATATGAACGCGAAATGGATGAAAAGAAAGGTGATGTTGATCAATTGGTGGAATGAATGGCGGGGAAAACCGGAGAACTAGGAGAAACCCCTCCCAGAGTGCGCTTTGTGAACCACAAATTCCACATACGGTCTCCTGTGATACCATCCGATGTAAATTTAAAGAAACAAATTTAAATTTATACTTCATTACGAGTGGTGGACTTTAGTAAAGGTTATAATTTTATAGTGTATGGAATATATAGGAAATGGCTATTTAATATTTTTATGCTTTTCTATTACGTACACTTTGTTTTAATGGCAATTGGGCAAATGATTGTGCCTTCGTCAATGCTTATAATTACTAATAGTGCCTAAATTACTGCCTATTTGTCTGCCAACTTAAAACATTTTAGAGCCTATTGCGCCGAGTTCTACGTTAAAATGCTGGCGTGGGCGTCGTACTAACACAACAAAACTAATGAGTTCGAAATTTGAAACTGTATTAGATATTACGTGTTAGACATTAAGTTTCAACATTTCAACTGGGCTATCTACCCACACACTAAAATGCATTCCGGAACGCCACTGGTTGCTTCGATGCTGCTACCAGATACGATAGCTATTGACGAGTTAACCTTTCAATTAACCCCAAGTCTAAAAATCCTATCCATCAAACGTTACTTGTTATCAATCAGAGCCCACATGCTTCAGTAACAACCTGTCTTCACTTTTCAACAGCTACAACTGTTTCGGAGCACTACCTAAGCGCTGAAGGTAAGCGGCAGTTTAAAGTAAGGGCCCGGGGGGCACATTAGAAACCGTAGACACGATTGCGAGCCGCACTTGAGCACAACAACAATATTTGGCAAATTATTCAAACTTAACAGTCATACCAGGATGGAATCATACACATAGTTTACACAAAAGCAGTTATTGAAATTTAAATTAATTGAATTGCTTATAATACAATTTTACAAATAGATAAACCATTGAAATTAAAAATATAAAAAGGTAATTGAGTTTTGGAAAAGAGTACTCAACAATGTCAATTAAATTTGAAATTAGCCCTTGAGAAATGCCAAAAATGAATTATACAATAATCTGTGGTCAAAAATAATTTTTAAAAAATCTGATGTGCTACATTGAAATAACTTTCTCTAGCAATTCCATATATAATCTATTCTTACTAAGATTATTATTTTATCTACATCATGCTAAACGAGATGAACATTAGCATAATTTGTCTTATTATTTGCTTCACTGTAAGGAAGGAATTTAGGAGAAAACAATAGGCTAAAGCGATTGTGAAATGTTTTAAATGTTGGTCGCTATGTGAAACAATTTAGGTTAAGTTCGCTTTGCACGGTGCCGTTTGAGGAACCTCGGGTAATTTAAAATGGAAATCAATATCAAGGATCAGTCGAAAACGGTCAACTCTACAAGAAAAACACATGTGTATATAATTGTATGTATTAATGAGATCTACGCTTTTTGTATAGTAAGTTTTTGTCTATCTGATGCAAAATTCTGCGAAACTCAGCTAGTATAAAGAGGTCTTCTGAGGCTATTCCCAGAAAATTCAAAAATTGCATTTCATTGTGATGTAAATAACTTTAATATACGGTATTTTGATCAAAATCGTTTGAGCCACTTTTAAGAAAAACAAAATTTTCAAAAAAAAAATCCATGTAAAAGATAGTTTGTGATGGGGGAATTTTCTTGAAAATGTTCGTGTCCATCCTTGGAAGATATTAAACAAATACAAAGTTTGGTATTTAACGATCTTTTCATTTTTGAGCTCTGCTGTCCAAAGATACACTGACCTTTTTTAAATGCGTTTTTTTTTTCACTCAGGCGATCTCAAAACATATTTTCGGTGAAATCTTGACATCGAATTTTGGATGGAATACAAAATCTTCTATATCCTCTGTGTATATTGTACTTAAGGGTTAGAGACATTTAAAAGGATAATTTAGGGGATTTAGTATGATTAATCAGACGCATCTGCCAATAAACGAATACTAATATCAACAACTGCGTTTAGAATAAGAATTTACAACACTAAGCATGTCAAATATTTCCAATGACATACGAGATATTTTCTGCACTTTCTTTATTTTTTAAAACATCAGGTTAAGCTAGTTTTACGAAAAATGTTCGTTGGCCGCAAATATGGCTCCGTGAGCCGGCTGTTGGAAACCCATGATCTACAATTAAGCTTCGACAAATAGTTCAAAAGCCATACGAAGTTTTCTAAAAATTAATATCAAGGCAAATCTACAAAAGCTTGATCAAACATATTAATTTGTTCCATATTATCGCCAATGATAAACTGACATAGTTTGAATTAGACAACATACGCTCTGTTATGCGTGGAATTCCAGGATAACATTCCCTTAATATTTCAAAATGTAATTTAAACGCTGAAAATTAACATAGAAGTTACGACTACCATATGACTTTCTCCACCTAACAACCAGAAAGTGACAGACGATTTGACGTAACTAAATAACGAAAGCTATCAACACAAAGCCTTATTTACAAAGTTGCAGTACCTTACTCTATTTTTCAACGTAATCGTCATTGCTATCAAGATATTTACTGTCACGAGGTACCGCTTTTCAATGCAGATTTTATATTCTTCCACCACTAAAGATATGAGCCAAGATTTCACTGTCACTTTGAGGTCTTCACCGGTTAGGAAACCTTTTCCACCCAAAAAGCCATATACAGCGTCCAAAGTGAAACACCAGTTTTTCTTAATTCTTTTATCAACATTTGCTTTCAACTCCTCCATAACGATTGATGAACTTCCACTCGGGTCTTTATCGTACACCTTGATTACTCGTAAATTATGCGCCATTTCCTCACTGAAGATTCGTTCATTGTATTATCACCAAAAAACTTATTATTATCCTACAAAATTCGATTGGCCAAACATCTTGTGGATTAAAATAAGATGAATAAGTTCTTTGGCGGTAGAAAAATGTAACATCGGCATTAAAAAACTGGTACCACGAGACAGTAAATGTCTTGACAGAATGGACACTATGTTGAGAAATAGAGTAAGGTGCTGTAGTTTTGTAAATATAGCTTTGTGTTGATATATTTCGTTATCATTTAATTATGCCAAATCGTCTGTCACTTTCTGGAATGACTTCGTATATAACTTCTACAGAGTACAGTACTCTGATATTGGTGACACTGGGTTTAAGTTTCGCCACTGAAAATAGTTGCATCGTTCATGGCAGTGGTAAATGTTGGGTTATCAGTGTTGAAGACTGAAAAAAAAATGCTTTCTCCGGTACCAAATGCAAAGGAAAATGTACAACACAAAATTGAAGATTTGAAACATTTTCGGTGCTAGTTATTAATGACTTCACGGGATAACAAGCGAGTTAAGACGAAGATCACAGAGTTAAGATGGTCGAAAGCTTGAATGTTTACAATTCCAATTTAACTCGATTGTTATCCTATGAAGTCAATACATTTACAATAAACAAGTTAAAATACGTTTACATTTTTTCAGTTCATTGGTAGTAGATTTAACGGGTAAGATGCTAGTAATTTTAACACTGCTAGTTTTCTTATCATTCTTATTAACATATTTAGGAAACACTTGTTTTCACTTCAGCGGGTGGATGTGCCACTAAGGACCACGAATGGCTGTATTCCTTCAAAGCAGAGGATGGATAAAATCCCAAAATTTCAGACGTACACTTTTTAAGATAAGTGGCAGAAATTAAAACATTCATTAGGAATGTTCTATTAAACCGCAAATGTTGAACAAAATGCTTGTACAGTATTGTATTTAAAACGATCCTGTGCTTCTGAAGTATGTGAGACACTGCGGATTTCCTTCTTTTCTTCTTTTCTTTTTGTTTTTCTTTCTTTGTTTTCTCTATTGCATTCCACTTAGAGCAGTTTTAGAAAAAGGGTTGTGTGTACGTGTTTGGTGTGTGGACATAAAAAAAATGGCATTTAAGTTCACCGTCTTCCAAGAATTCGACACGAATATTTTCAAGAAAATCCTTCATCCCAAAGCATCCTTTACATGGAAGAAAAATTCGTTTATTTTTATTGTTTCTAAATGGTACTAACAATCTTGATTAAACCACATGACCGCACCCGTAGGGCAGTGGTAGCGGGCCTGTCTCTGATATGGGGATCCCGGGTACGATTCTTGGTGGGGGCTTAGGGATTTTTTCCCGGCCAAGATTCTTGCCCGCTGCTTCCCAGGTCTGGGTGCGTGTCCCTTCACCGCCATCCCGCGGAAAGCACTGGCAAACCTCCGCGTTATCGCCCTGCCTAGTCGCCGCGGACGGGTTGTCGTCACTCCCATGATTGTGTCCCGATTCCTACCAACCTTCGAGTTCATCATATATTAAGATATTTGCATGGCAAATAAAATGCATATATTGAATTTTCTGGGAATAGCATGTGAAATGTTCTTCATTCTGAATGACTTTATAACTGATAATTCATAAGATAACGACAAAATCTTACTGCACAACAAATGCATATACCCTTAAATCAACAACCGGTGCCAATATACCCATTTTCGACATATTATTTCTTATTGGTTACAATTTTTAAGTATTTAATTTTTGCTGGCGAAGTACTTTTCGTATTTTTTGCAGTCATGTACAGAGAGCGGAATTTCGAAGTCATCACATAGCAACACGCTTTTTAAATATCTGACCATCGATTTACCTAGGCATCCTTATAATTAATCCAAAATATCTAAACGTGTAACGAACGTTTATCTCGCTTAGCAAGCAGATATGCATAAGAGCAGACTTTTGCACAAATAGTTGTAGAGAAAATCATGTGAATGTCGCAATTATGTTTAAAAGTAAATCTTTCTTATTTTAGGGGAATTAAATATTTAAAACCAGTTTCCAGATTTCTTTGATAATTTTAGTCGTACTGTTTCGATCCTTGAACATGCTTATTGTATAGTTACAAATCTATATACAACATTAAAAGCTGGTTCACAACAACCGACACCCAGAACCAGAATACAGCTAAAATACATGTATTTAAATGAGAACATTCACATTGAATGAAAAACTTTTCCCGGCTATAAGTACTGGAAAGAAGAGTTAGCCAAGCTTTAACTTTCTCTTCCGAAATCTCGTTCGCGGATAGGACATACTAGTACATACGTATTAGACTATTCTCTGTAGAAATTATTCTAGGCAGCCATAACATAAAACTGCCGCTAGAGCTCTCCTTAAGAACCGTCCTTTTGAATTTTGACGTTGTCTAACCTGCATTGTTGTCAGAATTGCAGAGAGGTTAAAAATATCTATGTGTTCCATTCATATGACTTTCTCTACCCGTTCTACAAACAAACTGTTCTTGCAAAAGAGTATTCTTTCATCTACATCATGCTAACCGAGAAAAAAACATTAGCAGAAATTGTCGTATTCCTAATAAGCAGAAAGGAAATAAGGAACACGCTAGGCAAAAGCGATAGTCAATTCTTTCAAAAGCTATCGCTATGCAATTGACGCTGAAATTCGGTTCCATTTCCATGATCAGGAGTTAAACAAAATATACATGAAACGAAACATTACTTTCCATTTGAGAAACGTTTAAACCAATGACAAGAAATATCTCTGAAATGGAACATATATGACATAAATTGTGTGTTTTAAAGATGTCCTCCGTGGTCTAGGGGTAACATGCTAGTCTCTGGTTTCAAAGGTGGCAGCGGAGGGGATGGATTTTTTCAGGCATAAAAAGCCTTAGCATGGTTTACTTCGGAAGGGAAGTAAAGCTGTTGGTCCCGTGTCGTAGATTTACGGAATGTAAAGGAACCTCAAGTCTGATAAAGAAGCCTTTGAGTAAAATTAAGCGATGTTTCATGTTTGAATGAGACGCTGAGAGCCGCAGCATTAAAGAACGCTCATAAATAAAACTCAGTCGTTTTAGTTTTAACGATATCTATATTTTTTCTGTAGAATGGTTTGCCAACTTAACAAAAGTCATCCAGAATGTAGAGGGGTTATTACAAGAAAATGCAGGATATACCTTTCGTTTATTTTGAAAATGTGTTTAAAAAACTCGTTCGAGCCACTTTTTAGAACATCAAAATGTTTGAAAAATGTTCCAAGTAAAGAGTCGGGGATTTTCCTGAAAAATTTTGTATAGCATTCTGAGAAGATACTGAACTTCAATATCAAGTTTTGCATGTAACCGATTTTTTCGTTTTGAGTTATGTGTGCTCAGACACACACACGGCCCTCCTAAAATTGTTATTCTGGATTCATGGGTACTCAAAACATGTATTTCTGATAAAACCTAGGTATCGAATTGTGGATGGAATACAATACCTTCTCTATCTACTATGTACATTGTATATACGTGTTAGAGGAAGTACATATCATTGGTTAGTTAAAAACAAATGAAATCTCACTGCCAAAATTGACTTGCAATATCCATATCCCTATGCATTCCCTTTCTACGTAGTTACCGAGCTATTGTGAACCAAATTCTTCTATCCTTCATTGTTTCCCGTTCTCGTTTCCCTTTTGGTTACCCTTGTAATAGTGAACCAGCCTTAATCGGATGAAAATAGTGCCTTAAAATAGCTGCTAGTGCATAACGAATTGCAAATTAAATTAAAGCTAGCCATCGGTGACGATAACTACTCCGCGAGAAATCACCAGTGTTATAAAAATGCTGAAAACAACAAACTTAAAAAGGTTAAGAAATGTTATATTAATTTTTTCGCCGATTTCCAACAGTTCTTTATGGTAATTACACAGCCTTTGGATAAATCAATTTGTTGAGCATAGAGTCGCCTTCAAAAAAAAAAAAGAATATACTTATACCTATCGCGGTGTTCTTTTTTTTTTTTTTTTTTTTTTTTAATCTTCATTAAACCGCTATGTTAAAAGGTGATTTCTCTCTAGCACAAAGGGCAGTTGCCCTGGAGAGGAAAGCAAGGCTGTTACCACCCTCATGACCGCCATTTGACAGACGTTTCTCCACACCCACACTCTGTAAATCACAAATATTTTGCTCAGCTACCTAAAACCTGGTGTGGGAATCCAAGCGTGGGATGTGCAAATGCTAACGGTACTCAGTAAAAAGCAGAGCTTAAGACGTATTGTCTGGAGTTCATTTCTCTTCTTTACCTGCACCTCCCTCTAAGAGACACTTAGTATTTTTTAAACTGTCCATCACTGCAAACAAAAGAAAAACTGTACCCAATAACAAAAGAAAGTTTGACGAACTCCCATTCCTAAAGAAACAACTAAACAGATTACACTGTGCAAATCAGTGAAGGCATCTGCTACCCAAGTTTCCACTACGACGTTAAAATTGTGTACGCCCAACATTTTAAAAAATCTCTACGAGTACAGTAATTAATATGCAAAAGTGAATTCAGAACACTTATTTAACACATAAGAAAGACAAGTAGCAGAAATTGCCGAAAAATGATGTTTTATTTCTATATGCAGTCTTACGAAGTTTTCTTTGTAATTTAATACTTTATCATTTTATGCGCCATTTTCATATATTAATATATTTTAAAAATGGTCCTGGTCTGGCATTTTGTACTGTGAATTATATACTACTTTTCGGATAAAAGAAAATAGAAAAAAGAATACATACTCCTACACTTGGAGTAAAATGTTAAACTTCAATCCAGGTTTTAGGGAAAGTTTTACTCTTTAATTCAGACATCTGCAAAGTATGACAGCTTTTGTATCCTTTAAGCTTTGTGTTTTCTGTCCTTGCAAATGTACAGGAGTGTGTATTCTCCATTTTGCTTTGAACAGATGTTTCTGTGAATGATATTTTCCAGTCTAAGTCCGTTTTTCAATTATTGAAGAAGGCTAACTATATTTAAGGGTCTTAAAAGAAACCTCTAAATGTTTCGATGTTAATGATTACTGAATTATGATAGAAATTTCAAATATCTCTAAAATTAATCATTTTATGAAAATACTTTCTTTGAAACATTCGCTATTCGTGTTAGGTTGACGTTGTCACCCGCAACATTACAATAGATACTTCTGCACATTCAGAAAAAATTAAGTTGTATTGAAACAGAAACGAGACTAGTGGAACATTTTGAAAGTGTGAAAATGTATTTTTGAGAAAAATACTGTTTTATAAACTGGTAAGCTAGGAAACAAGTGTATTGTAGAATCTTTAAATTCTGCAAAGCTTGAAGCCAAGGGGGCATGTAAATGTTAATTCTCTATGGATGCCCAAAGGTTCCAACAACTATTTGCTATAGAAAAGCGATTTTATCGATTGTAATGAAATAAAATATTAGTAGAAATAAACATACCTATATTTAGGACAGTAGAAAGTGACAGCATTGGGAAACCACTGAATTAAGTGTTGTGCAATCAGGAAAATCCCAATGTTACTACGGGATGTGAGAACAGGGAAAGCAATGGAAAATAAATCAGTTACCTGAAATGTGGTCACTGCACGATATGCCTTATTAGACAGGAAAATACGCTTGCAAAAGAAGAGAAAGAATCATTTGCATAGCGTTCGATTTTACCCTTGCCTAATACGTTACACGTTGATTTCACTTCAGTGGTTTAATGCCACTTATCACTCTGCTAATGTCCCTGTAGTTCGATGTAGCGTACTGGATTTATTTGCGTGTGCTCACTAGTGCTTCGACTGTCATGAAGAGGTGCAAATAGAGTCTCAGTGTTTTATTTTATTGCTAGCAGACAACAAAATGCCAATGAATTTGTAAAACTTTACTTAGAATATACGAAGTTTGGTTTCCTATGATTTATCACCGTTTGGTCACCAAATCTGTATTTGTTTTGAGCAACAATATTTACTCGTAAGTAATTTCTGTTTCTAAAACTGATTTCCCCATTCTAAAATATAACCACAATGAAAAAAAAATTAAAACATTATGTAAACATATTTTCATTCATTTCTCCAAAAGAGTGCGTGACACATTTGCGTACATAATTGTAATTCAGAGAAAAATATTTGTTAACAACGCTGTCGATTGCCAGAATCATTATAGCGCCGCAAGTGTGACGAAATTCCGTCTCTCTTACGTGCCAGCAAATCGAATGGCATGGGGCTGTCGCTTTTAAGCACGCTTAAAACCCGTCGGTGTGGCCGAGTTTAGTTATTACGGGTAGCAATTTTTCACATGTGATATAGGGCGAAATGGTCATTGTCGTCTACTCCTGTGTTTAGATGTTCACAAACTATAAACCAGTGTTTAATGTATTTCAAAATTCAACACAATGTGATTGATATAAATACCAAATGTGTGAACTATTTCCAAATGAAAATGTAAACAGCAAAACGAAAACAAGCCTGAATTTTGTAACTATGCTTCATATTATCTTGGTTTTGCATAAAAACTGCTCTATTTTCTGCGTTATGGTTTGGTTATTTCAGTTCTAATTTTGTCTGTGTTACTTTAACCTATATCGTTTCGTGAACTTTTATTTCACTATTAACTCTTTACAAATTCGATTTTCATTTTACTTAACCTTATGGCAAAAGACGATACATTTAATTATACCGTCTTACCTACTTATGGGTTACGTTTTGATTCAAAACGCTAAATTAGAAATGCATAAACTAAAAGCGAAAACTTCCAATGAAAATGCTAAAAGCTAAAGCTAAATGCTTTCAAGATGCTAAAACTCACTACTGCTAGTACTTAATCTCTAAATTCGTGTTATTAATAAATAAACCCTAATCTATCGATATTTATGCACAAATGTAAATCATATTTGTTTTTAAACTGTTCTTATGCACGTAGTCTCCGGCATTTGGTAGTTATGAGGACTGAGAAAAACCAGGGGAAAATCTGACAGGACGGTGTTGACTGGATTTGAAGCGCATACCTCGCGCTCACATGTCCGTGCTTTAACGAGCTCGGGCATCCGTTTTTTACTGTAGTGTACGTGTTATAGAACAGTGTATCATAAATAGAACAAAACATTATAACTGAATAATTATTAGTTCAATTCACTATATTGCAATTATTTCTGGCACTACGTGTATACAAATAAAAATAAAAAACTGAGATTACATATGGGAAACAGGCCAAAAACAGAGAGGGGTGTAACAACCAAGTTACTTCAGTCTTGATCAAGTTTCACTGTAAAATACCCACCTAAAGCATGCATCTAATAACCGAAATGAATGTTAGAGCATTTCGTTTAGGTCTTGGATTGGTAAAAACCGTTTGCGTTACTCCTTATTAGGCATGCAGCGCAAGGCTAATGAACGGGATCCGAGACACACGCAATGATGTAGTACCCACCATCAATCATTCTCCTGACCAACTCCCGTATGGGCTTCATTTGATGACTCACTCACTCCAGCGAATGATGAAAATTCATTAACCCAACTTGCAAAACTATTCAAAATATGTTGGCGAAAGAAAAGCTCGGCCACCAATCCACAAGCCTCATGTGTATAAACAACATCCATCAAAAATGCTTACACAATCAGATTTATGTTCCACAAACTGAAATGCTAATTGGTGATTAGGGCGGAAATAAGGAAGAGGACCGCCCAAGATATTAACAGTTTAATGAGATAGAACTGAGTGCACAGAGCAGAAAAATTTGATGGGTGATTCAACTTGCCATTTCATAGCGATTCTAAACTCTGTTCATAATATAAGTTTATGCTTCTACCTGTTAATAACGACCTGCACACTGATGTTTCCAATGAGTATGCACACTTTGTTAATGGGGAAACAATGGCCGTTTATTATAAACAAGAGAAACAATGCCATACAAGTTAGAATAAATATAATAGTTAAACGTTTTGAAAATCAATCATACCCCAAAATTGCGTAAATTTTATTATTTTCGTGTTATATGAAACTTAACACTACACTACATAAAGTTTAAGTAAAAATAAACATTTCGTTTAGCTGACTATCCACAGACATGTACAACAGTTTTCAAGCATGTGAGTGGCTAAAAACGTGCATTTTATTGGAGCTGGGTGTAACAATTATGCTCTAGTTGCTTTCTCAACCACCTACATGTTAAGGGGAAGTATAGTGTATACCACCTAGAAATTCGGTTTCGTGTTTTTTCACAGAAAATACCTGTTTTGAGACACCTGAATAAAATCATTTTTATTAAAACGTCCGCGAGTGTATGTGTGAGCATAACTCAAAAAATCATTTCGGATAAATACCAAACTTGGAATTTAAGTTCAGCATATTCCAAATATACGACCTAAGGCTTTGAAAAAAACCACCACCGCGAACTACCCATTACTTTGAGCATTTTTCAATTTCTTTTTGTTTTACAAATAATGGCTCTAACGATTTTGGTTAAAAGACCGTAAGTAGACAGCGCAGACGAGGTAACATTTGAAGGATTGAAGGTAATGGAGCTACTGGGATTGATGACGTCAGAGACAGGGAACGAATTTAGTCTCGTTAACGAAGTTACTACTTCCGCCTTCTTGTTTTATCTTCTCGGTTCAAAACCCGGTTTTGAGAGCACGAGTTGCTTGCATCTGCAGATAACTGTATGGTGAATTTTTGTCTTTATGCACCCCAAATGCGCTCCTCAATTATAAGATATTTAAACGACAAATGAAATGCATATCTTGAATTTTCTGGAAATTGCCTGTGAAAGCCTGTTCGTTCGGAAGGAACTTTATATAAGTTCGCATGACGGGTAAACAATATAAACAACGGCGCATTAAACAATTTGACTCAATCTGGGGGAGGGGGTGGTGACTGACATCAGCTTTTACGGATATATTCGTTAATGGCTTGAATTTTTCAGTACTGCTGACATTTTTAAAAGTGCCATCGTAATCAGTTTTTCTTGCATGCAGACATTTTTAAAGCTTTCTTTTTTTTTTCTTCAGGGAGCTTCAGAATTTCTATTTCCCCGTAAAATTTCCACATCCTGTTTGGGTGAAATACAAGCATGAAGTTTCTTAACTCCTTGAGTAATTTAAAAGCCATACAATCGATGCATTAAGCTTAGTATCTTCCAACATGCGATACGAAGAGTTTTAAACAAATCCCCCTACCCTAAACTACATTTTACATGAGAAATACTTCGACATTTTTTATTTTCTCAAAAATGGCTAACGGTTTTAATTAAAACGCCATATATTAAAGATATTTACATGACAAATAAAACTTATATCTTGAACTCCCTGGGAATAGCCTCTGAAGTCCTCTTCATTCTGAATTATTTTTGCGTTACTTAAACAGTAAGAGAGAGACAAAAACTTACTGCACAAAAAATGTAAATCTCGTCTAAAAACAGAATTTACGTTATATATATTTGTTATGGAGTTAACAATTTCCGAGATATTCCTTGTTATTGGTTTATATGTTAAAATGCTTTTACTTTTCTCAAACAGGAAGACGTCCTGTTTCTTTTTGTTCTCACGCTTGGTCATGTAAAAAAGCGAATTTCAATGACAATTGCATAGCTACAGGCTTTATAATATTTGACTATCTTGTTAGCCTAATGTATTCCCTTAGTTCCTTTCTGCTTGTAAGGAGCTAACTAATAAGACCATTCAGCTAATGTTTATCGCGATTAGCATGAATTAGAAAGAAGAAGAATAGTTTATAAGAAGTTTGTTTGCTGAGCAGGTAGAGTATATCATGTGAACGGAACATAGAATTTTTTTCATGTATTTACGGCGATTATCCGCAGTTTTTGCTTACTGTACATCACAGAACAGCATAATGGAACAATAAGTCGTCAACAGAGGAGGAACTTTGGGCAGCATTGCTAAAAAACGCTAGTTATAGTGATGTTTCAACTAGCGATTGACCAGATTAAGGGTAAAAATACGAAATTAACAATTTGTTTTTCATACACAAAGACACAAGCAAAATGCTTAAAAGAACGTGGAGAAAAACAATATATCAAGAGCTATTGCAAAATAATCTCAACTCGAAAGTTTCAAAATTGAGAACGGAAACATTTATGTAATCCTTACATATGCTGGCCACGGTAGCAGTGGTCGTTGGCGCGTTTGACATTAACGTTTTGCCGCGAAAGAGTCGCGGGTTCGAATCCCGCTATAGGCATGAATGTTTAGTGTTGTGTGTTTTTGTGTTTGTGTAATTTCTAAGTCGTTTTATCCTCCTAATGGCCAAGTAGATTACGCCTGAAGGTCAATATGTGTTTTTTAAAAAAAAAGGGGGGGGCCTAATTTTACCTTACTTCGGCCTGGCAGTTTATATTTTAACTCCCCTTAATCAAGGAAAAAAGGAATTTTTCGGGGGGAAATCTGATGAATTGCATTCACATTACTTTCTCTACAAACTATTGTTACAAAAGAGTATCCTTTTATCAAAGCAGTAGCATTTTATCTTGGCAGCAAAAGGATTAATAACGGCAGTTAGATATTAAATGTAGATTTTCTATGGACCACTATACGCTGCAACTTAAGATCATGCAAGTAGATTTATTGGTTGTCGAATTAAAACAGTTGAAGTTTGTGGACCAGATGTTTCGTTGGCAGCTATGGCACTGAATGCCCAAATGGTTTGAAGAATTTCTATGGCATTTGGGAAGAGTCGGAAACTTGCCGTTGTTGTAGTTGTTGGGACAGAATGCCTGGGTGAATCTTTTTTCCCCGCTCTGAAAAGGCCAATGCCAGGTAAACAGGAACCCGTGGACACAAGTTCGCATGATTTTTTCTTCACAGGTCGTAGTAGAGAAAGTTAAAAAAATAAATGAAAAGAAAACTAAACAAAAGGAGGGAAAATGCACCACTTTCTGTCCAAACTAAACGGTTAGAAAGAATTCCTTACTGCATTGCTATTAACTCTATTACTATTAGAGGAAGACCCTGTATTATCCGGGTTAGAACATTGTGCTATGGTCTGCATAATTGCCAAAATGTCTAATGTATGTATTTATTATCAAACTTTAATAATATAAATATGCCATATGCCTGCCAAACTCCATTCAGACACAATAATAATCTACCTTAAAAATAATTGAGTTACAAACACTACACATCAAATCACTAGCTTAAATATCAAATATAATGAATATTTTTTATGGATTAGATTATAGCCAAAGCACTAGTCTACGAAATTGTGAATTGGTTTTAGTGCACCTTTAATTGTTCCGGCGTGAACAAATTTGCATTTTGTATTATTAATCCCTCTAAATTGAAGTAAAAGAATGTTTTGGGGTTTATTGTATTATGCGAAGCAAACTACATGAACTATTCTATACTTCGTATTCTGAAGAACTACGGAAAGTTTCATACATTTGTATTTTAAAGCTTAAGAACGAGAAACGGTGTCTAAAATTGTTAAAAAAAAAAAAAAAATAACTTTTAGTAGCGCGTTCACCCAAGTCTTTGGAAATGTAATTCAACAAATGTTTTACATAAAATATATTATTCTTAACATTCGTACCGCGTTCTTGAAATAAGATCTTTCCGTCTGAGGTAAATAAACCATTCTTAAGGAAAATTAAAGTAGCATTAAATCAAGCTTACCAGTGATGCGAAAAATTAATTTTTGGAAAGTCCACAGCAATCGCAAATTTCTACTAGATTCTTTCCGTGAATTAAAGTTAATTTTTACCAGTTTCAGACTTCAATCAAAGAACAGGCGAACGGATAATGGCAATGCTAATAAAGTGTTCCATAGAAGCGAGTGGCCTTAAAAATCTAACATTTCAGCTTTATATTTACAGAGTTATAAGATAGTATTGCTCCTTTCCTAAAATATTATTCGTATGGTAATTTCTACGCTCTTGGTCTAATTTATTGGACAAACGACTTTGAAAAATATGAATATGAGGACGCATTTGCGTTGCCTGCCCTCTTTCACCACTAGAGCCTCAAAAATCTGCAAGAGAAATTGAATCGCCTATTTCTAAAAGGGGATTGTCTCAATTTGCAATTTAGTATGAGCGAACAGTATTTTTTTACTCTCTCTACTAAGTACATGGTAAATAGGTAAGATAGGTAAGATATTTAACTCCAACAAAAAATTCGATGCTGAGATTTCACCGGAAATATACGTTTTGAGGCCCCTTGAATAATAAAAACATTTCATAAAACGGTCCTCAAAAACGAAAAATAGGATAAATACCAAACTTAGTATTTGAATCTAAAGCCTCCGAAGGATGCGATATGAAGGTTTTCAAGAAAATCCCATAACCCGAAACTATGCTTTACCTCGAATATTTTTAGAAATCTTTTACAGTCTGAAAAATGGTACTTCATTATTTTGATTAAAATATTACGCATTAAAGATATGTCCATGGTAAATAAAACATATAACTTTAATTTTGTGGGAATAGTCTGGAAAGGTTTCTTCATTCGGAAGGAATTTTGCATAATCCTTTATAACTGGTAAACGTTAGGTGATAAGACGAAAACTTACTGCACACAAAATGTATATCTCTTTAGAAGCTACAATTTATTTTCAATAACTATTTTTGTGGCATTAGCCACCTCCGATGTATTGTTATTAACGGGTCGATATGTTTAATTAAAGTCCGGTCGATTATCAGTTGTTTCTCGCGATTAGATGAAAATGGCATGGAATTTATAGGCCAGCTTATAGCATGCTGCTCTTAAAGATTTGACTGTCGTCATTCTCTGTTTAGCTGTAACGAAATATTTAATGAAACATTCCTGCATATTTAAGTCGATTAAAATGAAACAGATAGAAAAAAAAAAAAAAAGATCGTTCGTATGAATAATTTGTATACCCACTCTTAAGCGATACGGGGAAGAGGAAGTTATGTGAATGTAACGCACCAGATTTTTTTTTTAATTAGTAACTCTTTAGAATTCATTAATGGGAATTCGTGCCGATAGCACTATTTGTTTGAACAGTATATATTAGGTTGCTAATCGTCACATATTAATGAACTCGACGTAACGCGTTTAGCAATAAAGGTTTAAGTTTGTACGAAAATAAAAATTTTATGTATTGATTTGAAATGTTGTAGTATCATGACAGTTGAATGTATTAAGAAAAAGCTAAATTAAAATGTTTCACCAAAATGGGTAATTCCAGAGCATCTTTCACAAAAATTATACTTTAGGGTATTATTTCTTTAAAATGCAATACGTTTTCGACCGGAAACGGAAAGATCCGTAGTTCAATCCCGGAAATAGCACTGCATTTTTCAGTCTTATTCCACACATTTTTAAACCTAACGACCTTTAACCTGGTTGGTCACATCGGACGATGAATGCCATTGATGAAATCATGTTTTGGCTCAAATGGTCTTGGGGTTCATGGAGCTTAAAGTTTATCGACACTCGTCTTCTCCGGATAAGGGAAAACCACGAAGAAAAATAAAAAAGAAAAAAAAATTATTCGGATAAATAGCCTCAAGCGAGATTCGAACTCGCGACCTGTTGAACGTGAAGTAGACACCTACCACCACACTACCCATGCGGGACACGACACTTTTGAAAGAATAACAATCGTTATTTGTCTGTTTCATTACACGATAGGTTTAGCGCTATTAGCCAAAATTATTGCATATAATATTCGTGGCTGAGCGACCTCGAGATTGAACGTGGGCCCAATGGATGATGTGCTACCTGAATCAGTAAGATACACGGCACTACGAATCCTTGTGCGCGACAAATCTAAATACACACAACATCCTGGTTTAGGGAGGAAGAAACCCTAAAAATATTCTCTTAAACTGACAAGTGTGGTCTCTCGGCCAAAATGAAACACATGGTTGGAGGGTTGTACGATGCCTATTCTTGCAGTGTTTAATTGTTTCTGTTACGGACCAAAGTCTGGCGCCGAGACAGAGATATAAGTGGTTGTAGGCGATGCGGCAACCGGGACACGACCCAGCTGCTGGCTCTGCGAAACTTCAAGCTTTGCTTCTCACTTCTAGCTTCAGGAACATATTAACTTTGAAAATACTGTAAAGTGCTCGAAGCACTACGCAATTTCATTATTGACTCGACTATTGCAAATTATTTACATCAAGAGACTTTGGGATTATCCTGGACTAATATTTATTATCCATTTCTAGAATCAGATCCATATAAATAACGCCGATATTAATGTATCTGCCTAGTAGCGAATCCTGTCTTGCTGTCGCCCTCCGTGGTGTAATGATCGCGGGTTCAAACCCGGCGGAGGAAGATGTATTTTTTCGGGCGCAAAAATACTTAACATGGCTTCCTTCGTAAGGGAAGTAAAGCCGTTGGTCCCGTGTCATAGATTTACGGCACTAAAAGAACCTCAAGCCTGATTAAGAGGCCTCTGAGCAAAATTAAGCGGTCTTTCAAGCCCAGCATAGAATGGGACACTGAGAACCACAGCAGTTAAACAGCCTCCATAAATAAAACGCCATTTACATTTTTTTCCTATCTTGCTGGTGAGATGCATTTGATTAAATAATATGAAAAACGGGCAACCCAGACTGGCCGACTAATACCAAACTTCTATGCCGAATAAAATGCAAATTAGTAATTAAACATTTTACAGGTTTATGTTTATTCAATGTTTCTGTGAAAAATTAACTAAATCACCGTTTTAACACACGTTTAATTGCACTATGATCAGAATTATATTTTGAACTCGCGGCTGAAAAGCAGTTTGATGGTTGAACTAAAGTCGCGAGTTCGAATCTCGCTTAGGGTGAGTTACCCGGATAAGGTTTTATTCGGGATTTCCCCTTATGTTGAGAAGAGAAAAATAGGCCCCGAGATACTTTGAACATCATTTCACAAATTGCATTCATCATCCGATATGACCGAAAAAACATTAAAATTACATTTTAATGTTTTATTTACACATTACAAACACGAAATTATGTTATACTTTTGAAATTCAGATTAAACATTAGCCAATATATATTTTTTTTTCTACTTTTAGGACACACTGAAAGCTCATTTGTTCATTTATAACACTAAATAACACTTTAGTATTTCGTCAAATAATTAAGTACTAAACACATCCGATGGCTAGTAGTATTCAAGCCATCTTCTGCTACCTTAAGACAGTTCCGCATTCTTACGTGCAAAACAGTTTAACAATAAACACATTTCCTTAAGCAAAAGAAGGCAGTGAATGAAACTCAAACTGCTGCTACTGCCAGCTTTAGTTTTGTTTGGAATTTAGCAACCGATAATGGGAGTTCCAAATACCGCTTTTGAATTTTACATGCTTATGACTATCAAAGCTAATTCTATTTAAGTATAAATAAAACTAATTAAAACACATAGGAAATAAGTATTATAAGTGATGCATCGCATCAGTGTTAAAGTCGCCACCGTCTCTAAGCAAATATTACAAAGAGCGAGAGCCTGCATTTATGTGTGGTTTTAGGGTAACTTCTATACTCTGCGCATAGTGCTGAACTCACTGGTCTGTACCGGCGAGGTATACGCCTATTAGTCAATCATTTCATCACGCAGTGGCGTCCGGTAACCTGTAATTGCGTTACTGTTAACGTATTAAGGATAGGATAGTAGAGCAGAAATAAATCACAAATTGTGTTATGTGTGGTTTAATGTGCCTTTTGCGTTGGAATTAAATTATAGACAAAACAACTCAGTACAAATCTATTGTAGCACTTAGTCCTATAAGAATGAAACAGTGTTTTTTAGTAAGTGGGAATGAGCGTAACTTTGATCCTGGAAAAATTGTGCAAATATAAATTAACAATATAAAAGTTACTATACAATGATAATATTACAAACAGGACTTCAAATTAAACGAGTATAAACTGTGAAGGGAATTCATTTGAAGAGCTAAATAAGCATTAGCAAGCAGTGTATTAAAATGACGCTGAAGATTAAATCGTTTCAGCACTTGCAATGTTTGTGACAGATTAAAAATATGGCATTGCCGCTACATTCCATGAAGAAGTAAGCAGCTTTTCATTTAGATTGAAATAATTTGTTGGCGTGGGCGCCCTTTGCTTTAAAGAATGACCTTCCATTACAAAACGGCGCTGATGTATTCGCCAACAGCGCTAGTGAGAACAAACCGACCGCTCCCACTACGCAGTACGCACTGAGTCAGCACAGTGCCATATTGCAGTACATGCACCGCTGCAAGCGGATTAGTGGTAATTGCTCTAATGCCACTCAGCCGATTTTGATAACTCCTTCACCACTGAGAAGCCCCGTTCTCCCCGATGGACATGGACCATAAAACATAATTTATAAATTAGTAAAAGACTAAAAGCAACTTGGAAGGCCTTCTTTGAGAGTTTCAGGGAATAGAAAATAGTTGCTATACATCGCGGAGAAATATAGAAACAAAAACCTGGTTCGTTGCTGTACTCTGCAAATCATGCATGGTGTTTTCAAGCCCTACAAATATGTGGAAGCTGCCTGTCAGTTAACTAGCATTCATCTAGATTAATTTTAAAACAGACCGTTTAATAATCAAAATCCATATAAAATATAAAGTTATCTGGTACAACACATTTGCGTTGACAGTTTTTCATCAGTTCTGAGCTTTCCATGCAACTGTCGACAGCGAGAGATATCTTTAGAAAGCTAAAAGAAATTACCAAATTAAATTATCCGAAAGGGGCATACACTGCGGTCTCAACCATATTTACCAAGGTAGATTTTTGTGCATGACAGCACAGAATAATGAGAATTTTTTAATCGTCTCAAAAAATTGAAAATTCACGGAAGAGAAGTTCAGCTCCCTCGTTATTTTAATTTTCGCTGGTAAATAATTGAATTGACTACTCAAAGCAACGTACATTAAATATTTATGTAGCTACCAGTGAATTTTGCGCCTTTACCACTAATAGTAATGCTTATGCATATTGGGCAGTGGGTTTCGACTCAATGAACACAAATTGTCCAGATTTACAAGTATGCAATTACACAAGTAGCCATGTGATAAAATCGTTACATAATGAAATTATTCGCGTATTAATATGGGAGTGATTTAATAAATGGCAAATGTTAATCATAAGTATGGCCATGTTTATATGAGTGCAACATGCAAGCGTCTTTTGCAATCCTTTCTTTTTTGTTACCTTTAACTTGTAGTGTTATGGAGGTGAACGAGTTGCCAATCCTTTTTGTAGCTGAAGCTTTGACAGCAAAGGCATTAGTCTCGAGTTTTGCTTATAACCTGTAATTAAATTACCTTTGAAAGTTCATCGTTAAGATTTAATATCCTATAAATCTGCGAAATATATACACGACTTGTTAAGGAGTTTGGAATAGTGTATATTGCAAGGTAATTATGATGGAATCGAATAATTATGAATATATTTAAGAGTGTACGGTTAGAGCAGCTTATGAGCTAATGACGGCACACTGATTTCACCCCCACCTTTTTCGTCTTATGTGCATTTCCCCTTCACTCACTCTGAATGCTGATCGCATTGGCACCTTTCAAGGTAAGTTAACATTAGAGAGTTTGTGATTACCATGAGTACATAAATGGGCCATAACTACGCGAACAACACGTAAGGTTGGGCATCACTGATTTGGAGTATTTCGAGGTCTATCCTAATCTCTCTTTAGGTCTATTAACAGTTATTGAAAGCAGTGTTATCCCAGATTCACAACAGTTGTGCATTAATATGAACTAAGTTTTATACGTCAGCCTTGTAATCGCGGACGAGATCTTCCATTTTCCCCCCTTTTAACATAACCTTACTTCCATTACTACAAGGTTATTATTCATTTGGCAACTGAACATAAGGCTGTTACAGTCGTTACAATACTGTACCGGGAATAATATAAAATCACAGACCGTCAATAGTTTTCCATTACAGAATAATTTTCGCGAACGTTATAAAATGACAACGAACTCCTGAACAATGTTGGAGGCTTAACGGCCATTCACACTGAAAATCAAATCTAAATATGCTGCATATAAAAATTGATAAAATTTAAGTTAGTAGCATCGGCGGTATTAAAAACAACAGCCTAGACAAGCAGATAGGAAATAAAACTGTAAAAGGACACCTGAAGAAACAAAAAAGTCACACCATTTTTCAGCCACACAACTGAAGCCGAAACTTTCTATATACAGAACTAGTAAATTGGTCGCAAGCTTCTATTTTTGGATCCATTTGCATAGCTTCAGAAGAAGCCGAGCCTATCACTAGTACTAAAAGCGCTCGAAGGAATATCACTTTGCGAGGACGGAAGCAAATTATTATATATATAAAAAGGCGCGAAAAGAAAACTACAGTTATTTCAATAAAAAAAATAGTTGTCTAACTATATAACGCTAAATTTAAAATGATACATTATTCATAACCTTTAGCAAAATAAATATCGTATTATTAAATATAGCACTCCAATGTACACCGGATGATGTGATAAAAACCTTCACTTTTCTCTAAGTTTACACTTAAAACATAACACAACAGAACGAATGTGGCAAATTCCTGCAGAACCAAAGATATATAAACAGCACAAATCTGTACCAAATTAAGACCTTTCGATTAGCTAAACTTTTTTTGAGACTTGATGGTATTCCTATCTGCGACTTTCTCTACTCCATACTTATTTTATATAGCTTCTACAAACTTTCAGAAACAGTCTCATTCACATCTCGCTGAATGTAGAGGTTGGATCAAAGAAATCCAATCGATATTCAGATGTTTATAAGCAAGTGACTATATTTTGGACTTGAAATCGCATAACACACTTTCTGAAACCACCGAATAGCAACAGTATTTTAAAAAATACAAATTATTGAAAGAATTAAACCAATAATACGCGATGTCTTGAAAATGTAACAGAAAAAGTTATGCAAAATAAACTGTGTGTTTAAAAATAACGACATTTTTGTGTAGTTTGTTTTCCTCCACCTCTTAACGTTTATTACTTATACGAATTTCATTCTGAATGAAAACGATTTCACAGGCTATTCCCAGAATATTGAAGAATAATATTAATAATATATATAATATTAAATATATATATGAGCCCACCATACCATATTTTAAAGAACAACACAGTCTCAAAAAAATAACAATAATAGGCCTACTTTTTTGCATCTGGAGGAACAACTACAAATATGTTTGTGAAATGGAGGGCAAAGTATAAAATTAACAGAAGTGTGGAACAAGCAATAAAAAAAATCATCATAAAACACTCCTTAGCAATTTTTTGAAATAATTTGTATGGTTTTAACAGAACGTAAAATGTATTATGGTTTATAAATCGCTTTATTTTTTGTAGTTTTTTTCTATTTTATTGTTGTTGCATATATTTTATAATCTGGTACTATTTGTTCTCATAGCTCAATTTTATATAACTATTATAACATATAGTAAAATAGTTTTTTAATACTCACTTATAATATTTTTTTGTAAAAATCCCTAAATATGTTTTATTCTGTCACTAGGCAAAGTCATTTATGAGTCAGACCAATAAATAAAACTTGTATTTTAATTAAGCTTGTTACAGCCATTCTTGAAATATAAGGATACTAAAAATGTTTTCTGTATATAGGGTAGTTTGAGGTGAAAAAATGTTCTTAAAAATCTTCATGTCGTACTTCTAGAAGATACTGAAACTAAATACCAACTTTGTTGTTTATAGAACACGTGTCTGACCTATATTTTTCGATTCAAAGAGCCTCAAAACATATGTATATGGCTCCGGTGAGATCTCGATATCGAATTTTTGATACATAGTAGAGAAGTAATGAATACAAGACACACATCCAAGAGAAGCTCAAAGCCTCGGAAACGAGCATATTCATACAATAAAGTGTATGATTTTCAAAACTACTGCTTTATAATTTGAACTGCGTAGCTGAGGTAAGTACACTGGTCTTTGAAAACGCGGGTTTGATAGGATATTACATTGTGAGATAAGTTAAATGTTCCATTAAGTTACATAATTTGATGGAAATGTAAAGCAAGACACATAGCGTGCGTAATGAGAAAGGCCTGATATCCAATTTCATGCAGCGCCTGCCTTCCTTCAGCTGTGAACAGACTTCTCGCCGCGCCAAAACCACAACGGCTGCCATCGAGACACAATACCACTCTCCAAAACTTTACTTTCTCGTTCAAGCTTACGTTTTAATACCAAATTCAGGGCCGAGATATCCATTATCAAAACCTTTCCATATTGTAAGTCGATTTTGTGCATAGAATATTTTATGGTATTTGCGACCGATGAAATTCGTTTTCTGCTTACGATGCGAGCACGATAATGTGGTTCAACTTCTTAAAATACTTCCGAGCGATTTAAGTATATTTTTACTCATATATTCTAGCATCAATTGTACTGTTCTGAACTTTTGGATTAGCTCAAAATGATGAACAAACGGAAAAAGTATTACTCACTTCGACACGAGAGAAACTATATGAATTAAAAGCCTATGAAGTTCTTTTATATTTTGAAGTCATGAAGAAATTTTGGAATAAATTCAGTTAACCACTTCTGTCGATGTTTTGGTATGTTTCCACGCTTTATCAACCACTGAGCTATTTTCAAGGATAACAAATTTAAAATTCAAAAAAGTTTCGTTACACATAAATACATTTTTACCTTCTGTACTACGTAGAGTAAATAGTTGAAGTATTGTATTCTAGACAAAATTTTGATATCGAAATTTCGCCGGAAATAGTTATTCTGAGGCCCCCCCAAATTAAAATAAAATAAGCATTTTTAGAAAAATGTATGTGTATTTGTGTCTGTGCACAACATAACTCAAAAACAAAAAGTTAACTAAATAAGTAACTTGGTATTTAAGTTCAGCATTCTTTCAGGGATGTGACACAGGATTTTCGAGAAAATGTCCCCGCCCCGAACCATCCTTTGCATGGAAAATGTTACGAAAATGGCTCTAAGCATTTTCATTACACCTTATACCAAATATATTTACATGACAAATAAAATGTGTACCTATCTTAAATTTGCTTGGAATAGCGTCTGAAATATTCTTAATTCTGAATGACTAGCAAAATCGGTAAATCTTAAGACAGAGACAAAACATTATACACAAGGAAATGCAGATATCGTTAACCACACAATTTATGTGAACACTTTTGTGGAGTTAGCTATTTTCCAGATAATCCTTGTTAATCGTTTGACTTTTCTAATACTTATAATTTTCTCAAGTGATAAATCCTTTTTCTTTTCTTTCTTTTTTTTTCCTGCTTGTCGCGCCTAAAGAGAGAACATTTTCAAAACCTTCACATAACGACCAGCTCTTATTAAGATTTGAATATCGCTTAAACCCACTGTATTTATCTAGTCCCGCTGTACCTACAAGAAGGTAAATATGTAAAAATAAATAAATAAAAAGACACCCTTCTACAAATGCTAAATCTCGATTGGCGTGTAGTAGATATAAGAATAAACACTCGTACAAATATTTGCTGAAGAATATGTAAAAATGAAATTGAGTTTTATTTGTGGATGCCCGAAAAACTCGAATTGAGGTGGATTTTACTTTGTTCTTCTACGGCAAGCTGTTTGTGCGATTACTGTGACTGACAGAACCATGCAGACTATTAAAACACTAATATGGAAGTCAACAGCGTGAAGTTTTACGAGAGAGAGAAAGAAATGAGTATGCGCGCGCACACTATATACACATTTTGTTTTCCTTTTCAAAGCAATCATAAATATTGATATCCTTCCCATGAAGTGAAATAACTCCGTTCCCGAGACAGCTGTATCTGCAATAAATTCTCACCGAGCTTTCTTCCATAGCAAAAATCATTCTTGTTAATTTGTACCGCATAGAAGCTATTTTTAACGACGCAGGAACGGACTTTTTTGTTCTATTTGCCCTACAGAAATGTAGCCCCCATCAAATTTATCTATGTGTAGTGTTTATTATAGCGCAGTTTCGGAGCTTAGAAAACATTTCTTATTCCGTCAATATCGGCTAAGCCTTAATTACTTTTAAAAACAAACTTTCATGTGGTTAATAGGATATATAAAGCTCAGAATAATTGAGAAACGCTGCCAAATATACTGTGTAATAATGGTATATCTGGCCCAGATTTTCCCTGTACTTCCCAGGATTTGGAAGTATGAAAGAGAGTGTGAATGTGTGCGATCTAATGAATAAAATTAAAGAAAGTTGAAACCCAACACAACAAACAGTACATACGCGAATTAACACCTTGAGGACCATGAAGTTAAAAGCGGGCTAAAACTAGAACAATAAAAATGATTATGTAAACATTAAAAGTAGGACGCTTCGTTTCCCAAGTATTCCTACGCGTAACATAACCTCATTTTTAACACTGTGGCATATCTATTATTCAGACAGCCATGAAATTTATGAAATAACAATAAACACTGTAAAGAGTCGTTAGCGCGGTGGTAGCGCAGGGGACAAGGTTTCTATTCCCGGTACCAGCGTAGGGATTTTCGCCCATGTTGGGAGGACTGGGTACGTGTCCTTTCATCACGTAATGGTTACCATGCTAACTTCATATAGTCAAGGTTGCGGGTCCAAACCCGGCGGAGAACGATGGATTTTTTCGGATGCATGGATGCACGTAAATCTGTAGTGTTTAACGCCCGCTTTAACTACTTATGGCACCGCAGGCAGTGACACTTATGATACATGAATGAAGATGGAACACCGGTGGAATGCGATGGCGGGGGAAACCGGAGAAAAGCCACCCCATCGCCGCTTTGTCCACCACAAATCTCACATGCGGTCGCTTGGGATCGAACCCGGGCCGTCTAGGCACGATACTTAAAAAGAACCTCAAGCTTGATAGAGAGGCCTCTGAGCAAAATTAAGCGGTCTTTCACGTCCAATTTAGAATGGAACGCTGAGAACCACATTAGTTAAAGAGCGTCCATAAGTAACACGCCGTTTACATTTATTTTCATCATCACCATCCCGAGGAAATGAAATGGCAACACTACCGCCGTATCATTGTTGCCTGAGCGCCGAGGTCGGGTTTGGTCTCTACCACAATTCAGTCCCGACCGTTGATAAACCTTTGGGTTGAATACTAGTCATACTATAAGCCAGGCCTACATACACTTATAAGCTTACCCCGCTGATGGGCAAAGTGATCCTGAGTAAAACGAAGGATCCTCCTATATGTATTTGTTGATAAACATTTACACGTATTTTAGATACATGTTTTAATACACAATCTATCTTCTATACATTTTGTGTGTAGTTAAGCATTTCCGAGATATTCCTAGTTATGTTTTTCTCATTAATTTATAATTGGTTTCACTAAAACTAGAACGTCAACAAAGAATCTGTTTCCAACATTTGTCTTAACGCCAAAACAGGCATTTATACGGTGACGTCTGTTATGTAGGAGGACGATATATTTGTCTTTAAATGCCATTAAACCTATGATATACGCGATAATTAAAAATATACAGCGCTATTGCAATGCATTAACTCTTATTACACAATGTATTTGATTCACGCGCTTATGAAAATGTAAATTTACCTTCGAAGATATTGACGTAAATACTCGTGTTAAATAAGGAAATACTTTGTACCGCACAACCACCTATTTCATCATGGCAGCCAATGAAAGCAGACTAATCACATGACAATTAAGAAATATAAACCATGGGAAAATTTGCGCCTAAGAAATGCCGACCTTAAACCAGTCAATGAGAAGGTTATACGCAATATCATACGTTTTCTGGATTTTTCGGCACCTTCTAGAATTTCGTCCGGCTCCTGAAATACAATTCCACCAATTATTTAGTCCTTAGATAAAATAATTATGATTCAGATCAAAGAAAGTGCAAGGCTGCCAACACAAGTAACAGATTACATGGTCAACGCATTGCAATAAATTAAAGTATGACATTGTGAATCGGGAACAGCTAATGCGACCGTCATGAAAAACTAATTTCTAAAATGACATAATCAAATGTAAAACTGGCCAAGCTATTTCAATTTATTAAACATGTACAGGGGTAACTGGCACGTTATTGTCTCGAAACCAACGTTGGCAACATCGAAGTGGCATAAAAATGTTATCGCAATAATGCGCTAAAGAACGAGTTTTAATTTGTATGTCAGAGGTTAAAAGTACTAGTTTCAGTTCCAGCTGCCCAAAAATAATTTCTTACATGTTGACTTCCCTAGGCGTGAAATACACCCTCATTTTAAATGTCTAAAAACACTAAAAGTGTATATTTTGGTTTCCTGTTAAAAGAAAATCAGTTGAATCGGCATATGTCACTAGCAATTTTTTATCTTGCATTAGATAAAAGGGCGAAAAATTATTATTAGCATTCAGGGATTCAAATTAGAAAAATTTCACGATGCCGTACCATAAACGGCATCAGAGATACAAATATAGCATTTTATCCATTAAATAACTCAATTTTTCAACTAATGGTTAAAAAACTTGGTTAAAATGCAATTAAAATGTTTTATGGATTATATCGACCACATTTGAAGCCCACCTTGCGCTTAATCAATATATAATGTAATTAAAAAAAAATAGAACAGCCATATCTCACTCCGCTGGTTTCTAAAATCTATCCAATGAGAACATCCGTAAAACATACGGTATTTAACAGTAAACCTAAAATAATGCCCACCTCCGTAGTGTGTCTGTCTCAATTTCATAAGAAGCCGAGTTCAAGTCTCGGTTAGGGCGAGTTATCGTGATAAGTCCCCCCCCCCGGGATTTTTCCATATCCTGAGAAGACAAATGTGGAGTAAATCTAAGTTCCAGGACCTCGGGCTCATTAGAGCACCATTTCATTCATCGTCCGATATGAACCGCCAGGTTAAAGGACGTTAAACTGAAAAAAATATATAATTAAATATTTAATAATAATGGTTCCTCAAAGGCACTTGTGGGTTCATATGCAATATTTCAGTATACTGATAAGTATATCCAAAGGAAAACGTAAATTTTATGAACTAAAACTTAATTGCAACAAATTTTAATGAATTGCTCCAAACAGCACACTAGTCCAAAATATATATGGTGACTAAGTTGTTTTTTCTTTCCCTTTTACTTTTTACTTTTACTTTTTATACTACGTATAATAAGAAGAGGAACTTCAATGTTCGAAATGTCATTGGAAATATACGTATATTAAGACTCGATGAATAAATAACACAAGAAAAAATTTAAAAAAATTAGAAAAGTGTCCATAGGGGTGTCGGTGAGCGGCATAACTCGGAAACGAAAAGGCCGTTAAGAACCCAACCTGGTGATTAAGTCCAGCATTTTACAAAGATGGTATAAGAAGAGTTTTTGCTTTTATCAAAAAGTCTATAAGGATTTGATTAAAATTACACACATTAAATATATTTAGATTACAAACAAAATGTAGCTATGTTATCTCGGACTTTCTGGGAACGGCCCGTGAAGTCCCCTTCAGTTTGGAAGTATTTTTGTAAAGTATTCTATAACCGGTAAGTGATTGACGAAAACGCACTATGCAAAAAATGTACACACACTTTATTTTAAATGACTCTCTTGTGTCATTAGCTATTTCCAAGATATCCGTTATTAACGTTTCAATGTTTGATCATTCTTTCAAAATCCTTTCGAAGTTCAGCTGTTTCTCGGGATTGCATGAAAAATATATGGAACAGTAAGGCCAGTATAACAGCGTCCAGTTAAACATTGACAATCGATATACCTTTACGTCTAATACGAAATGTATACTGTAATTATTTCTGCAAAACTTTATTCGGAATAAAATGCAGTAGATAGAAATATAAACATTGGCAAGAATGGTTTGTATATCCACTAATAAACGATAGAAAGGCTTATAAATGTAACACATCAAATTGCAGCTCAATCGTCCTAACACCCGACTGGATTTTGTTTTTGAAACTAGAATATTCATTTTTCCCTTTCTAAGTTACTGAACGTTACAGATCCGGAAATAATGTTAATGAAAATGTTTTTGATGTTTGAGAAGACATTATTTTAACGGTTCGTAGCGCAACCGTTCGTTATAGTTACTACTTTCGTGAAAAACGGAGAGGCAGAGGTCTGAGTCCTGAAGTCGAAGAAATGCTTCACTTTTAGCAATCGCAAACACTTTAATTGTTTCTAACAGTGAATTAGGTTGTTTTAACTTGCAAAGCGACGTATGGGGCTGTTCAGATACGCAATCTCGGTGCGGCTGAGTACCTTAATACTAATTAATGGTTCATCATTTGCTATTTCATCAAAAATTTTGAGATTACACTTTATTACACATTTTTCACTGTGTTGAACATTTAATCATGACAGTCCCATGAAATAGCGCAACAAAGTTCAACATCCATTAGATTGCATAGAATTTGTCAGGCACTACCACTGAATGCAAGTGGTGTCATTCAATGTTTATTAAGAGACATCATTGTCCTTTCTAAACCACGCAAAAAAGTGACCGATAAATAAAAATGTAATTCTAGTTAAATCAGGCTTGAAAAATTCAATTACCGGAAAAGAGAAAATATTTGTATAGCTATCCTTTTTTCCTTCTTTTTTTGTTTTGTTTGGTGTTCAATAAAAGCACAGTAACATTAGAAATTAAAACATGGAGTAAAACATAACAAAAATCCCATGTATTGACGACGGACGACAGATATCGAGACATCGAAAATTAATCCACTTAGCAAAACCCTAATTTAGATACAGCTGCGAAATTTCATCACTCTTCTATTGCCAAAGGGTGTATATACTCGGCGTTTTACCTTTGCCCCCGCCACGATTCCTCTATACCCCCATTACTCTTTTTAATTTCCCGCTTCATTTGCTGGCATTACGCAATTAATACAAAAGTCACGGAAGCTTTTCAACTACATAAAGATTCATGTTCGATCGAATTCGCGTCTACTTGCCGCGAAATTCCAAATATCTCCGCAGCGGTAGTGTGCCAGTTAAGGCTTCCTTCGTTCCCGGCTTGTTCGTCGCGCACGCTCCGCAACGTACTCCCAAGCGCTCCCGCTTCAAACAAGTAAAATTTGACAAATGTAAACAAATTCCAATTTTTTGTATTAAGAAATCATACTATTCTACCGCCGTAGTCAGATATTACTATATAGACACACGTTAGAGATTCTGGGCGTGCTTTGCGGCTGCAATGCTGCTTAATTTCAACCGAGCATTATATTGTTGTTGTATTTAATTACATTTAACCATTCCAAACGTTTATCGAGCGTGATTACGGACGGTGAATGGGACAATTGACGAATGCAAGTGAGCTAACAGTAATACCTAAATTCATCTCGTAATCATCTTCCTTGAAGTAAGACAAGCTAGGAACACATTTTATAAAGCAAATAACTCGGATAGGGGATCATAGAAACCGATGCCTTCAAAACAGATGTGCTATTATTTTAGCAAAATAGGTTCCTGTATTTTCTAACACTTCTCCACTGTAGGTAGACCAATAAAATATGTTCACAATTAATTATATTAAAAATAATACTTATTACCATTGACAAGTTCTTCCTTAAATTTTGTTTTGTAATTCAGCATTTAAATGAGTATTCCCTTAAAGTGAGGTTATGGGACAAATTATGGGTAATTCTGTGAATAGAAACTCAACAATAACCATTGTCCATTTTAACATAAATAATGAACCTATGAAATTTAAACATTACATGTAACCTTTTAACTATGAAATTAGAATTCTTGGACATCAAGCTTTCCTGAAAGAGAATATAAAAATAATCTAAAGTACATTCCCAGAAGAGAAGGTAGAGTTCCCATTAGAGGCTATAAATTTTCCCCCCATAAACTGGGTCAGAGTAAACAGAACAAGAAAAATGTATTTATCTTGAATGAATGGGGAAAAGCTTCATTTTACTAGGTACTGAGATATAAAACCCTGCAATATATTTCTGTGGGTAAAGAATTGTACATCACTACAACAATATAAAATTACATTCATTCTCTTACATGAATTCTGTTCCTACTCATGGAAGTGTCACGATATAGTGATTTTCAGAAGCTACAGCACATACTTAACAGCAATTATACACATGATGAAACTGCAACTAAGAATTTTCTAACATGTTTTTACTTTAGATGAATAGTTTGGTACTATGGTGATTAATGGGCCACTCTAAAGCCAAAAATTGCATTTTTTAAAATGCTTGTGTGCATATGTTACCACAGACAAATGGACTAAAATTAAGCTCAGTATATAACAGATCTTAGAAAAAGGCAATATGGAATTTTAATTACTTTCTAAATAGATCTCAAAATAAAAGTATGTTGCTTATTATTCAGTTTCTGAAAATGGTACATAAAACAGTCTCTTTGACAAGTTTTTCTTTTTAAAATGTTGATACCTAATGTATTTAAGAATTTCTAACAATTGCTATTAATATTATTTATGTGCATAAACCAGTTAACATCAAAACATGACAGATTCAGTCACATTGCAAGCATAAAAAGGAAGTAAAATTTTGTATGTTGCTAAACCTCACATTAATGTTTCAATTTTTTAATAACGCTCCCAGAAAAACAGTTTGCTCACATAAATTTTCCAAATATCACATGACTCGTACAAAGACATGGAAAGAGCGGGAGACACTCTGACAGGGGGAGCGACACAGAGAAGAATCTTTGCATTTAATGCAATAATAAGAGCAGAGCAGTGAGTTCTGTTGATATTAAAAGAAATAAAATGAAAAGCACATTAAACTAATATATACTGTAGATTTAGCCACCTCTATGGCCCAGTATGATTTTTGAACTTTTAAATATGGATACCCAAACAGTATGTTCATGAATCTGAATGATATTAAAATATATTGAGAGGAGATTATTAAAAATAACAATTTTAATATTAATCAGTTTATTTTGTGTTTTTCTCTTTCTCACCACAAATTGCTAATGAAAACCAATTATGTATATTAAATCTTCAACCAACTAGGAGTTGAATTAAAATTATGTTCATGGCATTTAAACTGGTGATAATGCATTTCCTATTACAGAACATATTTATGCTTCTGTTTATTTACAAATTTTATATTTTTGGCATAAACAATTATATAATATAAGGAAAGGTACATGGGCAACCAAATGTAGAGTATTTATATTTACACTTTAGTTACATTTATGCATGGCATTATCTACAACTATCTAAACATACTCTACTGCCAAAATAATTATTTATTTCTACAGTGGCTACTTAAGGTATCAAAACCACTCTTCCCTACACTAATATCAACTATTTCTAAGAAATAAAGAAATAACACTCACGTCTAAATCCTCGTCCTTCATCTGGTGTTGACCGCTCTGTACCCTCAGAGCCTGGGGTTGCAGTACCTTCTCGGTCTTCCGACATTTGTGCATCAGAGCTTTCTTCCTTGACCACTGGTGGCAGAAGTGGTGGAGAAATAGAGACGCTTGCTGGAGAACTAGAGTCTGCCCTTTGTTGTGGAGTCTGGCCGTTGAGGTAAGCTCGCTCCTCTGCAGCTACGCCAGGAGAGAATAGAGTTGACAGATGATTTGTTGGTGTTGAAGATGTCTCATGATGGTTGCTGTTGCCTGTTTCAATCTTGAGACACTTAGATGGAGGGGCAAAAGCTGACGGGAAACCCTTTACTTCAGGACCTCCAGATGAACCCAAGGGGCGAAAAGCACCTGAACCAAATGGTACTCGAGGATCAAGAGCAGGATGCAAGAACTGCGGCTGAAGATGATGTAATAGATGGGCAGGCAGCCCAGGATAACTGTCCATATGCCGTATACCAAAACTTGCAGCAGTGAAGGGGACGTGCAAATCTTTAGCTTCTGGTGCCTAAAAAATGAATGAAACACACATTACACATATGTCAAGCAACATACATGGCACCCAGTGAAGAATGATTAAAAGTGCATCTTCATCATAAAATTTTAATGCCTATGATATTCTGCCATAAATTGCAAGAAAAGTAAATTAAATGAAAGTTTACAAACTAAATTGTAAAGCAATGCAGTATATAAATTTTAAACACAGAACACACACGCTGTAAATGTAATGATAATACTCTCTAAGAGCACACATAATACATACATTATAAATACTGTACACTAACAGCATACATAATAGATATATTAAATGCATACTATATATCAGAAGCATAAGTAGGTGTGTTTTTGGAGTTTGAAACCTCCCTTGCTAAAGAAAAAAAGAAAATATAGGCAGTAATATCAACTCTAATTTGTATTCCAATTGCTGCACTTAATCTGTCAATATAAAAATGATTTCTTAAAAATACTTCAACTCAGGATTAATCAACAATTATCATCGGATTTTGCACAAATGGTTTAAAAGATTGGATCCCTATGCATAACTCCTCTTAATATTTTCCTGGCAAAGAATAAATGTAGTTCTAATACACTAACAGCATGCATAATCATATTTATGGTCCTGCAGTATTCTAAATGTGGTAGTCATATTTAAATGAAAAACAAAAAAGATGCTATACATGTTGAAGAGCAGTTTCCAAAAGTCTGAAAATTAATATATAGTTGATTGCAATTGAAAAATTCACTTCTTCAATTTTTACAGTTATCTCAAACTGTTTATCAGCTTACAACACTGCAAATTATTACAAAAGTTGCAGATATATGTACCGCAAATGAAATAATATAAACTAAAATTTTAGAATATAATAGATACCATACCTGTGGATTAAAGGGTCTCTGCATTCTAAGAGCCTCAGGCAGACCTCCTGCCTGAGAAAACACCACTAATGCTGGGGGTGGTAGAGGATTGGGAACATAGGCAGAATTTTCCATCTGTAACACAGAAAAGAAAAAAAAATTGTATTAAGATTAATGTTCTAAATGCAAACATAATCAGGCTTTTCAACACATGTAATGCACATGAATATAATACACTGGCCGGTTTTATAGATATGCAGAGGATTGAGTAAGGTTTACTGAAACCTTTTAAGTACTACATTAATTTATACATTAAATGTAGTGCCTAGTAAGCAATTAATAAACACATGGAAGCATTTCTGCAGTAGCCTACGTGTAAGGAGTTTTAAAATAAATGTTAGTAAATGCATTACCATCCCCTTTGAGGCATGAAAACACAAAAACAACTCCTTAGTTATTTTCTCTAACATAGAGATCATAATAAGCCGACTCTAAATTACCACTGTCATCTTGTCACATTACATTATGAATTTTCCGATCTTCTAGGTTAGAAGTTGTCAACAGTTCACCATGCCGGTGAAGCCGGGCTTGATTCCCGGTATTTCTGCACTAATTGATAGTGTAGTAGCTAAAGTTTAGTGTTACCCACCATGCTTTCGATGTTATGCATTTGTAAACAAAAGTGACAAGCTCAGATAAAAACTTCCATAGTGGCCGACAAATGCTGTCCAATCCTAACCATACTTCACACGCCGATAGAGGATAACACTCTTAAATGACACTCAAAAACAAACATGTTGACATGCGAAGTTAAAACACAATCACAAACAAATTCCGAAACCTATACTGTGATGATTTAAGTTATAATAAACTGTACACTTAAAACAATAAGCGGTGCCATAACCCCTCTTTGACAGCGCTAGGAGTTTACCTTGAATAGCCTCAAACTGAAAGTACCATGGGATATATTAAGTTTCAAAAGTATCAGATATGTTTGAAGTTTGTGTGAATGTCGTCGGCTGGACCGAGTAGCGTGCAATTGCTTCCCCTTTATCCACCAAGCCCCGACTGAGCTCCATAAACTTACCTACACACTCATGTTGTCCCGAGGTGCATGGTGGGAGAACGACAAAACACGATCGCATTTCGTACGGCGGGAGAAAACGAATATGGCGTGCTCGCTGTCGTGAGCGGGAGGGACAAGCTATTGATTATTTTGTCAAATACATGCGTCAAAATACAGATGGAATTGTGTCAGCTGTGCAGTAAAACATATATGAGGATGTCTTAGTAATGCATTAACGTACACGTATTAGATTTATATTTCCCCTACCTTCGTTAAAAGATTATACAAAAGAAGAAAGGAGGAAATTCACACAAATAATCAGTAACTGGAATAAAGATAAATTAGGTTTTAGAAAATTATACCCGCACATTTCCGTGGTACCCAAAACATGGGAGAAAATAGCATTGTCATTATGATTGAATTTAGGTATTTCCTTTCTTAGTATCAATAGATATTTCACTGGAAAAAAAAAAAAAAAAAAGAGGTTTGCTGTTAAAATAATACTGATCTTAGAATAGAAATATCTGTATGCGTTGTATTTATTAGTCATTCTGTTTACTATATAGTTGAAAATATAAAATCAGTATAAAACCCATATTTGATGAGGATATGATGGATATTTTAATGCCACTCGAGGCCTTGGGGCTAAAAGGGAGGGTTTAAAACTAGATTGTTGAGAGCTGATTATACCACCTAATTTTCCTCTGGTATCGTTAACCATGAATAACAAAAATAAATATTTTTCTATCATTCGGAACTAAACTCAAACACTGGCGCTTTCAAGTCCCGGCAAAAATGATCCACAAGTGTAATCAATTTGAAGAAAACTATTTCACATGCCAACCGTGTACCCAACAACAGATATAAGCTGTTTTACATGTTTTAAAAATAAAATCTTTACGATGTGACTGACCTATGCAATCACCAAAACTGAAGGAATAAAGGTCTGATGTGTTCCATTCACATAACTTTCTCTAGCTGTTCCGAATACAAACTATTCTTACAAAAGATTATTCTTTTATCTCTATCATGCTAATTAAGACAAACATTTGCAGAATTGGTCTTATTACTTGTCTCATTGTAAGTAGAAGGGAATTAAGGGGATACATTACGCTAAAGCGATAGCCAAATCCTATAAAAGCTGATTGCTAAGTGAAACAATTGAGATTCGGTTCGCTTTGCATGGTCCCTTTTGAGAAAAGTTTAAATAGTTTAAAACTGAAAAAAATAATAACAAGGGATGTCTAAAAAAACGGTCATCCCTACAAGAAAAAAGTATATGACGTAAATTATGTGTTTTAACGCGAGATCCGCATGTGTTTTAAGATTTTTCTATCTCTTATTGTTTAACCGTTGTGCAAAATTATGCAAAACTTATCATGAACAACTACGTCTTCGAAGGCTATTCCCAGAAAATTGAAGATATAAATTTTATTTGGGATGTCAATATCTTTAATATTCTTACCATATGTTAATCAAAATCGTTAGAGCCATTTTTGAAAGAAAAAACATTTTAAAAATGTTTCTACGTAAAGGGTCATTTGTGGTGTTTTTCTTCTTTTTTTTAATATTCGTGTCATATCCTTGGAAGATAGTAAACATAAAATACCAAGTTTGGTTTTAACGGTTTTTCGTTTTTGAGCTATGCTGTCCACAGACATACACGAACCTTTTTCTATAATGCCTTTTCCGGATTCAGGGGATTTCAAAAGGTATATTTCCAGTGAAATCTCGATTGAATTCTTGGGTGGAATACAATACCTTCTCTAGCTACTTATGCACATTGCATGACATACGTGCTAGAGAAAGTAAAAAGTTGTCTTTTGCATTACTTGCAATTCTCTGCATCACAAATCTACATGCCTGATCTAATCGGAGAATTTTTGCAATTACATAGCAAAAATTATAGACTACCTTATAACTTTCCAAAATTACCCATGCTATTTTTCAATCTTTTACTCACAATTCCAATCCATTTTACTAATAATGACTGAAACTTTACTCGATTTAAGATCCCTAAAAAATTAAAGGAAGCCTTTTAAATTTCATAAACTACTCCTCGTTTATCAATTCCTACACATAACACCTTTTTACCTATCTACGCATCACTAATTTCTTATGCTTTAGAACCCAGAAAATGTTACTTTTTACCTTATAGATTTCAATATGCCCCAATATGCTAATTCCAAAATTGGGGATCTAAATAATTTCATCGACCTGGACAAAAGAGTTGTTTTTATTGTGCTTTAGAACAAAGAGAAAAAATAATTATTTATAATTTTCAAAATATACACTTTTATTCTTTATTTAAATCTCCTAATTGCAAATCACTTCTATCTACAAAAAAATGTTGAAGGAACACCCGAAAATTATAAGTCACAACTTATAAAAATGACTCCTCTCATATTATTAATTATAAAAAGATGAACTATTTACCTATATGAAAGAACCTTTGGAAGCGTCCAATTTGGAACCCGCTAACAATGTGTCTATCCTAAGTTCGGAGTCTAGTGTTATGCATTAGTTACCTATCTTTTAGGAATGCATCCTTACTACATACGAATAATTACATTACTAGGAGTGTGATATATGTGCTCCAAACTACAAGGTTTAGAACATATTTTCTGTGTTTTATTATATTTTTATGTTAAATCACTTACCACAAAACATGTATTCTGACAGTATTAACTATATTTTTCCATTCGCAAAAAATGGATCTGTGCTAAGTTAGCTAATGCGACTACTGTATTAACAATAACATGGGAAATATCCCCCATAATTAAGAATTACTTCGCTATTACATTGTTTCCCCATATAGGTTAAACAGAATCATAACCTCAACTATTCTTACAATTTGGATAGTAAAATTAATTTTTAATTTTGTTGCATTTTGTAATATTCAATAGCTTATTGAAGCGAAAAAGAAAGCGAGTATTTTTCTTCTCTCTTTTCATGTCAATGTTAATGCATGGCCAATGCTCAGGTCAATGTACATTGGCAACCGTATCATTTAAAACAGATAAAATGTTTGAAAACATAGACAATACAACAACAAAAACTAAATAACATTGGTTGAACAAGTGGAATGCTTAGAAAGGACATTTAAATTATGGCTTTTTCAAAGTGGGTTAGGCAGATAGCTAGGTAAAATAGCTTTGATATTTTAGAGTAAAAGTCTAATATATTTTATTTTTCACACTAATCATGATTGATTTTAAATAAATAAATAATCAAACTGTTCCTGAATATAAGCACGAATAAATGAAACTGTTTCGTATTATGTCTGCAAATTTCCGTAAATCAGAAGCTTTATGGTTCAGGCAACATTTGATTTTCGTATTAAAAGTAGCAAGTGTAAGTTTCAGTGACTTGCTAAAGTACTATACGACGATTCCCTTATGATTGCCGTTAACTGGTGATGAGCCGCGTGCCGACTGCCGATAACACTTTGTACATTATGTCGTTTGTAAGGAGCAGAGCAGAAGAGGAAGAAGAACTAAATTTTGAAAACATTCGCTCTTTTATTATCCCAAGTCCCACCTACTGCATGACTACAACACAAAAGTTCCTATGTTCTATGTTGCCAAATCTTTAAGCGTCTTATTCATTTTTAATAAAAAAAAAATCACTCTTTGAGGTGATAAATTTTAAGAATTCTGTTTCCTTTCTAATTCCCAAAAATGGTCTACATGCATTTTCAAGCATACTTTAGATTTATGAAGGTACACAATTATCATGAATTGAACCTTGGATTTCTTGTCGACTAGGCACCGGTAAATCTAAATGCCCTTACTATTCTGACTTCTACCTAATTGCTTTGTCCCAACATAGCCTGTCTTACTGAAGACTTCCTACTAATAGAATTATAACTCTTGAATCAATCTTAACATATAACATTATTTATTGCTATTATTTCTCTTTTTCCGCATTATTTGTCTATAAAATAATTAATAATTTAGTAATACAGTACTGCCGAATTCAATCTTCTCATGCTAGGGGGTTATATTTAACCTGAGAAGACAGTCCAAGATCTTTAAGTTGTTAACCATGCCTATCATAGCTTTCCCACAATTTGGGGGGATTTTCCTGCAAATAAAGAGAACGTTTAATTTTTTTTTTTAACAAATTAGTTAGGAGCAGGCAGGCGAAGGGGCCCCCCAGTTATTGGAGCTCAGCACCGCAAGTAGGCCATAGCGGATCCTGTTTGGTTCCAACGTGAACCCTGAGAGGAAGGGATGAAGGGAAGGCACGAAGGGTGACCACATCCGGACAAGGATGTGCCCTACCAAGGGCAGGGTCCCTAACGATTCCAACATGGCACCTTGACAAGAGCTAGTTGTGTCTAAACCACTCGCAGAAGATCTCGTGGGAGTAAACACAACTTTTTTTCTCTTAAAAAAATACAGTTCCGGAGGCTTGTCAGGACTCGGCTCTGTATTCCTTATTTCTCTCCATTTTTTCCAGTTTCCTATATTTCATTAATAGACCTTATTGTTCTTATCGTTTTCCTTTTACACATACGTACACAAACATAGACACATTTACAAGCACAGAAACACCCATGCCCAAGGCAGAACTCGAACACACGATCCTGTGCACCACAAAGCGCCTTTAGCGAGCGCGGCCACCGTGATCGGCTTAACTGGCACCCCAGCCCATCAACACCGCCAAACCGAGGGACTTTTCTCATAAGAGAAATTAAACCATCCTGACGCACCACAGTAATCGCTATCGCCTGGTCCTACAACCCTGAAAAAGATGAAAGGAAATGATGAGGACAGAAAATAATAAAATTAGGAAATTCATGGTAAAAGGGGACCCATCCTAGTATTCGCCTAGACAGAAATCGAACTAGGGACCTCGAGAATGCGAGCTTCACACGTTACCGTGAAGCCATCTTGCTCTGTAACAAGTGACTTCTAATCGCAGCCATTTTTACTTCCTCTCGTACGTATTTTAAATAGAATTATTGTATTCATCACAAAAATTCGATATCGGCATTTCACAGGAAATATAAGTGTTGAGACACATTGGATTTAAAAAAATTAGAAAAAGGTCCGTATGTGTCTTGTCTGTGTGTGTATGTGTGTGTCTGTGAACAGCACAACTCAAAAACGAAAAGTTGTTTATATGACAAAGTTGTATTTAAGTTAAGTATTTTACAAATATGCGAGATAAAAATGTTCAACAAAATCACCCCACCCCAAACTACGCTTTACATAGACGATTTTTCGAAATGTTCGATTTTCCAACAATGGTTCAAACGATTTTTATTAATATATCGTATATTGAAGATATTTACATGTCAAATTTTCTGGAAAGAGTCTTTGAAACCCTCTTCATTCGAAAGGAAATTTGTATTATCTTGTTTAACTAGTGAATGTTAACCGATAGACGGAAACCTATACTACACACTAAAAAAAGGAACAAAAAGCAAAAACCGAAAGAAATTTATCTCTCTTTAAAACACACACTTTATTCCAAATAAGCTTTTTCTCCACAAGCAATTCTGAAATATTGGTTATTATTGATTCGATTTTTTTTTTCGTTTTTGTGCGTTATTTAACCTGGTAATTCATATCGGGCGATGAATGAAATCGCTGAAATGGTGCTCAAATGACCACGGGGTCCATGGAGCTTAAAGTTACTCGACATTCGCCTTCTCGAGATGAGGGGAAACCCTGAGAAAACCTTACCCAGGTAACTTACCCTAAGCGAGATTCGAACTCACATAATCACACTACCAAGTCGGCCAGGTGGTTGGAATTGCTCAATATTTTGTCATTCTTTTAAAGTGTGTTCGATATTCAGTTATTTCTCGCGATTGCATGGATACAGTATGGATTGTTAATACGGGTATCCCAACTGAAATTAAGAAGATATAAAATAAAATTTTAAAAGAATATTTCGTATATCTACTAATAAATAACAGAGCGTAGAAAAAGACATGTGAATGTAACATATCAGAATTTTATCGTGGTACCAAATCCATATTTTATATACTGTGTCTGACAGTGACCTCTCTCAGTTACAAGAAATACGAGATCGACCATTACAATGTTCACATTTACTTGCATGGGCAGAATATGGGAAATTACAACAGCGGCGTGTTAAGAAAAAAAAAAAAAAACAGCAAGCAGAACATCGATCGTTACGACAGATTGGCAGAGAAACTGGGTTTTTGTATGGCAGTGAAGAAATAAATAAAAATATATCCATATAAAATGCCGCGTCTTTGCTAACTGCAGGAAACTGACAAGATTATATTGCATATCAATTTTTTGTATTACACAAGTTTGAAATGGCGGTTCCTTCCGTTCTTTTCCTCTATGACGCCCCGTGTCGCCCTCCATGTCAATTCCACGGAACTACGTGGTCAACTGCATCGTGTTACACTCGATTAAATGATGACACCATCTGTTCAAAATTACTGGCGGGAAGATCTGAGTAAATTTGGTCACCTAAAGACTTATTTTTGCTTTTTCACTCACGTATAGTAAGTAGGGAAAGTATTCTGTTCCTCCAAAAAGTGAATATCAAGATTTCACCGGAAATCTATGTTTTGAGACTTCCTGAATCTCTCCCCCCCCTCCAGTAAAAAGAGGTCCGTGTGCGTGTGTGCGCGTGCGTGTGTTTGTGTGTGTGCCTGCGTACAGCATTACTCAAAAACGAAAAGTAGGTTAAATACCAATTTGGCATTTAAGTTTAGCCAAATACCATTGAGTTCCAGTACCGGAAACTTTTACGATTTAACATAGGAATGGCTGGAGACATACGGTAGTGCTACCATCCAGTTTAGCGTTCTAGAGTACACATATTAGATGATGTAACTCAACGGAAATTATGTTGTTACGCACGTCGTGATTTCTTTTAAAAGCAGGATAAGTACGTCAATTTATGCTAGGTCACAAACAAAGATGCAAGCCAGAATTATGTTAAACTTTAAAGGTGGTACAATAAAAGCATGTATATTACCCTTGATTTAGGCCTACTTTAGTGTGAAAGAATAAACTGCAACAATTTTAATTTACGCTTTGAAGTTCGATTTTTAATCAGTCGTATGTCTTGCGGTGCTGCCAAATATAATCTAATTCAAACACAATTCAAGTTTTTCCCGATATATCACTAGCATTTGTTTGCACCATTAGTGTCTTCGAACTCAAATGAGTTCTTGTACTATATGAGAACTCGAACGGTCTCAATCTCTCGGTCTATTCCGCGACAAACGTAAACGCCGAAGGCATCGCAGGGGATCGTGGGTTCGAGTCCCGCCTTGGGCATGGGTGTTATATGTTTGTGTATGTGTGTGTAAAAAGTAAAACAGAAATTCAGTAATCATACAGTAATCAAAGTAACAAATTAGGTAAATAAAAAGTAGGGTATACAGCGCCGGAGTCCCGATCAGACTCCGGAACTGTATTTAAAAAAAAAAAAAAAATGCATCAACGACTACCGGAACTGGCCCCTCATTTTCTTACAGAACGCCCAATATTACCATCACCACCAACACCACCACTACCACCACCACCGCCGCCAACACTACTACTACTACTACTACTACTACTACTACTACTACTACTACTACTACTACTAATAATAATAATAATAATAATAATAATAACAAAAATTATAATTACAATAATAAATATAAAGTATAATAAGTGGTTACAAATTCACTTTTAAGAACAAATTGGTTGATACTTCCATTTCAGACTTCATATTACGTATTTATAACATTAAGGTACTCTCAAGAAACCGAGCCAGGTGGCTCAAGCCTTTCATCTGGAACTGGCATTCGGGAGGCCATGGATTCAATTCCCGCCAACGACTTCTCTGACCCATGGGTTTTTCGGGGTTTTCCCGGGTCACTAGGCAAATGCTGGGGAGGTTTCTTCATCCCCTCGAACTTCTTGTCCATTCATTTAATCTCCATTTCTTTTCAACTGGTTGCTTTCAGGGCTGTAAGTGTGGGTGACAACACATTGAATGCGATTTGGAAATACAGCTCGGAGTCGTTTTTGGAACTTGAAGTGTTCAATCACACCAGCGTCGAAAGAGGAACTGCTTGGACTATGTTACGGGCCCATCACAATCGATCTTTCCGCGTGGTCTGGTTTCGGCCCCCCGTCGAAAATACTCCCGCATCATCCTATCCTCATGAGGCCTAATGCACAATGGTAGCTGCAGTATGAATCCCCCTCCGGTATGGGCTAACTAACCCACAAGGATTATTAATTTTATGTTAGGGATTTTTTTCATTTCCAAGTTTATTCTCGGACTTATTAAATTCAATCTCGTTAATACAAAGCGAAATTGAGGGACACACTATTGTATAGAGCATTAAATTGGACACAACGAGTCAGTTATCCTCAATTGCGTCAGCTATCCTCAATTTGTGTTAAAGGGTGCTAGAAGCTCAAATTACCTTAACGATATTGTGCAATATTGCGAGCTTAAATAGTAATCATTATCTGTTTATTGTATATTATATAATTTGTAGTGTATATAATTGTTTTAACACACGATTATACGTTGTTTTCTTTCCATCTCATAGAAATTCTGAGTACAACTTTATATAAAACTTGTACATATCTTAATTATATGCTTTTCTTAGGTTTAATGACCAGAGAATGATTTGGGATACGTAGAAACTAAAGTTCACTACACATTTTTGTTTAATTCTTTATTTTAGTCGCCTAATTACTAGGTCTTTTAGCGACTTTTCATTTACAAAGTGTGTCTTTACAGTATAAACTTAAATAAATAATACAATAATAATTACATCAGGATTATTAACAGTAAACAAGCAACAAGATAGGATCTTAAAGGTATGGACTACAAATAATAGCAGAGTCACGATTACAGTAGAAATTGTAACTATGAGAGTAAACCGTGGTAGGTTTAAACAATATAACAAAATGCGGTCAATTAATAACAATAAGTGTGTGGCAAGATAAGATTTAAACAAAATGAACATTTAGTACTATAACATAATCATAGCTAAAACAACATTTGTAACAATATTGTATTATTAATCAATAGATTAATAAGACAATTAACAACAATTATAGTTAATATTAACAGTTTATGAAAATTATTTTTTATAAAAGTTTGTACAAAGAGATATCTTTTAAACATTGTAAGATTCATGGAACCATGTGGTATAGGGTACATTTTGAAATGATGTGGATGGTAGTTAAACTTATTTGGCATCTATCACATTTAGGAGGATGTTCTTTAGAGACCAGGAAAGTGTGTGTGTGTGTGTGTGTGTGTGTGTGTGTGTGTGTGTGTGTGTGTGTGTGAGATTGCTGTGGCCAATTCTAGCCCTGGTGATGATAATCTGATCTTGACGTTTTAAACTACAAATTTACTTGTAGACACAAGCAATATATGCTCTAAGAACCGGTTTTTGAAGAGCGAAGGTAAAACAAAGGTAGGGCAGTCTTGACAGAATGAAATGTTTCACGATTGCATTTTATGTTAAAAATTTACACATGAGCATGGAAATTATATTTAAATTGTAATAAAGTCCTTTAGTATGTATGTTTGTTCACAATCAAATTTTATTTCAATGCTATAGCAAAATACTATCTCTCGTCGCGACGACGCTCGCAAGTCTGCTGCGTCTGTCTACTGCAACTGTACGCTCCGTCGAAACTAAAAAATGTGCGGGCCTTGCTGCTCCGCTGTATATACTGCCCATGACGTGATAAGAAATCTCCAGGTGTAGAGGTTATTATTGCACGTGTAAATTACGCACAGGTGTGACCTCTTCAAATCTTCCCTTTGATGTAATCCGCCAACTCACGCAGTGTTATTTTTACGCACACCTACAACAATCAGCTATAAACAATAAAAAGTAAGCCGCTTACAGACGTGCTGCGATTCAGGACAGCAATGAATAGGCGCGTGCATTTGGTGAGTAGTCCCAATACGTTTTTTTTTTTATAATTCATGTAAGCTACGGTTTTACCCATCAGCACAATGTAACGTATATATTGAGTGTGTGTATTTGCAATGTTTGTAGACAAACTTGTGGTATATATATATATATACATACATACATAGTAGCTAATCTATGTGGTGCTACTTTAATCTATTTATTTAATCATGGCCACACTTAATGTAACAGACAACAATATACAGTTTGAGACATTATGAGGTGAAGTTCCTGAGATATTTGTTATACAGCTTTTATGCTGAGAAGAACTTCTCTGCATAACACCATCAGTAAGAGCCTGTGTGCTCTGACCCTCACTCTTCTACAAATAACAACTCCATTTTCAAATGTCGAACCTTCGGTGCTTTCGACGAAATATCTTACCAGCAGTTTGACACACCAGGACGAGTAGCAAAGCTCTGTCGTCTCAAATATCATGATCATACAAGTGAGTGTATCAACCCCGCTTCCTGTCTCTAAAGTCATCAATTCCCGTAGCGTTGTTAGCTTTCAATCCCTCAAACGATACCCCATTGTTCTCCCTAGTGTTGATATTGTACAACTTGAAAGAAATGGAATTGGCATAGCATAATGTAAAAGAATTCTGTGCCGTGGCACAGTGGCCTTGAGCGTGGTGTTCTGATTTCCGGCTAAGGAATGCGCCCGGCTCGTTCCCACTTATAGGGGTGCGGGTTAGAACCGGTGCCGACTCAGCATCGTGAGGGAAGAGAAGACTTGCGATAGGCAGCGATCCCGGCCATGATAACCTGCATTTCGGTTGAGGAATGCGTGATGCTGGCCACATCACCTATATCAGTTGGATGATCGCCTACCTCTGAGGTGCGTTAAGTGGGCACACGGTTTAGTAGCTCCAGACTCGTAAAACCTGTAGTGGCACAGGTTGTTGTTATTATTATTATTTGTATTATTATTACTATTATAATTATTTAAAATAAGTTATGACGGCAGCATTTGATTGCGTCGAACACGCAATAACCTCAATATGGAAAATTTACTCTAACGCACTATAACAATACGCCTGATAGCAACGCGTGGCCGCGCCGTGGCCGAGTGGTTAGACCATTCGACTCTCGCCTACACGGCCGGGGTTCGATCCCAAGCGACCGCATGTGAGATTTCATCCGTCTATCATCAGTGTCACCGCCTGCGGCGCCATTAGTAGTTAAAGCGGGCGTTAAGTTACTCCATGGCACGACAGCTCACAGGGAACCTTGGCCTACCGCCCGGCTGCTGCGTCCCCCATCTCGGTCCACTACAGACGTCATGGATGGGGTGCAGTATTGGGGGGTGAGACGTGGTCAGCGCCTCGAATCCCCCCGGCCGGTTAATGCGGTCCTGATGACCTGGAGCCGCTACTTCTCCGGCGTTAAACACTACCAAAAAAAAATGATAGCAACGCTCTAATGTGAACGAATACTTGAACGAGCAAATGTCATTTCCCACTAGAGTGCACATGACTCAAAAACTTGACCATAGTTCAGTATATTCGTTGCTGCTATTGAACGAGTTGGGCTAAAAAAAACGAACGAGTCTCATTACATACTATATGAAACAAAGAGGTTAAACGCATGTCCTTGACAGTTCTACTCTGTATAACATTAGCTATAAAGCATCAATGTTTACTATAAGTATAAATCGATGTGCCACATTACATGCTTTATGTTTCAGAGGATGAAAATAAATAAATACAAATATAACAGATCTTTATGTTGGAAAACGGAATTTATGCAGTTTGGAGCATTTTCAGCAGTGTTATTGAGAAAGTTTCTACTTAAAGTGGATAGTATTTAATTTCCGTTGTAAAACGGAAGCTTAAGGGAAAAATACCAAGGGAGATAACAAAGCCTTTGTATTCCTCTTCGCTTGAGCTGTCGCTCGTAAGATTTACACAATGACTGTATTTTGGAAAATTAATAACCGAACTTCTTATCCTTAACAAGTTTTGTCTTCAGGCATATAATGAAGAAACGCTTAATTTTTCTTGTCCTTTAAGTATTGCAGTAAAACATAGCATACCCACTTACCACGTTCTCAATGCATCTGAACACATACACCAGGTAGCCAGTCAGTTCTTCATTATCCTTGAGCTATGGAGCACTACAACATCACGAACCCATTTTTTATGTAGGATACGCATGCAGATAATATTGTGACTCTCCAGCTTTCACTGTCACCTCACTAGGTTCTCACTGTCAGTTCACTGTCAGTTCACTGTTTTTTCACTGTCACTTTACTAACGTGAACTAGTTCAGTTTTTCCTATCACTTCACTTTCTTCGCGATGTAGTAGCGTAATGAAATACACACAACGTAACCACTTCTTTGGTTGGCTCACTGACTCTAGAGTCGAATACAAGATTTAGCACTGCACGTCACAAAAGTTGTCACAAACTCGCTTGGAGAATGGAATGAATGGGAAGCATTTTGTCACGTCAGAAACGCATTCGCCAACTCACTTCCCACTAACTTACGAACACACTGACTGACGAATCCCCTGAATTACATACGTTGGAATTGTCCACAGAGTATTCTAGAATGCTCTGGAAAGGGAGAGAGAAACTTCCAGAATATTCTGGTTTTCTGTCATAAGCAGTATTTACCTGACTGGTGTTTACGCTGGGCGAGAGCGCTGCCGCGCCTACTTCTCACTTGTATCACTCACAAGCCGGCCGATCGGCGCCAGCCAATTGATAGCTCAGCACATAACTTCGTCGCATGGTAAGTGCATTGAAACAGCCAACCGTTTAAATCAAAATAACCTAATAACAGTATATATCCATTTTAAAAAATTAAGCTGCAATACAAATATTTGGTTGCAAAATTACGAACGAGGTTTTGCAACTTAATATATTATGCAACGAGAGTATAATGGTAGTAATTCAGATTTGAGTATGTTTATGTTTAGACAACTTTCACACCACTATTTATGCTTGAAAATGTATTTAAGTTTAAAATATTACCTTTATCATCAGGTACTTATTATCAGGTGATTTATTTAGAAATATCTTCAATTCATCAGGTGAAAAAATGTTGGATTTTTCCCGTTATATCCCTCTGTTTTGCGTTTTATTAAGATTTCCAATTTTTAGTGCTTAGGTAAGTCAATGTTGTGCTTAATATTCCGTATTGCTTTCAAAATAGAGTAGTGAGTACACACGGTCGATGGCTTAATACTTTGCGACAATCCTCCGAAGTAAGCCAACAATAATTTGTTTTTCAAATGAGGTTATGCATTTTGATTTTATACAATCTATGAATTGTGCATATCATTTTTAATATATGTTTCTTAGTTTTTGTGGCAATAAGTTATTAGTCACATCGTCTGCCTTTGTAAAAATATAAGTTGCGTCTCACTTTCTCTCGTGTCTGACATTTTTACTGGCGCTAGTTGTTCTTCGACTGAACATACGAGAATAATCGATAATTGTGCTTTCAACGGTTGGTGCCTGGCAGCGTTAGGAGTTGTGCGCAGACGCGAATATATTGATTCTTGCATGTGGATGTGTTGATTGGTGGAAACCTGCACTTTAATGAGGTCGGTAAAATTGCAGCTACGATACTATAATTGATACATTTAGTCATGGTCGAGCATAACCTATGGTACGACTTTTAAAAGCACTTTAAACTGCCAAAAAGTATAAAAATGTGTATTAAATGTATCCGTGGAGAGAAGACACACTGTTCACACTTTTTAAGTGCGAAGTTTTGGTCCTCCTTCTGGCTGGATGGTTGCGTTCAGTTACACCAGTAGTCAGGAATGTGCATACGCTTTATTTATTCAATGGACAATTCTGTGGCAATTTGGCAGAAGCAGATATGTACGAAATTTCTAGTTTTTAGGAGAGCAAAAACAAGGTTCAGAGTGAGGTGAAAAATCAGCATCATGTTTTAACAACCACTTTAATGTTGTAATAGGTTAATCAATGTGTGGACACCATAGTTACAGACATTGAAAGCTTAAAGTTCAATAGTTTAAGAATTATGTAACATATTTTGAAACAAGTGCACTGTATATGGCAAAAATGTTTATTGAAATAATATGCAAAACAGTATATGTCAGACATATTATGTTTCAGTACTATAATTGAACCAAGATTTATGTCTTTTATAGATATTTTAACATGCAAATAGCTTAGTTTTACCAAATGCATTTATTACTTTACAGAATAATAAGTAAAACGTTTAGTCAAAATGCATTTTAATCGAAAGTAAGTAGAAATACTGTTTATATAAAGGAGTGTTGATTATGTTTAAAAGCCCAGAGGTCATTTGGATGTTCATATAAAGGAAGCTCAGCACCTAACGGCGCTAAAAGAATACTGTGACTCTTCCTCCGATGATTCAGAAAAATCTCCCAATTTTGATGTTGCACTGTTTGCAGACAGACAGTTATAGAAGTTATGGTATACTGGATATATTAGTGGGAGTAATGAAATTATATCTGCTTTCTTTGTTGGATTTATTGACATAGGTTTATCAAACTTATTCTTCAGTATTATGTTTTTTGGTGGCCTTCCTATTTGTTTTCTCAGATCCATAGTCCTGAATGCTTCCTCTGTAAGCAAAGAATTCTTGTAATGTATTATTCCTTAAGTTTTTTATATCTTAGCCACTTTGTTCCACCAGTTTATGACTTCTCCTTCAACTGCTTTACTCTACTTTTTAAAGCACTCACTTGAAACACCCGAGTACGATATTATGTCATCTTGGGAAGTTTCAACTACTTTAAACTGTTTCCTCCTATGGAGAGTTTGCACAAACTGATACCAATCATGGGGAATTCTGATTTCGATTGATGCCTTTTTCTTTGCTCTTTCAATTTTTGGCTGGTCTGCATCACACTCAAGTCTGGTATGGCCTCGTTCAAGGCATTTTTGATCTATCATTTTCAAATTACACTTGCTTACAGGATCTGATATTGGTGTAGCAGCAGTTATATTCTTATTTTGGCCAGTACACGAGCCAGAAAATGCTATCACAGAATCAACATGCCCAGGTAAAATTTTATTGTTTAATCAAGCAGGAGACTATATCAGATCCTCTTCCTCCTATCCCTTCATGCTACATATAACATGTTGTTTCATCTTCACTGATATCCCTCACTGTGAAATTGAAAATCCACAGTTGTCTTTTGTAGTAAACTATGTTACTGCTTAAATTGATAGTAGGCAGACATTGCTGGAGCTCAAAAACAAACATTCTCTGTTTTCTATCAGCAAGAACAGATTTTTTGTCTTCGAATTTTCATGTGTAGCCAGTTTCTGCAGCATCCAGATGTAACTTTTTCTCTGCAATGATTTCCATTTTATCATTTTCTAAGACATACCTTTCTCGTATCAAAAAGTCGTCACCTTTTTGGCATGTGTCAATACTAGGCAGTTTGATTTTATACCCAGTGGTTTTTAATATCTTCACATACAAAGATAACTTAGAGGTTTCTCATTTTCACTAGTCCTGTGTTGAATATAGAGTGCATGCATTTCGGCTACGTTCAGTTGGGATGTCAGATACTGCCTATTGAATTGACTTCTAGAATAGTGACGTTCATATTTTGGGAAGCCTTCAAAATGACACAGTTTCTTTTGTAGCCTGAATCAATTGAAGACATTTCCTTCTTATTTTTAACAGCCCCTCTTCTTGTTTCATAGTTCTTACCTGTTTCCGTTCTTTTTATCATTACAGTTCTTTTATGTTTATCTTGCATGTTTCTGTAGTTACTGCTTCCATTTGATGCATTCTCTTTTCCAGGGATTCACTTTCACAGTGACTGTCAGAAAACTGTCCAGATCTAAGAATCTCATTATTTTGAAAAGACTCCTCAATAGCTGATTCATTAACTATACGTGTTTCTTCATTGGATTTACAAACTTCGTTATCCACTATAAACTGACTAAAACAATATCTTTTCCTGTAGCATTCTCATTACAAATGTACCAATTATGACATCAGAAGTAAACAGTAAAAGACTATCATCACCCTGTTAGTGTGTTTCTATCTGTAGGCTGTATATCAATGCTTACCATAGTTTGCAACCCTTCTAAGCAGTGTGTTTGAGTATCTGTATTGCATGCTTCTATTTATTCTTGCTGGGGTATAGGTGCAAGTGGAGTTTCTGAAAACAGAACGAAAAAGAGTAATAATAAGGGTTTAATATTGGCTCTTTTCTGAATTCACTCATAGTTATATTCTTATAAACATAACTATAATAGAAATACCTTCTATTTAGTCTGTGTACTTAAAAATACTTCTGAGCAGAATATATCCATTGCTGCAGCTGGAGTTAGTCTGCTTGGCTAGACTATTTTCAAAGCAGCTGCCATACATGTTCCTGCCTCTCTTAAATGGACAGCTGTAAGTGAGGTTTCTGAAAACAAGTAAAACAAGTGTAATAATGAGGCCAAATAAGTTATTAATTTACTAATTTTACTCATATAATTTTTAAAAATATAACTGTAATTGAAAATACCTTCCAAATTAGCCTCTGTATTTAAGGCTTCTTCTTAGCACAACACATCTGCATCTGCAGCTGGGGTTAGTCTGTTTTGCTTTGGTATTTCCAAGGCACTCACATTATCTGGACAAAAATGGTGATAACAAATAGATGTTTTATTTTATATCTATTAAAGAAGTAGAATATAACTCATTACTTGAAAACTAACTCTGATATTCATTTTGAGGTTAAGCACTTACCTTTGTGATTATTATTCAATAAAGCTAGCCGAACCAAACATTTTCCACGGTCTGTCATAATGAAATGTAGTTATACACATGCACACATACACACGGAAAACATCTTGCTTCGCAGCATTGCAAAATAATGAATAAATATTATTATCAAAGAAAGCAACCACATAACAAAAGTCTAAGGTATGGTCTGTTGGTCGACAATGACTTAACAATTGGCTGCTTGCCAGAAGCAGATATTTTAACATATACGATCAAAGAATCATTAATGGAGCTATTTTTGAATATGCCAGACAGATATGTGAACATACATACATCACGAATGCAAGCGCTGTTATTTCAACATATCTGCCCATATTTGCTTTTGGCAAATTTCAAAGTTCTACCTTCATGACTTGTAGGAATTTACAATGCATTTTTAACGAGGTTCTAGGTCAGAGATATGCTTTTGCCGGATTCTAGATATCAATGTTAGTGAGATGTCTATACAAAAATCTCAAAATCAGAAAAAATGGACATATCTGCTTTTGCAGACAAACGTGATCAATTGAAAATATTATTTTCGGCACGTAAATGTTACAATAAATGTCACAACACAAAACATCATGCATAACATCGGCCTATTTAGTAGCAACATAATTATATATCTATTAGCTTTGGTTGTAAAATATTAAGCGTTCTGTACATGTAGTAATACCTACTAAAACACGGCAGATAAAACAAGAGAAAGAAAAATAAACTAAAATGAAGTAAAGGAAACAATAAGTGCCTAGGTTTCGCACCTGTCTTTGTGCCTCCTAATTTAAAAGCAAAGAAACCTTATGATGACTTGAACCTACATTGAAAGCCTGGCCATGCAGTCAATGTTACAACATGATCTAACTTGGCCACTGCGTGGCTTTAAAGAGATAGATCAGCTTACAAATTGTGTAGCACCTGTTCGTAGCGTTCGTGTACTAAAACAGTATTGTTTCGTGTTATGTCGTTATAAGGGGTTGCAATTTTCGAATGCCAAATTTAGTAACATGACAGTGAATACTTGTTTCCTTCCGAGATGTGGCGTCATGGTAAAGTGAGCGACTCGCATTTGGGAGATCCCAGTTCGCTTCTCGAATGCCCTTTCTGACCCAGGGGTTTTCTCGTGGATTCCCCAGATCCGTAGGCAAATTTTGGGGTGGTCCTCTTCTACTACGCCTTTCCTGTCCAGCGTTTCCTGTGCGATACTTCGTTCTCATCTGTGTGAGGGATGTAGGACCATTCGACGGTGTTTGGAAGGTTGCGACTGGGCGGAGAATATGCGTTTATTAGAGGATTTTACCTGGCGTCGTTCGGGACTTCTCAGTTAGGCCCGTTTCCTAGAGGACCCTCTCCAAGGTGGAACCGTAGGAGGTTAGTGGGCAAGGGCGGCGGCGCATTCTTTCAAACTGGAAACGTTAGAGACCCTGTCCAAGCTTGCACCTGTCGTCATCCGGAACTGGTCGTCTCTCATCTCTCCATCCTAGTTACGTTGGAAGCACAAAGGACCGCAATGACTTCGTGCAGTGTTCTGCTCGGTTTAGGGGACACCTACATGATATGTACAGGATGGCGCGTAATGCATCTACCAATTTCGTTTGAGAAATAGAATTACTAAATAAAAGTAAAACTACTTTATTTGTGAAAAAGTGAAATAATATAATTTGCATTTATGGATATTACACTTGCATCAACATACTTGAATATGACGTCAGCTCGTGCGTGCGTGCGTGTCTGGTAGGCTCGTGGTGAGCCTAGGTGTTGTTGCTGTGTACCTACCCTGGTAAGGGTTTAACCACAGGAATGAGGTGAAGGTTGAGGTTTTAATTTTGGAGGTTTCGAGTGTTGGCGTTAAGGAGGTAGCGCTGGTAGGCTCCTCGAGCGGTTGCATTTTCAGGAGCAGCTTCCGTTCCTCTGCTCCGCTGGTGTTTATTTTTTATTTAATTATGGTGGTGAAATTCTGATAGACCTCTCCCAATGGGAGGGGGGAGTGCTTTGTTCAGCTATTACGCTGTTGGCTGGTTTCAAGCCGTTGTTACCGGGGGTGCCCACAAGCCATGCGGGGAACCCGGAACCGCCTCTTTCGGCGTTCAGAGGGTAAGTACTCCCCCAGAGATCTGACAAGTGCGTTCTCATGGTCGCCCAATCTGGCGTAAAATTTTTGAGCCCGGCGCCTAATAACATCTTCCACATATGGGAGGGCCGAAGCTTCATGTAGTAGCCTCAAAGGGAAACGTCGACATACAGAATATATGGACCGGAGTCCTCTATTCTGTACCCGCTGTAACCAGAGAAGCCAGGAGTCTGCTGCCATACCCCACACTTCGCAGGCATAGAGCATCAGGGGGACTACAAGCGCCTTGAAAAGAGTGACCCCTATCTGCATTTATACATTCTTGAAGACGACGCGAAAATGCCTCCATGGCACGTCGCGCCATCTCCCGTGAAACGGCATTGATTTCCTGGCCAATGTTATCTTTCAGCTCCTAATGATTTGCAAACGGTGCGAGAATACTTTTCCTTTCAATTATCACCACAGAAATTATTCCGGAACTGTTAAATCTGGAGATTAGGACGGCCAAGTTAAATCTCTAAAACGGGAAACCTGTCGATTGAGGAACACTCGGAGAAAACCCATGCTTTAAGTGCAGTGCTGCTAAAACCAAATGTTGTTCAACTGTAGTTCCTGGAGTTCTGGCTTGACACAATTTTGCAAATTTCAACATGGCGGTCGGAATTTACAGTTAGTGTGTGACCAGCACAATCTTCCAAAAAATGTGGACCAATAATCCAAAGCATTCCAATTGAACACCACACCACAACATCTTAGCTCATAAACATTGCGAGGATTTTGATTTCGCTTGTTCTCAAACTCTTTGAAGAAGAATAAGAAGAAGAATAAGAAGAAGACTTGAATATTTGGTTAAGCAGCCATCTGTGCCAGTGTTGATACAGGCAGAACAGCGTTTCAGTTAGGGAACGCGTAAAAATGTTTGCTTCTACAGCAACAATCCATAGCGTACCAATTGCGAACATTGTAACCGTAGAGTCATATCTGATTCATGTGCTTGCGCAGCTCAAGTTGAGCAGGAATACCAAGCTAAGTTGGTAGATACATTACGCGCCAACCTGTAGATACTACCGTTCCTACTCCCCTAGAGCGTCAACCAAGTATACCTTTTGTTAAAAATGAATGAAAAGTTGGCCGGTATCTGTAGATTACTACATAAACCAGGCCGCGCCGTGGGTGAGTAGTTAGACCGCTCGTCTGCCATCTAGGCGGCCCAGGTTCGATCCCAAGGATTCGTGGTGGACGAAGCGGCGTCTGGGCGGGTTTATCCGAGTTCTAGGGCTTCCCCCGCCATTCTTTCTACCAATTGCTCCATTATCACCTTTCCAATCATCAATTTCGCTTACATTTCATATCATCCACTTCCTCATGTTCACGCCTGGCTACGGGCCGACCCCTCGTAACAGATTCTCCATTTTGTGGTTTCGTGCCTTAGGCTCCCCTACAGGCTTCTGACCCCTAGGCATTGGCTTGTAAGTCCTAGGGGAGTTTCAGTCTTACAAATACGGGGAGGGCAAACCGATTACGAAACGAATACGAAGTATATAAACCTCGTGTTGCTCTAAACAAAATATGAGGGAAGCGTAAACCTAAGAAAATGACTGTATTTAGCTCAATGTGCTATCCCAAGAATTCCTGGAGGCACACTCTTGTGTTTTCACGGTTCTGTAAGATATATTTCGAGGAATGTTGCAATAAACAGTTGGAAACCGAGATATCTCGTTGTTTCAGTAGACTTAAAAACGAGGCAGGAGAGGGCAGCTATTTGATTGCGCTTGCAATTCCTGATATACTACCTATAATGTGTACACAATTTAATTTATAAGGAGGAATAGAATAGTAAAGACGTTTAAATGTTGAAGAATGTGTTTTATTTCATTTACGTTTTTTCTATTGATAACTGTAGCGGGAACTCTGCTTTCGTCTCCTTCTCCGGTGTTCTCAACTCAGTAGTTGATGAAGATTCCACTCCTAATATCTCCTAACTAAGTCTATCTCAGGGTGCTTTGTGGGTGAGGTGAATACTATATAACACTGCATTTTCCCTTACCATTTGAATTCATTATTTCACAGGTTTAATGGGTGGCTAGCTTGTTTTCTTACAAAAGATGCTACAATTAAATACTTTCCCACCATTTAGATCTATTATCAGGAGCCTAATCTCACCATCTGCACATCGCTCCCCCACCACTTAAGCACGTGGACGGGCGCACAACACACTGTAAGCGTAACCGTGTAAGTCAAGCGCGAGTCCAAGATTAAGATTAAGAGTAACCACATAAGAGATATGCCGTCTCTTATATATCGACACTGGGTGACACCAACCTTCGCACCATAAAATGCAACAGTATCTATGATTGGTCCCTTGTCAGCATCACTTCATAAGCTATGAAAACAAATTGTGCCAAATTTTGTCATCATAGCGTCCACATGACGTGTTTGGGAAAACCCAAGGCTTCCCTCTCACTTTAACTTCCTGCTTGCTTTGTACATTTCTCCAATTCCCTGTACTACTTGGAGGACAAGTCACTATTCCTGTTTCACTTATTTCTCTGTTTGTTCTTTTCTATCTTACATTCTTTAGCCTAAATCTGTGCTCATTAACAAGTGGGGGTTGGTGGACTGTTACCTGGAATTAGGCTAGCTCGCCTTGCCTTAATTACCTAAGTTACAACAACTCGCTTTTCTGCATATTTCTACCACTAAATATTCACAACTATATTACAATGCTTTCTACATGCTTATAATATTATGTACAATTTCCCATTTATATGTTTTGTAAGCATATAGTATGTGCTCCTGCACAACCATGCACAGTTATTTATATAAATTTCTGTTCTAGTTCACATCTCTCTTTAGTCCATTAATTTGTTGTATACAGTTCTTTCGATTTCTACTTTCTCTACAGGTACTATACACATAGTAGGTAGAGAAGGTATTGTATTTCACCCAATTAATCGATGTCGAGATTTCACCGAAAACTATGTTTTGAGGTCCCACGAGTAAAAAAGAAGCAGCCTTTTTAGAAAAAAACGGTTCGTATGTGAACACCATAGCTCAAAAACGAAATAACCGATAACGCCAAATTTGGTATTAAAGTGTAATATCTTCCAAGGATGCGACACAAAGATTTTCAAGAAAATCCCCCCACACCAAACTATGTTTTGCATTGTAACATTTTGTTTGTCTTAAAAATGGCTCTAACGATTTTGATTAAAATACTGTATTTTAATGATACTTACATCATAAATAAAATGTATATCTTGAATTTTCTGGAAATAGCCTATCAAGATCTCCTCATTCAGGATGAAATTTGCTGATTTTGCATAACTGGTAAACCGTAAGAGATAGAAAACACTCACTATACAAAAATTAGATTTCATTAAAATACTTTGGAATATGTATTTTTTTATATATTTTCATACACACATATATATATTTTTAGAGTTGACCGTTTCTGAGATATTCCTTGTTATTACTTTCAAGTGTAAGCTATATAACTTTTCTCAATTGGGAAGTAACCTTTCGTTTCATCTCTCTTTTGTTTTACTTCAATTGTTCGCACAACGATCAGCTTTTAAAATATTCAACTATCGCTTTAGTCTAGTGTGTTTCCTTATTTTTGCTCTGCTTGGAAGGAAGGAAACAAGTAATAAGACAATTTCTGCTAATGCTTATCTCTATTGGCATACTGTAGATAAATGAAAACTATTTTATAAGATTTATTTATTTGCAGAACAGGTAGAGAAATCCATGTGAATAGAACACATAAGATTTTTTACACACATGTCGGCCTTCAGCTGTAACTTAATTGACCACCAGGCAAGAGAGAATGACTTTTTACATAGAATACAAATACGGAAACACAATACAAATACCCATGCCCAAGGCGTAACTCCAAACCGTGCTTTTAAAATTGCTACCTACTAAAGTTTCAAAAAATGTTTCAACATTTTAAACTTTTTAAATTCTTACGCGATTTCAACCAGTTTAAAATGATGTGTTTTTGGGGTGACTAAGATCAAAAGGTTAATTACCTTCTGTGTGAGTGTACATTATTAAACCGACAAGGCAGCGTCTTCAAGGCAACAATTAAACGCGAAAACAATTGGCGAATAAATAATTATGAAATGTTAAAAAAAAACACAATAACATTTTGTGCTCTTTATTAAAAACGTACATTTTGAACGGTTGATTGTACGCAGAGGGATATATATGTTTTCCATTTGAGAAAATTATACATTTTTGAAAATTCAAATCTATAATAAGTAATATATCGAAAATGGTGAACTCCACAAGAAGCAATGCACTTGAAATAAATTGTATGCTTTAATGGGATGTACATTTTTGTGCTATAAAATATCTATCTCTTAAGGTTTACCAAATATGCTAAACATTTTTCATGTAAAGGATGTTTTTTGGGTAGTGTGATTTTCTCGAAAATCTTCGTGGAGCATAATTGGAGGCTGCTGAACTTAAACACCACGTTTGGTATTTCACCGTCTTTTTGTATTTGAATTGTGCTGTTCACAGACAGACACATGGGTCATTTTATAAAATATTTGGTTTGGGTTCAGATGTCGCAAGACATGTATTGTGTATCGAATTTTTGGGTGGATTTCAATACGTTCTTTACCTACTATATATGTAGTAGAGAAAGTAAAACTAATTTGTATCCGCATGCCAGAGGAGCGGTCGCCCGACGTGGTGCAGTGATTCCCATGCTAGCCTATAAAGTCCAAGGTGGTAGGTTCAAGCCTGGGGGAGGTTGATTGATTTTTTCAGACACAAAAATCCTTAACATGTCTTCCTTCGGAAGGGAAATATAGCCGGTTGTCCCGTGTAATGTTTATTTTCACGTACAAGATTGCCATAGCTTGAAAGAAAAAGGTTTCTGGGCAACATTTTCCGTTATTTCGCGTCCACAAACCGTGATTTCGTCCTACAGTGCCATCTGTGGGTGACGAGCTGTTCCCTCGTCACCGTGGCGCATAGTGGTGAACTCACGAACTAGAAATTCAAATCCGATCATGGAAACATCCTAACGATGCTTTTTCCTCCACTTAGGAGCTACAGGAAATACTACTGCTGCTGCTGCCACTATCGCTACAGCATATTATTATTATTATTATTATTATTATTATTATTATTGTTATTACTCAGTAAATTGTTTATTTTATTTGTTAACGGGTTTGAACCTGCGATCTTGAGTTCAGAAAGCCAGCGCCTAACCAACTGAGCTACCCAGACCGACATTGATATTATTAGCCCGCCTGTGTTGTGTGGAGGTAGCATGTCTGCCTCACATTCAACAGGTCCCGAGTTCGAATCTCGCTTAGGTTGAGTTACCCGGATAAGATTTTTTCGAGGTTTTCCCTTATCCTGTGAGGACGAATGTCGAGTAACTTCAAGCTCCACGGACCCCGGGGTCATTTGAGCATAATTTCACCGATTTCATTCATCGTCCGATATGCTAAAAGTAAAATAATAATAATTATTATTGGTGTTGTTATTACTTAAGCTTCATTGCTTCAAAACAAATATTATGGTACCTTTTATCTATGGTAACCTGCAGCTCTTGCTGGAAGGAAGTTAAATTAAAGATAAAAATTAAGTGTCGAGGTTTGGATCACATGGAGAAGGGATCTGGGAGGATTCAAATCGAAATATTCGACCAATAGTAGCCATACACACACATAAGGTGTAGGTGTAATTTAATTCATGATAAGCATGTGAGAGAATGACGATAAAATTAAACATTATCTGAACTACAGTAATACACCAAACACTATTAGTATTTTTGAAACCGCAAATGAAGATAATAACATCCGAACGCGCTCGCTGGTTTCTATGTGATAATTTCAAATGAAGCAAAATGCCACGAGGCAGTTTACGAGGACAAATTCGCTCTACGACTTCACTTACATCTATGTTTGTTACTTTGGAATGGCTGCGTTATACCGTTACTAACATTTTAATAACACACCATCAAAACGCATTGCAGAGTCAGGTAACTTCCAGCGAAATGTCATAAAACTGTCGTTTCCGTACACTGCTGTTAACTTACATTTCGAAACACTCCATGTAGTTAGCATTATGATACACGTTAATGTAAAGGTCAACATTACTTTTTTTAGAGCATGTAACATTTTAAATCTCCTAAAAGATCTCACACTCTAGGCACTAGATAGTGTCTGCTCCGAAAGAATTTAAGATACAAATGAACACTTCGTGCACCGAGCGAGATATCTACGTGGTAATGTGTGAGGCTCGCAGTTCGGAGGTCCCAAGTTCGACTGCCAACGAACAGCGCACTCTGACCATGGGGTTTTTCATGTTCTTCCTCTGGTCGTTAAGGTGAATTCTGGAGTGGTACACTCTATCAAGATTCTTCTTTCCTTCATTTTCTTTCACTTCAGTTCCCTGTCAGATACTGCGGTATCGGTGGTGAAGGGAAGATGACCAGTTGCTTGCCGTATGGAATGGTTTACCCCCTCCGTGTCCACCTGAGTTAACTGTCTCGCCGCCAAGGGACGCTGCGTCACCCTCTTGGGATTAATCTCTAAAGCCGTCTACAGACGGATACATTTCTTGAACCAGAGATTGTGTCATACGATGGTATGTCTTGTGTCACTGACTTGTATACCATCTTGCATGGACGTATTTACACACGGCACACTTCAGTGGCAATATGTTTTAGGTAAACGGCTAACATAAAAGTTGAACGCAGTAGCTGTGGTTACTGTAGTTATTCTTTCTGTAATATATCGCGTACTCATAATTTCCTCACACATCTACACATCCAATGGTCCAAAGTTGCCATCAAAGCTCATTAAAGCTTACAGAAGCGAAGCATACCTCTAAAACAAGTTATTCTTTGATCACTATAAAAACGCTAGAATGACCTTGTAGCTCAGTGGGCTGTTATGCTAAGGGTTTTGGGTTCGATTTTTGGTTGGAGAGAGGAACTTTTATGTCTTCCCTATCCTTCCCAGTTTCTGTAAATATTTTTAAAATCAATATTTTTTATTGCTTCGTGCTCCATTACGTTACTTAACATGCAACACTACTTGGAACTGTATTAAATATTTTATCGCGCTATCTGTTTACATCTTCCCTGCCTTGTTAAGTCATATATTATTAGATTACAATGCATCGAAGTTTAATTTTTTTTATTTATAATGTTCACTAAGTTCAGAAATTTCATTTTGGAGTTTTTCACAAGTTCAGTGTTTTGCACCGGCGATTCCTTTCTCGTTCTCGCTACACTTTTCCTAAGATATTTTCTTTCACTTTTTAACCGTTCATATTCCCAGATGCATTGTTTATTTACTTTTCCTGCATATGCATGTTCGATTTTCCGCAATCGTAAATCGGTGAACACAGACTCCACTTTTATTATGTGCTATGAGCTTTGTTGTTAGATTGTGGGTTAGTGGTAGTTTGGTCCCTAAGCATGGTCTTGAACTATGTTTGGGTATATTAAGACACGAAGTATTACGAAACTACAAAACGTAGCTATGATATAATAAGCAAACTTAAGCAGTTGGCCTATCTAAATAATAAATCCGAATTGCAATCGGACAATGCTCCTCGGAATGGCTACCAGATGGTAAGGAATACATTTTCATTTACTGGCATGACATTTGGAAGCAATGCTATGGCATGCCAGGAGATGCCATGGAAGATCATGCATATATGGGGATATTTTTATACAGGATGTTCATGAACTATATCGAAATATTTTCACAGAATATGTAGATTACTTAAATAAGTAATTTGAGATAGGAGACTTATGACCTGTTTATTGAAATGTCGAAGTAACGGCTTTAAGTTTCTGAAGTGCCAGTACGCCACTGGCTAATTTATCAACCATTCGAGAGCATAACACGAAAAACGAAGGGACATATTACAGCGTACCTCTCTAGCGCAGTGGTTATGATACTGCTTTCAAGTGAAAGATAAGTTTCCGAGTTCGCGTCTGGTTCACGTATTGCGGCAATTCGTCTGGAATGAAAAAAATAATAATAAAGAACATTTACTCTATGACTGGATTCGAACTCTTGACCTTTGGGATAGCGGCTTCCCGCCTTATGCATTAAGCCACCAGAGCAGTTGAAAAAAATCTGATGTGTACCATTCACATGACTTTCTCTATATTCCTGCAACAAATTATTCTTAAAAAAACTTATACTTCTATTAACTTCTATGCTAATCAGTAAAACATTAGCAGAAATAGTCATATTACTTGCTTCCTTGTAAGTAGAGGTGAAATAAGGGAGTACTATAGGTTAAAGTGATAATCAAAAGCTGGTTGCCATGTCACTGAAGTTCCTTTGTTTGTATGGACAGCAGTTGACAAATTCCTGTATGAGAAATGTATAAGTTTTTCATAGCAGAAACCAAAAATAAAGAATGTCACAAAAACGACGAACTCCACGAAAAAAATGTATATAACATACATTGTGTGTTTTAACGTGCTCTACATTTTTTTTGTAGTAAGTTTTTGTCCATCTCTTACGGTTTAGCAGTTATTCAAAATTTAGTAAAATTCATCCTGACTAAACTACTCTTCAGAGGCTATTCCCAGAAAATTCAAGATATACATTTTATTTGTCGGGTAAATATATTTAATATACGAAATTTTAATCAAAATCGTTAGAGCCATTTTTGAGAAAATCAAAATTTTCGAAAAAAGTTCCATGTAAAGGGTAGTTTGGGGTGGGGGGATTTTTCTCAAAATCTTCGTGTCGCATCCCTGGAAGATACTAAACTTAAATACCAAGTTTGGTATTTTACCTACTTTTCGTTTTTGAGTTATCATGTTCACAGACACACGGACACACGGACACACACACACACACTCACACATACACACGGGCCCTTTTCCGAAAATGCTTTTTTTAGATAAAGGGGACCCTAAAACATATATTTCCGGTGAAATCTGAGTATCGAGTTTTTTGGTGGAGTGCAATACATTCTCTATACACTATGTACATAGTGCCTATAGAGAAAGTAAAAACGCTTCCAGAGTAGGATACCTCAAGAACGTAGTTAATGAATGGTCAGTGTCGCAATGTCAAGTGATTAGTTCGAGATTTTAACACGACTCTAATGACTTCAGCCTCGACACAACCAATCTCCAGACAGATGAACACCCAAACTACCCGAATACCAGGGCTCACACACCACGTACTGAAGAGACCACCACTAAGCAAACACACCACTCACGTTCTCCCAGGAGCAGCATCAACACCAAGACTTTCCCAGCTTACCGTCTCCACAGGGAGAGAGAGGCACTCTCCCTGCACTGCATTCCACACACACCCCAACTCCAACCAACACCCATACCTTCCACTCCGCAGGGGGCCGGCTGGGCTTTGGTCAAGCCGGTCTCCTCGCAACACTCCCTCAATCCCACTGGACCCCATGTGGACCAGTGAAAAGTTACCTTTACTTGCGCGGGTGCAACAGCGGGACCGCACAATCCTTTCTATACTACCGGTGGAGGGGTTTTTTAGTCGGTAGGCCCATTTGGGAGACCCCGGGTTAGTCTTTAAGGTGGATTTTTCCCCTCCACTTGAAACTTATTAAAAGAAAAAAAAAAAAAAAAAAAAAAAAAAAAAAAAAAATCACAATCGACTCATCATGGTGTCAGTAAGCGAGGTGTCCCCCTCGGTTCCAAAATCTACATTCTACGGTTCGTGCAGCTCCTTTCGTGGCCGTCATAAGGAGGTCTAAATGTAGTTCCAGGTTCCGAACCCGCTTCATCGAGGAGCCCGGCTCGGAATACTTTTTTTAGTCTAGTTCTCTGTTGTGAGGAAATTTCTTCATTACAAGTATTTTTTTCCATTAATAAATAAATCTGCAGACGATGAAGTGATTCGTAAATCTGATGCAACTCGTCAATATCTGACTAAGACATAAGAAAACCATGAAATACAAAATCATGAGAAACTTAGATCACTATCTCAAAATTATTCTTTGGGTAGAACTTTTGAAACCACTAAAAACCAAAAAGAAAAGAAGAAGAAAAAAAGTGAAATCCTTTATGGATAATTGTTGATGTAAAGCCTGACATCTCCCACCAGGACGAAAATGTTCTTATTCTGTGTTATGCTTTCCCAAATAAAACAAATTAATTTATTTCAAAGTTGTGAAATGGGTATTGAGTTTAAGAATGCTGGTAGGGAGAAACATCTCAGGCAATAAGTAATGACATACTGTCCGCTCTTTAAAGTATCATATGCAGTTTTTGTAGAGACCAACTTCTTTCTCCCCCCCCCCCCCAAATAAACACAAAAAGTGGCCCGCTTCAGGTATAAGGTCCCGGACCCGCAACTTTATGTAGGAGCCATGGCACCCGTCAGCTTAAACTTAATACTGGAATAGTCCAACGGAGGCACTTCTTGCCGCTGAAGGTCAACACCATTTAAAGTAAATAAACCCTTCCTGTCTTACGTAACCTCTGGGAACAATGGATGAAAGAGAGACCCGGAGGTCGAGCAGATATGAACGATAATACGAACAAGCAAGAAAGGGAACCCTTACGTTTCCAGAACGACAACAATCCTGATGTCAGAGCGAACCTTCCTGTCCCATCAAGCCGGAGGTCCCTAAAATGAACCTCCCTTTCCCCTTCAAATTTAATCTTTTCATAACTTACACCAGATGTGCTTCAAGCTTATTTGCAAGAAGTAGAATCTTGCAGTCAGAAGGTTCTTCTATGTAGGTCAGGAGTCACTGGAGGGGAAACGAGGTTCCACTGTTTCGGTGTTCTGGTTCAATAACGTCCAAGGAGCTGCCATTCCATTAGCACTACACGAAATTGGAGGGAGAAAGGAGGAGAATGGCACCAAGTATCACATGGTGGCATGCTTAATCTAGATCCTATAGCATTTACCTTGTAAATCAACAGCACTTCAGTTATAAACGCACCTCAATGTATTTTGCCCCGGGATACTAAGCAATGCCGATCCCGGTGGCCGCGCTCGCTAAAGTGTCTCGTTTTGGCACTTCGTGGTGCACAGGATCGTGGGTTCAAGTCCCGCCTTGGGCATGGGTGTTTCTTTGTTTGTAAATGTATCTTTGTGTATGTATATGTAAAAAAAAGGAAAGCATTAAGAATAATGTCTACTAAGGAAATATAGGAAACTGGAAAAAATGGAGAGAAAAAAAGGAATACAGCGACGGAGTCCTGACAAGCCTCCGGAACTGTATTTAAAAAAAAAAAGTAGAAAAAAAAAAAAAAAGCTTGGCGCAGCCATCGGCGCCTGTGCTTGAACCTGCTCTCTAAGTTCTTGACCCATGGAAAAAATATCTGATGTGTTCCATTCACACGACTTTCTCTATATTTCTTAACATATTATTGTTAAAAACTTTACTTTATGATATCGAGATAAGCATTAGCAGATATCTCCTTAATTACTTGCATCCTTGTAAGTAGAAGGAAAATAAAGGAATACCCTAGACTAAAACGAATGTCAAATCGTTTAAAAGCTGGTTGCCATGTGGTTGAAATCCGTTTCTATGCAGGGCCACGAGAAAAGTTCCGTGTGAGAAAAGTTTAAGTATTTTAAAACTGAAACCAATAATAAGGAATATCTCAGAAACGGTCAATTCTAAGAAAAAAAGTATATGACATAAATTGTGTGTTTTAACGTGATCTACACTTTTTGTGTTGAAAGTTGTTGTCTGTCTCTTGTGGTTTACCAGGTACGCAGAATTCAGAAAAAAATCATTGAGAATAAAGAGGTCTTTAGAGACTATTCCCAGAAAATTCAGGATATAGATTTTATTTGCAATATAAATATCTTTAAACGTTAGAGCCTTTTTTTAAGAAAATCAAAATTTTCGAATTTGTTTCCATGTAAAGGGTAGTTTGGGTTTTACCGACTTTTCATTTTTGAGTTATCGTTGTTCACAGACACACGGACACACACGGACCTTTTTCTAAAAATGATTTTTTTGATACAGGGGACCCTATAACGTGTATTTCCGATGAAATCTCGGTATCGAAATTTTGGGTGGAGTGCAATACCTTCTCTATACACTATGTACATAGTACATACGTATAGAGAAAGAAAAATTGCTGAAATTGTTATCTTTCTGCTAAAGCTGCTTTTTAATGGAAAAACATTCTTGTTAGTGTGATTAAGTTTGAGCAGACATTTTTCTTTGTTTATATTCGATTTAAGCGAACGTTTGAGTAAATCAACAACGGTGTCAATGGGGCCCGTTTCACCATATTTACAATTTACACCTTAACGACTTACAAACAACAAATAAAAGATTAGAAATTGTTGTAAACTCTTTTCCACAGTAAAAGTTTATTTAGTTGTAAAGATTGAAGAAGTTTACAAATTCTAATAAATGTTTACAAACGATATCATGCGTAGTGTGTCGTATTCCGGTTTGAAGCGTCACCAATCACGCATTAAAACACTATCCGGCTTAAGTCTCCATGCATGTCGTACATTAGATAAGTATTATTTATTTGTTGAATCAGAATGACATGTCATAAACATATTTAATTATATTTTAGGATTAACGGATTCAAATGTCGATTATATGGAATTACAAATTCTCGCACTGTAGTGTATTGGCGTTGCGAGTGACATGATTTGATAGTTCGTATGCTGAATGTGCTTTGTTATTTTGTGCATTGTTGATTGGTCTAAGCACGAATGCGGGATTTCCACTAATCCAAACGTGAGATTTTCAATTTCAGGTTACAAATTGAAATAAAATATGTTACACATAATTGCTAAATTACACTTCTGACAGTCAGTTCAAATCCAGTGTAAGGGAAGACAGAGTTTTGAGGCCCCACTTTTGCCTGTTGTATGCTTTATGTGACGTCCAGCATCCAGCAATAGCAATTACTTTGATAAAAGACGCATTTCCCTCTCACTGTATTCATAAACAAATTTGAAGGCACCATTAGTTATGAGACTAAGCTTAATGTCAGGAAAAATGCACTTCTGTGAGTGTAGTGAGCACACAGAATGAATAAATGTCACAAGAGGAAATAGTATTGAATTTGATTCTTCTACCAAAAGTAGAGATTAGATTTACTTAGGGGCCAAACTGATCCTTTCCGGCGTTCTAGTGTTAAATTCATTTGTGAAATTGTATGAACAATTGACGACTTGCCATCTTTCTGTATTATCCATTGAAAACAAGCCTAAAATTATTTTTAGATGATCGCAGTGCATATCAAGGGTCAAGTGTTGACTGCGAAGAAAGAGTTATAGTATATAGTAGCTAGAGAAGGTATTGCATCACATCAAAGAATTCGGAGCCGAAATTTCACTATAAATACTTGATTTGAGGACCGCTGATTAAAAGAACCTTTCTAGAAACATGTTCGTGAACAGAATAGCTCAAAAACGAAAAGTCTATTAAATACCAAATTTAGCATTTTAGTTCAGCATCTTCCAAGGATACAACATGAAGATTTTCAATCAAATCTCCTCCATGCCAAATTGCCCTTTACTTTTAAGATTTTTTGAAGTTTTTATTTTCTCAAACATGGCTCTAAAGTTGGATAAAATACCTATATTATTTTGTGACAAATGAAATGTATATCTTAAATTTTCTGGGAATGGCCTCCGAAGTCGTCTTTATTCTGGATGACTTTTGCATGATGGTTAAATCATATGAGATAGAGAAAATCTTACTACACAAAAATATAGCTCTCATTAAAGTACACAGTTTCTGTCAAATCCATTTTTCGTGGAGTTCGCCATTCCCGAGAAATTCCTTATTAATAGTTTAAATTTTATCAGAAGCGAAGTCGTCATTATTTCTTACTTATGGCCATGCAAAGAGAACCGAATTTAAAGGCCATTATATAGCGGCCGTCTCTTAAAGGATTTGATTTGACTATCGCTTTAGCTTTGTTAGTCCATTATTTCCCTTCTACTCACAAGTAATTAAGTATTCTTCTTCTGCCTTTCAAGGATTAGGCCTATCGACCTGTTCCGGCCTTAATTCCATCTTTTAACTGGCCTTCCTATGTCTCTTTTTCCTAGGTTTATATTGCACGGCCATCTTTAGAATCCTTATTTCTTCCATTCTTTCCAGATGATCCTTCCATTTTTGATTATGTTCTCCTAGTTTATCCTTTACTGCAAAACATATTTAATTATTGTGTAATTACTTCATTAGGAATCCTGTTCAGTTTAGTACAACCTTTAACTGATCGTAAAAATTTCATTTCTGCAGCCTGCATATGGACAATCCTTTATCGTCATCAACCAAGATTCACTACCGTACAGTAAAACAGGTGTAGCCATCAGCTTATAAAATTTCATTTCTGTATTTCTTCGTGTATTTTTTTTAATTTTCTGCTTATTGTACCCCATATACTCTGATATTTAATGTCTATATCCTTATCCTGGTGAAAAGTGATACAGCTTCTTAAATAGTTGAAATGCTGAACTTGATCTATGATCTGATATTCAATTACTATTTTGCTTCTTACTGGGTATTTCCTATAAAATTCCAGTGTCTTCGTTTTATTTATTGAAGTAAATGAGTAATAAGACTATTTCTACTACCGATTTTCTTGGTTAGCGTGAAGGAGAAAAAATAATGAGTTTTTGTAAGAATATTTTGTTACAGAATAGGGAGAAAAGTCGTGTGAATGTAATGCATAAGATTTTTTTACTTTCTCTAGCATGCATGTACATACAATGTAGCTACATATTAACTAGAGAAGGTATTGTACTCCACCCAAAAATCGATGTCGAGATTTCACCAGTCCATGTGTGTATGTGTGTGTCTGTGGACAGCTTAGCTCAAAAACTAAAATACCGTTAAATACCAAAATTGGTATTTATATATTTAGTATATATCAGGGATGCGACGCGAATATTTTCAAGAAAATCCCCCACCCCAAACTACCCTTTACATTGAAAAATGTTGGAAAATGTTGTTTTTTCAAAAATTACTGAAACGATTTTGATTAAAATACCGTATATTAAAGGTATTTACATCACCAATAAGATGTATTTCCTAAATTTACTGGGAAGACCTCTTTATTCTGGAGGAATTTTGCATAACTGATAAACCGTAGGAAACTTACTACACAAATAATGTAGATCTATTTTAAACACATAATTTATGTCATATACGTTTTTCTTGTAGAACTGACCGTTTTCGAGATACTGTTTTTTGTTTAAACTTTTATCTACGCTCTTCTCAAACAGGTAAGCCACCTTTTGTTTCGTCTCTCGTGTTTTACTGCTGGCCATGCAAAGCGATCCGAACTTCTGTTGTTTCACATAGCGAGAAGCTTTTAAAAGATTTGATTATCGCTTTGGCCTACAAAGAAACAAGTAATAAAACCAATTCTGCTAATGTTTGTCTCGATTAGCATGATGTAGGGGGATGAATCTTTTCTAAGAATAGTTTATATGTAGAACAGCCAGAGAAAACCATATAAATGGAACACATCAGGTTTATTATAAATTTAGATATGCATTTATTGTGTGTAAGGTTTATACAATAGCAGTTTAGTATTATTATCATTACTACTCTATAAGATGCATTAAATTTTGCAGGCTATTTAGCACTGGTAGCACCTTCAGAAGATGGATTACAATATTCAGTACATACCTTTAACAAAATTGGAAATAAATAGGACATGAAAATCTAAAAAGAAAAAAAAAATGTGGCCTTTTATAGAATATGCCCTGTACCACGCAAAATATCAGGTGGCTCAACTGCGTATATGACGAGCGCAAATATCCCTTCATGTGCTAAAAGAGTTGGAGAATCCAACGGGGCTATTTCAACTTAAAATCCGTCAGTGAGGAATTGGCAAGGGCGAACTTCTCTTGCTTATCAGCGGAGACGCTGAGGGGGTCGCGCTCATTACGAGGGATAAAACGAAGATTGCTATCGCCAGTTCTCCACTGGCGGGTTTTGACTTGAAACAGCCCCGATGAGTTCTGCAAGTCTTTTTTAACTTACGAAGGGATATCTGCGCTCGTCAAATACGGGGTAATTGGGCCACCTGGTATGTTTAGACTAAAATATTACTAGAAATAGTGAATCATTTTACACATCTTGGATACACATCATCCTTTTATTTTTTGGTAGTGTTTAACGCCCGCTTTTACTACTAGTGGCACCGCAAGCGATGACACTGGTGAAACATCATCCTTTTAGGATGATATGGACATTCTGCAGAAAATTTCTAAATACACAAAAACAATGAAACCTTCCTTAATACAAACGCATACTAGAATTCGCCATTACAAGACCTTGCTGAGATCTGTACTTGTTACGGAAGTGAAGCATGGGCACCTAATGTGTTCCATTCACATAACTTTCTCTAGCTCTTCCAAATACATATCTACTATTCTTACAAAAGATTATTCTCTATCTACATCACACTAATGGAGATAAACATTAACAGAAATTGTCTTATTACTTGCTTCCTTCTAAGCAGAAGGCAAGCAAGGGAATGCACTAGGCTAAAGCGATAGTCAATTGTTTTAAAAGCTGATCGATCCTATGTGGCAGTAAAATAAAAGAGAGATGAAACGAAAGCTGATTATCCGTTACAGAAAAGTTGCATAGATTGAAATTGAAACCAATAACAAGGAATATCTCAGAAACAGTCAATTCTACAAAAAGGCATATAGTAAGATTACGTGTTTTAATGTGATCTACAACTTTTGTGCAGTAAGTTTTTGTCTATCCCTTACGGTTTACCAATTATGCAAAATTCAGCTAAATGTATTCAGAATGCAGAGGACTTCACATGATATTCTCAGAAAATTTAAGATAAACATTTTATTTTTAATGTAAATAACTCTAATATACGTTATTTTAATCAACATTGTTACAGCCATTTTTTGAGAAAAACATGATTTTTAAACATTTTAAAGTGTAGAGAGTAGCTTGGGATGGAGGATTTTCTTGAACGTCTTCATGTTGCATCCTTTGAAGATAACTTAAATATCAAGTTTGGTATTTAACGGTCTTTTCGTTTTGAACTAAGCTGACCAACACGCGTGCGCGCGCGCTCACACACACACACACACACACACACACATATTCACACACAAAAGGGACATTTTTCTAAAATGATATGTTTTTGGACTCAGGGGACCTCAAAAGATATTTCCGGTGAAATATCGACAGCAAATTTTTGGGTGGAATACAATATCTTCTCTACCTACTATGTGCATAGTGGGTATAGAGAAAGTAACACGATGAACGCAGAATTACAGCTAATGTAATGAATTTTGAGATACATAGTGGGATATACCAAATGGGATCATAAACTTGACGAAGACGTAATCAAAGAATTACTATTGGAACCTCTTACTGACAGCATAAACTACCAACAAAAGAAATGGATGCCATCTACCATGCACACAAATATAATCCCAAAAGCCATGCTTTACTATGGTCCAAACCGAAAGAGAACTTTAGGTCGTCCAAAGAAGCGCTGGGATGAGAGTTCGAGATGTGAGAACACAACAGGCTACTAGTCCTAAAACTTGACTACTGTATAAGTGCTGCTAATTAAACCTCGACAGATAACCAGAAGAAAATATACCTATTACTCAGTAAGTAAACATTTGGATTATACAGGTTGATTCAAAAATACTTTTACAAATATTAGGGACTAGTTCCTTACATCAATACAAGAAAAAGTGTACATATAAACATATGCACCAAAATCCTTCGTTTTCGATTTATTGGGGTTCAAGATATTATAAATCGAAACATTTTAAAGTGACACATTCTTCTATTTTTGACATTGTCATGTTGTCCGGAGTTGTTCAACACGAACAACATTTAGAGCAAATGCTCAAAATGTCATAATATTGCTTCAAGACACGCATGCACTCGTCAAAGCATAGACTGTCAAATATTACCTGTCGTTGCTATATGGTTTCACAGGCTTTCACAACGCATAGATTAAGAGTTTCTTGAACAGGAATGTCTGCTGCATAAACTAATTTTTAAGGAGCCGTAAAGATAAAAAGCCAAAGGACTGGGGTTGAGGGAACGCGCAGGCCTTGGGAATGGTCCTCTTCTGGCTATCCATCTGTTATGGTAGATAACAGCCAGTGCATCTCCACGTTTCTTCTTATTTGCAGGAGCGCATCTTCAGGGAGAATGTTGTGATTGAAGTCCCTGTAGACAGCACCTGTAAGGCGTGCTGGGAGAATGTATTGCTCAACTGACAAATGTAAACAACTGGCTATGACAACACAAGGCCAACTCCGCAGGTTACAATGGGTCAAATCAGTGCTTAGATAAATGAAGTTGTTGGGTTGGACCCGAAAGCTGCTGAACGTAAACTTTCGTTAGTAAATTGACATTGCGAAAACGAAGGGTTTTAGAGCATATGTTTATATGAACCTATTTTCTTGTCTAGATATGAGGAACCCATCTCCAAACGTTGTAGGTAAAGTATTTTTGAATCAGCCTATATGTATAAAATATAGATACTAGCTGCCCGCCCCGGCTTCGCACAGGGGTGTACCTAATGAAAAAACTGAGACAAAATCTTCCGTTTACAATACGACCATGCAATGAAATAAAATTACAATTAAATAATTTGACAATACTTTATTTTAATGCTTGTAGTGTACAATTTTCCTGCCGGAGAAAAAAAAAAAAAAATAGCACCGATGGTTTGCCGACTCTCGAGCAAGCAACGTACAACTGCCCATGCGAAAAACACGGCAATTCAAGGTATTATTCACACATTTCTTGACCTTGGGATTTGTTGTCATTGCGAATGCAAGGCGCACGGGAAACTGAACACGTTTAAATTCAAAAGGAAGGTCCGTTGGCATTAGTGGTATTCTTGGAATAAGCGCATCCTTGCCTTTGAACTTTCCTATGAGGTAGCTTAAATAAAAATTTTCATTTTATTCTTAACAGCGAGTCTTGTTCCGTTGCACAATTTTGGCTGATCGAGATTGCGTAGCATAATTATTGAGTCAACCTTGAGGTGTAAATTGTGTGACGGTAGTCCTAGCAAATCCAATGAATTTAGGAATTCAGTTAGATAATTGACGATTTTGTTTGGATCGGTAATGCAATCGATCAGTTTAAATGAATGTATTTACCATACATTTTACTCTGAATTTTTATATTCAAATCATCTACATTTTTACTAGTTGTTGCTAAAATAGCTCGTTCGCTCAAGCAAGCATAGTTTTTGTAACTTACACCAATATTTGGGAACACTTTCGATACTAATTCTTCCTTTGACGTTGTGAAGTGACAAAAATTTGGCGGAAACGAAATGAGGCCATTAGAAGTATCAACAGGAATATTTCCGTTGCCAATGTCTAATAATGTCTTTGCATCTGCAAAGCCCAATATAACATATATAGTTGGTATTGCAAAAACGACGAAGTCAGCGCACCCATAAGGTAGTGCGGAAAGGATGACATATGCAGTTAACAGCATGGGTAAGCAAGGATGCCGTTGGCATAATAACAATATTGGCAGCGCTTTTATAGTGTGGCGGGTAAACGCCGAAAAAGTTAATGAATTACATTAAGGAGAAAGTCACAAAGTAACATTCATGATTCTTCCAAATCTCTTTCTTTGCTTTACTCCTAATGTTTTACACCTCTTTCTTTATTTTCTTCTATGTCAAAACAACCATTTTAGGCTAACAATGACATAACTAAAGCGCAAGTAGATCTGGTTGGGCAAGCGATAAGTTTTGATTTGATGATAGCGTTGTGTATTAAATTTCTCCATTTAAACCAAAATATTTCTTGATCAAATGTATTAAGAGCTCCGCAATTGCAAGTGATGGTGAGGGGGTATTTCATGTTCTGATGAAATCACCTTTAGCTAGCTCATGTATCACATAACCTCAAATAACCAAGAATTGCAATAGGAAGCTAACCTAAAACGGTTTACTGTCCGGGTTCCGTTATTTCTCCGCCATTTTAGATTCCAAGAAGGATTATTGATTATATGCATAGTTTCTAACTTGTTCATTTTAAAGAATTACAACAAAAATATACTTATTTCTTTATTTAAACGATATGACCAAAGAAACGATAGTTAGCACATAAGAAATATATTTGATTTTCACTGTTGTCTTGCGTCATTGACTCCATAACCGGGTGCATTCCCTCAGCAATGAATAGTACTACGGCCATCTAGCGGAAAATAAATAAGTACGCACTCTAAGTGTTTGTCGCCAGGAAAGCATCTTTGCTTCTTTATTTTAAACAATAGGAGTAAGGAAAGGATAGATAATACATAAAACTGTATTTGAATTTCACTGCTGCGTTGCGTCATTGTCACGATAAACTGTTGCGTTACCTTAACATTGAATAGGGAGGAAACATAGAGCAGTACTATGGCCATCCAGCGGCAAATAAATACTTACTCTGGGTGTTCGTCGCTAGGAAAGCTTATTTGCTTATTTATTTTTAACAATAAGAGTAAGGAAAGGACAGTTAATACATAGAAATGTATTTGAATTTCCCTGCGGATTTGTGTTATTGTCTCGATAAACTGGTGCGTTACCTTAACACTGAATAGGGGTGGGATATAGGAGTAATATGGCCATTTATCAACAAATAACCATGTACCACTGTCATCTGGCGGCTATTAACCGAAATTCGTTCTCTTGGCATTAATATTTTGAGACCTTAAAAAATTTCTCGTACTATTTTTAAACATTTTCGTTCCCACAAACCTTGTCGTGACAATAACGAAAACAACAAAAATAATTGTTCAATTAGGTGCAGTCGTTCGGAAGTGATGCGCGTACATACATTTCGGCAATTCATTTATATATAATCCTTTCCGCTCATTAGCAATTAGTATCCTTCGAGATTATGTATCGGACTCAAGAAATGAACCTTATGGAATATTCTCCTTCTCCTTTGTAATTCAATGCATGTGATAAAATGGCAACAAAAGGAAAGCAGTCTTCCGTTGAAATGACAGGATTTATAACTAGTGTGTTGGAAGGATGTATGATTCAAATACATTCGTTTGATTTATGGATGATGAATGTGAGGTGGAACGCTCTCTTGCATAAGGATTACAATTCCATTTATGTGATCCAGACCGACTTCATCTGTCGAAAGATCTCTCATTTTTATTCATTGCGTTAATACAATCTTATTAGTTTAGTCAGGGATAAGCTTCTGGTGTAGGAATGTTCCATTTCTATACAGCTAGACTCTTAAGGGAGTAAAATAAAACAACAAAAAACAAAAAAATAAAAAATACATTTAAAAGAAAAAAAACTATTTGAATATTAACGACGCCATCAGCTGCCAAGACCATATCAGTGCCGCCGATGTGTCGGAACTTTTCCACACAGGAGTTCCTTTTTATGCCTGTGAATGTAGTACTGATGGGGCCGTCGCTTTTAAGTACACTTAAAGGTACACTCGCGTTATAACCCGCGACCTTGGATTCAGAGGGAGTCTGCAGTAATAATCGGCATTCTGGAATAGGGGAATATAGGGAAAAAGTAACTAATAGGTTTTATTTACCTATACAATGCTATAGTGTAGTACTCTTATTGTACTTCAAAGATTGCAGCTACTGCCACATGCACAAAGTTACTAAAATTCGTTGAGATGGCTACTGTGTAAGCGCGATTACTCTGACTCAGCCGGGTAGAGTTGAAACAGACTGTTCTAAGGGGTTGTGGACACACAGTGTAGCTCTCTGTTTTGAAACTAGGTACACTAGTGCAAATAACAGAAAGTAGTGGAAAGGTAGATTTCAACATTTACTTCTGCAAGCTTCAGTCTCAACTGAGTGTAACTGTTATATTAGCATTAATTGGTGAGACTAAAAACGATATAGTCTTGCTTTTGAACTGCTGTGTGCAGTGTGTAATACTGTTTTCGACATTCTAAAAATAAAATCCCTAAAAATGAGTCTAGTATATAGGCTTTAGAAATACACTAATGCTATAGAGGTAAGCAAAAGCAAGCATTAGTCAATCCTGTAAAAATAAGTGAGTAAATCGTAACAAATACGTTAAATAAATTAATAAACAATGTAAAGTTGTTTGACAAAAATTGTGTGATTTAATGAAACCTACGTATATTTTTTATATAGTTATAGTAAGATTGCATCATCTCTTATGGTTTACCAGTTAGGCCTATCATTCAGAACTTCAGAGGCTGTTCCTAGAAAATTCAAAATATACATTCCATTTGTCATTGTAGGTATATTATACATATAGCATTTTTATCAAATCGTGAACCACCTTTAAGAAAATTAAAATTTTCGAAACCTTTTCCTTGTAATTAGAGTTAGTATCTGGTGGAGTGTTTTCTTGAGAATCGTCGAGTCCCATCCTTGGAAGATTAAGAATTTAAATCCTAAGACGGTTATTTAAGAGACTTTTCGTTTTTGAATTATGTTGTTCACAGACATCCATAGATGCACACGCATGGAGAGGGCTTTAAAACATGTGTTTCCAGTGAAATCTGGACATAGAATTTCTGGGTGAAATACAATACTGCATGTAGCAGAGAAAGTAACAATAAAGCTGAATGTTTAAGTCGTGCCCTCATCTGTTGCCAGTTGGCTGCTCCAGTGGCGAGGGGATAGATCTTCCTTTGAAGGTATGCTTTGGCGGGATGTGAATGAACAACAGCAGTTAAATTGACTGGGAACCATTAATAGAAGCTTATTCAAGGTCTGTTGGAACGAAATGAACGGTGAATATGTAAATTGGTTTTAAATCTAAGCGTGAGAAAATGTACATGTTTCTTTTTAGGTAAATCTGCTTAATTCAGTGCTTTAATGATTTTAAGGGATGGTCAAATCTTTTCCCACATTAAAAGTAGAAAGCGAAAGCTACCCTGGCTCGCTGAACCGTTTATCTTTGTGATAAACGCTCAGCCGGTGATGAGCCTAGTACGTTACTTAAGCGCCGCAATCTTCCGATTACTACTAAAGTAGCAGAGCTAAAATGATTAAATTTTCAAAATACTCGCTCTTTTATTGACATAAGTACCGTCCACTTCAGGACTACCCAACTAAAATTACTATGTTGTACATTCTCAAATATTTAAGATTCTTGTTCGTCTCTAACATAACTTTTAGCCCTCTGCATTGCTAAATTTAGAGTACAGTGTGTACATAAATGAATATCGGGGTTTTAACTCTTTATAATATTTATTACATTCAACTTACAGTTATAAATGATATGTCAAATGAAAAAGCAACTCAAACAGTTTTGTTTGTTGGCACAAGTGCACATGTGCGTGCAATGTTTCTGCCGCAATCCGCTAGACAGCGGTAGTAGCAAAGATGGCGACTAGTAAACAGAAAGCGTTTTGTGTTTTGCAGTTTGCAAAGACCGAATCTGTAGTTACTGTGTAACGTGCGTTCCGTAGTAAGTTCGGTTGTGATCCTCCTAGTGATAAAAACATTCGTAGATGGTATAATCAGTTTGAAGATATCGGCTGCCTTTGTAAAGGGAAGAGCACGGGACGACCAGGAGTAAGTGAAGAGACTGTTCAGCGAGTGAGAGAGTCGTTCACTCGTAGCCCAAAGAAATCAGTCCGGAAAGCTAGTCGTGAATTACAAGTTCCTGTGTCGACTGTTTGGAAAGTTGTAAGAAAACGCTATCAGCTACGTCCTTACCGTTTACAGTTATTACAGGCTCTAAAACCGACAGACCACGAATTACGTGCCAAATTGTTGTTTCATGACGATTTTGTGGATCGTGTTGTCTTCAGTGATGAATGGACCTTTCACCTCAGTGGACATGTTAACACTCATAATGTGCGCATCTGGGGCTCAGAAAATCCTCACGAGATGGTACAAATGCAAAGAGATTCCCCTAAAGTGAATGTTTTTTGTGCCGTATCCCGGCGAAAAGTTTATGGGCCTTTCGTTTTTGGTGAACCTACTGTAGCTGGCACTTCTTACCTTGATACACTAGAGCAATGGCTCTTCCCTCAGTTGGAAGAAAATGAGCCAGAGAACTTCATTTTCCAGCAGGATGGTGCGCCACCTCATTGGCATAACGAAGTACGCGATTGGTTGAACGTCACTGTACCCGAGCGCTGGATAGGCCGCAAGGGCCCCAATGACAGGGCTTGCTATGCATGGCCTCCACGTTATCCTGACCTAACGCCATGTGATTTTTACCTTTGAGGCTTCATCAAGGATCGTGTGTACGTGCCTCCGCTACCAGCTGACCTCCCTGAATTAAGAAACCGGATTGAAGCAGCTGTTGCTACAATTACTGAATACACACTTATCAACGTTTGGGAAGAACTCGGCTATAGACTTGATGTGTGCCGTGTGACAAAGGGTAGTCATATTGAACATTTATAAGCTTCTTGTTAAAACTGTTTGAGTTGCTTTTTCATTTGACATATCATTCATAACTCTAAGTTGAATGTAATAAATATTATAAAGAGTTAAAATCCCGATATTCATTTATGTACACCCTGTATTGTTTTTCCTTTGTAACCCAGAAAGCTCTAAGTGCCATGTTCAATATTCTTTATAGAATACTGAACGCTTAGCTATTGGGTATATGCAGTCTGAGTTTACCAGAACACCTAATAACCCAGGCTGTTCTGACTTCGAACAAATAGAGTCGCTGCAACTCTTGCATTGCTAATGTCTCTACCAAGTAACAGAATCATAACTCGTGCTTTTAACATTATTCATTGATTTTCATTTTCAACTTCATTTGCTATTTACCTTCCTTGTGTGGAAAAGTGGAACCCACTGCCTGGAGTGAAATGCCTGTTGAATAGGCGGTTTCTGGATCAAAAAGAGTAGCCAGGATTGATGACCAGCCTGATGCTCGGAACAAGAGTGAGGAAGAGGATGAAATAAAATGTATGACAGGAAATGTGATTATAGAGTAGGTGGTGGAATGAATGGCGAGGAATTAGAGATCATGGAGAAAATCCACGTAGACACCTCTTTGTCTACAAATCCCCTGGGATAATTCCCGGGCCGCCTTGGTGAGAGACGAGCTGTCTAATCACTTGGCCACGATGCCGAAACTATTCGTTGATTTTAGCATGTGAAATTCTGTCCGCAATTATTTCGCTGTTACCCCATTATTTCTCTATAAAAGGAGTTCATTTAAAGCGAAAACAATTTCGATATCAATGTCCATAACTAGGTCGTTGGATGTTTATATGCAAACGAATGTGCATTATAATTATTTTAACACACCTGGATAGTCAAATAGAAGACTATAACGTGGCAACATTGCACTAAAATAGTGTAATCTGGATTCTATTCGTCACATTTCACTCTCACCATTCCCTTTAGACAACTCGATGAACTGTAGCGCAAACAATCTAATATTCTGCTTTTCATTCTGTGATTACATGAAATATTCTGTCTCTGTAATACTGAGGTTTTCTGAATGTGAACATTAATCACGTTAAGCAGGAAAACATATTTGCGGAAGCAGGAAAGGTACCAGAGCTGGAAGGTAGCACCCTAATCCCAAAGCTTTATCGACAGCAAAAAGATTAACTCTTGGAAGTAGCTAGGTGTAATGCTAACGTATTCAGTGGAGCAAACGAGCTTAATTAAGTAGAGCAAAGGACGCCTAACGCCCGCTATTCAAATCAGATCACTAGAGGGATTTAGTGCGGATTGCCTCCAAGCAGGACTACGACGGTGGTGGCTTCCTTGCTCGGCCAGTTGACAATCGGCGGAGACGTTAAGCCCCGATGCTACACCACAACACCAAATCTCCCGCATCTCGAGAGGCTTTAGGTCCACCATAACTCATTGGCACAATACTGCTTCCTGCGCGTACACAGAGAAAGCCCATAAGGGCAAAAAATACCATGTGTTAACAGTCATCAAGGGTTTCTCTAACCACTATAATTTCATAGAGACTCTGCAGAATATGCATAGCTTACTTTTCTACCCACTCCATACAGCACAGCAGGGGCGTTTGGGCACTAACATATATTGCTTTAGGTACTTAAAATAGTCTTCTTAACTGTTGTACTTAAGCACTACAAAATTAAGCAGTGCAAACTTATTGTGAACTAAACACGAAAATATAACATAAATGCGTACCCGTGCTATTTACCAGATATCCGAGTTACGTAACTCTTTGAATATTGTGATATCCGAGCAGTGTTGCCAACCATACAATTTAAACCGTATATTTGTGGTTCTTGGTCTTGTCTGAACGATGTGCGATTGGACCATTAAACCTTGCGCAGTAAATACAGTCCTACGATATAAGTAAATTTATTTTAAATTTGGTATTCAGCATACTGTATATTATAATTAGAATAATGCTTGTACAACCCTTACCCCTTGATTCTCCCTGGGCCATCTAGCGTAGTGTAGTGTATTGGATGTTCATCAGACCCCGGGATCAGAGCAATTACCGAGGTCAGCCGGAACCAGACTGCGACAGAAAGCCATCGTGTGGGTCCCTGGAAGTTCCCAAGCAGTCCTTCATCTTGACGCGGTGAGCGCTAGGAACCCACGCCTCAGGTCTGAATAAACGCTCCTGAGTATGGCCGACGACCTTCAGTGCCATCCTGAGTTTCCAAAGTGCAAGCATCCCCACGAGAGAGCGCCACCACCACAATATTCGCCAACCCTGAAAGAAAGATCAGACGGATGAAATGGAGGTACAGAACATTCGGGGAATGAAATCCTTCCCAGCATTCGCCTAGTGACCCGGGAAACCACCCGAAAAAACCATGGGTCAGAGAAGTCGGCCGCGTGAAACCGATCCCACGACATCCGGAATGCCAGCCCAGACGAAACGCCTGAGTCACTTGGCTCGGTTGCGCCACCTAAAAGACTTACTATGATGCAGAACAATTCTACAAGTAGACGGTAATTAAAAAATCTGATGTGTTCCATTCACATGTCTTTCTCTACATCTCTGTAACAGATTATTGTTAAAAAGCGTATTATTCTATCTACATCATGCTAATCGAAATAAACATTAGCAGAAATTGTCCTTATTTTGGTGCCTTGTAAGTAGACGAGTGAAAATCTAAAGAATTCCATTCACATGATATCCTCTAGCTGTTACGCAAACAAACCATTTATAACATTAATATTTTATCTACGTCATGATAATCAAGATAAACATTAACAGAATTAGCTTTATTACTAGCTCCTTGTAAGTAGAAGGGAAATAAGAAAATGCACAGGCTTAAGTGATAGCCTCGTCCTTCAAAAGCTGGTAGCTATGTGTAACAATTGAGGTTCGATAAACAAACGAGAAACGAGAAGAAAGGTGTCTTCCCGTTTGAGAAAAGTCTAAGTGGCTAAAATTGGAACCTATAATTCGGAATGTTTCGAAAACGGTTAACTCTACAAAAATAATGTGTATGACAAAAACTGTGTGTTTTGATAAGATCTACATTTTTGTGTAGTAAGTTTTTCTACATCTCTTACGATTTGTCAGTTATACAGAAGTCATCCAGAATGAAGAGGTCTACAGAGGCTATTCCCAGAAAATTCAAGATATAAATTTCGTTTGTCATAAACGTATCTTAAACATAAGATATTTTAATAAAAATCGTTAGAGTCCTTTTTGAGAAAATAAAATATTTCGAAAAATGTTCCATTTAAGGGTAGTTTGGAGTAGGGGGATTTTCTTGAGAATCTTCGTATCCGATCCTTGGAATATACCAAACTTAAATACCAAGATTGGTATTTAACGATGTTTTCGTTTGTTTTTTTTTTTTGTTTTTTTTTTCTTATTTTTTTTTTAAATAGTAACGGAGTCTGATCAGGACTCCGGTACTGTATCCCTATTTACATTTCCCCCCGTAGGTTTTACTGATTACTGGTGTACTGGTTTTACTGTTTCTTTTACAAACGTATACACATTGCACAAACATATAACACCCATGCCCAAGGCGGGACTCGAATCCACGATCCCCTACCCACGAAGCACCAAAGCGAGACGCTTTAGCGAGCGTGGCCATTTTTGAGCTATGCTGTCCACAGACACACAGACACACACACACACGCGCACACACTGCCCTTTTTTCTAAAACTGCGTTTTTTTTTCAGGGGGATCTAAAACATGTATTTCCTGTGAAATATCAGTATCGAATTTTTGGATGCATTACAATACCTTCTCTATACACTTAAGATGGCAGAACAATAACAAACGCTTGGCTTGACAATAACGATATAAAGAAGAATTTGTGCTTATTTAAAATACACGGTTGTTTGGTTTACAAAAGGAGGGGCCTCGTAAGTTAAATACTGACAACATTATTATGACTGAGTTGGGTAGTATTTACCTTGAGAGATGTGTCGACAATGAGCGAGCGAGTGAGTGGTCGAGACCGGGAACGCCATGCCGAAGGTGCCGAACAGAACCACGCGCCCCGAGCCGGTCCTCGTGTCCAGTTATATAATTTTAGGAATTTCCGGAAGCGCTTTGCAACAAGGCGAGGTAATACCAAATATAACCTGTCTCGCCCTAATTTTGAATTGAAGCAGCCAATCAGCAATGATCCTGAACATCCCAAATGACGTGAGCAGGAGCAAAGCTCCATGTTGCTGTGTGCAAATTGCTGCACATATTTTGTTTCTAACGTAAGTGCGTATAAGCAAGTAGTTAAATTAAAGCATTTAGTTTGTTTGTTGCACAGTTAAATGAGTAATTTCAGCCTTACTATTCATTCGCTACAAATACACGGAAGAACTGCACTAAAAACCGAATACCATCAATAAAAAAACTTAATATCCTTCGTATAATGCAGGCCCACGGGTTCAATTCCCGGTAAAAGCCTCTCTGATCATGGGATTTTTAGGGTTTTCCACTGGACGTCTATACGAATGCTGGGGTGATGTACTATACTACGATTTCCTTTCCATCATTTCATTTTCATTCCATTTCCTTCTTATAGCTTTAGATGTACATCTAGGTTCGTAGTGCATAGCAGTGCGGGCAGATACATGCTCGATGGAAAAAATATTCCCGTGGACCCTAGAGGGCTGTTAGGTCTCTTGCCCTCTCTTGTCAGCGGTTGCTTGGGTCATCGAGCTGGGAAATGTAGACTTCCGCGCGTCTTGTGGCCTACGGTTCCCTCACTTCATCCTGGGGAGTGACAGCCACAATACATAAGTTTAGGTAGCAGTGCGTTAGTTGTCTTCGTTGTATACCCTTTACTTTTATAATGCAGACTGAGCAGGGTATATCAACTGCCCATCGAAACACAAATGCTTATTCCCCAGTCCCTTCTAGATGAAGAGCTCGAGTGCCAAATGCTTCCTTTTTCGAAAGAGTTTTTCTAAAAGTTTACAGAAGATGGAAGAAAGGTGCTCATAGACATTTATTACGTTATTTGAGCTGCCAAATTATATAACATGGATACTAAGTAAATATTAAGGTCTAGCAAACAGATGTATTGCATGAACGGAGTTTTTTTGGGATGATGCTATGGAATATCATGAGCAGTCATGTGGGCTAATGAATACCTCCCTAATCAGCGTGGTTCAGTCGCATACCTTTCCACCATCATCTAACGGCATTGCGTATGGTATCTGTTTGAGGTAAACTTAATAATGTAGTTTACTTGTCCTTCACATATAATAGATTCAAATTTGTTAGAGCTAATGTAACTAAACAATTTTCAAATAATTTGTACTTTCGCTGCCACGCACGTATTAGATAGAGGAGGTATTTATTGCATTCCAACCAAAAACTCGATATCACATTTCCCCGAAATACATGTTTTGCCGTCCCCCTGAGTAAAACTAGGCGGAGTTTTACAAAGATGTTGTGTATATGTACGTGCATAATTATAAAAAAGTCATATCTACACCACGTGTGTGACACGCATTCGGGAGATTTGTCGCCCTCCGTGGTGTAACGGTTACCATGCTGACTTCATATACCCAAGGTCGCGGGTTCAAACCAGGCGGAGGACGATGGATTTTTTCGGGTGTAAAAGTCCTTAGCATGGCTTCCTTCGGAAGGGAGGTAAAGCCGTGGGTCCCGTGTCGTAGATTTACGGCACGTAAAAGAACCTCAAGCCTGATAGAGAGGCCTCTGAGCAAAATTAAGCGGTCTTCACGCCCAATTTAGAATGGGACGCTGAGAACCGCAGCAGTTAAAGAGCGTCCATAAATAACACGCCATTTCCATTTTTTTTTTCGCATTCGGGAGATCGTGAGTTCAATTCCCGTGGCCGGCCTTTCTGTCCCATCGATTTTTTTCGGGGGTTTATTGGGTCGCTAGGCGAATCCTGGGAATGTGCATTACATCCACCGAATTCCCGGTCCACCATTTCCTGTTCCCATCACTTCCTTGTCATTTGTTTCAAGGTTGAAGGAGCAAGGGTCGGGATTCAGCACGTTGTGGCTGACCGTTAGCTTGCGCATTGTGGAGGTTTATTCCTGATGTTATGAGGGACCATTTTATCTTGACACGGCTTTGAGTGCTTTCGTGCTAGGGCCGTTTCCGGTGACTCTTAGAGGATCGGGGCCTGAGGATTGGGTCCATGTGGCATCAGAGGCGTTAACTCTGGAACCGTTATGGACCCTGTCCATGCTTGCATCCGTCGTCATCTACATCTGTTTATTCTTTGGGTCTGTCCTCTCATCCCTCCTTTCCTGTGGTTATGTAAGTCACAAGGGGTCCTCAGGACCTACGTTAGGTGCTCTGCCCCAGAGGCTGGGGATCTCGTCTGCACCTTCCAAAGATGTGGTGGACAAAGCGGCGCAGGGGCGGGTTTTCTCCGGTTTCCCCCGCCATCACATTCCACCGGTGCTCCATCTTCATTCATGTGTCATCTCCTGCGATACCTAGTAGTAAAAGCGAGCGTTAAACACTATCAAAAAAAAAAAAAAGTTCCAAAGATGTGACAAAAACTTTTCTCCCACTCCAACTGCCTATTACATGAAAATGACATATATATTAAACGATAAATGCATTGCATATGTTGAATGTGCTGGGAAAAACCTGTGAAGTCCTCTTCATATAGAAGGAATTTTTACTTCCTCTAGCCCGTATGTAAAATGCAAATAGTGAATAGAGAAGGTATTGTATTCCACCCAAAAATGTGATGTTGAGATTTCACCGAAAATATATGTTTTAAAATGCCCTGAGTCCGAAAGAAGTATTTTCAGAAAAATATTCATGTGTGTGTCTGTAGACAGCATAGCTAAAAAACAAAAAGACTGCTAAATACCAAACTTGGTATTTATGTTTAGTATCTTCCAAGGATGCGACAGAAAAAGATTTTCAAGAAAATTCCCCTACCACAAACTACGCTCTACATGGAAAAAATGTTTAAAAATGTTGTTTCTCTCAAAAATGGCTGTGACGATTTTGATTAAAATGCCGTATCATAATTTCAAAATTAAGGATAGAAGATACAAAACTGACGTGGGAAAGTTTTCCTTTGTTAATAGAACCATAAAAGACTGGAATAAATTGCCTGGAGCAGCCTTTCGGGGTTGTCCTCTGTCTCTGAAGAAATTTAGGAAAAATCTTGATATTAATGTTGGACAATTTTTGTAAATATTCCTTAAATGAAATGCTTGAGATTTTATATTGTTGTAAATACAAATGTTAAATTGGTTGGTGATTCTAATTATGAAATTAATTAATCTGAATTGAGAGAAAAATTAATGTTTTCATATTTGTTGTAAATAACTACTATATCTAGCTTACAAAGCCATAAACTGGCAGTTGTGATTTATTGTTTATATATCTTGTATACATATATAACTCTGCCACCGGGTGATACCCACTTGCAGAGAAATAAATACATACATTAAAGGTACTTACATCACAAATAAAATGTATGTTCTCAATTTTCTGGGAATAACCTCTGAAGACCTCTTTATTCTGGATGAGTTTTGCAGAATTTTGCATAACGGCTCAATTGTAAGAGACAGACAAAAACTTACTACACAACAAAATATAGATCTCGTTAAAACACGTAATTTATGTCATACATTTTTTATGTAGAGTCGATCGTTTCTGAGACATTCTTGTGTTATTGGTTTCAATTTTGAACTGCTTAAACTTTTCTCAAACGGGAAGTGACGTTTCATTTTATTTCTTCTCTTATTTTACTGCAGGCTATGCAAAGAAAACTGAACTTCGTGTCAGTAATTGTTCTTTTTATTCAATGCACATCTGGTAAGCGAAGTTCTTAAGCATGCGCAATGGTACCACGTGGCACCAAAAAGCATATGAGCTCTGAAGCTCGCAGCTTAGATTAGCTGTTAGCCTGTGAGATCTCTGTTCTGTATGTTGTAATAATTTCTTTTCTTACTCATCAAGTGTATACATTTACAGCATAACCAAAATATTTGGCAATTCATGGTTCTCACAGTAGGGATTCACAAGATTTTCAAAAACATTCTCACAGGACCACAACACTTCAAGTGGTTGACATAATATCTGTACAGATAAATTCAAAGTACCGCTTCGAATCTAAGCAATAAACGCCTTTTATAATCATTCCATCCTAAAAACATAGTTCAGTTACTACGTCTCAAAGCACACATTACATACATGTTTTTAACAAACCTAGTTGTTTTATTGCATTGCCCTATGCAGGTTCTTTGACAATTACTGCATTTAATATTGAACGCTATGTAGATATCATTCAGTCTTTTGAAAGCAATTTGTACTGGAGGGTTTATCGTATTGGCTTCAGAAATGTTATCTAAGCGTATTAGTGCTACTCAAAACGTGTACCTCTTTGAGAAAAACAAAAACATTAAAAAACTAAAACTTCAGAGAAAGGTGGGAACTTTGTATATTGGGATTCGATGACCAGCGCTATACCAACTCACTCACTAGTATTTTAGAAAGGAGCATTTCTCGCTAACTACATATGATCTAAAACAGCTGAACTGTTATCAGCTGCGGGCTTACCCTCAAAGAACATGCAATTTTGTCTAATTTGCGAGTGCAATAATTTTAAATATCGTATGGATTGTGCACCATCGACTACTAGTAGGTATGGAAATGAGGCATTCTGAATGGGAATGGGGCACACACATCTACATTGTTTTAATTTAATGACATTGTTGTGCAATCCAGAAAACATGCCATAACTTTGACATTTGGCCAAAGGGACAATAGGTTCCCTGTCTCAAACTGTTTGTCTAAGATCCCTCTACAATCCTGCCAATTTATGCGATTGAATTCTGGTACACCATATATATTTACACAAGCAGTTTTAAAATGACACCAAACAAAGATAGCATTCGATTAGCTTACACTTTGACTTGTCCGAGACTTCAAACGCTTCTATATAAAGCTTTATGTGTGTTTAAAAATGGCACACATTTAGGATTAGGCAGCGAAGGAACAACGGTTGTCATATGTCACGTAAACAACCTCAGAACGTGTTATACGAAACACATAACAAAACACACATGATATGTTTTCAATTACTAATGTGACCAGTACCGCGCCGGCGTGTCTATCAAAACACCCCTACACCACGCAACTGGGACCTTCGCTACCAACCGGCATCTCTCTTGGAGTGGGCCAGACTCGTGCAATTTGGTTACGTACTACTGCCTAATCCATGGTGATTTTATGACAGTTTTTGTATGTGGCAAATTTAGAGCTGAATTATATTCACGTATCACGTACGATATGACCAACAAGGTCCACATCTTCGTTTGGTGTCGTTTTGAAACATCCTGTATATATAAATATAAACATATAAACAATTTGCTCTTGCAGCGAGATATTAAGTTATAGAAGAAAATTCAAGATGAACTTTACAATGTTGTGATTTTTTTAGGGGGATATGAAAAATAGTTTATGTTTTTACATGTATGTGCTTAGTTTCATATGTGCTAACAACAACCAATCCATTTTCCTCTGATGGGACGCTGTACTAACACTCATCATCAAAATGTGCTTAGTTTCATATGTGCTAACAACAACCAATCCATTTTCCTCTGATGGGATGCTGTACTAACACTCATCATCAAAATGTGCTTAGTTTCATATGTGCTAACAACAACCAATCCATTTTCCTCTGATGGGACGCTGTACTAACACTCATCATCAAAATGAACACTACTTAGTCCCGAAAAGTTGAGGGCAGCTATTATCAAATACTCTATTATGACACCCCTCATTACAATTATTAACTGTCAGTAGCACCAATGTAAAAAATGTTACTGAGTAGACACGTTTGAAACAAGTACCTCAAAAACATATTTTGCAACTATGAAAGCACTACTTTTACAGTGTAAATAACAAATTTAATGGCACAAGTATTAGAGATATGTAAATAGATACAATAACATGTTATTTCTGGAAACTGTTTTCTGTAATGTCTAGCTCATATGGTAAATCCTATGAACCCATCCAGTATACCAGTTCCTGAGATTTGACCTGTGATGTATATTGTATACCTATGTGAATAGCTATGTATTTGTATTTTTAGCTTTATGTAACAGTAGTGTATATAAAAGTTTTGGAGTTAATTTTATTTACATACACTACGTTTTTCATAAACAGATGCAACAGTTTATCTCGATGATATATTTATAAATAGCTTCCCAATATTTCAAGTCTGTTTTTAAAGCTTTCTACAATGTTTTGTTTCATGATAATGGATCAATGGGTGGAATGAGTGGCAGGGGAAACCAGAGGACCCATAGAAAACCCACCCCGACACCACTTCATCCACTCAAATGTGGGCACTTGGGATCGAACCCGACCTGCCTAGATGGGAGGCGAGCTGTGCAACCACTCACTCACGGCACAGTTTTTAAATGTTAACATTACTGCAAGCTAATGAATGAGTTAGAAGTTATTCATAGATTTTCACCATTTCTATACTTCAAAATACCTTTAAAAATACCTGATCATTTTGTGACATTTTGTTCTGTATTTGTGTCTTGTCTTTGCGACTACCATAAGACATGTGATTACAGTTGTTGAAGTGCTTATGAAACAATCTTCTCGTTCAAATATATATGCATGGTCTATATTGAAAACTAAATATTGCCTAATACAGAAATAGTATGTTGAATGATGTCAGCTGTTTAAATGTCAACAAATACCTTGCAGTAAGAATGTGGAACAGCTAGTAATTTGAAGTACTTCTCTATAGATAACATGGTGTGCTCTGTCACATAAAACTAGCACTGATTTTATGTTTTCATGCTTAGAATTTAATTTAATCAATTAATACATTATTAAAATGACAGAATGTTTAACTAAATAATTGTGGCACTAAAACTGCTCCATCCATATTTTATGTTTAACACAATTTCATACTATCTTCATCACATTTTGCAGTGTTGTAACTTTCCTTACAATATGTATGCAATTGAAACTGAGAATAATGCACCTTGAACACAGGGCAGTTTTTCATATTATTGATGAAATCTATCATCATCATTGTTTAAATTTCAACTTACTGCAAATGCTATTTATTTTTGTAGCTGTCAGAAAAGGATATGCAGAAATATGTGAATGATAGGACAGAACACAACCTTTAAAGAGTTTGCCTCTGAATATCTTAATAACAATTGGTAGAGCTCAGATAATTTTATTATGTCAGATTGTAAGGATCTAAACATAGCAAGTCAATGGTGAGTGAGAAGTAATACAGTTATGTTTCTACTAAAACATTTTATATTGTTTTATTTCTAAAAATAGCTAACATATAAGTAATTTTACTTTCTTTTTGTGATAGGTTGATTAAACAGAGTGTGCGAATGCCAAATTTATTTATGTTGAAGAAAAGATCCTTTTGCTCACAGCACTATAAAAGGTTAACATGAATTGAGTTCACATCATCAGGGTGAATTTAAGCTTTATTTATGGATGTTCTTTAACTCCTATGGTTCTTAGTCTCTTATTTTATATTGGACATGAAAGGTGGCTTAAATTTGCTCAGAGGTCTTTTTATCATGCCTGAGTTTCTTTATGTGCCATAAATTTACGAGGCAGGCTACCAGTTTTACTTACCTTCCAAAGTAACTCATGCATAAAGCCTGATAAAATCCATCACCTCCACTAGGTTTTAAGGATAGAATGGATTTATAGTAAAGATGTCATAATATTATAAAGAAAGTCCAATATCCTAATAAAATATTATATAAGGGTAATTTTTTATAGTTATCTGGCAGCCAATTTTTGCCAGATCCTGTAGCAAAGTGCACAACATTTTATCTGGTTAGGACAAATGATACAGGTTTCTAAATAAGGGGTGGGAAATACTGGTATGTGAAATTGCTTTAAACTGTAAATACCTAAATAAAATATTCATAAGGAATCTGTAGCAAAAGTTTACACCTTTTGTATGTATCCCACTAGGTAATATGTTTTCTGACATCTATAGTCAATGAAATCTGAGGTAAATTATGTGATGTGAACATGAGACACTTTCCTTGTGGTTGTAAAGGGTAGAGCAAAACCAGTCCCTGATAATTGATTTTCACTAAAAATATGGCACAACTGAGATGTATCAATTTTAAAGATGCTTCAACAAACCAATTTTAAAACATCTGGTAGCTTATGTTCACCAGGAAAAAGATCCTTTTCAGTTGTAAAAGAATTACCAAAACTGGTTGAGTGGTTTCTGATTACTCTGTGCATTATCCCTTGACAAAAAAAAAAAAAAAAAAAAAAAAAAAAAAAAAAAAAAAAAAAAATCTATATCTTCCTAATAATATTAGTTTAAACTGTAATCAGTGAATTAGTAAAACTTCCAGGGAAAGCTTTGCATCACCCCACCAGATGTCAACACCACTGTTGTTCATTGTTGCACTGATACTACTGGCATACTGTGTAGTATTCTTATTGTGAGATAATGAATGAAGCCTTTTAGTTGTTTAGTGCTGACATGTAGATACAATTTAATATTGTGTATGAAAACTTTATTATCAAATAATGTATAGTTATGGCACAGATTTACAGGTGTTAAGAGTACAATTATGTACAGTACACAGAAAAGCATTAAAACTCCAAAACACAGATAATTAAAAACATCTCTCTCTCTCTCTCTCTCTCTCTCTCTCTCTCTCTCTCTCTCTCTCTCTCTCTCTCTCTCTCTCTCTCTCTCTCTCTCTCACCCTCTTTCATTTGAATCAAAATAAATAATATGCTAGAAAAAGCTAAGTATGTACACAAATTTTAAGTACTAAAAGGAAATCTGGAGAAAAATTCATTGAACAAACCCCAGGTTCAATTTTCATTATTATAAGATATGTAGTTTATAATACACTCCATAATAAAAAAATAAATATTTATGTGCTCTATCTGCTTATTTATGATTTGTGTTAAACATGTAGAATGCTTACTGCATTGCTTAATGCAGTAGAAATGCAAGGACAAAAGAGACCAAGACCTAAGTATATTTCTGGAATAAAAACTATTGTATCAATTGGTAAGCCAGCTCACTAAAACTTTGATCATAAATCTTAAATGACTAGTTTGCAAGAACAGCGAGTGAGCAATGAATTTTGCTGTATTGTTGATGGAGACATCTATATGGCATGTTCATTAAATAGAAAAGGGAATTCAAACAAATATCTACAATTTAAATGACTAGTATATCAAACATGGTGCAGCTAAGATGACAACAAATGTTTTCAACATATGTTTAGCATTTGAAATTTTGAGCACCTTTTCATCCCATGATTTTAATTTTATCAAACTCTGTGAAATCAATGAGCGGGAAAAAATATTTTTAATTATTTTATCTTTACTGTATGTTTAGATAGTGAAACTATACTAGAAACTTTTGAAAACTAAAGCTAATATTGTGCAAATTCCTATTATAACCAGAATGTTTCAATCATAAGCTAACTGGCACTAAACTATGTGATATATAGTAAAACCCTACAATTACACTCTTGAAAGGACTTAGGCCTAAATGCATAATAATCAGGATGGCATTACATTAAGGTTATAATTTATTAGATATGAAAAAACAGTTTTGAACCAATTTAATTGGCAATACTGTACAATAAATTTATTTTCTGAATATTCAGTTGAAGTACATACAAAATTAAGTATGGTAAAAATCAGCGATTGTTAATTGTCAGGAAATGGTAGAACCAATTTTTAAATGTACACTTTGCCATTCTGTACTACTATATGACAACTTGCTATACGCTACACAGAATTCAAAGAAAGACTAAAAGGATAAAACAGATTGACAGGGATTCTTTTGAAAGTATAAATTCCTTTCAAGAAAATATATAGTTATATGCCCAATAGTGCTGATTGTAGGGGTTTTCTAGGTAAAGCACTTGAGTGCTTGATTGTTAAGTACAGTCAAACTATTTCCTCAGCATTAGTGCCTAGATTTGTATGCAAAATGCAAATTCTTTTTATATTTAAAAGTATGCTTAAATGATATATTTTGTTAGACACACTTTTCTTGACAATTTGACCTGTCTTTGTTACTACATATGAAATAAAGTGACCAGATGTCCAATTTTTCAACCTACTGTCCTGCTGTCTCGATAGATTTTGTCAGGATGCCTGTTTCTTATATTTTGTTAGAAAATACTATTTATTCCCTGCGTTATACTATAAAGTATTGAATACAATAACTATTTTAAATTTTTATGTACATAATTGCTGGGAAGGAATGCTGTGTTATTGATGAACAAAATTTGTTACCAACAACAAACATGACTGCACAACAATGGCTATGCTGCTAGCATTCCTTTTGTTTCCCGTGCTTCACTTCAACAGTTTGATTCCATTCTCTCAGCGACAGTCGGACTGTAGTGTGCATTGTTTCAGTAAGTCCGAGATGCAGAAACAAAAGTGTGTGTTCACTGCTGCATTGCAAGAAAAGTAACTGTCTTAGCCTATGGCACAGAACTGGTAATTTGTAGCTAATTTATGTAAATCTAGTTTACAGTAATTATTCATAAATCAATGAATACTTAGGCTTCCTTACTTATCTTCTATTATAGGTACACATTCATAAACAACACATGGGGCGATTCTGATGTTTATCGAACCATTTGTAATACCAAGTTTTGTGTGTCTCATGGAGGAAAGAATGACATTGAGCAGCAACTAAAATCAAGTAAACATAAAAAGGCAGAAATTGTTTCAGCAACATCCCAAAGCACAACTTAATTTTTTTGACCATTTTCAGCAATGACTGTGAACTGCACTTGGCTGCAATCGAATGAGCCTGGGCTTATGTGGTTGAAGAAAATCATAGTTTTCACTCAAATGATTTTCTTCAAAATTAGTAAGAACCTGCTTTGAACAGAAATTCTCTTGCGGTCACACAACTTGTGAAGCCATTGTTGTTAATATACTGGCACCTCATTCTTGTGAAATACTGCAAAAAGCATTGCAGGAAATCAGCTATGTGACATCATTTACAGCTGCTTCTAATCATGGGGAGAAAAAGATTTTTCCTATTATGGTTAGGTACTTTTCACTGTTACAGAGTGTCTGTGTCCAAATTTTTGAAATGGATGAATGGCCCAGAGGAACAGCAGATTATGTTACCAACTATCTGACTGATGTGCTTGCAAATCCCAAACTAGATAGCAAAATAATTGTATTCTGTGGTGATAATACCAACAGTAATTTTGATGGGGCAGCACGTAAAGGAACAAGAAAAATGTTTCACAAACTTAAAATATAATGGAATAGTGAAATCCTTGGGTTGGATGTGCAGCACATATAGTGCACAAAACAATTAGGACTGCTGCAAGCTGTTTACCTGTTGATGTAGAAATAGTTATTCACAAAATGTATTACCATTTTCACATATCCACTGTGCGAATAAGATCACTGAAGGATTTCTGCAGCTTTACTGAGATTGAGTACAAGAAATTATTAGGTTATATCAGCACTAGATGGCTAGCTCTAATGCCAGCACTTGGAAGAGTTCTTGAACTTTTTGAAGGAATGATGTCCTGTTTTCTTGGTCAGGTAAAATGTCCAGTGATAATAACATTCTTTTTTTGAAAACCCATTGGCAAAAGTTGTTCTTTATTATAGGTCCATCAGGCAGTTCTCCAGCTAGAAGGTGAGCTTACAACTGGGCTATAGTTCTTTCCAAGTTGAAAGTAAATATGACTGAGAAAAAGGAGAACTATTTTATCCCACATATTGTAAAATGTGATTTGTAAGAATTACAAGCTGAAGGTGAGGTAAAAGTAGAGGATTTTCAAACAGTAGCAAATGCTCTCTGTGATTCATGTATTCAATACTAACAGTCTGGACTGACAGATTTGAAGTGAATGAGAAATTTGAATGCATCTTGCTCAACAATGTCTTAAAATGGAATGATGTTGAAATGTGCATATCAATGATTAGAAATGTAATGGTGAATCGACAAATATTGATGATAATGCAATTTTCAACAAATTTATTTATGTTAAGTAATTTGCCACTGCAGACAAAATTGTTCAGTGGAATAATGATGGAAAAGAAGTCCATTAGAGATGGGTAGAAATGTTTCAATATTTCTCCTCTCAAAAGTTATCATTCGGCAACCTTTCAAAGGTAATAGAATTTGGATTATTACTGCCAGGTACTACTGCACCTGTAGAGACAGTTTTTGCAAGTATGAACAAAATATGGACATAATAAAATGAAATTGAAAGTTAAAATGCTGAAAGTAAATTTAAAATAGGTACAGTTGCCTTGAGGTTTTCAATTACTTGAAGGAAAATGAAACATTTCTGAAGAAAATTAATTCTTCAGGAAAATATGTCCAGTAACAAACAATTTATGAGTATATAACATGATCATTTTTGTGTTGATATTTATAGTAACAGTAATGTTATAATGTTATGTTGTATACTATAATAATATTGCCTTTGTCATTATGTAATATTATGTTGAGTATTCTAATAATATAATTCATTTATTAATAATAAATAGATAAGTAGGCATTTAGATTTACTGATTGCATTAACTTAAAGGTATAAGACTTAAAAAAAAAAAAAAAGAAGAAGAAGAAAAAAAGAGTCGGTTGAGAAATGTCCCGTTTTCAGCTTCAGAAAATATGGTCACATTTTATAAGCACGTATTTCAGAGGAAAATGCATATTTTAAGTTAAAATAAATAAATTTCATGTTTTACTTTTGAATCCTTGTGGAACACATAAATACAGCACATCATAAGGATTAAGTTATGAAGAAATCTACTTTAAATCAATAAATGATTATAAGCAAATTTGGGAACAATCAAATGCCTATTTTTTTAAAGTCTTGTGAATAGCTTTAGTCAGTGCCAACATTCCATTTTGGTAACTGAAGAATGTGCAGTTGCAGAGTTTCTTAGAAAAGTACAAAAACGAAAGGTTCCTGGATGAGTCACAGTTTGCAAAAACTATGTAGCACAGTGTTTTCAGGATGTAATTTCTAAATTACGCAATACATTGGAACACAAATGTAAAAGTGGTGTTGCTGGTGCTATAGTTGGTGCAATGAAAGCGGATAGCAAATCATTCCTATTGAACAATCAGATACTTTACAGGGTAAATCACAGCTTGGTTCAACATTTTTCAATGACTCGTTAGCTCCCTTGTGGCCAGCTGGAATACAGTACGATAATATATTTTTTTTTCTCAGTGATGGTCTCCATATATGGTAAAAGCAGGAGCTGGATTGAAAGTTCTTTATTCCAAATTAATCCATCTGGCTTGGTTTGCTCACAGTATAATCATGCCACTGAGACTATTAGAGTCAAATATAAAGAAGTGGAGTTACTTATCTCCAGTGTTATAAAGGGTTTGTGAAAGTGCCAATAGTAGTTCAAAAATTTTGTGAACTACTTCCAAATTTGCCCTTACCCCCTGTGCTAGTTTTAACTCACTGGGACACATGGTTACGAGCTGTGCCTTACTACCTGTAACATTTCAGTGAAGTGAAAACAATAAATGCTGAAGATACAGCTAGCACTGTGATACCTCAGGAATGTTTTAATGAAGATGGCACTGAGCAATAGCCAGTTCTCGAAATTACCTGAAATTATAAATCAGTTGGAGGCTCAAAATAATTCTTTAGATTGTTCTTTTTCTCTAATAGATGAAAAATTTCAAATATATTGTCTGCAGAAACTCACAGTGTTGCTAAAATTGCATTTGATAAGCTTAGTCAGGTTTTAAATAAAAATCCTGGTTACAAAAAAATCTCAAATCAGCAAAATGTGATCTGGTGATGGTGAAAATACTGTAATAGAAGAGGAATTCACTGGAAAAGAGTTGTGGTATTTTTCACATGTACCTGTGATGTGATATTCTCATTGTATAAAACCTTCTTCGCTAATAGTGTAGGAACTTCACACAAGAAAACCTCAGGGAAACTTTCCTTATCTACCGCAATACCCACAAATAAAGTAAGAATACCCCTTGGATAGGTAGAGTCAGACTGAAAATTTCAATGCCATAGCCAGGATTTGAACCACGGATCTCCAGATCTCTAGCCAGTCGCTCTGCCACTGAGCTACCATGGCAATACGCCGGCATAGCATTGAATTTTTCAACTGACTCGTATGTTTCCCGGTAAACCACAAATTATTTTGAGATGACAACCCAAATGGCGACTTACAATGTTGTAAGTACTTAAGTCCCAGGATTCATAGTATAGCCAACTATTATAGACAACTGAATTTTTCAGTCTGACTCTACCTATCCAACTCCTGTCCTACACACGGCTTGTGTGAAAAAACAATTAATCCAATAAGAATACCCCTGTTCCTCCAAATATGGCTTATTTGATATTTGTTCATTTGTTTTTGCACTTTATGGTGTATATTTTCAAAATTTGTCATGCATATTTGCATGTATATTTAACTATTTTATTTTGCATACAAATCTGGGCTCTACTCACTTTTAAAACACTTGAAGTTTTGGAAATTATATATAATTTTTATTCCTTTTTGGCCCAAAAGGGTGCTAAAAGTGGGATTTGGAAGTATTAAAGGGCATAAAATTATGCAGTATTAATATGGAACTTGCATTAGTGTAATAAACAGAATAGCATTATAACTGGGAGCGAAATCATGGGGTTTTACTGTGATTTTGTGATAGCAATAGGAAACTAATTTGTGTATAACAATAAACTGCTATATGTTTCAGTAAATATAGTTCATGAGTTGAAAAACAAAATCAGACTTGAAAAACTTAATTTCACTTGAGCCACAAATTAACCCTAATAATGGTTCTGATCATTATATCTGGAAATTAGAAGTACTTTCAAAAGAGAAACTCCTTTTTATGTGAATTTCAAGTATCTGAGACTGCTTTGAAGATTTACCAAGATACTTGAAACAGATGAGAAAGTTTAATGCATGTAAAGATACCTTACTCTAATAGCTCAGTGATAAAGAGCATTTATATGAACAGAGGTGCAACCAGAATTTTTGTTTGGGGTGGTGAGGTTTTAAAGCTTCTTCATAATAGGATATTTACGGCTAGAAGCATGGTCTTTTTAAAATGAAATATACACTGTTCCTATCTTATAAAACTCAATATTGCAAGAATTGAATTGCATTGTTAACTGCAGGAACAGTCTGACATGTTTGTATATTTCAAATAGCATCACATTTATGCATTTATCTGTTCAATTGTTGTACTGAATTTCCTGCATGTAACTTTTGGCATTCCCCACATGCCAAATAAAGCAAATAATATAAACTATCTAACCATTTGATAATAATTTTATGAATATGGAATACATCACTTATTTTTATTTTCTTAGCGGCATATATATGTTTTATAAGACTATGCTTAGAAAATAATTAAAATAAAAAAATTATTTCAAGTACTAAGTCAACAGAAATATAATGACTTAACTATCATAGTTTGATTAATTCAAGCTAATGTTTGCTCTCTCTGCTGGGAGAATTTCTTTATATATTGTGTTGCTTAAAAAAACATGAACTGTCAAATCATTGAGCAAATAATCAATTATTGATTAATATGCAGGCACCAACAAAGGTAAAGAAGGCATTGAGTATTATAGTGGGTACTATGGAGGAACCTAGTGGGAAGAATGCAAATTACTTGCAAAATTACTTGAAAGTATTTTGAGATGTGGTCGTTAGCTTTCAGAAATTAGCATTACAATAGTCAACATTAAAAACAAATTATATATCTGTATTTTTATTGGTATTTTTAACATATTTTTGGGAGAGGTTTTAATTTCCAAAACTCCCCTGGCCAACAGTGGATATGATGATACAAAGATCCGTGGTTTCAGTTCTGGATGTGGCACTGAATTTTTCAAGCCTGGCTCAAATTCATAACATAGCATGAACATTTTTTTGAAATATCCTATGAAAATTATGTTCTGTGTATGTTTCTTGCGTAAGCTTCGGCGGCTAGTGTCCATGATATCTTGGTCTTCCGGGAAGGCCGTGTCTTGGCTTGGAATGTTGCCGACGTTTCGCCTCACTATGTGGGGCTTCCTCAGGGCGTGTGCTTTCATCACGACAGTGCCAGGTGAACTGTGTTCTGACAGTGCGGCTGGGAGCTCTTTATACTGTGATGGGAGGGGGAAAAGGCCGGCCCCTCTCGCGCCTATTGGCTGGTGGTCTGCCAATCCCCGCATTCCTAATTAGGGTCTGCCAGATTGAGCTGAGATGTTTGCCGCTGTCTCGGTTTAAGGTGTGTTGTTGTTTGTAAATTTCTATGCTTTCCCGTACCATCCTGTGTGGGAAATAGTCTGTGTATGTGTTTGAAACATAAACATGACTTACAAAACAACTTAGCTATTATTTGAGAATATAAATTAAATAATATTCTTAATCTCATGTCGCATTGGGATAAACTTCTGTGTTTCATATACTGGATATTCAATTTTATTCATGATTTTCCACGTGCTGTTAGACCAAGAATGACACCACAATTGGCTGGTGAGCCTACATTGAAGGTAAAGCACTCTTTAGCGAGAAGGGAGTGATCATTTGTAGAAGAGAAAGCTGTCACAGTGACCTCTAGCTACAAAGTGCAGTGATGGTATTTAGAAGAGAGAGCAAACCACAGCATTGTGGATGTGGTTGCATTGATAGCTAATATAATCGGCCTTCCCATGCCCTCTCCTGGTGCAGTAGAGAATAACATTCAAAGTTTGCTCTGTTCTTTGTTGCCAAGCTGAATATGAACACAAGACATATTGTGCCTGTAGTTAAGTGTTATCATTCCGGTATCAACGTAGGAGATGTATATGACTTATATCACTACATAGATACAATATAATACCTCCTAACCATCAAGTATAATTACTTGCCACTAGAGGGACCCACTTCATCAGGATGGGATCATTGTTAAGTATGTATTTCTGCTACTAGAGGAACTGTACATAAACTTGTTTCAACATTTCTTGTGCAGGAAATTATGGATAAAATGGAACACCTAGTATTCAACTGAAAATAAAATCCATATAAAGGAATTGAGGTGATATAATTTGACACAACTTTTTTATACCAGCCATATGAATGACTAATATTTGTGCATGAATAAAGGAGCAAATTAGTCTCCTCCTGAAATATCTGTTGCTTGTTAGGAATAATTTCAACATAGATATGGTGAATTTTACTTTTGCAATTCAACCATCTAAATGTACCTCCACAAAAAATTTCTCATTGAAAAATGTACCATTAGAAAACACAGTTTGTCTTGGTCTCTTTTGCATCCTCCCAGGGTGTGCACATTTAATCATTTTTACTTCTTGTAAAATATTGCTTAGCATATAACCTTGAAAATTCCTTTCAGCATTTATATCCTTTTATGTTTTAATTTTTAAATGAGCAGCCCAGTGTAAAATGATGTGCCTTTGAAAAGAAATGCTATGATTAAGCAAATATAGCATCATTATTCTTGTGAAAACTTAAGTATGCCATTTTGAGATACTTGGCTTTGTGTACAACATTATGAGTTTATTTCCACTGTTTGCACAGTTTGCTACTTCCAAGCTCAGCAGCTGCTAGTACTCAATGTAATAGCTGGCATTCTTTAAATTGTGATTATTGAAAACTTCTGCAACATTCTAAATTTTGTTTTATTTTTCTGCCCCAGAACATTTGTCAGTTTCCTAAACATAAATATCATAAAAATTAGTTAAATCCTGGGAACTATTTAAATTATTTCTAAAAATTGTAAGTGTTCAAAGTGTTTCCCACTGTATGATTCTTCAATAAATTGTAACCAAAGACTGTTTAACATAGAGAATACAAAAAAAAGGAGATTCCTATTGTATCTAATGCATAAAGTCAGACAATAGTAAAGAATATAGAACATTTTTATATAGGCCAGTAATGCATACCATGGTGTATCTTCTCTACAATTTTTGCCAGTCATATCAGCTTAAGTTACATTTTTTCTTTATGTATATAGTAGCAAACAGAGCCTATAGAATGAAAATGTAATAATCATGCTACCTCTTATGACGATACACTGAAAATCAGCATCAATATGAGTGAATTAAAATCACCTTATGTCAAGCCTCACTACAGTTCTATACATTCAGATTGTAATGAGGGATGTTCCATAAACAAAATGTGGTCAAAGGTATAACACTATTGCACTTTGTTAGTATGGAAACTGCATTTCTATAGAAAAAGGTACCAAAGTGCATATATTTTTTCATTAATTATAAAACATGAAGAAAATAAGGGTTTCTGTAGTGCTTGTTCATTCATTTCAAAAAACGATTCTTAATGACCGGGTAGTTAAAGCAACAGTAACAAGTAGTAAAAAAACTATTAATTCAACAAAGAATTGTTAAGTAATTCAGGACATTCCACATCATGAAGCATGAAGATTCATGACATATAAACAGTTTTAAGTTAAAGAGGGAAATTGGTCATAGAAATCTGTTTCGATACAATCATGTGTAGTGTATACAATAAGAAACAGCCTCCCTGAACTTGGTGAAATCTATCAGGGATTTAAAGCTGCCATGAGTGTCACTCCTTCCTAATTTGAAGTTTATATACAAATATAGGAAAATATTTACACATATGTTAGCACAACTTTGTAAGTCAATCGTGTTTACATGTATATTTTTAATACGCATGCATACATTTAAATGCTTCTACTATGTGTAAAGCTAACAGTAATTGAGTGACATCAGTGATGTTCTCCTCAAGCTCTATATTTCTGTTTTATGTAATTGTATTGAGTTTGGACAACACTCAACATGTGTACAAATTCTCCCCCCCCCCCCACTTTTCTGCTTTATCATCCTTACAATCAACTGGGCTGTTCATTTAAGATTGCTATTGGAATCTTGTTATGATTAAGAAGGGAACTTATTCTTTAAACTTAGGCCAGTAGTGTCTAGGATTTTCCATGAACTCTAGTTTTATGTGTTACTGCAACAGAAAGAACTTCATCATGTTGTTGATCTTGTATTATTGTTGACTCATGTAACTTGGAAGACAAAATATCTTTTGTATTCTGCGGAGGCCCAATTACTTCTTTTTTCAAAATATCTTGTAAATGATTAGATGTTGATGCTACTGCAGCTTTAATGGATGGAATTTCAAAGGGAACATGCTTCCTTATTTCACTTAAGAGCTGCTCACTTATGGCTCCTTTCTGTTTTACTTCAAGTAACACTTGCTGTGCTAGAGTGCGTTCTACTTCTTGATAGTAGCTATCAAAGGTGAACCATAGACCAAGGGCACATCGGCGTCCTTTGCGTACAGCACGAACTCCATGTAGGTTCTCTGGCCCGGCAGAGAAACCTACCAATCTCCCACATTTTGGCTTCACCATACTCTGTGAAATGAGAAAAGCAAAGCTGGGTAAGTGTGCTCTTTATGTGGGAGGTTTTAGTTTTACCTATTAAAATTTAGAGCAATGGTCTCATTTCTCTTGGCAACTGCCCAATGTGATGTGTCAAATTTGGCCACCTGTTTTAAATATGTGATGTCTTTTAATGTGTGAGGTCTTTTAATGCATTTTGGGAGGCAGATATATAATGCAAACAATAATCTGAACTTCACAAGAAAGATCAGTGTATGCAATTAGCGGACTTGGGTATGTCTATTTGTTGAAAGCCTTTTCACATCATTAGGATATTAAGCAAATATTTTTGTTTCAATTTTTAAATGCTCCAACTATTTGAATAATGCAAGACAGTGATGGTTTGAAATGAAGGCACAAATGAGATTAAAATTCCTTGATGCCTAAAATTACCATTATCAGATATTTATATTTTGACAGTAAAATAACTTACTGGGAAGAACTAGGCAGTTATACTAACCTGTATACTTTTTGCATCGATATCTGAAGCAAATACAAATTCTCCTCCCTCAAATTCTTCATTTAAATAAATAATTGCACTGTAAAAGGAAGAAATCAATGAGTAATGTTATAGTGAAGACTTAATTCATTCATCCATATTAAAATTCTTTTTTGGTGAGGAAGTTTGCAATGTACAAGCTCTAAATTATCTGACTGCTTAGCCTATGAGTACATGCAGGTAATCTTGTGAGACCAAGGAGAATATTTTCACATTAATATACATAATTTCTGACAATTAGCTATTCCCTCAGCATCTATAAGTTGGCATAATAGGAGTTGATTGGTATGGTATACCATATATTTCAACAATAGCAATTTAGGTCTGTTTATGACAAACAGTTATCATGGACCTGATATGTGCACTAGTTTCTGTTTATTGTTAGCTCAGCTTTGTTGTTCCCATGTGTACATATATGCTGTATTGGTTTCCTTTAGTGTTAGAACAGACATTTTCTTCCTTGGTACCTTATTTTAGTAGCTTGAGTTATAACTATATTACGGCACATTATTATTAGGCAGAAGAGAAAAGAATTCTGCAGCTGACTGAGGAAGTAATGGCTGAAAGTGAAGCTGATGAATCTTGAGGCAACTTTCTGAATGTTCATCCTCAGCAAAGGCCACTGTCCAAAGTTTTACCAATAAAAGTAACTTGAGAGAACTGGAGAACTTTCTGATGTGAAATGTTCTGAGTCGGAATAAACTGTGAGCTTATGAGGATGCTATGTGGGCTGTTCTGGAGAGAGTTAAGAACGATATTTTGAACATTTAAACCAATGACAACAATGTTATTAATAACAAAATTAAATGATTAAACAATATATATATATATATATATATTTTTTAGTTCCATTTATGAAATAAAAATAAAATATTAAATAATGTCAAACAGAAAGTTTTGAAAAACCTATTTTTTGGAAGGTTTATTACAATATTTGATAGGCAGTGATAGTATTTGGCATGTTATTTTTCACCAGGTTTAACCCAAATTAAGATACTGCTATCACTATAGGCTCTAAATCCCACTCCACTAGCTCACTTTCATCACTTTGGTAACACGAATGACAAACAAAATCAACACAGTTACTGTTGATGATTCCCAGAAGTAATTTTGTGTGAAATAACTTATTGTACAGTGAACATTTTACAAATTATATTTCAGTTTTGATTAGGCATACACACATGCAACACAAGCCTTGTCTGAAACTAGATTTAACCTCTTCTTTTGAACTGACATTCTTAGTCACCTTAGTGGTTGCATTTTTTTTTTTTAGGTGTTTCTACTAGAGTGTGAGGTTTCTCATCTCATTCTCTTTCTTTGTTCTTTCCTGTTGTGCTGTTTCACTATTTCAACTGTTTTCCCAGTTTTACTAGTTAAAACAAATTACTTACTCACGTGGCATTTGTTGCTTTCCTTTTCTCTTTGGCAATTCTGTGCAAAATAAAGAGTAAACCAGCTTATTTGCCATTTTGGTTCTATGTTAGCTAGTCTCCACTATTGCTATTGCCATTAATGTTTCACTGACAATTCCATCTATTTCTTGTGCTTTTTGTATTAGTTTATGAATATGATTTACTTTCTTTTCCCATGAAGCTATGACACAAAGGATTTTCACTTCACGAATCATCATTCTGTGATCGCATCATTTTTTAGACATTGTGGCACTTCAAATTTGAAAAAAATAATGTGAAGGAAATACATGTATAAATAAACATTATCACAATAACCACAGATTTAAATAACAATGTATAATATGAAGCCAGCAAAGAATAACTTGACACACATAATAAAAATCACAGAGTGAAGCATGTGGTTGGATATAGCCAGATCTGGTAACAGCTGTTGCTAGTTCCACTTTTGGTTTGTGACTGACCACCCAGAATGCAGCTTTTTGATTGGTTCAGCAAGCCTAATGGGTAAACCTTTACATCTTTGGATAGGAAGAGTCAAACTGAAAAATTCAATGCCATGGCTGTAATTTGAACCATGGATCTTCCCGTCTATAGCCAGTTGCTCTAACTACTGAGGTACCATGGCAACATGCTAACATGACATTAAATGTTCTCTGAAGTTCAAATCCTGGCTATGGCATTGACTTTTAATGCAGTGTCAACATGTTGCAGTAGTAGCTCAGTGGTTAGAGCAATGGCTAGAGACTGGGAGATCCATGGTTTAAATCCTGGCTATGACATTGAACTTTTTAGTCTGACTATACCTATCCAAATCCTGTACTACACAGAGTTTGTGGAGAAAAAGCAATTTAGTTTTGTGTTTTTGTTTTTTGTTTGTTTTGCTTCTGTATGAACTTAACTGCTAATTGTCAAATGTAGTATTTCAGCAGTGGGGTGTGTAACTGCTCAAACAAATTTAAGATGGTTAAATGGTTTACTATCTGTTGTTAATTCTGATGTGAATAAAACTCTTTCAACCTGATGGTTTTCACTCAGTGTAGCAACAATTAATTGCACAACACTTCTGCTGACAATCTGCTACTTACTCTGATGAAACTCATACTTACTGTCAGATATGGTTTTTCTAATATTCTGTGGTAAGTTTTTGTGGCACAGTTTCAAGTATTCCTTATATAATGTTGTTTCAGATGGCAATAGTTTACTTCTGTATTTTTCTAGAAACTGCTTGAAATAGTGATTCCATAACTGTTTGAGCTCACCATCACAGTATATCATGATAAAAGGCAGTGTTATCTATTCCTAAAGTCAGACATTGAAGCCATTTTTCTTTTCTCTCTCTCTCTGTTTATAACAATGCAACATGGTTTTTATGCTTCTTAGTAGTGATATGTTTGTCCTGTCTGAATGTTAGCATTGTTATTCCATACTATGAGAGCTCATTCTTATTGTGAGGTAATATTTTGTATTAATTTGACATTATGGCATATTCAAACAAAATTAAAAGCTGGTTTTCATCATCTTTGAAATGATAACTTAATTTTACATCATTTGTGAAAGATTTATTGGTTACTTTTTAAACTAAACTTCATATATCTGGAAGTTATTTAATGGTTATTGGTTTATTTTTGCCAACCACCTCCATGTGCTTTTCTATCATTTTTTGTTCAGAGATACTATTAGTGCCACTACCATTTATCTGATGTTACATTTATTTTTGTGGATTTTTTTTCATAAATTAACCATTGTTTTCTGGAACATTACCTACCTTACATCCATAACCATTAATTACAAAAATACGGCTGATGAGCTAAATGACCCATTACCTAATGTGCCAATATCAGAATTAGATACTGTGTGCATTTTGTAGAAAATATTTTACAGGAAAACATGAGTTAATATTGATGTTAGGAGAGCACATCCTAAGATACGGCTGATGAACTAAATGACCCATTACCTAATGTGCCAATATCAGAATTAGATACTGTGTGCATTTTGTAGAAAATATTTTACAGGAAAACATGAGTTAATATTGATGTTAGGAGAGCACATCCTAAGGAACACAGATCACAATTTCTGCAAGACAACTGGAATGGCAAGGGCATAGTAGTCTAGAAACTCTTACACTTCAAAAAATGTAATCGTTACTACCATAAAAATGATAATTTACAATATGGCAAACTGTTCAATCATAACTGAAATAATACAACCATTAATAAATACCTAATGTGCCAACATCAGAATCAGATAATATGTGCATTTTATAGAAAATATTATACAGGAAAACATGCGTTAACATCAATGTTAGCAGAGCACTCCTAACGAATAAGGATCATAATTTCTACAGGACAACCAGAATGGCAAGGGCGGCATAGTAGTCTAGAAACATTTATACTTCAGAAAATGTAATCATTGCTGTCATTAGCACCTCCAATGATGATTTACAAGATGACAAACTGTTCAATCAAACTGAAATATTTATAATTCTGAACTATTAAAATTATGTTTGCAATTTCAAAATTTATTAACTGAAGATTCAAACACATTTTTAATAAGGTCTTACTGTCCAATATTCTGAGTCAAAAAGCCCCTGCAAAAATCAGAAAGGGTTACTTAGACACAAAAAAAGGCATGAAAAATATTTATATAAAAAGACACAATTCCTATATTTTAACCAGAGCAGGAATGTACAACCTATAGTAAACAGCGCCAAAGAAAACATATATGAAGTTGATATAAACAAAGATAACCATAATTTTTCTAAGCAGTTCTCTGTACCCAAAGACCATGCGAGACATCGACTATCCTTTGAGTATCTCCGATATACACAGGTACATTAATTTTAGAACAAACAGAATATTAATATCAGCAAGAATGGAATATCCACAGCAGTTAATGATACTGCAGTTGACACTGCAGCAGGACCAGATCATGTTTTAGGGAGAACTCTGAAAGGCGATGTGTGTTATGATATCTTGGCCATCATTGCTGCTACCATTCTAAAGCAAATAGTTGTTCCACCTTGTTTATGCCAAGCTAGGACAGTGCTACTTTTCAAGGATGGTGATCCGATGGATTTAATAAACTGGAGACCGATTATAATATTCTCAGTTATTAGAAGAATTATAGAACCAGTATTTGATGAACACCTCTAAATGTTAGTCACCTTAAATGAAAATCAGAGAGGTTTCACAAACCAATCAGGTGCTCAAATTAACACCTCCATCTTAGAAGCCATACTTACATCTACTAAAAATAAAAAGGTTGATGTTACATTGGCATTTCTAGACACCAGCAAAGCTCTTCATAATGTGAAACACACACATTTTATTAATACACTTGAAGTATTTTTCTCTACCACCCAAGTTAATGAACCTAATAGTAACATTACAACAAAATAATAAAACACAGATACAGGCTAACCAACAGAAGTCAAAGGGTATCAATATATAAAAAGGAATAATACAAGGATTACCTATTCTGTACAATCTTACCACTGTCCACATCATCAATAAACTCTCATCACATGAAAATTTTTAAGCACAATGAAATTTTAATCAGTCCTGACCTCCCCAAGCTTACCGTTATGGTTTTGTAGATGATATGGTTATACAAGGGTGAATCAAAAAGTAAGTTATACTAGCTTGCTGTTGTGACTATGGCCAATGTGTAGCAAGTTAGAGTAGCTGCTAACATGTCCGCTAGAAAGGGTGGTGTGGTATCCTGTTGTGTTGTGTGTGCAGAGCGGGGTAGGATCAATGGCACATCAAATGGGTATTCACTCCAAATTGGAGGTGTATACAATGATCAGATTTCTATGGGCTAAAAAGCTCAATTGTATGGATATTCATCATGAAATCACTGTTGTTTATGGTGAGTGTGCAATTTCTCACCTAGGTATTGTAAAGTGGTGTAAGCAATTTGATGCCAGATGCATGGATCTCACTGACAAATATTGAAGGTAGGCCCGCAACATCCAATACTGCTGCAAATGTTGACTGTGTGGATGTGATCATTAGAGAGAATTAGCACATAACACGGCAGGAAATGGCCAGCATGCTGAACAGTTCATATAGAGGTGTGTTCTCCATTGTTCACCAGCACCTTGTGTGCCAGATGTGTCCCATGGCTGCTCACCGATGTTCACAAGGGACAACATTTCCAATGGTCACTAACTTTTTGCAATGGTATTCTGTGGAGGGAAATTAGTTTCTGTGGCAAATCATTACAGGGGATGAAACATGGGTCCACCATTTCACCCCTGAAACAAAGATAAAATCAATGGAATGGGTACACAACACATCGTCACAACAAAAGAAGGCCAGTGTCCAACCTTCAACTTTAGGAAAGATAATGACAACTGTGTTCTTTGACGTGGAGGGTGTAGTGCACATAAAATGTATCCAAAAGGCATGGCAAGCAACTCTACTTCATATTGTCAAAGGTTGAAATGACTGCATAATGCAATTAAGAAAAGTGGCAGGGGAAATTGAGCACCGGTGAAATTTTGTTGCACGATAATTCAACACCTCACATGGCCTGCCAAACGTTGGAACTGCTGCAGTGATTCAAGTGGCAACAACCTCCATACAGTGCACACCTAGTGCCATATGATTATCATGTGTTCAGTAAAATAAAAAAGGATCTTGGTGGATAACAATTCCAAAATGATGATGAGGTGAAAGCAGCTGTATCCAGGTATTTATATAGCACTAGAGGAGACTTCTACGCATTAGGAATTGAAAAGTTGGTTGCCTGTTCCGAAAAACGTCTACAGTCTCTTGCAGACTATGTGGAGAAGTGAACTTACATTGTATGTTATCATAACCGTGTTGCCTATGTGTATGCAGTTTAATAAATGATCATAACGTGGAACTGTAACTTACTTTCTGATTCACCCTTGTAATAGCCAATGGCAAAGATTTTGCCAAAAAGATTACCAAAATAGGACTTATAAATTTTAGAGAAATAAGACATAATATTAATTTTAAAAAGATTGAATTACATTTTAATTAAAAAGGGAAACATTCTACATCACACTTTGGATTATATGAATTTGAAGCAATTCCTTACATTGAGGTCAATTTTTTTAACCAATCTATATTTTACTCAAAGGAATATATAAAAAATTGCAAAACAAACTAGAATCCTTGGCAAACAATCCCTGTTACCAAAAGTGTACAATTTTATCTAGTTTGTGTGTCCAACACTTATATACTCACTTCAGGTAACATCATTAAGTAAAATACCTGGGAAATTTCTTGCAGATGCTGATGTTATGATCAGAAATAAGTTAAAGACATATTACAACTTCCCATTGGTACCACAATTAATAAAAAACATAAAGAACTTGTAATGTTTTACACTCACTATAAAAGTATATTTACATATCATAAATGCAAAAACCTGTTAAGATCCAAAATCATATGTGTCATTAATACCTACAATCTTCTTGGTGAAATTTTTTTTTTTTTTTTTTTTTGGTAGTGTTTAACGCCCGCTTTAACTACTAATGGCACCGCAGGCGGGCTTGGTGAAATAAATACATTTCTGCACAAGCTTAACCTTCACTCTGTGAACCTAATAAACTGACAGAGCCATTGTCCTCACCTTGAAAAGACTTCTTCAGGAAAAAGGATTCCATTCAAAGTGTTCTCTACTTTAAAAGGGAAAAGAGGGATTTAGTACAAACAATTTACTCCTGCTAATAGCTTAGTTCATCAAACAGGACTTGCTATAGTGAATGGGAAGAAGCACTTAAGACATCTAACATATGCCCAGTTAGAGTCATACCAGGTGAGTCCCAGGACACTAACCGTTGTCACCATTGTGGCAATGAGATTAAACACTTTCTCATATTCTTGGAATTTGTCCACACAATGAAAAACATAGAAATAGCAGGCATCATAAGTGCATTCCTTAATTGCCGAAGTTCTTAGACAAAAGTATTATAAGATCTATGAAGAAGTTAATGGCATGGTGAAAAATAGGTCTCATATAAGAAGAAATACAATAGCCAAAAATCTGGCTCACCCTCTGGTACTATAATTGATCCCACAATCACATAGGAAATAGATGAAGATCAACTAGCACCAGTGCACCAGGAACATCTATACAACATCTGTGATCCAACCAGTCAATCAACTATGAAAAAAAATCAGTTAACCTCAGTTCAAATTTATGGGCTCATGATAGGGTCTACAGTAACTATTCCAAGTTTATAATTAACCTGACAGGAAGTGATACACAGTGACGTGAAAAGATAACTTTAGAAATTAACATTGAGTCGAACTTAACGCTTTTAAAACTTCACCTGTTATTATTTACATAGTAGTACACATGTTTCACAGAACTTGTCTTCATTCTCAACTACCTTCGACTGCCGGACTCATTTGTATCGATGCCTCCAGAATCTTGAGGATCGCCCACTGGACATCGGATGAACTTATGGAGTGGGTTGAATTTATAAGTTCATCCGATGTCCAGTGGGCAATCCTCAAGATTCCAGAGGCATCGATACAAATGAGTCCGGCAGTCAAAGGTAGTTGAGAACGCAGAAAAGTTCTGTGAAACATGTGTACTACTATGTAAGTAAAAACAGGTGGTTTTAAAAGTGTTAAGTTTGACTCAATGTTAGTTTCTAAAGTTATTCCAAGTCTGTAGAATTCTGCAAAAATTTCACTTAAAAAGTGCACTTATAAAAAATGACTCTTATAGTGATTAATTAGTCTTTTCTCATATTAAACAGTTATTTGTATGATATTTAGTATCCCAACATTTTAAAATGTTAGGGTAAGGTGATACAATTTTGTTCATTTTGGAAAACTTCTATCGTAGCTGGAAAGATATCCAGTAAAGAAAGAATTTCAAGCATGGTACTTATTAATTAAGAGTAATGACACAGCATTACACTCAAATTTCACTATGAAATAAGTAATTTACTTTGGACATGTTATGGCGGCTGTTGCCACCATCCTGACTCCAATTGCTTCTTAGCTGATGATAGGTGCAATAGCTCTACAAACTAGACTTCAAAATTTATAAGTAAGTGCAGCTAAAAGTGTACACAGACCAATTAACTTCAATAAATATTAACCACTTCGCTAAAAATACATAAAAGAACTGTTTTGGGTTGCCATGGGCAAACCTGAACCACCTGACATGCATCCAGCCAAGTCAGCTAACACCACAAGGAACTGGTAGATGGAGGAAAGACAGACAATGAGTGCAGTGGCAGTTATTGATGCTGTGATAAATAGTGGTGATTTCTCTTTGTATATAATTTAGACAACAGTAAAATAATATAATCAATATTGTATTTTTAGTTACATCTTTTTACATATGCAATTATTTTGTTAAAAATCTCAAATGAGATTTGTATTTTGATTTGGCATAATTCATTTGTGAAAATAGATGCCCACACAGGTATGTAAAAGTAAACATAGCCAACATTTTAGCTACTAACAATATTACTGCACATGTTTGGCAACTGATAACTGCTTAAATAGATAGATCAACATTATGTTTACAATGACACAAGTATTTTAAAAATTGTATAATTTTTCACAGATATATTTTGACTGCAAATCCAGCATTACCATTGCAGGCTCGACATTTACAAAATGGTCAAATTATTTCCTGGAAAATTGTTTACCCTTTAGATTTGCTAGTGAAGGTTATAGTGATGGTGAATACTAGTTTAATTTCTTTTTCTCATTTGTATTTGTATGTATTGCAAAGAGAAAAACAGCTGCCCTTTTGTAGTCCCTTCCACAGTTTCAACTGTATTTTAAAGGTTTCAATTGCATCATGTATATCTAACATATACTGATTTCTTCCTTGTTGGTTAAGCCCCATTAAATGTGTATTTATTTATTCACACCCTTTCAGCTGTACATAAATTCCACTATAAAAAGTAATTGCCTTCAAGGTAGACCAAACTTAGATTACACAGGTTTAGAATCTGCCAAGACGACTTTCCAATTGGAACTCTGTTGTGCTTGCTAATAGACTAGTTATATCATATCGTACATGCACATATATCTGTCATATACATCAAATTTCTGTAACATTTTCTTGTATGCAGAACATTGTCTATGGTTCACAAACCAGTAAATGCCTATGCCTGGTCTTGGGAATCAAACACTCTATGAAAGCTAATTTTGTTCCCATAATACAGTATATTGCAATGGCATCAGAGACAATTATTCACACATGCTACTCTTTTGTAGGTCAACTTTGTCCATCAAATGTGATTTTCCCACTGGCCTGCACGGAAAATGTGCTATTGCCGAACATCTCTACATTTCGAAGCATTTCTTCCACTAATCTAGAATTAAAGCGATAAAAAATATGTATTTATTCATTGATATCCATTTCAGGTTCAAAGGATGGCACCTATAAACTCAGCTTTAAGTAACATTGTGTATATTCCCTTATTAAACAGATTTTTTTTGTTCTGTTTGATTTTCTTCTTTCTTTTTAACACTTTAGGATATAGAGTGAAAATGTACTTCTCCTTGTTCCAGTTTTTAATTTGATTATTGGCTATATTTAGCAATGGGTTTCCTTTCACCACCAAATCTTATCTGTACCCACCTAAAGTCTCTCCATGTATAGGATGGTGGTGATCTAGTGCAGTTGCCATTCTCAAGGAGATTACAATTGTCTGCATGGACATTATGACTCATATCTGTTCTATTGGCAGAACAATCTGAAAGAAAACAATATTATTTATAGGTGACGAGGCAAATAATCACATTTCATTTAACAAACAATAACATCTACTAAGTTTGAGATGGAAATTTAAAAAGTAAAAATATTGTGAAATATATTCAGCATGTAAACTGTAATGTAGTCATGAAACTTATATATGAATATGGATTTTAACCATTTAACAAACAATAACATCTACTAAGTTTGAGATGGAAATTTAAAAAGTAAAAATATTGTGAAATATATTCAGCATGTAAACTGTAATGTAGTCATGAAACTTATATATGAATATGGATTTTAACTTTCACATCAGTAGTTGGTATTAGCTTAGTGATGGTAAAGGATGAAGTGCAAACATAAAAATACTCATAATAAACAACATATTTCAATAAAATCCAGTATTCTCTGCATATGATCAGTTATAGAATTCATTTGTCTTAAGACTTAAAGGGATGGGTTTAATGTAATGAATCATGACTACAAGGTTTTTTTTTTAATTCCTTTATTCATTCATATGTCCCATTACATTAGTAATACCACATGTCTGATTTCTGTGTTTAACGTTTGTTTTTCCTTACATATATTTTGCGAAAGTAGTTATTTCTTTGTTTATGTGTGGAACTACAAGGAAGTATTTCATTAATGTTGTGGGTTGACAGTGCAGTAGACTGAATGATACAATATTATAGAGTTAGTTTTGTGTACAATTTCTCAAATGACTAATCAATTTCACTTTATTGTTGTGCCATGTGTAAAGAACTTTTTGAAGCCATAATGATCTCACTAATGTTAGTATTCAATATTCAGACAAATGATTTGATTAGGAATACAATTTGTGTGCCACAAATCTCTCACTGCTAGATTGCTACAGAAGTATAATGTTGCAACCTTACTGAAACAAAGCTTTGATAATGGAGGTCTAGTGTTCTTAAGGTCAGTGATGGGAGAAAAAAGTTGAATCCAATCAAGCAAATGATGATCTTTGTTTATGATCATCAAGAACTTTTATGACAAAGTGCCTCACATGGACCCAGCAGTGCATTATTATGACTTCATGTAAAATCTGTGCAGAAGCATATGCCTCAGTTTCTGGTTATGTGAACAAGAGTTTTGCATGAAGTAGTATGGTGAATGAAGTTTAATATGGTCTGTTTATTCATGCATGTGTAATTACTGCATAACTCAGGTTTCACTTTTCAGAAATCACTTCTGAAGTCACAATTCTTAATTCTTTCATAACACTTTCTATTGTTAACATACACTACAGCTCATTAATTTCAATACATCTAATAATTTACATCTAATTTCCTGTATATATGATATAATATCATGGTTATGGCTGAGTTAGCAAAGGAATAGTACAGCAGTTGAAAACATATCAGGTTTGTATGCTTGTGTTCATCTAGGTGCAAAAATACCCAAAACCAATTTTGTGTACATAAACAATAGTTACCTATGTGGTATGTTTGATGACTGAAGTCCCATTTGAAGCACCTCTGTTGTTCCCTGTAGTGTTGTGATGTCCACAGTGAACTTCAAGCATTGCTAAGGTACATAGTATTTAGTTCCTGCATTTCAGTTCCTGAACGACAGTTGAAGTGTGCACATCGTTAGTATGGCTCCAAGAGTGGAGATATTCATAGGAAAACGTACTGCAGTTGTATTTAGACAAGCAGGTTTATCAATTCGCCATATTGTGAAACAGTGTAGTTTGTCTATAAAGGGGAATGCAGTACACTCTTCACCACCAGATGAAGACAGGTAGCAATAAGGACATACCATAACCAGGATAGCCTTGTTAAACAACAAAGTGACAATAAATTTAGTAGAAATACTAATAAAAGAAATAGACTTAAAACAACCCACAAATTTGTACAGAATTAATAGAAATGAATAGGGTAAAAATATCTGCTGCTAAAGTAAAAAAAGACTGACTGAAGCAGGCTTGAAAGTATGTGAAACAGCAAGAAAACCCCTTCTGAAGCCCATAAATAAAAGAAGAGAGTCAAGTGGGTTAGAAAACATCATAATTGAACATCTGAAGAGTCAAAAAAGGTGTTATTCACCAATGAATCGAAATTTGAGATTTTTGGAACTAGAAGAAGGATATTTTTTCACCATTTTGAAGGAGAAAGGGTAGCCCAGCAGTGCCTTCCACCTACACTTAAACACGGTGAGGGTTCTATTATGGTTTGGGGGTGTTTTGCAAGAGATGGGGTTGGAGACATTGTAAAATAGAAGGATGTATGGATTGGAGGCATTACCACTGCATACTTCTGTATCATACAACATCAAGTGGATTGTGCTTAATAGGGAAAGGGTTCACCTTACAATGGAATAATGACCTAAAACATTGTCAGAGTTCTGTAACAACTACATTGCATCACAGGAAAAACAGAAAGTACTGAAAGATATGGTCTGGCCATCCCAAAGCCTGACCTCTGGAGCATTGTTAAGGATGTGTGGAATCGTATAGATTCAGAGTACTTACAAAACTGATTGACCGCATGCCTTGAGGTTGTGAGGCAGTCATTAAATCCAAAGGAGGACACTTTGACGAAAGTAAAATATAATTATATGTGTAAGTGCATAGAATTGTATTTCTGGAGAGAGAAAGTTTGATTTGTGCTCATAACTGAAATACCAGATAAGAGTCATAGTGTATTGAAATTTATGAACGGTATTGTATATTCTACAACTAAAGATTTGAATACATTTCTTATATCACTTTAGTAGACACTTCCATTGTTTATCTTGCAGACATCAAATTCTCACCCAAATGAACTATTTACTATCAATGAAATATCATAGACAATTTTTAGGTTACTTGTTAAATATAAAACATAACACTATAACAAAGAAATACTTACTTGGTAATGCAGTTCTGCATACCAAATGTGTATATGTGAAGTAAAGTTCATTTTTTAGATTGAAGTAGCGCTCAACAAAATCTCTTCCAATTTCGCTCAGTTTTAAATATAGCTCCAAAATATCCACTTCCATCAATCCAAAATATACAAGCTGAAATTAAAGGTACCATAACTTCATTGTACATTAAGATCTCTCTCTTCCTTGCACTCACTCATTAGCTTTATTGATCTATATTAAAGTTTAACACATCTTTTCATAAAGTAAACCATTTATACCCCAATGAAATTTGATATGGAGGTGTACAAATGTCAGTTTCTAACTTGCCCCACTTCCTTAGAGTGCAGGCAGACAAGTCAGCTGCACATTAACTCTGTTGAGGCAAACTGCTTTACTCAGTAAAGCAAAGCCTAATCTCAGCAGACTAAGGGTAGTCCAACTTGCTTGTCTAATTACTTTCTTCTTTTTCACAGTTAGCAGTTCAGTTGTATTTGTTTATTTAAGAAACAAATATTAAGAATTTTTAGTGATTACAAATGTCTATGCTTTGAAATATAGATCTATAACTAATTATTTTACCTTCACTTCCATCAAAAACAGGTTACATAAAATTACCAAAGGGGGAATGTCACATATAAATAAATAATATTTCAATAGACGTAATAATGGTTGTAAGGAAATGTAAAATTAATTGTTTTACAAGATTAGGTGTAAAGAGGTATATCATTTAAGGCAACTATATCTTTAAATGCTGATTCACTTGATTGACTAGCTTTATAAATAGGTTCATTTGGGGCTTCACCCGCCCTCCCCCAGAAAACACAACAAAAATATTTTGTGAAATTTATTAATATGATACCTGCCCTCAAACACTTGCAAAAGTTGAGTTGAATCTTTTTTTTATTATAAGTAGAAATTGCTCACTTCTTAATTTCTGCTCTTTAATTTTGAGTTGGTTTATTCATTTTTCTGTGGTTTGCACCACTTCTTATCTGGTCTGTAATGAACAAAATACTCAAATGTACAGCAACATAATCACAACTCATGGGGGCGAGAGTCAGAATGGGTTCCATGGAACAAGGCTAGCTTACAAGGGTCCAATCATGATGAAAACCTTGCCTTGAGGATGAGTAGGTTAGCGTACCCTACTTGGTGCAGAATAACTAGGGACAAGCAAGCTAATTCTAATTTGATAAATATAATTTACATTCCATCCATTAATCCATCTATATAAATGGAATAGGTGACACATTTGATCATCGAAAGGTCTTAAACTAGGTTTTTAAACTTTCATATTACTATTATATGTGCAATGCCATTGTTTTTATGAATTCTGAGTACATTTAGTTCTCAGTGTTCCACATTTCCTTTTTTTACTTTCTCTATAATGTACTATCTACATAGTAGATAGAGAGGGTATTGCATTCCACACAAAATTTTGATGTCAAGATTTCACTAGAAATAGGTATTGAGGCTCCCTGAAGCTAAGAAAAATAGATAAAGGTCAATTTGTGCCCATGTATCTGTGAACAGCATTACTCAAAAATGAAATCTTCCAAGGATATACAGATTTTCAGTAAAATCTCCCTACCCACAACTACCCTTATATGGTATATTTTTTTTTAAAATTTTGATTTTTTCAAAAATAGCTCTACAATTTTAATTAAAATATCATTTGTTTAAGATATATTTTTGACAATGAAAAAAGTATTGCTTAAATTTTCTGGAACTAGTCTCTAAAGACCTCTTCATTTTGGATGTTTTTTGTAAAGGATAGACAAAAACTTCTTGTACAAAAAATGTTGATATAGTTAAAACACACAATTTATGTAACATACATTTTTTTTGAGTTAACCAGTTCCAAGACATCCCTTGTTATTGGTTTCAATTTTAGAATACTTATACTGTTCTTAAACAAAGATACCATTTGTTCCATATCTCTTCTGTTTTACTGACCAAGCAAAGAGAACCAAACTTCAATTCCATCTCATAGTGACAGCTTATAAAAGTCAACTTTATTATATGTGATTGCTGGGCTTGTATGCCAAAGTACAGATGTTTTCGTTACCAACATTTTGCCAAAATTTGCATCTGGCGAAACATTGGTGATGAAAATATTTGGACCATGACAATCATATATAATGAAGTTGACAATGCTGGCCGTGAAAGCCTAAGCATTCATATAGCTTATGAAAGGTTTGACTATTCCTTTAGTCTCTGTATTTCCTTATTTCCCTTCTACATAAAATGAAGAAAGTAATACGACTATTTCTGCTAATATTTATCTAGATTAATTACTAATAACCTTTTGTATGGCTAGTTTGTTTGCAAAGCAGTTAGAGAAAGCCATGTGAATGGAAAACATCATATTTTTTTAATCAGATGTGCTCAAAACAGTTATTCACAGTAAAATAACATTAGTTTTAGTTGGACCTAATACTTTTTACTTAGGCAAGGCATAGAGTAAAAAGGAAAACCCTAATAGAATGGGAAAGGAAGTCTTTAAAACTTTCAATTCACAAACCATAAATAATTCTTAAATGATGTGATGATGAAATTTTAGTTGTATCTGAAAGGAGTTGAAATCTTATGAACTTAATTTACACAAAATTACTCAAAGCACATCATCGCTCCCATCATCAAGTGTAGTTGACTAACGTAATGGCAAATGGGCAAAGAAACCATATGTACCAAGCACTCAATCACAGTTGATGATAGATATGAAGTCTCCTGAAAATCTTTTGAAGAAACCCCAAGAATGTGAAGTTAAAACTGTATGCAATTTAACTCCTGGCTTTCTGATCTGAATGGAGTTCCACTGTTATTAATATCCCTTATCTTAACTATTGATTTCATTTTATTTCATTCTTACAAATATTTTCTATATATACCATATGAAGTAAAGTTAGAAAATGTATGGAACTACAGTAAAAAATTAAGTCAAGTATTTATATAAAATTATAATTTATATATTTAATTTAATGTTAAGCAACTTCAGTAATTAGTAAAAGATCTCTTGTACATGTTTTATGCACTTCTTATGTTAATTAGTAAAGTCCTGGGGGGGGGGGTTTATTGAGTTTCAATAAAGCTGGAATAAATACAAAGATGTAGAAGATGTAACTTACTAAAGCTGCTCTCCCCAAGGTTACTCCTTCAAATTTTTCCAGATCTGTGTGAGGAGATTTATTACCTCTGTATCCATCCCCCTGCACTGCTGCTATCTGAAAAGATGTACATTATATATAAAGTGATAAAATTAGAGAGAAAGTTTTATAAGCAAGTGTGTACCCATATACAGAAATGTCCCTGTGATGTACACAAACAACACTGCCCAATTCAGAAATTGAAAAGAGAGGTATGGAGTTAATGCATTGTGTTGAAGTCTCATAGCCTGCTACTTAACTTCAAAAATGGAGTAAATGAGAAGGTTTGTATATATCGCAATACCATTTTTATGCTTGCATGTACTTAAAACAGCACATTGCTTGCTTCATGCAGTATGCTAAATGCATAAACATCAAACAAAAACAAAGTTCTGTTTTTTCGTAAAAAGAAGAATGGTTACCACTAGGGATGGGACCTCCATATGGTCATAACCTTGATACTCTCAAGATATTATGGGATTGAAGTATGTCTATCATCGAGAGAGAGAGAGAGAGTGAAGGAGAGAGAGAGGGGGAGGGAGAGGAAGGAGGGGATGAGAGGGAGGCAGACTTGTTTTCCCCAAATATCATTATCCTAACAATACATTCTGCATTAACATATGTGCAGAAGGCATTTTATGTGCCCACTATAAGACCTAGGAGTTCTGTGACCTAAAATAAAAATACCTATGTTTGAAGGCTCATAAACTCAACATGGCAATGGAACGAACATTACAGAAAACTTGAAACTATCCATTCACAGGTTAGCATTATGTGAGAAAAGTTCACTGTATGTCAGAACAAAAGCTTATAACAAACTGCCTGTTGAAATCAGAGAACCCAAACACTTGAAATACTTAAAGAAAGAAAAGTCTATTAGCAAACAAAGCCCATAGCTCAGTTCCAGAATAGGTCGATGACAAGTTCATTTTTGTCATTCTGTAAACTATGTGTAACTTGTAATAAATACAGTTAATATTGTTCCTAGCTTAGTACTTTAATAACACTTATATAACATATCATTTTCTTTTTACTGCCCATTGTAAATGTACATCTATTATGATTATTATTGTTAATTTTACTTTGTAAAACCGATGTGTTACATGCTTATGCAATTTTTACTCAGTATATATGTTACAGTAGAGCATCTTATCTTATTAATTGTTATTTATTTGGTCAAAGGTTTCCTTTGAAGGGATAAAATTGAATTTCATTTGCAGCAACCTTGTTACTTGGCATTTAATGGTTCCTGTTGAATGATGTTTGTTGCTGCTGATAAATATATACCATAATGCAGTGTGCACAGTAAAAATATTTTTTTTGGAAGATAGGTCCAAATTACATTTTGCAGTGATTCATTAGGTGTTTTGTGCTTCACCATGAAGAAATTAATAGTACAGGGTGAGAAATATCTTTGAATATTAATATTAATATTAATATCATCTCAACCACGGGAAAAGGAGGTTGAAAATGTTCTTTATGATTATATTTTTTTCACCCTTCTTTGTTTTCAAATATTTATACAAGTTATTGTCACATGAAACATGACATCACAAAATTGTTTAGTTGTTCTATTAACTGTGATTTAGATGGATTCAGCGTGTATTTAAAAATGTAAATAGAATATTAAATAACATGAAGTTATCACTTGATGTTATTTCAATCCTCAAACACCATGGGACAAGAGCAAATAAGGACAATTTTGAACATTTTGACCTGTTTATGGATTAATGAACTACCTTAAATGACCAGAGAATAATAATGTAAATGCATGCATAAATAAGATATGAACTATCTTGGTATTATGTTCTATAAAACAACAGCATTATTAATGCACGTTATAAAAGTGTTGGCCCCAAAATTTTGCCTTAGGATATTCCTGTTTTATGACCTGACTTTAGGAAACAGCTCACTGTTGGCATTTATAAAGGTGGGAGGTGAACCAATTTTATCAACTGTAATAAACATTTTCAATGACTTGAACAAAAAAAAAGGCAGTATATGTAAACCTAATTAAAAATGCTATATGCTGTGTCCAATGTTGCTTTTCTAAAGACACAAAAAAAATTCTTACCTGAGCTAATTCCATTAGTTTTTCACATTCATGTTTGTTAGCCACGCCTTCTGCCAAGAATCTGAACTTTCCTTTGAGCTCTCTTTCTCCTTGTATAACTTTAATATCTCTTGCAGCAGCTCTTTTAATCTGTTGTATTGCTCTTTTTTTTTTCTTCCTTAGGTTTTCCCTTTCTATTTCCAAATCCTTTGTATCATTTTCTATCACTCCATAATTTTCCATTGAACTCATCACTGGCTTCTCCTCTAAAGGTACAGTTATGTTATACTTTGGCCATTCAAATCTTATTACAGGTGGTGGCAGAAGCCTAAGTGCTAATTGAGGATCCGAAGAAGTCCTGCCATTGTTTGCTTTTGTATTCTGAAAAAGAAGGAACAGAAAAGGCATGCATGTACATTTGTATTTAGTGGCTGCTTTTAAATGGCTGTGCTTTCTAATTGAGAGTTAACGAATAAACAGAGATAAGTAGTAGGATACATATCGCTGGAAACTATGCTACATGCTAAATCCAGACACTATATAGCTATATACGATATACAGGAAAGAAGCTATATATAAGTAGGTACATATAAACTACCTGAAAACTCAATGTACATATTTTATGCACTCCCAAAAGACCTCCAGACCAGCAAAATTGTATGGTAAGCCACGGGTTTATTGCTGCAGTATTAAAGAATGAAATTGCATAGCAAGCTACTGTTTGCTAATAAAGCTCAAAGCCTTTATGTTTACTGAGTTAGGTGATGCTGTGGTAACAAATGTTGCTTGCATTTGGGAGGTCCTGGGCTTTATCCCTGGCAATCTCCCATGGGCTTTTTGGGATTTTGCATATCACAATGCAAATGCTGGAGTGGTTCGTGTCATTCTCAAATTGCTTGTCCCTCCATGTCATTCCAGTCATTATTTCCTTCATTTCTGTTTCAGGGTTTAAGTGCTTTTTTATTTTTATAGTGTTTAATACCAGCTTTTACTACTTGTGGCACCACAGACAATGACGCTGATGATACATGGAATGAAGATGGAGCACCAGTGGAAAGTGATGGTGAGGGAAACTGGAGAAGCTGTGCCACTTTGTCCACCACAAATCTCACATTCGGTCGCTTGGGATCTAGCCTGGGCTGTCTAGGTGAGAGGCAAGTGATCTAACCACTCGGTTATGGTGCAGCCTTCAAGTATTGGTGATGGTGCTTCAGTGCACCATGGCAAGGAGAAAGAGTTCTCTGTGAAAATCTCACTGTCCCATGGCGTCTGACTTGTCACCAGGGTATATGGACCACCCGTTAGGGGTAGTGGACACTGTGCAGGGTGGGGTCCCCAGTCTGCCTTTCTGAATTGGGATGTTTCAATATGGTAACAATAGGGACCTTGTTCAAATCTGATCTATTGCCAACACATGCTCCACTTAAACATGGTGATGGTGTCGGTACACTGGATGCTTTTCGTCAACCTTCATTGTCATCATGTTTTGAAGGTTTACAAACGTCTCCGAACCTGCAAAAGATGATGACAATGAAGGTTGTCGAAACCCATCCAGTGTACCAACATGTTTAAGTGGAGCATGTGTCAGCAATAGATGTCCAGATTTGAACAAGAAGATAGCTTCACTGTATGTAATGGATTTTCAAAAATTTTAAAAATAGGACCTTGTCACCGCGGTATCATTACTCCTGGTTTTGGCCACCTGGTGTCTCATTTCACATCACCCCTCCCTTGTGGAGCATAGGTACAAAAACCACACTGATTTGGTGTCAAGTCCCCTCCATACTTATCCCATCCTATATTATATTTCTCAAGAATACCAAGGGCAAGTGATCGGCATATCTGATAGCTGGCAGAACTCCATACTAGTTACCATTATGATCTTTACTTTGAACTCTGCTTGTGTGTTACTGGAATATCATGTATAAATGGTGCGGATGCCTCTATACTGACAAGAATGGCTGAGGTTGTTAAACCATGGACTTCTGAATGGGAGGTCTCTGATGTAAATCTCACCAGGACTGTTCTCCATTATTGAAATTTTTTTCTGGATTTTCTGCCCTCATTACTGACAAATGCTGAGTAGGTATCATAAACTTAGTACTAGAAAATTTCCTTCTCAAACCTTTTTTCACAATTATCATTTCATTCCATATATAACCAATGTCGTAAACTGTTGTGCCACATTTAATAAGAGTGGGTGTTAATATTAAAACAGAAATAAATAATAAAATTTGTATTTAGTCTAGTGTAATGTTTGTGAATTTGTTTGTTTGTTTTACCTATATCTTGTCTGTTGAACAATTGTATTATTACTTCATATATGTAAAGTGAATATACTGTTAAAATGTTTAGGTCTCTGAAGGTTTGTCTACATGAATCCATTTGTATCATCCTCAAAATTAGTCTTATTGCTCTTTTCTGGAGAAGGAATACTCGGTTAGGTATTTCTTTAGCACAATATCCCTACACAGTTATCCCATATCAAAGATGCGGGTAGATTAATCCATAGTATAACATTATTTGTGTGTTAACATCCCCTTATTTGTCATTTTCTTCATTATGAATAATCCTGAACTCAATTTGTTACATATATAGTCAATGTGTTTATCCCATGTCAGATTTTTATCCAAGATTACTCCTAGAAAATTTGCACTGTTGAATACATTTACTTCCTTGTTTTCAATAACTATCTTTGTATTTGATGTTGACCTGTTCTGTGGAGTTTGAAACTGCATGTAATTTGTCTTATTTAAGTTTATGTGTAAGTTATTAAGCCTAAAATATTGTATTACTAGTGTTGCATTACTTATTGTCATATTTTCCAGAACCTTTGGGCTAATACCTGTATTTACTATTGAAGTATCATCAGCGTACATGAATATTTTCCCCTCTGAGATATTTGGGAGGTCATTATTACTCATTACGATCAAAACTATGATAACTAAGATTTTGCTTTACATTGTGATAGTTTATTGGAATTTCACTGGCAGAAATGAACTGTTTATTACTATTCTTCAAAAAAAAAAAAACTCTGCTTAGAAGAAGACAGCATTCCACTTTCATGATAGATTATATAGGATTGTGCAACAGAAAACTCAGGATTCCAAGTGTTACACCATGGTTTTAAACTATTATTTTTCACATATAATAAACATGAATACCTATGTTTTTCATATGTTGTTAAATAAATAAAAAATTGCCTTTTCTTCAGATGGGAATCATCGATTTCCTGTCACAAATAGCAAATAACATCATAATACAACCATCATAAGTACATAAACATCTTCATTCTTCATGGTCATCTGACAGCATGACCAGGACATGTGGTTCTGTGACATGTCACTGTATACAAGCAGCTATTATACAGTGCTATAGCATGACAATGTGATCAACTGATGTATCAAAAGAATATCACACATTTCAAAATGCAATCTTTAAGCATAGAATGAAATACAGGATTTTGATATCCCGTATGACAAGGGACACAATTCTTCCTCCTTGAATATGGGGAAATCTAATTTAATATGGGATCTCTAGCAAGTCTATTCCCATTTTACATTTTCTGAGATGCAAAGTTGTACTGCAGCAACCTAAAAAAATCTCCTAAGTTTTATGTTTTCTTTATATAAGAGCAAAATGTATTTCAATAGAAACCAACAGCAAAGGGCTGTACTAGCTTATAAAATTTTATTTCAGTAGGCCTACTATGAATGATGAAATTGTTTGTCAGCATTAGCAGAGTTGGCTTCATTATGAGCTGATAAATCCACAAGAAGTTTCTTAAGCAATGCTTCTCAAGTTTCTTCTCAACTGTGAGTCACGAGCATTAAATAGCTGCAGTCATCATCATCATTATCATCATCATCATCATCATCATCATCACTGCCATCGTCATCATCACTGCCATCACCATTGTTATCATCATCATAATCATCATCACCATCATCATTATACTGACCCTGTTGTAGCGTGCTCCCATCTAGTGGCATTGATGTAAAACTGTAGTGTTAGTATGGAAACAGAGTATGGGAAAAACTTTGCCCACTTATGCATCCCTTCAAGTGTGAACATCCACATGTATTTGGCCCCATTATGTCATACCATTATGCAGAACTCATTAAAATGTGCACAAGTCAAGATGTGCTAGAGAAATGTTGCACCAAATGCTGTAAATTTGAAGTTACAGTGTATACGTTACATTTAATAACAGTCCAAATTTTACATGTGGTAGGAATTATGTATATATGGTAGCAGGTATAGTGGATAAGGTAGAAAGAATACATAACTTATCTTGAAGAGAAGTATTAGGATTAACTAAATAAGTATCAAGGGAGTTAAGCACAAATCAAGAAAGGATAACGTATTTGAAAGAATTTTGGAATATTACTATAGATGTGTACAAAGTAATAATGAATTAATCCAAAGTTGTATTATGCAGCTGAAAAGGAGTACAAGTAAACACAGTTGGTGGATGAATATAGGAAAATAGTTGCAATATATTAGGACTGATTAAATAAAGATAAGAGTGTTATAGGCTTCTGAAAGATAGTTAAGGATAGAATAGAATGAAGGCTAGCAATCTAGAGATGTATGGAAAGAAAGAAATCACTGTGGTCATATAAAATTATTAAAAAAGAACGGGGGTTGGGGTTAGGGAAAAATATTTATATATATGCAATAAAGATAAGAGGGAAGGGTTAGTATGGTTTAGAACTGGAATCATATTCTTAAAAGGGATAAGAGGTACACTCCAAGAAGGATATTTTGATGCAAAGAACAAATAAGTACTATAGAATATTACATATTATAATGTAAAAGAAACATAAAAGTGGAGAAAAGAAATATGGGTTGAGAAAGGGGATAACTTCACCAAGAATATAATAATTATGAAAATCCTAAATATAAAAGGGAAATAAGAACTAAGAATGTGCCATTTTTAAGTAAAAGAAAAAAAAAAGCGAAACAAAAACAAAAAAAATGTCTAAAAAAGCTAAACATTAAAAAGAGAAGGAAAAGTATATGAAGGGGAGCAGGAATTAAGAAACGAGGAGGAGAAAAGGAGATTACCCACAAAAATGCTATAGCTGCATAGAGGTTCAACTTTAGAGACTGCAAAAAGAAAAGTATATGAAAAATGTTTAATCTATATTGTATGTATTGGAATGAACAGACAATAAATTTAATAACATTAAAAAAAATGGAAAAAAAACAATAAATCTTCAAGGAATCTAATGTCAGGGTGTTTATGTGCTCTTGTGATATTTATGTAGCACCTGCCACTGACACTTTACATATAGTGCAAGTTTACTAATAATTACTGCCGACACAAAAAATAAGCAATGCTAACCATATATTAATATTAGTTCAATATTTGCTCCATATATATATATATATATATATATATATATATATATATATATATATATATATATATATATATAAAGTATGAACTGGCTGCACAGTGTTTTGCCTTTTCACGTCCTCAGAGCTCATTGCCATCTGCTGCTATTATAGAAAGGCACAAATGAAACCATACAACATTTTTAAAACTACTTTTAAAGGCTGTACTTACCAACTTTATTAAAGGAGATGCTGAAACTGGTCACCATTGTTGTCCATGCATTTTTGACACCTCTTTAGGAAACTATCCATCACTTGCCATAGTTTACCTTAAGAAATGCTGGCAATTTCCTGGTGGATATTTTGTTTTAATTCTTCCAGGGTGTGTGGGTTTGTCTTGAACACTTTATGTTTTAAGTTATCCCAGAGATAGAAATCACAGGAGGTTAGATCAGGGAACCAAGGGACCACAAATCCCTACTAATAATTGTGTCCTGAAACTCACTTTCAATTGTTTTTATTGAAAGACTGGCTGCATGAGCTGTTTCAGAGTCTTGTTGATAAACGTCAAAATCACACTCCCTGGCTGTTAATTCTCTAAGAAAGGGGGGTAAAATTGTATTCACATATGTACAGGCATCAACTGTTGACTAGAAAAGAATTGGCCCTATAACTCTTTCTCCACAAATTGCTCACTATACACCAACTTTTTTATCATGAAGGAGTACCTCATGAACAAATAACAATTATTTTGTGTACACACATATTCATGAAGGTGGAACCAAGCCTTGTCCATGAAAAATATTAAATGTGGATCTATTTCATCATTGTGTACACCATTGAGAGGTCTTTGACAAAATGTGCACCAAATTACACAATCATCTGTTTGAAAGGCATGTGCCATGGTTATTTTATATGGTTTTAATTTCAGCAGTTTAGCGTCTCTTTGCACAGAGCCATAAGAAATACCTACCTGTTGTGAAAGATCCCTAAACAATTTTTGAGGGGAATTTTCCAAACAATGACCAATGTCATCTAATGCTTGTTTGGTAAGAATCATATACTGTTTTTTAGATTTCTTAGTCTGAATACTTCCTGTGGCCTGCAATTTATTGCAAAGTTCATGGATTGTTGTATGGCCTGGAGCTTATACACCTGGAAATCTTTCTGCAAATCATACTATCTCTTGGTGAGCTGATTGAGGTAACACATATGGATCATAAATAAATATGCGCTGTACTGTAGAAAACATATGCTGAGCTATAATACATTTTGTGACTAAGTATAGGACAAAGTAATAAACCACTCGTAATAAATGAACTACACCATATCGCTGTCAACTCAATACTGCATTTCCGTTCAGAGCAAAACTGTGTGAGCATGATCATGTTTACAGCAGCAGTGCAGTATCATGTGTCCACATGTCCAGTGGAAAAACACTGTGCAGTCAGCTCAGAGGTTTTTGACTCACTTGGTATATATAACAAAGAATATTAATTACTGTTATTAATCCCATATCACTTTAGCTGCTAGGCCACTCTGTGGCAGAGTGGTTAGACCACTTGCCTCTCACCTAGATGGCCTAGGTTCGATCCCAAGCGACCGCATGTGGGATTTGTGGTGGACAAAGCGGTGCAGGGGCGAGTTTTCTCCAGATTCTCCAATTTCCCCCGCCATCTCATTCCACCGGTGCTCCATGTTCATTCCATGTATCACCAGTGTCATCACCTGCAGTGCCATTTGTAGTAAAAGCAGGTGTTAAGCACTATAAAAAAAAAAAAAAACTTTAGCTGCTACATACCGAAGTTGTTATGCGAATAATGAGATTAACAAATTACATAAATTTGCATTTCTAACTAATCAGACATGTGAAATGGTTTCCAAATTATTCATTATCATCATTATAATCACCATAATCACTGATATACATACTTTTGTGTATAACAATTGGAGTGCATTTTAAAAAGCTCTGCTCTACATATTAGGAATTTAAAAAATTGTAATTGTCATTTCATATGGAGAGTGAAAGTAAATAGCTGTTTTTTCTTCTTATATAAAATTCATAAAATATAATATATGATATTATGGCTATTTTGCAAGTTAGCCAACAAAAATAATTCTATGAATAAGAAAGAAGCTTGATTTCCAACAAACCAACAGCCAATTAAAAAGCATTGGAAGAGGTACCTTGTCAAAAACGATGAAACTTCAGGATCTGTCTCCCATGCTTTTCCATATTTCCTTTCATATGAGTATTTTGGAACTTTGACACAGCACCAAATAGTATATATTGACTTTTTTTTGTTTTTGTTTCTTTGTTTGGAAGCTTAACATCCTTTAACCTGATTTTTGACGAAAGAAATTGCTGAATGATGCTCAAATGATCTCAGGATCCATGGAGCTTAAAGTTACTTGACATTCATCTTCACAGGATAAGAGAAAACCCCAAAATAAACCTTATCTGGGTAACCCACCCTAAGCAAGATTTGAACTTGCAACCTCTTAAATGTTACACTAATATTGCCAAGTCTTTTATATTTTCTTCTGTGCTATTTCCTATAGGAATGAAAAGCATAGACTGTTGCAAGCTGTTTACTGCATACACAGTACTGTGCATTGTACAGATCTTATTGTTGTACAACACAGTAGACTCGTGTGTGTGTCTAATCTGGTAGAGATTGCAAATGTAAAGTAATTTGCCCAAATGAAAATCATTGTTATAGCACTAATTACTGTAAAAATATTCTTCTTTTTAATTTCATGTTTATTCTCCTTGTATGGAGGACCTACACCTCCAGGATGTACATGTCAGCACTTTGGATCAGATGACTCTCTGGGTCAGAGAGTAGCCATGTGAGTGATCAGCCTGGTGCCTGATATGAGAATGAGGAAGAGGATGATAAAAACTAGATCTGCCTGACGTTCGTATTATACAGGTTTTACCATATTGGAGAAGGAAAAATTGTGTCACATGTGACCATCATATGCATGTAAAAAAGTCCTGTATTTTATTCTGTTTAAAGTGGCAATATGAAAATCACATATGTTCATTCCTTACATTGATACTGGTAACCCATTGTCACATGGTCATGTATTTAGTGGCTGCTTGTGTGTACATAGCCATGTCACAAGGTCATGTGGTCAAGCCATGAAGTTAAGTAAAAGTTTTAGTTGTGAATGTGCTTGGGACAAAAAGTATAAGGGATTTTCTTTTACGAAGACATTCTGCTAAGTGACATAAGCATTTCACCCTCAGATGTTTAAATCCTACAAACTGTCAATCACTGCAGTGTTCTTTCTTCTTGCTTCATTCCACTTGTTTATAATTTGTAATTCTTGTAATAACCCGTTCTTATTTTGTTGCCAAACTGTTTAATTCGAGGGGCCCTTCTAGTGAACCGCAGAATTTCAATTAATTTTCTTCATGTTTCCGTATTTTATCCTGATCTCTAAAGCATTAATGCTGGTCAATTTATAGAACAACAACAAAAATTTACAAAGAATTTTGTGTACTTTGTGATAGTCATTGAATAGTTTAAAAAGGTTAAACAAATTCTTAACATTTTTCAGTGATATAATTTAATTGTGTATGTTAATGTCACATTTAGTGAGCATTTCTGTTTCATATGACTGCAAGAGGAAGTATTGTTCAGTGTTGAACACAAAATTGAATACTGGAAAGAGGGAATGTTATTTAAATTTGATAAAGTGTGAAATTAAAATCACATTAAAATATAATGTGCTTTTTCAAGAGTTTTTATGAACTTATTAGTAATAATGCAAGATTTTTTTGACCAATGCCATGAAAAGTAGTAAGTATGATAGTTCACCAACATATACAGATTACTAATTATATATTAAAAGCAATATTCTTATGGAAATAACTAATAAACTTAGTGTAAAGGTATTGTTTTAATCCATATATTTTAGGGCAAAATCACCCTAGATATCCCTTTGATGTTTAATAGATGCAAATATACTAATTTTTTGGAGGCCAATATTTAAAATACCACCTCTGACCTTCAAAATCAGGGGGGTGAGTGAGTGTCCCTTATTATCATTTTAAAAATCTGGCAAGTCTAATATGAAATGGCAGTGAAATGGATGAAACAAAAGGTGGTCATAGAGCTGGTGGTGGAATGAATGGCAGGAGAAACACTTTGCCCACCATAAATCCCACTTGCAGTCCCCTGGGATGAAACCCAGCCCACTATAGTGAGAGGTGAGTGGTCTAACCACTTGAACATGGCCTCTACTGTAATATATCAAAGTTTTCTTTCTTTTCATTAAAAATCTGAACAAATCCCCCAAAAGGAAAAAAAAAAAAAAAAAAAAAAAAAAAAAAAAAAAAAAAAAAAAAACCAAAAAAAAAAAAAAAATGCAGAAGGGAAATTTTATGTGTTCAAAATGAGATAATTAATGAAAATGAATGGTCATTCTAGCAATTACACCATTGTTGTTGTTTTTTTCCAGGGGGTCTTCCCTGCAATTACAGTGGAAGTGTAGCTGATTTCTTAGTCCGAATCACCTGAGAGGTGCAGTATGACAGCCAAACATCTTGAATAAAGTTGCTTGCTGTGACCAAATATCTGCTGGCATGAATTTCAATTTCAGTTTATTCACTGTAGCACTTTCATATAGAAATATTGGTTTCATTAAAGACTAACAGTTTTAAGTTTACAATTTTCTAATGCATTAACATTTTATAAGCTAATGTAACAAAAGGGCTTAAAATATGATAGCAAATTTATTACATATTTACAAAATCTATTTTCTATATATATAAACATGTAAATGGTGTGTTATTTATGGATGCTCTTTAACTAGTGGTTCTCAGTGTCCCATTCTATATTTGCTTAATTTTGCTCAGAGGCTTCTCTATCAGGCTTGAGGTTCTTTTATGTGCCAACGGCTTTACTTCCCTTCCAAAGGAAGCCATACCAAGGATATTTACACCTGAAAAAATCAATCATCCCCCACCAGGTTTGAACCCACGACCTTGGGTATATGAAGTTAGCATGGTAACCATTATACGACAGAAGGTGACTATATGTAAATCAGTATCAAGATAAAAGTTAAAATCTAAATGTTCATTTATAACTGATGGTTCAGAAATATATTTTTATTATACTTTTCAATATGCTATTTTTACAACGCTTAATGTTTTTTGGAAGCTCATTATACATGCATATTAATATCCATTGTATGGTAATTAGGCTACTGGCGAGTCTGTAAGAAGATGAGTGAATGTGAGAAGAATTGCTTAAACATTAAAGAAAATGCATATAAGTAAATAGAAGTGTATTGCACTAATTATAGCCTACTATTGCAGGTTCTTTATCATTTCTTCATGCATTTTTGTGTACTTACAGAGTGAGTACAAGTTTGGAAAGTATAGTATTATAGTCATAAAATATTCTTACAAAGGAAAGGCAGTCTTCTCTTGAACTTATTTTTATTGTCTTTTGCATAATATTGCAAAAACTGCAATGTAAAATGAGATAAGCAAGTTAAACTAACCTCAAATATATAAGAGAAAATACAATTATTATAATTCAATTACATTCATTTTTGTTTTTTAAGTACATTGAAAAGGACATGTCAGTATAATATTTACATTTTATACAAAACGTTTTCATAGTTAAATAACTCAGCATCGTTTTCATAGTGATTACATATTCAAATTATTCTATACTATAAAATGCATTTTGAGTTAGGTATTTTGGAGCAGTTAAAATTTGTAGGTAGTTAAACAAGCTTATACACATTGATGATGTCTGCTAACCTGCAAGAGGATGACAACGAAAGTTATGGAAACGCACGTCCAGGGTACTCCATCTACACCATGACCAAGAGAAGCACGTGTTAGAAATAGATGTCCAGATTTTAATAAAATTGACAGCTTCACTGTACGTAATGGCTTTTTTAACATTTTAATTATACACATTTGTTTATTATTTATCTTGCCCATTATTCTGATAGATTTTTTTCTGCAATTTAAAGACTTTTTCCATTTCCCTTTGAGTAATATTTCTCCATGTGATAATGCCATAGCTGATGTGAGAGTATATAAATGCATAATGCACCTATGTTATAGTTTTGCTATCCTCATCTTATTGATTTTTCTCATTACATATATGCTGTTTATTTTTTTAGAGACGTATGCTGCATGGGATTTTCAACATACATTTTTGGCAATGATCATTCTGAGAACATTTGTACTGTTTATTTCACTTACACTTTCACCATCTAATTTTAATTTTGTTATTTGAATTGCAATTTTTTACTCAAAGCTCATCACACTGTCCTTTCTACATTTACTTCCATATCTAGATCAGAATAAAATACCTTTATGATTTTTAAAATTTATTTTGTCCTCTTTTCTACCTCTTGAGTTGTCTGGCCCCTAATTATGAATATCATGTCATCAACATATCCAATTACTATGCCTTCCTTTGATTCTATTAATTTAAATATTTCATTGATGCACATTAAGAACAGGAGGGGCCTAATTCTAAGCCTTGCAGAATTCCTTGTTGTATAGTTTTGAAATCTGATTTTATTTTTTTCTATTGCAACATTTGCATTCAAAGGATTTATTTCCATACATTGTGTTCTGTTTTTTAAATATGTCAATACCCAATTTTGAGCCAAGCCATAAATTCCACATTTTTCTAACTTGTTGATTAATGCATTTATATTCATACAGCAAGCGCTTTTGATAGATCTATAAAAACAGTAATTACAAATTCACAGTCATTTAAAGATTTTATTATAATATTATTTGCCCTTTGTATGGCTCTCATTGTGGTTTTGCGCTTTTCAAAACCATATTGCCATTTTGATGCAATATTTAGTTTTTCTACATAATTTTTCAATTGTTTTAAATATAAATCTTACATTAGTTTTGAGAAAGCAGAACACAGTGTGATTGGTCTAAAACTTTATACCTCCTTCTTATTTCCTTTTGTTTAAATGTAGTCTGATAACAACTTCTTTTAGTGTATCTGGAAAGATCCCTTGCATTAGTGATGCATTTTAATGTGTGTTAAAACTCCCAACAATTTCACATTTAATCTGTGTTGGTAATTCATTTGAAACTGATTTTGTATTTATTTTCTTCTCTTATTGCACTTTGTGCTGTCACTTCTGAAACTGCTGTGCTGCTTAATTGATCTATTTGTTTGCCTAGGTTGCTATTTTTGTCTGAGGAGTTTGTGTTTGTGTTTAATGGTGCTGTTACATTTACATAATGTGCATTGAAAATTCTACAAGGTTTTCTTGGGTATTTTATTTCATTATCATTGTTTTATATCACTATATTTTTGTATTTTTATTTCTCCCTTGTATTTACATTACTCCATATTGTTTTTGTTTTATTGCCCGCTTTCTCTATATGTTCTTTATTGTATTTCATTTCTGCATTCTCTATCACCATTCTAAAAATATTGTTAAAATTTTTCTACGCTCCAGAGGTCAGTCATTCATGTTTGCATGTTTTATTGAGCTCAAAAATTTAACTCTTTTCCATATGATCCTTATCCCCTTTGTCATCCACTGTGTTGATATGGCAGCTTTACTATTTTTTACTTTATATTTTTTATAAGTATGTAGCTGTTCATTCCCTTTTGTAAAATGTTGGTAAAACTATTATACTTTTCATTTACGTTTCTGCTACGTAGTGCTCTTTCCAGCATTGTTGTTTTAGAGAGCTTCTTAATTTTAATAAATGTTCATAATTTATTTTTCTTTTGTATTCAAGTATATTGGGAACTATAAATTTATTTGGATTTGCTTTTATAACCCCTCCAAAATGGTCTGCTACTCCAGCTTTTACCATGGTTGCTTTCCATTTGGTTTTCTCTAAATTTATAAAAGTATTACTTATCCAGGTTCTAGATCGCTTTGTGGCTCAAGTTGGCTCTTATACACCTATTTTTGAGTCATGTCTATCTAGTGTTCCCATTAACTGTGTTTAACTGCATTATCATTTAATAAGTTGATATTTAAATCTAAAATTATAGTAATATTTAATTTAAATCAAAATATAGTAGAGTTCTAATTAGTCATTATAGTCCTCCACTATAGGTTGGGGTTGATGGTTAACCAAAAATGACAGATAATCCACTTTCTTACTATAAACAATTGGTTTAATAAGCAATTAAAGAAAAACCTCACTAAACACACTAGTTTTATGTTAATTTCTCTTATATTTAGAAAAATGCCAATAAAGGTGATAGTTCACCACAGAGCAGGTGACAGACTTTTACTCTGTAAAACCAGTACAGTTGCACATGCTTACTCATTCACATCCATTTTTCATAAATTTAATATATGCATTGCTAGTTGACAACAGTACCGTATATTATGGTCTCTACTACAAGATTGTCTGATTGCATGACAATTTTGTGATTTTAAACTGAAGCTTAAGTACAGGGCACTTTACACAGTTTCATCTTTGCTGTATGCATAGGTTTAAGCTCCAATTACGGCTTGAGTTGAGCAGTGACTCTTCATTTGTTAATGCACTTATAGGCCATTTTCATTTCCAAAATAAGTTAACTTTTGCCACATTCAGGGAATTTTCATTCAAGTACAATTGAAAGAAAAAAAAGATGTTACATGAGTCAAATGGTTAGCCTAGTGATGGATAATTCATGTTTTACTGTATAAATAAAGTACTTAATCAAGAATCTGTAATAATACACCTTTTCTCCTACCCCTTTCCATCCCATTTTACTTTGAATGAAAGAAATGGCTTTGTTTGGAATGAAAAATGAAATTAAGACTGTAAAACCAATTGTAGCCACACTACCTAATATGAAATTTAGTTAATATTATCCTATACTACACAGACTTATCATCGTTGTGTGACTGACGTGTCACATTCTTATAATAATTATTATCAATTGGTATTTTTTGTTACTAGTTTCTACTTTTAATTACATAGAACTAGCTTTGATAATCACAATTCAAAGCTGTCATATTAAGTTATTGTTACTGGTTGCTAATTTATGATAATTTCCATACAGTACTGAAGATGGCAATGGTGGCAAATTTGGGTTATAGCTATTATCTTTTCTTCTTTAAGGAAACTTGTTTATTGTTGAAATATTCCAATGTTAAAAATGTGAAACGGCGTGTCACAGCCATGTTAAAGTAGGAGGGGAAAGCTTGAGCAATATTGACCATTGTTTATGTGCCATGTGGTGACTGGGAATAGAATTGTCCCACCGTAGCTCATATGGGTCATAAGAGGCCACAACAGTGGATACCCGGTGCCTGGGGTATAACTGTGCCACCCTGTCCCAGGGGTTAAAAATATAGGACCTGGTTCTCTAGGTTGTGGGTTGGAGCAGGCTAATGACCCCACCTCAAGAAAAAATGAATTGTTGAGAAGCCAAAATGATAGAAAAACAGACTGATACCAGCAGAAGATAACTTGGAATGCAAAAGGGTACACAGAAACGGAAGCATGATTGGAACGTTAGCAGTCTTTATAGAGTAGGAGCATTAAGAAACCTGATTCATCAACTGAAGAAACATAATATCATGATAGCAGCAGTCCAAGAGGTCAGGTGGCAAGGATCAGGAATACTTGATAGTAAGGATTATGCAGTGTGTTATGGTGGTAGTAATGGAGATAGCTTTGGTACAGGATTTCTCATTAATACAAAGATAAAGAGATACCTACTAGCTTTTGAAGCTATTGATGAATGAGAGGGAAATTGTGCAACACAACTATCATATGTTGTCATGCACCAACTGAGGACAAAAAAAAAGAAATGAAAAATGGTTTCTATGATAAACTAGACAGAGCCAATTAATAAATACCTAAGAATGATGTAATAATAAAAATAATAATGGGGGATAAGAATGCAAAGATAGGAAAAGGGTCCCTACTACCCAATACTGGAAGGAATAGCCTCCATAATGAAAGTAGTTATAATGGAGAGAGATTAATTGATTTTGTAGCATCTAAAATCTTATTATTTCTAGTATTACATTTGCACATAAAAATATACATATTTAAATATGGGTATCCCCTGATGGTCAAACATGGGCTCAAATTGACCACATAATGATTAGCAGAAGACATGCCACATATATAATTGATGTCAAAAATCAAAGAGGAGCAGATTGTGACTCAGAGTATATAATGGTTAGAATTAAGTGTAGACCTAAAATGAGCACTATCCAATAAACCAAGTGTATTTAGTGCAACAGATATGGTGTGGAAAAACTTGAAACCCAAGAAAATAGAGATGAATATCATCAGTCGATCAAAGCAAAAATAGACAAAGGAAACAAAGAGGGGGACACTATAGAAAGTAAATGGTTCCTTATTAAAAATACTGTACATTTAGTGGCAGAAAAGGTAATGGCAAAGAAACAACATAAGAATAAAACAACTGGTTTGATCAGGAATGTGAAGATGCTATCTTAAAAAGAAACTCATTTAGGATGATTATGCTTCAAAGATGATAATAAGGAAGCAAGAGAATGGCAAAGTATATCTGTAGGACAAAGAGAGAATTTGAAGAAAACACACCTTAAGGCTTAGAAGAGAAATTGGGGAGGAATGAAAGTAGAAAGATTTTTGAAGGTATTAAGAAATATAAAATGGAATTTCAACCAAGGTCTAATATTTGTAAAGATAAATATAGAAACCTGGTACCAGATGAACAGGAAGTGTTTGAAACATGGCTCGACAATTTTTGAGAGATATTAAATAAAAATCTGATGTGTACCATTCACATGACTTTCTCTATATCACTGCAACAAATAATTCTTAAAAAGCTTATACTTCTATTTACTTTATGCTAATCAGAAAAAAATAGCAGAAATAGTCTAATTACTTGCTTCCTTGTAAGTAGAAGCGAAATAAGGGACAACCGTAGGTTAAAGTGATAGTCAAAAGCTGGTTGCTATGTCAATGAAGTTCCTTTGTTTATATGGATAGGAGTTGACAAGTTCCTGTATGAGAAAAGTATACGTTTTTCATAGCAGAAATCAAAAATAAGGAATGTCACAAAAACGATGAACTCCACGAAAAAAATGTGTATAACACAAATTGTGTGTTTTAATTTGCTCTACATTTTTTGTGCAGTAAGTTTTTGTCCATCTCTTACGGTTTAGCAGTTATTCAAAATTTAGTAAAATTCATCCAGAATAAACTACTCTTCAGAGGCTATTCCCAGAAAATTCAAAATATACATTTTATTTGTCAGGTAAATATGTTTAATATACGAAATTTTAATCAAAATCGTTAGAGCCATTTTTGAGAAAATCAAAATTGTCGAAAAAAGTTCCATGTAAAGGGTAGTTGGGGGTGGGGGGATTTTTCTCAAAATCTTCGTGTCGCATCCCTGGAAGATACTAAACTTAAATACCAAGTTTGGTATTTCAGCGACTTTTCGTTTTTGAGTTATCATGTTCACAGGCACACGGACACACGGACACACACACACACACACACACACATGGACCTTTTTGTGAAAATGCTTTTTTTTGGATATTGGGGACCCTAAAACATATATTTCCGGTAAAATCTCGGTATCGAATTTTTGGTGGAGTGCAACACTTTCTCTATACACTATGTACATAGTGCGTATGGAGAAATTAAAAATGAAACAAATGGACTAACAGAAGATGAAAATATAGGAATAGACCAACCTATATCTAACCTAGAGTGGCAACGATTAATGCTGTAATTAGAAATATAAAAATAAAATAGAGCACCAGGAGAAAATGCAATGAATGCAGAGATGATCAAGGGTGCAGGTGAGAAAGTTAATAAAATGTACATATAATTTGATAGAGGATATCTGGAAACAGAGATTATGCCAAATGATTGGAAAATAGCCCTTTTATTGCCCATACATAAAAAAGGGAGTAAGTTAATATCCAACAGCTATTGTGGAATATCTCTGTTAAATTATATATATAGGATTTTTACAAACATATTAACTGGATATATTGAGGCATATGTGGAACACACTTTTAGAGGAATATCAATGTGGGTTTTGACAAAATAGGAGGACAACAACCATATTTGCTCAATAAGAATGATTCATGAAAAATTTCATGAACATAAAATACCTTGGCATTGACTTTATGTGGATTTTAAACAAGCATTTGATAGTATTGATGGATCATATATGTTAGAGGCCATGGCAGAATTTGGAATATGCAGAAAACTAATCAGACGCACTAAAATGACTCACCTACACAGTGAATAAGATGAGAAAAATGGCTAACTATAGAGACATTTCTGGTGAAATAAGCAGAGGATTTACTAAACCTCACCGAATTATGCATTGACCAAACTTACTTCACATTCAAAGGTAAATTTTAGTCCCAAAAGAATGGTTTAGCCATGGAAAATCCATTACCTCCAATACTTGCAGACATCTATATAAGCAAAATGTAATACCACATTGCCACAGCCTTCCCACAAATATACAAAACATACAAACAATAGATATGTACCTATAGATGACATGTTAGCAGTAGTAAACAGAAAAGTAGTCGAGGACAGCTTTAAATTGCCCATATGGAGAGTTCCATAAAATTCACAATAGAAAAAGAATCGAATGGCATGCTTCCCTTCTTGGACCTAAAAATGATCGGAAACCACAACAAACTATAATTTGGAATCTATAGGTAACAAATACAAATGGACAACTACATAATAAAGAATAGCTACAACCCAATTTCATACAAACATACCATGATCAGCAGCCTTGCATTCAGACTCGTAAAACTTTCATTAAACCAGAAGGAATACCAACTAGAACTTAATCAGGTCACAGAAATTGCGCAAAAGAATGGCTACACAGAACCTCTGGTAAAGAAGATTAGTAAATTTATGAAAAAGAGAAATTAAAATAAATTAGCACTCTAAAAAGAATAAAATCAGAAACCAGCTTCAAAAAATTCACTTACTATTCCTTTAGCACACCAAAAATTTCAAAAGATTTTCAAAAAATGGAGCATCAAGTTAGCCCCAGTTCATAACTATAGTTTAAAAAAACCTCCTCCATACAAACACAAAAGATAAAATCCCCTCATTGAAACAATCAGGGATATTTGAAATCAGCTGCAAGGAATGTGAAAATATGTATATACAAAAACAGAAAGAAACATAGGCCAATGTTATGAAAAACACATAAAGAATATAAAGCATAAACAGACAGATAACTTTAGCACACCATTTTGGACTCAAATTTTCACACAAAACCCAGGTTATTAAAATCAGTGCAAAATCCAATTGTATTAACAGCTTGGGAAAATCTATTAATTCTAGAAAACAAAAACAATGTCATAAATTTTGGTATATCACAAACAAACGGTCTCATCTCAAAGTTCATCTACTGAGAAGAGACACCTCTACAGGCCACTACAATGAGTTCATAAGTAAAGCTCTGCTGAAGATGGTGGCAATAGCTGCTGAAACATGTCTGAAGTAAATTACTTATTTCAACTAGTGAATTTTGAGTGTGATGCTGGTTTTTACTCTTAATTGATTCAGAGTAGTCTTTCTAAAAATTTAACATAAATTCAGGAATAAGACGAAGAGATTCCTTATCCAATTTTTTTTTATTTAATATTGTGCTAGAAAAGATAATTAGGACTATTGAAATAAGTCCTGGAGGAATAATTTTAACCATACAAGGCAATACCTGGCCTTTGCAGATGATACTGTACTTTTAGCCAGGAATATAATCACTACAAATGAGACTTTAAACCTGTTCCAAACAGAGGCTACTTCAGCAGGACTGGAGATAAATTATAATAAAACTAAATACATGGGACTTTTCAGCAGTGGAAATTATATGATATTAAATGGAGAAAGATATGAAAATTATCATTTTAACTATTTACGGTTAATAATGAATATGGATAATGATATGTTAAAGCAAATTAGAAGGTTAAAATAAGATCATATAAGGTGATAATTAAATCTATTGTAACACATGGAAGTGAAACTTAAGCACTAACAGAGCAAGCAAAAACGAGATTGGCAACATGGGAAAGGAAGATATTAAGAACATTTATGGACCAATATGTGATGGTGGAACCTGGCATATGAGAATAAATAATGAAGTATCAGAACAATATAAATATATTGATATAGTTAAAGGTATAAAAATTGGAAGGCTACAATGGCTGGGCCATTTGATAAGAATGGCAGACACAAAGATCCCTAAAGTCACATTAGATGCAAGGATGGATAACAAGAGGAGAATTGGAGGCTAAAAACAAAAATGGATTGATGATGTGGGAGACGACCAGTGAGCAACAGGTGAGAACATGGAGAAGGAAGGCACAGGTTCAAGCCGCATGGTGGTATATCATTAGGGACACCAAGGTCAAGCTTTAAGGACTGTAGCACCATTGGAAGAAGACATTATATGCAATATTTAATAATTATTTAATGAAAGATGGAAGTACACATTTGTAAATGAGTTTTTAAAGTATTGCAAGAAGAAGATAAAAGGATTAGTGCTTAATGTGACTGTAAATGTACAGAGTTTTGTATTTCAGAGGATTAAATGAAAACATTAAAAGTCTAACTGATACAGTTTTACTATAACGCCATTTGTATTATAAAAATGAATATCACATTTAGCTGTCAACTTTGAAATAAAGTCTGAAAATTGTGCAGTTGACTGCTTGTTAAGGCAGCAATTAGTAAAATTCCATTCATGGAGAATGTAAAATTATTAGTGATGGACAACCAAGACAGACTTAATTGTGTGCACATCATTTCAATATAAATATTTATGAGAGTGTCCTTTGGGTTTGTGGATCTGAGGTATTAAATAAACTTTTTCAGCTGACAGTGTTTAATATTTCCCATGAAAAAGAGTTTGGAAAGATGACAGTTACAGTGACCTGAACAGCAAACAGCATAAATTGAGCAAATCACATTAAATGTAAAAAATAATTACATCTATTTTAAATGGGCCAGGGATAACATTTTCTCAGACAATTTCTCATTGAAATATAAATACACATAAATCTGAAAATTTTTAGATATTAATTAGATTTTAATTTGGAATAAGAATTATGGTCTCTATTATCTGGTCTGTGTTGATTGTTTTTCATGTTTTTAAGTCAGTTACATGTCCTAATCAACAAGTCAGGAGTTACCACTGCTTTTTCCTTTCTCTACATGTACTATGTACTTAATGTATAGAGAAGTTATTGCAATGCACCCAAAAATTCAATACTGAGATTCCACTGGAAATACATGTTTTGGGACAGCCTGAATCCAAAAAAAGCTTTTTTAGAAAAAGGTCTGTGTGTGTGTGTGTGTTTGTGTCTTTGAGCAGCATAGCTCAAAAACGAAAAGACCGTTAAATACCAAACTTGGTATTTAAGTTTGGTATCTTCTAAGGATGTGACAAAAAGATTTTCAAGAAAGTCCCCCCACCCCAAACTACCCTTTATATGGAACATTTTTCGAAAATTTTGATTTTCTTAAAAATGACTAACGATTTTGATTAAAATACCTTATGTGTAAGATCTTTATGACAAAAGAAATGTATATCTTAAATTTTCTGGGAATAGCCCCTGAAGATCTCTTCATTCTGGACAACTTTTATTTAACTGCCAAACCATAAGAGATGTACAAAAACTTACCTCAGAAAAAATGTAGACTTCATCAAAACAAACACTTTATCTCATACTCAGTTTTTTTTTTTTTTTTTTTTTTTTGTTTTGATTTGTTTTTTAAGTTAACCACTTTCGAGATATTCTGGATTATCGGATTCAATTTTAAGCCACTTAAACTTTTCTAAAATGGGAAAACATATTTTTATTTGTTTCTCATTTGTTTACCAAACTTCAATTGTTTCACATAGCAATCAGCTTTTAAAGTACGAGATTGTTGCTTTAGCCTGTGCATTTTCTTATTTCCCTTCTACTTACAAGGAAGTTAGTAATAAGGACAATTTCAGCTAATGTTTATTTCGATTATCATGAAGTAGATAGAAGAATAAGCTTTTTAACACTAATTTGTTACAGAGATGTAGGGAAAGTCATGTGAATGAAACACATCAGATTTTTATGTTCTTTACTTGCATTGCTGTCATTTCCTTCCTTTACCAACTTATTTAGAAACTTCTTTACATTTCTGATGTGCCAGAGAGGTAATACAGCCTGAGACAATAAATGCCAACCAAAACAAAAATTTTGGGATTTCAGCTATCTGTGAACCCTTCAACTATCAAATAATCTTCAATACTACAAGGGAGCCATAAACATACTGCACTACCTCACACAGATTGTGCTTCATTCCATTCCATGCAGAAATAAGCAAATGTGACAGTTGATTGGGCCAATGCCCACAGCATAGCCAAAGGACTTCGTGAGTTTATTGTAGCAACAAGAGGTATGTGGTAAGTATGTGCCTCCCCCAGCCACTGGGATGCAGACCAAATTTGCTACTGCTACGTCAAGTAGCTCCTGAATTGGTCCCCTAGAATCTCATGAGACTGAATGTACTGTGTACGAAGGTTCCCAGCGGAGTAAAATCCCTACATCTGTCCTAGAAAATTTAATCCTTATCTCCTGCATTATAGACAGCATGTTACTGCAGCATTATAGGGCACTTAGAGCAGCCCTAAGAAGTAGGTGCACAGTATTGCCAGTGGTGACTACTGGCCTGTTGTTAGGGGATGTAACTGATTTCAAAAACTATATGAAAAATGTTCAACATAGATGATTATATCCAAAGTTATATATGGAAAATTAAAAAGCTGACTAATGTATAAATATGTTATAGATTTTATGTATATTTAGGTATCCTCAATGAGAAATTGTCCATTGAGAGAAATTTTATCCTTCCTCCCTTTCTAATAGATTAAATTCTTTTTCATATAATGTAATAAAAGCTTTATATTGTTACTGGGTCTAAAAATATTGTTCAAGTCACTATAAGTCTTTCCACACTCATTTTTTGGAAGAAAACAATAAACAAGGCCAGCAGGATTGTTTATTTATTTAACACCTTACATTCCACAAATCCAAAAGTCATTTTCATGAATATTTCTACTAAAATGAAAAACATTCAAAGTGTGACTAATAATTTTACTTTTTCTGTGAATCAAAGTTTTCTAAATGGCTGTCTTAACAAGTGGCCAATTGAACAATAACTGTCACACTTTACTACGAAATTGTGGCTGAAATACATGCTCCCATGATATCCATGCCTGAACTGCATATAATATCATTTTAAAATTGCATCATTTACACATTTTCATTTTCTCTTATTTGTTCCTGGCAAATATAAAGCTCTGTGCTCTTGATGTATTAAGCACTAGTCATTTATCTTATTTTATAATATTTTAAAAACTCATTTGCAAACGCATTCTTCAATATTTCATTAAATAAATATTAAATAAAATGCAATGATTAACATTGCTCAAGCCATCCTCAGATTTGAGAGATTGTTCCACATTCTTAATTAACGAAAATGTTCAACAACAGACAAGTTATAGTATAATCCGGGCTTGTGGACCGTGGTCTACTGGGCTCTTCCTTCTTCTTCCCAGACATTTCGTCTGTGACTATGGCAGACATCTTTGACTTTGCCGCTGCCACTAAAGATGTCTGCCATAGTCGCAGACAAAATGTCTGGGAAGAAAAAGGAGGAGCCCAGTAGACCACAGCCCACAAGCCCAGATTATACTATAGCTAGTATTGACACTGGCTGTGAAAGCCTAAGAACTTTGATGAACAGACAAGTTTCCTTAAGCATTACAAAGCGGTGGTTGTTCAAATGAGGCTACCACTGCCATCTGCAGTATTCTTTGGGAATTCTCAGAAATTAGCAACCAATAATGAGAGCTTGATATGATGACTTTAAACTCATGATTATCAAGAGGAAATTGGCAATAGGAGAGAAAGAAAACAGGGTTAACGTTATGAGTACAACTGAAAAATCTTTTGGGATGAGTAGTATATTTATGAGCAACAGCTGCACAATTTTAACTCAATAAGATGATATAACTTATTTCTTAATTATATGCAAGTACTCCTTCCTTTCATTTACTTCACTGTTACATTAATACTTACCTAGTCACCTAGGTGGCTTGGATTAAATGTGTATCTTCTATCCTGCTTTCTCCGTCTCTAACTACACTGAGGAAAATCCTCCTCTCCCACTTGTTTATCAGAACAATACTAGTAATGCAATATTGAAAAGTTTTGTTATAAGGACATATAATGTAGTGAAATAGGATGTATTTTTACAGCCTCTGTATTTAACCTGTCATGAATTTTGTTTGATTTAAAACCTCTTCTTCTAGAGCACTTACTGTTTAATACAATACCTCTGTGTAATTTAATTCCTTTTAACTAGGTATGTCATATGAAGAGCATTGAATCAAAAAGCACTAAATGCACAATAAAAAATGGTCTCCAGAGAGAGAGACTGGAAAACTGATATCTACTAAACTCACTGGAATTTTTCAAAGTTTTCATACCTAACTGCAGTCAAATGACAATTTCCTAAATACTGTTATTGTTTATCAGATAAATCATTTTGTGCTTAGTACCCATTTATAACAAAAAATGTTTTGTATTTAATACATTTTGTACTGATTACAATGAAACATTAACAAACACAATTGTATTTAAACAATTTCCATTTCTTTCCCCAAATGGTAATTTTTTTTATTTATTTTTTTTTTTTTTAAGCCACAGATGATGAATGAAATAGGTGAAATAATCTTAGGGTCCATGGAACTTAAACTTACTCAACATTCATATTCTCAGGATAAGGGAAAAACTCAGAAAAAAACCTTATCCAGATAACTCACCCTAAGCGAGATTAGAACTCACAACCTTTTGAATGTGAGGCAATATTCTAACCCCACACTACCAAGGTAGTCAGTTAAATTCTTCTTCATTCTGGTTTTTGCTGCAGAATGCAGTCTCCTCATCCACAACCTTCACATAAAACTACTGCTCAGTCTCATGTTTCCATTCACCGAACCTTTTCTGTAAGAGTACATTGACATTATTCTTCTTTGCTTTCTAGACACTACTTTGCAGTGTTACACCCTGTACTTGTGTTATATATTCAAACTTTATTCTCTGCTTCAATGGAGCTATCTATTATTTAAGGCACAGAAAACAAATCATTAGGTTTGGATCTTAACACTGTATCTGGAATAATACAATAAAAGATAACTAAATCATGTTTTTTTTTTTTTTTAACTAGTATGAAAGACAAAACAACATAGAAAGTATTTTCAGTGTCCTTCCTTTGCAGGTATTCCACTGCATTTATTGGCATGTGAATGAAGTACAAAAAAATACATTTTAATGCCATGAAGCAAGTTATTCACTCCTTTTTTACTTCTAATCTACTATTAGTGCTTCCTTGACATAGTCCCCTATCTCAGACAGCAATTATTTTCTTCTCTAAAACAGCCTGTTTTGTTTCATTTGTCTTTGCAAACCAAGTGCTTTCTGAACCAAACACTGTATTTTGAAGCCATTTTATGACAGGAAAAAGTTTTATTTGAAAGAAATGGACTGCATAGATCAATTCAGAGCTATTAAAGTAAACAGAACTTATATAAAAAACATTTCACCCATAAATGGAGATTGTACATTCTGCTTCAATGCTATTCATATCAGATTGTGAATATAAGTATGAAATTAATGCAGAAATAAGTTTGGGAACCTAAATCACTAATGCCACTTAATATTTATTCTGATATCTGGGAGAATAAAGTAATCAAAAATAAACAATATACAGGACGTTAATGAACTACACCTAAATAATCCAAGAGATTATAAAAGTGTCTGATATAAGTAGAGCTTGCTCTGCGGTCAGGGAACTGCCAAATTGAGGTTTGGTGCATACAGAGTATATCAATGATGTGATGGAGTAGGCATGGCCTCTACAACCTATTTCAAAATGTGTTGTGCTATCTTGCATTGCTCACTGCCTGGTCTCACCCAGTTCCTGCTAGTAGATAAACTAGAGAACACTGAAAGAGAGCACGGATTGAAAAAAATATAAAAAATACGAAAGGGTAATGCGCTGGACACTAAGCAACCTTGTGGATGATTCTAACATATTTTGAGAGACAGGAGGAAAGCCTTTCCTTTCAATACGTAAAGATGTATCTTGTAATTCATTGAAATGAATTCTGAGTGAGTTTGAATGATTTATGTTCATTGTCTTTTCAAAGCTCTGCACATTATTATTCTGAATTTTTTTGTATCAAGCTTTACACTTTTATTTGTAAAAGTATAAGGCATTTTTATTTATTAATCATGTAATGAAATAACCGTTTTATTGTTTTACTTCATGAATGAAAACGATGCATATAATGTCAATATATATATATAATGAGTTACTTTTAGAACAGATTATGCCTCAACATGTGCATATTTATGCTACAAACCCCTACCCACTATTCACTCTTTATATTGCTGACTGTTGCCTGTGTTTATAACCATGTGCACTTCAGAACCCAAAACCCAGCTCTAGATACAAGTAATTTCAGATAGGAAATGCACATCCCATGACTAAACATAATACAGCTATAAGGTGTTAAACAAATTGGTTTCATATACAGGCAAGTCAATGTAAAATCAAAGTCAAATAAAAACTTGGATTGGAAGATCTTTAAAATTTATATGCAAGTTTAGAAATATCAATTTTCAGCAACTCGTTATTCAGTTTCTGAAGATTTGCTGCCATAATGTTCTCTCAAATCTTGAACAGGTCACTTAACAGTGTGACACTGTCCATGGATTAACTTCTTTCTTGCATTATATAGCGTTCAATAGAGGTATTTATAAAATTGCTCCTGTGACTTGATGTGTAATGCCAAAAATTGATGACCCAAAGCTCATAGGTTTGTTTCCTGACATGGATTTAACTTTTCTTCTTTTTTCTCCTGAGTCAATATGAAGAAGTGATGCTTGGTGGAGAGCTTCAAACTTGAAAAGAAATACTGCCTATTGTGTGAAATTAATATCATAACCATTACACCAGAAAGATACCCTTTCCAACAGCCCTTCGTTTTTGTTGTTGTCTTCTCAAGTGCTATCATCATCAGGCAGTCACAAACTTATGGTACTTACTGGTACTTTAGAAACTTATATCCATAGCTTCAGAATTTGAATAGACAGATCAGAGGTCTCCTATCTCAAATTACCTGTTTAAGATACTTTAAAATATTTCAGTGTAATTCATTATGCACACATGCATGGATGCATGCACGTACGCATGCACACACACTAGGGTTATGGGATTTATTTATATATTAGTGTTGTGGGATTTAATTGATTAATCTAATTGATCAATCAATCAATTTCTGTAGTAAGATTAACTTATCAAGCATAATTAATTGATTAATCAAGTAGATTAAAATTAATTGGCTGGTAATTATAATATTTATTTATGCAAAACCTAGAGCAAAATTCTTAAGCAACTGATATTTTAATTTTTTATGGACTACATATAATTGAAAGTGTAGCCTTAGCTGGGCTCTCTTCTGGAAATCCTATTATGTGAGACTTTATGCTGGTGTACTATATCCTCATATGTGTTTTTACTCCCAGAGAGGTTAATATGAATCTCTGGATCACATGCAAATGCTTCCTAACAGTATAATAAACAATAGTCAAGGAAGAAGCAATAGCACTGATAGATATCTAAAAACAGTATTTATAGTAATATAAAGAAAATGTGTGTAAAGGTTTAAGCATTAGTTAATTTGTCATAAAGCACCTTTATAGATATTAATAATATTAACTCATGCACTGATATATTTTATTGTCAAAGAAACATAAATAAAATTAAACAATAAATGTATATTTCAGTATATTTTTTCAACTCGATTAAAGCTTGATTAATCCATCGTTTAAAACACTTGATCGATTAACAGCATTATATAGAGCCAAACAGACAGCTTTACACAATTGAGATTCAAACCCAGGCTCACAGCTGGTAACACAAAGTCATTAATTCTGCACCAGAATTGTGTCTCATTTTAATGCCATTATTTTGCCTCATGCAGAAAGTGTTTTTACATTTGTCAGTTATAAACATATACGTATGCTTAAAATATGTGAAGAGATTACTCATAACTATGGTGTTTGAGCTCCTACTTATTTTTGTTATGGAGATCTACTGATCATGTCTGAGAGTCAAAAAAAAAAAAAAAAAAAAAAAAAAAAAAAAGTCGCCCTCCATGGTGTAATGGTTACCAATGGTAACTTCAAGGTTGGGTTCAAACCTAGCGGAGGACAATGGATTTTTTCGGGTGTAAAAATCCTTAGCATGGCTTCCTTCAGAAGGGAAGTAAAGCCGTTGGTCCCGTGTCATAGATTTATGGCATGTAAAAGAACCTCAAGCCTGACAGAGAGGCCTCTGAGCAAAATTAAGCGGGCTTTCACACCCAATTTAGAATGGGATGCTGAGAACTATAGTAGTTAAAGAGCATCCATAAATAACATGCCATTTATTTGAGAGTCAAAAGCTTTAAATATCATTACTTACATTTCTTGGCTGAGTTCTATCATTAGCAATCACCATTTTTAATTTCTGCCTTGACTTACTTTACTCTTACTGCCTTGACTCTTACTATAACTAAATATGGACTTAACCAAAAGGAAATATAAGGCATAATTTTTTGACTTGATGATAACTTAAGTAGTCCAAGTGAACCAAGTGAACATAAAAATCAAATTTGTATTTCATCTTTGTGGCATAATTAAATGGTATACTGAGTATATTTTGTATGAGAGTGCTCTAAATATAGAGGCACAGCCTCAACAGACTAATGAAAGAAGAATTTGTAGCTTCTGCTCTTCCACTGTGACATCATGCTGGTAAGCAGCGGAAGAACTGTGTTAAATCCCAGCTGTGGTACTGAACTTTTCAGCTGGTTCTAATAGTAAAACACATACCTTTGGTAGGGTGATAATAATAATAATAATAATAATAATAATAATAATAATAATAATAATAATAATAATAATAATAATAATATATATTATTAATATAATGAAAATGCACAACAGTTGATATAACTATGTTAATATAACCCAGATACTAAGCACTAATGATATATAATACACTATTAAGGTATTCTCTGAAGTGAGACATACTGGTTGATTGACTGGATAAAAACATGAATCAGTTGGAGGATTGTATGTCATACCAGAATGTCACACTAGCTTAATGGTTAAGTAACCACACGGAGAGCAGGAGAACTATGCTCAAAATCTGGCTGCAGCATTGAATTTTTCAGCTGGTTCTAACAGTAAAACACATATTCTTGTTGGAGGTTAATAAAAATAACATTACCAATGTAAGCAACAATAATGTTAAGTAGTTTCAAAGTCGATTAACCCTCAACTAGTATGGTAAGAAAATATATCATAATTGGTCCAGGAGGTCTAAGAGACTGCATAAGTTTAAAACAATTATGGTTAACAATCCTGACAGCATAATTGTTTAAAACCTGTTGCACTCTATTAAAAAGTTCACCAATAAACACTTTTTGACTTAAATAACTTATAATATTGGGCAAAGAGTAGTTATTTGTTTAATTTGGAAAACTGAATACTTTTGTGCAATATAAACTGTCAGTCTTTCTCTGCAGAAATTTGACACACTTTTTTGACAAACGTTTCAACATATTGCACACTGACACTTGTAGCAAGGGTATCCTGTCTTCCTTTTCAGTTTTGGGGGGCACAGAGTACAAAATCCTTCTTATATTGAGTTTCAATTCTTGAAGTAAATTGTGTGAAACTCTTCCTCTTATGTGGGTCTCCAGGGAAACCAGAAAACCCAGAGAAAACCTGCCCCTCACTGCTTTGTCCACCACAAATCTCACCTGTGGTCGCTTGGGCCATCTAGATGACAGGCGAGTAGTCTAACCACTCAACCATGGTGCAGTCCCATTTCATTGGTAAATAATAATTGTTATACATTTTGTGGTTTGGGATTGCTACCAATAGATTTAGCTGGAGGTCAAGATCCAGGAAGATGAATTAAAATATTGTGCACTCTGGTTTGAACATTTTGTGGTGGGACTGTTTTGTTCCTAATGAAACTTTTTTTCCTTAGAAAAGTTGCAATGTTACTTTGTATACTTTCTGTCTCAGTTTCTGACTCATCATCACTTTCCTCAATCTCTGAATCTCAACTTTGGTCACTTTCCATTACAATGTGGGATCATCTTTGTTATCACTTATCATCACTGTCAACAATGTCACAGTCTTCTAACTCCGCCAATGTCTGAGTTATGGATTCACTAAATCTCGGATCATCAGCTCTCATTTTCTGCAAATGAATTGAGAAAAATCCTCTAATTGCTAGTACCAGCTATATTTGTTATATTGTAGATGCTTGTTTTTTTTAAAACATATTCTCGTATATGCATTTAATTTACAGCAAAAGTTTGTATTTATAAATATACAGTTAATTAAATATTAAGTAATACATAATATATACACATTCTAGTATGTTTATTTAATAGTAGGGACATTACACATTATTTTCCTCAATAATTTAAACTGAGAATTAAAAAATATGAATAAGTAAAAATATTTGCCTTGTTGGAAATAAATAACGTAACTGGTACTAGATATCTGAGAGACACTTCTTGAGTTCCAAACAATATAACTCAACAATGGAAACAAGCAGAACACCTCCACTTCCTGCACAGACTGCAAACTGACTGATAAGAAGGTAGCGGGGTGCAGATGTGTATATCTTATTAAAATGCAAAAATATATTACTTAACATTTAACCGGCAGTCCACAGGACCATATAATACCAGTTAAGGGTTAAGTAAGGTACAAGATATATGGCAGTACAGATAAAAATTTGCATTGTGTTATAAAACGTTCAGAAACCAAAGTATGTAGACATGAGACATAAAGTGGAATAACTTTCAGTTAAATTAGTGGTTTTAAAGATTTTTGAAAATAATGAGACAACCTTTATAAAACAGCTTGGGAAATATTAGGGAAGGCAGGAGAGAAGTAGTTGAGAAAAAGTATTAAAGAAAGAGAGGAAGTTTGCAACATAAATGTTAAGGAAGGAAGCTTATAGTTGTGGAAATAAATCAAGTGGGAAATTGAGGGAATATGGAAGCACTGGAGTAAGGAAGGATACATAGATGCAAATAGCCAAGGTATTAGGTATATATGATTCTAACTTTAAGCAACTCCTAGGGGAAGTAGAAAATGTTTCTGTTATTGTTACCATTTATACAAAGAAATTTATTTACTCCCCTACTAGTAATCTAAGGAAAAATTATTTGGTTCTTTTGGTTCTTCATTAAGGAAAAGATCATTTTAAGACACCAGGAGCATTAAATCACCAAGAACACTAAATTCCTCAGGCAGTTTACCATATGTGTAGTTGTATAGTCCAAAACACAATTTAAAGCTAACTGAAGAGACAAATTGTTTTTTTCTTTTCTGTCATAAATCTATAAACTAATTTGGATGAAGATTTGGAGGATTGTTGACCAAAAAGAAAATTATTACTTTAATCTTATTGCCTTTAATTTTAAAAGGAATGAAGTGTCTTTAATTTGTCAGATATATATATATATATATGTATAACAAAAAAAACCAACAACATTAATTCATAACAAATAAATAACACCACTTAAAACAAATATTATATAAAAATTGGGCACCTTGCTAAACAAATACACAGATATGTGTACCTTTCTGTAGCATAGCAATAGAGGTGCTAATAAGAAATAAAAGTAAATGGTGAAAGAAAAAAGAAAGATATATAAACAGAATTTAATATAGCACATATTAGTTATACATGTGTTTCAAATTACACAATCAGAAGCAACATGAGCACAATGCACACTATAGTTTACATTTACAAAAGCAGCAGAATTCTGAGTGATTATTGACAGTGAACTACAGATAAAAATGAAAAGTGAATACTAAAACATCAGTGAAACTGGAGTGAAAGAAAATAAATGATTTATTGGTAGGAAGTTCAAGGTTCTTTGACTTAATTATATGGAATAAAAATGAGATATTTAAATGCAACATAAAACAGTATGTGAATAAACATAGCATGATAAGAAATCAAGACTTCACTGTATTTCTTTTCATTGTTATTTGTATGAACTTATTTGGAATTCAAAATCAAGGAGCAAACATGCTTAGAATAGTCCCTTAATCCATGCAATTTTCTTTAATTAAGAATTTTTAGTCGATGCTGACAATATGATGCAGTAATACAATCACATTATTTATAAAACAATAGGATATAATAAAGTGAGTTTGAAAATAGAAATTTGGAGAAACAGAACACATTAGCAAAATGATTTCAGTAGTGCTGTGCAGTTCATATGTTCTGTACTTATCAGAAATGTATAGGCAAAAAAAAAATAAAATACTTCATTAGGTTTGTAACATATGTCTCCATTTTTAGATAAGCATAACAAATATTACTGGCATATCTTGATATGACAAATTCTTAGCTTATTATAATCCCATATTTGATAATCTTATACATGAAGAACATCATTTCCTGAATGGTGCCAGTTAGTTCACTTTAGGAAGAGAAAATAAAAAAAAAAATTCTTTATTCTGATACAGATGAAGCTCTAAAACAATATATAAATTTAGATGTATTTTGCATACAAAGCAATCTCAATTTTGAGATGATGTACTTCATGTAATACTAATGATAATGACTAAACAATTATGCCATGCTCATAAACATTTCCTAACCTTAAGGGATCATAAGTTCTCAAGAGGGCAAGATCTTTAGATTCACTGTTTTCTGCCACAATAGAAAACTACTTGAATAATGTATAAAATCACTTAATAGTAATCCAAGAAAGTTTTTAGTGCTGACAGTTTACCTGCATAATAAGCAGTTATATAATTATTTTTAGTAATTCATATCAGTAGCATTAGTAAATGTTGATTGAATAAATTTACCACAACAGTGGTTTGAAAAGATTCAATATGATGTTCAATAGTTCAGAGGGTAGTTGTCACCATATTTTCACATTCAGGAAATCAGCAAGCAATTTTCACAAGCACTTATTTCCCCTCCAAAATGTGTTTACACAAATCTAGTTGAGCGAGATGGACTCCAACTTCTTAAAGAAAGGAAACGTTCAGTCAACCTACATTTTCTTTAAGATGGTGACCCTTAATAGTCAGGAGGTATCTTCCTGTAATAAACCAGTCAAAAAGATAATCACATTACAGTATTTCTATGCAATTATGTATCAACTTAGTTGTTCATGAAACACTCAGCCTTTTGTGGATGTTGAATATTATATAAATTAATGTGTACTTTAAATGAGCAACACTTTAGTGGACATGCATTTGAAGAAAATATACCTCTAAATAGAATAGCTTATGAAGCAGAGAACATAGCTAGAGAAATATTATAAGTTAAGCATACTTTTAATCTTTATTTTAATACAGAAACATATAAATACGAACCTAGAGCAAACATGCACACATATATGCGCGCGCTCTCACACACACACACACACACACACACACGCACACACACATGCACACACACGCACACACAACATTGCAATCTGTAGATCCTATTATGAGATTAGACTCAAACTCCAAACTCTAGGTTGAAGTTTGTGTCAAGAATTACCTTTATTCATACTTATTAATACATTTATTTACAAATAATATCTCTGACAATGAATTTTCATAGGTGTCAGTTTTGCATAATTTTCAATTACATGTCTGTTTCCAAAAGACTACTCGTAAACTTGCATTCTTAGAATATTCATGTTTGTTATACTTACAATGTTACATTATTACCAGTGCTTTTTGATTGAATGAAATTCTCCTCTGTATAGATGGTGTGAGTAATAAGGTATCTTTTTAATTATGATCTAAACTTGTTTTTGTTCATTTGTAATTCTTTTATAGAGGAGGGAAGTGAATTAAATAAAACTATTCCTTTGTAGTAAACCCCTTTTTGGAATAAGTGCAAATTATTTGTAAGTCCTGCCTATGTCTGGTCCCTTTGTTATGAATATCTTTGTTTTTGTAAACTTTTCTGGGTTATTTATTACAAATGACAATATGGCTAGAATATATTCACAGGCTAATGGTAAAATTCCAAACATTTTGAAAAGTGATTTGCAGTGAATTGATTGTCTTTCCCCTGCCATTATTCTTATTACCATTTTTTTTTTGCATAATGAATACTTTTTTAGCATTTACTGAATTTCCCCAAAATATTATTCCATAGGTCATCAATGAATGAAAATATGCATAATAAGCTATTTATAGTATGCTCTTATTTATAAGCTGAATTATATATTGGATTGCAAAGAATGCAGAGTTCAGTTTGGGTAAGATAATCAATATGGTGTTTCCAATTCATGTTACGGTCAATCATAAGACCTAGGAATTTTGTATTACAGGCTTCTGCAATTTGATTTGTTTCATATTCTATCCTTAGGTCTGTAATGTCTGAGCAGAATGGCAGACATTCCCACTCATTTATCAATGTTCAGATGTTGTCAGTTTACAACTTATTGGAATGTGTGTTGTCTGTTAATATCTAATTTTTTTTTTATGGTAGTGTTTAACGCCCGCTTTAACTACTTATGGCACCGCAGGTGGTTACACTGATGATACATGAATGGAGATGGAGCACCGGTGGAATGCGATGGTAGGGTAAACTGGAGATCCCGGAGAAAACCCGCCCCAGCGCCGCTTTGTCCACCACAAATCTCACATGCGGTCACTTGAACCCGGGCCGTCTAGGTGAGAGGCGAATGGTCTAACCACTCGGCCACAGTGCGGCCCCATTGTTATCTAAGGATGTTGAAAATGTTCACATTCTCTTTATCATAATAAGTAAAACAAATTACTATTTTATCATATATGTGCTGTTGCATCTTTGTTAGTGACTTTTAAGCTACATATTGATATAATTGCAAGGTTAATATCTTGTTTCCAAAATTTGTCATTAACAATAATACAACCAATGATATTCAGTGCAGAAGAGAACAATAATCTGTTTCTGGATTTAAATGCACCTTAGACACTTTGGTAGGTGATGTTTTTTCTCAGAAAGAATGCATGGAAAAAGGTTTGAAAAAAGGCTCTTTGATAACAGATACAAAACTTGTTGTCTATTATATTACTAGATATTATCTGATACCTTCAAACCTCACAGTTTTTCATGTAGAAAACAATACTACAGTGATGTTATGCACCCCGATACTCACTCTGTCCTGTTAACTCCTGTCCTATGCTAGCTTTTTTTGGAATGGGAAAACATGGGCAAAGCCAGAGACCTTACAGAGGTACATAAACAAGTCTCCAACTTGAAATCTTGCAAACATGCAAAGAAGCTTGTGACAGTGATGTGATTAGATTAAAAACAAAAGTATTTGAGTCAATTTTTGTAGCACAAACATCACTTTAGTAATTACTGCCGGTTCCTGAAACCGGTCCCAAGAAACAATTACTAAGTGATGTTTGTGTCACAACAACTGACTCAAATTCTTTTGTTTTTAAGTCTCTAAGTGCTCAATTGATGCAGAAAGGACATTACTTCGGTCTGGCTTACAATGCTCTGTTAATATTGTAACCTAATATTTCCATTTTTTTATAAGAAATGTAACTATTTATCTAGATATTTTTGAATAACCATGCAATTATAATGATATGTTATTAATAAATCTGAATATTGTCTATTTCCGTGGCTGAATGGTTAGGTGCTGGACTTCAGATGAAGTGTTTTCAGGTGAAATTCCCACATTATTCTAGTTATTGTTACTGAAGCAGTGCCTCAGTTGCTTGCACTGTATAAATGCCACTCACATTTATTTCTTTGAAAAGTATTAATGGTCTACTTTCAGTCATTCATTACATTTCTTCCTTTCTGACCCTGATTACCTTTCAAAAACCCCTCCCAAGGATTTTCTCCCTAAACAGATTTCTGCATTCCTCTTCTCACTAGCCATTCAAGTTAGTTTACTCTTTAAAATGCAACAATGAATGCAATAATCACTGACCTCTCTATTTATAAATGAAATCCATTCTACAATCCTCCTCTCAATAATCATTAAAAATAGTTTACTCTCATGTTTATGCTTTTTCTTTCTCAAACATAATGTAACTTAAGATATGCTAGCTGAATTAATTTCATTCTTATAATGTAGATGCCTCACAAGGCATATAAGAGCAAACAGCTGATGGGAAATAATAACATTGACTTTATTACAAATTACTTAGGGAAGTTCCTCTTGCAGGTGCTCTAATAAGGAGGATAGGTTCAGTGTGCATGTACAAGGAGAGTCCATATATTTGTGTGCCCTTCATGAGCCTCCCTGTAACATCCCTCTCATCCCCTTGCCGTCCAAATAAATAATTTTAAACCAAAGTACTATATGTTCACCCTTCTTGGATGCTAGTTTTACAGGAATGTAAAGATTAACGCAAGAAGGAAGAGCTCACCTACCTGTCTTTCCATGGTGTTGTGAACCAAAGAAATTTTCTTTACTTGAGGCCCATAGTTATTATGGTGAACAGGTTAGCTAACTTACTGTGAGAAAAAGTGTGCGCAAAGTATGTTGCCTTGCTCCTGCTAAGCTTAAATATATAGACAATGTGCTCTGGTCAGTTCTAATATATATACTATATGTGTGCCTTTTCTTGAACTACGGAAGCAGAGCAGAGCAACAATATTGAGACATAAAGTATGCTATACACCCTGATATTTAATTGCTTCAATACTATGGTTTGATTCAGTCCATAGATCCTAGAGTTCACGTACATATACTTGCGGTGTGTTTCATTTAAAATTCAGCTAGTTTACAGTAAATTAGATAACTTATTCACCGTAATGTGTGAGGGTCTCAAAGAAAAACTCTTGTCTTGAGATATTGAGAGGTTTTTTTCTATCATTGATAGGACTTTCAAAATGCAATTCATATGTCAATGTTTCTATGTTTGTAGCAGAGTGTTTCTATGCCTGTATGCCAAAAGGTAACTTTTCCAAAAAATACAATTTATTGATGATTTGCACATAGTTGAGTAGTCTACACTGTATGAAAAAATAAAACTTCTAAGGGACCCACCTGGGTAGTGTGGTGGTAGCGAATCTGCCTCACATTCAAAAGGTCGTGAGTTCGAATCTCGCTTAGGGGGAGTTACCTGGATAAGTTTTTTTTGAGGTTTTCCCTTATCCTGAGAAGACGAATGTCGAGTAAATTTAAGCTCCATGGACCCCGACATCATTTGAGCATCATTTCATCAATTTCATTCATCGTCTGATATGACCAACCAGGTTAAAGGACATTAAACTTAAAAAAAAAAAACAACAAAAAAATCAAACAAAAAAAAAACAAAAAAACTTCTGAATGTTATAATGCAAATCGACAGTGTTCTGGCAAAAGGTTGTAGCTCACATTTTTCTGAAAATTTGTTTTTTGTTTATATCTGTTGATTTCCTTTATTTCCATGTACTGGCAAAAGGTGGTGTTCTACAAATAAGAGTAGTAGGTAGTGTTTAACGCACGCTTTAACTATTAATGGCACTGCAGGCGGTGACACAGATGATACATGAATGATGATGGAGCACCGGTGGAATGTGATGGCGGAGGAAACCAGAGTACTCGGAGAAAACCCGCCCCAGTGCCGCTTTGTCCACCACAAATCTCAAATGCGGTCGTTCGAACCCGGGCCGTCTAGGTGAGAGGCTAGTGGTCTAACCACCCGGCCACGGTGTGGCCAATACTACAAATAAGAGGAAATACGTTTTATTAAAGATTGTCAGTAAGTCATATCCAACTCCATTGTCATAGCCGAAACAGTCAAAAAGTTTGTAACCCATTATTTCATGGAATATGTCAACTTGTGAAGGAATATCACACATATTTCTAACAGGCAAAATGTTGTTTTCCACAATATCTGTTTTCATTCTTAATTATTTATTTGGCTAAGAGGGGAATGAAGATGTATAGCTGTATGAAAAAAACATAATTCCATCCAGATATCACTGCAGCACCAGATGGTCTAAGAGTGATCAAGATGACAGTTCTGCTGAATAAAATCCATAAAGGGTGGCTGACAAACTTAATAAAAGGATATTTGAGTTATTAAATACTGTACTGAATTATACACCAAGAAGCAAATTCACTTTCTTATTAGCTACTTGCTAATGCAATGAAAACAGTAATCTTTAATTTCATGTTGGTATTTTAACTGTATAATAAAAAAAAATAATTACTGAGGTACATTAATAACTCTAATTGTGTTTCAAATCTTTGAACCATATACTAGAAACAACTGTCTATAAAATAATTATATTTATTATTTTCTCTGCCACATACAAAGTAGGTGGAGAGGAATTGTATGCCATCCAAAATTGTATACAAGGATTTTACTGTAAATACACTGAGGGACCTTGAATAAAAAAAAAGTAGAAAAACAGCATGTGCATGCATACGTGTGAGCAGCATAACTCAAAAATGAAAAGTCTGTTTAATATCATGATAGTTCTGCATTTTCCAAGGATGTAACATAAAGAGTTTCAGGAAAGTCTCAAAAATGGCTCTATGGATTTTGATTAAAATAAGATATATTTAACTATTATTATGACAAAAGATAATACATACATCTTGAATTTTCTGGGAATAGCCTCTGAAATCCTCTTTATTCTGGATGACTTAGATAACTGGTAAACAATAAGGAATAGAGGAAATCTTACCACACAAAAACTGTAGATCCCATTATAGGTCATGATTTATGTCAAATGTATTTTTTGTGTAGTTAACCTTTTCCGAGATATTCCTGGATATTGGTTTCAATTCTTCAATATTTTTACTTCTTTCAAGGAACCCCTCCTTCATTTTCCTCTTATTTCACCCTGGAGCATGCAAACAGAATTGAAGTTCATCACCTAGTGACCAGCTATTCAAAGATTTTAGTATCCCTATAGTCTAGTGTATTCCTATTTGTAGCCAATAGGAAACACATAATAAGAAATTTCTGCTGTTTATCTTGATTAGTATTAAGTGGAGAGAAAAACACAAACTGAAAGAATATCATAGATAAATAAAGTACAAACGAACAGAAAAATCTACTGTTGCACACCACTTCTAGTCATCAAATCATGAAATAAATCAGAACCTAACACTTCTAAAACCTGCAAGACACACAGCAGAATTAGATATTTTAAGAGAAAATCCATATCATAGAGATTCAAGACAATTTAATTCATTTTGGCTTGCAGTCACCCAGCACCCTTTGGAAATATAGGACAAGAGCACCAATCACATTAAAGCTTCCAAATTCAAATACCATAGGAAGAAATATAGCATCAGTTGGATCTTATTGAAAATAAATGCATATGCTTTGAAACATGTCTAGGTAAAGTTACCTTTAGTGATATTTCACATGATACAATTTCAACTCAGTAATTTCTAATTCAAATATGCAACACAGTTGCTCACTTCTATGCACCAATTACATAAATCTAAGTAATTAATAATGTTAATATTTTTATAATTATATAATTTATAATAAATAAATAAAGAAAAAAAATATTGCATATTGTTTAACTACTATGCATTCTAAAATGTATCCCACCAAAACATTTTTTTTCTGCAAAATTTATGATTTGTGTTAAATGACCTTTTGCCAGAAACCAATATGATAAGACAAATAGCTGAAAACTATTTTACCTTTCCCCTGTGAAATAACACATTTGTAGTCATCCCTTGTGTGCATGCTTACATTCAGTTAAGCAATAATAATCCAACACTGGCATTATTTATTGATCCATCTATTCATTTAACTGTTAGTAGATGCTTTATGGCACAAATGAGGAGTTGGACCCAATAACAGCAGTCATACAAAAACCATATGTGACTTTACATTTTGCTGCATTCAAAACTGTTACACATTACAAGTTTTAAATATTCCCAGCCCAATGTCATCTCTGTCAGGAATAGGACACATACATTGTAAGATCCTAATAGAGTCTTCAAGCACTTAATTACAGCTTTGCAACAAAACGTTAACTGATTAATGTTCTTGTTCAGTGGTGCAGCAAAGGCAGGGTAGGGATTTGGGCCATGCCAGGGAGCATGCCAGATATTCATGGTTCAAACTATGGAAGGAAGAAAAAAAAGAAAGGAAAAAAAAAAGTTTCTGAATATTGGAGCTTCATCAAGGTTAAAAAGAAAATCATCAAATTTTCATCACTGCTTTCATTTTCCACACAATTGTAAACTAGTCGATTATACACACTAATCACAGAAATCTGTTATCATTTAAGCTTTGCGACAATAGAAATACTGCAATTTCTAGGGCTTGAATTGCCTTGTGTACATTGGAAACCCTCATAACAGTCTTACTTCTTCATCACCATCAACATTAGTAGAACCTTGACCTTGCCCGACCATATTATTAACATGTGTGCTCCAATAATGTGTGCCATAAATAGTAATGCCTTGTCTAACATGCTTTCTGTTTTGTGCTATTACACCAAAAACACAGCACACAGACACCACACATAATAACATAGCACAAACAATTTTCATAGCCGGCTTACCCTCCTTGTATGTTGGACTGACACCCCCCCCCCTTCCCTAGGGCTTACAAGGATACTTAGGGTAGCCTGTCGGGGAACCAAGGACACAAACCACAAAATGAAGAATCTGGAATGAGTGGTCAGCCTGTAGTCAGGCCTGAGTGTGAGGAAATGGATGATATGAAATGAAAGCGAAACAGAAAGGGGATGATGGGGCAATTGGTGGAATTTTTTTTGATAGTGTTTAATGCCTGCTTTTATTGCAAATGGCAGCACAGGTGATCAATTGGTGGAATAAGTGGCAGAGGAAACCGGAGAATCTGGAGAAAACCCGCCCAGATGACGTTTTGTTCACCCACATGCAGGCACTTGGAATCAAACCCAGACTGCCTAGGTGGGAAATGACTGTCTAACCACTCATCCACAGTGCCACCTAGCACAGGCATAAAATATAAATTAGTAAATAAAACAATATTGCCTAGGTGGGAAATGACTGTCTAACCACTCATCCACAGTGCCACCTAGCACAGGCATAAAATATAAATTAGTAAATAAAACAATATGTTTCTTGAATTGACATATCAATGAGGAAATGTATAACCAAAAAATGTATAATTGAACTAAATATTAATGGACAAAGTATGGTGCCTAAGATATTTAACATAATATTTCTGTTAAAAGCATAGAAGTGAATAATCTATAAGTCACGTTCCATTCTATGTGTATGTTTATGAAAATAAATGAAACAATCAAGTACTGCAGAAAAAGTTAAACATTTTATGTTATAACTTTGTTTTGGAATTTACCTATAGACCTAAATATGCTCTTATATTGCTTATTTTTAAAATCATGTAGCCTTAAAACTCTGGTCTATATAAAAATATATTTATGATGAGTAACTAGGTAACAATATCCTGCCATATGTAGATACAATCTCAACTTTCATTTTCACATATGTCAACTTATGATTATAATTTATACTATGTGGGATGATCAGGAACTAAGGTTACAAAGCCTGCAATGAATCAAGTATATTTTATTTTGTACACCAATACAGCCATCTGATAGAACATATATTAGGTTATTTTTCCACATAGTCTCCATATCGGTAGAGGTATTTGTCACTTGGTGGGAGCTTCAATATTCCCCCCTGGTAAAAAACCTGACCTTGTGAGCTCAGCCACACTGAAGTATTGCAGCTCCTCATCTGCTTCCAAGGTGTTCCTTCAAGTGAGGAAAAAGGTGAAAGTCACTTGGAGAGAGATCCAGGCTGTAAGGAGTATGGTTGATACTTGTTGGTGACGTTTTCTCTACCAGTTGCAAACTTTCGACACCATTCTGTGACATGCTGGTGAGACATTACAGTCTCTCCAAAAACCTCTTCCAGCTGTTGTTGAATGTCAACCATGGGTACATATTTTTTTTTTTTTTTTTAGTTTAACGTCCCTTAACCTGATTGGTCATATCGGACAATGAATGAAATTAGTTAAATGATGCTCAAATGATTTTGGGGTCACAGAACTTAAAGTTACTTGACATTTGTCTTCTCAGGATAAGGAAACCCCCAAAAAACTTTTATCCAGGTAACTCACCCTAAGCGAGAATCAAACTCACGACTTGTTGAATGTGAGGCAGACAGGTTACCACCACACTACCCAGGCAGGCAAGATTACATGTTTTGTCTACATAAATTGAAAAACTGAGCAGATTTCTTTGAAACCCAGTTTTCCAAACAAATGACCATTTGTGTTTACCTTGCTAAGGTGGCAGTTGGCTGAAACTCTGAATAGTTACCAACTGCATGTGTTAGAAGTATTGCACATTACTAAGTTCACTGTGAAAGATGAAACACCAAAATTATGGGCCTTGTAACCTTAGTTTCTGATCATCCCTTGTATAAGAATTACTTTTTCTATTTCATGATCTCACCTCTGAGCTTACATTACTGATTTCATTCTTTTTGGTGTCTTGAAACACAAATTCAGTTTCAATGAAATGGAGTAGCTTTTGTTCAGATTCTTGCCTTTGCACATACCGAACAGCTTCCTAAAAAAACAAAAGAAAGTTATTGAAGTATTACTAAGGTATGGCCTACAACTACTTCCAATACAACTAACATTTAAATTTTGTTGAAGTTATCTATTCGTACCATATTGAACAGTTAGTATCTCCTGTGGCTCCTAAGTGGAGCATAGGGCATTGTTATGATATTTCCTTGAGCGGATTTGAATTTCTAGTTCATGAATTTGCCACTATATCCATGGTGATGGGAGATCAGCTTGTCACTCACAGATGGTATTGTAGGACAAAATCTTGACTTGTGTATATGAAATGGTGGAGATTGGATAGTGGTATATTAAAAATGTTCATTCCATTGTATTCCTTTGATTTAATCTTATTACATTATACAAAATACTTCAATGGCAGCTTAAGGAATGAAGAAAATTGCATTCTCTACCACTTGTCTATCATCTCCTTCATTCTTGCATTCCAAACTATTAAAGTGTTTGCTTTAAATACTTTTCTGACCGCCATAATCAAGAAACTCACTCATGAAACTCCTTTGCAATGTCTGCTTATTATACAACCTTCTATTCAACATCATTCACTGTAGCATTAGCTCATCTTTAGAATTTCCTGCCAGAAGACATAAGGAAAGTTCAGGAGAAAAATAAGGGCATACATTTATAGTCAAACCTAACCTTTTTCTGTGAAATTAGATTTGTTGTCTGCTTGATTGAGAGCTTTTATACTTTTTTGTGTCTGACGGTAAATGACTTTCCTGTTTGGCAATGTAGAAGTTGGAGCAGTCTTGATATTTGAATTTTTATACTCCTGTTTTGTTGTATTGGTCTGCTTGTGTTTGTCTGCCTAAAATTTTACTGAGTGCCTTCTCTTGTGTGCTATTTTGTATTTGAGTTTGTAGAATGTAGTGTCAGCTTTGTAGATGTTTTGGTTGTGGTAGTTGAGCATGATGAACTGTTCTATTCCTGTGTGTGTTGTGGGTTGATGATCTTTTGTTTTGTTTCTTTGTGGGTTTGTTCAGTGTCAAGGTATTATTTCAGGGTCATATCCATTTTCTTGATCAGAATGTTTGATGATGCTCACTTCATCTCTATGGTCTGCTTTGCTAATTAGTATGTTAATGATTCTGTGGATCACATAGTGGAACACAGTATATTTGTGCCGAATGGGGTAACTTGACATGCTACATATGGTTAATGGTATCCTGCTCAGTTTCTTTATGACATTTTTCACTGACATAGTATTATTTCAGATTCATATCCATTTTCTCGAGTCAAATATTTGATGATGTTTAATTAATCACTGTGATCTGCTTTGCCCATTGGTCCATATAAGCTTGTGGATTGATTACAAGTTTCCATGGGGATCAAAATTGATTTGAGTCCAAATTCATTTGAATACAATCCATGATTTATGTGTTAAATTCAGTATGAATTGACATTCTTTTGAATATGCAAGGTTAAAAAATATATCAGGTTTTATGTGGTTGACTTAGATGTGCAAATTGTTAAACATGGTTCTGTGTATATATTATGAACAGGTTTTAAAATTGGTGACTTACACCTGTATTATTACACCAGTTCCTGGCAAGTTTAATGAATAAAACAAGATGATGAGTGTGCAGCATGTTGCAAAGAGTAGAGTAGAATATAGCATCTTTTGTGTTTCAACACTATTTGAATATGAAGGTGTTTCCATGCAATATATTTCAATCCAA